>CM033425.1:32694556-35094556 GCA_019425775.1 Rafetus swinhoei | reverse complement strand
TAGTCACTTACCATTTTAATTTTTCAGTTTTAGTAATACAGAAATCACTATTCTTTAGCTATTAATTCTAAAATGACTATATCAGTATGGCTGAAATATATTTAGAATATATTGGCTTTAGCAAATGAAAGGTCAAAAGCAGAATGCCAGCAAGCAATGAAGATTTGTGGTGGAATTTTAAGCCATTCTGAACAGAAAACAAAAAGCTGTGGCAAACCTTTACCATTGCCACAAGCTGCTATGTGATGGATCCAATGTTTCTACTGTGATCTACCCACAGCAAATCCTGTATAAGTCTTTCTATAGGCTCTCTATATGCTCTCTTCGAAGTAACTTGGACACAACCGCTTAGTTAGGAGGAGTCAAGAGAGAAATAAGTGTCACTTACATCTTTCTGGTTGGAGTGGAAAAACCTGAGTGCAAAATTGCAGGATTGGGATGCAGCAGCATATTGACCCAGGGACTCTGCATAGCGTGTCAGAAGGTATCTGGAATGCAACACAGTAAATTGAATTATACACTGTGACAATGCACTGAAAAGATGAATTTCCTTAAGGGACTCCACTGACCAGAGAACCATAGCATAACTTCTGCCTTCATATACAATTTTCAAGGGCGTTCCAAGGTAATTTCATAATGTTCATATATATTTTTTTTTAATGTAAAGGTTCCTCTTATTATTATTAAATTCTGATTTCACTTAACCACAATCTGCAGGATACAGAGCTCCTCTTACCATTGCCTCCTCCAAGGGGCAAAAATTTTTGTAAGGTGATATCCACAAATAAAACTTCAAGACCCTTTCATGCACTTCTGCACTACTTTCATGAAAATACTCTAAGCAGGCAGAAGAGAGCTCTCCTGTTGGCTTACTCATTCCACCTCCCTGTGAGATGGCAGTTATGTTGCTGGGAGAAGCTATTTTTCACACTGCTGAGCAACGTAGCTGTACCATTATAGGCCTATAAAAGTAGACCAGACTGATGTTTTTCCATAGCATAGTCTTGAGATTGCATGACCAGCTCTGTATGTCAGCACTATGCTCTGTCTCCATATCAAGCATATAAATTCAAAAGGCATTTTCCACAAAGGAAAACGATAAGCAGATCCCCTTCATTTAGTGGTACGAACCTTTAAAAGTAGCCAATATAGAAACACACAAGAAACAAATGGTAGAACTAGAAATGGATTAAAAGACACTATGGTGGAGATGAAAAAAGATTTGAGGTCTGTGTTTTGTATGTAATACTAACAATTATAGAAGCAGCTTTCGTCCCACATACTATTTTGATAAAGCCTCACAGACACATGGCTACCTCTGGGGCTGACTGCAGCACCTAAGTCATAAAGAATGCTGCAAAACCATAGGGACATTAGGTGAAATCTGATACAAGGGCATCAGGATAAATCACTCGCCTTATTAAAAACTCCACAGCATCTTCACTGTGAGCCTTTTCATAACATATGATTGGTTTGTAATTCTAAAGGGAACTGAAAATAGAATATTTAAAAATAAGTGTGACCACTTATCCTGAATATATACTACCCACCCGATGGTGTCGTGCTGTATGTGCTTAGCATCAAGGCTGGAATAAAGCTCCACAACAGGTTCAAATGCACCAAGCTTGCAGTAAATTCGAATGAGCAGCAATTTGAACTGAGCATTACAAGGACTGTGGGTTAATCCTTCTTCTAATAAAGTCAAGGACTGCCACACGGCCATCTCTTCACCTGGTGATGAGGAGACAAGCACACACAGCCATTAGGTGTGAACAGCATATTTAATAAAGAGCAAGATTTAAAAGTGGCACAGCAAACTGGGTTGAAAAACTTCTCATTATTCTTCAGACATACTTCCTATGCTGCCTATGTTTCTCTCCTCACTCAAAGCTACTTTAAAAATATGAATGCCTAAATGAATTGTATTATGCTCAGCACCAAAAACAAGGCATGTGGGCACCTCAAACATAGATAATTACAATTTAACCTGGATGCAACAAGACTCTTTTCATGCTTTTTAACCGGCTAGAAGGAGCTAGTTCCAGGTGCCTGGATTTCCATTGGGAACATTCTGCTACCATCTACCACAGAGTGCAAACGTCACACACCAGCAGCATATGACAGTGAAAGAATGATGCTCTGGTAAATGATCACACTGGATTTACAGACTGCAAAAATATCAAATTAAGGGTGCATTTGAGCATCATGGGACAGAGTCTAGCAGAGTACTACCTAGCCCCAACAGAGCCAGGAATTTAGGGACATGTGGCTATACCTGCCTGCCTTTCCAGGAGAACCTTGTGGGCTGGATCCCTACATAGGATTTCCCAGTGTGAAGGACCAAAGCTTCTCCAGAAAGTCCTCATCTGTCACACCACAAGGCAGCAGAAAGAGGGGATACCTGTGAAGCTCCCTACCTCGCAAGCACTTTTGAGCTAGGACTCTGGGAGAATTCTGTGGTCATAGTCCCTCAAATCAGTAATGCCAAAAGGTAGTCTTTATAGTTGCTGGAGCCCAGCAATGTCAGCAGTCTGACAACAGGAGGGACTTTTTTCTCGAGTGAATAGGAAGTTGTGCAGAGGGAAGGGGGCACAGACTTTGTGGAGGGATACAGAGAGAGGCTTGACTGAGGAAGGATGGGGGAGCGCTTAGCAAGGAAGGATTCTACTGGGACTGAGAAAATGAAATTCTTAATACATTTCTGGTTTAAGACCAGGTTTGGGTAAGCACACTTCTTATTAGCAGAGGTTAGCTTGAACAGCTGAGAATGGTTTATGCAGAAAAAAATCCCAAACCTACAGAACTGACACCCACACACCCACTCAGCCCTTCACTTGTAATCCCTGCCCTCAAACTTTGTGTTTTTTTGTCTTTTTTAGCTTATAAGCATTTTGGGGCAGGGACAGTATCTTCCTATAGATGAGAACAGCGCTGAGCTAGTAGACAACAATGGAATTAAGCCTCAAGGAGATGAACCCTGGCTCGTCTCAGAAACATCAGACTAATGCTACGTGACTCCTTCTGCCCAATAAGTAGTAACTACAACGGACATCTGACAGAAGCAAGGTTCAGCTCTCCTGTTCAGGAATGCAGAACACACAAGCAGAAACAGAAAAATATTCATATAGATTTTAAGAATAAGATGAGTGCAGGGACTTACCTGCCTCTAGCCACATGTCAAGGAGCAGATGAACTGCAAGCAGACAGTAATAATCTGAAAACTGCAATTCAGTTTTCAAACAAGATTTCCCTATAGAGAAAAAAAATGTTACCCTGGCTTACATAGTACAAGTACAATCAAAATAGTTACATGCAAAGGGGGAGGAAGGAGAGAGACAATAATTTCTAACATAGCTATATAAATTGATGTAAATTGGCTGCCTTCCTGTGCATCAGAGGAAATTTCTAAAGGATGTTGTCAGGTTATTTTTGAAATCCCAAATTCCCTTACAGTTGTTACTAATGCCAAATTATAAAAACGGAGCAGATTGTCAATGTGTCACTTTTCCTCATTTATGCTTTTTGAAGTGCCATCAAAGTGGACAGTGGAATGGGTCCATTTCACTTTCGTTTCTAGTTGGTTTCACATCCAGGTTCTTTATAGTAGCTGAGCATTACAGAATGTGGGTTACAGACCCACCAGAGGACTGTTTAAAGACACAGCTTCTCAACCAGACACAAATACATTTACTACTTTCTTTTTGATAAAATGGAAAAAATTTACAAAAACTAACAAGCTTTTGGAAATTCGGCCCACAGGAGAGTCTAACTATAATTTACTAGTTTCAGATAGTCTTACCAAACTCCAATCCATGCTGATATCTTAACATCAATTCCCGGACTACATTCAGCTTTTGTTTTTTGTCAATGATGTGATAGAGACCAAGCAATCTTGTTAGCTGTACCACACACAAGTGTTGTTGCAAAGCTTTGATGTCAGCTGGCAGTGCAAGTTTATCCTCCGCTGGTGCTGATAGAGGAATGACTCCCAGCAACTGGTTGATGAACTGGAAAGGAAACACAAGTGTTAAATTTTGCAATGCGCTTAGTTACCTAAAACAACTAGCAAGTCTTACTTCCATTGTCACAAACTGGGACAAAATGATATTATGGAGGTGTTGGTACCAACTCCATAAGTAAAGTGGCACTTAAATCTGAAATTAGAGGGCTCAACCCTCAAGATGGTATGCATTCTGATCCTGACCCTAAGAATGCAGAAGTACCAAAAACAGTCAAAGGGACTATCCACAGACTTAACGTTAACTATGTCTTCAAGTGCCCAAATGCTCCACACCTTGCTAAGTAGGAAAAATTCTATTGTTATTTATTAAAAATATCATATTTATCAGCACCAACCCATACAGCTTTTTCCAAGGAATTAATTTTCTTAGGCCTGGGTAAGTCAGAATGAAATCTGTTCAGTACTTTAGGAATTAAACATGAATGATTTAAAAAATGTCCCTTGCTACGTTAACATTATTTTCCTCTAGCACAGCGTTTCCCAAATGGTGCTCCGCGGAAACCCAGGGTTCCACGAAGTGAAAGTAAGGGTTCTGTGAGAACCCGATCACTCCCACCCCCCTTAAAGAGACAGAGAGGAGCTGGCGTGCAAAGATGCTGGCTCCTTCTCTGGTTTCCTGACAGCTTTCAGATACCGCCCCTCCACCACTGCCACTCTGTGTTTCCAAAGCCCACTCGGGACATGCGGTTGACATTGTTTGACCGATTCCGCCTTCCCCCCCCCAAGCTATAGGGGTTCCTTGAAATTCTTCGACGTTTAAAAGGGTCCCGTGGCCAAATAAAATTGGGAAACACTGCTCTAGCTAAAAATGGATTTAACACAGCAATGATTAGAACTGCTTTGAACATTGTTAGGTAATATGGGCTTAAAGTGTCGGCAGCAGCCTGTCTATAGGAAGGCTATTAAGCATAACCACTATTGGGAGAACTGAGCCAACATTAGCAACAAAGGGAATTTTTTTACAAAAGATCCCCAATATGGATAATGCCTATACGTAGTTTACATAGATTTTGTTAATGACCTTTAACTGATCCAGGACGTTTTGTCTGACTCCCATCCCTGAGTAATATTTCACAATGGCCTAGAACATTGGTTCCCAAACTGGGGAGCATGAAGAAATTCCAAGGGGGGGGGGGCCTGAGGTGACTTCCTGTCATTCCCCCTGAATCCCACGAAAGAGCCTGCGCTGGTGCTACTTCCTGCGAAAATGGAGGTAGCACCAGCTTCCTGCGGCATGGGGGGAAGTCCCGCAGCTGCGTGCCGGAGCCAGCATCTCAGGAAGCACCCGGGCTGCTCCTTCCCTCCCCCAAACACCTGGTGCGTTTCCTGAAATGCTGGGTCTGTCATGGCGCCAGGGACTTCCTTTCCCCCTGCTTCCTGTCTGTGTGTGGGCGGGGCAGGCGGTAGTAGGAGTCCCGGGACTGTGTCAGCTCCAACTGCTCAGGCAGCACACGGCTGCCATGGGGAAGAGAGGAGCAGGGCACGCGCGCTGCCTCAGCAGTTGGAGCTGGCGCGGTCCCGGGACTCCTACTTTCCCCTCCTCCCCCCGCGCAGGCAGGCAGCAGGGGGAAGGAATTCCCCAGTGGTGCGACAGACTCGGCTGTTCAGGAAATGCACCGGCTGTTTGGGGAGGGGGAAAGCAGCGCACACTCTTCCTGAGATCTGGACCTGGCACGCAGCTGTGGGACCCCCAGGTACCAGTCAAGCTGTCCCTGTAATTGATGCTGATGTATCCATTTGTCACTTGGAACTGATGCAGTGTTATTGCTTGGTGCCCTATATATCCCTGATGCAAGGCAGAGATTAAGAGAAAGGCATTTAACCAGAGAGTGTTTACAATTAGACACAGAGAATGCATATAGACAAGGAGAGAAGGAAAAGACAATGTTTATCAAAATAGTAACACAAAGTCCTATTACCTAACAAACCAATCATTCATTCTGATACTTTAGATAAAAATTAACATTCATTTTATGGAGGTTTATCTTCCCTTCATGCTCATGTGTAATTCACATTGCTTCAATGGTAGTTGTACATGTTTATACGATAGAGGATAGATATTTTGGGCGGTACTGCAGGAGTGGGAATTCTAAGGCCTGGATCCAGCCCCTGAGGCTTGGGGCTTCCCCCCAGCATTGGGGAGCCTGTGCTGGCATTGCAGTTCCTCTCCACCATCCACTTGCAGGGTTGGAGCACACAAAATCTAATAGCGTGGGCACCCCCTGAGCTCTGGTGTGCGAGGGGAATGTGGGGAGTGTCTTTCTGCTTCTCTGTCAGGGGCCACGTCAGTGAGGGGTTTTTTTTTTGTTTTTTGCTTCTCACTTGTGTGGCCCCTGGCTGATTTTTCTGTGGGTCAGCAGCCCCTGACCCAAAAAAGATTCCCACCCCTGCTGTACTGTGTATCTAAACAAGAGTGATGAGAGGTTATACCACTAAAATCAATCCTGAAGGAGCTTTCCAGTAATAAATACAGCAGGACTTAATCTACCCAAAGCCACCTTAAGGTGATGGGACACCACAGAACTGAAAAATAAAAGAAGGATAAGTCCTACAAATAGTTATTGAATTATTCCAACAGAACCAGTTGTGGCAGTGAATGCTCTAATGCCTGAGAGTCACTTTGCAGGAATAAACCCCTTATGTAAAATCCCATTTAATTGGTTAATCAGTTAAATGTGATTTTAACCTGTTAACCGATTAAAGGGGAGGTGTGTGGGAGGGCTGCTGGAGCAGCCTCACCACCACCTTGGCTGGAGCAGTCTCTGCCGGTGGCTGACTCGCCACAGGCAGGGGCTGCTCCAACCTGTGCCTGTCTGCAGAACTGGAACAACCCCCTGCTCATGGGAGGGGCGAGCTGCTCCAGCCCCCGAAGGTTAATTGGAATCGGTAAGCATTACCCATTAAAGGTGATGCTTACTGGTTAACCTTTCGCATCCCTAGTGTGTACGTTGTGAAAATCCCCCCTGAAATAATTCAGAACTTTGGCACTTTTGATTTTCAAGAAACCCTATTTTTTCCCCAGTTAGAGAAGAATTTTGAATAAAAATGAAGAATTCTACGTTTTCAGCCATTTGTTTTTCTAAAAAACTGACTTACTCTCTCCCAGAAAGGAGGTTTCCTTTTGATATCACCACAGTCAAAAGCTGTGTTTGGCAAACAGCTGGTGCACTCAGAAGTCTCCAACACCCCTCTTTTACTTCACCCAATGCTGATGTTCTTACCTTTGTACATTGGGTGGGTGGGAGAAGATCCACAAACACCTTGAGATCAGTGAAACAGCAGGGTTTGTCCCCAAACTTTTTGAAGTACTGGAACATTAGTTCTTCTGGGTCACCTAGCAAAGAAACTCAATTATAAAGTAGCCAGTTTTCATTCTTTTAAAGCTCAATTAGAAACAAAGTCAATAATAGAACAAGGCTTGTAAGGATTAGATTTTTATTGGTCAATATTGGTAAGCATATGTTTCACCACACATACAAACTGAAGAAAAAATATTTCCACTGATAACAAAAATTTGCAGTTGGCAAAGTAAGAAAAAATGTTTGAGAACATTTTAGACTATCATTAAATAATTACTGTTTGACACACTCACCCATAATATCCAGCACTAAAACAAGCATTTTCTGTCAAAATTATTAAATACAAGAAATATTTAGGCTGGCAGAGCTCTAGATCTATGAGAAATGTTCAGTCCCGAAAGTGTAAATAAACTTTCTTATGTTCAAAATTAAACAGTGATTAATAAATCATAATAATTCCACTTCGGATCTTATAATCAATTAAAAAAAATCTAACAACTGATAAGAGTGAGATGAAAAAAATCGGAAGAATATTTCAAGCTACTAATGCACAATTTAGCTAATAAAATGTACTTTCTTGCATTTAAAGGCAAAATAAGTTAATTTAAATAGGGTCTGCAGAAATCTTGCTAATATTAAACTGCATTCTCTTTTTCCACTCACAAAAAAGTGTTTTTTTAAAACCAATAGGGGGCTGCTTGCCACGCCCGCCAACCTCCCTCTGTCTGCTGCAGCTGGAGCGTGGCCTCTCCTGCTACCCAGGCCGCAGCAGGCAGGGGGCCACCACCAGCCCTTTCTGTGGCCAGATGGAGGCTGGACAGCGGGACCTGTCCCAGGATTGGGACCAGGGACACGATGCTGAGGGCAGATGGGGGCTGGGCCCCAATTGGAGCCCTGTTGACCAAGCTTCATTTTAAATAAAGTAAAATATGTCCAACAGAAAAAGGTTTCAACACTGTCTTCATTAATGGGAGTGGTGGGGAACCTTTTTTGGGTTGGGGACTACTGACCCACAGAAAAAATTGGTTGGGGACCACAGAAGTGAGAAGAGGAAAAAGAGCCCCTTTAAAAACCCCAGCCCTCACTGATGTGGCCCCCAATTGAAACACTTCACACTCCTGGTGCTCCAACCCCATGAGGGGACGGGAGGTAGGACTGAGGTTCAAGGTGTCAGGCCAGATTAACTCTTCTGGGGCTCTAGGGTTAGTGGATTTTGAGAGCCCTCCCGGCTCTGGGTTGGGCCAAAAATGTGGGGTTCAGTGTGTGGGATAGGGCTGCTACAGTGTGATAGGGATGGAGATGGGCAGGAGGTGAGGTTCAGGAGGGGCTGAGGGTGCGAAGTCTGGATGGGAGGGTAGGACGGAGCAGGTTGGGGGTGGGTGTTTGGCTGGAGGGAGGGAGTAGGAGTGGGTTGGGTGCATGGTATCTGGCTGGGGAGAAGGGGGCAGGGATGGGCTGGGAGCAGGTTGTCTGGCTGGAGGAAGTGGGGGCAGGAGTGGGCTGGGGGTGGCGAAAGGGTTGGGGGGCACTTACTGGTCTTTGGGCCGTGCGCCAATCCCAGGCACAGCTTTCCGCTGCTCCCATTAGGCGGATTCTGGCCAATGGGAGTCAGGGAAAGGATCCAGACAGCGCACGCACGTGCTGCTGTTTCCCCAACCTGGGGAGGAGGGGGGGGGAGTTTCTTCCCTGCGCATTGAGGCTTGGGGCTCTCTCACCCCACCCCCAGCAGAAAGCCAGCGCTAGTGCTCCAACTATGCGGGGGAGGAGGGAGAATGAAGGGCTGCAGCGCCAGGCAAAGGGGGCCAGAGCTACTCAGGTCAGTGGTGCCTGGAGCCACCTTGCAGAAGTGCCATTTGCTGCTGCAGCCCCTGTGTGGCTGGGTGGGAAGGAGCCAGTCTGGGCTTGGGTCTCACTGGGGTGGCTTGGCGATGAGATCAGAACATGGCCACTCAAGGTACGGCAGAAAATGAGGCAGCAGGCAGGTGGTGGGGGTGTCTTCCCCTGCACGTAGTGTTTCTCCTGGGACCTGGGCCTCCCAACGGCTGAAGCAGCCCCTGGGCTGGGGGCTGCCCGAAAGGCTGCAGACAGGACCGTTGGGAGGCGGAATCTGCCCAGGCTGGGCTGCTAGGTGGCTTTGCAGGTCCCCAAACAGTGTCAGGGCAGAGAGCCTGTGGTACACAGAGTGACATGATGATGTCATTCTGACATCCCACAGGAAAACTTTAAATATATAAATGAGAGAATGAGAGAGAGAGAGAGAGAGATGAAACCACCAAATAAGTGCATTTAACAAGTATTACTGTTCCCATTAACAAGGCTGCCAAAGAGCCCAAAGAAGTATCAGCTAGTGAAAGTCACTAGATTTGTGTTCCTAAACCCATTAGGAACCTCTGAAATCTCCCTGAAAATCTTTGTTTTAAAAGCTCTAAAACATCCTAGAATTGTTATAAGAATAATATTTGGTGTTCTCTTTACCTTTCATCAAGATTTATGCACGCAATCCCGGCATACACTTTACATCAGGCACTACTAAATTGATGATTGTAGCATAAGGAGCTTGCTCTAGGCTACTGTTCACTCCCTTAAGGTTTAATTTATCATCCAATTAGTGGCTCTTACCTAGTTTATATTCATCATTACAACCCCTGTGCCGCAAACGTCTAATCAACTCCAACTTGGCTAAGTAGGGTCCCCGAAGTGGCCGAGAGTTCTTAGCTTCTTCCGTTATCCTCTCCTCTACAAATTTCACAGCTTGCTCTGTAGAATAATGCACTTCTCCCTCCAAAGAGCTGTGCAGTTAAAGAAAGGAGTATTGATTTCAAGTTTTATTGCATCATTCCCACTTCTGAAGCTCTGTTATTAAGTGGTAAGCATGCCTTACCATCACTCCCTCAAGGCTACCAGGTTCAACAGACTCTCTGACTAAGGCCCATTAAGGAAGCAGGTTATGGAAGCACTAATAAAGTCAAAACTAGCATTATACACCTGCTTCCAAAGGGGGTCAGTGCCATCTTGCAACAAGGACCAGCTTCCATAGCTAAGAAGCTGGGTCACAGTATCTGCCAGAAACCATGATGATACTTGAAATAAGAGCTCCACATTAGGATGCATTTACACTAACCATTTACTTATACTGGATACACTAAAGCAGGAATGGGAAACTGGCAGCTTGGGGTCTGCAATCTGGCCTGCCAACTCGTTCTATTTTGCCCACCACAACCTGGAAGTGCCAGGGTCAGGAAGGAGACATGGCATCACATTGAAGGGGGAGAATCCTGCCTATGCATGTGTTACGTTGACTCTGTGGTGAAAGTCAACGGGGGCTATGTCTACACGACGGAATTTTTTCCTGGATACCTCCATATCCTGGAAAAACTCTGCTGCATCCAGGGAACACATCTGCTCTTCCGAAATTTTTTTCAGAAGAGCAGACACGCTCTTCCGGAAGCCCTGTATTCCTCATTTTATGAGGAATAAGGGCTCTTCCGAAAGAGGAGGTTTTTCTGATATTTGGTCCTGTGTAGATGGGCCAAACCTCGGAAAAGCTTCTTCCAAAAAAAGAATCTGAAAAAGGTATGCAAATTTGCATACCTTTTCCGAAACTGCCCCCCCCCCAGCAGTGTAGACATAACCGAGACTGGAGCAAGGAGAGGAGCACAGCCCTGAGGGACAGGGGCTGTTGCCATAGGACAATCTCTCCCCCACTCTCTGGGGGGTGGGGAGAGGGGGAAGGACCCTATCTGAGTCTCATACCTCAGCCCACCAATTATTTTAGAGGGTTCTGTGGCCCCTGACTACCTAAAAGTTGCCAATATATGCACTAAAGTAAAACTATCAAGGGACACAAACTATGATTTTGGCATCTACAGTGCAAAGAAAAACACCTTCAGGGATAGTAATTAACTTACTGCTCTCCTTCTGCTGGAGGAGTCCAGGATTTGTCAATGAGTTGAAAGACTGAATCAAAGTACATTATATAGAACTGCCAATCATCTGAGCTATAAACAGGCAAGGAGCAAAATTAAGGAAAATGCAAATAATGTTACTCACAGATACAAGTTTACTCTATTTTAAAAACAGTTAGATCTTGCAAATCACAGAACAATTAAAATATATAGGAAATACTCACACTAAGAGTCATTTTCACTAGAAAATTTCCCATGTTAAAGGAGCACTGTTAACCAGAAGTTTCTAATACCAAATTATTTCAAGAAATTCAAGTTTCTCATACAGCTTGTCCAGATTTATATTTTAACTTTTTTTACAATTTAAAAAAAAAGGATTTTGACTCCGATTAGCTTTTACAAAAGGTCTTCCCAAAAAAGGAGAGAGCAGGAACAACAGTAGCGCCACCAAATTGCTAACACAGGAGCTAGGGAATGCATCTAATCTAACCATCAACAAACTAGTAAAAGTGCTGCAAATGCACAATGTAAATAGAAAAATTTTCAATCTCAAGCTAATGTTTCAGTTGTAATTACCTTAGCTGTTGCTAGGTCACTGTTTCCCCTCCTTTCCAGACAAAAATGATTTTTCTAAACAGGTGCTTTAATGTCACCCCAGGATTTCCACTGTAGTTATGTCTAACCTTTTGCTAAAGAAATATTTCTAAGTAAGATGTTTTTTTCTGATCTCTTGGATGGCAGCTTCACACAGGATTCCCTATAATTTCATTAACTGTGTCCTTGTCCTTACAACAAACAAACCCTCAGGACTGCTCTCAGAGGCAGATCTGATCCTCCTCATTTGATCTGTTCCGATATACTGCCCTGCCCTGTTCAAAGCAGCTGATGAATTTCAAAGGGCAAGTCTACACTACTGAGCTACATGGGAGCAGCTGCACCACTGCAGCACATTTGGTGAAGACATGCTATGCCCACAGGATGATGATCTTAATTCAAAATAATTATTTCACTCCTGTGAGGAGGAAGCTATGTCGGTGGGAGTCTCCTTCCAATATAACATAGTGTGGGCACTGTTTTAGATCAGTGTAACTTGTGTTACTCAGGGGGATTCATTTTCACACCCCTGACCAATGTAAATATATTGCCTTAAGCAGCAGTGTAAATCAGCTACCAGAAGGAAGCCTGGAAGATTAAGAGAACCAGGTTGTAGGAAATAATTGTAGTAGGAAACGAAATTTAAGTACAAGTTTGCATTTTTTCCTGAAAATTAGCATGTTGGACAATAAGGTACTTCCAGTTTCTGGAAATAGACTGAAATGAGTTTATTTCAGGAAGGCAAATGCTGTATAATTCACTTGTGCACAGTGAAAGTTAGCAGAGTTATGTCAACTAATGATAATTTGCAGTTATATCACCTTCCATCAGAGGATCTCAAAACAATTTTAAAGCTTTGAGAGACAGTTAGCTGAGGTACAGCAGTGAAGAGGTTTGTCCAAGGACACAGAGTGAATCAGCAGGATAGATTTGAACATTCTACAGCCATCCTAACTTTTCTGCTACTTCAACTACTACACATGCTCGCTATCACAGGAATGAAATAAGACAACAAGCACTTAACTGCCCATGTTTCTCATTTTCTATTTTTAAATGACAGCTGAAATTTCAACTTACTTTTTCAGGAGCAAGCTCCTAGACAGTGCATTGCATTCTGGCCACTTGAACAGCTTCTTATACATCGCCATACACTTATTCTCTCGACTCTGGAGCTCACTGGTCAACTTCTCTAAATCAGAAATAATTGCAAATTTATTTCAATATTTTTTCCTTAACTTTCAGAATAAAACATTCTCTTATCCTACACAGGAAGCAAAAGAGAAAAACACAGTCTTCTCTGAAACCGATGGGCCAGGACTGAAGTCCAGGACCAATGCCAAAAAGCATAGCTGAACCAAGAAGTCAGTAACAGATTTAAGGTCTTATATCTTGCAGATCAAGGGTGCTAGAAATGCGTGCTTTGTTATTGAAAAGTGGGGAGACTTAACGTTATTTTTAAGGACTGGCACCTCAACAAGTGCATCAGTGCTAGAAACTCTTTGCTGGATCAGCACATACTTTCCAGCTGAGGAAAGTGCTGATCCTGTGATTAGAAAGAAAATGTTTTATGCCTGTTTATTGGTCAACATATGGCGTAAGAAGGGACTGAAACTCTATTAAAATTATTTTCTCAGTAATACAGCTACCCTCCTTTTTCTGCTAGAAATATGGCTCAGAAGCTGCTGGGCCTATGGTGCAAAACCCTAACTTGAAAATACATAAGACTTAGTGCAGAATTGTAGAGTCTGGCTAGAATCTTGATATACTGGCTGCTCTTAAGATACAGATGAATTTTTGTGGTAGAAAAAGAAAGCCCTAAAATCATCTAGGATGAGAGGGCAAAATGCTTCTAAGCTGACAAGCTGGGTTTTGTGGGTCCAGTTATGTTAATCGGATAATTGCCTTTTGTACGACATGCTGCTACTTTAACACTTAAAATGAAACTGATGCTGCAGACACTCCTGAGTGTAGTGAATAACACCACAAGCAGTGTAACGAAACTAGTGGGACAACTCCTCTTTCTCAGTAGCATCTACAGAATTGGGCTCAATGTGTGTTACTGGTACGCATTAATTTACAGGTATTACATGTGTAGATTAAGTAAATCACCATAGTACAAGTCCCCAAAAAAAGACCTGGGATAAAAGCAAGAACACTCTGTCAAACCTCCACACAGCTGGGGTTGTTAATTGACCAAATATACTAAAAGATAAATTACCTCCTAGTTTTCCTCTAACAACATCCAAAGCTTCCTGATACTTCTCCAAACGTTCCAGTATCATGTAGTAGAGTTCAACCTTAGAAGAGAGAGATTTGGATACACTGACATTTGGAACTAAAGCAAGTGAAAAGTGGAAATAAAAGCAGTTTGTGATTCTGTTGTGAGGAAGAGGAGAAAGTCAATGCTGCCTGAAAACTAACAGCCATCAGAGAGGAAAATTCAAGAATTTAATTTAGCACCCTTTATCCCAAAGAATTCCTGGGGCTTTACAAACACTACAAAGGAATCACTTCATCTAGCAATGAACTCTTCACAATTCCACCACATCTACCGTCACACTCTCTTCTACTCCCTTTCATTTCTTATGCTCCTCTACAAAAGCTGCTGACCACACTGCTTTGTTTGACCAGGAGGAGAACCCCAGCAAGCATGGCCAAGATATGTAACAAAAGAAAAAGTGAACAGGATATGTATTTCACTCACAGTCCTTTGAAAGAATCTTACCATTTTGTTTTCTAAAAGTCAGCTCTTGAGAAGTTTCTACTGCAATAGTCTCTACTACTACTGTGTTTAAAATGAAAACTTGACTCCCTGCCTGCAATATATCTTTATTAAGTTTGCAAGTTTTTCTGAGGCATGGAATTTTGTTTTTATCTTAGGGGTTCCTTAGCCAACACTGCCCAGCCCACTCTCCTGGATCACCAGCAAGTGTTTATTTGGTGTATTTAATACTAAAGAAGATTACAGAGCACCATAATGGGAACCAGATTCAGTATTGGGTATGCTATATAAAGTCATTAAGCTATATTGTTAGCACAACATAAAACTCACAAAATGCACTAACAATGAGCAAACCAAATAGAAAACATCCGCAAATCTTACTTCAGCCTCAGCTTCAATCTTATCCTCCTTCACCATTTTTTCCACCATTCTTTCAGCTAAGGGTAAAAACATTGTTTTGGAGAGATTTTCATCCTGTGCTGAAATAGACTAGAGGAGAGAAAAGAATCACTGTAGCATAGCAATTCATCAGCCTTTCATATTGTTCAACTCAAAATTAATGTTTTAATCAGAGGGGAAACACTGCACATGCAACAACCCAAGACATAATCATCAGTTACATGCATGGACACTGTGGTTTGTAAACCATGCAGCTTGGATAAGCACCTGATGATACAAAGAAATGCTCACACTTCACAACCTGAGTCTCAGAAAAACGCAAAAGGCGTGTTATCAATAAAAATACAACAGCCATTTAGTGGATTCATTTCCTGTACAACTAAATTATTTCTAAGCATACTAGGGGGCAGTGCCCCCTGTTCGCTGCGCTTGCCAATCCCCTTCTCCTGGGGTAAGCAGCCCCAGCTCTTCCCCAGCCGCCAGGGAGGGCCAGGTCGAGGTGTAGCAGCCCTGGCCTGGCCTGCCTCTCCCCACTCCAGCCACTGGAAGGGGATTTGTGGGCTGAACTGAGGCCGTGGCTGGCTCAGCTCCCTCCCTCCGGCTGCCAAGCGGGGGGGGATTGTGTTGAGCTGGCCTAGGTCTCTCTCTGGCGGGGAGGGGGTAGGAGGAGGGAAAAGAGGGGCAACACCCGGACCTCTCCCTCTGACAGGGAGGGGGAAAGCGGCATGGCTCTGGCTCCCAGCTGGCAAGGGGCAAGGCTGTGCAATTCCCATGTGCCCACTTCACCCTGGAGATGCCGCACAAGTCCTGTGCACCTCCCTGCCTCCACCCAGGCACCCGCAAAGCTCTGCGACTCCCACACGTCTCCCCCCAACAAAGCTCCTGAGAGGTCACGTGGCTCCCACGTGCCTCCACTTCCCCCCCACCCGAGCCCCCACAAAGACAACCATGGCTCTCGCCCTGGCCACCGGGAAGGGTCGTGCTGCAGCCACACCAGCCTGGGCCCTTTCTCCCTCCCTTTTTCCACCCACCAGGGCCCCTTTCCCCACCCACCAGGGTCCCCTTAACCCTCCCACTAGCCAGAGCCCTCTTGTCCCTTCCCCCTGCCAGCCAGGGCCCTCTTGTCCCTCTCCTCCACTGTGGCCTAACTTACTCCAGTGGCCAGGTGGCATCACACGCCAGGCCCAGCTTTCCCCCCCATGTGCCAGGAGAGCCTTGGCCACGCCACCCCAAGACCTGCTTTCCCCCCGCTGCTGGGAAGGGAAGGGGAGGGGTGGGGCCATAGGCAGCCCCAGCCTTCCATGTGGGCCCTTGGGTTGGGGTGGGGCATGTTCCTGTGGGACTCAGAGGTCGTCCCACAGAGAAAACTATTTTAAAGTATAGTAAAGACAATTACAGTTTCCATGTTTATTTTTTGCTTGACTAAGGCTGCATCTACACTTGCATTTCAGGGGTGTGAATCTTGCCCTTCACTGGCAAAAGCGCTGGCATAGACAGTGCTATATCGGCAGGGGACACACACCTGCCAGCACAGCTACCACCGCTTGTTGAGGGTGGTTTAATTGTGCTGGCTGGAAAGCTCTTTCCTGTTGTCATAGAACAATCTCATAGCGGTGCAGCTACAGCAGTACAGCTTAGCCACTCTAAGGTCCATAGAATAGACACAAAAAGGGTGTTACAAGGAGGAGGGAGAAAAAGGTTCTCCTTAACCTCTGAGGATAGGGGAAGAAGAAACAGGCTTAAATTGTAGCAAGGGAGGTTTAGTTTGGACATTAGGAAAAACTTCCTGTCAGGATGGTTAAGCACTGGAATAAATTGCCTAGGGAGGTTATGGAATCTTCATCATTGGATATATTTAAAAGCAGGTTAGATAAAATCTGTCATGGTGCTTGGTCCAGTCCCTAAGAGGGCAGGGGACTTGACTTGATGACCTCAAGGTCCCTTCCAGTTCTAGCATTCTACGATTCTCTGCCCTAAACGAGGTCTGTCAGGAAGTTGGATTAACACTCAAGACTGTTATCTGTGCTAATGCAACAAAGAACATTTTACTTTTATTGTTGTAGGAATCTTGATGTCTAGGAGGCAGACAATACCAGGTTAATTACTGGACCACACAGAAAATACAGATTTGAGGAAGAGTCAGTGTTTATGCTGACACTACACAGAAACAGAAGCACCCTAAAATGCTAGCGGGCACCAGCCAGCTTATTCAAGAAAGCTATTGTGTATTCTTCATAATGTGTCAACACCCAGAACATCTCAATGCTATCAGTACAGCCACTGTTCAAGTCTTTAATTCAATCCCAATGCTGTACTCACCTGCATAATTAAGCTCATCACAGACCAAAAGTAGTAAGGGTTTTTGGGGACAATTTTATAAAGTGCCATTCCAGCCTGAAAAATGTAAGACATGTATCCATCATTTCAAAATGCTTCAATTTATAAGCTGCATCATAGAAAGTGAAAGAGTGATGACAATAAAGACAACATTCCTGAGGATTAGTGACCAGATAAGAATTTAACCACCCCAACTAAATATAAATTCCCTAGGACAGTGGCTCACAACCTTTTTTTATGCCATGGACCGGCAAACCCATGCACAAACATTTGGTGGACCGGTAACATTTTGTTTGTACATTTGCATATTTATTATGCAAATATTCAAATAAAATGTTACCATCCACCTAGCCTCAACCCAGCCCCTTGCTCCCCAGTGCCTTACACCCTTTGACTCCCACTGCAACGCCCCATGCCCTTTGACCCTTTTATCTCTGACCCCTGCAGCCCTCACACATCCCCTCATTTGCACCCAACACACACTCACACTTCCCAAAGCAAGGCTGCCCCACCTAGACAGAGTGGCCATTACTGCTGTGTGGGCAGGGAGAGTGGTTATCCTTCACGCTCCCTTACTTCCCAAGTGTGTCTTGCACCCCCAGCGGTGGAAGGGAGAGCGCAGGGCCCGGGCTGGCCACCATTACAGGGGGAAGGAGGGAGGGAGACGCCTCGGCCCCTATACTGCTGCCGGCAAAAGCAGCCACACGGGTGGAGGGTTGTAGCGGGAGCCCTGGGGAGGCGCCTTCTGCTCCGCCTCCTCCTGCCGCCACCGCCAAAAACAGCCGTGCAAGCAGGGAGAGCAGCCACTGGTGGCACACATGCTCCCTCTTTCTTCGCATCCCCTCCCTCCACAAGCATGGAGTGGGGAGGTAGAAGGGAGAGGCCTCCTGCTGCCACTGCCTGAGCCAGCATGGCTGCAGGAGCTAAGCTGCTGGGAACAGCAGGCTTGAGCTCCAATAGCCGCAATGGCCTGGCAGCCAGCAGTTCGCGGTCCACTGACTGGCGATGAAACGCTGCCTTAGGAAACACCCTTCGCCCAGCTTTATATTGGTAGTGACACAGTTTCTCTCCATCAGCTGCTGCTTGTTTCTTAAAGTATATTACTGCTTCAGCTAGCATGGAAAGGCATTTCCAGAGCAATCATTATTTGAAGCGTCTTTAGCAGTGGTTGCCAACCAGTAGACTGCAACTGACGGGTCGATCCTGAGGACTCTACCAGTCAATTGCAATCTCTGGCAGTGGAGCGGGGCTCCTGCTATGGCCTGCCCTGGCCCCACACTTGTGGCCAGCTCCCAGAAGCAGCAGGTGGAGCTGTGTGCGTGTGCATGCTGCTTCTGCATGTAAGAACCATCCTCACAGCTCCCATTGGCTGGGAAAGGGAAGGCAGAGGGGGCAGAGCACAGAGCTCCAGGGCCACAGACACATGTTGACCCATTTCAGAAGTGGTGTGGGGCCGGGGCAGCCTCCCTTAACCTCACCAAGCTGCCAAGTGGGAGACACCCACAGTAAGTGTAGCCCAGCAGGAGGCCACACCCCAGAACCCTTCAGGAGCCAGTACCAGCACCCCATTACTTCCTCCTGTACTCCAAACCCTAGCCCTGAGCCCCCTCCCAGAGCCAGCACCTTAAAACCCCCTACTGCATCCCACCCCTCTGCCTCAACCCTGACCCTACTCCAAAAGCCAGCATGCACCCCATTTTCCCTCTGTACCCCTCTTGCACTCCAATCTCCTACTGCAGCATTGAGCCCTCTCAAAGAATCAGCACCACTGAGCTCCTGCACTGGCACTGAGCCCCCTCTAACCCAGCACCCCCATACCTCTTGCACCCCAACCTTCTGCCTGAGGCTCAGCCTGGAGACGCTTCCCACTCTGCAAACCCTTTTGCCTCAGCCCAGAGCCCACACCCATTCCTGAAACCCAATCCCTTGTCCCTGCGAGGGTATGGGAGAGTGAGCAATGAAAAAAGGGAGCATGGAGTGAGCGGGGCTTCAGAGAAGGGTTGGGGAAAATCCTGGGTTGCCCTTAAATTCAAACCTGGATCTTGGGCACATAAAAGTTGGAGACCATTGGTCTATTGCTTTAGATACAGGATGTGCACGTTCATGCACACACTACATACTTCTGCAGACTAAGCGAAAAGTTTTCAGTTCTGGTCTCCATTTGTGCACAGTTTCAATCGCATACACACAACCAAGTCTACACTTTATGAATGTAAACACCTGCACTTGAACATTTTTAACTTGCACATATATGAGTTCAGATTTTGAAGGCATGTGGCACAAGAGACAGCTGAGAAAATGTGTACTTGGAAAATATAGCTCTAAATATCAACACATAGCCAAATCACTTAACTTAGAATGGAAGTTATTCTATTTCAAACATTCCCTCACTTAGGCATCATCTATCACATATCAAACTAAAATCTGGCCCTTTTAATATGCAAAAATTGTAAATCCAAAATTGTTTTGATATTCACCTATAGGTATGTCACACAAACAGACAGATCTCTTCCATATTGCTATATAGCACTCTGAACGCATATACCAGTGCAATGTCTCAGCTTGCTAGAGGTTGGTATAGGATGTAGTTGGCTGTTTTGAGATTTCAGTCTGGCTGACGTGGGTCAAATGTGTAACTATCACAATCAAGCAAGTTTAGAGATTAGCAAACTAGATACATTCCTTGGTGCTGTGGTCAAATCTTCAGCTATTTTTAAATTAATACTGAAAGTACTTAGTACAATAAGATCTGTTTTTAAGTAGCAGTCTAAAATAACCTACCAATTCAGGACAGATCTGAGATGTGACAAATAATGATTTTGCCACATTGCAGATTCAAGCTTTCTATGAAGAGTCTTTTGCTAAAAAGCTTATCATTCTATAAGGCACTCTATACATCAATGGTGGGCAACCTGTAGCCCAACAGGGCTCCACCTGAGGCCTGTGGTTCCCTTGGCTGCCCCCATCTCCCACACACCTCACTCACTGGGGCACCAGATCCTTGCACTTACCTGCGCCTTCCCAGCACTTTTGAAACATGCAAATAGCCTGATTCCCTCTTTGACCCACTTTTCCCTCTCAGAGCGGGAATGCTGTAAATCAGCTGTTCGCAACATTCCAGCTCTGGGAGGGAGGGGAGAAGTGGGTACTAAGCTATTTGCATAGGGATGTAAGCTACTAGTCAAGTCACTACTCAACTAGTCACTCCCCCCACCGTGCTTGCCTCTTCTGTATCAGAGGCAGCAAGAGGGAGAGCAGGAGCTGGTTCTGGGGGAAGCCAGCTTAAAAGCCAGTTCACCCCAGCACTGTCTCCACGGGGAGGTGCAGGGGAAGCAGAGGCGAAGCCAGGGACCCAGCGCAAGCCGGGACTCAGAAGTCCCGGCTCGCGCTGGATCCCAGACACTGCGCCTCTGCTTTTTAAATGTAGTAAGAGCCTGGTGGTTCCTACTACATTTAAAAAGCACAGCCAGAGCAAACCCCTTCAGGCTACGTCTATACTACAAGGTTTTTGCGCAAAACCAGCCGTTTTTGTGCAAAAACCCATGGAGCATCCACACCTCAAGAGCGTTTTTGCGCAAGAAAAACTACAGTCAATCGACAGAACAGAGGGCTTTTTTGCGGTGTAGGTATGCCTCCTTCTACGAGGCATAATTCCTTTCTGCGCTACAGCTTTTGAGCGAAAAGTCATGTGTGGACGCTCCACAGGGGTTTCTTGCTCAAAAAGAGCCTATCTGAAAAAGTACAGGTGCTCTGATGACCATTCTGTGAATGGCCATCAGAGCTTTCTTGCGCAAGAGCATCCATGCAATGTGGACGCTCTCTTGCACAAAAGCAATGCACTTTGAGGTGTGGATGCGCTTTTGCGCAAGAACTCTTCTGCAAAAGACTCTTGCGCAAAAACCCTGCAGTGCAGACGTTGCCCTAATGACTAATCAAGTAGTCAATGGAAATTACATCAACTACTTGATTAGCTTACTAACCTCTATTTAACATCCCTAATTAGCGTGCTCCAAAAGTGCTGGGAGAGAGGAGAGGAGCAGGTAGGTGTGGGGCTCCGATGCCCCAGTGTGTGAGATGCAGAGGGTGGGGGGCAGACAGGGAGGCCGAAAAGCTGAAGGTGGAATCCCTTGTGCAATGGGTTGCTGAGGCCCACTGAGGTGGAGGGCCACTCATACAGCCTGACCACAATTTGTGTTTGCCCATCCCTTATATATACCAATTATTCAGTCCTGTTCTAATTAAGCCATTTGCAGCTGGGCCACACAGACATTAATCACCATTGTTCAACTCTTTTTAGTTGTGCAGACAAGGTGACTTGAATCTCTGTACGATGACCCTAGTACAGTGGGAAGAGCTTGGAATCAATTTGCCTGATTTCCTCTGCTTTTTTATACATTAAAGAGGGAGAGCATGCGCACTTTGAAAAGAGACATCCATTTATAGACATTCTCTAGGCACCTAATTTGGGAAGGATGAAAAACAAAACTAACAAGCATGAGAGTGTCTTGCCAGCAGAAAACCAAGATGCAAGTAAAGAAAAAACAACAAGCTTTTTTGTCTCTCAAAATACAAACTGCACAGTCCAACTACACACTGGTTTCTAGAAATAAGAGTGCAGGCAAGAAAAAAAGCTTAAGTTTATAGAGTATTGAAATTGTGGCCCTCAGGAACTCTCAGAGAAGTTAACTACTCCTGCCTAATACACTACCTTATTTGTAAACTTAGTACTCTCTGATAATAGGCACCAACAGGAAGCTAATAGGACAAGAAGGCCAACAAAACATACTGCATCAGTACAGACCACATACTGTAGTTCATAAAGTTATCTTTTTCTTTCTAAAAGGAAATAAAACAACTATCTTGTATATAAAAACACAAATCTAAGTAGTGGTTCTAACTAACCCTGTATCAAATATTGACTCATGAAGTAGAACTTTAGTATTGCTTCATCTCAGCTTTTTTTAGAACGATTAATATAATTTTTAAAAGGTGCTGCTCACTAATATAGTATGATACAGAGAAGAGCCTTATGGAAACGTTAGTTATTATTTTCTTTGTTTCATGGGCAGCCATCAAGTGTGTGTGTGGGGGGGGGGGGGGGGGAACAAAACAAAAATCACACTTCTGTCTTAAGAACTTTGCCCCCACTATAGTTAAATGCACCACCTATAATTACTGTAACTGAAATGGGTGAAGGTACCTGTTGCATTTTCTTGTATTCCCCGACCCTGGCATAGGCCATGAAGAGATGAGAATGATACTCCTCACTGTTGGGAACCTTCTTTACAGCTGCCTCATAAAGTTTAGTTACCAACTCCGCTAAACCAAAAACAGGATATTTCAGTTCAGGCACATTTGGGACATAAATTTATAAAGCAGCTATTTCAAGATAACACGTGGAATGCGATGCAAAGTAATACAATTACATTCAACACATATAGGAAGTGGTCTCTCTCCCTCAACACCCCAAGTCCACAAACACATAGTAGGCATGCAGAAATTTTCAAGTTCACCTACTTTGTGGCATTACACCAATTCTAGATTTGTACTTTGGTCATGCAGAGACTGTCTACTTTAAATAAAAGATTTATGAAGACACAGAATGAATTCCTCAAGTTTAAACTATTTTAAGGACACTCCCTCTAGCATAGTGGTTATCAAACTTCATTACACCATGAGATCCTTCAAATAACAAAAATTATTACATGACTCAGGATGGGGGACCAAAGCCTGAGCCCACCATACTGGGCGCAGGATAGGATGGGTGCCAAAGCCTCAGACCAACTGAGCGAGGCAGGGTGGGCAAAGCTAAGCCAAAGGGCTTCAGCCTTGGGCAGGGGGCCTGTAACTGAGCTCCCTTCACCCAGGACTGAAGGCATCGATCCCAGAGAGAGGAGTTTGGGGGACTTTGGCCCCAAGCCTCAGCAAGTTTAACAACAGTCCTGGCAACCTGATAAAATCAGGTTCATGACCCACTTTGGGGTCTCAACCCATAGTTTGAAAACTGCTGCCTAACGTATGAAGCGTGATTATGCTATACATTAAAAAACCCTGGTACCCCAAAAAAGAGTATATTCGAACTTATACAATCATTGTGCTGAATGTAATTTTTTTTTAAATTCAAATTATTCTTCACATAAAGGCACAGAATGAATTCCTCAAGTTTAAACTATTTTATACATGCAATGTTTTAAGATTTAGTATGGTTTTATATATTCTTGAATGATTACTTTCTATGTATAACACATCCAACTATTTTTACATTTATATGTTTCTGGTTTTTAAGTTGAGAATTATAGAAATAAAGATGAAAATGCAGATATGAAGGGGTTTCATATTACAACAATAAAGGTGCTTTCACAAAGCAAAGATTATGTGCCAGAAATTAACTAGTAAAGGACACAAGAGGTTGTGATATCAAAGAAATGGTCTCTGGCAATTATATCTCCTCATCTCAATCTACAATCATTTTCTGCAATAAATGTGATAAACATTACTGACACATCCTCAGGATAGTCTAAGGCAGGGTTTCCCAACCTATGGGTCAGGACCCAAATATGGGTCACCATTACATTTCAAAAGGTTCGCCAAGTGTCTCCCCAGGTGGCTCTGCCCTCTCTCCTCCCTCCGTTTTTGAATCGCCTTGGGTCACCAAGTCTTCCTGAATTGTCAAAATGGGTCCCCCACCTGAAAAGGTTGGGAACTGCTATGCTAAGGTATCTCTTACTGCTTCAGACAAACCAAATCATGTATGCTTTCTTTCTCTCAATAAGCATGCACAGCTTTGTTTACTGAATCACCCAAGAAGTTATGATTTAGAGGAATTGTTTTCAAAAGAGTAACAGGAAAGGGAGAGGTCAGGATTTCCCCTCTACATCTACAACACAACTTCTAAAGTAATTTTGAGGGGCTAAATTCCTTGATTGTGTCTATATACATTTTACACTGCTTCTTCAAAGTTCACATATAATATTAGCTGCTAACCATTTACACTGTTCCCATTTAGATTAACAATAACTTCACAATGTTTTTGCTGGAGTAAGTTTGAGTGAACTTGTTTGATATTATGACTAACATACCATGTTAAAATTACTTATGACCCATTTTTCAATAACAGAAGCTAGCTATGACATCTTGATTTAAGATGATCAAATAGACATTTTTATGTCAAAAGGACATTTACACGGTTTTGTGCCAAACTGGGCACCTGAATCCCATGTTTGAACCACCTACAGCTGGTCCCCGAGTTATGAACACATCAACTTATGACTCTTCGTATTTACGACCAACCTCCTATATACCTGGAACCAGAGTTACGAACGAAATCCGCACTTACGACCAGCGTGGCCATATGTAAGTGAATGTAATCAGACTTACGAACAGATCGAGTTACAACCTAGTGTTTGCTACGTAACTTGTTCGTAAGTCGGGGACCGGCTGTATTATTAAAGAGTCCATGTTTGGAAACTGTACTTTATACGTTTCCCTTTGAATTCCAGACAATTCACTTTAAAGAAAGGCTAGAGAAAACATTATATAATTATGATCAAGAAGTTCAAATTTGCAGGAGAAAGTAAAACCAAAAAAACCTACGTCTGTGCATTTCCCGATAAAGGATAGTCAGTGCTTGCAAAGAGTTGTCATCTGTGGGTTCGAGTGCAGTTACTTCTTGTGCAAGAGCAAATGCTTCATCTTGTTTCCCAGTTCTCTGCAAGCCAATCGCTTTTAATACCTATATATGTAATAAAGAAGCAGCTGTTAAAAAACACTGCCAACACCTATAGAATAAACTTTAATTTGAAACAAAAGATCATTATTAGAGAAAAAGTAACTTGTCCATGGTAAGAAATGGACTTGCCTAAGTGACTGCCCTCAATTTCTGAAGAATCTAAGATTTCATTAAAAAAAAAAATACAATCCTGTGACTGCATAGAAAATCTTCCAAATGCAAATAATGTAAAACTGTTGTTTTCAACCTATGTCTAAGATTTCTAAAGGGGCCTGTGCCACCCTTAGAATTTTTTTAGGGGTCAGCAAATGGAAAAAAAGGTGAAACCTTGGGTATAAAGTGATGCAGTGCTGCCTTCTTCAGTCTGTAGACTGCCAATTTCAGTGCTTTTGCTGCTGCTCAGATTTCCCTACTTGTAGCTGAGTGAAACCAATCAGTCTTACTAGTTTGCACTGCTACTGTTCAGAACTATGTGGTCAGAAAAGAAACTAAAATATTCTCATCATTTCTCTCTCTTGCAGTTTGGAAAAGCTCTGGTAAGTTGCAGCTGCATCAGTATCCAGGATCCTGGGAGAGGGACAGAACAGCAGAAGCCCTGGTAACATCATAGCAGTCAAAGGGTGGAATTTTTGTAGGTTATTTTCTATCATTTCTTCATACATTTTCAAACAAATATGATATTCAATGATTTAACGTATTCTATTAACCATCTGAAAACTTTTAAGAAACATTATGGCCTCTGTAAAAAAAAAAAAAATAATAATCATAGATTACTGAAAGCTTGAATGGGACAGCAGAATTTCCTTAAATTTTATAACTGTGTTCACTTGGTAGAATACCATAAAAAAGCAATCACATTTACCTTCGCACAGTGAAGATCCTTGTGTTTTTTTAGCAGTTTATCAGCCTGCTGGATTGCCATTTTATTATTGCCATTATCAAGATAATCTATATAAAAAACACACACAGTGATTACAACTGAAAGCAAATAAAAGATGGATGTCTATTTCCTAATCTCAAAGAGGAGAGGTCCGTGCTGCAAGGGTGATATTTTGTTTAGAAATTAAGCTCGGTTCATAACTACAAAACTCCTGTTTAGAGACCATTTCCATGGTGCATCTTAAAAATATATCTTTTGTTCTAGTTTTAGTCATCCAAATGCAGTAAGAGAGTTTTCGGTCTTTCCCCGATGAAAGCTCATTATAATATGATAGTACCTACATAGCATAGTGGGTTCAGATATGAACCCAGTAAGGGGGAGGGTCTCAGTCTGAGGAGGAAGAACTAAACTGCTTTTAGTTCCATACTGTAGACCCTGTGAGCCAGAGGTCAGCTGATGGGGGATCTGAGACCTATTGTGACAGTGGGGGGGAAGGGAAGTTATGCTGTGTAGACATACCTTTAGAAAAATGTGGCTATTCTTTTAGCATTTTCATATTATTTTCAGTTCTACATCCAATGAGATATAGCCAGATAGTAATTTTTAAAAAGATGTCAGAATAAGAGAATATTTTGAGAAGTGAAAAATAAACCCACTCAGTCTTTGCACCACAGATTATATGAGATTTGTTTTACTTTAGGTCAGCAATGGGCAATGTAGGATAGTTAGTGGGCTGCATGAGTGGCCCTCCATCTTAAAAAGTGTTGTAACCAAGGTCTCCCAGGATAGAGTAGTGTTGCTAACTGCACTGGCATACCTAGAATTTACAGGATGTGCAGACTACACCATAGCAGCGCTTTGATTGGATGCAGAGAAAGCGCACAGCTCATAGACTGTCATTGCCGCTGCTTACCACCGTCTCTCGAAACGAATGGGCCATATATTACAATCAATGCTGTGGGCAATCAGCATGCACCTCACTTTACTTGCCCTTGCTTTACATGTTCATTATTTTAGTAATATCAGTATGAATAAAAATGATACAGACACAAGCCTGCGGAATCTGGCAACCCTGTGCATGAGCAACAGTAAACAAAATATCTTCCAGGCCTCACACAGAACCCTGATAGGCTAGTTACGTGTGGCACTCCAATTGCCAGTTGTCCACCACGGCTCTAAGTGTAGGGATGTAGCCAATGAATCAAAAAGCAAAAGTGAAGTGTTTCAAAATTTCTTCTAAATTCCTGGTTAGGAGCCAACACTAACTAACTGAAATTAAATTATACACTTTTTTGCTAGGACTGTATTTCTTATGAGGATGGATTCCACTAAGTTAATGTGTCCTTTAGGAATGTCCTATCATATTCTACAAAATTCAAATCTATATTACCAAGACTTACATTAAGTAGCCTTTAATATTTGCCACTATGGTATGTCCTTGCTAAAGAATTGAACCATTGCTAAGTGAACTAGAAGAACTGTATAAGTTGAGTGCAAATTGTGTAGTCTGTTCATAAAACAAAACTTTAAAGTATTTCAAATAATAGGATAAAATAATATTATGAATGTACAAGAGGCTGCTGTTCGGAAAAGGATACACAACAACCTCTCTCATATGCCTTCTAGTTTGGTGGCAAACCTTAAATATTTGCTAATAGAGAATTTTTTAAAACTCTGAAATAGAACAAGTTGATAACCTCCCTATAAATTGATGGTTTTTTTGGTTCATGTATTTCTATTTCATGGTACACACTATAGATGTAAGTGACTAGTCGAGTGACTACTCACTTCCGCACCCCCTTACTGCCTCTGTAAGGGGAGGTGTCAGCGATTGGTGCTGGGGAGAGCCAGCTTAAAAGTGCAGGGGCAGGAGAGGTAGAGGCGCAGCAGTCCAGGACCCAGCGGGAGACAGACTGTTCAGTCCCGGCTTGCACTGGGATCTTATTGACTACACAATTAGTCAATTACCTGCTTCTTAGCATTTTGACACACACACACACACACACACACACACACACACACACACACACATATACACACACACACACACTCTCTCCAATACAGTAACACAAAACCACAAGCCTTTCATAGTAGCAGAATAAGGACTATGCCTTGTCAACATATGAACAAGTTTCTCAGGAACCAAAAAAGCTGGCATCTTCCATTTATCACAGAAGAGCTTCAATGTAAGAAAAATATTAAAGAACAAATTATTAATAGCAAGTCTGTGGGTGAAGATTTTAAATTAATGGAAAAAATGCAACATAATTAACTTTCTGATTACTGTACAACAAATTAAGATAAAAGACAGCCAAAGCTGTCTTGGCATCCTCAGCAATCAAGTAATGGTACAAACAGAAAAGTTATGTTACAAGGAAAATAACTAAAATCGTGACCCTACACAAAATCTGTCTATTTTTTGACCTTTAATAAAAGCTGCAATTACATTTTAAGAAGTCCTGCTCCATTTATTAAGGACTATGCATATCAAATATTGAATACAACATCTTAGATGCCCAGTGATGCTTTCTGGAACCAACACTATGCACTCAGCACACTGCATTTTTTAAAGGCATTTCACTCTGACAGCTACTAGGGGCTGAAACACCAAAATACATCTCAGTTAAAAAGACAGCATATTTCAGCATCTTCAGGCTTACTTTAGGTCAATTTTTTTAAGTTAAAGTTTTTCTAACAGTTAACATTTACATTTTCTCCAATTTAAGAAGTTATTCTGACGACTTTGTATGTAGTGATATATTTGCAGTCAGAGCATGCTGTAGAAATTTCAGGGAAATTTTCAGCTCATGGTATTGAACCAATCTAGAGTCCTGTGATTACAATTTCTGATACATTTATTTTTCTTTAATATAGCAAGATCTTCATGGTTTTATTCTTTATGGTATTTTAATTAACATCAAGCAGCTGTGACCCCATTCTTCACCCAATGACTTTACCACAATTCAACCTGGGATACGGTTATGGGTCTTTTTGCAAAGTTTTCTTTGCAGGATAAGTGCTTAAAACAGGAAAGGTGCACTTTCTCTTGTCTTTCTAATCAGTGATTTATTTGTGAAGAAAAGTCAAAAAATATTTTCTGCACCCTCTCAATTATCTGTTCGGGGATGCTAGAAGTTTAACAACATCCCAATGTGGCACATGCACAAATATTGAGCAATTTTTTCTACTACTTCCTCAACCAATGTGTCTCCTAATTAAGCTGGAGAAGAACTGCATGCAATACTTAAGGATATTTTGGGGCAGACTTTTCAGGCAGGAAGCTGTTGAACAAGACTACTCTGTTGTATACGTTTCACTGCTTTATCCCTCTATTGATTTTTGTATAGCCATCACTGTGATGTCTAGGTGCCCCAATATTTCAATTGACTGGGTTAAGGAGCATGTGGCTTCTCTCTCCTATTTCACATATAAAGGAGTTTCTAGTTTAAAAATCAGTTTTGCATGGTGAATATTTGATGTTTGTTTGGAAAGGCAGATGGGGAAAAAAAGTTCATTTCTGCATTAAAAAATATGCACCTGCCTTTAAAGTCTCTGGATATTAAAACAAAAACAAAAAAAAAAACTGGGAACAAAATTCTCTCAACTATGAGGAAAAGAAATTAACATGGCAATTGTTCAATCAAAAGGTGTTTTGTATTAAGAAATTATACCACTTCCTTCTCTCCCCCAAAAAGTTAAGAGTTGAGGGATTTTCAAGCGTGGGGAAGACAACAGAGAATAGCAAAGCTGCACAGCAAGTTAAAGCATGGGATAGCGTATTTAGCAAAGAAAAATATACAGAAGCGGAATGTGGCAAATACATTCTGTAATCCTGAGAAGAAACTCATGTGTAAAGTTAGGATCGGATTTTGGGATGGAGGGCGCAGAATAAAAGTTCTTTGTGGCAAGGATTATTGTCCAGCACTATCACCTACAGTATACCATCATGCAAAAAAGTAATAGTTTCCCCAGCTCCCAACTGTAGATATAAACCCCTCTACTTACATAACAGACTGAGCTAATTGGGGCAGGGATTCTCTTTGCATTTTGCCTGGAACAGCAATAAACTTGAAGGCTAAACACTAATTCAGTGACAAAGACCAACAGTGAGAAAGAAAGGACCAATCCCTGAGTTTCCTCCCATATTCATAAAACAACTGACACCTAGCCATAATGGCTTCCTTAACAAGCCTGACTCTAGAACTTTAACATACAAGTAATGATCAATCACAGATTTGTAAGGGATGAGGAAAAATTGGGGGATCAACACTATGTAAAGTCTCTTTACCCCACAGTAGCCCCACGTGCTTCAGGGAGGGACGCTTAATAGCGATTAGTCCCTGCTCACGTGCTATTTTCCATATCAGATGCAACCCATCGCGACAGAGCCTAAAATGGGGACAGGATGACCGGATAACAAGTGTGAAAAGCTGGACACTGGGGGGAGGGGGAGTTGCCCCTTAACGAAGCCCCTAACATTGGGGGTAGCTGAATGGGGAGGAGGGGAACCCAGGGCCACACACCCCGCCCCCAGGACGCGGGGGGAGACACGGGGCTGAGGGGACCCCGAGGAGGGGTGAGGGGCAGAGACGGGGGAAAGTGAGCAGAGGCAGCCGCCGGAATGAGGGTTCCTTGCAGGGGCAGAGGGGCGAGCGAAGGGTGCCCGAGGGGCCCCGGGAAGGAGCTGCCCTCCGCCCGTGGTCCGAGCCCCGCTCCCTTGAAGGAGTTCGGGGGTGGCGAGGGCCAGCCCTGCCCGGTCTAGCCCCCCCGCCCCTCCGGGCCCAGCGCGGCTCCGCGGGCAGAGGGAAGCAGGCGAGGCCGCGGTGGCGGCGCGGCCTGGTCGGGCGGCTGGGAGCGCCGGGGGCTAGCCGCGCGGCGGGGCCGGGGCCGGGCGCGCTCCGGGGCGGGCAGGGGTCGGTACCGTAGATAGGCCGGAGGCGCCGGTCGTTGGGGTCCTGCACATGGCCCCGCGCCGCCATGATGAGAGCGCAGAACCGCAGTGCGCAGCCGCCGCGCCGGCGGGACCGGCCAGGGGCGGGGAGGGCGAGCGAGCGGTTGGGCGCGAGGAGGCCGGCCTGCGCCTCCCTCCTCTCCCGCGATAGGGCTTGTCGCGATACGAACGTCCCCGGGGCTCTGGGGCGGTAGGGCCAGCCGCGCCCGCCCGGAGGCTGCGGGACTCGGAGCTATCGCGATACCCCACCGCGGCGTTCTGTCGCGATAGGCGGGTGCCCGCCGTTATAGCAGGATGGTGCCCCCTCCCGGCAGCTCCCTCATCTCACGGCCTGGCCACGCCTGTGCCCGCTGCTTCATGGCCCGCGCTGCGCCCCCAAGGCTGCCTGCCCGGAGCTGCAGCCCCAGGCCTTGCACAGGAATGTCTGGGGGAGGGGAGATGTACTTTTTTGTAAATGTGGATCCTAATTATGCTCCCCCAAGTAGCGTGGTTAGCTGCCCGAGCCTCCTTCCCCCATGCTCCGGTTGGTCAGGGGGAGACTGGGACTTATCGCCCCCTTCTCCTGGAGTGAGGCCCAGCCCTGTCCCCGGACCTGGGAGAAAATCAGCCCCAGCCTTCCCCTGGCCGGCTGGAGCATGGAGGAAGTAGGCTCAGGCAGCGCACCGCTCCTGCCTTCCTGGGGCCGGGCGGAGGTTGCGTTCGCACCCCAGCTGAGTACGGCCTGATCCCAGACCCCTTTGAACTGCCAGCACTATGGGGCCTAAGGCCATGTCCAGCAGGACAGGGAGATGCTCTGGCTCTCTCCCTTGATTGGCTCCATAAGAAGGACCCAATTTCCCTTTAGATCAAGACTTTAAAAATAATCTTCTGTAAGATACTTGTCTTCTGAACAATGCTTGAAGAAAGGAAGTGAACAGGTATTGACTGAAGCTGAAAAATCTATGACTACCACAGGATCCATAATTTGGATGCCTAGGAGGGTATGCAACTGATATCCCTATAAATGTTTACAGTGTAAGAGCAGACTTAAAAAAAACCCACAATAAGATGCTGCCAGTAGGGATGTAAAACTCTGTGTAAATTGTTAACTAGTTAAACTATAGATGGGTCCAGCTTGGCTGGAGAAGGCCCCTGGTAATCATGCCAGTAAAGCAATGCTTACCAGTTCAGCAGCTGCTGGCACCCATAATATCACAATTCTACACTTACGTATATTTTATTCACTCCAGAGCATGGACTGCTACACATCGAGAGCATCTATAAGGCCATCTTTTCTTTTTCATGAATGAAAACTTTGGCCAATGTCTGAGACAGAACATTGAATTAGATAGGAAAAAAATAGAGAATAGATAGAAAAAAAGTTTGTAACATTTCTGGAGGGAAAACTGGAATTACCAAACAGCAGCTACATTTGATTAAACTGATTACAGGATCAACATTAAGTACATTTAGTTCAAGAAAACTTTAAGTGATTTCCTAATAGACATTAAGAATGTTAAAGATTAGTCGACTATCTGATAAGCATTTGCTTATCTGACAGTAATGTTGACTAGTCGACTAGTCAATTCCTCCCCACCCCTAGAGGCAGCAAAGGAAGGGGGAGGAGGGGTACTTCAAAGTGGCAGCGCCACACATTTCAAAGGAGGAATGTGGAAGTGCTTATCGACTAGTCGATGGAAATTCAATCAACTTGTCGACTAGTCAATTAACCGCATTTTAACATCCTTAAGACATATATTCTGTAAAACATTCTAACAATAATAGCTATGTGCTAATCTACTGTATAATATATGCTGATAGTGCTGTATAGATGTTCTCCCCTCCCATCTATATATATCTATATAAATATTAGAGTGAGTCCATTTGTCTGTGAGTCTGTCTGTCAGTCCATTTGTTCAAGAACTCCAGACAAACTAATACTACTATCTAATGACTTTTTGGTGAAATCTGTAAAATGAATTTGGTAGTTTTAATCCAGATTCCTGTAGACAGATGTCCTCATTACAAAAATACCTCTACAGCTGGTAGCCTCATTGCAGAGCAGTTACAGAACCAGAACTACCCTCTCATGTTAGAGGGTGAAGTCTCCTTAGGCTGGAGCGGCAAGTTATGCACGGGAAGCCTGACTAAGTTGTACCTGTACATACTTTTGATAAGCAGAAGATTTCATTCTCCAGAGCTGAGATGACAACCTTTCATCAGCCCTGAAACAATTTTTTAAAATGATAAGTTGTCGATAACGGAAAGTCAAATTTGTTATACTCTACTTTTAGAGACGCTTCAAGTCTTGTAGGAGATTAACACTTCCTGATGCTGGGTTACTCCCATGTTACTCCCTTCCTCGTGGCATCAAGTCTCATTCTCAAAAGCCTGTTCTCAAAAGAACTGATGGGAGAGTTGCTCGTGTTCCTGTGTCACTGATACAGATCCACTTGATGAAGGGGGTTTTACTCACAAAAGTGCATGACCTACTACATTTGCTAGTTTCTAAGGTGCCACAGGACTGCTCGTTTATAAAATTATAGAGTAACATGGCTATCTCTCTGAGATATAGATCCACCAAGGTGGCACTCAAATTTTCTCTCTGTATAAAAAAGTTTTTTCTGCTGGACAACAGAATGTTCCTGCCAGGCTACAGAATTACATCATCACATCATCAGCATCAACAGGCTCATGAAGTGAAAGTGGCCTGAGGGGAGTAGGCAAGCGTACAGGGGGTAGGCAAGCATAGCAAGCATAGGGTGCAGCCCCCTAGTAGTGTACAATGTTGTATATGCAGCAAATGGGAGAGATAGATTTTCCTAGAAAATTTGTTTAGTAGGATTACATACTGTTCTCCTAGATGCCTTCCTATTGGATCAGTTCAACTCTTCCCCATATATATGCAATACTTCAAAAAACACCCACCTTTTCACCACTGTGGTGAAATAACTGTGACTTTAACTTGAAATGAAATCAAAGTATAGCTGTGCCCCAGAATCTACATTTCAAACACCTCTCTTTGTTAGACACTTAGATACATGGGCTCCTTCTCAGCACATGCTTGAAGGTAATGTCGGAGAGAGCACAATCTTAAAGCCACTTAAAGAGACTTAGAAATCTGTAGTGTAAGAAATCAAGTACCTAAACTGATAGCAGCTTTCAAATACCTAAAAGGGTGTTACAAGGAGGAGGGAGATAGGTTGTTTTTGACCTCTGATGATAGGACAAAAAGCAAAGGGCTTAAATTGCAGCAAAGGACATTTAGCTTGGACATTATGAAAAAATGTCCTGTCAGGGTGGTTAACACTGGAATAAATTGCCTAGGGGGGTTGTGGAATCTCTATCACTGGAGATACTCAAGAGCAGATTATATAAACATCTATCAGGGATGATCTAGGGATGGGTGCTTGGTCCTGCAGTGAGGGCAGGGGACTGGACTTGATCTCTCTAGGACCCTCCCAGTTCTAGTGTTCTATGATTTAATCTTTCTATGAAACAACCAGCCACTATGCCTGAAAGTAAAAAAAAAATAAATAAAAAAAGTCCTTTTTTTGCTTCATCAATGAGAATAAAAGCTCTAGCAAAGAAGAGACGTTAGTTCAAAGAATAGTTGTTTTCCTCAAGTTTGCCAACAGAGACGTCCCCTCCCTCACTGCATTTCAGAGGAACCTAACTGACTAACACTCCCTGTCTAGTGATGCTCAGTGTCTCAGGTTCCTTTCCCTGCAGCCTGGAGTCCTGTCCCTCTCCTCCCCACACAAGTCTGCACCGCTCGCCTTGGAATCCACTGCTCGGCCTGAGACCCGAGGAATCTCAGGATCCGTTCGACAACTGGAGGGGGAGGGGGCATCAGGAGGGGGCGGAGCTTCACTCCAGTGACCTGGGTACTTACCCAATCCAGCCGAGGTGTGGGGGCGGGGCCTAGAGAATTTTTAAATGGCGGTTATGACGGCCAATCAGCTGGTGAGCCGAGTCGCAGTCGGCCAATAAAAAGGAGGGGGTGGGGTGTAACCGGTGGCTAGGAAGTCGCTCGACAGGCCGGGTTCGGTGGCTGAAGCGCTGCGTGAGCTGTGGAGCGTTTGGTGTCGCTGCGTTGCCGGGCGGGGGCTGCTAGCGGCGCCCTTCCTTAGGTATGGCCCCCCAACTGAGCTGAGCGGGGCGCTCGGCTCCCGCCCCCGCTCTTCCCCCGATCTCTTCTGACCCCCTCAGACGTGGCCCCTTGGAGGGGAAGGCTGGGGGGCGCCCTTCCCCCCCCCCAGACGTGGCAGCTCGTCCACAGAAGACCCTTCCCCTCCCTCCAGTAGGTCTGTGTTGCTTTATTGCGTCTAGTTTCTATTCTAAAGATGCCAGGCGGTGGCTACGGAGAACCCCCTCCCACCTATTTCACCGGTATCTAGGGCAACTGGAAATCCTGAGCAGTGTTTTGGCTAGAAATGGCTCTTATGGGTGGGGTGGGATGGCGGGGGAGGAAGGAAATCTGCATTTTGGCAATAATGACAGCTATTCGATGTTTTGTTTTAAACATTGGTTTTGGCATCAAATAAGTGTGATTAGCTGGGGCAGGAGTCCAGTCTCCTAGTAAAATTTTCAGCTATTTTTGTTAAGGCTTGTTTTAAGATACTTGTTGAGTGGTCTCTTAATTTTAGGTCTTACTGCATACGTTGTTAGATTATGCTTTACTGTCTGTAAAGAGTCTGTAGTTAAAGTTAATATTTTATTTGCATATATATTTCTCTTAAGAAGAAACTGTCCACATTTGAAGGAAAAGCATCTGAAAGTCTTCTCATAAGCTAGCTAAGGTTTCTTATGCTCTTAAGAATAAGCTTGCTTATTCTTACCACTTTTTCTAAATGATGTGGGAGTCTTGTTGACTCACTGAAGCAGTGATTTGGAATAATGGAATATGCAATATAATGCAAGTGATGTGAAACCAGGAAGTAGCCGAATGAATAATTACATCGGTCTTACCACCAGAAATGAAACTGAAAATATTTAATTGTCCCTTGCTGTAGCTTTCAAAAGAACATGGATATGGCTGCAGCAAATGAACAGAAAACACAACTGTGCAGCAACTGGTAAGAAACAAATGTCTGCCATTAGTGGAACAAGTGTGTTACCCTGTGTAAACTTGTAGGAATATGCTTCTAGTGGATATCTTCAGAGATGGATGCAGCATGTAATATGTAACCTTGTTTCTAATGACCACAAATAGAAAACACATATATAAAATATTTGGATGAAGCAGATGTTTTGTTAGAAATATTTTTTTCAAGCAGTGACATTCTATAAAGTGGTGTAGATGGAAACTTAACTGGTTTGGTTCTGATGGCTTGTCCAAATATATGGAAATATATACATTTGGGGGGGTAATGTGTATTTGATCTTAACAAACAAGGTCCACTGGTTAGTATCTGTTTCAAAGCTCTGTTCCAGCAGGTCTGAGTTGGAAGGCACTGCTGGCAGGAGTAAAGTAACAGTGATAGGCACTTCACTGCTATTTGGAATGTGCTGTCACTTTCAGAAAAGCATAATAATATTAGTGGTCTCCTCTCCCCAACTCCACTTAGAAAAAACAGAAATCAATGAGCACTACCAGTTCTCAGAGCACTTTTTAAAGATCTATTTCTTTAAGTTTCTTGAAACTGATTTTAAAGTATAAGGGATTGAATTTTTATGGCTTATTATGGGTGTGTATTGTCATAGATACAGAATATCATTCTGATGATGATCCAGCCTACTGGGTTCTTTCTTAGGAGCAGATGGGATGAGAGTGGAGGATTATTGCTATAGTTCTTGGAGGGGCTCCTTTTATCTTGTCAGGAAAGGTAAAAATAATTGTCTTATTGAGGCTGACCAATTCACTTCTATGGCTGTGAACATTGTTTCCTTGAAGTGAAAGATGAAATTTGACTTCACCCATCAGGTTTGATTATAGATAGAGAATGGGAGAGCACCTAGTACTTGGCTTTCACTTGGGTGACCATCTTTGCTTTTATGGCATGGGGTAGCCTTGCAAGCAGCAGTCTTAAGCTTATCATACTACATAGTAGTAGCTTATCAAAGGTGCCCATGTTAATATAACAAACTTCAATAACATAGTGCAAAAGATTTTGGTATCTGCTGTGATTCCATGCTCTTTGAGTCTTAAACCTCTTTCAGAGTGGAGGGCTCTTAAGTTCATTCCCTGTAGTCCCATATTAAAGTTCATGGCCCTAATGAAGCAATAAAACAATGCACATGTAGGCTTAATAGAAGAGTTTCAATTCTTTTGGGCTTTTCCCAGCTCCTTATTCCTTGTATGGGACAGGGGTGTTGCTCTCAGCTTTCCCCTGGGTCTAAAGTCCTCTTCCCACTAACCAGACCTCCTGGCTTCTGACCTGTCTCTCTAGCAGTTGCAGAGCTGTCTGCTTTTCAGAGTTCCACCTTTGCTTTTTCTGTTCCTTTCCTACCTGACTCTTCTGGTCTCCTTTTCCTCTAGGGCCCAGGCTTTTTTTCCCCTTAAGCACAGTTTGGGATCAGCCCACCAGTCTCGGGTGCATTGTACTCTTCCCTCTTAAAGGACCAGTGACACACTTCTCAAATGTCTAAATGAATTTTTCTTACCTGTAAGGCTGTCTGCACAACTGCACACATAGCAGTAGATTTCTCCAAAGTAGACTAAGGTAGGGATTCCTCACTGCAGTACAGTAGGGATATTGCATTTTTTGTTTGAACCTTTGAGTAGTTTTGCCGCATGGCTTAAGAATCTGTCTAGTTTTGCCAAGAAAGAATTGCCTGACTCTTACACTATGGTAGTGTTCTTTGCAAAAAATTTTAACTTTGTCAGTCCTGGTCTGATGGCCTGGATTTGACTCCCTGAGTGTGCTGCATGGCTTGCCTGTTTTCTCTAACCGTGGAATTGAAGAGTTTTGACTGAATTGGGAGATACTGGGTATCCAACTTGGTGAGTTTGCATATTCTGACTGTGTGCAGCATGTAGTCCTGGATAGCCTCTTTTCCATGTGTTCAGTTTCATACATGCAATGTTCCTAAAGGGCTCTTTTGCTTTTAGTATTGCCATCCTGTCAGGCAGTTTTTTAAATCTTAAATCTGTTTGAATTGATTTTCAGTGTAACTTGTGAAGAGTAACTTTTTTATTTCTCATAGCAAAAAGGATATTCTTGTAACTAACTTCACCATCCATGAGGTCCACTGTAATAGAAATATTAGCCTGTGTTGTTTCTGCAAGGAGTCTGTGCCTAAATCTGAAATGAAAATCCACATTGAATCTGAACATGTGCAGGTAATAAATGAATTCTACTCCAAAATAAATTCTGCTCTAAAATAGCTGATCTTCATGCAGTGCATTTAATAATTGGTCTTTTCTAGGTTACCTGTAAGTGTAATATGAAGATGGAAAAAAGTCACCTAGAGGATCATAAGGTTGGTATGCTGGGTGTTTTACAGTACATCAGAACTGGAAATGTACTGATACTAGAACCTTACTGTTGACCAGATAATAGCTACCATGCTAACTGATTTCTGGTCAGCTCAGCACATGTTTAATCTGCTTTCTAAATCCATGCTAATCACTAACACTTTTGTAAGAGGCAGTGTGTCTGAAGTAGTGGTACTCCCATGCTTAGTAAGCAGCTACAAGATCCTCAACAGGAGGGAATCTGTGTACATTAGTAGCTTGGGTTGGTAGCCTAGATTTGTCCCTAAATAGTAGGTAAGTAAAAATTCTGCCTGTGGCTATAAAATCATTGAACTTAGCAACTTCATCTTTCAGTATCTTTACTTCATTTCCTTTTTGCACATCAACCTTTATGTAAGACCTAAAGACTTGTTTTGTCTAACAGATTTTAAAAAATCATGGAACAAACACTAATTCCCTATGACTTTTTTCTTTACAAATTCACTGGAGTTAACCTTGACATTCTTCTTTATCTACTGACAAAGGAAAATGGGCTTTGGCTTCAGCATAAGCATCAAATGCAAAGCTATTGCATGGGGAGGGATACACGGGGAATTGGACCAAATAGTTTATTTTAAAGCATGGAACATTGGTCTGCAACAGGACATCACAGGATCAATCGGGGTGGTTAAGTCTAAAATGAAAAATCTACTCAGTGTTTGTTTAGTTTTTAGGGATGTTACTTTGAAGTTTGTCTAGTAAACTTTTCCTTTTTCCTATATAATACACTGAACTTCTAGCATGCCACACTTAAGACATACTGTGTATATCTACACAGGAGTTGATTGTATCATGAGCTTTCATGGGGTTCCACTGAAGTGGGTTGTGCCCACAACAGCTCATGATACCATCTACTGTTTTGTTAGTCTCTAAGGTGCTACAAGACTACGTTTTTTTCCCAATTACAGACTAACTTGGCTACTCCCTGAAGCTTTTAAAGCCATGGTCTCCAACCTTTTTAACCACAAGATCACCTTTTCAGTTTAAGTGCAATGTAAGATCTACCTCAAACCTTGCCTGGCTTCCTTTCCACACCTTCTGAGGCCCCGCCCCTGCTCTGAGGCCTCACCCTGCTCACTCCATCCCCTTCTTCCCTGAACCTCATTCACTTTCACCAAGCTGGGGTAGGGGATTGGGATGCAGGTTCTGGTCTTGGGCCAAGGGGTTTGGAGCATGGGAGCAGAATTGGGGTTTAGGAGGGAGTCCAGGGTGTAAGCTCTAGGAAGGAATTTGGGTGCAGAGGAACTCCTGTTTAGGGCAGGAGGGAGTTCAGCACTGGGACAGGGATTCAGGATGCATGCTCTGGGTGGGCATAGTTTAACTGAGATGGCTTCTGGGTGGTGAAACAGTAGAGTTAAGGCAGGCTCACTTTTGCCACTCCTGGAAGCAGCTGACATGTAGAGTAATGGCTCCATGGTGCCATGTGCTGCCCCTCCTCTACAGGCACTAAGCCCACAGCTTCTGCTGGCCACAGTTCTCCATTATTGATCAATGGGAGCTGTAGGGGTGGTGTCTGCAGGTAAAGACAGCATGTGGAGACCCCCTGCTCTACCTTTCTTAAGGGCTGCAAGGACATGCCAACCACTTCCAGGAGCAATAATTACCACAGGGATAATTACTCCAGTCACAACAAGTTAGGGATTTTAGAACTCACTACTCATGCTTAGTTTTCATTTTTTAAATTAAATTTATGAAATGCACAGACCAGTCAAACCAAAAATAACCCACTTTGCAAGCAGTAAAAATAACAACCCCCCATGTATGTGTTGGGTTTAGAGATGAGTGAAGAACAGTGTGTTTTAAGGATCTAATAGTATAGTCAACTAACTGATAAGTAAAAGCTTATAGGTTAATGCTATGGACTACACACATTCCTCACCTGCCACCCCTTGCTAATAAAGTTTTTAGCAGACTGGTCAGCCCAGCTCAGTCCCAACTTGCACTGGGTCCTAGACCTACCTCCACTGCAGCTCTGCATTTAAAGTGTATTAGGAGCCAGGCGGGCAGACAGCCTGGCTCAGTTCTGGCTCATGCTGGGTCTGGGAGCTCAGACCTCTCCTCTTCTCCCCTTCTCTTTCCTCCCACCCTTCCCCCCCACACACAACAGGGTCTGCCCAGGGACAATAGAATAGTCAACTAATGGATAAGAATTCATGTGGTTAATCGGCCATTCAATTAACCGATATTTAACATCCCTAGTGTGTTGGTGAGAATGATAGACACACAGTGTGAATGACAGATTTGCATTGCCAAGCTCCCTCCATCCCCTTCTCCCTGTGTGGAGGCAGGATATAGTAATGGGGGAGGAGAGGCACCCTGACATCAGCATCCTCCTCTCCTCCCTCCCACATGCTGCACAGCAAGCAGGATGCTCCCAAGGGAGCAACTCCAAGGCAGGAGCAGTATGACAAGTGGGTAGAGGGGCAACCGAAGTGCCAGTGCTTAATAGCTTCCTGGCGAAACCAGTAAGGATCAGCTGTCAGAGGCTCCAAGATCTAGTGGTGATCAGGATCTACCAGTTGGTGACCAGTATTTTAAAGCATAATGTTACTAAGGTGTTTGCCAAAAAAGGCCAGTGCAGCGTAACTGTACAACTGAATATATTTGGTTATTCAATTTTACATTTTAGGCATCAGCATGCCCTCTGCGTCTTGTAATGTGCCAACATTGTGAGATAGAACTTGCATTCAATAAACTTCAGGATCATGAGGATTACTGTGGAACTAGGACTGAAACATGTAGCGAATGCGGTCGCCATGTAATGGTAAAAGATTTGAAAGAGCACCCTCAAGTTTGTGGAAAGGTGAAAGAAAAGAGAGCTAGTCAAGCAATGTCACATAACTATGAGGATGATGCTGCAAATCTGTGTGCCTTTCAAACCATCAGAAACATTCTGAAGTCGGACAACTATGTTGAGCCTTTACAGAGGATGTACAGGCCATTGGAAGGCCGATTTAATAGCCGCTTTGGAGAAGACCAGACTTCTAAGAATATTAACAGAAGAAATGTGTCTGCAGTTCTGCAGAGAGATCAACCTCAAGGTAAAGGGCAATAGTTATAAATTCATAACTCTTTAACAATTTTACCTCTAATTTTGAATTAGGTAACTAAGTGGAGTGAAAATACCACACCTCTGAATGTGTGGAAAATTAAAAATTGAGAAACCCTTTAATGCAGTATGAACACAGTTTATTTTCACTACAGAATAGAAATTTAGCTATATAAAATTCAGTAGATGCATTCTGAAATCTGGTAGTGGGATAAGATTCATTCTAGTATTTATATCTAAAACAAGATTTGGTTTTCATCCTCTCAAGTTCTGTCCATTCTGTTTCACAGTCAACTCTTCTGTGCTTTACTTACAGGTTAGTTCCTCATATGTTAATCATTTTTTTTACAGCAGCTTGTGTGGACATAGGTGATATAAATGCATCTTCTCCCTTCCCACTTAAGGCTCTCATCTCCAGCTCACCATGCCTAAGGTCATTTCTTTTGAAGACACACTTTCCATGAATGCATGCTCTACTATATGCTCAGGGGCATTCCAAGAATGTAGCATTGCTTAAGACTGAATTATAGCCCTTGCTTTAAGAGTATTCTGCTTGTAGAAATAACTCCAGTTATTAACCTTGTATTAACTAAATATAATAATTTCTAAATTGGAAAGAGTACCTCTAGAATTGGGCTTAATACTGAACATATGGGAAGGGACTGAATTTTATCTAGGAACGGAATTCTCCACAACCCCCATGTAACTTTCAACACAACATTAATTCTGGGTCATATGGTGAGTTTGGATTGAATACCAAGTTAATTTTTTAACTGTCAGCCTGGTGGTGCTCATCCTTTCTTTGGTCCTAGTCCTGCAGTGTGATGTGGTATTGGGGTTCTGACTAGACTAGGGATGTTAAATATCTGTTAATTGAATAGTCGATTAACCTGATGAATTTTTATTGGTTAGCTGATGATTCTATAGTCCACAGGGATGAGGCTGGTAGCCCAGTGTGCTCCATCCCCACTCCTGAGGAGCCCCCTACCACTGTGTGCAGCTGTCTGTGTATCTGAGGCAGCAGCATGGGCTGCCAGGCAGGAGCTGGTCCATGGGGGGAGCCAGGTTAAAAACCAGTTCCCCCTCAAGCACTGGCTGCCTGTCACCCCGCACTGCTGCACAGTATGAGGTGGCAGCTGCCCCTGTTGGCAGGGAGGGGCAGGGCTGAGCTCCCAGACCCCACATGAGCTGGAATTGAGCTGGGCTGCCTGGCTCCTAAGGCACTCTAACAGCAGAGCCACAGCAGGGATAGGTCCCACACCTGGTGCAAGCCAGCACATAGTTGGGATGCTAGCTTGCCTGCTAAAAAATGTACCGTAAAAAGGTCAGGACATGTAGTCCATAGCACTAATCCAGGGGTGGGCAAATTTTTTGTCAGGGGCCACTTCAGAAACTTTTGAAGTGGCCCCAGACTACACCAGAAGGGGTAGAGCCTCAAGTAGAAGGGATGGGACCAGGATACTTCCAGGTTCCCCCACCCTCAGACCATGATTCGTCTGGGGATGGGAGAGCACCTTGGCCCCCCAGGTTCTCCCTACATGCTTATTCCCTGGTGTGGGAGGAAACTGTGCACTCCTGCCCCCAGGCCAATCTGGGCTTGGGCGAGGAGTGCATGAGGCCTCCTTTTGCCCATCCCTACATTAACCAATAAGCAAAGCTTATTGGTTAATTGAGTACACTATTACATCCCTAGTTCTGACAAGCTTCCCGGGGAGGAGGGAGGGAAATGGTGGCCTCTATTTTGCTCAAGTCACCATGACGAACATCAGGACACAAAGCTTCAAGCAGAAGCTCCATTGCGGCCCTCAGTTTTGCTGATCAGGTAGGATGCAGTGGCTGCTAATGTCTGGGGAGCTGCAGAGAGGGAGAAGCAGCAACGTTATTGAAGACTAAGATGAGACACCTCCCACAAGCAGCAACCCAGGAGTCCTTCCACAAATTCTTTTGAAGAGCAACCTTTGACTTCATGTAACCAGTACTTAAAGCTAGGACTAGATCAGTGTTTCTCAACCTTTTTTATAAAGTACCCCTTTTGAAAAATTATATGCACTCCCAGTACCTACAGTTTTTAGACACACTCTTTTCTACTATTGCAACACACCTGTTTAAACAACTTAATTGTAGCCAGGTGGGTGACACTTTTGGGTGTAAAGTACAAAAATAAAGCACTGTAAAGCTTAAAACAAATCCAGTTTTCTCCACATTTCAGTTGTGACACACCCCCCGACTTCTCTAAAGTACCCCTAAGGGTGCTTGTACCACTGGTTGAGAAACACTGGCCTAGATAGGGGATGGATTGGTTGACAAATTGCACTGTTCTATTTGTTCACTGAATCACCTGGCATTGGCCACTGTTGGAAGATTGGTCCCTCTAGGTCAGTAACCTTTGGTCTGACGAGTATGGCCATTCTTGTGTCCTTAAGCAGTAAGGAAACACCAATACTCCAGTTTCCAGAGTATCCTTTTATAGGATATGAAGGAAAAGCTGCAGACTGGATTATAGAAGAGGTAACTAAATCAGAGGTAAAGATGGCACATTTGTGCAACTTCCATATTGGCTGCAGTTTAACACCTGTGCCTTCAACATTTTTGCAGTGGGCTCTTGTGGGGAAAATAACAGCAACCTCCCCTGTTCAAAAGAGGAACTTGATAAAGCACTTCACTGTGAACCTCACTTCCACCAGCTCAGGGCTTGGAATGGAAAGAGTGGTGCTGGCACACAAGTCACACAGTTGATGTTCCTCAATAAGGGTGGAAATGGATGACCTTGAAATTCTTACCTATCTTTAGGCAGTAGACTTCCCCACCACAGTTCATGGGGGCCCAAAATGCTTCAAAGACCTCTGTGCACACTAGTTCATCACAGTAGATGCAGTGATGATCATTTGGACTACCATAGTATAGTGCAGGACTACTCAACTTCAGAAGCCCTGAAGGCCACAATGAGACTCGGCATGTGCCAAGGGCCATAACTTAAGTGTGGTTGCATATACATACAAATATATGCAAATAGCTTCTTTCACACAGAGGGCATGAATACAAAGATTAAGGCAAGACTACACAACACTGTCAGAGGCAGCAAGGTGGGGAAGAAGAGGAGGTACTTGAAAGCAGCAGCATCACTTGAAGCCTGGGGCCAGACCCTGGGCTCCATGTGGGGCTGCTGCTATGAGAAGCCACATGCAGCCCAGGGCCAGCTGGGGTGACCTCAGCTGACCCCAGGCTCCACCAACAGCCCTATAGCTATTGATACACTTCAAAGGCAGAAGTGCCCTTTCTGCTAACTGAACAGTTTGGCTATTTGATTAGTCAGTTATCTGATACTTAACATCCTTAGCTGAGCCCTGCATAAAACCCAAACTGCACTGCAGGCTGCAAACAATTGGGCCACATGTTGAGTAGCCCTGGTGTAGTGTAGGGATGTTAAATATTGGTTAATTGAATAGTCAGTAACCTCATGAAATTTCATCAGTTGACTATTCTATAGTCCCCAGGGGCGGGGCCAGCAGCTACTGTATCAGAGGCAGCAGCGTGGGTTGCCATGTGGGAGCTGGTCTGAGGAGCCATTTTAAAAACTAGCTCCCCTCACAGACCAGCTGCCTGTTGCCCTGTGCTGCTGCTTCTGAGGCAGCAGAACAGAGTGGCAGCAATCCTGGGGGGGGGTCTGAGCTCCTGGACCTGGCATGAGCCAGAACTGAGCTGGGCTGCTTACCTGCTTGGCTCTTAATACACTTGAAATGCAGAGCTGCAGCAAGGGTAGGTCCTGGATCCTCACAAGCCAGGACTGAGAAATTTACTGGCAGGGAGGGAAATGTGTGTAGTCGATAGCATTAACCAATATGCTTTTGCTTATCGGTTAATCAACTATACTATTACATCCCTAGTATAGTGACTCAAATGGGTGTATTGGCAGTGAGCTGAAATGACTTGTGCTTCAGGGTTTCCTAGGAAGGATGCAGAAATGTGGTTGCAAGTATGTGAGTGAGCTGGACTAGTGGGAAGAGATCTGTGCCCCTGGTCATAGTGCAGTTTTGTTTTTACCACTTAACACTGGTGCAAGAGAATGTCAACAGAGAACAAAAGACAGGGCTATGCAGCACTTAAAAGACTAACAAGATGGTTTATTAGGTGATGAGCTTTCGTGGGCATGAAAGCTCATCACCTAATAAACCATCTTGTTAGTCTTTAAAGTGCTGCATAGTCCTGTCTTTCGTTTCAGCAAGACCAGACTAACCCGGCTACATCTCTATTACTATTCAACAGAGAACAAGGTTTTTTGGGGTCCTGGAATAAGCTTTTCTATGCTAAAAATACAAGTTACTGTATTGCTTTTGAACAGGGGAAGACTTGGACCTTATATTGCAGTTAATCCCATTGGAATTTGAGTTAAGGTGGCTTATGAAATAACAGCATGTGAATCCTGAAGAATTAGTATTCATATTATGTTGAAAGAATTGTATAGTGATTGGACAGTTGCTTTAGCAATGAGCATTAATTGGATCCTTTAGTTAAACTAAATGACGCTCTTTAAAAGATACAGGTTAAATTGAGTTTTTCTCAAACTATAGAATTGTGAATTTAAAACTGGACTCTTTAGAGTCCAGGCTTAACTTCATGGGTAAAGTTTGCATACCTAATCAAAATTGCTATTCTGTTGTCTAAATAGAATGGAATGAGTTGATTTAAATATAGATAAATGTACAAGGCATTATCTAGAAATGCCTGGTAACTTCAGCTACGCAGACCACCCATGAAAAGATCATATAAGCTTGTTTTCTTTGATCTCCTCATTAAGCTTGTATAACAGCCTTAACGAGTGCATTTCCTAATGTGTTAATGCTCTTTAGAACATGCCTCCCTTTCTTTCCACAGTCATTCTCTGGAAGTGTCCTGTGCCTTGTAAATATCACTTTGCGGGGTATAGTTATGCTTACCATATGTCCTGACTTTTCCGGGACAGTTCCCAAATGTAAAGACTCTGTCCCAGGGTGCCCATCAAGTAGAGAAATGTCCTGGAAAGGCCTGCTGGATCTGGCTAGAAATGGCACTGCCATTTTTCTCCCCCCACTGGGACAGCCTCGCAGACAATACCACAATGCAGCAGCAACACCCTTCCCCTCCCCAGCACATAGGCGGCTCCCTGGGTGTTTTGCCAGCAGGCAGCCAGGGCCACTTCTGGTGGCACACAGCTTCCAGGTTGGGTCAGAAGCTGGAGCCCAGAGCATTCTCCAAGCTTCAGTACAGTGCACACTGTCACCTGACCCACTTCCCCCAGGATGCCTCTGCCGCATGTGACCTGATCCAGCCATGCTGCTGCTGTCACCTCCATCTCCAGGCAGGTGCTTGGGGGGGAGGAGTGTGTGGGTGTGTGCGTGCTCTCTCCGGCTGGAGCCAGGGCCAGCCACCTGCGATACTATTTTTAATACCCTAGTCCCTAAGGGTAGCCCTAGCCCCAGCTAGAGTCAAGCAGCAGCTGCACAAGAAACAGTCAGGCTGCCCCAGCTGGAACACAACTGGCCTCATGGCTGCTGCTTGACTCCAGCTTTAGCTGGGGCTGCTCGCATGAACTGGGACCATGGTACTAACACCACCATGGGCTGCCTCTGCTCCAGTCCCACCCCAGGGGCCAGGGCTGTGGGAGCTCTTATGGCCAAGACTGCAGTACTAAAAATAGCACTGTGACCCTGGCTCCAGTCCACAAACTGCTTTCCATGTGGAATGCAGAAGGTGAGGGAAGGGGTAGGGGGAGAACTTGGGGCTGGGGGTCAGAGGCAGTGAGGGAAGGGGAGGCACCAGGAAGGTGGAGGGAATAAGGGAAGGTGCAGGTGCCAGGGGGTTGTGGGGGTGAAGCAGAAGGGCAGACACATGGAGGAGAGGGACAGGCAACAGAGGGTAGAGGAGAGAGGCAGGGCAGGTGGGTAGAGGGTAGGGATGTAATAGTGTAGTCGATAACCAATAAACAAAAGCTTATCTGTTAATGCTATAGAATACACACATTGCCCCCTACTTTCCAGTACCCTTTTTTAGCAGGCTGGCCAGCAGTCCAGCTCAGTCCTGGCTCATAACAGGTGTGGGACCTACCCCTGCTTATTGGTTAATCAACTCACTATTACATCCCTACCCCTGCATTTAAAGTGATTAGGAGTCAGGCGAGCAGACAGCCTGGCTCAGTTCTAGCTTGCACCGGGTCTGGGAGCTCAGACAACTTTCTCCCCCGCGCCGTGACCCCCCCGCCCCCACACACACACAAAAACAGGGGCTGCTGCCTCTTTATCAGCTAGTCCACAGGGGGAGCTGGTTTTTAAACTGGTTCCCCTTGCAGACAGGCTCCTGCCTGGAATGGCAGGGGACTCCTCAGGAGTGAGGCTGGAGCACGCTAGCTGCTGGCCCCACCCCCACAGACTATAGTTGAGTAACAGATATGAATTTTTGAGGTTACTCAACTATTCAATTAACCAGTATTTAACATTTCTAGTAGAGAGGTGTTAGCGAGGGTGGGGAGGCAGAACTACAGATCAGAGTAGGGCTAGAGGAGACATGGGCACAGGGAAGAGAAGGGCTGGTGCAGGGGAGGGGGGCGGGCAGAGCCAAGACAGCAGAGGAGGGTGAGGGGTGGGGGGCAGCAGCAAGCACCAGGCGAGGGTGGGAGACATGGCGGCAGAGGGAAAAGGGAGAGGTTTATAAGATATTTATTAACTTGGGTGCCACAGTGGCGCACATGAATGGGAAGCGACTGTCTAGGAAGGAGTATGGCAGAAAGGGATCTAGGGGTTATAGTGGACCACAAGCTGAATGAGGCAACAGCACCACACTGGGGGGGGGTGGGGAACAAACATGATTCTGGGATGCATTAACAGGTGTGTTGTGAGCAAGACACAAGAAGTCATTCTTCTGCTCTACTCTGTGCTGGTTAAGCATCGGTTGGAGTATTGTGTCCAGTTCTGGGCACCGCATTTCAAGAAAGATGTGGAGAAATTAGAGAGGGTCCAGAGAAGAGCAACAAGAATGATTAAAGGTCTAGAGAACATGACCTATGAAGGAAGGCTGAAAGAATTGGGTTTCTTTAGTTTAGAAAAGAGAAGACTGAGGGGGGAACATGATAGCTGTTTTCAGGTATCTAAAAGGGTGTCACAAGGAGGAAGGAGAAAACATGTTCATCTTGGCTTCTGAGGATAGAACAAGAAGCAATGGGCTTAAACCTCCCTTGCTGCAGTTTAGGTTGGACAGTAGGAAAATTCCTTAACTGTCAGGGTGGTTAAACACTGGAATAAATTTCCCAGGGAGATTGTGGAATCCCCATCTCTGGAGATATTTAAGAGTAGGTTAGATAAATGTCTATCAGGGATGGTCTAGACTGTATTTGGCCCTGCCATGAGGGCAGGGGACTGGACTCGATGACCTCTCGAGATGACCTCTTGAGGTCCCTTCCAGTCCTACTATTCTATGATTCTATAACTCAATACTGGTGCACAAGACAACTCACTCTGCTCATGGGTGGAAAAAAATCTTAGAAGGAACACTTCCCCCCCCCAGCTTCTCCCCTGGAGTTAATGCAACGCAAGTTGCATTAATGCAAGTTAATGCAATTGCAGGCTAGTTTTGTGGGGGCCAAACCCATCCCTATTGGAAACTTGGAGGATAGCCAAGTTAGCCTGTACAGGATAAACCTAAAAAAACAAATAGTCTATAAAAGTGCTACCAGACCAACAAAACATGTAGATGGTATCATGAGCTTTTGTGGGCACAACCCACTTCAAACTCCAGTCATCTGAAGAAGTGGGCTGAGCCCATGAAAGCTCATGATACCATCTACATGTTTTGTTAGTCTATAAAGAGCTACCAGACCTTTTGTTGTTTTAGTCCATCCCTATTGGTAGAGAATGGTGGGAGGCATTCTTAAAGGGTCACACAACACCGTTTACTTCCGGTCATGTGTCCATCTTGACCCCTGGAGTACTATGTCTGGGGTGGGATTTATTGTGGCAGGGGCATGGCTAATGGGTTGTGGGTATGGCTAACATGTCACTAATTCTGGTTCAGAAAATATGGTCACCATAGATAGTCCAACACGAAGGTGTTGCAAAAGCACATTTAAAGTAAAATCCTGATCTTAATGAACATATGTCTTAATTTAATGTGAAACTAATTTAATGTGAAACTTTAAACTGGTATAAAGAAATACACAATTTAATACTGTAATTCAGCCATATGTTATATCAAACACCTCACTTCTTACCAACTTTTAAAATAAAGTGAATCACAGAATGAGTTCTCATGCTCTGGGATGTAGAAAAGCTTCCTCAGGCTTCCATATGGTTTCCCTAAAAATACTGTGGAATTACAAAACTGCTACAGATGCATTTAGCCAAGTATAAGACTGAACAAATTGCTCTACTGACTCTCAAAACAAAGACTGTTAGCACACTAAAATCAGTAGGGTTCTGAAATCTGAGTGCAGATCTTGGTGCATGTAAATGTAACTGCCAACATTTAGAATATGAACACCTCTTCCTGAAACACTTTAGAGGCTTCACTTTGTATGGCTATAATCCCATTAACCTGTATCTGAGTCAAATTCTTGCATTAGTATGTAAATGAACTCATGGAATCCTAGAACTGGAAGGGACCTCCAAGTCAGAGTCCAGTCCCTTGCCCTCACAGCAGCAACAAGCGTTGTCTAGATCAGTGGTTCCCAACCTCTTTGAGGATACAGACCCTTTTTCAATCAAAATTTCATGGAGGAGGAGAAAAGCAAGGATCAGGCATACCACGGTGGGCCCAATCCTTATTTTTAAACTTTCCATGGATCCCCTGCAGTACTGATGCAGACCACAGGTTGGGAACCACTGATTTAGATCATCCCTGATGCCTAGCCAACCTGCTCCTAAGTATTTCCAGTGACAGAGATTTTACAACCTCCCTAGGCAATTTATTCCAGTGGTTAACCACCCTGACAGTTGAAGTTTTTTTTCCTAATGTCCAGCCTAAACCTTCCTTTCTGCAATTTAAACCTATTGCTTCTTGTGAGTGACTGAAAACAAAGATCTGTTATACCTTCATAGCAGGGATGTAAAAAGGTGGTTAATGTAACTACTAAAAATCATAGTAGTACATGCATTGTGGGCTCTGAAGTGTAAAGCTTATTTAAGACTTATACTTCAGAACCTGGAATGGGGCTGGCAGCCCTTCCCAGGCTGTCTACACTGCAGAGTTTTTTCCAGGATACCTTTGGTTTCCTGGAAAAACTGCTGCATCCAGGGAATATGTCTCTCCCAAATTTTTTTTGGAAGAGCAGACACTTTCTTTGGCATCCCTGTAAACCTTGTTTTACAAGGAAGGGATGTTCCGAAAAGGTTTTTTCCAACACTTGGCCCAGTGTAGACGGGCCAAATGTCAGAAGAGCCTCGTCTCAAAGCAGGAAAAACAAAGTAGTGCAGACAATCTCGGGGAGGCTTTGCTTTGGTCTCTGCAGCTTGCTCCCCAGAAGTGGGGCTGGTAGCCAGCATATAACCTGCACTGAAGGGTGGGGGGTGGCTGGGCTCACCATGGACAGGGGCTACTCCAGCAGCCCCCAGGGTGGGTAGAGAGCTGTGTTAGCCTCTACAGGTTAACCAGAACTGGTAAGACTCATTCAGTCTCTTACATCCCTAGTTTATAGATCTTTAGGACTAGAAGGATCCAGGAGCAACTACTGTGACCTCCATCACACACATCAACTTCTTCCAGTAGTTCCTGTATCAAGTTTTAACTTGTGGTTGAACTAAAGATGATTTTAGTTCACTTGTGATTTAAATATTACAAGGAATGGAAAAACACGTCCTCTAGTCTTTAAGTTTAAGAATTTGTAAAGCCAGTGAAGGGGGGGTGTGTGGGGGAGGGGGAGGAGGTTCCACTTCTCTCAGGCTAGGCAGAGGGGGTAAATGCAGGAAAGGGCAAGGATTATCTTTTGAAATGATTAAGGGAAGATAAGTCATGAAGTGTCTTCCTAAGGCTTTGATTATCTCTTAAAACAAGAGTGCTGTGTTTGGGGGGCCCTGTTCTGCTTTCATTTGCATGTGTGAACTTCTGTTACTTAGTCTGTTCTTAAAATGTTAATTACTGTTACAAATTTAGCAGTTGGTACTTACAGCTTCTGATCTTTCTTTGCTTAAGGGCATGAACTGGACCTGCTGGAGAGGAATAAAAACACAGCATCCTCTCTTTATGGAGAGCTGAATTCTAATTTAGACTATATGTTAGCCCTTCGACTGCAATGTGAGAATAATCCCTGCAACAGTATTGCAGCTGAAATTCACCATGATTTCTGGAACAACTATGCTAAAGAATCAGAGTCATCTGAGTATCTCAGTGGAACAAACAAATCAGATACTTTCTCTCCTGTCCCTTTGTCTAACACTTCAAATCAGCTAAAAAGTAAGTTTTCTGGGAAAAATTGATATTTGATGATCAGGGAATTCTGACTGGCTCCTTGGTGATATTTTTATCAGGGATGTTAAATATCAGTTAATTGAATAGCTGATTAACCCATGAATTCTTAAAGGTTATTCAATTATTTTATAGTCCCTGGGGGTGGGACTGGCAGCCAGTGCACTCCAGCCTTACTCCCAAGGAACCCCGTGCCCCCCTGTGCTGCTGCTTCTGTATTGGAGGCAGCATTGCGGGGAGCCAGGTGCGAGCTGGCCCACGAGGGGAGCAAGTTTAAAAACAAAACAAACTTCCCTTGCAGACGGGTTGCCTGCTGCCCCTGTCCAAGGGGACCTGAGCTCCCAGACCTGGTGTGAGACAGGATTGAGCTGAGCTGCCTGCCCACCTGGCTACTAATACGCTTAAATGGAGAGCTGCAGCACGGATAGGTCCTAGACCCAGTGCAAACTGGGATTGAGCCGACAGGTCAGCCTGCTGAAAAATTTAATAGTGGGGCAACCAAGTTAGTCTGGTAGCACTTTAAAGACTATTTGTTTTTTTTTCCTGTTACAGACTAACAAAACATGTAGATGGGATCATGAGCTTTTGTGGGCACAGCCTACTTCAGATGACTGGAGTATTGGATGTCCAGAACCAAAATAAAAACTTACTGGCAGGGGAATGCATGCAGTCTGCAGCATTAATCTATATGCTTTTGCTTATTGGTTAATCAATTACACAATTACCTCCCTAACTTTTATTTCAGTACCAGAATAGTAGTACTTCAGTATCTTTTTTAAATTGCTTTAGAAATTTCTACATCACATACAGGAAATGTTAATGTGCAGAAAAGCCTTCTCTCTTTGGAGCCTTTCTTCCCTTTTTGACTCTTCAGCACACTAAATCTTCAACAGTACTAACTGCAAAAATAGTAATATTGTGTATATATGTAGTCCCAAGATTTTTTTTTTTGACTAGTGAGATCTTGATATTGGAATCTATCCTGAAATTCCTTTTCCTTTAAAATACTTGTGGTGGTATGAGTAGAGCATCTTAACATGGAAAGGGTAAGTGACTTGTTTCCAAAACTGTACTAGAACAGTGTTTCTCAGCCTTTTTATAAAGTACCCCTTTTTTAAAAAAAAATGAAAAATTAAGTACCCCCAGGATCTACAGGCTTTCAGATACACATTTTTTTTTTCTCCCATTGCATCAGTTGTTTAAACAACTTAATCATAGCTGGGCAGGCAATGAAATTTTTGGGTGTAAAGTACAAAAATAAAGTGCTGGAAAACTTAAAAGAAATTCAGTTTTCTCCACATTTCAGTTATGTTGATGTACCCCCCAGACTTCTCCCAAGTACCCCAAGGGTACTCATACCACTGGTTGAGAAACACTACCAGAAGATTCAACTTGATGTAGTTCAGCCATGTCTTCAGAAAAAAGGGTTTGTCTTTACTTGTGCTGAGATGTAGTAACAGCTGAGTAGGTAATGTCACACTTCATGCTTAAATATGGGATAATACAGGAGTATTGATGTGCCAGATTACTTTAATCATTTTGTTTGCTGTTACATGCCTAAACAGACAATGAGACTTGTGTGTTTAGAACAAGGAACAGTGGGTCCAAAAACAAAACACAACCCTTTTCAAATGGGAAACATTTTTCAAATGTAAAAGCAGAATGACTGCTGCCTTGAGCCTTGTTGTGGTGTAGAATAGAATGATTTTATGGGTTAGAAATTCTGAACACAGGTTGGTTAGTCCAATGGACCTATTTTATAGTAGGGAATTGAATCCTTTTACTTACCTCATAGATGATGAGATCATGTTACCATGTGAATTTTGTGAGGCACTCTACCCTGAAGAAGACCTGATTCTCCATGAGGTTTGGTATTTTTGTATTCTATGACAATAATACTTAGCTATTAAAGTGCTTTTTTAGTCAGTCTAAAAGCACTTTACAAAGGAAGTAAGCAAACACTATCTCCATTTTATAGATGTATATGTGGGAGGCTTACTGAAATGGATGCTACCACTTGTTAGTAAAATTTTCATTTAGAAACTGAATTTTGTTGGAGCAATTTGGCACAGTGTGATGGTAGGAACATACTGCAACAGTGCTTATAGGACACCGTATCTTAGACTCTTACAAAGATTAGTATTCAATAGCAATTTTTGAGTATTTATAGTTTGCTAATACAAAACTTACATCAAAACATTCACTGTGGTCTGTTTCTTGGATTTAACTTTCGTGATAAGTGAAATGCCAATAGTAAACAACATACATTATGAAATAACTACAGATGTTAGGTTTTGAATTTCAAGATGTGTAGCAAATTATGTGCATCACTCCAATTAATGTTTAATATCTGAAGTAGAATATAATTGTTAATGGGTGGAGGCCAGTAGGCCTGCCGGTGGGGTTCCTCCTGGCCTACAATGGGTATACAAAGTGTCATTTGGGAACAGGGTGGCTGTTTTGCTCTGACATAACAAGTGTTCAAATATTGCTTAAAGCCTTCATTTGCTATGTATAACTAACACCACCTTTCCAATGTTGGCCACGTAACAGACAGGTTGTAACCCAGCAAGTGCCTTTGCTTCGTTCAGTAAACGAAGTTCCTCACCAAGTCAACAACAAGAATGCAACAGACCTGATAAAGATTTCTTAAACCAACTGCACAGCAGCAAATCTACATATTCTCTGCAGCATAAAGCTGTACAGACAGAAGGGAGTATCATCATTCCATGTGAATTCTGTGGAGTTCAGTTAGAAGAGGAAGTACTCTTCCACCACCAGGTACGAACCTCAAATTCCACCCTACAGATGACGAGACACAGCAAATCTGACTTGGTAGTAAATGTTTGTATAATGGTAAGCTCAGAGCCTGCAATTGGGATCACAGATGTCAGGAGCTCACATACTTGTAATTTGAATTTTGTCCGCTCTCAACATAGGGGTTGCAGTCTGTACCCCAGGATATTGGAGCATGCTGGGGCTCATGTTAAAGGAACAGTTTTTTGTGCAGTAAAAAGAATCAAATAATGGAGTCTGAGCAAGTGGCATTCAAACAATACAGCAATTCTCACCTCTTTGGAGGTCCTGACTGCCCTCTTACCACTCCTTTGCTTTGATGCATTTCCCTGTATGACCACCTTCCATCCCCAAACGGTGAGGGCAAATAATTCTGCAGAGAACCAGACTGAACACAGATGGTCTTTCTCCCATTGAGTTCTCCTGAAGTATTTACAAGAAACCTACTTTATTGCCCTATGCAAACCTGAACTCATAACATTTTAAATGTGACACTTTCATTTTTCCTTTTTGGCCTCTTGTTCATGTACCCATTGAATTAATGCATGTGAGTGAACAGTCATCTCAGAAGCAGAACTTCTTGAAGGGGAACGTGGCATACTCACAGTTCATTTGAGTCTAGAGTCTGACCCAAATTCAGATACTGTGTGATGTCTTGTTAAACCTGCATATAGCAGGAGGTCAGAACTACTGTTAAGTGAAAAGCTGCCAAACAGCTGACATATTGCCAAAATCAGACATTGGTGCAAATTTTCCTGTCACTGCATGTTTTGATATAAGGAGTTGCAGACTGTACCAGAAGTGTGACAAAGGATTGGTTTCTTCAGTGACTTAAACCTGCCTCCATTTTTTTTGTCAAGTGAAAACCTACCCAGTAAATATCTCAAATTAGAGCTCTGCTGCTTAGCTCAGAGTCTGTCAACACCACTGCAGCGTAGCTTGCAGCTTGTTTAAGTCAGGAGTACCATGCTTTGTGTGAGATGGTAGGCCCATCTAGTTCACTCTAGCAATCTCTTCCTTTGAAGAAGGCAACTGCCATCAGTATGAAGGGATGAAATGACTTCCCATTGACTTTTTTTGTGGCACTGTTTAACTATACAAAATGTCTCCTTCATGGAACAAGACCTAGTCTTCACCATGAATAGCTTAGTTCAGGCCTGGACAAAATACAGCCTGTGGGCTGCAAGCCACCAGATCTGGCCTGTGGAGGCAGCAGGGAGTGTCAGGCAGGCTCCCCTGTTTGCCCTGCATGCCACTCAAACACAGCTGCCGGGCCCCTTTCCTGTTTCAAAACTGGAGGGGAGAGGGGGAATGCTTCAGGAGCTGCCCCTTTCCCCCAGCACAATCCCATGGGCAAGTTTCTGGCCAGCAGGCAGTTTCTGCTGGCTGGCAGGCTCGCTGGCTGAGAAACATTTTTAAGCTCTGCAAGCCTTTGCTAGGCAGGCTGGTTTGGCTGCTGGCTGGTAAGTCTTCTGGCACCCCACCCTTTCCTTTCCCAACCCTCTTCCCCTGTCTTGTACGCATACCCCCACCCAGATCTGGCATTCCAATCTCCTGCCCCAGGTCACAATTCACTCCTATCCTAGGTTACATCCCAAACCTCTGCACTCCAGTCTCCCTGCCCTATGTCACAACCACCTTTCACCCAAATTCCCTCCCAGACTCCATTCTTCCTGCACCCCAGTCCCTTACCCAAAGCTCCCTTCTGCACTCAATCTCCATCCCAGACCCCACATCTCCTCCATTAATATGGAACAGTGCGACCTTTGACCACTTTCCAAAATCTTGGGGTGTGTCTAACTCTGTTACAAATTATTGCTCCCCTGGTCAATTGTTGCCCACCCCACTTAGTTTAACACAGACAAGACCAAGCATGGAGCAGGAGTTGTGGGGTGGAGACCTATGAGGGCCCTGATAGGTATAAGATTGGGCTGAGTAGACAGTTACCTGTAGGTGAGATGGACCCAGGCAGGAGGGATAGCCTAATCTTTTAAAACTGAGAAGGAACAAAGGGCAAGTAAGAGAAGATGTGAGGTGGAAGAGGAGATAAACCTGCAATCTCTGTATCGTCTTTGCTCATAGTCAATGACAGAAGGTAATAGAGATCCCTTTGATAGCTTCCCTTCTCTATTACCAATGAACTGGAAAAGGTGTGAGCCAAGATCCAACTGGGATGGTTTTGTAGTGTCCAAGTATGATGAAAATTGTCATGCAAAATGATGGTGAGTGGAGTAGTGAAAGTGCTAGACCTTACTTAGATGCATTATTTTCTAGGAGCACATAAGTTGTTTAACCCCTTAGCAGTGAGTAAAGTTAATTGGCACCAGATTTGACAAGCTTCCATAACTTGCTGCTTTGCTTTATAGCGTGTGTTCCATAGTAGAGGGAGTTTCAATGCATTTTTGCATCATAGTTGGTGGCTGAGGATTTCAACATCTAGTTGGTTTGCCTTCTGAAAGTAGGGCATCTGGATAAATGCCTTCCAACAGCTGACCAAAGGATGCCATCTGGGACTGAGCCACTGTCAAGTACAATTTAAAGTAATCTTAGCCTGTGATTATCCAATCTAAAAGGGACACCCTTCTAATTAAAATCTTCACCTCTTACCTACTTGTGCTATAGGCAATACATAACATGTGTCACTGAAAGATGGCAGTTTGTTTTTGTTTTCAGTTTGTGCATTTGACAGCACCTGGTTCAGTCAGTTTCCCCTCTTGGTGAAGGCCTTTCACACAGCAGCAGAGAAACTATTAAGGGAAGAAAGTGATTGTAAAACTTAGGGAAAGTGGCATGAATGCTCTGAGGCAGGTATGGAACTTGGCCTTTCAAGTTACATTGATTCAGGTTCAAAAGGTCTGCTGATTTTATTGCTAATGAGGGGTCACAGTTGCAGTGACAATGCAACAGCAATGCAGACTGCCTGCTTGTGTGCTTCTGGCTGACTTGAAAGGGATCATTTTCAGGGATGACAGGCTAAATATGGGCTGGATATGGCATGATCTCAGTTATCGTGTGGTGACTTGTCCTCTGGGAAGTAGACCGAGACCAACTCCATATCAACTAGAAACTATTTTGGGTTGTACTTGAACAAATGATCTAAAGTGAAGATGTGAGCATTTAGTCAAGTCAGTCTCACTCAAAACAAATCCTTGCTTTCCTTTGGCAAAGTTTTCACAGGAATTGTTCCAAGTATCCAGAAACAATTAACTTCTCTTGCATTAGGACCAGTGTGACTTACGCCCAGCCACTGTCAGCCTAGGGGAGGGATTGCAGTCATGGCAACCATTGCCTCACAAGGACAACTTGAAGAGATCAGAATCGCCAGACGTTAGAAGACGCATCAGGCATCAAGGTATGGGCAAAGTACAGACTTCTAGCCTGTGCTTCTTTCCAGTCATGCTTTTCAAGATCACTTCATCCAACTGCTAAAACAGAACAAGAATAATGCACATCTAGTCTAGGTAAGGATTAGAACATCCTAATGCCAACTTCATGTCACTGTCCTGTTTCACATTGCAGAACTCGCAGTCTCTACCATATCATCATCATCATCATCATCATGAAGCCAAGCACACACAAACCAAAGAAACTTGCAATTACTGACAGTCTGTATAGTCCAAAGGGTGTGGTGTTAGCATCATCCATAACTATTGCAATCAGAGAAACTAATGTTGGGGTGAACTTTGAGTTTCTTGCCTCATCAGTTTTTATTGCACCCTTAGGTTCAAATAATGTATTGACTTTCATGCAGAAAGATTTAAGTGACAGTGGAACATGTACATCAGAAGGTAAAGCTGATACTGAATGTTTGCTAACTTTAAAAACGCCAACAAATCACAGAATAGGAACTCAATAGCTTACATACTGTCTTAAATTGCCAAAAGGAAGTGTTTAGGGCCATCCAGTATGTTTCTCTGACATTATAGAGTGGTCCTCTTGTCCCCTCCCCGTGTGTCATGGAAGATAGTGACTTTGTTTACAAGCCAGTTTAAAATTTTTTATACTAACTTCCCATCATGAATAGAAGCCATAACTTTGTTCTAAAGCAGTTCAGCATCCCTGTGAAGCTGGTAAAATGTGTAACTTTGTCCACACTGAAGAGTTAGTACAAGATATCTGTTTTTAAAAGTACTACAGCGCTGACTTAACTATAATTACTGTGCTATGCTCTGTGTACCCTTTTGAAAGGAACTGCTAACTAAAGGATGTTCTCCAAACCTGTTTTAAATTAGTTTCCTATCTTAGGGAATTGTACTAGTCAGAGAAGCCAATATTTCTATGGTGCAGTAAGTTTTCATGCTATGTGGGATTGCTTTAAAATCCAAGAGCTTTTATCACTTTTCCTCTTTGTTCTGATCTGTGCTGATTCCATGCTCTGTTTGATTATTTCATTACTGATACTACAATTCTTTATTTTATCTGACTTGCCTTCTAGGTGAAATCTTACCTGGATACCTAGAAGACTTCAGGCAGCAGAGATTCACCCATGCAGTAGGAGTAAGCCAGTCACTAAGTAACTTGGAAGCTGCCAGAAACATACCATTGACCTCTCTTAGTTCTGTAAGAGTGAATGATGCTCTGACTCAAGGGAAGTCCAGCAACTTAGCTTGTAATGAAGGAAGACTGAGAAGCAGAGGCACAACTGAATCTGGAAGAGATCCTATGTCACTTGTGCAACCCCCTCAAAGCTTCCACTCTGAAAGCTATGTGCCGACTTTCCCATGGAGGTCTCCCCCACGACCAAGGTAGTGTCTCTGCTCAGCATGGTGGTGGAAAGAATTTTTAATGCTACGGGATTTCTGGGGGGTGCAAGCTTATGAATGGACAACTAGTATTTTCACTCCCCATAGGTGGGCTAGATCAGAATGGACTAAAGGGCCTGTGGAAGAAAACATTGTCCTCACTCTGTGTTTGTAAGCAACAAGAAGCCAGAGGCAGTTTTATTACAAGCTACAGCAAGGGAAAAACTGGTTCGGACCGAGGCAGATCTTCGAATACAAGCAATTATGAAGCAGTTTATATACTGTCCATTAGATATAATAACAATTAGTCTCCTTCCCATTACAAACACCAATGGCTAACAGTTATTTTAGTTCCACCCAGATGCTCCTTATCTCAAGGTCCTTGCCAGAGTCAGTATTCTATCCTTATCTCCGTATGGAGGCGAGAGGCAAAGGCAGCGTCTAATTACAGATCTCATGTTTTCAGGCCACAGACTTAGCCTGACTCTTGCTCTCCTCTTGTTAACAAGACCAAGATGGCTGCACACAAATTCCCTTATTCCCTTTTCCTGCCTCCACAGTCCCCCCCCCCCCTTTGTGCTTACAGCACAACTACCTTTCTAAACCTTTATTTTCATTAAACATTACATAATTAGTACAAACATAAAAGCTATTTCTATTACGACATCTTTTACAATAACAATCAAATATGAAACTTTTAGTAAGCAAAAGCAATATAATTAATATCCCCAATGTAATTCTATGATGGGGCTGTTCTATAATTTTAGTAACATAACACAACATATCATAATTAGTACACCAGAGAGAATGTGCTATTGATTAAATGGATATTCAGAGATTTCTTTGAACCTCTGGTAAGAGTGAAAGCAGATTTTGGAATCGGTCGGGTACTAAGGTAATCCAATTAAAGGGTATTTGGAACTTAAGGGTTAATTGCATCTAAAAACCATTTAGGGAGGGCAGTACATGCTGATGGTACCTGTCCATAAGCACAGAGTGCAGATCAAAGGGAGAAACCCAAACCACTCCCACAAGTTTCTCCTTGGCAATATACAATACTTCACTTCCTTCACCAAGGTCAGTTCTTAATGTCCTTTTGTAGTCAGGAATCTTTGGGCTTTGGCGGACTTTTCCTCTTTGTTTCAAGGGGGGGAAAAAAAAAAGTCATGGTTCAGCATCATGCAGGGGAGAGGTTACCAGCACATCACCCTGTAATATTTTGGTTCTTCTGGTGTCCAGCAGGTGGGAAAGCAGGACCAGAAGGGGAGAGAGGCTTATCAGCAGTCGGGGTAGGATCATTTCGAGATGGAGGGATCTTTTTGCAGTGAGAAGCATTGGCCAACAGTCAGTTCTTGGCACTTCACAGCAGTGTTGGTGGTTAGCAAAACTTGGTAAAGGTCTTTCTAGAGCGGTCTTTCACTGATGGACATAAGAGTCTCTCTTCTCTGAGCTAAAAGCCAGCTAGCTCCTTTGGAACCAAGGTTATTTCCTAGGAATAAAGCAAACCGTAAAAACAATCCTGCACGGTTGTTTGGTGGTTTGGTACCGTCCTTATCAAAGTGAGGCCTTTTTGGAATGTGGTTGCCAGGGAAACCAGGGTCACAGTAACTGCTGTAGTGTATGCTTCTCAGGCTGGCCTAATGATTTGAGTTGTCAGTTCTCAGCAAGATACCATGGACTGCCTCAGTTTACTCCTATAGTTCCTTTCTCTTGACTTTGGGGTTCTCCTTAACCCACCAGGTTAAATACTATAGTTTCAGGGTTTTTAATTTACTCTGGAAGCGCCCGTACAGCACCAGCACTATTATAAATGTTAAAATCAAAACTCCCCACATAATTTGGCAAACACTATTCAAATCCATCCCCAAGATATTTCATTGCCTTACTGGCGCTGCCCATGATTATAGGTTTGACCTCTACTGCCTGGTCGAGTGCCACAGAGTTAGGTGTTTGGCATGGTCCACGGTGTTTCCCTATCTGTGTGTACCTCAGACGGCCAGCCCCGATATATCTTTGGGCATTGGCCACCAACTCCTCGATCTTTGCCTGCAGGGCCAGTAAACCCTCCTCTTGGTACTTACTTCCGCCATGCCACTCAGGATCTCATGTTAGGTTACCCATCACTGCTGAAGTGCGGTAGAGCCGCATTCCATTAACGGTCAGGATCGCCCGGTGAGGGGCTGTTATGCACACAGACGGATATGTAGAGGGGCAGGATGGAGTGATCTGTCTGGGTAGTCAAACACCAGTAGGTACCATTTATTTGGACCAGCTCGATGTTGGTCCAAATCAAACCTAGGCAGATTTGTCATGATAGATGGGCAGGTACATAAAATGTCCTTATTAAAGTGGGTGCAACAATCCCTGGGTTCAGGGAGGCTCCCACACCTTCAGAATAAGCAATGTCCTCGACTCTATCTATATGCCCCTGCTTTGGTACAGGCAGGGAGGTTACCATTCTGATCACTGTGAGTGAGGAATCCCCAGAGGGGCCAGAAACAAACGGTTATACTATGGCCTGTCCAGGTGGGCCTTTGGGTCCTCATGGATTCTCTACTTCCCCACTCCCATGGATAGGCACGGGGGAGATGGGGACTCACCACCATAAGGGCTGGGTGGTCAAAGCTATCTTCCAACATCGCTCTTCTAATACCTTTAATTTAGTTCCATTAATTAGCAATCCAATCAGTCTCTGGTCCAAATATCTGGTTAGGTCTAGTGAAGTGGACACAGAGCTGGACAGATCCTTCAAACTATCCAGGATCAATCGATTAGCTTGGCTGGTGTCTAGGCCTTTACAGGCACTGGATATTACTGCATCTACCAGCCTGGATTCTATACAATTTTTGGGCTGACATAAGTGTTGCTGACAGTTTTCAGGCCCAAACCAAACTGCGATGGTATCTGCTAAGCCCTTGACTAATCAGGCGCTTGCCAATTCGATTAGCCAGTCTAGCACACAGCTGGTCTATACCAGTGTGGAACATCACCAAGGTAAGGACCAGTGACAATTGTCCTGGTTCTGGGATAGGGGTCTGTTCAGGGCATGATGCACAATTGGGAGGCTCTGTTTTGTCTTTAAGGACCTGGTTAATAATACCCAAATGAGGGCAAGTTAGCAATGGCCATTGTTTAACAAATGATAGTCAAACCTCAGGGGTTACCTTTGTCTGGGCTTTAAGTGGTAAGCCCCACTGGGAGTCAGTAGGTCCAACTTCAGTGGCCTGATGTTAGTGTTTAGCTTCTTTCCCACAATATTCCATACAAACTTTAACTCAGAGGACTGTGTATTCTTTGTCCTTGTAGTGTTCATGTTACAATAAGCAAAATAATTGTGTGAATGAGGGGCGGCCCAAGGTAGTGTATTCCCCATCGCTATTAGTGTATATTTGTTCTATGTATGTGACTTGAAGTCTGGTTTCATTGACTGGAATCACTGTTTTTCTTTTGGGACCAAGCATGGCTCATAGATGTTTGATTGTTAATGGGAACCCATGCAATTCCATAATTCTTGAGGCCTTTTAAGGCATCAGGCACCAATGAGTAGCAGGGCAAGTAGCAGTTATTGCAATGGTAAGGTTACTAGTTTCCTCATTGTTGTGGGCATCTTTACTTAAATATGCTGATGTCCCACTTGCCCGTATTGTTTCTTACAGATTTCTTATTATCTCTGGCCAAACCACTTTATGGCTGGTGTGCAGATTTGCAGAAGCTAAATATTTCATTTGTGTGGCCATTAAAGCAAAGCCAATCTGGTGGGAAGGGGGCTGGTACCCGTCTCCCATCCTTCTGTTCACGTGATGCCCTCCTTGCTTCCTTCCAGTTCCTTTTTTGTTCACCTGTGGAGACATTGTTAACATTCTCCTAGCCTAAACAATTACCAAACTATTATCCTTTCACTAAATTTTAAAGTTGCCAATTGACTAAGTTTAGAGTTGCCAATTGATTGGGCCCAATTATTAATTTTGTTGGTTTAAATTCATGCTTCTGCTTTACTCAAATTATCCTTTCATTAAAAAACAATTTTCTATACACAACAACATTTGCAATACGTATTACAATTAAGACACACAAGACAAACTTGGACAGAACACAAACTTATTATGTCATGACACAGAACCATGGTTTTTTTTTGTTGTTCTTCAGCTGGCACCAGCACTTTCTGATGATCTGAAAGACAAGAAAACATTTCTACCCCCGTCGGGGGTGGTACATTATAACTTAAAATACTTTTCTTTTACAGATGTTCTTTGTTAATTTTGATCAGCCTGTTACCCAATGGTATGCTTTTATTTTGCACACCAGCTTCAGAGGGTTTGAGTGAATTACTTCATTGTTCAATTAAGTTAAAGGTGGCATGCCTCGATTTCCCTCTTGTACCACAGATCATGCTTAATGTGTGAAGCTATAATGCTTTTCCTTAGCACAAGGTGTTGGCCAGTTACTGTTCCAGCAAGCAAAAAGCTTTTCTTTTCCTGAAAAGAATCATATTCAATGTTACAGGCTCACTCAAGGGGGTAGGACAGCAGGCCCTACACCCCTCCTGAGCAGACAGGCAGTCTGCACCCACACACAACCTTGGATCTGAAAGCAAGCCAAAAGTGTTATCAACTCAGCCTTGAACAGACACAGCGAAGTTTGAGGGCTTGGATTCTTAAAACAATGATTTGTTTTCTCAAAGAGTAAATTTAACCTTAAGGATTGAATGTATAGATTTCATTCTTTTATAGTTAACCAGTTAAGTGTCAATAGAATGCCTTATTTTTCCATTTAGCAAATTTAACAAAAGTGTCTGTAGCCAAATAGTTAAATTTGATTGTTTCTTTGCCTAGATTATTGAAAGAGGCTGCAAGAAACAAGGAGTCATTTTTAAAGCAGGTTTCCTTCTCACACAACAACTGCTTAATTCCTTCCAAAGAAAACGTTCCTCATTCCTAGTAACTTTCCAATGTCTGTCCTACTTTCCTTATTCCTGCCACTATACCCATAGGGCTCCAAACCTTTTGCCTTCCCCTTTCACATGCTTTTTCCTTCTTATGGTCCGTCCTGATTCCTGCTAAATGACTTTTCCCAATGACACAGGTTTATCCAGTATTAATTTGGTAAGGAGGGTGGGCTTTTCAATTAGCCCCCACGCCTCCTGATTTCTTTATAGGTAAATCCGAATGTGTATTGCAGTCAGCTATTACTAATTTTAAACTTCTCAGTATAGGGTTTTCATAACATCCATGCTGCAGCAGTTGATCTATGCTGCTGACTCTGGGGTGGATCTCGCTCATGCTCTGTAAGGAGATTTGTTGCAGAATGTGTCTCCTTGTTAGAGCAGATTTAGCTTCTAGTGATTACATCTTCAAATTCAATTTCTACCAGTTGACTTTAGGGTGGCTTTTAGGTTACCTCCTCCCACGCCCTCAAGCCAATTATAACAGCGTGTGATGGAAAGGTTTTAATTTTTTTTTTTTTTTTAAACTCTGGACGGCCCCCACTCGTGCGTTGTGAAACATCCTTGGGTTGCCTGCGATTCCAGCTGGAGAGGCTGTAGTTATCTATTTGCTAACAAGGGCTTGAGAATCTCCTGAAGTTGCTTGGCAGCCCTTTCCTACTCCTGCATTGTGTTCTGTGTACATGTTTCCAACCAAAATGCCTAGGACCAATAAGGCTTGATGGTCGGCAGGCATTCCTTCCTTGAGAATTTGGAGGAATACTTCCCACAAGCTGTTAAGTCTATTCCAAAACTCGGTGTTTTGCTTTGCATGGGGCAGATTTGTTACTAGAGCCTGTTTTTTTCCATAGGGAAGAGCTGATCCTTTTCAGTTACCTTTCGTGCCTCCTCTCTATCTATAATGATGTATAGCCCATATGGGGCTGGGCATAGAGAGGAGTAGAGGGGGTGATGTTGTGCCAAATTCCCCCCTAAGCTTGGGAGAGGCTTGTAAGTTACATTTCTCACTGTAGGGCGGATTTTTGCTTTTCTGAGCTTCAATTTCATCCCTCAGGGCCAGTATTAATTTCTTTCTTTTTTTAATGCGAGGGGGTTTTTAGCAATGTTATTACCACTTTCTAGGTATTTTCCACTTTCTCTTTTCAGTTCCTTACTTGATTAAATCCTTCTCTGTCAATCTGTCAAATGCTTACAGGTCCTTGGACCATGATGCACGTACATGTAGTATGCAGGGGTGCCTTTCGGCGGTGTGGGGGTATGCTTAGACTGATCCCCATCCATTTTAGTCATTCAGGGCAGTCAGGGGAGTATCCTGTCCACTCCGTCCATTCAGTGGCTTATAGGAAACTAAATCTACACACTCCAAAGAAGGGGTCTGCTGGGTCTAGAGTGTCAGACCTTATCAGCAGCTCATGAAATAAGGGGAGTTGTCACTCCCTCACATATCTGCTGGGTCTCGAGGTTCGGCTGACTCCTTCCCCTTGAGTTCAGAACTCCCTCATGGGAGAGCCCTGGTGGGGCTGGAATCAGCTTACTTCTCAGAGACCTGGGCAGCGGCATTCATACTCCACTCATTACATTCACACTCAGCATGCTTTTCACACAGAAATTTTCCTCCCACATTTAGATGCATCTCTCTTTATGGACCTCGTCCATATTTGGGGCGGCAAACAACACGTTTACCCCCAGAACCACAGCCGTTCCCAGCGCTGCATAAACCTAGGTGCCTTATGTCTGGACGCAATACAATTTTCTTCCCGTACCTGGGGGCGGCACCACCAATACCACAGCAGTTCCCCAGCACTGCATAAACTTAGGCCTACTCGGGGGTAACAAAACAACCTCCCTGGAACCGCTTTGCATCTGACCTTGTTGCAGATTCAAGAAGTTCGGATGGCGTGAGCCCAATGAGGCAGACGGCTCCACAGGCAGTCGTCTTCCTCACCCCAGTAGAGATTTCAAAAGGTCTCTTACCTCTTGTTTGGTGCCCTGGGGGTGGAGGGGGATGGTCTGTAGCCGCTGTCGCTGTTTTCAATCGGGCGTTGCCATCCGAGTCACAGCACCAAATTGTGGAAGAAAACATTGTCCTCACTCTGCGTTTGTAAGCAACAAGTAGCCAGAGGCAGTTTTATTACGAGCTGCAGCAAGGGAAAAACTGGTTCGGACGGGGGGGAAGCCCCCCGAGGCAGATCTTCAAATACAAACAATTATGAAGCAGTTTATATACTGTCCATTAGATATAATAACAATAACAATTAGTCTCCTTCCCATTACAAACACCAATGGCTAACAGTTATTTTAGTTCCACCCAGATGCTCCTTATCTCAAGGTCCCTGCCAGAGTCAGCATTCTATCCTTATCTCTGTATGGAGGCGAGAGGCAAAGGCAGCGTCTAATTACAGATCTCGCGTTGTCAGGCCACAGACTTAGCCTGACTCTTGCTCTCTTGTTAACAAAACCAAGATGGCTGCACACAAATTCCCTTATTCCCTTTTCCTGCCTCCGCAGGCCTGTTTCTGCTAATGTAAAACATCAAAACTGGACAGTAGGAGAGGGCTAGTGGCTGCAGAATTCTCTTTCATCCTCCTAATCACCCTACCACAGATCCTTCTGCACTTTGCCTATGGCTGGGATAGGCTGCACTCAGTTTGACTAGCTGATGTCCATTTCTATTTGTAAATGAATTTAATAGGAAAAAAGGTTTTAAAGGGAACTGTTTATGGCTCCTATTTGTGTACCTCTTTTCAACAAACACTCCTTTTCAGGGAAAGGAGTCTAATCATTTTTTGTGGAAACTTTTTTCTAATTCCAGTAGCATTCTTGCCATAGGGATGCATAGTTAAATAGTTCCTGTCTTTAACAACTACTGCCCTTGCTGTTTAGTTCAGCTTCCACTATGCATGGCCAAAAACTGTGGACATTGCACATTTAGTATCACTATTTCACCTTTGGGTACTTTGAAAGACATTGGTCTGGATCCCTAAGCTTGGGATGCAGGCAAAGAAGAAGGTGGGTTTTTTTGACAAGTTCATTATCAGAGGGACTGCTCTTTTCTTAAACCAGATCATGTCAGAGCATCAAATTTGTAGAGCTGCTTTGTCTAATGGTGTTTGTCACTCCTCTGCAGTGTGAGAAATGAAGCAGGCCGAAATCCTAGGATGGGAAACGTACCTATCAATTTCAGAAACCGGAGAACAAAGGTAAGCTTCAGAACTCTTCCCTGTGGTCCGCCTCTTAGTGGCTGACTAAAGGTTGTGGGTTTTTTGGCACAACCACAATGCCTTGTGGAACCCTAATATGCAACATGGGGAGCTGCTAGTGATTCCTAACTGCATCCTTGTCCCTGTCCCCAGTGGAGTACTCCCATTGGTTGCCTCTTGTCCTCTTGCCAATACACTCTTGCAACAGTTCTCGAACACCATTTCACTGTGACCCCCTTCTGATGACACCTTGATACAGGAAATTCAAGCCCCTTGCCCCTGGGCTTCAGTCCCAAGTAGGGATCGGTAACCTGAGACCCACTGTCCAGGGCTGAAGCCCTCAGACTTCAGCTAGTCTAACACCAGTCCAGGAGTGCCCACTGAACTGCAATTTAACATCCTTAACCCCATTTATCTGGCTAATTATGTAGTTGATACAACTTGTTTTCACTCAACTAGTCAATAGAACTGCTCTGCAGAGCTGCGGGGTAGCTCCAGGAGCCGGCTCGACCTGGGATTGAGCAGGAGCTAGCTCGTGCCAGCTCCAAGAGCCACCAGCGCTACAGCTCTGCATTTTAATTGTAGTAAGAACAGCCAAGCTCTTACTACATTTAAAATGCAGAGGCGCAGCATCCCAGACCAGTGCGAGCCAGGACCCCTCAGTCCCAGCTCACACTGAGTCCAGCAGCCCATTTGCAGCAGACAGCCCTGACCGCTGTGAACAGAGGCTGCTTGGTGACAGCAGCCCCTGTCTGAGGGGGCCCAGCTCCCCACTGGACCCCTCAGACAGGGGCTACTTCACACAGCCTCCCATCTCCCCGCCCCAGAGATGGTGTTGGCTCCCAGCAAAGTTATTCTTCTCCCCCTGCCTCGGAGGGTGGGCAAAGCATTTAAATAGTCAATACTCCAGTCAACTACCTGATAAGCTCATGTTTCTTGGGTAGTCAGCTAGTTGCTAACATCCCTAAACGGGGTCCCAGTGCACAGATTGGGAACCTCTATACCACTGGTTCAGTGTCAGCAGGAATCTGAACTGTATGTGGTGCTCTGTCCTTTCCTTGACAGTCTGAAGCAGAAAATGTTGATTAAACTTGTGTCTTCTAAAAAGACACACACTTCACTTATACTTTTCTCCTTTCACAGGCAAAATCCCAGAGACCAGAGTCTGGCCATCCTGAGGAAGAATAATGTATCCTGATGAAGCGCATTTAGCACTTGAGACTCTTACTATGCACTATATAATATTTATTTATCCCAGCTCAAGTATTTGCTATATTGCCACCATCAATGAGGACTCTTAACTTTTAATTTTTTTTTAGGCAGTGACTTTTAAAGAGAACCAAACAACTAAAGTTTGTGGAAGCAGCCTATAGTATAGCTGCTCTACAGAAATGGTAGAATAAATTTTATATTGTTGCTTATTTGGGTAATCTAAACTGGCAAAATCCTAAATCAGTACTTGGAGGGGAAACCTGTTCTTTTTGTTATCTGCTTCTTTGTGTTATAGGGATTTTCTTCTACTGTGCTAGCCCTTTACTTCTGTTGCACATTGCCAAGTCATCTAGTGATGAAACAAAGTAAATAAATGAATAGGTGTCTGAGCAGTAAACCTGTTAAGCATAAAACAATCAGCCAGAACTACTCAAGAGGAAGAGCCTGCCCTAGTAGATTATGGTGGGCTTCAGTACTTGTCTGACGACTTCAGTCAGATTCCTCTGTAGTGAGTTACGGAACATACTTCTCTGCACTGAGCAGCTGATCTTATTGATATCGTCTTTGAAGTTGGGATTAAGGATAAGTGCAGTGGCTTGGCTTTAAATCCTATTTTCCCCCAAGTTATTTAGTATTTAGTTGGCAATAATTCTGCATTAACTCTCTATTTCAAGCAGTCAGTACTTTTTTCTTCCCCCCCCCCCCCGCCCCCACCCCAGTCTTCTATCCTGTCTTGCCTAGGCTAGGAGTCACATGGGGGAAAGTACTACATATTGTAACTGTATGATTCTATGAAATACCAGAAGTGCCCAGTTTTCCTAAAAGCATCTATAGATGGGATTGTGATCCCCAGTGGGGGAGCTTCAGTTCCACGGGGCTTCTGGTCTCTCAAACTGCTCTTCTGCTGTACTGGAGCTCTTAATTTTTAAATTCCTTAAAATAAAATTTGTATCTACTGGTTGCCTTGTGTTCTGTAATGTGAAACCAGTCTAGGAAGAAACTGGAAAGTACCTGAAAACTGGGGAGTGGAGTGCAGGAGAAACTATCCCCAGAAGGAGAAAGATAATGAACTTTTTTCCATCAGCTGTCTAGTTTCAGATATTCCAGCTCATCCTTCAGTTTAGCACTAGCTGTGATTGGGCTCTGAGGGCATGTCTAGATTGCAGTTAAATCTGCACCTGGCCCCTGCCATCAGAGTGGGATCTAGGGGGGCTGTTCTAATTGCAGTGGAGACAGTTGGACCTAGGTTGTAGGATGCTGGGAAGGGACGGGGGGAGAACTCAGAGGTTGGGCTCAGGCCCAAGCCTGAATGTTTGCACTGTAATTAAGTAGCTCCTTACCCTAAGCGCGCGCGTGTGTGTGTGTGTAATGGCAGGATAGATCTAGCTTCAGAGGCAAAATGGGACTTAATTCTGCAGGAGCTGGCATAGGATTTAATTCAATCTCCCAGACCTCCAGTGTTGCAAAATAATCAGTACCCCTTTGCTCCCTCTTCTGTTACAGCCACACAGCAGCAGGAGGTTAGAATAGACTCTGGTAGGAGAAAGCTAAAGGTTTGAGGGAGAAATGGAAAGCTGACATCAGCAGTGAGTTATACCCACCCTTCTACTGTGCCCACATTGAACTTCGGAATTCCGAATGTCCTCATGAGATGTGAGCCCTGCAGGATGAGGCAGCCCTGTGGGGCTTGTTTTGGTAGGAGTGGGCTACAGAGGAGCTGAGACTAGGACAGTGCAATTTGTAAAAGATTGGGCTCTAAGGGTGTGTCTAGACTACAGAGTTTTCAAAAAATGGCCTTTTTTTTTCAAAAACTGCTCCTTCATCTAGATGGCTGTTGCGTTCTTTCGGAATTATATGGAAAACGTGGCAAGTTTTTTTTTTTTTTCAAAATCAGTAAACCTACTTACCAGGAAGAATGCCTTTTTTTCAAAACCTTTTGAAAAAAGGCATTCTTGAACGCAAGCAGGGCTTTTTCAAAGGAGCACCCAGACAATCTGCTTTTTCAAAACTCTTGTGGCTATCTAGATCTTTCAAAAGAGGGTTGTAGTCTAGACATACCCTAAGATAGTGGTCTTGTGCTCAAAGGTTGGAGATCACTTTTTTAATTTAAGTGCAATCCAAGATCAACCTCAAATATAAATACCCTTGCCCTGCCTCCTTACTGCCCCTTCTCCAAGGCCCTGCCTCTGCTCATTCCATCCTCCCTCTCTTGCCCATCCTCACTCACTTTCACCAGGCTGGGGCAGAAGGTGGGGGTGCAGGCTCTGGTCTTGAATTAAGGGATCTGGAGTGAAAGGGTCTCTGAGCTACTCTTAGGGAAGGCAATTGGGCTGTAGGAGGGGGTTCTAGGTGCAGGCTCAGGGATGGCATTTGGATGCAGAGGTGCTTAGGGCTGTGCAGGAGGGGGTTCATGACTGGGGTAGGAATTTGGGAGGTGGGCTCCAGCCAGGCACTACTGGTGGCTCCTGGTCGGTGGTAGTGCAGTAGGGCTAAGGCAGGCTCACCCCTGCCCTGGCCCACTCCCTAAAGCAGCCAGTAAACTCCATACCTAAGTCCTGTTGTGCCCCTTCTCTGCTCTGTGGAGAATGGATAGTGTGCGAGGGGACACCTTGACATCAGTGCCCTTCCTCTCCCTCCCCTGTCTGCATGGAAAGCAGGAGGCTCCCAGGGGGAGGGTCAGATCCAAGGCAAAGGGCAGGAGGAACAGCAGTGGGGAAGGGGCAGCTGCCATGCCGGCATTTGATAGCCTCTTGGCCAAACCAGTCAGGATCACCTGTCAGAGGCTCCAAGATCTACCAGTAGATCCCAATCTGACTGGTGACCACTGCCCTTAGAGTTGAGGAGACAGGCAGGAGATGCACTAAGGTTCCACTTGCCTCAAAACAGTAACAAGGACAGACAGCTCTTTTCTTTAACTTCCTGCTTTGCTACTAAGTCACCTCACAGCTCTATCTTAAGTGCTATCATTCTGTAGCTCACATGGCACATTTGCACTGACTGCAGGAGAGAGCTACTTAATTTCAGATTAATGGGATGAGCTTTAGCACAGGTGGCATGGAATCACAAGGGCAAGACCATGCCTGGCAAGCTGTATGAGAGTGCTAGTGGTTTTGCTGCCATAGTTAGATGTATTGACAGTTATGTATATACCCACTACTTTGAAGCATACTTTGTAGCACCGTGTGCTACAGGCAAGAGGAAAGTGAACCTGCCTTCAAAAACTTTTGAAAGTGCTATTTTTTTTAAATGTAAAAGAATACCCCTTCCACGTGTCTTACTTCTCAACAATCTCATGTCCCAAGTAGCAGGGACACAAACACCTGTACTCCCAACCTGTTCCAGGGTCCTTGTTCGTTCAGGCTGCAGCTCAAAAGGAGAGGCTTCCCCAGCCGGGGCCATCCCTGAAAGCTAGGGAGCCTAAACGCCTCGACCTGATGGGGTGCAACTCCGCATTGCTAACCAGCAAGCGATGCTGAGTTGTTATGCTTATAATACCTGGCAGGCTGTAGATAAGTTTAAGGATCAGCTCCCTGCCGAGGCCCGTCAGGAGTTTGCGGCCATGACCTCGGAGGGCAGAACCATCGCCCGCCTGGCCCTTCAGGCTTCTCTGGACGCTGTTGACTCTGCAGCCTGCACCATGGCGTCAGGTGTGGTTATGCGCCATGGTGCCTGGCTGCAGGTGTCCGGAATTCCCCCGGACGTCCAAACCACAATCCAGGACCTGCCGTTTGATGGGAAAGCCTTGGTTTTGGAGCACACGGACTCCAGGCTCCATACGCTTAAGGACACGAGGTCTACTCTCCAGTCCTTGGGGATTCACACGCTGGCCCCTCAGTGATGTCAGCTGCCCTACAGACAGCAGGGGAGAACGCAGTCCCAGGCCCCCTGTGGGGATTACTGGAGATGCCATCCTTGTGCTCCCAGTGGGGGTGCTGGGCCTGTCCTCTGCAAGGGGTTGTCGAGGCCGCCCGAGAGGGGACAACCCCGTAGGGCTGGTCAAGGCCCCTCTCAGCAGCCCAAGCACCAGTTTTGACGGGCTGCTAGAGAGTCGCACACCAGCCTCCCACCCTGGCCCCGTTTGGGGCCAGGTTATGCTGGTTTGCCCACGCCTGGGCAGAAATCACCACCGATGCCTGGGTTCTAAAAATAGTCAGAGGTGACTATACCATCCCCTTCCTGGGCTTGCCCCCTTCCAACCCGCCTGCCCTGTCCCTTTTCAGGGACACCTCTCACGAAGGCACCCTTCGCCAGGAGGTGCTGGCGCTTATCGAAAAGGGAGCCGTGGCGAGGGTCCCTTCACATCTGGAGGGCAAGGGGTTTTATTCCCAGTATTCCATTGTCCCGAAACCCAAGGGCGGGGTTCATCCCATCTTAGATCTCAGGGACCTCAACAAGGCGGTCATGAAGTCCAAGTTCAGAATGGTAACCCTGGCTTCTGTCCTTCCGGTTTTACAGTTAGGGGACTGGTATGCAACCCTCGATCTCAAGGACGCTTCCATGTGGCGATAAGACCCAGCCACAGGAGGTTTTTTCCATTTGTTGTTTCCCGATGCCACTTCCAATTTACAGTGCTCCCATTTGGCCTTTCAACAGCACCCAGGGTCTTTACAAACTGCATGGCAGTCGTAGCGGCGTTCCTCTGCAAAAAAGGGGTACACGTTTCTGGCTGATTCGTGGTTGTTCCTAAGAGCAAGTGGAGGCCCATGTTTCCCTCACAAGGGCTCTCTTCATAAGGCTGGGACTCATGCTAAACGAGGAAAAGTCATCGTTGACTCCCTCTCAGCACCTCGAATTTGTAGGTGCCCTCCTGGATGCCAGGGTGGCGAGAGCACTCCTCCCCAGAACCAGGTTTCTGTCCATAGTGGAGCTGGTCTCCGAGTTAACCCGGTTCCCCATCACGATAGCCCGGGTCTGCTCGAGGCTGCTGGGACATGGCAGTGTGTACATATGTGGTATGCCATGCTCGAATGAGGCTCAGGCCTCTGCGGCAAGGGCATTCAACCAGGTCGGGGTCTCTGGGACACGGTTCTCACAGTGCCTCCGGAGGTGATAGCCTCCTTACAATGGTGGACCTAGGAGTCGGTGGTGTGCAGCGGGGTTCCGTTCACTGTACCTCCCCCCTCACTTACACTGGTCACAGATGCTTCCGACCTGGGTTGGGGAGCACACCCGGGGTGTCACAGGACCCAGGGTTTATGGTCCCCTGCAGAGCGGGCTCTGCCCATAAATGTCTGGGAGCTCAGGGCCGACAGGAGAGCCTCCGAGACCTTCTTGCCGAAGCTCTCTCGCCACTCTGTCCTGGTGTGCCTGGCCAACACGGCGGCTGTGTTTTACCTCAACAGGCAGGGGGGAGCCTGGTCACCTCCCCTCTGCCGCAAGGCTCTGTGCCTCTGGGACCTGTGTGGAGCACGACATAGTTTTGCAGACAGAGTACCTGCTGGGGTGCAAAAACTTGCTGGCCGATGCTCTGAGCAGGTCCTTCGGAGCCCACGAATGGTCTCTCAAGGATTCGGCCCTTCATCACGTCTTCCACAGGTGGGGTTGTCCCTAGTAGACCTGTTTGCCTCGGCACACAACACCAAGTGCCAGAGTTACTGCTCCCTGTTGGGGCTGGGGGAACACTCTAGGGGGGATGCCATGACCATGCCGTGGCCAGCGGGCATCCTCTATGCTTTCCCTCTGTTTCCCCTAATTCCCAGGGTTCTGACCAGAGTCAAGACCTTCAGGTCCACGGTCATCCTGATAGCCCCTCGGTGACCCAGGCAATTCTGGTTCCCTATCCTGGTGGACATGCTCACCAAGGACCCTATAACGCTCCCACCGGTTCGGGATCTCCTGACCCAACCTTGGGACGGGGGGACCATGGTTCACCCGAATCTCAGCTCTGATGGCCTGGTTTCTCCGTGGCTGACCCAACTGGAAAGGGAATGTTACCAGGAGGTACAGATGGTGCTCCTAAGTAGTAGGAAACGGTCTACCAGGCAGTCGTACGCAGGCAAGTGGCGGCGGTTCTCGTCTTGGGCATCCAGAAGGGGAGTGCACCCGTCCTGTGCACCTGTACCGTCCATTCTGGACTACCTCTTCGAACTTAGGTCCAGTGGCCTCTCTACCTCCTCTATCAAAGTCCATGTGGCATCTTTCTCCGCCTTCCATGTTGGTTTGGCAGGAGTCTCTGTTTTCTGACCCTGTGGTCAAAAGGTTCCTTAAGGGTTTGGATAAGTTGTATCCCTCGGTTAGACCCCCTCTCCCCGCTTGGGACCTTAACCTCGTGTTGTCTAGACTTGTGTCGCCCTTTGAGCCGCTGGCCACGTGTTCTTTGAAGCACCTCTATGAAGGTTATGCTCATTGTGGCCATTACGCCGGCTCGCAGGGTCTCCGAGCTGAGGGCGTTAATGGTAAACCCGCCCTACTTAGTGTTTTCTGACAAATGTGAGGCTCCGCCCTCATCCGGCCTTTCTCCCCAAGGTGGTGTCACCGTTCCATTTGTCCAAAGAAATTTACCTCCCAGTTTTCTTTCCAAAGCCCCATGCTTCCCCTAAGGAGCAAGTGCTCCATTCCCTGGCTGCTAGACGTGCGCTAGCCTTTTATATTGATAGGACTAAGCCCTTTTGTAAATCCACACAATTGTTTATTGCTGTTGCTGACAGAATGAAAGGGCTCCCCATATCGACCCAGAGGTTGTCCAGTTGGGTCGCAGGGTGTATCAGGGAGTGTTATGCCTTGGCCGGGAAGGTCCCTCCCCGGGTTACAGCACATTCCACCAGGGCGCAGGTGTCTTCTGTAGCTTTTGGGGCGCAGGTTCCAATCACTGAAATCTGCAGGGCGGCCACGTGGTCATCGCTCCATACCTTTACGGCGCACTATGCGCTGGGACAGCAGGCTAGGGAGGACGCAGGGTTGGGCTCTGCGGTCCTCAGCTCTGTATTGTAAATGTTTATCTGTACCACATTGCACTTTTCTGTGTTTGCTTAGTTGAATAAATTTGTTTGGATTGTTCAACTTTCGTGGACTTCTGTTTCTGAGTGCTCCGACCCCTCCTCCTTGAAGTGCGATTGGCTTGGAAGTCACCTAATTCGAATGGACATGAGCAACCACTCGAAGAAAAGAACAGTTACTTACCTGTAACTTGTTCTTCGAGATGTGTTGCTCATGTCCATTCGATTCCCCCCCTACCTCCCCTTCGTCTGAGCGTCCGGCAAGAAGGAACTGAGGTGGGGGAAGCGCCGGCAGGGGTACTTATGCCCCGCCATGGCGGCGCCACTCCAGGGGGTGCCCTGCTGGCACTACGGGTACTGCTAGGGAAAACGCTCCGCAAGACGCAGTGCACGTGGTGCGCACACCTAATTCGAATGGACATGAGCAACACATCTTGAAGAACAACAGTTACAGGTAAGTAACCGTTCTTTTGCTGCAGCACTTCCACTGCAAGCCAACAATGCCCCCACTAGATTTTACTCTGAGTCAGACAAACTGATCCTGTAGAGCAGGGCTTCCCAAACTTTTTGACATGGGGACCAGTAAATCCATTCATGAGCTTTTTGGAAGACTGGTGACATTCATTTGCATATTCACTAAACAAATGACTATTCAAATAAGTTGTTTCTGGTCCTCCCAAAGCCCCCAGTGCCAGCATTAGCAAAGCTTTTGATACAGTCACCCACAATATTCTTGCCAGCAAGTTAAGGGAATATGGATTGGATAAATGGACTGTAAGATGGATAGAAAGCTGGCTAGACCAGGGTTTCCCAAACTTTTTACTTTAGTTGGAACCCCTTTTTTTTTTCCCGTACTGTTTTGCAGCCCAAAAATATAAACACATATAAATGAATACACTTTCAGTGTTTCACCTGGCTGCATCCTCTGCCCGGCCAGGGCTTGGGCGACCTGGTGCCACATGGGCACTCCAGGAGGTGGGAGCAGGAGCAGATTGGGGGTACGATAGCTGGCTAGGAGGGAGGGTGCAAGGAGGGGTAGGGTTGCCAGGTGTCCAGTTTTGTACCAGACAGTCTGGTATTTAAGGGTTTTGTCCAGGAAACAAATTGAGAAATTATCAGACATATAAAATGTCCGGTATTTTCTAATTAGGCAAGTTTTATTATAATTAGGTGGATCAGTCCTTAGTTGTGAACTGCTTGGCTGGTAGATGTGCTCATGCTGCATGAGTGTGTCTACCAGCCAGGTAGTTCACAACTACTCGAGGGAGGGAGGGCAAAATGGAATCCCCGGGGCCGGACTCACTCGTGTGCCTGGGTCTGCATGTGCCCAGATCAGTCCTGCTCTCCCTCCCCAATCTCCCCAGTCCAGCTCTGCTGCCACCGTCCAGCCCTGCTTCTGGCAGCCAGTTCCCTCCCAGTCCCCACCAATCTCCCCTGGTCAGCCCCGCTCCCCCAATGACGCCCCTGATCAGCCCTGCTGCCCTGGTCCAGCCCTGCTTCCGGCAGCTGGTTCTCCTCCTCCTGATCTCCCCCCTCCAGCCCTGGTTCCACCACCTGCCTGCCCCGCTCTCCGCCGGACAGGCCTGCTGCCCCCAATCCTGCTTCTGCCGCCCTCCCACCTGCCTGCCCCAATCTCCACAGGACAGTCCCGCTACCCCCAACCCTGCTTCCGCCAGCCCCCTGCATCTCCGCAGGACAGCCCTGCTGCCCCCAACCCTGCTTCCCAGCAGCTACTTTCCCCCACACACACACCTCCCAGCCCGCCCTGCTCTGCTCCCCTCCCGGCAGCCACGCTGAGGCCCAGTATTTTTTTCCCCGTGGCCCATAGTTTGGGAAACGCTGCTGTGGACAAGTCTGTACTGATGCCTCTCAAGCCTACTCCTGGGGACTAGGCTGCAGAGACTGACAAGGGGGGGACTGTCAGCAGCCAGCAACATGACTAAAGCAGAACTAAGCTCTGTTTAAAGCTAAAGCCAGTGTAAGGCTGCTTCCACCAAAAGGGAGCAGTTATTAAACACAAGAACCCAAATAAAAGTATGGAAAGTGACAACCTGGCAATGGTAGTTCCTGGGGGCACAATGCTATGGCTGCTTCTCATTCCTTAGGGCCTGGTGTACACTACCTGAGAAGATACACAACTCCAGCTACATAATTTATGGAGCTGGAGTCAACATATCTCACACCATGTTTCTGTGCTAGCCACACAGTGGAAGGTTGACAGGAGCAAATGCTCCTGTTGGCTTCCTTTACTCATGAGAAGCAGGAGTACTGGTGCCAACAGGGATGCCCTTTGAGTTCTATTTAGCAGATCTATCCCACACCCATTAAACTGAATCCTGGAATACCAACTATGGCAGCATCTATCTTCTGTGTAATGTAGATGTGCCCTAAGTGAGGAGGTCTAATAGGCTACCTTATTTATGGGGAAAAATATAGATGAAAACAGGGAATAAATTAACTAAAACTGCTAATCTGCCAATTGAGTAATCTCTGTAGGATCACCAGCCTTTGCCTGTTTTGAAAAAAAATGATGCACTGGCATACAGGAATATTAGCTGAGAAAAGCAGGGATTAAACATAATTTCGAGTAATTTTAATTTTCTGAGATGATGCAACTTCAAGGATAGGTTTTGTAGGTCCATGGGATCACACCACTCTTCCAATCAGTCAAAAGTAGATGAACATTATTTATTGTTGACACATTTTTCCTGTATTAAGAAGCTTCATTTACACAGCAGGGTGTAAACAGCATTGACTGAAAGTCTGTTAAATGCAACCATAAATAACTATAATAAATAATATATCAAGTAACTTTACAGCACACATTTCAGGGCCAAGATGTGGATATGCTTTACTCACATGTGCTTTCTGGAAGGAGAAGCAGAAACATTAGCAGCAGTTATCTTACTCACAGCTGTAATCATATCATTGGAAAGGATTGGCATACCAAGTCCTCAAACCCCTACCAGTGAGGTATTTGACTGAATTTTGAGTCCACTCAGGGGTTTGAAAGGAGATACCTGAACAGTTCAAAAATGCTATTCAAACCACCAGAAAGAAAACCAAAGCCTTTGTTAGCAACAGTAGTTCTGCTATGAAATTCTGATGACATTTTTCATGTTCCCCATGCTCAGTGAGAATGCACCTTTTAGGGGCCAGTAAAGCATTTCAAGCAACATATCGTGCTTAGTTTTCCTCTGGTCTTTGTAAACTTTATATATATTTGCCTTACTCAGAATGATATTTCAGCTACATCTATGCTTCTACCAGGAAGTGGACAAGATTCAAGAGTATATAATATTCCTACATGTCTCTCAGAGGAGTGGGGGGAAGGAAATTCTACAGAATGGTAACAATTTTCCTAACAACAGGATTTGGAGCCATTGTATGCCAACAACAACAACAACAACAACAACAACTACTACTACAGCTGTCACGCACACACATTCCTTTTCCATTCACTCACAGAATAAGAAGCATACACACACTTAGTGGCTTTCTCTGTTCTCACACACCCTGCTCTCCAAACATCTCACACATAATAATTCCCAATATTCACAATAATATACAAAAAAATACAGTTTTTCAATTCCCATTACAACTGACAAGCCAAACAATTAGGGTATATCTGTCTTCTACAGAGACACGTAATACCAACCTTAAAGTACAGTCACACACACAGTCATAGACCTTTATGTGGTTAGATGTGTACCAGCAGGAAAATGACTGACCTGTAGCTCAATACGGCACTTAACTTACAGAGTACTGAGCCAAGATGTACAGCAGTAATTTCAATGTGCTCGTCAGTTCTTGAGCACAAATAGATTTTTATAGGAGTTCAATTCTGAATGGTTTACAAAGTGATGCCTCATTTTAAACATACCCAATATAGGACAACATTTTCTGCATTAGTGAAGGAAGATAGATGTGCTGTGTTTTCTCACTGCAGAACACATTCCATAACATACAACAGTTTAACACACAGAATTATCACCTCCTATATTCCACCATTGTCTTTCCATATAAAATAAAAGCCACATCTTCAATTCTGCAACTTGGCGTCTTCCCCCCAAACCGACGTGTCACATCTTTAGGATAATTTGCTTAAATGTACATAAATATTTTTTTAGTACAAAACACAAACGACAGATGCTTTAATCACTAGTTAATATTCTGAACATGGACAAAGAGAGAACTCACTGTTTTTTTAAATACTGGAAGAAACAAAGATCAGTGAAGACATTTTTGTTAGTAAGTTCACTATCAAGCCAGGAATGTCTTGGGTAGGACCTAAGAGTATCATGGTCACTCTGTGTTCTGGGTCTTTCATCTATTCAACTCTGAAATTTGAAAATGAAACACTAAAATGTATTATGGCAATGTATTACCAATGTGCGTGTTCTGTATTTAAATAATTAATCAAGAACATTTCAGGATATGTAATCTGGAAGCATGTTTTCTGTTATAAAATCCAAGAATGTTTGTGTGTGCTGGAGTTCAGTGTATTGAGTACAGAAAACAAACTCTCAGCTTTCATGAGAGATACATTGTCCATAAAACCAGAATAATGTAAGTGATTTTTAAAAAAATCATTATATTTTTGTACTCAAATGTTTGAGAGAGAGAATGAACTCTAATTATTTAGACCTGAGCTCTCAACCTCAGAATACTCAAGTCTGTTGTGTTTGCATGGACAACACAATTCTAAATTACAAAATTAGAAATGCCCATGTTCAAAGGTCTTTTAAAATTAAATTATACACATCAAACCAGTCTGTACTAAACTATCCTACAAATATTCCACAAACAAGGCAGCAAAATAACCAGTCCACCACAAAAATCTACAAATATAAAATGTAAGTCTTCCAGTAATTACTGTAATGGGAACAGAAGTTTAGAAAATAAATTAGTCTCCAATTCTTCACGTAGTGTCACAGGAGGTATCTTCATGTGAATCCCAGGCTTTCCAACAGAGCAGAGTCATAAAACGAGCCTCCCAAAAGCATCCCTGGTCTTGGTCTTGCTCAACTCAGCCACTAAGTGGATCCTCTCTGTAGTGAACTGCATACCGTAGCTTTTCCAGCATTATATCCAGAGAGGAATATTGAGGAAGCTTTATCATGAACATACAGGTTTCAACACGGATGTACCGAGAATCTGGGGAACCTGTAAAGGAACCACATGAAGACTTGTAAACAGGCTCTCTACTCTGAGGTTCTCATTAACTTTCTATTCCCAGGATGTAATTTTTACTCCATTGATACTGACACATATCAAAGTAATGGAATCCTATAGGTTCTAGGGTCAGAAGACCCACCAAAAAGCACAATAGAAATGACAGCATTAAGTAGGAATGTTAATGGTTATCCAGTAAGTCACTGGTGGGAGCTGGAGCAGCCCCTGTCTGGCAGGCCAAGGTGTCTTGTTGCAGGTCACTCCAGACAGCCCACTGCCCACTCCCTCCTTGAATCAGTTATCCAGTAAAACAACATGTTTAACTGGTTAGCCAATTAAATGGGATTTTACATCTCTACTGTTAAGTTTAGTGGGGTCAACACTTGGCCTACAGTATTGTCACTGCAATAGGATGGATAATACTCTGCTCCACAGGAGCCACATCACAAAATTCCACCACACTCCCTACTTCTCCCTTGTGTGGCCAAATGGCAGGTATTGCAAGTCTTCAGAAGATTTATTTTTGCTTGAACAATCTTATTGTGGCCTGACTTAAAATTAGCTACATTCTCTCTCGTCAGTTACAAAATTTCTTAGCTGCACTGCACTTTCTTCTGCAGCCCTGTCTACAGTGAGGTAATAATGTGCATTACAGGGGGTGTGATTTCTAAATACACTAATGTATTTAGCACACTTCAATGGAGCGTGCCTCAAAAGCACTAAAATTAAACAGCAATCAGCACTGTTTAGTGCACTTTAGAAACCACATTAGTGCATGTTACTCAACAGTGTAGACAAGCCCTGCATCTGTCAGACAAAGAATATTATAAAATGCAATAAGGATTTCAAATCTAAAAAGGGTCACAAAGTCAGAGGCTGATTTTATTTATACAAATATACAGTAAACAACATACCTGCAGCTCCATCTGGGGGTGCAATTTTCATGGGATAAGGTGGGACATGTGCAGTGTCTGGCCCTCCATCTTTGCATGGGCACGTAAAGGGGATTCGTTCCTGGTTGCAGGCAAACTTTATGAATTTGCAGAGTTCTTCCTGAGTAAACATTTCCAATGCACTCCAGAAAAATTCAATATGTTGGTCCGTTTCCATTAGCCCAACCTGGTACATAGTATGGGCCTAAGAGAGGAAAAGGGAAGGACAGTGAAATCAGATACACATGAAGAACATGCTATGTATTCATAGAATCAAAAAAGAATTGAGAGGTCATCGAGTCCGGTCCCCTGCCCTCACGGCAGGACCAAGCACCATCTAGATCATCCCTGACAGCTATCTATCTAACCTGCTCTTAAATATCTCCAGTAATGGAGATTCTACAACCCCCCTAAGCTATTTATTCCAGTGTTTAACCACCCTGACAGAAAGTTTTTCCTAATGTCCAACCTAAACCTCCCTTGCTGCAGTTTAAGCCCATTGCTTCTTGTCCTATCCTCAGGGGCTAAGGAGAACAATTTGAAAACTGCTATTATGTCCCTGCTCAGTCTTCTCTTTTCTAAACTAACCAAGCCCAATTCTTTCAGTCTTTCCTCATACATCATGTTTTCTAGACCTTTAATTGTTGTTGCTCTTCTCTGAACCTTCTCCAATTTTTTCACATCTTTCTTGAAACGTGGTGCCCAGAACTGGACACAATATTCCAACTGAGGCCTAATCAGTGCAGAGTAGACCGGAAGAATGACTTCTCTTGCTCACAACACACCTGTTAATGCATCCCAGAATCATGTTTGCTTTTTTTGCAACAGCATCACACTGGCTTGTGGTCCACTATGACCCCTAGAACCTTTTCTGCAGTACTCCTTCCTAGACAGTTGCTTCCCATTCTGTATGCGTAAAACTGATTGTTCCTTCCTAAGTGGAGCACTTTACATTTGTCCTTATTAAACTTCATCCTATTTACCTCAGACCATTTCTTCAGTTTGTCCAGATCATTTTGAATGTTGACCTTATCCTCCAAAGCACCTGCAAAGCCCTCACCCTTGGTATCATCTGCAAACTTTATAAGTGTACTCTCTATGCCAATATCTAAATCATTGATGAAGATATTGAACAGAACCGGCCCCAAAACAGACCCCTGCGGAACCCCACTTGTTATGCCCTTACAGCATGATTGTGAACCATTAATAACTACTCTCTGAGAATGGTTATCCAGCCAGTTATGCACCCACCTTATAGTAGCCCCATCTAAGTTGTATTTCCCTAGTTTATTGATAAGAAGGTCATGGGAGACCGTGTCAAATGCCTTACCAAAGCATAGGCATACCACATTTACTGCTTCCCCCTTATCTACAAGGCTTGATATCCCATCAAAGAAAGCTATCAGATTGGTTTGACATGATTTGTTCTTTACAAATCCAGACTGGCTGTTATCTATCACCTTATTATCTTCCAGATGTTTGCAGATGATTTCCTTAATTACTTGTTCCATTATCTTCCTTGGCACAGAAGTTAAACTGACTGGTCTGTAGTTTCCTGGGTTGTTCTTATTTCCCTTTTTATAGATGGGCACTAGATTTGCTCTTTTCTAGTCTTCTGGAATCTCTCCCAACTTCCATGATTTTTCAGAGATGATAGCTAAAGGCTCAGATACCTCCTCTATCAGCTCCTTGAATATTCTTGGATGCATTTATGTACTTTCTGAACTCTTGGGTGAATGCCATCTGGTCCCAGTGCTTTGTTAATGTTTAGTTTATCAATTTGTTCCAAAACCTCTAATGACATCAGAAGGTGCTTACCAATCCATTACCTTAACTTTAGACACATACATTCCAAAAGGGACTCCAGAACAACATACCTTTAGGAACTCCAGGTTAATGTAAGGTAGCCCACATGTCCTTAGCTCCATTTCGAGAGGAGTCAGTGTTGTTAGAAGCTGCAGGGGTATAATCGATCCTAGCCCAGCACGCACAGCCGTCATGCAGTCAGGATTCTGCAGTTCACGCAGCCTCAGGTTCCCGGATTGCTGTTGCGTAGATGTCCTTATTCTCCCATCTGACATAAGGAATTCATAAACAAATGAGTCTGAGAGGAAAAATCTTATCCCCCCCCACCCTCTTCCACTGCAAGCCCATTTTCTGGGTTACCAAACATGGCTTCAGGCCATTTTCATTCTTATGCCATATCTGTCCCCAATTTAATGCCACACATGCAGCAGCACCTGCTGATCCAAATACATGCCCCTCACTTTCACAGCTATCCAGCCCTCTGTTATTTACGGATGAGCTGGGAACCTCCAGCCTACTGCTGCCAATCAATTGTATCAGTATCCTCAGCACCCTAGATTTCCCCAAGTTACAGCTGCATTACCATTTAGCTGATGGTGGAAAAAGCCATCACGCAGAAACTTCTAATCCACTGTTCTTCACAAAACATCCTCCCAATAATGATTTACTCACACTACAGGAATGTGCCTGCCTCTGGGACACAGCTCCACCTCTTCACCTGTCATGCTCAGGTAAGTGAACTTGCAGCAAGGCTTGTTAGGGCAATCAGGGCTCTCTGTTGCTAGATGCTGGGATGCAATTTCAGCACACAAGGCCTCCAGTTCAGTCTCATCATTTATCTAGGATGACATGTGATGGTGATGGCTAGTAACTTGCACTTTGCTGTACCTTGTTCTTGTTAATCTATTAAACCACCAAGCCAACATAACGAGTAAAAGGGCCCTATTACATTTTACATCATCCAATGGCACAAGCAGTGACAGGTAACCTGCCCACAGGTAAGCAAGCCTCTGTGGGTACGAGTTGAGCAAGCCACTAGTCTAGTGTTACACTGTACAGATTACTGAGGTGGTATTAAGTATCACATGCTGCAGAATGCAAAATATTTAAGGAAACAGCATTTCACAGACTTTTTACAGTTACAACTGGTTTTACAGTTCTGCTGATAACTGCGCACCTTACTACATTTGTGCATGAGATCACCTTGTGCTTGCAATTGTTCTGAATTCAAAGAGCTAAGAGTTAAATAATTGACACACAGCATTAGGTTTCTTCATTAGATTTCAGCACTGCTGAAGCCAGATCAACATATAAGCTGGCAATGAGTCAAACCTGTTGCTACCTAATGTGGAAGCACTAATCCTGCTGATCGTGGCACCTTCAGAGAAACCATAAAAAGTTACAAGTTCCTAGTCTCAGTTTAAGCAGCTCATGGCCATCGGGCTAAGGACAACAATGCACGGTTCTGCTGCTTTGCCACACCGACAGGATGTAAAATTACTAAAAAACTCAGGATCCCATCCTCCAATTTCATGTGCAATGACAGATCCTTGCACCTACAAGGAATCCTACTGGCCTTTTAATAGATGTTTGCAGGGTCAACTTGCTGTTGGGCAGTACAATTACTGCATGGTTTGGACATCACTCAGCAGCCCCACTTCTGGAGCATGGCAGGGAAGGAACCATGCCTCAGTGACTGAGCGCCCTCTGGGACAGGAACCAGGTCTCCACTTTTTCTGTTGAAAGTCTAGGACACATAGTAGGGTCCAAATTCCAATATCCTTACCAACACTAAACTGGATCTTACTCCATAAGTGCCACCAATGATCTCAGTGAGGGTGCTTATGGAGTCAGAATAGCAGAATCAAGCCAGATCTTCACTCTGTGGAAGGTCAATGCTGCCACAATTGATCTTCTGGAGTTCGATTTAGTGAGTCTAGTTAAGGCTCGCTAAATCAAACTCAGGGTGCCCCTGCTGGCATCCAGTACTCCTATTCTTGCCACCCGCTGTGGGAATGCTGCCATACTCAGCTTAAGGTAAGACAATTCTATCTATGTATTCCATGCAGTTGGAGTTGCATTCCTTAAGCTAGGTTGCCGGGTCTAGTGTAGATCTGGCCACAGGTCCATAAACAAATTTCTCATGTCGAGATACAAGAGACAGTCTTGAAAACAAACACTGGAAAGGATGTTTTAGAGGAGATGGGCTTTGTTCTAAGGTCAGAACTACAGTGTGGAGCTGACAGAGAAGCTCCTTACTTCTTGTGGACATGAAGCACATTTCTAAACAACATGTGGAGGGAACTCATCTACACATTCCCTCCAATCACAAGTGCTGTGGGCAAAGGAGACAAAGGAAAGAAGAAAATTACATTTTCAATTTTTTTGACATAGTTGTAGGTAAGGATGTCAGCTTCCTGGAGATCAACATCTGGATCCAGCGGTTCTCCTACTAAGGTCTTCCAGAAGGAGGCTAAGAGATCCAGTGGAAGAGGAACATCTGCTCTAACTGCAATGCCCAGTAGCTGTCCAAAGAAATGAAGCAGCTGCTCCTCCGCATAGGTGATAGGACTAGGTGTCAGAATGTACTTCCCCTTATAAAACAAACACACATTTAATGATTAGAGAAACTTCCTGAAAACATTCACGTATGGAGTTAAGAATGCTCAGGGAAGAGATTTTTCAGGCATGCTGAAGACTATTTAGTTGCCTAGAACAGGATTTCTCAAAGCATAGGGCCCAAAGAGATGTAAGATTTGGCCTTTAACATCACACTGTGGTGCTGAAGGGGGATTCTGCTTTTAAAATGTGGGGAACACTGACCTAGATTTTTGTATTAGTTTTAATACTTCAGGGTCTACAGCACATAGGTCGTAGCCTGCCATGCACTAGTTTACATACAGAATTGCAATGTGGTTATGGGTCTGCTCTGCATAAGATATCCTTGCCCCACCGCCGGAGCATGGCAGGGAAAGAACCATGCCTCAGTGATGTGAGCTCACTGGGATAGAGCCACGTCTCCACTTATGTATAATGTTGAACACACAAAATAGGAGCCAAATTCCAATATCCTAACCAACACTGAACTAGGTCTTACTCCATAAATACCACAAATGACTTCAGAGAGGACATTTGTAGAGTCAAAATAGCAGAATCAGGCCCATAAACGAGATACAAGGGACAATCTTGAAAACAAACACTGGAAAGGATGTTTTAGAGGAGATGGGCTTTGTTCTAAGGCCAGAACTACAGTGTGGAGCTGGCAGAGAAGCCCCTTATTTCTTGAGGACATGAAGCACATTTCTCAACACCATGTGGGGGGAAACTCATCTACACATTCCCTCCAGTCATTAATGGGAGTTGTACGGCTAGCTCCCACAAGCATCACTTTAAAAACTCCACTAGTCAGCAACTGAGAGCATTCTGAGGTCTAAATCGGGTTCTCAAGCTTTTTCTTTCCGAGCTCCCCCGCCCACACATGCTATAAACACTCCACAGCCCCCCAGGGCTACAATAACTGTTTTCTGCAGATAAAAGCCAGGGCTGGCATTAGAGGGCACCAAGCACAGCAGATGCCTGGGGCCCTGTGTTTCAGATCTACACAGAGGGGCGTCAGCTTTCTACCCTGGACCCTAGCAAGTCTAACGCTCACCCTGCCTGGTGGTCCTCCTGAACCCTGCTCATGGCCCCCAGGGATCTCGGACCCCTAGCCAAGAACCACTGGTCTAGAATGCAGGAGATTGAACTAGATGATCTCTCAATGTCTCTTCCAGTCCTACGATTCAAACCCTGTCCTGGTCACTGATTGCTGAAATCCAGTATGTTCTTAGTAAGAGGAAAGCACTTGTCTATGAATTCTGTATGGGGATATCATACCTTATTCTTATTGACTGCAGAGCTGGGGCACAGCAAGAGCAGGGAAAGCGAGGAGCTCTGTAGCTCCTTACAGACCTGCCACAGGAAGTGTCGAAACGAGCCACCTGAAAGAACGATGCAAAGATTTCACTATAATAAACCAAACACCCTCTCCCTTTTTTGGCTTCACTCCTGTTGCTTTCTGATCCACAGTGTACTATCCCCCTGAAATCAACTTCGAACTCAAATTTCTACAAGTGAAACATGTTTAATCTCTTCATCATTTTTAGCCTCTGTTTGCCAGAAGCTGGGAATGGGTGACAGGGAAGGGATCACTTGATGATTCCCTGTTGTGTTCCCTCCCTCTGGGGCATCTGGCATTGGCCACTGTTGGCAGACAGGATGCTGAGCTAGATGGACCTTTGGTCTGGCTCAATTTGGCCATTCTGATGCTCACTGTGTATGTGTGGTTAATCCAGGGTGGGAGAGATGGCCGCCACCCCTTACCTATTCATGTGCATATCTGCACTTCAGTTGTTTAACTGCAGAAAAGAACATTCAGTGAAGTGCTTCCTGCTACCTTCACAAGTAACAATCTTGTCTTCAATTGCTACTTGCTTATTTAAGGTTATCTGGGGAGATGCAATACCTTTGTTATTCTGCTTGGCCTTCAAGGGGAATTTATAACCTTATTAAGATGGAATGAGTTTTCAAAGTAATGAAACTTGCAGGCAGAGTACTCACAATATAGTTACTTGCAACGAGGCAATACTGTTAGAATCTTTAAGCAAACCAAGAAAATACGCATCACATTAATCTACTTACAGCTATCATTATTCATCATAACCATGTGTCTTTCAAAAATAAATCTAATACTTTGGGGAGATACTTCACACAGGTCTTTAATGACATTTGCATGCACTTCCAATAATGTCATGCAGTTTTAACAGAATTGAGTCAGTCAGTAGTAGGAAAGGATTAACTAGCATTACATTTTCCCTCTCTCACGCTACATCTAGTCATTAAGCTCTAATGTCATTAACTTCCATAGAATCAGTACATAGGGACTGCATCAATCTAGCAAACAGGAATTGATTTTCCTCTAACAAAGTTTGTTCTTTAAACCTCCCTTGTATTTGCATATACCCTGAGTATGGCAACAAATCGGTCAAACAAGAAACGTTTTGCCTTCTTTGGGGGCATTCTGGTCACCATTCCCAGAGCCACACATGTCACAGCTCTTCTGTCGCACTAAAACTTACTTGTTCCATGAACCTCCTCTCCAGTGAAGCGAATATTAAAGGCGTATGTGGGATCCCCGCCACTGGCTAATTTCACACACAGCTGAGAGGATGGGACACAGGCTAGCTGTCTAGCTGCCTGGCAAAAGTAGGAATTCTCTGAAGAACGGATCTCCCCTATTTAAAAAAAAAAAAAAATTAAAAAATGAATCTACCTTGCGTATTTTGTGCTAGCAAGCTCAGAGTCTCAGGATTTTAAGACTGATCTGAACTCCCAGGCAGTAAATGAAAATTAATTTGAGAGAGAATAAATAACGCACAGACCTCCCACTATTTCTAATGGATCCAGGGTGATTTCTGGGGCTGCATGATCTGCTGTTCTTTGCACGGTGGCATTCAGCACTCGATTCATTACAGTCACCTTGGTGTCATAAAACATTAACCCTAAAGAAAGTAACACATGTCTATTATTGGTCTATTATTGGTCCTTCTGTAATTTTACATTTTGGGACTGATTTAATCTTCTGTGAGCCACAGTCTAACAACTGGATAACCAACACAAACCTTTGGGCATTTTTTTATATTCAGCATTAATATTTATAAGGAAACATGTCAAGTCAGGACTTTATTACAATATTTCTGTACAACATATTTCTTATGCTAGATCAGTATTTCTTGTCAGCTACTATTAGCTGCACAATATGATGGAAAACACATTCTTAAATATTCTTCTGAAATCTGGCATGCTCTGAGGGTGATATTAATGACAGGAACACAGATATTAAATAAGTCTGCCTCATAGCACCCAAATTCATATGCTGTGCGCTAAGGATGTTAAAATGTGTTTATTTAGGTAAATGTGTACCACTGAAATTTTCAGTGGTTCCATTTTTACACATCGTGGGGAGCGGTGAGGGGGTGGGTAGATGGGGCTCTGTGGGATCTGGTAAGCACGAGGAACTGGCTTAAAAGGCAGCAGTGCAGGGGTGCTAAGCTGACGCTCCGTGAGCACTGACTCCCGCCTGCCCTCCCCACTCTGCTACCCCTGAGGAGCCCAGACTCATCGGTTAACCATGTACACACTCACATCCCTACTATGCACAAACAGATTGTGTATAACTCAACTTCCACACCATAGCTTTGCAGGTGCCCTTTTCTGATTGCATAGGAGCAATGACCCTACATCAGCTATTTCTCCAGAGTAAACGAAATGATGGATCTGGCAAGGGCAGCCTAAATGTTTTACTCATTTTATGTTTGCTGGAGATTCTCATGAAGGCTTCTATCAGTTATTTTTAATACTCTGTGAGACAAAGGTCTCAGTAAATTTCTGTAGCTCACCAGCTCTGGAATCCTTGACTGTACTGTATGGTCCTGTGGCTAACATACCATTTCAGCCTTGTTATTTCTATTGCAGTAAAACATGGGATCCCCAAGCAGGACAAATGTACATAATGCCTAGCACATATGCACACAGATGCCTGTCTCCATCCCAAAATCATACAATCTATATATTCAGGTTTGTAGTGAGACACAGCAGCCTCCTTGTTACAGCAATTCCAACTGTGTTTTCAGCAAGGTCATTTGAAACACAGCCCAGCGCCGGTTGGCTCCCCCCTCCACCCAGCAACATTTTAGCAGCAGCTCTTACTCATGTGCTCAGGTTGTTCTAACCCAGTCACCTTTCAGGCAGCACGCTGGGTTATTGGGTTGAGAAGTGAAGTCAAGGAGCTTTACTCAGTATGGGGATCTCTCATTTCCCAGGTAAATGTGGACTGATATTGTCTCCAGTCTGTACCACTGAGAGAACCCTCAGAACTTGCAAACTTCCCCCAAGCATCTAACATTCACAGAACTTGGGCAGTCCTTGAGAAACTGACCTTTGGCCTCTTGCAGTAATGCAGCAATACTGTTAGTGTATACATCTGTCTGTCGCAACTCAACCAGCGGCAGGAAGAATGTCTCTAACGTGGTGTTCAGAGACTGGAGTAGTGCAAAGCGCAGGCGAAGACTTTCAATGGGAACATCTAAAACGGGGAAAAATTCAGAAACAGAGACAGGTGAAGGACAGGGCATAAGTTCCAAACTCACTACCCCAGCACACATTTTGGCAAAGTAACACAGTGACTACAGACTGAATGGGCCCTGCAGAATGAACTACACCCTTGTCTTTTAAAGGCAGCCCCTGCAGGGCAGGGTTGGGACACTGGTGGAGCTTTATGTAGGGGAAGCCTGCACTGCCACTGCCTAAGCTGTTCCTTTTCTGTAGTCAGACAGAGGTCTTCAGTTTACAGTGCTGAATTCACAGCTCTTCTGTAAGCGTTTCACACTGAATTAATAAGCCAGGGGTCTCAAACTCAAGGTCTGGGGGGTCATTCATGGCCCAAACAGCTCCACAATCTGGGCCACACATGGTTGCTGGCACAGGAGTCCCTGTGGCTCTGTGGGTGGAGGGTCCTTTACCCTTTCCCCAAGCCCAGCCCCTGCTCCATCCTGCCTCCCTATTACACTCCTTCCCTTGAGACCCTTGCTTGAGAGAGGTGGCTTCAGAGATTACTGGGGAGTCTGGCATGGCAGCAAGGATAGAGCCCCTCCTGCATTCACCATGGCAGTGGGAGCTGTAGGGAAGTGGAGCAACCAGGTTGGCCTGAGAGATGGCAGTGGAGCAGAACAAGCTGCAGTAGTGCTCTAATTTCCTGTGGCTCTTGCCGCCATGGTGAGTGTGTGTGGGGAGGCCAATCCCAGCTGCCAGCCCTAGCCCTCCCCAGGGTGGTGGCCCCAAACTGTCCTATAGATGGGACAGCTCTGCACCCACCTCCCCTGGATATCAGGGAACATGCCAGCAGCAGCCACTCTAACCCTGCTGCAGTGATGGTAGCAGGGGCTTATAAACAGGTGTACAACAAACATTTCAGTCCCGCCCACACCCTCAGCAGAGCCATGCAGCCACAGTCTCAGCTGCTCCCGGGGGTGGGCGTATGTGGTGGGTGGCTGCCCCACGCCCCAGGAGCAGCAGGCAACCACCATGCGGGCCGCGTGATGGCTGCTGGAGCTGGAGCCTGGGCCGTGGTACTACAAATAGCACTGCAGCCCTGATTTCAGTCCCACGACACTGGGCAGCGGCCCGCCACACGGTCCCGCTCCTGGAAGCATCTGGGGCTGGGATCGCAGTATTAAAAATAGCACCGTGGCTCCAGCTCAAGGCAGGTGGCTGCCCCATGTGCCGGGACTGGAGCTAGGCCATGGTGCAGCTGTTCCTGGAACAGGGACATGGTACTAAAAATAGCATCATGGCTCTGCCTGACACGATGCCCTGCCCCAGCATGAGGGGGTTGAAGGGTGCAGGTGTCAGGAAGGCAAAAAGTGAGGGAAGAGGTAGGGGGAGATGGGGCAGGGATGGGGGTTGAAGAGAGAAAGGGGCTTGTGTTGAGGGGAGGGAGGGCAGGGCAAAAGAAGAAAGGGGCAGGCACTAAGGGGCAGGGTGGAAGAGAGACAAATGCCAGGGGGCCAAAAGGAGACAATGAAGGGAAAGGGTGGTGGGGAGGCGAGGCAAGGTGTCAGTGGGGGTGGGAGAAGGAAGGGGACAGGGTGATGCTGGGAGAGGGGAGGGACAATTGGAGCAAGAGGGAGGAAGAGGAGAGGGGAGAAGTGGGTGCCAGGAGAAAAGGGGTTGAAAGAAGGGGTGGGCGTGAGGAAGGCAGGGAATGGAGCAAGTCACATGTGAAGGCACAGGGGCATGAGGGGAACTGGGGCAGAGGGTGCTGAGAGGGTGGAGTATCAGGGAGGAAGAGGACTGGGGGTCAGAGGCAGTGAGGGAAGGGGGAGGCACCAGGAAGGTGGAGGGAGTAAGAGAAGGTGCATATGCCAAGGGATTGTGGGGGTGAAGCAGAAGGGCAGACACATGGAGGGGAGGGACAGGCACCAGAGGGCAGAGAGAGGCAGGGCAGGTGGGTAGAAGGAGGTGTTTGTAGTGGGGATGAGGAGGGGGGCTAGAGGAGGTGTGGGCACAGGGGGAAGAGAAGGGCAGGTGCAGGCGTCAGAGAGGATGGGGAGGGGGCAAGTCCCAAGAGGGCTGAGGGAAGTGAGAAGGGCAGGAGCCAGGACAGCAGAGGAGGGTGAGATGTGGGAGGCAGCAGTAGGCACCAGGGAAGCAGATGGGGTGAGGGAGGATGGGAGACATAGCAGCAGAGGGGAAAAGGGATTGGTTTATAACTTGGATGCCATGGTGGCACACATCTGAACAAGCGCACATGACCTCAATATTGGTGCATAGGACAAAACTCACTCCGCTCACGGGTGGAAAATCTTAGAGAGAACACTGGTTGTAAATCATATGGAGGTGGCAGTGGGGCCACGAGAGCCCCAGTGCCTCCCCCCAACCCTGCCAGAGAGATACCTTCCAGAGTTGCTAGGAGGATTTGAGGACTGGCACTTGTCCTAAGGCCACGTTTCTCAAACTGTGGGTCCCAACCTCCAGGGGGTCATGAACAACTTAGAGGGGGGTCACAGTATCACAAAGTTTGAGAACCCCTGTCCTAAGGTAAACTGAGTTTGAGACCCCGTCTGTAAGCAATCCTTAACCATGACTTGAGCAGGAATACAAAGCTTAAGGAGTAATAATTAGAAACCCCCTAATCTGTACATACTTAGCAGACAAGAGACTCTGGGATCTGCTATGTCAGCGGGATCCAAATACACTTCATGTGGGTGCAGTCGTGCTGGGGTAATTGCAAGATGACGGCAGAGTCGGTTGATATACTGCACAAGGGCTACATCCATTTCCAACGTCCACTTCCGGGATGCTTTCTGAGCATGCTTTGTGTCAATGCAGGCACACCTGAAGGGCACAGGGATTAGAACTGTTAAATGCAAACACTGCCCTGGGCTGCATGAACCAGGAAGCCAAATGGCTTTAGGAGTCTTTCCTCTTCCCTTTCCCCAAGCTCCTTTAGCCCAGACATTAGAGTGCTTCAAGTATGAGAGAAAATGAATCATTACCTGCCCCCCCAACCTTTGCCTTACTTTCATCACCTGCTGACTAAGCTTGCTTTCTGAGCTCGTAAGCAGACAAGAGAGTGGAATTATGGTAGGTCATTTGCAGCTTGAAATTAGGGAAAAGGATAGATTCATTTAACGGAGATCTCTGCTTCAAAATGACAACAGGGAAGAAAGTAACATGACGATCAAACATTCTGCTCTATATTGGCTCTTTCAAAACAAGTGGAGAATCTACCGGAGCAGTTTTAGGACCAAGTGCCACAGAATGCAGGATTGATGTGACAGGAAGCCTCAGAAAGCCAGTTTAGGCAAGAGCTGGAAGTAGACTTTTTGATAGGTCAATTTATTATGCATTTTGGAAGTAAGACGACAAAATTAATTAATTTTGTTTAACCAGTTTTCATTCAGGTGTGATCCTCCTAACTAGCATGTGCATGTGGAAGCCAGCAACAACCATTCTGGAAGCTGAATATGAATTGGAATCCTTAAATAAACTATTCAACAGTTCTATATTAAGGCCTTTTAGCTGTGTCCCAAAGTGTATTTAGCATTACTACATTTAAGATTACATGTAGTAAAATGGAACCATTCCAAACTCGTTCATAATAAACACTGAATTCTACCACTTTTACAGAACATATATCGCACCTTTCAAAATGCAGATCATATCCACAGGACAAAATGGCTCTCCACACACTACGGATGTCCTGTTTGGCTCGATCAACAACAAATCTGTGAAATCCATCCAGCGTCAAATACTTCTCTTCTGGAACTGATAGCAAAGATGTTATTATTAAACCACTACAGGTTGAACCTCTATGGTTCGGGACTCTGGACCGGCAACATCCGTGGTCCATAAGGACCATGGATGTTGTGGGACCAGAGGGTCTCAGCAGCAGAGGTTGCTGGTGGCTTGGAGCAGACTCAGCCAGTGGGGCAGATGGAGCTGTGGGGGCACCACAGCTGGAAGAGCAGGGAAGCTAGGAGAAGGCGAAGTTCTTGGGGCAGTAGAGCCAACAGCTGTTGGGACCACTAGGACCTCTGGTAAGGCTGTTGCGAGGCTTGCAGAGCCACTGGGAACTCCAGCAGGGCTGCCACAGCTCACAAGGTCAGGAGCTCCAGCAAGGCTGCTGCAGCTTGCAGGGCTGGGGAGAGGAGTCCAGCTGGGATGGGAGGCTGGCATCCCTCGCCCCACCCCAGACCTCCCATGGTCTGAAAAGCTCCATTGCCCAGGCTAGGCCAGGTCCCCAGGGTGCTGGACCAGGAGGTCCAACCTGTAGTAACTAACCAAGAAAATAATGTGCATCACACAGGCTTATTTCTGGAGTGTTTGCTCTTGTCTGGCTACCCTTAAATCATGTCCTAAGCTTGAGCTATCTGACAGCTCCCCCGGCCTTGCCCTCTCCACAATGGAGAACTCCAGGACAGCCCAACCAAGAAGAAAACCTGAAAATGTTAGGGTTTAACCCAAGAGGGTTCATTTCTCCCTTATTAATGACTCCATCCTGCATTCCATCAAGGAGCATTTCTGCCCAAGGAGGAGATATGCTAGTTCCCCAAGGCTGATGTCCTACAGCTTGCACATGGGGCACACATCATGTCTGAAGACTGAGGCTGGAACTCCCTTCAGAATTTATCCTGTTTCCGAAGGTGAGGCCACCAAATGAGACCCTATTCTTAACACAAGCTAGGCCAGGATTGGAACATAAAGCAAGAACCTTGCACGCTATGTCTCTGCCTGGCTGTACCGGACTCAAGATTGTCATGTGAGCTATGTGGTATTTCTGAAGCTGTCATTTCAGTTTTATAGATTATAAAAGTCTCATTACAAATAAATCCGTTCCAAATTAAAACTAAGGAACACAAACAGAGGGCAAGCACCATTACACATAGCCTTTATACTGTGAGTTCTTTGGACAAAGAGGAAGATTAGTTCCCTACTTCAAGTGCTGAGTACACTTTGTCCAGTTCTGCTCTCATTTACACCAGTGATTCCAGAGTCACACTGATATAAGTAGAATGGAATCTGGGCAAACATTTGCAAATATTTTAATCTTTTAGACCACTTGTAAATGAACCTCTTTAAAAGAAAAAAAAAAAAAGTCACATGCTCTTTCTGGCCAATTTTCATTTTTAAAATCTTTTCCCTTTGATATCATGTTTTCAGAGATTAAGTCAAGGGTGGGCAATAATTTTCACAGGGGGGCCACTTAACGGATTTTGGTATGTCATCACAGCCGGCTCCTCCCCAGCAAGGGTGGAGCGTGGGGCGAAAGGGGTGGGGTTGGGGACTAGCCTCCTGCCATAGTTATCTGGGGCTGGAGGCTCTGAATTAAAAACAGAGCAAAGCACTTCCAGCTCCCAGTCTTGTTGCTATTGCACTGCCTGGCAGCCACCCGGGGCTACTGTGGCTATTTAAAAGGCTCATTGTTCCGGCTCCTGCTCATTGTTCCAGCACCACCATTTAAACAGACTACTGCTGCCTGAGCCACTGCCTGGAAATGTGGTGGGACAGGCAGCAGGATATAAACAGAAAGTGGCCAGATGCCGTCCACGGGTCTGATCAAAGTGTTAGGTGGGTTGGATCCAGCCCTTGGTCTGCCTCTTGCCCAGCCCTGGATTAAGTAATGAGAAGAATTTCTAGACAGCGCTTACCTTCTTGTTTCTTTGTAGGAGACTTCTCTGGATCCTTCTCGTCAGGTTTGCCCTTCTCTGGAGATTTTGGCTTTACAATAGGTTTCTTTTCACTTAAAGCTGTTCTGCTATGAGATAGAAGCATTTTTTTGTTTAGAAAGTTCCTTGCCTTCAATAACTGAGTGTGTTATCAGTTCAAAATATGAAATATTGTTTAGCATATGAGATGATGTATGTCTTCAAAGACATGAGTCATTTTGTCTTTTTTTCTCTTTTTAAATTATTTTAAAATCACTTTCTCTACCCTAGTATGTAAGAATACTATAAAGAAAAAAGCTAGTTCAGATGTTTTATGACTGAAGAAAAGTACAAGGCACTAACCTGACACTATTGAGCACAGACTTTTCCTTTGCAGGTGGTTTAGTAACTGGACGTTTGGAGCTCACAACTTTCACTGGATGTTGCTCTTTGCCACCCTTGTTATACTTGCTCTTGTCAAACTTAGGCTTGGGCACACCGTATTTCCTTAAAATCTTCCAAGAGAGAAAAGAAGGATTACCCAATAGTTCCAAATTACACCAGGAGAGTAATCAAAAAGGTATTTTCCATAGGGATACCTGAGTGAGTTGGTCCTCGAGCACCTTCTTTGGTGGACGTACATTTGTGAAAAACACATGGAGAAGGTTTCCAGGAGTCTGGGAATTTATTTGCTCTTTGCTAAGATAAATATCAGCAACTTTAATGGGTTTTGCTGGAGTTAGGCTCAGCATTTGTTCAGAATGAACACAGCTCTTAAATATTTCTGTGAGGACTTCTCGGGCACCTGGAACCAATTTCTCACCTAATAGAAAAAATTGAAATCCAATCCAATCCAATAGGAAAACAGAGTTTAGAATTAAGGCACTGGGAAGATACTTTTCTCTTTATTCACTTTACTATTTAAAAAAAAAACCCTTGTGCTCTAAAATACTAGACATCAAATCATTTAGAAAACATTATATTAAGCAGTCCTGACATTTCTGAAGTTCAGTTTATAGTACTGCAATCATTTCTTTTGATTCACTTCACTAGCGTAATTTTGAGCTATTTTTTTTTTGGCTTGACAATTCTGGTGTGGCTCTTCGCATTTTTTCCGCCGCTGTTTTGACTCTCTCTGTTAAATGGGTTGGCCACCCCGGCCTAGCCAGTTATGCAACCACCTTATAATACCCCAACTAGGTTACTTCTCTAGTTTATTGATAGGAAGGTCATGCGAGACCACGTCCACGGCTTCTCCCTTATCCACAAGACGTTACCCTATCAAAGAAAGCTATCAGATGGGTTTGACATGATTTGTTTGTTACAAATCCATGCTGGCTCTTACCTATCACCTTATTATCTTTATGTCAATAATTAAATTTATCGTACTCTGTGGTTATTTCCCGCCCGCCCCCCCACCAATTACTTTTTTCCCCCTCCCTCATTAGAATTTAGGCCCCATCCAAATGAAAAAGCAATTTTATATTGCATTCTATGATTTGATTCAAGAGGTTTTGATCACATTGTTAGAGTAAAATTAACTATGACTGATGTAAGTCGAAGAACTGAGAGTCAAATTCTGTTCAGTCATGCTGGGGCAAATCCAGAGTAACTTAGTTCAAATCAAGGAATAGTTTGGTCTAATAATATTTATAAATGGATTAAGTTTATAATTCTTTTTTCTTCTGACTATAGAAAAAGTCAGTAAATAAAAAATTATTCATGACTATCGGATCAGCTTTAGGGATCGCTGGACACTCTAGTTGCCACAGATCACCACCCTTCTCCTACCCCCAATCTATTGGCAAGTAATTTAGACAACAACCATTTTTCCACATCAGTGATTTACTCTGGATTTACAACAGCATAAGTGAGAAGAATTTGGCCTCTGCATAAAACCTAGAAACAAGGTATCTGACAATATGAAAGATACACACCTTTTATCGATTTATCATTAAAATAGTCTTCTAGAACTGGACTCCCTTGTGTATCAAATAAACTCTGATTTACAGTAGATACAGTTAAAATCTCCTCCGTTGACATTTCCATTAGTTCATCTTCACCATCCAGACTTGACAAACCAATCAGATCACTACTGTTAAATAAACTGGCTCGGATTTTCTCTATTTTAGCTCGTGACCTTATCTGTGTAAATAATGAAAGTAGTTACAAGGAATTCTGATGGGGAACAAATTATCTGTCTGTTTTAACATGGGTTAGGTCTTGCATTCTCTTTTCTTGCAGAGGTTTAACATTATACATCTGTTACATTAACCTTCTGATACCAGAATGCAGATTTACCTGGCACTACATCCACTCTAGGAAAGGGGTTCTTTGAAACCACCACACCTTGGGTTAATTACATGGGCCTCTAAGAAATGACTAGTCCATTTTTTAAATGTTGTGGTATCTTTCAGAAGCCTTGAGATAAGAAAATATTAGTTGTAGAGCAACCTGGAGGTTTTAGGTTTACCTGCAGTTCTCCTGAGTGGTGCAGTATTTAAAAAATAGCTACATAAAATTGCTCTTGAAATCAGAGCTACGCAAAGCTATTGCTCCAGTTCCCTAACTTCCTCTGATGGCTCAAATATCACAATGCACCATTACCGGAGCAGTTACAGACTAGGTGTATTTTCAACATGATTACATTGCCGTTTTCCTTTTACAGGGTCTACAGATTATTTCTTTGACGCAATTAAAAATTAAGACGCTGAATACATTCCTTTGGAATAAATGGTATTTTCTTTTGCAGGGGATACTGAAACACACATCTACTTCTGAAAGTGCAACAAACTTGAGGCAGATGTTACTGAAAGAACCTGGAAACTGAGGAGCGATTTTCCAAATGGGGGATTTAGAAGCACTAGATTTCAATAGCGCTTGTGCTTCTTTGGAAAGGAGAATTTTAAACAAGCAGGTGTTAGCTCAAGTATGCTACCCTTTTAGCAACAAAGTTCAAAGTCATTTGTTGTCAAACAATAATATTGATGGACTCAAGTACATTTTTAAGGTCTACTAAAGGAAAAGACTCTAACCCACGAGTGGGCAATAATTTTTGATGCGGGGCTACTCCAAGAATTTGGAAAGGGGTCATGGGCTGCACTCTTCCATGATATTAATGGAGGAGGTGCAGGGTCTGGGATGGAGGTTGGGTGCAGAGGGACCTTGCAGTAACAGATTGAGGTGCAGGAGAGGATCTGGGCTCTGGGAGGGAGTTTGGGTGAAGGAGGGAGTTGTGACCTGGGTTAGGAGACTAGGGTGCAGGGGTTTGGGTTGTGACCTGGAGCAAGGGGGGGTTGTGATCTGGGGAAGGGGACTGGGGTGCAGGGATTTGGGTTGTGACCTGGGGCAGTGGATTGGGGTGCAGGCTCTGGGAGGGGATATGAAGGCGGGGGGGCAGAGGGTTTGAGTTGTGACATGGGGCAGGGGACTGGGGTACAGGATCTGGAGTAGGGATGTTAAATATCAGTTAACTGAATAGTTGAGTAACCTCACGGATTCTTATCAATTAGTCGACTAGTCTATAGTCCCTGGGGGTGGGGGCTAGCAGCAGCGCTGGGTGCCAGGGGGCAGCTAGTTCACGAGGGGAGCCAGTTTAAAACCCAGCTCCCCTTGCAGACCGGATGCTTGTTGCCCTGTGCTGCTGCCTCTGATAAACAGGCAGCAGTACAGGTGGCAGCAGCCCCTGTCTGGAGGGGCGGGACTGAGCTCCTGGACATGGCGCAAACCGGAACTAAGCCGGGCTACCTGCCCGCCTGGCTCCTAATGCACTTTAAATGCAGAGCCACAGCGGGGGCAGGTCCCGGATCTGGCACGAGCCAAGACTGAGCTGGGCTGCTAGCCAACCTGCTAAAAAATTTACCATTGGAGAAGGGGGGGTGGAAAATGCGTGTAGTCATCAGCATTAACCTATAAGCTTTTGCTTATCCGTTGATCGACTACACTATTACATCCCTAATCTGGAGGGCATATGGGGGCAGGAAGGGTACAGAGGGTTTGGGTTATGTGGGGTAAGGAGGCAAAGGGTTGGGGTGATAGAGGCAGGCTCTGGCTGGGAGACCTACCTGCTTGACTCCCAGCCAGCAGCCTTCCCAAGAACACTTCCTGCCTGCCCTGCCTCCGCACTGGCTGCAGGGACCATGTGGTTTTTGAACAGCGAGCCTGAGGGGAGGGTGTAGGATGCTTCACAAGCTGCCTGTTGACAACAGTGGTGGAAACTGGCCAATGGGATTGCACTGGGGGAGGGAGCAGTGCGCGAACCCTTTCCTCCCTCAAACAGGTCCGCAACAGATGCATTTTTCAGCAGCATGCCGGAGGCAGGCCGGGAGTACACGGGCTGGATCTGGTGGCTTGGTGGCTGCATTCAGGCCCATGCAGGTATTTTGCCTTGGTCTGCTCTAAACATTTACCCATGAGTTTACACTGTTGCAAGCAAGAAGAATGATTTCAAAGGTTCTGATAAAGGCAACAGATAGCATTTACAGTCACTGCATTGTGATCGCAGGGGCAAAGCTGAAGGTAATTCAGTACAAGAAAGCATATCCACCCAATTCTAATAATTTTTGCTGGACCTTTACTTCTGCCCCTCACCACTCAACATAGAAAAGTGAATTATTTAAATTGTGGTATTCCACAATGGACATGGAAAGGAAACAACCCTTTCCAGCTCCATATGCCTTCACCACAGTATTGTTTAGAGAGCAGTGAAAAACAAGATTATTTTTGTGGCTGGTTTTTGAGTGTGGGGGAAGACAGTTACTGGAGTCAACATTATTCATTTAGGACAAAATCTGATTTGACCGCTGCTGGAAAGGGGAGCTACAAATGAATTCCCCACTGCCTGAAAGCTGTTACCTCCACTACTGCGAAGCCCTTGATTGGCCGTGACATCAGTGGCTGGCTGTCCAGGGACGTGACAGTGTACATGGATCCAACATCAGAGACAGACGCTGTTTCTACATGGTCAAGGGGTTCCCCGAGGCTGCCAATGCTGCCCAGGCTTCCAGTGCTGCAAAGTGAAAGATCTAAACTCTCCTGGCTGGAAACCACATGTGGCTCTAGCAGGCCTGGTGGAATGGCCAACTCGAGGCCGGCTGGAAATTGGTCTACGGAAATATCACTAATTGTCCGAGAGATCCCGTGTGAGCTGCAGAGGGAGGCCTGGCTTGTCGAGGCTGATGCGCTAATGCTCATGGCAGGTGTGACGCTGCTAGAGCTGCTGATATCAAGACCATCTGCACTACTAGAAACAGTTGGTTTTTCCAGTTCAGTCCTACATTCGCCTGCTTCTGCTTTGTCCTTGATTTTTTTGGGGTCCTCTTCCTGCAAAGGGATGTAGATTTCATCTTTGAAGACTCCACCGTGTGCGTTACAGGCCTTCCGGATTGCACTTCTGACAACACCCTCCTCTAAGTGAGTTGGTATTCCAGAAATCACAAGTAACCGACTATGAGCTGTGGCACCCACTAGTGCCTGACACGCATCTGCTACAGCATCATTTGTCACGCCTAGACCTTGTGGATCCTTTTTCGTTAGGTGTCTGAGGATTATAAGTAAGGTCAGTGCTCTATGAAACCACAACATATCCTCAGGTTTGCTTCCTCCTATAGTGAGAATTGTAGTGTCAGTGTCAGCAGCTCGGGATGTAGACCGTTTACCTGAAGATGATGTCTTTTCCCGCTTCATTTTGACTTTTTTCCTCTTTGATAGCAGGCTTGGGCTCTGGGGCGTCTGCCCCGGAGAAGATGAAGAGGAGGAAGATGAATCACTTAAACTGGGGGCACTTGTGGAGGACATGACATTAGCTGTTACACTCATGTTGACTGGCAAAGTCACTTCTGCTACAGCTAGACAGCCTTCCAGCAAGGCGTGAAAGTAGGTTGAAAATCTTCCCTGGTCAGCCACTCCCACACCAGAACCACCACAGGCATTTCCAGATACCCAGTTTTGAGTTTCTTCATCGTAGAGTTTGTGCAATTCAGACTGCAGTGCCATAAGCATGGCTAGACAGGGATTTAGCTGAAGTGCAATAGAAGATGACAGCCCTGCTGGGTTCTTCTTCCGTTCCAGACTGTGAATTTTGCGAAGTAACTCTCCCAAGAGATGAAATACCAGTTCTTTCACACAAGCTGACATGTCTGTTGTCCAGAGAAAGTTCCCTGCGGATAGAGACAGATGGACATACATGAGACTTAGATTTATTCCAATGTGATGGCTTTGTATTAATTATAACAATATCATTTAATGGGTGTAAAATCAAGCAAGGCCATTTACACACCCTCAAGGATATTCTTTCCATAGAGACATTAAATATATGATACTAGAGGACCCGATGGCAAAACGAACCTAAATATTTCATCCCTCAATTCAGAGTTTAAATAATGCAAGAATACAATCTGATCAATGGGCCTGTCTTTACTGAAATACTGCATGGAGCGTATCCACATTATCCATATGGATGTCTCCTTATTTCCAGTGTTTGTTATGCTCCAGGGTGTTCAATTCTCAACGCACGGCATTGTAAGAAGCTATCAGGGGAAGCTGCACAGGGATAACTGGAGGTCTGTGGCATTTGGGGAAGGGTTGAAGGCCATTTGTGATTACAGGCAAGGCTATGATTTTCGCCTGGAGGTCACAATGTTCACAGTAACTGGGAATTTAAGTGTGTGAAACCTGCAGTGATGGCCCCTGTGTGGGGCCTGATTCCCTCCTCTGAGCATTGCAACATAGGGTCACAATGCCATCTGGTTTGCTGAGTCCACCTGGTCCTAGACGCAGATGGGGGTGGTGTCCCAAACCTGAGTGGTGCTGTGACCTAGGTCATAATGCCCGGAGTGGGAAGCGGGTCCTACCCTGCAAGACAGGAGCTGCCATTGCAAAAGGAGGGAATGAGAAGGTCATGCTCCAATACCCCCATGTCTGTGACTTTTTCCATGACTCTGGTTTCTTTTCCCTTGCATCTCTGCCGTCCGAAACTGATTAAACATTTGAAACTCAGACTTGATAAGTCCATGATGTACGTATTCCTCTTAAAATGATCAGCAGAGAAACAGTGAGTGCTTATATTTAGAATTTCACATCTTGAAGGTTTCATAGTTAATACAATGAGATGAATGTGGGATTTGATACCATTTATATTTATAACTGTAAGCCTACTAGAGACTTAGGAGGACAGCATTAAAGCAGTTTACACTCTGTTCAGATTTACAAAGTTGTTTTCACAACCAGGAGTGCTAGATTTAAAAAAAAAAAAAAAAAGCTCAGAATGAAAGCTTCTGTGGCAAAAAATAGGCTGCCAGGTTTGGAGAATTCACAGGGTCCTGATCACTAAATAATCTCATTGTCTACACATCCTTGCATTGATAAGGGGTAAAATATTCAAAATCTCTTTAGTGACTCCTATGTTTCATTTTCAAAAGTGATTCAGACACTTAGGTGCACTTAATATGTATCAGCTGGAAAAATCTTCATGTGGTTTTTCTAGTACTGAGTTTATTTTAGAATTCAGCACTATTAAAACATGCAAAGGCACACTATTTTGGAGTTTAAAACCCTAGTTTCCATCAAAATGACAAAATAATTTTTTTTTCTAAATATTACAGTTGATCAGCTATTTTACTGGTAATTAAATACCCAAGAAATACTGAACACTCACCTAAAAATTCCACCACTTGCAAGAGAACTGAAGCAGGAATAGTATCCAGATCATCTTCTGATTTTCCATCACCATTCTCTGATTTCCAAGTTAACAGCTGTTCTGTAAACGCCAGAGCCAGAGGGAATTCAAGTGGAAGAGAGTGCAAAACTAAGACAGCTCCAGGAGGAGGGGACACTCCTTAAACAAGACAACAGAGGAAGAACTCCCATTACAATTCTGTAAATTACATGGCAACAACTGTGCCAAGAAAAAGTAGAGTTATTAGGCCAAGTTGAAACACGGTTTTGATTTTTTCTAAGCGTAAGCATTGTTAAGTGAGGAACTTTATTAAATCACCTAATCCTCTGATTAAAACAGAAATTAAAAGACAGAAAAGGAAAATATTAAGTTAATGATGTAGCCAGTTCTGGCTTCACGTTTGTATTTATTAAAATGTGTAGATCTTTCATATTCATTGTACTACAGACAATGGTTTCCTGAATATTGACATAACACTACAGCTATAGTGACCTCAAGTGGAGAGAGATGTTGAAGAACTGATTGAAAGAAATCTTATTCTTTTGCCCTTTCTCTCCCTCCCATTGTTATAAACAAATTATGCTATTTCTGCTACAGGCTGGAGGGAAGAATGAATGTTATTTCTACTGAAATATTTGGAAGGAACCCCGATCCTACAGTGATGCGGGCCAGCTACGTAAGTATCCACGTAGATAAAACTAGGTTCAAATATGGTATTGCAAACAGCATAGCACTGCACTGGGGTAAGGGTTCATGATTGAACTTAGCAGAACAAGTATCTGCTCTGTTCCCTGCCCCAGTTCCTGCAGCATGCAGGTGGGAGACATCCCTGGAAAATCCAGAGACTGATTTCTGAGAACTAAGGAGATCACAGTCTGAGGGGGATAAGTTTAGAACCTCCCCCACAGTATCAAACCTGGCCTGTTCATTTAGTGACGGTATATCCCTAATGCCTGGAATTTTGTGATGCCTTGGCACAGCGTAGTTCACACACAAACAGAATGTAAGATGTGGTGCTGTCTCAAGAAACTCTGATCAATAAAATGATTTAGCCAGCTTCCATTTTGTAAATACTAAAAACATTTACCTAATTTGATGTGGACCTTGTCAGTGGAGATAATCACGGCAGGATACTGATTAGTTGTTGGGGGTGGAGTCAAGCCTGTGTTGGTTGGAGAGGCATCCCGAGGGTAACATACTGCCTCTGTCAGGTTTAACTGACCATTCCTTTTAATTTTATGACCAAGACCATAGACAAACACTCGAGCCCATGGAGCCTTATATAGGGAGGAGCTAGAAAATAACCAGAACATAACTCATCAATATAAGGAATTAAAATGAATAAAAACTCAAATTTAAAAGGATATCATCATGGTGTATGTCAGAACCTTCTGCACCATCATCCCACACATCTCCAAGATAAATCCTTGGAATGGTTTGTATGGAAAAAACAACAAAAACACTACTCAGAATTCCCAAAGATCTTAAAGAGAGGCAGATCACAATCCAGATCCTGCAGCCTATACAGCAGCTCTTTATACCTGGTTGCTTTCCTACTTCCTTTGTAACTTACTCTTTGCGGAATCCAGACTGACTTTCCTTACAGGACACAATTACAAAAGCAGCCCCAGGAAAATTAACATCCATATTGACTTTGGACTCTGAAATAGGGAACTCTTCAGCAGGGAACTGTTCTGGTGCAGTCTGTAAAATGACATTTAATAATGAATGCCTTGGAGAAGCAAAGCAACAAGCCAAAACCCCCAGAGAAACACTACAGCATGATTAACAGTATTATGAATTTAAGGACAGTAATAAGTGGTATGAACTATTTTGGCAAGAAGAATGGCAATCTCTACAGGGGAAAAAGATTAATATATTATTTTAATAAATTCACATTTTCATTACAGGACTATAAACGTTCAGAAAGAATCAGAAAGTACTGTTTACCTGCAAGAAGGAACAGATTTGTTTAGCTAGTTCTAACAGAGTCTCCTCTCCTTGATGTAGTGTCCGAGTGATGGCGACAGCCAGCCACTCCCTGATTTGTTGTGAATTGCCCTGGTAGAAAAGGTCTGTGGCAGAGCAGTTCTGGGAATGGATACAATGCTGTAGGGACTGGGCCAAAAGAATGGAACTTGAACTGATTGTTCCATCTGTAAAGAACAAAAGCAGCACACTGCTTATTTTGGAAGACACTCTGAACGTCTATGTAGTCAGTCAAAGAAACACTGAGGAGCAGGTTTTAAAAAGCTCACAGATCAAAAGCCTTTATTATCTGCATTCCTGCCCAAGAGCAAGTCCTCCCAAGGCTTAGCAGTGTAAGGCCAAACCTGCACCCCTGACGTTGCTGATACAGAATTGAATGGAGGGTTTAAGGCCTGACCTCATTCTGTCCCTGCGTTATTCCAATATACACATGGACTCCTCCAGGATAAAAAGCAGAGGAAGGGCTCTGTGGCCATCCTACTGTGCCCTACTCTGGAAGCAGTCAGATACTTCCCCATCCCATCAGCTTTGGAGACGTTGCTTCCCCTAGTGCCCACGTGGGGGGAGGAGGGGGGGGAAGGTATCCCAGCCGTGTGCTGGTCAAGGAGACTGAATGGGCCAAGCAGCCCCAGCTTGAGGGGTTCTTAGAAGGCTGCACAGTGAGTCCTTGGCACTTGATGTTTTTCCCTGCTCACTCCACGAGATGAAGCAGTGTCATTATCCTCAAGCTTCTCTCACCTACAGACAAGCTATTTTAGGGGACTGCTGATCACTGCCTCCCTTACAGATTGCTGCTGTCTAGTAAACCACTGCAGGAGCTGTGGCAGGCCAATTGGAGGGCATGGTGGCATGAGACAAAACAATTCCTATTAAGGCTGTTTGCAGAGATCTCACTCAGAGGGTGCAATTATACATATTAACATGATTCCAATTGCTCACAGGTTAGCAAAACAAGGGGAGAAATGTAAAACAAATATTACTAAGAAAACAGGAGAAGCAAAGCACTACAGAGGGAGGATGTTTGCTTAATTGCACACATTCAAATGGTAATCAAAAAAGGATCCCAAAACCATGCAATTCCTCAAAATACTCTCTAGCTCTGCAGAGGAGTCACACATGATGCAACCACTGTGAAAGTCAGTCCAGTCTCAGGATGATTGCAGGACGGAGGGAAGATCTTTCCAGTGCTTTAGGGTTAAGTAACAACCAGTTTTTGGCTATTTTTTTAGTTCCTCCTGAGTTCCCTGCCATGTTGTATGCATTTCTTAGCATGCATAAAAGGCATTTGATAGGTTGATTTCCATCAACAATACACATTTGATTTAACTTAAGCTCTCTTTCTAGCATTTGGCCACTGGCATTCTCAGATTCAAGAAGAATGAGTTATCGGACTCATGACCCAGTTAGGAAAAGGATGCACTGTTCTGTAAAACCGAAGACACATTAAATTCTGAAAAAGAAGTGATGCAAAGGCAGCTATATAGATATACTGAATTCAAATTATACAACATTTTCAGTTTCTCACAAGTATCCCACAAATTGAAAGAATAGCAGCAACATATTAAATGGAATCTGTTTGAGGAAGAAATGAGGAGGGTCTTACAGCTTACTTTTCATGAGATCATTAACAAACATTTGCAATAAACAAACCTCAGTTTAGCCCAGAATTTACTGAACTCCTTTAACATGGGGGTTAGCCCTTTTTCTAGTGCTCATGGCTCTAGTAAGAGACCATTTATTTCATTTGTTTGTGCAAATTTGAAAAGCTTAATTGAAAAACAATAGCACTTAACAGCTTCATAAAACAAATTGAAAATTGTCATTAAACTTCAATCAGTCTTTCACATAGTAAGTGGACACTGACATGGGATTTGCTATACTACTGTATCAAAAGCAACTGAGCTACTTTTCAAATATGGTTTTACCAGGAAGGGGTGGTGCAAGAAGCTGGTTGGACAACAGCTGCAGGTGCTCCAGAGTGATATCACGGATAGCAGGAATGTGAAATAGACGAGTAAACATATGTGGCGATTTGGGGGCAAAAATATTGAGGAGAGCCATGCGGCAGTACAACCGTGCAAGAGAGGCTTCACATCTCAAAAGTTCTCTATAAAAAAGGAAGATTCAGAGTTAATTAAAATAGCAGTTATACTTAACGGCTTGTTTCTTGGACACAAAACGAATGTATAACCTTAGAGACAGTAATAACTAAGTAGACCCAAATCTTCCTTATTCACTTTGGAAAGCAAATCATTAGTGACAGAATAGGGAGGTTCTACATGAAAAACTATAAACTTCTCACTACGGCTTCTCCAGTGCCTGGGCACCAGCAGGCCACAAGCTTAAAACACCTATGGGGTTCTTCATAGTTGGGGGCCCCACCTGCACAGATCTGATGGCAGGAATGGAGCCCTCTTTACACAGAACTCCAAGACAACGGTAGTGAACAAAAACTCTTTTCATCTCTAGAAAGAGATGAAGTGGTCAATGCCTCAGTTTTAGTTCGTTAGCTGATGGCCCTTTTTGGCACAGCAAAGTTCTAAATTCTTGCTACCTAAAATTCCCTTTAGTTTCATTTGGGCCCTCTGATATGGCAGATATCTTCCTGTAGTGCTCTTTGCTTTTACAGCTTGGTATTCCAAATGAGGAGTTCAATCCTGAGCTCCCAAGGAAGTCAGTAGCCATTCAAAGTGCTCAGAATCACACAGGATTAAGTGCATAGATGCAATTACCACCAACACAAGAAGAAACTGTACTAGACAAGATGTTTGTGCCCTTGACAGAGCTAAATATTTATGAGTCATGTAGAGAGATCACTCTTGTTTTTAATAATGCCCCAATAAGACCATAATAACTCCTTTCATAAAAAGATGATCTAGACAACACTATGTGGAGACCCAATGACCTTTTTGTAGGTCTACATCTAGTGAGTGTACAGGTTGGACCTCCCTGATCCTGCACCCTCAGGAATTAGCTGGACCAGGGGAGGTCCCCTACCACCAGCCCCCCAACCCATTATTGGCTCCACTTCGAGCCCCACCCAGCCACCCTGCTGCAGCCCTGGCTCCCCTGACTGCCAGGATGCTGCCAGACGCCTGGCTCCTCAGTTGCTGCCAGATCCACCAGGCTCCCAGCCCAGCAGTGCTCCCAGCTGCCAGCCCTCCTGCTGCCTGACTCCCAGCCACCGGGGTGCGCAGGCTCAGAAACATCCATAGTCCTGCTCTACACGGATGTTGCTAGACTAGAGTTCCAGTTTAGGTAGGTGCAACCTGTGCTACGAAGCTGTTCAGAAGTTTATTTGAAATCTATTATTCAATGCAAAGCTGCAATAAGTAATTCATTCTAACATGTGAAACCCTGTAGTTTGTCCAAGTGATAAGCACGGACATATTGCTGTGTGCGCTCTAAATGCACTAAATTAATTTATTTACCTGTGAATTTGAATGTTCGTATTATCCAGAGTAACCAATCCATTTGTTGCAGTCCTCCTATAGCCAGCAGGTGGCCTTTCTAACATGTCAATAGGATACCAGTACCTTACCAATACACCTTCACTTCTAAGATAAGTCTCTACTTGTACCAGTTCATTTACCTGAAATATCAAATAGAATGTTCTCAGTACACTGGACACATCTTTAATCAAAAACTGCATCTTAAATGAACTAGCATGTGTTAGATTAGAGAAAAGTGCTGTAAATCCATTATTAACGGCTAAATATAGCTTTACTCACTGAATCAACATCCAGAACAACACCATGAAGACCAAATGTCTTCAGCATCCCACGAATAGCAAATTTTGGTAAAGCTGTTCCCACAGCATTGCTGGCCACGTTGTTACTGTCTGGACAGCGAGTCACCACTGTAAGACCTGGAGATGAAGGAATAGCAGTCTTCATAACATCATTTACAATCACAATGTGGTAGGAAAATTCCTATTTCCTATTTTTGATCACATTCTAAGCATTCAAGTCTAAATGTACTAAAGTCTTAGTATGTTTTATGTTGTATACGCTGCCAAACAATATTCAAGTAAAAATAGATTTAAATTCTTATGGTTATTATCATTGTAGAAATGACTTAGAACTACTGTAGAAATAGATTTGGATTTTTATACGTAGAAATAGATTTAGATTTTTATGGTCGTTACTTAGTTTTTAGTTCTAGAGTAAATATCGTAATATAATACAGTAAAACATGTAATAATGTACCCTTTTGAAATTCTGTCTATGTCCTTGTTACATGTGAGAGAATGAGGAATGTATGGAAGATAAGTGTGAAGGTCACCATTGGACCAGATGTTAGGCGCCTGAGAATACTGCATATCAAAAGAGGCGCCTGAGAATACTGCATATCAAAAGAGGGCAGATGGATGGCTCTGAAAGATGGCAAGCATCTACAAATTGGGAGAAGATATTTGTAGTCGAAACTACTTTAGCATGGAATAATAATAATAAAGCAAGAAAAACAATATGGACCATGGATGGTAAATATGGACTATGGATGGTAAATATAACATTGATTGGTGGGATAATATGTGTGTGTGTCTTTGTAAGCATATGCTAACTGCTTTGCCGTTGTTTTCTCAATAAACGTGGCGTATTGCCTTTTCCACCTACAAAGAGTCCGGGTGCTTTTAAACACAACAAGAAGGTCCCAAATAAATGAATAGTTTATACACACTGACTTGTAGTACTCAGAGTCTGAAATACTAATCTTTGGTTCAAGGTTGCACAAAAATTGCTTTCATCCGATTCTGTTTTTGGGGAGTTGTTTAACGCTGACAAGTGATTCACTTTTAAAAAAAAAAAAAAAAAAGACTATTAAAAAAGCAAAACCAAAGCAGTGATTTAACCCCTCACTCTATTAAGCTAAAAAAGTTGTAGCCTTAATTAAACCAAATATGATTTTGACTTGTGCGCGTCAAGATCAAAGGGCATTTAGTGCTAACTTTTGTCCTATTGGCAAATAAAGCTTGAAATAGACATACCTTTCCGAACTTTATCAATTGTGAATTTATTTGCTTCATCTTTGATATCCTCAATAGTAGGAAGATAGAGGTCTCTTGGGATACCACCGTTTTCCTCATAAAGGAATTCTACAGTTTGTCGGGCTATATCTACCATTCCTGGTAAACAAAATAGCCTTTGGATTAGACACTGACCTTGATCTTGTAACAAGCCACACAATAGAACAAATGTATCACAGCATATTCTCATTTACTCATTCTGCCACTTTTACTAATCTCTTTTGGTAAGAGGTAGCAAAATCTGCCTTATATTTAGCACTCAAAAAGGCTAAATCAACATCACACTGATTTCTGGAGAATATTTATTGATCTAATCTGCTTCAGGAAACAAGTTTACTACTCATGGTAACCCTATCACAGGTACACTAAATGTTTACCTGCATACTATAAACTAATCTGAGACAACTTTATGGGTAACCTAATGGTGGGTTTCAAGCTCTAAGTATGTGCACTATGGACAAAGAAAGTCATCATTTTCATTTACCTCTATAGATTTTCTGTCCAGATAGAAATTTATGAGAACAGACATTTCAGAGCATTATCCTAAGGCAGCAGTTCTCAAACGGTGGGGCACAACCCTGTTTTAATGGCAATGCCAGGCATGATGTCAGACTTACTTGGGCCTGGCCAGGACTCCCTCTGCCCAGGGTTGAAACTGAAGCCCAAGACCTTCTGCCCAGGGTGGTAAGACTCAGGTTTAAAGCCCCCTTTCTAGAGCTGAAGGTCTTGGGCTTTAACCCCCCACTCATCCAAGGTAGCAAGGGTTGGGTGAGCTCAGGATTTGGTCCCCTCTCCTGGGGTTGTATAGTAAATTTGGTTGTCAGAAAGGGGTTACTGTGCAATAAAATTTGAGAATCACTGTTCTAAGCGATACCAGATTTAGAGAGAGACTTAAATAGAGAACTACTATTGGAATCAAAACAAGAACTGCCTGGCTCCATTAGGATTAAGTCGTAAAGCTAACCTTCCTTGGTAATTTAAATTCTAATTACATTCACTTAAAAGGGAATAACATACAAAAGTCCCAGTTCCTTTTGCAACCTCATCTCCTCAGAGCATCAGAAGGGGTACTACCAGAGCTTTGGTATTCCTACCTTCAAGTTTTTGTACTCTGTTCTAATGCCTGAACAGTTTCCATCTCTGGAAATGCAGGATTTGGCATATTGAGGGCCACAGAGTAAAAGACAAGAGGAAAGGAAAACAGAAGTGGCAGGAGCTCTACTCTTCAGCATCACAGTACATGAGATTTTACTGATTATTTAAATTCTATCGATCAGACTGATTTGAAGTGATGCTTTCCTACCAGTGAGCTAATACACTCTGCATTACAGACATCAACCTCCACTATCAGGGTACATTAAACTGAGATTAATGATCACAAAACAAGCTAAGAAAGAGCATTTCAAGGAAAAAAAACATTGCATAGGAGCTTGTTTTGGTTTTATCAGAACTTAAATGTTTATCTACTATTCAAATGCATTGTTCATGACTTTTTTTAAAGGAATGTTTTATTGTAATCTACATGAAGAAGTGACTAGGAACCTCAGTATCGAGTATCATTCAGCCCTTGCAAGCTAGCTGCTATATAAATATTGACCCATTAAGAGCAGTTAACCTAAGAGTGGCTATGAAAAAGAAAAGACTTCTAAAGCAAAACAGGAGAAAGATGTTTTATTTACAAAGCACATTTGTCATTGAATATTCAGGCTGATTAGTCCCCCTAGAGCTTGTGAACAGGACAGCAGGGATGGATGGTGATGGTTCTGCTGTTGTTACCTGCACGGAGTGTGCCATGTTTGTCTTCCTCCCGGAAGAAAGAACAGATTTTATCTGCACTAAGTGCAAGCTGGTCGCCATTTTGGAAGAGAAAATTAGAGGGCTGGAGGCCCAAGTGTCGACCCTACGCTCGATCAGAGAGGATGAAGACATCCTCGATAGAAGGCAGCGTTTAATCCTTCAAGCACGGCAGGCGGAAGAGCCGGAGAGGGCACGTGACCAGGAAGAGAACTGGCAGCATGTAACTTCTAGAAGGGGAAAAGGCCAGCATGGGAATCCCCAATGCTATAGAGGTAAGTAATCGCTTTCAGGCTCTCTCCACAGGCTCTGCAGTGCTGAATGCTTTGGAAGGACCTCACAAGGAAGAAACCGCAAGGGAACACCATCTACGGGAAGGCATGGGATGCGTAGTCCTAGGGATGGGGTTCCACGCCACCACCCCAAAAGAAAACGACGGGTGGTGGTGGTCGGGACTCCTCCTAAGAGGGACTGAGCCATCCTCTGCCATCCGGACCTGGGAATCTCGAGAGGTGTGCTGCTTACTGGGAGCTCGATTAAGAATGTGACTGAGAGGCTTACCAAACTGATCAAACCTTTGGATCGCTACCCTTCCTGCTTCTCCACGTGAACTCCAACGATACGGCCAAGAATGACCTTGAGCGGTTACTGCGGATTATGTAGCACTGGGAAGAAGGATCCAAGAATCGAGCGCAAGTGGTGTTCTCGCCCATCCTCCCAGTTGAAGGGAAAGGACTGGGCAGGGATCGCCGAATTGAGGACGTAAATGCGTGGTTGCGCAGGTGGTGTCACAGAGAGGGCTTTGGTTTCTTCACCATGGGACTCTGTTCCGGGCACGAGGATTGTTAGGAAGAGATGGGATCCACCTAACGAAGAGAGGAAGGAGCATCTTGGGCAGGCTTGCAAACCTAGTGAGGAGGGCTTTAAACTAGGTTCGTCGGGGACGGTGACCAAAACCCTGAGGGGAGTGGGAAAGTCGGATACTGGGAAGAAATACAGAGAGGAACGAGGAAGAAAGGAGGACCCTGTTTCAATGGAGAAGATAGGCGATCAACTGGCTATCTGAGGTGTTTGTACACTAATGCGAGAAGCCTGGGCAACAAACAGGAAGAACTGGAGGCCCTGGCCCAGTCCAAGAAATATGATTTAATTGGGATAACAGAGACTTGGTGTCATGGAAGGGTATAGACTGTTCAGGAAGAACAGGCAGGGGAGAAAAGGAGGAGGAGTTGCACTATATGCAAGAGAGCACTGATTGCTCTGAACTCCAGTATAAAGAGGGAGAAAAACCTATTGAGAGTCTATGGTTAAGTTTAAAGGAGCAAACAACAGCAGTGATGTTGTGGTTGGTGTCTGACAGGCCACCGAATCAGGTGGATGAGGTAGATGAGGCTTGCTCGGACAACTGAGAGAAGCTTCCAGATCGCAGGCCCTGGTTCTCGTGGGGGACTTTAATCACCCTGACATCTGTTGGGAAACCAATACGCAGTACACAGGCAATCCAGGAAGTTTTTGGAGAATGTTGGGGATAACTTCTGACGCAAGTGCTGAAGGATCCGACCAGGGGCCGTGCGCAGCTTGACCTTCTGCTCACAAAAGGGAGGAACTAATAGGGGAAGTGGAGGTGGGTGACAACCTGGGAAGCAGTGATCATGAGATGGTAGATTTCAGGATCCTGACCAAAGGAAGAAAAGAGAGTAGTAAAATACACACCTTGGACTTCAAAAAGCAGATTTTCACTCCTCAGAGATCTGATGGACAGAATCCTGGGATGCTAACATGAAGGGGAAAGGAGTCCAGGACAGCTGGCAGTATTTTAAAGAAGCCTTATTGAAGGCACAGAAAGAAACCATCCCGACACGGAGCAAGAGAGGCAAACATGGTAGGAGACCGGATTGGCTTACGGGGGAAATCCTTGGTGAACTTAAGCACAAAAAGGAAGCTTACAAAAAGTGGAAACTTGGACAAATGACCAGGGAGGGGTTTAAATGTATCGCTCGAGAACGCCGGGGGGTTATCAGGAAGGCAAAAGCGCAAATGGAATTGCGACTGGCTAAGGATGTGAAGGATAACAAGAAAGGTTTCTACAGGCATGTTAACAAGAAGAAGGTGATCAGAGAGGGTGTGCCCCCTGCTGGATGAAGGAGGTAACCTAGTGACAGATGATGGGGAAAGCTGAAGTACTCAATGCTTTCTTTGCCTCTGTCTTCACAGACAAGGTGGGCTCCGGACTAATGTGCTAAGTGACGCAAGATGGGATGAAGATGGACAGCCTGTGGTGGGTAAAGAACAGGTTAGGAACTATTTAGAAAAGCTAAATGTACACAAATCCATGGGTCCGGACTTAATGCATCCGAGGGTACTGAGGAGTTGGTAAATGTCATTGAGGAGCCTTTGGCCATTATCTTTGAAAAGTCGTGAGATCGGGAGAAATCCCGGATGATTGGAAAAAGGCAAATGTAGTGCCCATCTTCAAGAAAGGGAAGAAGGACGATCCAGGGAACTATAGGCCGATCAGTCTTACCTCGGTTCCTGGAAAAATCATGGAAGGGATCCTTAAGGAATCCATTTTGAGGCATTTGGAAGAGAGGAAAGTGATTAGGAATAGTCAGCATGGATTCACAAAGGGCAAGTCGTGCCTGACCAATCTGATCAGCTTCTATGATGAGGTAACTGGCTCTGTGGACGTGGGAAAGTCAGTGGATATGATATACCTTGACTTTAGCAAGGCTTTTGATACGGTCTCCCACAATATTCTTGCCAGCAAGTTAAGGGAATGTGGATTGGATAAATGGACGGTAAGATGGATAGAAAATGGCTAGAAGGCCGGCCCAGCGGGTAGTGATCAACGGCTCGATGTCAGGATGGCGGTCGGTTTCTAGCGGAGTGCCCCAAGGTTCAGTTCTAGGACCAGTTTTGTTCAATATCTTTATTAATGACCTGGATGAGGATGGATTGCACCCTCAGCAAGTTTATGCGGATGACACTAAGCTAGGGGTGAGGTAGATACGCTTGAGGGCAGAGATAGGGTCCAGAGTGACTTAGACAAATTGGAGGATTGGGCCACAAGAAATCTGATGAAGTTCAACAAGGACAAGTGCAGAGTCCTGCACTTGGAAGAATCCCAAGCATAGTTACAAGCTGGGGACCAACCAGTTAAGTAGTAGTTCTGAAGAAAAGGACCTGGGGTTACAGTGATGAGAAGCTGGATATGAGTCAACAGTGTGCCCTTGTAGCCAAGAAGGCTAATGGCATATTAGGGTGCATTAGGAGGAGTATTGCCAGCAGATCTAGAGACGTGATTATTCCCCTTTATTCGGCTTTGGTGAGGCCACATCTGGAGTATTGTGTCCAGTTCTGGGCCCCCCACTACAAAAAGGATGTGGACGCATTGGAGAGGGTCCAGCGGAGGGCAACCAAAATGATTAGGGGGCTGGAGCATATGACCTACGAGGAGAGGCTGAGGGAGTTGGGTCTGTTTAGTCTGCAGAAGAGTGAGGGGGGATTTGATAGCAGCCTTCAACTTCCTGCAGGGGAGTTCCAAAGAGGATGGAGAGAGGCTGTTCTCAGTAGTGACAGATGGCAGAACAAGGAGCAATGGTCTCAAGTTGTGGTGGGAGAGGTCCAGGTTGGATATTAGGAAAAACTATTTCACTAGGAGGGTAGTGAAGCACTGGAATGGGTTGCCTAGGGAGGTAGTGGAGTCTCCATCCCTGGAGGTGTTTAAGTCTCGGCTTGACCAAGCCCTGGCTGGGTTGATTTAGTTGGGATTGGTCCTGCCTAGAGCAGGGGGCTGGACTTGATGACCTTCTGAGGTCTCTTCCAGCTCTATGGTTCTATGATTCTATGATTCTATATAAGCTATAAGAGAAGGCTGTTGACTCTCTTGCTGAACAAACAAATGCATGTGGGGTTGAGCTGCCAAACGTGGACAGAATGGAAATGAAAGTCTCTGAAGTATTCCACCTTGTCCAAATCACTAGTTTACCAACATAAAAGAAGACACAACTTAGGAAAAAATCGTAAAGTTGCTAGCCATGAAAATAAAATGAATCCTCATATGCCTGTTAGAGATTGTAGCCATGTACTTTATCAATAGCTCCTGAATAGTTAGCAAAATCAAGTATCAAAAACAAACATACCACCAGGAGTTTTGGGCACTATGTAGCATTGTGTCAAGATCTGCTGACCCTTAGCCAAGTGACTTTGATTAAAAGATCTTTTATAGAAAAGTACATGCAAAAATCTGTGATTAATACAAGTTTCTACAGTTAAAAGTGTTTGTCTTGAAATAGAGAAATTAAGGTTCCAACAATATCATTCATTTTAGTTTTAAAATGAGCCAAATTAAGCGCTGAAGTTCCCATCCTTGCCTGCCAATAACCAGTTAATAAGGCAGCAGTCCGTATCTTCCTGTTGTAATTGATCTTTGGAATGAAAAATATAGAACTTTGTTTCAAATAAAAGTAGTGACTGTTGAATACAGTAGAATATAACAAAAAATGCTGAGTACCCCTTAAATAATGTAATACTTTTTTGGTGGGGGGGGGGGGGGAGAAGATTTCAATGTGGTACTTACACATAATCCCTTTTATAGGTTGTCCCATCAGCCCCTATTCCTTACACAACTTGCTAAAAGCTTAGCAACCAATATTTCAATCTATAATCTTTCTTCTTTCTAAAAATACTTCCCCACAGGTTTCATAATTCAGTCAGTATTGATGTAGCTATGTCTAAAATTGTTTTATAAAATCCTAACTACTACATATTCTCATAGACTCATAGCTCATAACCTATAAAAAGAAAAGATTTTGAAGAAACTTTGCACAACCCTGGACCCTGCACAAAATATCCTACTTTTGAGCTGAAACCAAGCACGGAAAATGTTCACCCAAAAGAATGTTTCTGTAAGTTATGAGTGTATGAAAAATAGAAGACTAAAACTAGGGATGTTAGAATTTAACTGACTGTTTAATTGATTAGCTGATGCTTATCATTTAAAGTCAGCTGGTTCCCGGGCAGGCAGCTTTACTGCAGCAGGGCAGCAAAATGCTGCCTCCCCAGAAGCAGGAAAGAGTTACCTGCTCTGCTCCTGGAGAGGCTTTGGTGCAAGCTCTGCAGTCTAAAACTTAGCTAAGTGTAACATGCAACCACTAAGATTTTTAGTGTCTACATGGCTACCAAATTAAATGCTTTTTACCATCCCCAAACTGTTTTACAGTCTTGACTCTAGTAGGTGCAACAAGGGACTGCTAGACTGATCTAATGCTCACAGTTTCATTCCTGCACTTGTTATCTGCCACATACAATTATGAACATAGAAATAAATATTTGATAGTGATACCTAGCTGTAAAGCCCCTTTAATTTGGTCCAAACCAGACTTCCTCTCAGCTTCATTGCGGAACCGTCTTCTAATTGTAGGGAAAACTTTAGTTTCCCAGGCTTTAACCAAGAGGGCATAGTGATCCTCCTGGGAAGAGAAGTCAAATTTAGGCATTTAGAACACGAGAATTAATGGAAACTCTGGTTTCTCTAAGAACAAAAAATCAGTTCAAAGCACTTTTTTTAAAACACAAGATTAATAATTCGAGAGTAGCTCTGTAACATGTGAGGTGTCCCTTCCTCCTTACCCGGGGAATGTCATCGTCATCATCATCATCACTTTCATCGTCTGCAATCGCAGGGGGATGTGGATCTGGGCCTGATGTGAAGAAGTTTTCATAGCTGAGTTCCATTTTATAATGACAAGAAGTGTCGCTGTCGTATTCTGCAACCAACCAAATTGAAATAATGAACTAGAGACCTACACAAATATTTCATGAAGTTCTTCAGATAGGTTGCATTCTGTGGTCTCTCTCCAATCACTTGGGGGAAGTTATTTAATGCACTTTGACACAGTGTAGCAAATTGGATGACTCAACCAAGTAAGGCATCTCTGGACAGTCAGAGCCCTAATGAAATATTTTTTCATTATGATTACTTTAACTCGGAACACTTTGAATGCTTTATTCCATATAATGCAACACAAAGATGACTGATTTTTTCCAACTGCATTGTCAAAAACGAAGTGAGCATTTTTCTGCCAATGTCTATTGTGCTTCTTTAATTATTATTGTATTGTATCTGGGCAGAGTCCTGAGAATTTCAAATCAGAAAACATTTAATTGGATTTAGACCATTTTACTGAAATAAACTGAGCATGCTATTTAAATGTTAGTAATGATCACTTTACGTTGCTGAGCTGTGGCAACAGCAGCTATTCTACAAGGAGGCCCATGGGTTCCAGGATCAGAAGCTGTGCTGGTACCAGCATCGTTATCACTATCAGAAGCCATGGCGAAAGGCAATGCTTCAAAGTTGGCACTTATTTCTTCAGCTAGGTCAATGCACAGATCAGCAGCATTCCTGTGAGCTTGTCCCTCAGCGTAAGCAAACTGTCGAGATCCAAAGTTTGCACGGACTTTTGTATTCTGTAACAAAAATTCAAATAAAGGTATTGATATGAAGTACTATTCCAAACTTTGGCCACACGCAGTGATGAGCTTCCTGCTGGTTATGACCATGGTCTCTAGTGACACAAGTTTCCCTGCATTATTGACCATAAAGTTTAAAAAAATAAGTGTGATAGTACACAATTAAAAAGTACAACACTGTTCAATCCAATTTTTGAGCTTTAATTATTCAAGCTGGTACTTTCCAGATACATTTGGACAAGTGCAATTTGCAGCAAGGTCACTGTTAAGACTAAAGTCAAGTAAGGCCCACTAATATATAAAGATCAACTCAGTCTCTCTATCATCATGATGGGTGAGAATGGCTGCCATTTATGATAAATGAATATGCACATTAGGAAGAGAATACAAGTTTTAACGCAAATTAATAAATAATGGTGAAAAGAATATTAAAAATATTTTCATGATTTCCACACAGGAACACTGACTATTGATGATGAAAGTCAAATACATCCCAAAGTAGGTGTTTGATTGTTAAACCTGCCTTTTTCTGAATGTGAACCACTGGCCACATTCCGCCAGAGACATCCTCCAGGTAAGGCCCAAGTCGCTGTCCACAATAGGTGAAGTACACTCTTCCTTTACCTGGCTGCCCTGGGGGGGGAGGAGTGCCTTCTGATCTCTCCCAGCCAATCCCTGCTATATCCCCTAGAGGAAAATAAAACAGGAGAAAATTCTTTTTTCATCCATAACCTTGTTTATATTGAAGAGGCATCAGGCTCTTTCAGCTAAATAACTAAGCAGAATTCTGACATACCAGGAGAAAGGGTTACATCCAGCCGGACACTCTTCCACTGCAGCAAGCTAGAGCCATTGTAATGCACAGCTCGTCCATTACTAAAAAATAAAATGCGAAGAAGAAATTTAAATATAAAAAAACAGCCCTGTCGTGTAAAACATCATTGTAAATGGCCTTCGTTGCCAGACACTGCTAAAGTGCAAATGAAACTCTCATTTTAATAAGGAATTAGTGTATTTCAAAACTTTAACCCCTTCACTGAAATTACTGGTTGAGCACTCAGATGTGTTCAGCACTAATCAGGAACAAAAATCAAGCATGGTACCCCTCCAGAGGAACTTATTTTTGTTTAGGGAGGGCAATAGGCTTGTCATTTTTAATGAACGTTTGCAACGTACTTGTGAAAGAGACATGTGCCAACAGGATTTGTCCAAGCTCCATCCCGTTTTTCTGCTTCAGTAGCAAACCCAAATGAAACAATCGGACCAGTGTCATCATCTGTATCTCCATAGGAAACTATTTCAATCTCCCAGTAAAATGATGGTGCCTACAAAAATAGTCATGCAGAAAACTTGTTGGTGATCTTTTTTTTAAAAAAAAACTGAAGGCAAAATACCACAGAAATTGCTCCATCACTGTGATTACTTACCTGAACTGGAACTGGGGAGGTGGCGTAGATAAACGTGCCACGGGGCAGTCCCCCACCTGCACTAGGGTCAGCCAGAAAAGTCACAGCTGTGAGATGTGATGAGAACATGCATGCTCGTACAGGTGGAAACACTCTAGAAGGGCTCCAGGTTATCTCCTTGGGCTGTGAAACAGTTATAAAGAATGTTTTAGTCTGACTGCATTTGAGGTCACAAGCTAGATTTCATTCTACTGAAATCCAATGACCAAGATCTACTATGGAATGCATACCTGACACAGCATATAAAATAAATAAATAATATATTGTATTCAAGCGTGTTTAAGTGTGATGAATTTTTCTTTTTCCTTTAAATCCCTGTAATGATTTGATCCCAGTCATTCTCAGATCACCTTATCAGAAAATGAATGTATTAGAGAAAACACCAGAAAAGTAGCACTTTGTTGATGTTTGTTTACCTGTCTTCTGTCTGCCTGAAGTGGGGGAGGCGGAGGACGAGCACAATCTCGATACAACATTCTTAGCCTTTCACATTGCACTTCTACAACAAGAAGCCTCTCCCCCCTGTAACAAAACACACCAAACTCATATAATTAATCAGCTTAGTTGGAGACAGTCATTTAAGATCTAAAGATTACACCTCTGTTAAGAACCAATAAATGTGGCAAGCAGGTCAATTTCAGAAATTATTCTTTCCACTCACTTCTTTCCCCCCCCCCATAAAAACAACAACAACCACCACCCCAAATTGAGACAAACATAAGAAGTATGCCTGAGAAAGGCTTATATTTCCGTGAAAGTGTCATATGAGAGGAATTACAAGACCAAAAAATAACACTGAAATTATTTCCCAAGTAACAGAGAAATTGCATTCTAAGTGAACCAAAGCAGTTGATCTGCATCAAGGGCTGTCACTCCATCTTTACTTGGGGTGAATAGTAAAGAGGCACTACACAGCACTTAACGTCCACACTCTAGAAAGTATCAGAGGGGTAGCCGTGTTAGTCTGAATCTGCAAAAGCGGCGAGGAGTCCTGTGGCACCTTATAGACTAACTGAAGTGTTGGAGCATAAGCTTTCGTGGGCAAAGACCCACTGTCAGATGCATGTAGTGGAAATTTCCAGAGGCAGGTATAAATATGCAGGCCAGAATCAGGCTGGAGATGATGAGGTGGATCCAATCAGGGAGGATGAGGCCCACTTCTAGTAGCTGATCTGGAGGTGTGAATTCCAAGAGAGGAGAAGCTGCTTTTGTAGTTAGCTAGCCATTCACAGTCTTTGTTTAATCCTGAGTTAATTGTGTCAAACTTGAAGATGAACTGTAGCTCAGCAGTTTCTCTTTGTAGTCTGGTCCTGAAGTTTTTTGCTGCAGGATGGCTACCTTTAGATCTGCAATTGTGTGTCCAGGGAGATTGAAGTGTTCCCCTACAGGTTTTTGTATGTTGCCATTCCTAATATCTGATTTGTGTCCATTGATTCTTTTACGTAGGGACTGTCCAGTTTGGCCGATGTATATAGCAGTGGGGCATTGTTGGCACATGATGGCATATACTACGTTAGTAGATGTGCAGGAGAATGAACCAGTGACAGTATGGCTGATCTGGTTAGGTCCTGTGATGGTGTTGCTGGTGTATATATGTGGGCAGAGTTGGCACCGAGGTTTGTTGCATGGATTGGTTCCTGAGTTAGAGTTATTATGGTGCGTGTGTAGTTGCTGGTGAGAATATGCTTCAGGTTGGCGGGTTGTCTGTGGGCAAGGACTGGCCTGCCTCCCAAGGCCTGTGAAAGCGAGGGATCATTGTCCAGGATGGGTTGTAGATCACTAATGATGTGTTGGAGAGGTTTTAGCTGAGGACTGTAGGTGATGGCCAGTGGTGTTCTGTTGGTTTCTTTCTTGGGCTTGTCCCAGCAGGAGGCTTCTGGGTACACGTCTGGCTCTGTCAATCTGTCTCCTCACTTCCTCGTGTGGGTATCGTAGTTTACAGAATGCTTGTTGAAGATCTTGTAGGTGTAGGTCTCTGTCTGAGGGGTTGGAGCATATGCGGTTGTTCATCATGGTAGAACAGGCCTGACTACCTAAAGGAGGCTGCCAGACAACTCTCCAATACCAAATTCTACAGGCCTCTTTCCTCAGATCCCACTAAGGAATACACTAAGGAATACACTAAGAAACCTGTAGGGGAACACTTCAATCTCCCTGGACACACAATTGCAGATCTAAAGGTAGCCATCCTGCAGCAAAAAACCTTCAGGACCAGACTACAAAGAGAAACTGCTGAGCTACAGTTCATCTTCAAGTTTGACACAATTAACTCAGGATTAAACAAAGACTGTGAATGGCTTGCTAACTACAAAAGCAGCTTCTCCTCTCTTGGAATTCACACCTCCAGATCAGCTACTAGAAGTGGGCCTCATCCTCCTGATTGGCTCCACCTCGTCATCTCCAGCCTGATTCCGGCCTGCATATTTATACCTGCCTCTGGAAATTTCCACTACATGCATCTGACGAAGTGGGTCTTTGCCCACGAAAGCTTATGCTCCAACACTTCAGTTAGTCTATAAGGTGCCACAGGACTCCTCGCCGCTTTTACACTCTAGAAAGACATCCTCATATCTACACTCCACCATCATTATTCAGCATGTGCATGCTTCTGTTAAAATTTATTTAAAGTAAAAATCAATTAGCTTGTACAGCTTCAAAGGAAACTGACTAAGACAAATGAAACCATACTATTTGCTATTAGGTAATCAAGATTCTTCAATGTACTGAAACTCGTAGGATACTTTCGGGTAAGGGAACCTTATAAGTTATAGATTAGCCATTGGAATAAAATGGCCACTGGAGATACTAACTGGGATTAGAATAGATTGCTAGTAAAATGAAGCACAGGACTGCATTGTTCATAAATATCTAGTGCATGGGTGGGCAAAGGAGCCTCCAGACCTTGGCCACCCTGCTGCTCCCCCGCCTCCAGGCCAACAAGAGACCTATGGACAGGAGAGTACGCCAAGTCTCCTCTCCCCCCCCCGAGCTATGTGGCATCAGAGGGAACAGCTGGCTGTTTTAAAACTGATGGTGATTCTCTCTAGCTGCCAGGCACCCATGGTTGGACAGGGGCAGAAGATGAGAGATTGGCCTGGGGGTGGGAGAAGTGCACTCAGTCTCATCCTGTAGTGGCACCCAGAGAGAACAGCCAGCTGTTTTAAAACAGTTGTCAATTCTCTCTAGATACCGGGGGCAAAGGAAAGACTTCACATACTCCCCCACCACCAAGCCAATCAGCATGAGAAGTCTCTTGGCCTTGCCCCTTCCGCCCAAGGTCCTGCCTCTTTCACGGCAGCCCAGGGCCACTTTGGAAAATTGAGAAGTGGCCCCCTTTTAAAAATTATTGCCCACCCTGATCTAGTGATTTGGGGCACCAAGACAGAGATGTTCTGCACTTTCTAAAAAATCAAGTCTTGATTTGGCTGAATAAGATGTAGGACTGAGTGGACTTGTAGATGCTAATATTCTACATTGTTTTACATAAATGCACTTAAGAACAAAACAATCTATTTTTGTGAGTTCGATTTTCACAATAAGGAGATTGCACTACAGTACTTGTATGAGATGAACAGAAAATACTATTTCTTGTGCTTATCTTTTTTACAGTGCAAATATTTGTAATAAAAATAGTATAAAGTAAGCACTGTGTACTTTATATTCTGTGTAGTAATTGAAATCAATGCATTTGAAAATGTAGAAAAAAATCCACAAATATTTAATAAACTTCAATTGTTTTTCTATTGTTTAGCAGAGAGCCTGAGAGCATGATGTCATTCTGTTGCCCAGCAGGAAATTTTTTTTTTTTTTTATATAGAGAGAGATTCAACTACAGTGAAGCAAGAAAAGGCCTACAAGAAAGGCAGAAATCAACAACAGAGGTGACTGATAATCTCCCTGAAATTTCAGTAAGACATTTCAATGCTCAGAAAAGACTGTCAGATTCACACCACCATTGTAAAAAACTATTTGGAAATGTACACCACCAAATCAGCCTTGTCTGTTCCCCTGCAACTAAAATTTGTCAGGAGTCAATATCACATAAAAATATACTACAAAACAACGTAACTTATTGCAGGCTGATCCACAGTTACCAGGAAGCCAGAGTTGAAGAGCATGGATAAACTAAAAAATAAAATCCTATTTATATAAACTTTAGTTTTGCTTTCATTTAACTTGTAATATCTGATCAGCAAATATTAATAAAATAAAGATATGCTGGAAATTAATTTTGAACCAATAAGCTGCAGAGTTACCAAGTTTACAACCCAGCGTATTCACGAAGATAATTTATGGCAAAGGAATAAGTTACGCACACCTAATTTCAGACTGAAGGCATATCAGAGTGCTGTTTGCTTCTACAGCATAACAGCTTCCTTTACTTCAGTTTTTCCCTCCATTTAGAAGTTCTGGCTGAATCCTATAATCTGTCCTTCACCCTAAAAACTGCTACTGGGTCCAAGTGCCCACCCATAAACAGAGGAGGAAATCAGGAGATTGAAAATAAGGGGAAAAAATTAGAATGATCTTTAAAATAGGCAAGAAGTACACTAAAGAATGAATAAAAAATGAAGGAAAAACAGCAGCTTACACTCATAAAAAACTATGGAGAAATAACTGTATGCACATGTTAAACACATACCAGGACTACACTCTTGCGCCACCAAGTTAAGAACTTCTACAGCAGCTGGACACTGTTCTATGAATTCTTCACAAAACAAACTGTCTTCTAATAGCTGGGCCATCACCAGGCATGCTCTTAATGTAAAACATATACACATAAAAAACATTACAAAAATGTACATTATATGGTGAACTTGATGACAATAGTTGTGAAAATAACTTCAGGACTAGCCTCAACAAAATGTGCATTCTTGTCTACTTCTGTTTGTTTAGTTGTTCTTTGAGAGTGCTGCAGAAATGGCTTGACCAACTTCATGATAATAAAACACCCAGTTCAACGGGCTGCCAAATCCACTCCTGGCTTTGGGCTTCTTATTAGCAGTGAGGCCATTGTAACAAAGTCAGTAAACTTTATTTCCTTTTGGAAACTAATACGATTCTTTATTAAACACAGTTTTTCCATGTAGCAAGATGCCAATATTTACACAAGAAAAGAAAGCCTCAAGATGACCTCAGTTGGCTGGAACATTTACATTTTGTACAGCACCTGGTACACTTAAGAGCTCTTTATAAATGATGAACAAAAACTCACCTTGTTCTTATTTCACCAAGGAGCCGGACCACTGCCATTACTGGAGTTGAGCCATCTCCTGTTGCAGGAAGTGAGGTATGAATAGATAGACTTCCCTCCTGAGGGAGCAACATGGACTGGACTGCCTGTACTACCTTCTCAGTAATGGACAGTTTATGAAGAGGCAATGCCTGATGGTGGTGGTGGGGGGTACGGTAAAAAGTTAAATTCAAGTAGTTAGTTTCTAAGAAATGAGGGCGTTTCATCACCTGGAGTTAATTCTCATTTTGTACTATCACAAAAACAGCACCAGACAAAAATCACAAGCCAAAAAGAAAAGGTAACACAATGCGTTATGGAATAACCTTAAATACTGAAGGATGAATACCATGTTATTTGGAAGAGGACTTACATATACAATGACATAAACTTTACAAGTCATCTTTAACCAAACACAAATCAGGCTTTTTACATGCTGCAGACAGATTGCTATTGTTTTTTCAAATCACTGTATAATTAGAGTACATTATCATTACACTTAATATTGGATTTTAAAATGACCTTACCTCAGATCTTGGAACACAGAGCCTAGATAATGGAATAGTTAATGTGTCTGATGCTTGTGAGGTCTTTCTACAGTCTATACTGGCAGGTGGAAATTTGACAGTTGCTATACCTTCCTGTTCATTAATGGAAGCCACCACTCCAATACTTCCTGCTATTCCTCTACCCAAAACCTACAAAAATGAACAAGGAAGTACAACTTAAAAACTGTAAAATGATCAACAGAACCACAAAGCATTTGAAGTATAAAAGGAAAATAAGTTAATTACCTGCACTTCAGAACCTATTTTAATTGTCTCTTTAAAGCCACCAAGAGCACATAGGGCAGCCACCGCTTGTCGAGCAATTCTTTGAAGTTTAGCAAGTTTCCTGCCACTGCTGCTCCCATTTTCCAAGATACTCTCTGCATATTTCCCAAGTTGCGGAATGTACATCAGAGCCCGAGACAGAACCTAAATATTCGAAGCAGAAATACTGGTCAGCAAAGTGTTGGTGAATTTTTTTTCAAAATACACCCAAGGAGCTATGTTAATTTTTAAGGAGAAGTACTTTCTAATACTTTAAGGTTCTTGATCAGTGAATTACAAAGCCAGATTCCATTGCTAATCCCACATAACTGTTAGAAGTGCAGTGATACGTCATGCCTCCTAGCCAAAATCCTCTCTTCAGCACATAGCCTGAGCAGCCACAATGTATGCCAAGGGATCTGGAAGTAAAGACTTTGTCCTCCAGACACTATTTTGACTCTTTAGGGGTCCAGGTAAGAGAGAATTGGTTTGTCAAGCCATGATGATTGCCAGAATAATCACTCTTATGAAGTATAAAAAAGGTAACACTGCCATTTATCAGCAGTCAGTCCCTTGTTTCCAGATTTTTTTGTTGACAATTTCTGCCTCCCCCCTACTCTACCTTCTTTCTCTGATATTGCATATGGACCCAAGCTGAGCTATCAGGAGAGATAATATCTATTTGGACAGTAACAATTTTAAAATATATTTTAAATAAGGAAGCAGGAGATAAAGGAACTGATGCCAACAGTGAGAAGCTGTCCTGCACTGGATATATTTGAATGTACTTCATAGATTTAGATATCTAATCCTGCCTTGCTTACTTTTTCAGCGGTTGTCGTCCATATTTGAGCTGCATTTGATTCTGGTGCCATCAATAAGCTATGAAGCAGAGCAATCACCTCTGCTGCCATACTGTTTGCTACATGACCACTGATAAATGGGCGCACAGGATCCGTTCTGTAGAGAAGAAAAATATCACTTGCCCAATAATTCAAAACAGGATAGAAAGAGATGTTTCACTTGTTACCACTGCCCAAAACATGTGATGCAAGAGCAGGGCATTGTCGGTTACTCTTCATTCCTACAAAGACATTCATGTTACTCTGAAGATTCCATAGTGACATTCTACCTAGCAAGTTCAGAATTCCTCTCCCGGCAAACGGAGGTTTGAGCCGTTTTCTTTTTGTCACCAGTTGACAGCCCGCCAGTGGTTTCTGGACTGTTAGCTTCAACAGGTGGCCCGACACTGACAATTAGGCCAGACTGTGCCCACTTGGTAGCTTTCCGAAGAGCTGCAGCAGCCTCTTCTGTAATAACCTCACAGCAGCCACTCTGAGAAAGAAATATGGACAATATTCAGAGTGACTGTTTAATTAGCTCTCTTCAGGTCAAATCACCCCCAAAAGCAGCCATAGCTAAAGGAATAATTTACCTGATAAATTTTAGTCCTGCCCTAACCCCTCCACTTGTGGTATAATCACAAAGAAATCTATACTTCCTTAAACTGTATTCATTATTCACACGGGATAGTTTTTTGTTTTATTTCAATATTTTTAATCAATGAATTAATCAAGGAATAAATCCGATGCTATTAGTTTAGTTGGTCAGATAGAAACACCACCATATAACTGTTCTCTGATCAAAAAATTCATGAGTACTTCTGAGGCACATACTCATGAATATGAATTTAAAAATCACATCTAGACTGCAAGCTTCTTTCGGAACAAGCTTTTCTGGAAATGATCTTCCGGGAAAACTTTTTCAAAAGAGAGTGTCTACACAGCAAAAGTGCAATGAAAAAGTGATATGCTTTTTCAAAAGAGAGCATCCACACTGACTGGACACTATCTCGCATTTCAGTTGTGATTACTGGGGACGGAGCGGCCACCAGGGCACCTTTGCTTTTTCCTGGAGGCCTCTTCTTTCGTAAAAACACTCTCTTCTGTGTCCACACACGCCTTTTTCCGAAAAAGCTTTTTCGGAAAAAGGCTTCTTCCTCGTAGAAAGAGGTTTACCACTGTCAGAAAACCCCTGCCATTCTTTCAACTTTCTGTCGAAAAAATGCAATAGCAGTATGGACGTAAGTGTAGTTTTTCAGGAAAAACGGCCATTTTTCCAGAAACATCCTGCAGTGTAGACATACCCTGAGAAAGCATTAGCAGAAATATTTTTGAAGCAACATATAACACCTCTTTTTCAAGGATTTACACATATCTGCCATTAACATTGTTAGAATGCTGAGGTTTATGAACAGGTGTCCCTGAATTTCACCAGTTTAATGTAAATATCAATTAGCCAAAAATTTATCTATTTTGAAGAGGATTAAATTTAGTTTTTGGGTTCTTTTACAGAAGGCTTAAGAACAGTGGGATAGTGAGACTTGTGAATGTCTAATGACTTCTAAGATGTTAAATAATTATCTTTATTACTTCCTTACTTTAGTCATGTCCCGATCCATCTTCACCACTTTCTCCATATTCGCTCCAGTACCAAGTCGGAATGGTCGACCTTCTGAACTACTACAATTGTAAGAATAAAACATATTGAATGTGTTTGTACTATGTAAAATTAGTGAACTAAACACTCCATATTTTCCTTTCATTCTAAAGACTCTCAGAGTACTCTATAACCTTTATTTACATGAATAACTCAACCAGCTCTTTCAAAAGCTCCAGGGGGTAGCCAAATTAGTCTGTTACAGGAAAAACTTAAAAAACAAAACCAGCTCTGTAAAGACTTCTCTGCAGCGGAACTGCTTAACATCACCACAATTTTAAAGAGCTGAGGACACGTGATGAGAAGATAAGAAAGAGTTACTCACCTTGTGTAGTAACGGTAGTTCTTCGAGATGTGTGGCCCCCTGGGTGCTCCACTCTGGGTGCTGGTGCGGCCTCGCACTGGTGACCAGAGACTTTTCCAGCAGTCTCCACTGCACCGTGCATGCACTGTGGCACCCCCTTGTGCCGTTGAAGTCTGTTAGGCATGCATGCGGCCCCTCCATTCCTTCTCTTCCTGTTAGAGCATGGGGCTCCAAAGCAGGGGAAGGAGGGAGGGTAGTGGAGCACCCATGGGGACACACATCTCGAAGAACTAACATTACTGCACAAGGTGAGTAACTCTTTCTTCTCCTTTGAGTGGTGTCCACGTGGGTGCTCCACTCTGGGTGACTACATAGCAGTTGTCAGCCCGTGGAGGTGGGTTTGGAGCCCTTTGTTAGTCACTGTGGATAGTACTGCTTGTCCCACCACCCTGGAAGATGCGATTGAAGAGGAGAGAGCATAATGTGCGAACGTATGGTCAGATGACCAGGTGGCAGTGTTACAAATGTCCTGGAGAGGAACGTTGCTGAGAAAGGCGGTAGTAGAAGACATCGCCCTGGTGAAATGCGCTGTGATGGTTTCAAGTAAGTTTTTATCATAGAGTGTATAGCATGTCTGAATACAGGAGAAGATTCATTTTGACATCCGCTGAGATGAGATTGCTTGTCCCTTGGATCGTTCTGCATAGGACAGAAACAGTCTAGGGGACGCTCGCCAGGCACTGGTGCGGTCAATATAAAATGCAAGTGCCCTGCGGACATCAAGAGTATGCCATGCAGCATGCACCGGATCGGTGTGCAACTTAGGGAAAAAGGCAGGTAAGTATATGGGTTCATTGACGTGGAAGGGGAAGGTACTTTGGGAGGAACTTGAGAGAGAGAGAGAAGAAGAGAGAGAGAGAGAGAGAGAGAAAGAGAGAGAGAGAGAGAGAGAAGAGGAGAGAGAGAGAGAGAGAAATTGGTGAGGTGTAGTACATCTGTCTTTGGTGAACACTGTGTACGGGGTTCAGCCATTAATGCGGCAAGCTCACTCACCCTCCTACTGGAAGTTATCGCAACTAGGAAGGACACCTTCATCGATTGATGTGACCAAGAGCAGGTTGCTAGTGGTTCAAAGGGTGGTTTTGTCAAGCTCTTGAGTACATGGTTCAGATCCCAGACTGGAACTGGTGGACGGGCAGGTGGGAAAGTGTTCTGTAGACCCTTAAGGAACCTCTTGGTTATCGGGTTTGCGAGGAAGGAAACCCCCTGTTCAGAGTGATGAAACACTGCTATGGCAGCCGCGTGTACTTTAATGATGCTAAGAGCAAGGCTTGATTGTTTCAGGCATAAGTAGTAGTCCAACAGGATGCGGGAGGGGGGGGGGGGGGGACGGATTCGGGGTTGTCGTATGTGAGCACTTGCACCAGTGAGAAAATCTGTTCCATTTATAGAGGTATGTTCTCCTGGTGGATTGTCTTCTACTGTTGATCAGTATTTCTTTCACCGTTTCTGAACAGTTGTTTTCGGCAGCCTGGAGCCATGAAGGAGCCAGGTGTGGAGATGAAGCTTGTGGCGTTCTGGATAGAGATTCCTCCTGTGGTTCTGCGATAAAAGGTCGTGATGGAGTGGGAAGGCATACGGATCTACTATTGTCATCTTGTGAAGGTAAGGATACCAAGTCTGTCTGAGCCATGCTGGTGCCACTAGTATGACTCGAGCCTGATCTGTCCTGATCTTGTTAAGGACCTTGTGTAGAAGAGGAAAAGCATAAAGAAGAGGAGCATCCCACCTGATAGAAAAGGCGTCCCCGAGGTAGTGTTTCCTTAGGGCTGCTCTGGAGCAATAGAGGTGACACATCCTGTTGTTTCTTGTGGCAAAGAGGTCTATGTCTGGTTGGCCCCACTGGTGAAAGACTAGATCAAATGCGTGCTTGTCTATTTCCCATTCGTGCTGGTCATGGAACGTGCGGCTTAGCGCATCCACTGTGACGCTGAGTACTCCAGGAAGGTAGGAGGCTACCGGGGTGACCTAATATACCAGGCACCAGTTCCATAATTTGATGGCTTCCGCGCAAAGGGATGGGGATCATGCACCTCCCTGTCAATTGATATAGTACATGCAGGTGGTGTTGTCTGTCATTATAATAACGGACCTGCGAGCTATGTAAGGTTGGATGTGTTGACATGCATATCTGACTGCTTGTAATTTGAGGAGGTTGATATGAAAACTTTGTTCCATAAAGGACCATTTACATTAAGCTGTGATGGTCCCTAAATGGGCTCCCCAACCCATGAGTGATGCGTCGGTCATCATTGTAAGCGTGGGGGAAGGCCGCTGGAATGGTACGCCGTCTAGCATGTTTTGCAGGTTTGTTCACCATTGTAGGGAATTGAGGACGCATGGTGGGATAGTAACTAGTTTGGAAAGTTGATCCCTGAAGGGCTTGTAGGTTATGGCCAACCATGACTGTAGGCCCCTCATGCAGAGTCTGGCCAACTTGATGACATATGTTGTAGAAGCCATATGCCCGAGGATTTTGAGGCATTTGCGTACCGTCATGGTCGGAGCTGATTGTGCACTCGTAATAAGATCGTGTATGGTACTGAATCTGTGTTCGGGAAGAGTAGCCTTTGCTACTTTGCCACCGGGTCGGGATGAGGGCCCCTATAAACTCCAACTTCTGGGTTGGGTATAGAGTGGATTTTGTATGGTTTATATGGAAGCCGAGGTTGACCAGAGAGTCCGTGGTAGTGTCAATCATGGCCTTTGTTTCCTGAAAGGATGACCCTTTTATGAGGCAGTCGTGTAGATATGGAAATATCATGACTCCTTGATGCTGTAGTGAGGCCATTACGACTGCCAGAGTTTTGGAAAATACCCTGGGGGCAGTTGAGGCGCCAAAGGGGAGCACTTGATACTGGTAGTGTTGGGTGCCCACCACGAATCGTAAGAAGCATCTGTGTTCAGGATGGATCGTGATGTGGAAGTAGGCATCCTGGAGGTTGAGAGCCGAAAGCCAGTCCCTTTGACCCAATGTGGGAATAATTGTTGCTAGGGTTACCATCCTGAAGCGGTGGTAAGCAATGTATTTGTTGAGTTTCCTTAGATCCAATATAGGTCGCCACGCTCCACTCTTTTTCTGGGTTAGGAAGTTAGTGAAGTAAAACCCTTGACCCTGGAATTCTGGTGGTATCTGTTCTATGGCACACAACTGTAGTAGGTGTGAGACTTCTTGGTGGAGAAGGTTCTCGTGAGATGGGTCCCTGAAGAGGGATGGGGTGGTTGGGTGGGAGGCATAATCGTGTTGGATAAGTTCTAGGACCCATTTGTCTGATCTGATTTGGGTCCGTTGATGGAAAAAAGTTCGGAGACGATGGTTGAACTGAGGATGACTGGGCCCACATGGTATCGAGGTGATTTGGCTATGGGAGGATGGGTCATAGAGGAATGTTGTGGCTGCTGGTGTTGGGGTCTGTGATGTTGTGGCCTTTGTTTTTGATGGAGATCGTATCTGGATTGTTGTCTGTATGGCTCCCTGGGTCTCTAGTAGATTAAGTAACTCGTTCTCTTAAAGGAGGGCGTGTACATTCCCAGGGTCCTGAGAGTGGTGCGGGAGTCCTTCATGAAATGTAATATCTCATCTGTCTTAGCAGCGAAGAGGTTGGTCTTGTTGAAGGGCAGATCTTTGACTTTCTGCTGTAAATCTCTTGGGACTCCGGATGCCTGCAACCATGAAATCCTGCGCAATACGATGGCAGATGCTGTTATACAGGCCACGGTGTCTGCTACGTCCATTGCACACTGTAGGGCTGTACAGGAAATGGTATGGCCTTCCTGCATGATGCTAAGGAGAGTTGGTCTCTTGTGTTCTGGTAAGTGCTGAATTAGGTCTTGTAGTTTGGAATAGTTGGCATGGTCGTAACCTGCGAGCATCGCCATATAGTTTGCTGCTCTAAGGAGCAGGGTGGCAGAGGAATAGACTTTACGACCCATGATGTCGACTTTTTTATGGTCTCTGTCTTATGGAATAGTCCTAAGGTTAGGTTGTCTTCCCTTATGTCAAATGGAGTCTACCACTAATGAGTTTGGTGGGGGGATGGGTGAAGAGGAAATCCATTCCTTTTGGCGCAATGAAGTACTTGCAGTCTGCCCTTTTATTAGTTGGGGTAATGGATGCAGGAGTCTGCCAGATATTATCCACCGGGTCCATAATAGCTTCGTCCATGGGGAGTGCTATTCGGGAGGTAGGGGGAGGCTGTAGTGTGTGTAAGAGCCGGTATTGCTTCTCTTGTACCTCCCGTAGGTCTTGTTCTTGCGCCAAGGCCACCCTATAGAAGAGGTCTTGGAATTTCTTTGAGTCATCGCCGGATGGCGGGGGTTTCAGCCATAACTGCCTCATCGGGTGAGGATGAGGAGTTGTGTAAAGGGGATCTGTCTTCCTCTTCTGAGAGGGAGTCCTGTATCTTGGAGTGAGCAGGAGAATTGGGCTCAGTTACCGAGGTGGTAATTGGAGGAGAAGCCAATGGTGGTCTGGAGATGGTGGAGGGGGCACGATGGTGGGTCGTCTTAGGGCGTGGATCCCATGGCTGCCATTGAGTGGTATATGGTGGTGGTGGGTAGCCATACTGCTGTGCATACCATGGTGATAGAGAAGGAGGATATGTGTATGCCTCAGAGCCAGGTTGCCAAGAGGGAGGTCTGTGAGCAGGACTGGAGTGTTGGGAAGAAAATCTACTCCTTGATTCCGTGCCCACCTCGCTCGGAGACCGTGAGATGTTTGATGGTCTGCACGAGTGCACCAACTAGATGGAGGATCCCCGTGAGATCGGTGCTGTTGGCGTGCGGCTCCTTACTGGGGATCGATAGTGTGCACGTTCTTGAGATGGTGCCGATGTGTGCGGTTTACTCGGTGCCGATGTCGCCCCCAGTGCCGAGTGATCCAGTGGAGGCATGTCGGTGCGAGGCTTCTTTGGCACGGATGTCGGTGCCGTTTGAGCCTGTTGTCTCGGTGCCAAGTGATCTCTATGTTGGCCCGCCAGTGTGGCCAGTGCCATTGGTGAAGCCCGTGCTGTTGGTGCAGGTGGTGCCGATGGTCTCTGTTTCGGCTCCAAGTGGGCTCTCTTGTGCGGTACCAGCATCTTGGATGGTGCCGTTCAGACATGCCAGGCCTATCCGCGGTGCTGACCCTTGCAGTCGTCATTACCGATGGTAGCGAACGGGCTGGAGAAAGACTCATTTTCGATACCGTAAGGCCAGAGGGGGCAGAGGGATGAGATTTATCCATACCCTTGCTCTGGGAGGCCAGTTTTGGAACCGCTGGTGCGTCCTCTGACGGTGGTCGAAGAGACTTCTCATAGAGGAGAGTTTTCAGTCTGTTCGCTCGATCACGGCACGGTCTAGCCGTGAGTTTCGAGCAGTGGGGGCACTTTTGTGTCTGATGCGACTTCCCCAGGCACTTTATTCACTTAGAATGCCTGTTGGAAATGGGCATAGAATCCCGGCACGTCTCACACCTTTTAAAGCCGGGAGATCCCGGCATGAGGCATGGGGGAAAGGTGGCAAGCTGCAACAAAATTTTTTTTTTAAACTTTTGAATGGGGAGGGTTGGTAGGGGTAAAATAATTTGGATACTGAGGTAACTAATGGGATTAACTGGGTTTTTGATGGTTTTCTTTGACAGAGGTCGAGAGGAAAAGAGGCTCCGTCTGCTGCTGAGGACGGTAGAGAAGGAACTGAGGGGCCGCGTAGCGCGTGCGCCTAACAGACTCCAACGGCACAAGGGGGCGCCACAGCATATGCACGGTGCAGTGGAAACTGCTGGAAAAGTCTCCGGCGCGAGGACGCACCAGCACCCAGAGTGGAGCACCCACGGGGACACCACTCGAAGGAGAACCATTGTACTGAAACGGCAGGAGATTTAAGTATGGAGAATGTAATTACTTGAATTGGAATTTGGCGATGCTGCTGTGGTTAATTCTCCTTATTTTTGCAAAAAACCAACAAAACAAAAAACAAAAACAAAAAAACAATTCTTTAGTGGCCACGAATGCCCAATAGTCTTGTTTTTGCATTTCATCTGAAAGATAGCACTGCTGGCAGGAATGGTGTAACACCACTGCCTGTTAGCATCATACCAAGGCAGTGGCTTAAGAGTGATTCAGAGTAAGGGTTGTCATGTAACAAACTGCCAACATCACTTCCTCCAGCATCCTACTTTTATTTTGGAGGGGTCTCACATGAGATTTACAGAGATCAAAATCTGAGTTAGTATGACTGAATACTAAGATCACTTCAGTAGTTCTAATGGAATTATGCTAATGGAGGGCTTTATTGAGAGTGACACTGAAAAACAAATTTTCTTTTGGGGATTCTACTATTTGTAATGTCACCTTGCATTGTGAGACAAACAGGAGGACCTTCAAATTTTCCTGGTATGCTAAGGAATGGGTTCTCTATTTAATTCTTTTCAAATCACATTGAAAAGGAGTTTTCTGCTTCTTGCTGTGGTTTCTGAGCGAATCCAAGGGCAACACACCCAAAACAAGCTGCAACTCCTTTACCACCTCTTTTTCCATATCTGCCTCTAAAGTTTCATCTTTGTTCCTGTTGTCACTGGTTCATACTCTCTCACAGGTCCTGGGGAAGAATATTAACATAAGCTTCCCTTACATTTGTGCACAGGTAAGGTAACTATCTCACTGAATTAGACATGAATTGCATTTGACCATCGACAAAGCAGTGAACCTGACTAGACCCCAATTGCTGTCAAACATACAAAAACAAATAGGTGAAGACAAATAAATTCTTCCTCTAACTTATCAATATAAATGGAAGTTTGACTTTTGATTTGATGTTGTCTGTGCAACAGTGACCACATTTGAGGAACTGTGGTTTAATTTGCGCATTTCTATTTATGCAAACTGTATAGTATCACCAGTACTCACTTCTAGATAAAAATCCTACTATTTAACAAGCAGCAACAGAAAACAGAATTTGAAGCATTTTGCTTTTGCTCAGCTATGATCATTTCCAGCACAAAACCCTTACTGCTCTGGCACAGTCCATAAATAAAAGATGAAAGCCCCTGAATGGCTCTGTTAATTCTAATCCACTGAATAAAAGTTACCTCAGTAAGGGCTGAAGGACTTCATGGGATGACTGATCTTCCCGTTTGTGAATAAAAATAGAAAGTTTACCATCTACTGCCTCACTCTCTTCTCCAGGGTCTTTATCTCCTTTTATGGAATTTTTGGGGCTGGTTTTTGCCAGAGTGATATCTGGTTCAGAAGCAGTTGGAGACAGAACTGTCTGACAACCTTTGAGCAGAAAGGAAAAAGAACAAAGTCAGATACTTTAAATGACTGGTTTGAAATCAGCTTCCATAACTCATTTGTCTGGCTTTAAAAGCATTTCTTTTAGATTTATCTGAGCTTTCTTTCATGCGTCCACAATAAGCATCTTATTCAGAAAACTGAACTATACTGAACAATCAGAATACAAGCATTATAGAAACAGGTCTAATACCAGATATTTGAACTCATCTTGCTGTTAAGATTTTGGCAAGATAATCATCTGAATGCTAGCATTTAGGAGACATTTATCCTTAGTGCACTTTTTGCTAACACACATCTCTTACACAATCACGCATTATTTCTCAAGCTCATACAACACTTATTACATGTAATAAGAACAAATATTTAGACATGAGAAACTGTTAAGCACCTGGCACCACATAATCTGCCAGTTTTGCTAACAGCAGTGATGCAATCTTGGAGGCGGGGTCACTGGGGTCATCTTGTTCACTGTTCAAGGAAGGCACAGAGTAACTCCATGGGGGCAGTTCAACATTTCCACAGTCTTCTACACTCATGAGAGGAAGAGCAGCACGGCACAGCTGGAGGATTATAAGGACGAGTTTTGGAGAAGGGCGTTGGTCCAAAAGCAGTGAGAGAAGTTTGGACACACAGGCTGGCTGGCTCAGGATAGCTTTACCTATGTGACTCCTGAAAGAAGAGAACATAGTCATCTCTCTGACTGCAAAACAGGAAAGTTAAATTATCCTCTTGAAATCAAATATAAACTATATGACGACAGGTTTCAGAGGCAGCCATGTTAGTTGGTTTCAGCAAAAACAACCAGGGGCCCAATGGCACCTTGAAGACTTATGTCATAATAAAATGATTAAGTCTGATGAAGTGCATTACAACTCTCAAAAACTACAAGATGACATTCTTGCCACTGGTAAAAGGATCTTTATAGTGATACATGATTATATTATTAAAGCCCTTACATAAAAATTAAGTCATGATCAATTTCAAATGCAAGAGAAATACCCCATTATTTATCTCTGCTGTCTCAAGCCTTACACAACTCCCATAAAATGTTTGTCTATTTCCCACATAATCCCTCATAAAACAGCTCTTGAAGATTGTTCCATTATTTGAGATTTCATGACAAATTTCAGAGCAAAACAATTCAAATGTTGCTATTTAGTCTCATTAATCCTCCAGCTCAAAAAAAATCCAAGAAAGCTTCCCCAAAACACCAAAGCTTATAAGCATAAGCACAACTGCGAATACTGTGATATTCAGTTTCACTAATCTCTTTTGTAACACGTAAGTACTGTATTATTTCAGTATATACTACACAGCCCCGGGCAAATACAAAACAGTTATTTAACAGTGGTATTACTGCAGCTGTATGTCACTTTTCATCAACAAAAAGATTCCATACGCAGTAAGATGCCAAAAACACTTTGCAAAACTGCAGTTTTTATACTCAATCTTGCAGTTGTTCCCAGTGTACAACTCCTATTAAGGTAATAAAAACCAGGACCACAGGGTCAGGTTTAAAATGGTATTATACTGAATGGTTGCATTCTTACTGAATAAACCATTTACTCTGTTGCTGCATATATCTTAAAAACATGCAGGCATGTGACAAAAGTAAGTTAATGTTGTCAGACAAGAACTGTGCCACAACAAATATAGTTTTTGATTTTTGAAAGTAATGATGGACATCTACACATCTGCACCCGCTGTCAGTAAGTTATTAATCCTAAAATTTATCATAAGTGTGTTTATGCTGCAGGTCACATTTCAAAATAACTTTAAGCTTTTGGAATAGTATTGAAAGAGGTGTCATTATCTTTACTATTTCCATTAGATGGAGAGTAAGCCATCAAAAAATGACTATCAAAATTCTTCCAGTACCTTGACAAGTCATTAAGAAGGCTAAGTACATCTTGCAGTGCATCATTTCCAGCAGCCTGATTACCACAACATTCTGTGGCTCGTGCCAGGTGATTGGTGAGAAGACTGGAGACCTGTCGAGCCAGACCAGAATGAACAGCTTCCGTTGATCCACCTTCAAAAGTAATGCAAAAATGTACAAATGTAATTGTGTACATGATAAAAAAGTAATATATTGGAAAAAACCTAGACACATTTATTTAAAGTACAAGTAATTGCTTATAGATATCATTGAGTTACAATCAAACTTGCAACAACAGCTGACAGATAGCAAATCGACAGTGAGTCTTATGATACAGAGTAGTTGAACATACTATTCTATTTATGTGGATAATATTTAAGTAGGTATTTTTCCCACCAATGTAATTTTGCTAACCCAGACTCCAGAAATTTCAGAGGGGTCTAAACACAGAAGTGCTGGTTTTCTATGAATATAGGAACACAAGAGTCAAAAGAACTTTTTCAAGTTTGCTAGCAGCCTGTCAGATTAAAAAATCCTGAAAGAGAAAATTACTCCCCTGGAGTTGTTACATCAAGGAAGAATTCAAGCCATTACATTTACAGTTGATTAAACCTGAGATTAAGTCACCTAAGTCTCTCCCTCTCAAAAAATTCTGTAATGAAAAACTTCTCGATTCGTTTAAAACTAATACCTTCCCATTCATTTTAAAATCCCATCTCAATAGTATTTTTATCATCTAGCTCTAATACAGCATTTTTCATCAAAGCATTTTTCAAAGCATTTCATAAGTTATTTTATATATATATATATATACACACACACACACACACACACACACACACACACACACACACACAATATAAAGTTACAATATCTTATGTTTAATAAAAATAATTATCCCTAAATGTCAGTGACTGGTCAATGCAAGATTCACAAAGCATATACTATTTCTTCTCATACAGTAAACTCAATGTCTAGTAGTGATTTTAAAATACACAATACAGAATATCAACATTGCTCTTACCCTCTTCTTTTTCCCATTCAACACAGCGATTGGCTAGAACCTGGAAGGCAGCCCAAGCCATTGTAGCCACTTTCTGTTTCTTAGTCTGTTTTTCATTTGAGCTGGATTCTGTCTGGCTGCTTAAACTACAGAGTCTGTCCATAAGCTGTACCAGGCCACTGCGTACCAAGCACTTCTCCTCACTCCTGTTCAGAAGAATAATGAATTAAGGTTGCACTGGAGTAACTTCTCAACTATTTTTCACTTACACAAGCTATCCCACATTTCTCTGCTTCTGTACTGTATCTATTTATCATTTCTTGCATTGGACAATTCACTGTTTCCTCCATTACTTTATCCTTAGAGAGGACAAAATGTAACAGGATAGTCTCCAAGTTTGTCTTCCAGAATTATTCCTAAATGTCATGATACCAAGCTGTTCCTAATAGATTAAATGCTACATAAATGGTTATCAAATGTATATGCGGTCTACAGGGCATTATTTCAAATTATGCCAGCTGATAAAAATGGAAGACACATTAATCTTCTTTCTTTCTTATCTCACATCATTAACAACAGTAATATTTTACATTTGTTTAGAGCTTTATAGATTCATAATGCACTCATGATGTTCACTAACGCCCCAAAACATCCCAAGACACAGTTTGGTAGGTTCTATGCTTACTTCAGGTAAACTGTGAAAGCTGAAGTGTCTTGCTCAGTGCTACAGAACAAATCAGTGGCAGAGGCAAGACTTGGCTCTGCCAGTGCCCAACCCTGTGTGTCTATTCCTCAGCAATACACTGTCAGGAGATATTACAGGGTGATTTCAAAACCAGGATGCTAAGTGCAGGGAAAACTTCATCAGCATAGGAAAAATGGATGTGTGTATGAGAGAGAGGGAATGAGTGAGAAAGAGAGAGAAACTGTGTAAGAAAATGGTTCATAATCCACCCTCAGCCACACAAAGCACTTGTGCTAATAGTACTGAATTGTGTACATATCTCAGAGTTGATCCAATACGTTCAGACTTTCTAACATGCCACTTACAGGGTCAGAGGACTGAAAAAAAATGAGGTATATCCCACTCTACATAAAACTTCCTTTTGAAGCAACACTTAACTACATGGCACAACTATATCAAAATAATCGAACCATTCTTTTCTCTCTCTCTTTGAAGCAAAATGTTTCCTACCTTGTATATGGTATAGTACACAAGAGGCCAATGCTATTTGCACAAGCAATGGGGTAACGAGCACACAATGAAACCACTGAGGTCATGGTCTCTCCAAAGGCTTCTTGGACTTGTTCCACCATCCCACCACACGTGAGTTCTTCAATTCTGTGGGAAGTTCTATATTTTAAATTGTGTCTTTCTGCACCAAGAACAATTAAAAGCTTCCAAACATAGCTACAGGAAATCACCACCATTTGAAAGAAATTATGAAAGATTTAGACACAAAAGTTTTATACCAGATTTATATAAAATGAAAGAAATTCTTAGTGCTACAAAATATGGTCTTCTTGCTCTACTCCTCAAAATAAATATAAAATAATGCATGCAAAATCACCTTTCTGCCTACAGGCTTGACTGAGAAACTGGTTCCAGACATTAAACAAAATATTTACATTTCTTTTTACAGTTAAAAATGTTTTTATAAAGCTGCCAAAATGTTGTTACCTTATACCATAAAATCCACTCTTTCAGATCTTACTGATTAATTTTGTTTTGTGTGTTTTGATTTAAAATCACAAACATAAAAGAATCTCTCATGTGCTCTTGCCATTAGATCAAAATACATTATACAATTGTTAAGAACCAAAACACCTAAATATTTTACTTCCGTAGCCCTGCACACTAGGGATGTGAAAGGTTAACCCATAATCATTACCCTTAGTGGGTGATGTTTACCGGTTCTGGTTTACTGTTGGGGGGTGAAGCAGCTACCCACTTGCCATGGGCAGGAAGCTGGGGTAACTCCTAGACCCAGCACGAGCCAGGACTGAGCCGGCCTTACTCAGTCCTGGCTCACGCCGGGTCTAGCAGCCCCCTGTCCACAGGGGGTCCCAACTTCCCTGTAGGACGCCACACAGAAAGGGGCTGCTCCTGGAGCAGCCTCCTCTGCCTGCACTGCTGCCTCTGATATAGGCAGCTGCATGGAGGGGGGCAAATGACACTGCAGAGATGGTGCTGGGGGGAGCTGGCTCCCCCCAGCACCGGCTCCTGCTTCCCCCCACCCCCAGCCTCTGATATAGAGGCAGTAAGGGAGGGGGGAAATGCAAGTAGTCAATTCAACTACTCGATAAGTCTAGACTTATCGGATAGTCGACTAATTGATTACTCTTTTACATTCTTATCCAGAGCTGCCCCTGTCACCAGTGGTCTGCGTTTGTTACCACTACCCCTTAATTGGTTAATCAGTTAAATTTCACATTTGCATCCCTATTGCACACAGCCACTAGGCAGCTAAAACAACATAAATGAAATCCAAGTCTCTGCTCATCGGTGTTCCAATTTTTTCCATCCATGTGCAGAATAAATTTTTGTTATGTGCACTGAGGAATGTGTGGATGTGCACCATCAGTAGAAACACATGTTGCCGGCTGTGGGCACTCTGCTAATCAGCTAGGTGGTATCTGAATCTCTCCTGGGTGGAGACCCAAGTGCTCAACTTACAGGGAACACTGCTACTCACACAATTCTTCTAGGTCAGCAGTTCTCAAGTACTGGGTCATTGGCCTAAAGTGACTAAGAGGCAGCAGCAGATACAATGGTGTTGAGGTTACAATTCCTACTTCTTTCTCTGTCTTTAGTCATCTAGTGAGATGAATTTGCTTAAATCACTTACAACTAACCCTGAACTAGTAGCGCCCCATAAGACTTTATCAAACCTGCATGTTCTGACAAGCTATAGGACCATAGTGTCCATCCAGTTCTGAAGCAGTAGTCACTCTAGTGGGACTGCTATAGCAAACTAGCCACACTCAGCCAGCCAAATAACCACATTGTTCAAGCCAACTAGCCACACTCAACCAGACAAATAGCTACATGTGGCTAGCATGTTGGACACCACAGCTATAGGATCTAGCAATTCTTTTGAAGCACTGTGGGAAATATTAAAAGGCATTCCAAGATGTCTGAAAATTCATGCCCTGGCAAGGTAAGGAAGTTATTTCTTTAGCTGCTGTTGGTATAATGCAGTACACCTCCTTGCATAAAGCACACCACCTAGTCCCGAGTTTAACAAAGTTGTGAGTAACAACTTACCTTGGTCCTCCTTGAAGTACCATAGTCACTGGACCCACAAGATGCGTAACACCACCAACCCGAACAGCTGCTGTTAGGAGCTCTCTCATATGCACGAGTGCCTGTTTCCTTGTATTCCCACGACGCCATCTGGTCTGAGCAGCTAATAGAAAACTGCTACTGGATACCTAATAAAGAATTGTCTGTTTTACTACATAAGCCCCATTCTGTACCAAATTAAAAATGGATGTTACATTTGTGCTTGAGTACATACGGCGTTAGCAGGTTGAACATGACATACCGCTTGGTCAGGATTTGTCCCAATGAAAGCAAACAGCTGCCCTAACAAGACACTGTATGTAGGTTTATCTCTGCTATCTTCGATGGTCAAAGACTGAAGAAGAGTAAAAGAGCTACTTCTATGACTAGTGACATGGCGCCGCCTATGGGAAAACAGCACTTATTAGAGAATTTAAAAATGGGTTGATCTATGAAAATTTTTCTTCTAAAACCAGGGTACGTTAGTAACAGAAATACAGAATATACTGTTAGGTGTTTCATACAGCAATTCAGTGGACCAGCATCTACATACCTCTGAGTAGATCTAGTGAACTCCAAATCTTCATTTCCAATCATTTCTAGGTCAGAAGGTGCTGACATGCTACGAAGGAAGACAGGCTGGCGGACAGCATGAGATATCACTTTCGTTTCTGATGCTGACTTACAAGCTGCAATGTTATAAAACAATGTTTTGTCACTGGTGGTTTCTGCATTTCATTTTTATAGCAAGTTTCCATAGTAAGGTAACCTCTGATAAAAAAAAGTATTGTAGATAAGCTATCAGTCTTCTTAAACCCCTCTCTTTACTCCATCCAGTAATAGCCTTATAATTAAATATTTACTTATAATGTGAGATGGCAGAATGTGGAATTATTTATCAATTGGAAAGGAGAGGGATCAGAGGTCATTTTAAAATTACTATATTTTTAAAATTAAGCTATATAACTGAGAAATGTAAAAGACTAACAGCCTATGTTTGAAATATAATTGTTATTAATGTTGCACATTCCCCTTATTGGTTTTGAAATTAGTCAAATAACTCTATTCACAGAGCTACGCTGGTAACATGGTGACACTGGTATGAAAATAGTAAACAGGGGCATATTAGTTCAATGCCCCTAAAAACAAATTCACTGCTTGTTAAATGGAAAAGGAATAATAAGTAGGGAAATGTGATTTTAAGGGCTATTACAGCTGATTAATTATAGGTAGGTCCACCAAGAGGGGGTGGGAGCAAAGAGAGCAATTGTCCCAGGGCCTGGAGACTCAACAGGGCCCAAGACTCCAGCCACTGCCACAGTAGCAGCGAGAGCCCCAGGCCCTTTAAATTGCTGCTGGTGCGCTGGGCTGAGCGCTCTGGGCAGCACTAAGGGCTGGCTGGGGGGAAGGCCTCTTCCACCCTTTGTGTTGCCCCTTCCAAGAGTGCGGTGCTGCACCCCCCTTGCCCAGAGGTCCATGGAGGCTGTTGCTCCGCTGATTACAGGTGTCAATTATATTAATAGAAAACATTCAGGTGTAATAATCCAATGCACTGTAAACTGGTACCTGGTGTCTCAGCAGGGGTACCGGATATACTTCTTGTGAGACCAGCTTGCGCTGCAATAGTAACATGCAATAGTAGCTCTGCTCTATTCATCAAGCTCTTTACCAATGCTTTTGTTTTAGCCAAGGGATGCGAGGACTTCTGAATCAGAGAATTGACTTCTTGAAAAAATTTCTCCCTAAAATGGTGAATGAAAAATTTGTTCTTCATTCCTTCTGACATAACTGGTAAAATTTTAATGATGTCCATCTTATAATCTCTTACTTATTGTTTTTGAGTTAAGAAACAAATTGAAAACAGCAAAACTAGGGTTCTTCTTCCTCCCTTCCCTTTACATATCTGTAAATAGTTAACTGTACTTAGGTCTCCAGAATTTTGAGGAACTTGGGTGATCCCCAAAATGACCCTCTTTATGCAGTTACCAGCAATGTGGAGAGGCCTTTCAATTCTATTGTCAATACAACAATCTAGTCAAGGCTTCTGTTCCACTTTGTAAGTAAAAATCACAGAGAAGTTGTATACAAGACTTAGATCTTGATTTGAACAGATGCTTAACCACATGCATAACTTCAAACCTGTGAGTAGTCTCCTTTAACTTAGTAAAGCCATGTCTACACTACGAAATCAGGTTGAATTTATTAAGGTTGATTTTTAGCACCTGATTTTGTAAAGCTGAAGGTGCATGCCCCCACTGTGTGCAAGAATTCAACGTAGTTTAAAGTAGCACATTCCGAGCAGAGTGGCTACCGTCAACTTTAGAGTGATGCTCTGTGGGTAGCACACTGGGGCCAAAACTGAACAGCAGGTGCTTCTGGATACATGCTATCAGCATCCCATAATGTACTGGTCTCCTTCCTCTCCCGCTGCTTGAAAGCAACAGCAAACAGTCTTTTCATGTCTTTTTTCCCCCCTGGTTTTCTGTGCAGATGCCATAGCATGGTAAGCATGAAACACATCCCTGAATCTATTCAGCAGCAAAGTGTGATGGTAATTATATTAACCAGTGTGCCTTAGGCTGGAGTATATCTAGGGTCTGCTGGAACAAGGTTCAAAACAAACAAAAGAAACTTTTTCTTCACTCAGCACATAGTCAATCTGTGGAACTCCTTGCCACAGGATGTTGTGAAGACTAGGACTTTAACAGGGTTCAAAAAAGAGCTAGATAGATTCATGGAAGTTAGGTCCATCAATGGCTATTAGCCAGGATGGGTAGGAATGGTGTCCCTAGCTTCTGTTTGTCTGGAAATGGGTGACAGGAGAGGGATCACATGAGGATTACCTGTTGTGTTCCCTCCCTCTGGGCATCTGGTATTGGCCACTGTCAGCAGACAGGATACTGGGGTAGATGGACCTTTGGTCTGACCCAGTATGGCCATTCTTATGTTCTAATGAGGATGAATCTCAGGAGGCCATGAACATACTCTTCTGCAAAGCACTTGAGCTGAGCAACTGGCAGATACTGCCGACATTCGATTGTCTGGATACATAGAACATCAATTCTGGTGCTGTGAGACAAGCGCAGAGTGGTGGGACCGCATGCAGTTATGGGACAACCAGCAGTGGCTGCAAAACTTTCACATGAGTAAGGCCACTTTCATGGAAGTTTGCAGACTGCTTTCTCCCAGCCTGAAGTGCAAGAATACCAGAATGAGACCTGTTCTGGCACTGGAGAAGTGAGTGGCAGTAGAGCCTTGTGGAGGCTTGCAGTACCAGATGAGCTAATGGTGAACTGCGAATCAATTTGGACTGGGGGAAATCTACAGTGGGGTTACTGTGATCCAAGGCACTCAATACCCTGCTGCTATGTAGGGTAGTGACACTGGGGAACATGGATACCACAGTGGATGGTTCTGCTGCAATGGGGTTCCTTACATGTGGGGGGCGGGCGGGGGGAGGGGAGGGAGGGTAATAGAACGCACATCCCTATCTTGGCACCTGACCATCTTGCCAAAGAATGTATAAACCACAAGGGGTACTTCTTGATGGTGCTGCTGGATTACAAGGGCCGTTTCACCGACATCAGCATGGGATGGTCAGGAAAGGTGTATGACATGCGCATCTTTAGGAACTCCTGCCTCTTCACAAAGCTATACGCTGGAACTTTCTTCCCAGACCGAAAAAATTAACATCAGAGACATTAAAATGCCAATATAATCCTTGGAGACCCAGCTACCCCTTGCTCCTGTGGCTCATGAAGCCATGCATAGTCAGCCTGGACTGGTATAAGGAGCAGCTCAATTAAAGGCTGAGCAAGTGCAGAACAGTGGTAGAATGTGCTTTGGGCATTTAAAGTGAATATTTCACAGTCTACTGACTAGGATGGACCTCAGCAAAACCAGCATTCCTATTGTTGTGGCAGCTTGTAGTATGCTCCATAATATTTGTGAGTCAGAGGGAAAGTTTTATGCCAGGGTGGGGGAACTGAGGCACAGCACCTAGCCAATAATTATGGGAAGCTAGACACCAGGGCAATAAGGAGAACACAGCAAAGGGCACTGCAAATCAGAAAAGCCTTGAAAAACAGCTTTGTGAATGGCCAGATGATTTGAGAGTCACGCATATTTCTCTTGAGGTGTCACTGCATTTAGTATGCTTGCCTGTAACCTCCCCCCAACCCCTCAACACAAGCAATGAAGAGACTATTCAGAAATCATGCGTTTTTATTTAGGGAATCCAGCAGGGATAGAAAAAGAGTTCAGGCTGGGAGCTTTGGGGTGTGTATTAAGGATGTTAAAGACTAGTTAACTAGTCTATAAGCATTTGCTTATCAGATAATAATGTCGACTAGTCAATTCCCCCCCTTGCTGCCTCTGTGAAATGGAGGCAGCAAAGGGTGGGGTGGGGAGGGGTACTTCAAAGTGGCAGCGCGCTCTAGGGCTCCAAGAGACGAGGCTACGAAACTCAGTGAGGAGGAAATATGGGTCCACTAGGGCTGCAGGGGGTGCCTATGCCCATAGCGGTCCTGGAAGGCTGCCATGCAGATCACCACATCCATCCATGGCTCTCAAGACTCTCTCCTGGTTCTTCACTTCCAGTTCCCTGCACCCTCTCCTATCCTCATGCTCCGCTTGCATCTCCTGCAGCAGCCTATTCTCTGCTCGCTTAATCACTCCCTGTCCAAGTGGGCAGATTGCATTTGCTCCTTGAACATGCCATACCTAGTAAGTTTTTGCCTGCATATTTGTGCTAGCCAGACAGCTGGTGGAGCCAGAGGAGCATGCAGCATGGTCGCTGCTGTTCCCACTGTAATGAAAAGTGAAGGGAAGACTTTCCAGGAGATACGTTGTCGAGGGTAAAACAATCTTTTAGCATAAAGGAAGGTCTGTCTAAAGACAATAGGGATATGTTATGTACAAGGCCACAGCTATGCTTTCACCCCCCATTATGCAGCAGGTACACCACAGAGATCTTAGGGAAGCAGCTGGACTTGGTCTGATGGCAGGCATGGTAAGGGACAGGCCAGGGCTCAAGCTTGTGGTGGCAAGGGGGTCCGGACGTGCCCACATGGTGCCCATGTATTCGGCACCTCCCTCCACCCCTGTTTACCAGGAGAGTGCAACTTTCCCTTCCTGCAGGAGCATGTAAACAGGAGGGCCAACAGGGGGAGGGTCTAGGTGTGGTGACAAGGAAAGGCAGGGTAGGGCAGGGTAGAGGTTCGTGCAATGCCCATGTGTTGGCACCCTCCTGTTTGCCAGGAGAGTGCAACTTTCCCTTCCCACAGAAGCATTTGGGTGGGAGGGAAGAGGGGTCCAGACAAGAAAGCAGGGCAGAAGCTCAAGCCATGCTTCATGGGGGATGAGCAAATGGAGGTTTACTACAGAGGCACCAACTAACAGCTTCCTCTGCTTCATCCAGGTTGCCATGTGCGACATCAGTCTTCTCCGAACCACAGAGGAGAATGTGGCCAGAATCCTGGACTTTATGTTTCAGTGCTTTGGGCTGAGATGCGCCAGACCACTCACTGCTATCTGGGTGTTGAAAGGTGTCCTACCATGAAGGACAGAATATGTCAGGCCTCCCCAGAAACCTTGCGAGAAGGATTAAAGGGTTCCTCTGTAAGAGTTTTATAGAGCTGTGCAGGGAGGTTCCCACTCTGTCTCCAAACATGTTAACAAGCTGTTCCTGTGAATCCCGACTGTGTAGGCAGATCACATCCAATGGCCTTAGCCCGCTGGTAGTGCAATAAAAACTGTGAACTCATAAGATGTGCCCTCCCTGGCCTCAGGGCTTGGCTGCAAGTCATCTTGGGAGGGGATTATCTCCAAAGTTATAAAAAGGTCTTGGCTGTCAGTGACACTGGTTGCCCCACTTGCCTGCTGACCATTCTCATCTTCCTCCTCCTCCACACTGTCCTCCACACTGCTGCCCAAGGCTGCCTGAGGAGTGTCTTGGGAGGAACCCACTAACTGGCTTGGGAAACTGGTCAAGTCCCCCTTTAGGATCTCAGCAGCTGCTCACAGAAGTGGCATGTTTGAGGCAATGATCCAGACCATCTTTTTGTCCCTTTGTCTTCTGGTACAACTGCATCAGCTTCTTTATTTTTATGCAGCACAGCTGGCTGTCTCTGGCATGTCCTTTCTCCTCCATGCCCTTTGCAATCTTAGCACAGATATCAGCTTTTCTTTTGCTGCTTCGTAGTTCTGCCTGAACAGATTTATCTCCCCCCACAGTGATGAGGTCCAAGATCCCTTGCATGCTCCATGATGGTGATTGTCTTTGACTCTGGCAATTCATGGTCAGGTGTGCTGCTGAGCTGTGCTGCCTGCTCTGAGGTCTGCTTGCTATGCTGGCCAAACAGAAAATGAAATTCAAATTTTCCCTGGACTATTCCTGTTCACCTGGAGAGCGGTAGAGTTGAAAGTCCTGGCCAGGGTAGTCATAGTGGGGCACTGTGGGACACCCCACAGAAATTAAGAACAATTACTTTCTCAGTGCTGCATCTGCACTTCTGTAAAGTTGACCATGCAAGGTTGAATTTAGTGTAACTCCTCATGAAAAGCAGGAGTACTGAAATCAACTTTAATGGCCCATAAAGTCGATGAAACGAGTTTGGTAGCATGGTCTCATTTTTCAGACATTCAACTTAATGTGGCAAAGTTTGACCTAAACTCCTAGTGTAGACCAGGCCCAAGACTGCATGTGATTAAAGTTAATGGATATACTTAAGTACTTTGGCTTAATCAGGGCCTAGGATGCTTAGCTAACATATCCCGCTACTAACCTCAATGACAGGACCATATTCTCAAGATCACTCCCATCAAAGGAAATTTCTTTCATTGAACATAAAAGTTCCAGTTCTTTCATTTTGCTCTAGAGAAGAACAGGATGAAAATGTATCTGATTAAGTAGGATCATGGGATTTTTTCTGCACATATTCATTAAAAGTGTCCATGGTCACAAACCAAGAATATTAATCACCCATATCTAACTGCCAACTCTTTAATGCAAACATAGGCACTGGGAAATCATAATACATTTTTGGGACATCTTACTCTTCTGATATTTCTACTCCAAAAAGCAACAGTGATTGATATTTATGATGAATTCTTATTGTCAGCATATACCTTAGACAACTTGAAAGCATGTATTACAATTTTTAGTACTAATATACTTATCCACTAAAAAACTTAGCAGTAAATGGAAGAAAAGAGTAAATATAGTACACCCCATAAATGCAAAAATAAGATAACAGGCGCTTATTTCTGTGAATGAACGGGATAAATGCAATGCTTACCTCATTGAAATGATAATCGTAAAAAAATGGAACATTGTTTTCTAGCTTCCCATGTATAGAATCATCTACCTCATTCTGCCATCTCTGTTCCAATTCAGCTACACTCTAGTAAAAAACACAAAAACATTGAATATACAAAAGCATCCCTTTATCTTAGTTTCAGTAAGAGAAAAGAGGTCTTTGAATGCATTTTGAGGGGTTTCTTTTAGTTTTTTAAATGTCTATGTTAGTAATACCTTAAGTAGTTAATAATAAAAAATTTCTTTGGTTGTCTTACCTGCAATTGTCTTTCCATGGCATTTAGCTTTTTGAAGGTCTCCCCCATAATTTTACACAGCAAATCATATTCCTCAGCATGTTCTTCTTGATACTGGAAGTTTATTAGGGACTGGAGTGCATCAACCAAGTTCAAATGTTTAATAACACATGAAACTACCATCTCCTCCATTACATCTGGCTGAATCACTTCCCTGTTACAGATGGAAACTAATCTAATTAGCAAAGATACAAAAGAATATGTATTTACCATTCACTAGCAAGAAATTGTGCTTTAGTATCTTGTAGTGTGGTGATCACCCCACTCCACTGAAATAAGGGTTAAACCTAGTCCTGGGAGAGGGCTGGGTCCGTAGGTCAATCAGGTGAAGGCAGGTAGCAGCCAATCAGGGCCTAGCTAGGGCAGTATAAACAGGGGCTGCTAGGCTCATGGAGGCACTCTTGCTCTAGAGATGGAACAGGAAGGACCTGGCTGCCTAGTAAACTAGGATACCTGAGATGAAGCAATGCTGGAAAAGGGCAAGCAGAGCTGTGGAGCTCTGGCCAGGCAAACTTCCTAGCTGAGACCTTGTTTTCAAGCCCTGAGGTGTATGAAGGCTGCAGGAAGGAAGCCAAGCCAGGAGAAGGCTGCAGGTTCACACACCCTTGCCAATGATGAGTGGCCATTTCAGACTGCAGTTTGCCCTTGAGGTAAGGGGCTAGATCACGACTAGCAGGGAATCACTGTGTTATATAACCACAACCCCCTATATACTAAAGGTGGGTATAGGGGGTTGTGGTTCCCTGGGAGTGGAAGACCCCAGAGTGTGAGGGCACTGCCACTGGGTAGTACTGAAAGGAAGGGGCACCATGGGACGGAAGTGACATGGGGCCTGAAGTGGTGGAGACGACAGGTAACGAAGGGCAAGCCACCAGCCAACAGGGGCACTTCAGGGCTGGAAGAGCTCATTCCCAGATAGACCAGCAGAAGGGGCCATGCCAATGAATGTTCAACCTGCCACAGAGCTATGAAATGCATATCAAGTTGAGAATTATCTTTTTCAATCTGATATTTCTGTGCCTAATATTATTGTAATAAATATCATCCTTCAATTATCACTACTGAGGTATTGGAGAATATTTTGTATGTATTTTGTTTGGTTTCCACATTTGACAGCCCTTTGTATGCTAGTTTCAATAATAATGCTGAAGAAACAGTTACTTACTTTATACTAGGTCTAAACTGAGGCCGAGCACGTCCAGATATTTCCCTGAGTTTTATCATGATTCCTGGAGGCAACCTGATCCTAGGCAGATCAAAGTAATGTCCGACAGGAGGCACTAAGACATCAGAAGGATAGGTGAATTCTCGATCCTCGTCTATAGTAAGAGGCAGTGGAGAAGGGCTTGGAGTAAGGGCTGGAGATATTATCCCATTGGCCTCCACCTGCCACTGACATCTGAGAAAATAAAGATAAACAATTACCTATATTAAAGGGCCTTTAATTTCCTTCTAACCCTTACTCCTCATGTTGAGAAAGGCATAGTGCAATACCTTACTTAAAAATGTTGTATATGGGGCTTTATTTCAGAACATGAAGAAAGTAAGAGGTTCATGCATCACAAAATGGCAGAACACAGCACCCATTGAAACAAATGGAAATGTTGCCAGACTGAGCTTTCTAGCGCATGAATTTGGCTCCTACTGAATCAGAATCGTAAGAATAAAAGAATGGCCATACTGGGTCAGACCAAAGGTCCATCTAGCCCAATATCCTGTCTGCTGACAGTGGCCAATACCAGATGCCCCAGAGGGAAGGATCACAATAGGTAATCCTCACGTGATCCCTTCCGTCACCCACCTCCAAAGAAACAGAGGCTAGGGACACCATTCCTACCCATACTGGCTAATAGCCATTGATGGACCTAATGTCCAGGAATTTATCTAGTTCTTTTTTGAACCCTGTTAAAGTCCTGGTCTTCATAACATCAAATCAAAATCAGGGCAACAACAGTGGGTCATCTGGGTTTCAGAGCCAGTATAGTTTGGACAGCTGGACACTGGCATTCTGAAGTATACCTGAGACCCCAGGTGGGGAATCAGTGTTAATTCTCCTTTATGTTTGCATTACAGATGCTGGCAGATGGGGCTGGCAGAGGATGGTGTGGATCTGTGGGTACAGTATTGTTTTCTGGGTGCACAGGAGGGCTTCCAGCTTTGTCTGGAGGTTTGTAGCTGGGCCTCAGTGGTGAAACAGTCCTAAGCAGGCACAAGAAGACAGGCATGTTATGGAGCCAGCTGTTGCCCCTTCTGTGCACTGCGGTGGCTCAGGAGCAGGCACCAGATATGATTTTCCCCCAGGTGAAGCGATTTGGGAATGTGTAAAGGGATAGGTTTAATGATCAGAACTAAGGACAACTTTGGACAGACACTGGAACTTTTCTCATGACTAAAAATTGCCCTCCCTCGCCCCGGAGGGACATGTGTCACATGTGTGATGGGGTACTGCAAAGTGCCTTCCAGTCAACAAGGTGAGAAGGTACACGAACGAGAGATAGGAGTGCTGATAATATCTCATCTGGCCACAGTATATGGGATATAAGCATTATTCAGAGACTTGGGAGCGGACATGTTGGCTGATATCAAAGAAGGTATTTGCTGATGTCTACAAAGCTGGCTAGGTATGTGAGGGAGGCAGCCACGCTAACTGATGGCTCCTCCTCGTGGCAGATATCCAGGCCATGGATACGGTATCAAATAAAATGAATTGGTGAAGGATTTAAAAGAGGTATTCTTTAAAGAAATGGAAACCAAGTGGGGGTCAGAGCTCCAATGACCTGTACAACAGGGAGCCAAATCTTCATTCGAGAGATGGGTGCGGCAAGGTGCCAACAGCAGGATGCCTGAGGAGAAGGGGAAGGGCTGACAGCAGCACCCCATTGGTATATGTAAATGATTATGGAATTATTGGCACTGTATATTTTTACATGCCAGGCACTCCCCAACATTCAAGAATAAATTTGCAGCCTAATTAGATCACATTCAGTGTCTTCCGTCCTTCCAGCATAGCCAAACATTTATTTATTCAACAGATTTTGCCTTTTTCTCTGTTAAACTACCCATGAACAGATTATACAATTCTGAAACTCACTGACTTCAAGAAAGAAAATTGATTCTTTAGGTTTACAGATTATTCAAATGCTCATTTTACCTGATTTTAAAATATGTGCTATAATGTACCTACCAAACACCCACTGTACAAACTTCCCATTTTTATATTAGAAAGAAATATTTGTAACTCAAGCAGTGATTGGAAGTAACTCAAGTCATTCAAAATGCCACAATTTATTTAACTGGCTAACAGCACAAATTGGGAAGTTTACAATGATACACAAAAATTTTCTGCTAGCCAATATTACAAAATTTGAACTAAGAAGTTACTTTTCATAAGTATATGAGCTGGTAAAGCTTGAGTGATTAAAATGTTTGCTGAAAGTTAATACAGAAAGGCTATGAACTTGGCTGAATGGAAGTTTTCTATAAAAATATGAATTAGTTTTCACAGAATACTTTCCAATTTTCACTCAGCTCTAGTAAGGAAAAAGATCTTTTTCTTTTACTAAGATTATTTCTTTCCCCTGCAATAGTTATATAGACTTAATAGCACTGCTGAGTTAATTATGTCTATATATTTTAGAGAATTGTGCGTCTGTCTGTGAGTCTGTTTGTTGAAGAACTCCTCCTAAACAGAAAGAGCTAAGACCACCAAATTTGCTATGCAGCTTCCACTTCTCCTAACTTAAAACAAGATCAGAGTTTGGCTGTGTCATGACAACTGTAAGTACTGGATACGGGACAGTTTTCCATAACATGGAAAGGGAGGGGCTGCTGTTCGGAGGGACACTGTATGAGAGTGGCCACCGGGAGCAGCAAGCCTATAGGAAGCTATCCTGCAGAATGTCCACTAGCTACACCACCAAGGGAGTGGCCAGCAGGGCTGAGGCTCTGCCATCTTGCCTGCCAGCACACTGGGTAAATAGCCCTCCTGCCCCAAACTCTTGCACCCCTCCCCTGACCCTTGGCTGCAGCATTGGAGTGGGAGGGAAGAAAAGGCCCCTGGTGACTAGGAGGCAGGCTGAGGGAAGAGAAAATGCCCCAGAGGTTGGGGAGGGTCTTGAGAGAGAAAAGGCCTGTGCCAAATGGGACTCCCGGCCCTGCGTCCCTCATCAACCCTCACTCTCATATCCTCCCCCAGTCTCCTGCACTGCTCCCAAAGGCTCTGCCCTGACTCCTGCACACGCACACACTCACACCCTGCCAGCATCCTGCCCTGCAGGACCCAGGAAATGCCAGGTAAGTCTTCTAGGATACAAATAAAAAAAAGTGTAGAGCAGTCAGATACATGACTGTGCGCTTAAGTACAGCAGCAAATTAACTTTTTCTGAAAGCTATCTGGCTTCAAAATGCAAATTAAGTAAAAAGACAAGGGGGGGGGGTGAGGCAATATCTTTTATTGGATCAACTTTTGTTGGTAAGAGAGCAGCTTTCGAGTCACAGAGGTCTTCTTCAGATCTAAGCTTCTCTCTCTCTCACACCATTAAAAGTTGCAGTCACAACTACACTGCATACAATTAAATTAAAATTAAAATTCAGATTCAGATTCAAATCAACTTTTTTTTTTTTTTTTTTTTTTACCTCTGTAACAGTTTAGATCTTAAGAGTTCCTGGCACGTTTCCTCATCTTTGGTAATTTCTGGTCCATTGTATAATATCCTTAGCATGGAGCAGGCTAACACAGAGAGGCCTAAAGCCAGATCAACCAAGAATGGTAATCCTCCCGACACATCTTCTGAGGACTCCTGCAGTATTGACAGGGATAAACCACAGCGATTAATTATTTTTAAAGTGGCTCTCTAAGCATTCTACTTCAAAATATGGCTTGCGTATATCATACAGTGTCACAATAAAGCAAGCTCTGACAATTTTATTTATAGAACACTACAAATGAGTTTGTATAAAAACTTAATTTGAATAGTATGAAATTCATGTGATTAGAAAACTGGGAAACCAGATAATCCTAAAGGACTAAGAATTTTTTTTGAGGGCAGACAATCCACCACCCCTGAAAATGTCATTTTATCTTCTCTTAGACCAGATTTTGTCTTATCTCTTGGGCACTGTGGTACACATTTTTCTTCTTAGTACTTGATCTCAGTTTCCTAGCCTTCCTCCCACACTGGGTCTTTTTCTCTGTCTTAGAGCCATTAATTAATTATTTATGTCTCTGATTTCCACTTTACTAGCAGATACTCAACCCCCTCATTGTACTCATCTCCTACAAGTCTGGATGAATATCTTAGAGGTCTTCCCCAAGTCCAGCACACGCACGCACGCACGCACGCACGCACGCACACCCCTTAGAACTGTCATCTGCTGTCCCAGAGCCTAATTGTACCACAAAGTGTGTCTGACCGAATCTAGGCAATGAAGTGAGAGAGCTCCCTTACACTGAAAAGAAATGGCCATTGAAAGAGCCATTCTGAATTTTTAACCCCACATCCAACCTTTAGGTCTGTTTCAAAAGTACAACCATGATTTGTTTCTTAATTTGAAATTATGTGCATAATGTAAATCAGAGATAAATTCTCATTCAGCCTATTTGACAACATTGGTCATAATGACCGTACCTGCGCTCGGACAGTGCAAGCAAAGCCCCACATAGCTTTGTCTGGAGTGTTGTGCTCACGGCCACTCCTCATTTCAAAGGAGAAGGTAACTGTATCCCCTTCCACCTTAAATTTTAAAGGGAGGGGGAAAAAGACAGTTAAAACAAGACAAACAGACTTTTAAAAAATAATACTGGCTTATTTTATGGATTAATTTTTAAAATAACGACAGTTGCTTTATTTTTAAAAAATCTTTTTATTTCCAATTATGTATGCTAATTAAGCTCTTCCCCTTTTCATGAAAATATCCATTTGTGATTACACTTTGGTTAGATTTTGTTGCTCACTATCTATAGTGGGCAAAAGAAAGACTGTGTCGCAATGGCTACAATTATAGCTAACCCAGGCAGACAAGTTTCCACTAAAATATTTTATTTTTTGAGAGCACAGGCAATAATCACTAGTTCCTTTCCTGTGGCCAAGAAGGTAGGCTAGCTCTTCAAGTAGAGGAACCCAGTGAAATAACTCAAACAAACAGCAGTGGCTGCAACCATAACTGTACTTTCTGCAAAACAACATTATCTACACTAATTTGAGCCATTGGAACAGAGCGTTTCCAAGACTAGAACTTCCAAGTTGCAAATCAGTACACTGCTTGTCTAACCGAACAGCCACCTCTCACTTTCCTTTTTGACAATGTCATACATTTTATCAAGTATATACCAAATTTTAGATAGGACAGCACTTGGGGATTATGCTTTACCACAACTACATAAGGGAAGTGATCTTTTACGTAAATCAGAGAGAACATACTGAGTTCACCAATTCTGATAGAGATTTCTGAGAATCTCAGATTTCTACTTCTTGTTAAATGTATGTTCCCTAAAATTCCATATTAACTAATTTAAAAAACGAGATAAATGGATAGAGGAGAAATTGTTATATTTAATATTTTTAGTGGCTTGTGTGCTGTCCTAAAATTATGTCCCTATGGCTCTCGAGACCATTTGCACAGCTTCAGGGTCAGCAGGAACCTTCAACATATTTACTCATGGGGAATGATCATCTCCTGAATGTCTTTCCTGCTTCTCCTACAAAATACTGATCATGGAATGTCATTACTTGCTAAAGTAAGTGACATGCTGCTATAAAATATGGGCAGCTGTCTTGTTGCATAGGATAAGAGTTCCTTCCCCAAGGTTATAAACACCATCTTAGCAAGTGCTCTCAAAGATAAACTTACACTAAAATATTTGGGCTCCACTGCTACAAAAATAAGAGTTTAAAATAATCTCAACACAGTTTTCAAAAAGGGATTTTTCTGTGTGAAATATTGTTGGATTGTAATACTGTACCTTCACTAAGTCTTTCGGCCAACCCGTTCCTAAGACACTACGGCTGCCATATCCCAGTGTATTGCCTCCATACTCAGCAACCTTCCTACTGTTTGTGTTAGGACCAGCATAGATCACCAACTTCAAAACATAAAATACACTGTTAGACTGTAAAAGAAAAACAAAAAATCTAATAATAATAATACTTAGCACTTACAGAGCGCTTTACAAAGTCGAAGCGCTTCACAAACATTAAGAAACAAATCCTCACAATAGCCTTGTGAGATAGATAGGCAGCCTGGCAAGTATTATTATCCCCATTTTACAGATGGAGAAACTGAGGCAGAGATGGCTAAGTGACTTGCCCAAGGTCACACAGGAAGTTGGTGGCAGAATAGGACTCAAGCAGTTCCTAGCTCCCAGAGTCCCATGTTCAGCCCACTAGAATATGTAGTTTCTAAGTAAAGGGCCAGATCCTGCTCCTTTTGAAGTTAATGGGAGTTAACAATTTGTAAATTAGTTCAATGGAGACATGATGAGGCACAAAGTTTTAAGTGTTTAAAAGTTACTGGTGACAACACCAGTAAGACCTAGATCTAGAAGTCTAAATTAGATACCAAAGGACTCAAACCAGAATATTAAAGAATACACAGAAACAATTACTAAGCAGGACAAATTGCTCTTAGATTACACAGAAAATAAGGTTGGTATTTCATTATCTATGTTATTGAAATTGAAGAGGCATATTCATATTAATCCATGTAAACAAGCCATTTATAATCAGAAACTTTTCCTTTCCAGTTCTGCTCAGTTTAAACAAACTGTGCTGATCTACAAAGGAGACAATTAAATGAAAGTTAAATAAATAAGGAAAACTGGGTGACAGGCAAAAGGAGAATGAACTCAGCAAGTTCTACAATAAAGAGGAATAATCTAAGGAGTCATGAAATGGATGTCAACAGGAAATGCTGGTCTGGGTTTGTAGGGGAGGTAACTTTTCTGAGGATTATTACATTTCTCCTACTGGATTACCACCACCACATTTGGGCACTTTAGAAGAAAAGTTCTACAGGGAACCTAATTTTTTAAGGATCCATAAACTAAGTTTCCTGTTAGATAACAGTGATATTCACTGGACATTACATTTGAAAAGGGTCCTTTGTAAATGTTTGGCCCATATCTGACCGTTTCTTAACAGAATAATAGAAATTATCCCCCACAGAAATCAGAAATGAAAGAAGATCTATTAACTCATCCAGTCACATTCCCCTGCCATTTCAGGATAGATCCCCCCGGATTGTATATTTTCTTGTACATAATCCATTCTAATTTTACAGGTGCTAAAAGAGGAGACTGACATCCCTGAGAAGTATTCAAAACCACCTACTACTCCAAAATTTCTTTTCATCTCTAAAATCTAGGATCCCAGGGGCAATCAGATCTTGTGAAATTACAGTGTGTTAGTGTTGCTGTCAGTAAAAACCTCCCACATCATCCTCATTACTAGTGATAAGGTGTGATGCATGAGGAGATGAAATGAGAAATGTTAATGAAAGACTCACAATAGAGAAGTTTCTGTACTGGCTCTTCCTTACCTTATCATAATCGTACTGTGAAGAACATCTGCTATCAAATCTAAGATATAAACAGCGGGCTCCTGGGATATGTACAGTTTCTTTAAACTTGTAATTGTCCCTGACAGGATGCACTGTTTCTACAGTTTTCCCAGCAGCCCAGGGTGCTGGGATCTTCAAGCCAGTGAGAAAACCTGGCTCCTCTTTCTCTTCCAGCATTCTGAAATCACAGAAAAAGCCGAAGGTAGTACTGAAGATGTAAACATACAGAGGTTTATTATATATCCAACCACCAACATAAGATGCTTTGAAAGCCTAATAATTATCTTCAGGTTATTCACAGCTAACAAAATATTTGTCTAAATATTCACTAGAAGCATGTGTGTTGAGGGCATAAAGGCATCTTAAATAACCTGAGCTCTTTACATTACAAAGAAAACATGTCAAGCTAGAACAATAAGCTTGGATATTTTAGTTTTAGAAATCTAAAAAGACCTGGAAAAAATTACATCCAACAAGTAATGTACTGTACCGCACAAAGGTTCCAGTCTCTGAATGTTAATACATAATCCATCTACCCTCTTGGGGAAGATAAAAAATAAAATCATAATAGACTATATATGTAAAATTTTATCCAAATCTGTTTAACTCTGGAGTGAAAAGGAAGTTGTTGCATTTCATATATGTCAAAAAACTGCTTTCAAACCTACCACTGCTTAAAAAATGAAAAGCTGAATGTGACATTAAACAACACTTTCATGTGATAACTGGATTTAAGTTGAGACGATAGTCTTTACATTTGTGACCTAAGATTTAAAACAGGGCTGGGGAACCTTTTTGGGTCGGGGGCTGCTGACCCACAGAAAAAAAAACAAACAGTCGGGGGCCATGCACAAGTGAGAAGCAACCCCCTCAAACCCTCAGTAACTTGGCCCCTCAAGAAGACACTCACCATATCGCCTTATACAACAGAGCCTTCGGAGCCCCAGGCTAGTAGATTTTGTGTGCTCCATACCTACAGAGGACTGGAGCACCATTGTGGGCTCCCCAATACTGGGGGGAAGCTTCGGGAGCTGGATGCAAGCAAGCTGGGGGCTATATCTGGCCCCTGGGCCTGAGGTTCCCCACCCCTGATTTAAACCAGGACTAGACATAAATTACACCTTACCCTTTTACTACTTAAAAAAATCACAATTTAAAATACCCTACGCTGCTACAGGAAAAAACAGTTTGTTATAAAGCTAAGAATCTATACATTGACTTGGGCTCAAGCATGAAGAAATTCTTTCCAAAAGCTAGAGAGAACACACATGTATACTTATACTTCATCTAAGCTTTCTATTAGACTCATCTTTCAACTCTATGGAATTTTTTTTCCAAAAATAAACATACTTTCATAAAGTCTTGTTATATAAAATTGCTTTGTAGATTCAGACTACTGTAATGCTGACCTCTCAAGATCCTTGCTTCTATGAGTCACTCTAGCAATGGTCAGGCCAGGAGCAACATAATTAAAAAATGAGAACTTCCTTCTTATATATACCCCTGCCTCTAACTTCCACTCCAATTCATCTGATGAAGTGGGTTTTACCCACAAAAGCTCATGTCCTAATAAATCTGTTAGTCTCTCAAGTGTCACAGACTCCTCATTGTTTTTAATAGAAAAGTAGTAAATATTGGGAGTAAGGGGCAATCACCTCTCATCAGGGAACAGCTTGCCCTTTTGCTCTGATGTACTGCTGGGGGAACTGCCCACCTCTGAGAAAACTGGACACTGGGTTTTAAGCAACAAGGCCGTCTGCAACAAACACAAACAACTTTAGCAGCACAAACATCATATTTCACTGTAAGAACTGTGTACCTTTCTGAAGCTTGTTAATATTAACGCTGCATTGTTACTTATGCTGAGCGGGGCCTCTGTTACTAGTAGTAGACAAGCAACTGGTCTAGAACTGTGATCCATGGACCACTAGCTGATGGTGTGCAGAGAAGTGACTGGAAACATGCCACCAACTCGCCAGATTGTTTCTAGTGGCTAAATCACTTTTTATTTAAAAAAAAAAAAAAAAAAAGCTAAAAATAAATTAAATGTTTTTCTTTAGGGATGTCAATGCTGCTGTATCAGAGGCAGCAAGTTGGGGGTAGAAGCAGGAGCTGGTACTAGAAGGAGCCAGCTTAAAAGCTGGTTCCCCCCTGCAATGGCTGCATGGTGCCCCTCCTCCCTGCACTGCTGCCTCTATCAGGGATTCAAATACCCGATATCTAACATCCCTAGCTTTCCTATTATTACTTTTCTATGTAAACAACTGTGGTAGTTACCATAGGGACATTGTGAAATTGCCTATGTGAAAGGAAAGTGGGCATATTAATAACTCTTGAAGGATATGGTCCTCACCATGAATGCTTAAGAACCCCTGATCTAACAAATTAAGGGAAAACTTATTTGAGTTAGTGTACCTGTGCAAACACCATCACAAATTAGGAAATTCTCTGTGTGTTAATAATTTGGAGAAATTTGCTACTAGATAGAACAGGGTTGGCCAACCCATTAGAGACAAAGAGCCAAAATAGCGGTGGATAGAGCGCGAAGAGCCACATACTGGGGGGTGCGGGAGTTGTTGAGAAAAAAAAAAAACCCACACCGCACCAGGGAAAAATTGGTGCCGGTACACCACCACAGGGCATACCATCACAAAAAAAGCACTGGGAAGTGAGAGGTGCAAGCTCTGGGAGGGAATTTGGGTGCAGGAGGAAGTAGAGAAGAAGATGCTGGCTCAGAGAAGGGGCTCCAGGCTGGAGAGTGTTGGGGTCAGGTGGAGGGTTGGGGTGCTGAGCAAGCTGTGGCTGTGAGGGTGCAGGAGTTTGGGTTGGGATGCATGAGGAGCTCAAGGCAGGGAGGCTGGGAGTATAATGGGCTCAGGACACAGATCTGCAGTGTGTGGATGGTGCAGGAGTGTTGTGGCAGAAGACTGAGGATGTGGGACTGCAGGAGTTTGGGGATGTGAGGGACTCAGGACAGGGGGTTCCAGTGTATGATAGGCTCAGGTTTGGAGTCTGGGGGGTGCAGGAGTGTTATGATGCTGCGGCCAGATGGGGGCTTGGCCCCAACTGGGGGCTTGTTAGCCAGGATTCATTTTTAAATAAAATATTATGTCAAACACAAAATGTTTCAGTGTTGTGTTTACTTATGAGAGGAGCGGGGAACCTGTTTTGAGTCAGGGGTCACTGACCCACAGAAAAGTCTGTCGGGGCCACACAAGTGAGATGCAAAAAAACAACCGCTCCAAAGCCCCGCAAGCCTCACTAATGTGGCCCCAACTGTGCTGGTGGGGGCAGGGGACAGGGTGTTGGGGCAGGGTACTCATGGGGAGGTCTGGCCAGGGGGAGGGGACAGAGACAACTAAGGCCAGTACCTGTGGATCCCGGGTCCCAGGTAGTGCGCTGGCTGCTCTTCCTCTCCCCTGCCCCAGGCACCACCCTGCTCTAACCCAATCCCCCTCCCTTCCCCAGGCACACTCCCCCTGCTCTAACCCAATGCCCTTTCACCTCTCCAGAGCCAGGCACACACACCCCCAACCCAATCCCCTCCTTCCCCAGAACCAGGCATAGCCCCCAATCGCTCTTCCCAGAGCCAGGCACACCCCAATCCCCTCCCTTCCCAGAACCAGGCACCAGCCCCCAATCGCCTTCCCAGGCCAGGCACCCCGTTCCAACCCAGTCCTTCCCCCAGGGCCAGGCACACAACCAATCCCCTCTCCCCTTCCCCAGAGCCAGACACCCCCGTTCCCCTAACCCAATCCCTCTCCCCTTCCCCAAGAGCCAGACACCCCCCGTTCCCTAACCCAATCCTCTCCCCTTCCCCAGAGCCAGACACCCTCCGTTCCCTAACCCAATCCTCTCCCCTTCCCCAGAGCCAGGCACCACCCCAACCCAATCTCCCTCCCCCTTCCCAGAGCCAGGCACCCCTGCCCCTAATCCAATCCCCTCTCCCTTCCCTGAGCCAGGCACACACACACACACACACACACACACACACACACAGGCACCGCCTCTCCATACCAATCCCCTTTCCCTCCCCGTTCTAACCTAATTCTCGGGTCCTGGAGGTGGAGCCACCGCCACTACAGCCGCACACGCCTCCCTCCAGGCACTGGGGCACGTGTGCTGAGTGGCCGGCCTTGAGATGTGCTGGCTGGGACACCATGCGCACACCCCCCGCCAACCCAATCCCCCTCCTTCGATTCCTCTCCTCCCCAGACTAAAGACAGGCACTACCCCCCTCCTCGCTCTAACCTAATTCTCGGGTCCTGGAGCTGCCGCTGCTACAGCCACACGCCTCCCTCCAGGCGCTGGAGCATGTGCGTTGAGTGGCCAGCATGCCATGAGCACAGCCCCCCTCCCATATCTCTCCCCTCCCCTTCCCCAGAGCCAGACATCTCTCCTCCCCGCTCTAACCCAATTCCCTTCCCCCACTAACCTTATGCCCAGGTCCCAGAACCGCTGCTGGCGCCACTACCCGCTGCTGCAGCAGCTGCCTGTGCTCAGTGGCCAGCTGCTAGCATGTGCAGGCTGGGATGCTGTGTGCGACCCAGCCTGCACGTGCAGGCTACGAAGCAGTGCGTTGGGGGCTGCGAGCGAAATGGCGCAGGCCGTGAGCACGCATGCAGCTCACAGTGGCTCGGCCGTGAGAGCAGCTGTCCTGAGCGGTTCCGGGTTCTGTCCCAGTTCTGTCAGGAGCCGGTTCTGTCAGGAGCCATGGGTTGGCCACCCCTGAGCTAGAAGATATAAGGACTTGAGCCTTTCAAAACTTAGACCTTAATTTGTTTCCTGGTACGTGAATAGCACAAGGACCCCTTTGATTCAAAACAACAACCAGTGATTAGTTCATATAACATTTTTTATCAGTATTGGTATTGTGGAAGAACGCCACCAACAGCATAGCTCCTTATAGGGAGCTATCAGAGATAACATCTACAGGTGGCCCCCAATTTGTGACAAGATCAGTTCCTGGGGAAGAGTCGCAAGTTAGGGGCATCATAACTCAAACCCTCATTTAAGATAGGCATCATGCGCCGTTGTAAATACGGGCAGAGGATGCAAGTTGGAGGTTTTCAGCCCCTTCTGCATTTACAAAAATGGTTGTAAGTGCGGGAGGTCAGAACTCGGGTGGTCGCATCTCAGGGGTTTCCTGTAATTATTATTCTTTAGTCTTGTTATTTTACCCTCGTATTCTTCATGAGAATACCATTGGTAAGTTCAACATCAATATGTCCAATTTTATTTTAAAAATCTATACTTCAGTCCACAATGTAAAGGCCATACCTGACTGGTATAAAGTACCAGCTGTACCAGCTGAGGCATCAGCGCATCGGCCATGGTTAGTGTCTGTAAATTTGGATGCATCAGAGATGTCAATAATACTGGAAGCAGGTGACCAAGCATAGTGGCCTTAGTAACTTGTTCCAGGCCTTTTAACCTGCAACAAGAGTCAAAAGTACACACTAACAATTCTTTTCATAGAATGTCATTACTATTTGTATTTAAAGAAATTAGTTTAATACAAAATTAGACTGCATAAGTAAATAATTCAAGAGCAGCAGTACATTTTTATGTGCAAGTGTTCTGAGAAAAACCTTTCTATGTTAATATCTACTGAACACACAATCTTTGCTAACATATATGATTCACGGTCTTTTCTAGAAGTCTGTTTGCTGAATGATAATTAAATTGTTAATTTACTATAGCGCCCAGAGGCCCTGATTGGGATCAAGGCCCCATTCTGCTATGCATTGTACCAACACAACGATAAACACCGTGCCCCAGTTCACAACTCCTTACAATATGAAAATACTATTAAGACATATAAGTCTCCAAAACTATCTATGAGCAAAAAACCCACAAAAAAACCAAGCCTGTAAATATGACAAGACAGCAGCCTGCCCCTCCCTCCCCCAAAGGAATATATTCCAAAAACATGATACAGACCCAATGGGTAGAAACAGAATATATACCTGAAAGCCTAGAATCTAAAGCAGGACTTTTTCTAGAAAAGCCTTTTTTATTCTGGATATTTTAAATTTTAGTTTTTTCGGCCTAACTCTTTCTTTTTCAAAATGGAGACATTTTTAAAATCCTCAATAAGATTGAGGAATATTTTTGTTTTCTAGTCCCAGTTTTCACTTCCTCCCTGAAGCAAGCAAGCAGAGGTGATGCTTTGATGATATATAATGGATAGTAGAGTATCACCAAGGAATGTGACTGAAACAAATACTGCTGTCAAGGAGACCTTCAGGAGATAAAGATCCTAACCCAGGGCTACTCAACTTTGGAAGCCCCGGGGGCCACAATGATACTCACAGCACATGCCGAGGGCTGCAACTTAAGTGTAGTTGCATGTATCTGCAAATATATGTGCAAATAGCTTCTTTCACGCTGATGGGCATGAATACAAAGATTAACGCAAGACTACACAACATGGAGGCCTCATTTAAGTCAGTTCTGCTGATATCAATAAAATGCAATATTTACCCGATTTCCACCCATATGACAGCACTTTTAATGAGCAATGACGGTCCAGGAATTGAACTACTAAAATGCATACGAACAGAAGACCATTATATTGACTTGCCGTTATGGAGCATGTTCCCAGTGGAGGCCATGTTCAAAGGATCCCACCTGTGGGCTGCGTGGTGAGCCCTGCGTAAACCCAAACCACACCACAGGCCACAAACAAGCAGGCCACGGGCCACATTTTGAGTAGCCCTGCCCTAACCTACAGAATTTCTCATGGGATTGATTCCCAAAGGGTTTTGGTGGATAAGATTGTCTCCATTTATTATAATGTTTATGGTACTTAGCCAAGTAACTGGACTAACTAAAGAGCTAAAGGAACTTGTGATTTTGAAGAGTTTCTGTGGGTCTGTGTATTTTATTAATAAGCCTGAAATCAATTTATGGAAAACCTGATTCAAAGCTCTCAAAGAAAGACTGCCTTAGGGATACCAAAGGATAATTGATATTAAGAAATAGTTCCTAGCTCTTCAATACTTTGATTATTACATTAAAAAGAAAAAGAAAGGGAAGTTAAGAATTCTGATAGTTTTACCTTCCCTTTACTAAGCAAGGTGGTTCATAGAGTGGGCAGCAGCTCATATTTTTCAGACTAAAAGTATGAATTCAGGTCATCTTACCTCTGCTCTCTGTCAGAAATGTCGCTGTTTATAAGAGCTGTAGTGACTTGTTGCAGCATTTCTAAAACTTCGTCACATCCAGTCAGGATTTGTGTAGCAAGAGCCAAAATACTGGTCTTTAGCTCCTAGGTACAAAATGTTATACAATAATACTTACATTCCTAGAGAATAAACAACTGACAACTGAACTAAACTATGGGTTTCCAAATTAAATAATGACAATGTGACCTGGCATGCCTATGATACTGGATTCATCAAAGACTTAAATTTAATTTGTAATACTAAGGCCTAAAGTGCTGGAAAAAACTGGGTGCATTTCATAGGATGCACATGCAGTTTCTAGGGAAGGAAGAAGTCCCCAGTTCAGCACAGGAAAGTAGCCAGCCAACGCACTGCAATGGTGACAGAATGTCCTAGAAGGTATGATGACAACTGTAGAGAGAAACTGAACAATGAGAACATGGGTGAATAGAGAAAAAGACAGACAATAGTATTGAAACATTTATTACTCAACAAGCTTGAACATAAACGGCATTCTATAACAAGCTTACAAATGCCTATAAAAAGCAGCAGACAGAAACAGCCCAATGATATCGGCAATACAATTAGTGAAATAACAATTACAAAAACAACCTGAGCTTTGGGACAAAACTGACAGTTATCTACTGATAGCATTACCCCAGCTATAGTGTTCATGTAAATGTCAAATCAATGAAACCATCATAATCCCCTAATCTCACATTTCCCTTTCCCTAGTTCCTTATGGCACAGAGAGAAAAGATGGGCCTACAAGCAGGTTCTGAAGATAGCAAAGTCATGCTTTTGGAGACCGGGGGAAAGACCATTCCCCCATGTGAGTTTTGTAGTTAAAAACCAGCAAAAATTTTATGAGTGAAGTCAAAAGTTATAGGAGCACAAATAAAAATCTCTAATGACGTGATGCTGGCTAAAATTGCATTCCAAAGCTAGTCTAAATATGAAATGAAAGAAAATACATTAAGTCCAGAAGACACCCTACACTCTTTCACAGACAAGTACGAAATGCTTTTACAAATTTTAGAATGGACATTCTGGCAGACTGTAATAATACAGTGTCAAAGGAAACTATACAAAGAACAATCACAGATTCTAGCTGAAGTATGGGACAGTATTGACTTCCACTGTATAGCTTCTTGAACACAACAAAAAAATGACAACACAGATTCTATCAGTAAGTTGCACTGCTGAAACAAGAACTGTCAGCAGAACACTGGCCGTAGGAAACAGTACTAGAATAAAACTCGGTGTTTACCTGTACCTTCAATGTCTCTCCCCTGCAAGGAGCTGTCACTGTCATCATTCTCATCAGGTTTAATCAAAATAGTATTACTCAGAAGGTGGTTCTGTACCGCCATCAGATATCGCAAGCATGAAGATGCAGCCTTTAATATAAATAAGCACGTTTTACATTATCTGAACTCTTTAAATCAGACTGGGCACAGGCAATCCTTGTGCTTTTTTAAAGTGTGAAAAAGGAAACAAGCAAGGGAAAAAAAGTACAAGAAAGATACAAAATTCCTTCTGGTGAACACATTATTGGCTCTGAATTACATAGTTCTTTTTGAAACAGCAGAGTCTCACTAATTCATAATGATGGCAGCTGGGACACTTTGTAAACTAATAAGTGTGTGAAGCATTTAAAAAGAATGAAGCATCAAAAACACTACATTTATTTTAAAAAATGAGTTATAATTAAATACTAAATGCATATGTGTATAAATGTTATGTGGTGTCTATGGTAAAGTAATGAAGTCTTAACGTGTCTTTACTGCAGAGCTCAACCATGAAATCTTTGCTGAAAGGAGACGCAAAGTCTTTGGTGTGAGATCCGAGGAGGGCAGGTCAATGAGACTGAAATGAGAATTAGGGACTTTACTAACATAGTGAAGTACTATAGTAAATCTCAAAACAACAGATCCCCAAACCTCATCCCACTTATTACTCCCCCACTGCTGCAACCTCATGTTCTCCTACTCATTAACTGTTGGATAAGAATATCTATGTGAATTTTCATTCATAATGGTTTCAGCTCTTGACCCATCTCCCAACATTGAAAACACAGTATTCCCCTCTCCTTTTTGTTAATCACTCTGTAAAACTTTGAATATAAACTGTATGAAAGTAAACATTAAAACTGAAACAGTATGCTTGCAAGGTGTTAGGGAAAATGTATCAATTTTCCCTGCTTTAACTCTGCCCTCCTTTCTCTTCATGAGCATTTTAATTCAGGAATATTAATCGATTTCATTTTTGCAACAACATACTCTAAAACCCCCCCCTCACATATTCTTTTCAAGACTACGTTATTGGATTCATTATACTTCTTAAGAACACTTGAGAAAACTGAGTATTTTCAAAAAATACATTTTACTTACAGGCACGGTTGAAAGAAGTCTTTGAAAGTCATCTTTAGATACAGTTTGGCACTTGGTGATTAAGATGCAAGATTCTCGAACAACAATCTTGAGAATGTAGTGCAAAAGCTCATCGTTTAGTCTTTAAAAATGCAGGAAAGAAATTAGGAGATGTTCATGATTTATAATTAAAGAAAATTCATGATTGACACATTCAAGACACCTGAAAAACCATATTACAAATTAGGATACACTGACTGAATGACTGCTTCAGAGATTTTCCAGCACAAATAGGCTTAACCAAAGCACTCTGATAGCAAAATGTTTGAAAAAATATGCCTCTTACCACAATATAATAGAAGATAGATATAACTCTGGCTTGTTTAAAATATCAGAATACTCTGCATTAATTTTGCTCACTGTACCTCCAGAGAGTCCACATCAAGTGAAGCCTTCTTTTTTAATAAAAAGAAACCCCTTCCGAACTTCAATCTTTAAATAAACATTAGAGCTTCTCCAGGATGATAGTCTTAGTTCTGAAGAGTGACACTTAAAACACAGTAACATGGAGAGCAGTGTTAGATTATATAACATCATCTGCTCTCATTTAACTATCTGGCAATTCATGACAATCTCCTCCAAACCACGTATGTGGTTCTACAGAAACTTCCAAAAATTTCATTGTGTCTCAAACCACCAAAGGAATTCAGTGCTCTTGAAAAAAAGGTACAGTATGTACACAAGACTGGCATTAGCTCAAAGTGCAGTAACAAAGGGAACAAGTTGTTTAGGAAGCAAGTAGTTCAGTTTACCAAATTGAGAGCAACCATTGTGTTATTTCACTTCACCTGTAATGATCATCATCTTCACTTCCAAATCTGTTGTTTTGAAGCTGTTCAGCTAAACTATTGAGGATCACATCACGAAGTTGGGAGAGCCCACTATTTCTTTCTCCTACAATGGCAGAACAGGTTGTTTTACAACATTTTTCAGATACAATTTTTTATTCGTTCATAAGAAATGTTGCTGAACCTATACTACCAACAAAAAGTAACTATGCCTACAATTAACTGCAATTCTCCACAGACATACAAGTATTTTGGGAGTTACTGCATATGCATTACTACTTTAAATTCTGAGATGACTGATTTTACATTTAGTGGCAGATACCACCAATGCAATCAACAATGTACCCTCTCCACTTGCATGTATATCCAGCCTAATTATATCTACTTTTAAAAAACGGTATGATTGGCATTGTCAAGTGGTGCCCTTACCACAGAAATAGAAATAACCAATGACATCATCAACATGTTAATATGATTACTTTAAACAATAAAAATGATTGAAAATACTTTTAAGACCCTATGTATTATTTCAAGACATAACACTGAATTTCTTTGTGACCTGAAAGCATCACAAACAATCTAAAGGCTAAAACAAAATCTAATAATACATTTGTACAGATGACATTGAAACGTAATCACACTACTGACATTTTTACTTATCATACTCATCACTATGATCCCTGTTGAGAGTGAATGGGTTACAACAGTCTTTACTGCTTTGGCACGTACGTAGGTCCATGTGGAGAAGATGATAGCTACATATAGACAGCTGTCTGTGTAATGATCCGTAGTGGTAAAAATAAGGTCTTATAGAAGCTCAGATGCCATTAGGCCCATGACAAATACAGGAGGAATTCATCATCAATGTTTTTCCATCCATGTTGCAGTGATCCACCATCTGGTTACTTATGTGCAGACATCAAATCTTTGTTTGCCAAGATGTTTTTTCGACAAGCTCTTCAAAACTATCCTCATATGGTGAGAGTTTCATCAATAACTTGTCCTTTTTGACAACTAGATTGAGGCACAATTCAGGACTATGTGTGTCTTTTCTTTCTTATTCTGACCATAGCAAAGCTATCAACTTCCTTGCTGCAAAAACTGACCTGTCCAATATACTCTTCCAATTTGGCAAGATCTCTGAAATGTAAGCTCCCTTTGTTTTGACCACATCGAACAATTTTTTTTTTCTGAGCATCATACAGGGATGACACAGAGTCATCCTGTTAATGAGTGTATGTGCATCACAGCTTACACAGAATCATAGAATACTAGGACTGGAAGGGACCTCAAGAGGTCATCGAGTCCAGTCCCCTGCCCCCATGGCAGGACCAAATACTGTTTAGACCATCCCTGATAGACATTTATCTAACCTACTTTTAAATATCTCCAGAGATGGGGATTCCACAACCTCCCTGGGCAATTTATTCCAGTGTTTGACCACCCTGACAGTTAGGAACTTTTTCCTAATGTCCAACCTAAACCTCCCTTGCTGCAGTTTAAGCCCATTGCTTATTGTTCTAGCCTCAGAGGCCAAGATGAACAAGTTTTCTCCCTCCTCCTTAGGACACCCTTTTAGATACCTGAAAACGGCTATCATGTCCCCCCTCAGTCTTCTCTTTTCTAAACTAAACAAACCCAATTCTTTCAGCCTTCCTTCATAGGTCGTGTTCTCTGGACCTTTAATCATTCTTGTTGCTCTTCTCTGGACCCTCTCCAATTTCTCCACATCTTTCTTGAAATGCGGTGCCCAGAACTGGACACAATACTCCAACTGAGGCCTAACCAGCGCAGAGTAGAGCGGAAGAATGACTCTCTCGTGTCTTGCTCACAACACACCTGTTAATGCATCCCAGAATCATGTTTGCTTTTTTTGCAACAGCATCACACTGCTGACTCATATTCAGCTTGTGGTCCACTATAACCCCCTAGATCCCTTTCTGCCGTACTCCTTCCTAGACAGTCGCTTCCCATTCTGTATGTGTGAAACTGATTGTTCCTTCCTAAGTGAGCACTTTGCATTTGTCTTTATTAAACTTCATCCTGTTTACCTCAGACCATTTCTCCAATTTGTCCAGATCATTTTGAATTATGACCCTATCCTCCAGAGCAGTCGCAACCCCTCTCAGTTTGGTATCATCTGCCAACTTAATAAGCGTACTTTCTATGCCAATATCTAAATCGTTGATGAAGATATTGAACAGAGCCGGTCCCAAAACAAATCCTCATGGAACCCCACTTGTTATACCTTTCCAGCAGGATTGTGAACCATTAATAACTACTCTCTGAGTACGGTTATCCAGCCAGTTATGCACCCACCTTATAGTAGCCCCATCTAAGTTGTATTTTCCTAGTTTATTGATAAGAATATCATGCGAGACCGTATCAAACGCCTTACTAAAGTCTAGGTATACCACATCCACCGCTTCTCCCTTATCCACAAGACTCATTATCCTATCGAAGAAGGGTATGCAGCAACACTTCTCAGTTGGGCTCAGTATGTGTTTCAATCCACAAAATATCTATGTGTTCTCTGTTTTTTTGGAAAGTAGAAAACAGCCAGGATGAAAATTTCTGTACCAGGTGACCTAATTACTATGGTTTCTTTGACACCAAGAGATTCAAATATAGGTGCATGCAGAAGCATCCTTGTGTCTATTTCCACTTGAGTACTGTACAAGTCCTGGGCTTCTTCAATACCTCTACTGATGAGGGACTTGGCTCCTTCACCACTGGAAAAGTCTCAGTCAAGAAGGACTGTGTGTGTGGTGTGCTCCTACATACTCAGGTAGATTTTGAGCCATACAATTCATACAGAAATTTTACAAGTGATGCTTATTGGATGCAAAACTTTAGAAACTTTTTTCAAAGAAGCACAGGATATCCATTCACCTGGGATTTCTTGCAGCAATCCATAAATCCTGACCAGCGCTTTCTGCAATTTGTACAGAGTTACTGTTGTCCTATTTGTCACAGAGTTCAATTACAGAATTAGCTTTGCTAAATCCTTTTTGGACTTGCCTCAAATACTCAGTAGTCCATTCATCCAATTAGTGTAATTTGTCTTCACTCATTTGCATTACAGCTATGGCATCTTGGATGTACACTATCGTTTCTTCACTGCATACTCTTAGCTCATTCTAGCTTGATTTCACAGCTGATACCCTAATTCAGCTTTGTCAGTTCTTTTTATTGTTACATCAGCAGGACAAAGGCACAGGCTTCGATAGGTGATTGAGAACAGTTGCTGTAGAAACATCACTGCATCTTGCTATAGACAAGGGTCTATGGAAAACTGATATCAGCTGTGATTGCCCCTCCTTTGCATTTGTTCTTCTTAGCCATGTCAGCAAGTGTTTTGATGCCAGATTTCTTGATTGGGCAACTGAAGAAGCTGTCTCTCTCCTTAAAATCAAGTGCACCTCTCACAAAGCTGTTTGCTCTTCATCAACATTTGTTATTTTCAGGAGCTCCTATACAACTGATATGATGGGCAATCACTCGTTGCCATATATGATCATCTTCCAAGGGAGTTGTGGACCCTCAGGTGGCTGATATGGTCTATCCTTGAACCACAAGTTCTATTAGAGTGAGCACAGATGTTTCCAGGTATATCAGAAGGCTGCTGACCATGACTAGAAGCCAATCTCCCCTGCCTCATGCACCTCTTCTCCTTCTCAGCTTGTTCGTGGGCAAATTCAAAATGCAGGGAGCCACTGCGTAGGACTTATCTCCATTTCAAGTGATCCTGGGCGAATGTCTCCCAAGTGTCAATGTCAATGTTGCACTTCCTTATGTTATCCTTTAGCAAGTCCTTACAAAGCTTCCATTTTCCTCCCACGTTACAGTATCCTTCTTTCAGCTGAGAAAATAGGACCTGTTTTGGAAGGTGATGGTCTGGCATCCAAACAATATGACCAGTCCAGCAAAGTTGCTGACAGATTATCATTGTCTCAATACTGATGGTCTTTACCACTTCTAGAAGACTGATGTTAGTGCATCTGTCTTCCCATTTCATCTTCAAGATCTTGTGAAGGCAGCATTGGTGATACCTCTCAAGGAATTTCCAGTGATATCTATAGGCTGTCCAGATTTTAGTCCATACAACAGTGTTGGGAGAATAATGGCTTGATAGATGAGAAGCTTGGTGTCTCTTTAAATGTCACAATCTTCAAAAACCCTGTGCCATAAACAAGCAAAGGCTGCACTGGCACAGATCAGATGATGTTGGATTTCTACATCTGTCAATATATGCCTTGGATGAAAAATAACTTCCAAGATAGAGAAAATTATCAACATTCTCCGGTGCCTCTCCATTGATTAATAGATGGGTCACATGGTACCTCATTTGGAGAGGGCTAATGGAGCACTTTGGTTTTCTTGATGTTGTGAGTGAGACCAAGACATGCGTAAGCTTTAGCAAACACATTCAGGATAGCCTGATGATCTTTCTCAGAGTGGGCAAAAACTGCATTGTCATCAGCATACTGAAGTTCTACAATAGATGTGGTGGAAATCTTACTCTTAGCTTTCAGTCTGCTAAACCTAAATAGCTTTCCATCCATTCTGTAGAGGATTTCAATGCCAGCTGGGAGCTTCCCAGGAATTAGGATAAAAATGATGTCAATCAAGACCACGAACATGACTGAAGCGATGATACAGTGCTGTCTGACTCCTGTTTGTACTTTGAAAGGTTCACTTTGGGAGCCAGTGCTGCTCAGAACAGTCACTTTCATGTTGTCATGAAGCAGTTTTAGAACACTGATGTATTTATCAGTACATCCAATCTTCGAAAGTACAGTCCAGAGGGCACGGCAATTTACTGAGTCAAAGGCTTTAGTTGGATCAATAAAAGCCATGTACGGTGGCTGGTTTTGCTCCCGACACTTTTCTTGCAGCTGCTGTGCAATGAAGATTATATCCGCAGTTCTGCGACATGGTCGGAAACCACCCTGTGACTCCAATAAAATTTCTTCCGACAGGGGTGGGAGACGGGTTGCAAGGACCCAGGCCAGAACTATGCTTGCAACAGCGTGGGAGAGATACCACAATAGTTTCCACTATCTGCTTTAACCCCCTTTCTTAAAGAGGGTTGCAATCAAGGCATCCCTCATTTCACTGGGTATCTCCTCTTTTGTCCAAATTTTATGGATAAGCAGGCTGAGCTGCCAAATTAACTCTGGTCCACCATCTTTAAACATTTCAGCAGAGATATCATCTGGACCTTCTGCCTTCTGGTTCTTCATCTGCTTGATAGCATTGTATGCCTCAAGCAAATTAGAAGGGTCTCCAAGCTCATCCATAGAAGGTTGTTGGGGGAATATGCTCAAGAACTTCATTTGCAACCATGGAGGTACTATTAAGATATTCAAAATGTTCTTTTCAGTGCAAATTATTGGCTTTGCTGTCCTTCAAAAGTGTGGTTTAGGGATGTTAAATATCGGTTAATTGAATAGTCGAATAACCTAATGAATTCTTATCGGTTACTCTATTATTCTATAATCCCTCTGGGTGAGGCTGGCAGCCAGTGCGCTCTAGCCCCACTCCTGAGGAGCCCCCTGCCACTCAGAGGCAGCAGCGTGGGGTGCCAGGCAGAAGCTGGTCTGCGAGGGGAGCCAATTTGAAAAACAGCTCCTCTTGTGGACTGGCTGCCTGTTGCCCCGCTCTATGGTCTGTGATAGAGAGGCAGCAGCACGGGGTGGCAGCAGCCCCTATCCGCTGGCAGGGGGGAGGGCTGAGCTCCTGGACCCAGTACGAGCTGGGCTGCCTGCCCACCTGGCTCCTACTACACTTTAAATGCAGAGATGCAGCATGGTTATGTCCCGGATCCAGTGCGAGCCAGGACTGAGTCGGGGCTGCTGGCCAGCCTGCTAAAAAACATACTGGAGGGGAGAAGAAGGGAAAAATGCATGTAGTCTATAGCATTATATAGCATTAACTATTTGCTTATCGGTTAATTGACTACGCTATTACATCCTTACTGTGGTTCCATCCCCAGAGTGAAGGGGGTTCATGCCAGGACAAGCTGGCCCATAAAAAGCCTTAATGGCATTAAAGAAACCAAGTGTATTATGGATATACATAAAATTTCGGAATTCTTGCGTTCTCTCAGTCTTCCATTTGTTCTTGAATTCTCTGGTTTTACATTGGACATCCACCCTTGCCTTAGCATGGGCTTTTCTCTTTGTCTTGCAATTTATATCATTCTGCCAAGCACGAAATGCCATTCTCTTCTCATTGATGAGTTGCTTGTTTGCAACATTCTTCTCATCTGATGAGTCCTGATGTTTTCTCGTTTGGGAGCCTATGGTTTCTTCACAGGCACTGATGATTGCTGCTTTCAGCTGGCTCCAATGTTCCTCAGTTTCTTCCAGAAATTCATAGAAAAAAAAGCTTTCATCTGATCTTGAACCTTCAACCTTTCGATCTTGAACCTTCAGCTTGCACCTGATCTGCTTTTGCAGCCTCCATTCGGGGATGATCTTACTTTTCATTGTGGATCGAACAAGGTGATGATCAGTCCAGCAGTCATAAGCGTTTGTCATTGTTCTTTTGTCGATAAAGGATGTTCGTGATAAGTTCATGTTCAGCACACTTGGTCAGGAGCAGGATTCCATTTGAGTTACTTTTGCCAAATCCTTCTTTCCCAATTGTTCCTTTCTACAGGTCAAAGTCTCATCCAACACGTGCAATAACATCCCCCAAAAGAATGATCTTATCTTCTTTAGGGGTCTCTGATAAAATGGTTTAATCTGAGAGTAGAAATTTTCCTTTACATCCTATGCTCACAATAGTTGCCTGTTGGTTTTTGGTGAGCCTCAATCAGAGTGACATAAGCTGCTCATTGATGCCAACTGGCACCTCAGAGAGGCACTTTACAAGCTTATTCTTTACAGCAAAGCCTACTCCATACAGTCGAGGTTCATTCAAAGATTTTCCCTTCCAGAAGTAGGTGTATTTCCTTTCTCCTCCCTTTCCTGCCCTTCATCGGCTCTTCTAGTTTTGGACAAGGCAGCAATATTGATGGTAAACCAATTCAATTCACGAGCAAGGATACCTGTATATCACTCTGGTCAGTCACTGTTTGAATTGTACATCAGGGTACATACGTTCCAAGTTCCAAAGTTGGAAATTTTCTTACATTTTTGACTCTTAGGGTGGTGATCCTGCTGGATGCAGTTATCCAGCTACGAGGAAGAGAGGCAGACTATTTTTTAGGGCGCTTTTTCTAACCTCCTCCCCATATGGGGTGAGCAAAGTGGGTCCTAAAGAGGAACGCTCAGTCATGGGTGCAGCTGCTGAAATGCTCAAGCTGCCTCAGTCCTCAAGCAAGACAAATAATCACACACCCAGCACCTGTGTATTGGTCAATGAGTAGGAACTTCCATATCTCATTGTCCTATTCCTGTCACCACGCACTGATCGCCACCAGACTTTTGACTTGTGCAAGTGTTGTTTTCCCAAAAACTGGAAGATGCCTGTGCGGAATTCTTTTGAAGTGGGTAGACTGGTGCACAACAGTCACCACACTATTCTTGACAAATAGAGGGCTTGAAACCAATGGCATGGACACCACAACGACTGGAGATCCACTATCTGCTGCAGCCTTCATCCACTTTCACAGCCGTTGTAACATTACAGAACAGTTTCACCTCCATTGTGCAGTTATCCTCCATCTGCTCTGCTGTTGAGGACTTCTTGGATCACACTTTGTCTGGAACCTTGCCTTTGACCATTCTGCCATGGGTGATCCTAAGGGCATACATGACACTAGGTAGCATTGCTCTTGGGGTCACTGAAACACGCAAGCCTCTCCACCACTATAAGGTGATGATCCATGGAGAGGAATTTCATGCAGTTCAGTAGATACATTGATAAACACCCTAGATGTTCTTCAGGGTCAAAAAGATGTGTCATATTGTTGGTGACATGGTTGGTAAGAGCTGTAATATGCTTTTCCCTTTTTGGTGCAAAGGCAAGGACTTGTTTGTGGACGTAGTCTTCATTAATACTTGTTAGGCCTCTTCCTTCTCTCATATCTTTTGCATATTCATAATATGAAGCTGTCATCTCTAACTCTAATTCTGACATGTGCATACAGGTTACAGATTTAAAAGCTAGTTTATGTCAAAGGCTAGTACTTCATGCATAGGGAATTACAAATTAAAACCTTCTAGCAGACACTACATTGTATGTATAAAACCTTACAAATGGTGAAGCATTATATTAGGACATTCACATACATTTATATCTATTCACTACAAACTATGGGCACACAATCTATTGTTACTTGTACACATCCTCTGGTGAAAGACTGACCTGGTTAGCAAATTTCATTTGAAAATATAAAGAACTATTAAAATCACGTCTGAGATACTTTGACAAGTAAGAATATGTAACGTGAAAACACTTTATGTTAGCCTATTACAAAATGTTGATATTTACCATTTTTGCCATATGCTAAATAGCTTCATAATTTTGGGGAAAATAAATATTTGCCCATTTAAAATCAATACAAATAGTTTACTACTTTGTCATTTGATAGCTCTGACCAATAAGCAACACATTAAGATGTTGAAATTAACTTCAACAGTAAAAACTGTATGTAGTCAATCATGTTGCAGTGTTTCTGGAACTGTGGGGGAGAAAGGACACTCGATTTGGATTTCAATGTTTTACCTCACCTACAGGTTACACACTGCCCCTTAATGGGGATGTTTATAGAGTGAGTAAATTAAATGCCAAAAATAGGGCCCTTTCTAAGGAATTGCTGAGTTCCTATTAGGTGAGATATTCAGGCTAGACAAAGGACATTATAAACAGTGTCAAAACAGATTTGTAAACCTTTCTAATTTTAATTTAAACCTAGCTGTTATTCTGATACAGTGTTCACCATCCCCTTCACAAACTCTCTCCCACACATCCAGGCAGAGTACTGAGAATTTAAAACATTCAATAACTTTCAAGGAAGTGTTAGTTTACCATAGTCTAACATTCAGCAACTTCCCTGAATTTCTTTAACCCTGGAAATAAAAAGTGCTACCAGAAAAAAAGACAAAACCACTCTTGCTTTACTTAGTTTTTAAGTGTAAGGGTTTTTTCTCCAAAGTTTCCATAAGAACTCACCTTCAGTCAAGACCAACTTCAGTAAATTATTAATTTCCACTTCAGTGGGATATAGCATAGTTAAGCCCGAGCTTAAAAAAAAAATAGGGGGGGGGAGGAAGAGACCAAAAGTCAAATTTAAAACTTGTTTACAATAATGAAACTATTTTCCTTTCACTCATAATAATGGGGAAAAACATTAAAAAGCAGAGCTTACAATTGTATAGCTACCATTTTTGGAAATATTCCATATGGATACCTGAATTTTTATAAAAATATCTTTTTATAAAAAGGAAAGGCATCCAACACGTCTTAACATTTAGATTAAGATATCTGTCATGGTTTCTTCCTGTGATTTCTGTTAATCAAATAAGTTTTACTATATAAGCAGAGATTTTTCCCTTCTTAGGGTCAGCCGCTCCCTCCTGACAAATCCTACAGTGAAATCGTCACTGTAACATATGACAGCAGAGTCATTTCTGTAATAAACAAACATCAAACACAGGATGATGGCTTTACTGCAAATCCAAGCAGAATAATGCTGGTAGAGAGAGGGAAAAAAGCAGCAACTCAAACATCTGGAGTAAAAGCTATAGGAAATGAAAGTCAGTAGCCAAGAACTTTTACTAATATTAACACTTTAAATTCACTAACCTTTGATCCACTACAGAAATCCTTCTTTAAACTAAACAGAAATCCAGAAGTGCGGTAGTATTACAACAGCACTACTATTCATAACACTTCCAAAATAAACAGCCTTCTCTCCATTTAATACTTTGTCCCCTCTGCACAAATTGTTCACTGTATCAAGGATAAGAGATCACCCTTGAGCACTGCTTCTGATTGCTTATAGTGTTAAAGGAGCTACTATATGGACATATTTTACTGTATTAAGTATGTCTCATACCAAACATAAGTGTGTTCATCTACTGTTCATTTTACAAGGGTGAACCGGACCCAAGAGTTCTGTAATTTATTCCCAACTCAGTCACTGATTCCAAGACTGATCACAGTCAAGCCACTTTGAAATGAAGACTTAGAATAGTCATTGCCACATGGAGAGTCTACATTTCTCAATATCTTACAAACACAATTTATTTAATTCAAAATTTAAGCCAGAAAATATGAACCTCAAAGTTAACTTAGAATTTATTTTTCTACTATACAATGAAAAGAAATCCTTCCTGATCTTTACTGATCTGCTCCTTTGCTTACATAAACGACAATGTTCTAATATTATATGCTGACCAAAAACAATGAATCTAGTCAAATACTGTAACAACTACTTAATTGTTCTATCCCTATTTGTAGTAAACACAAACAGCATATCTAAAACCCAAAAGAAGAGCCTTCAAACCAAAGATGTACTACTATTCTGTTGTGCATTTAAAGGACTATATACATTTTGTAACTTACTAGTTTATAAGAAAGGTATACAGGTTGATCTTTGGAAGATTTTGTTCTCAAGCTTTGGAAAAGTTCCCACTTGAAGGCAGATTTACATTAGGACATCTGCGATAACATTCTATCTATGCCCTTGAGATGCACATTTTCTGATTCTCTTGATACCCAATTGAATTTTTCTACTTTATTGTCCTTTGCTTGGTCAGCCTGCTCATACGACAAAACACATAAATGAGACAGCGGTGTCACTGCTCCTTCAGCACTAGTACCTATCTGCTTGGCCTCAGCCTCAGCACAAGCACACTGGGTTCACCGCATCCCAAGACACCTATATAACCACAGGCTCCTCAACCTTTAACACAAGTCTCCCACCATCCCAAGACATGGACATCTGTTACCCATTTCATACTTTTCCAAAATCATCCTCAACTTATAGCCACCCCAAACCCACTCACTCTACTCCTCACACACTGTTCTCACCTCCCACCCAACTAAAAACTGCTTTCTGAAACACTGCTGTAACCATTATTTACATAACTTCTTTCACCCCAAAGCATATATAAACCACACACACACTCTGCAGTGCCACTGCAATGCAGACAACTCTCGGATGAAACATGACACCGAATGATCATCATACTCTTTATTAGTTTAAAAGTGTAAAAAAGTGTAGTAGCCAATAGGAACTGCAGCAGCAATTTAAAGACATAACATAGTTTTTACATATTTAATTACCATCCCACGTACTATAATTTCCTGTATTTTTCTTCCCCTTCAAACCAACAGAATGTGCATGACCTGATCATATTTACCTAAAATGTAAATCGCTAAAGGCATAGTTTACACACAAAATACTGGATTCTTATTATATAGTTCAGATTAGCTGCATTTTTAATTTGAATGTCTCAGTAAACTAAGAAATTAAGGTCATAATTATCATTAAGATCTTAAATTCACTTTGTTCTAACAAAGTAACACTGTTATTTACCTGATTGCTAGACAGACCTCCTTCTGAATTTCAGGGCAAATCTGGCTCTTTGGTGCCATCAGTAACTGCCAAAGTAAAAGGCCAGAGCGTCTAACAATTTCTCGGTTTCTCTCAGTTTGGGGGCTGAAGAAAAATTTAAAAACCACCTACAAAAACAATAAAATACACCAATATTAAAAACACATTTCTTCTAGATTCAAGGAAAGTGCTTCCTACAGGAAAGAACCTATAACATAGTGCTCAAGTGGGAGCAGAATTAGGCCAACTTTAAACATATTTGTCGCCAGCATTCTAAAGTAATTTCCCTCGGCTTGCTCAGAGTCAGAGGTAGTCAGGAATTGAATCCAGACCTACCAAGTCTCTCATAAGTGCCTTAACAAAAATTAAGCAAATCACCCTTCTCTTGTCTTTGAGCAAACAACTTAACCTCTCTGAATCTTATCCAATTCATGACATACAAATAAGACACCACATGGGGTCTAATTTTTGGTTGTAATGCATTCTAGAAAAGCAAAATAAGTCATCTCTAGGTTGATGTCTATTAACTCATATCCACTCAATACAAAGTCACCATTTATTTAAAATAATTTTTTTTGTCTGCATTTTTAAAGTCTCCTTTACAGAGTTGATTTTAAAATATACTTAAGATTCATATATACCTGAAAGACAACAAGGATGCAGCGTATAATGCAAGTATCTCCATTCACCATAGCCTTCTCCATAATGTCACAAATACTGCTGAGATGGTGTGCTTCAATTGGATGTTGTTTGCCCAAAAAACTTGTTATTGGGAGATTATTACTAGCTGCAAGTAAATTAAGTTGGTGTATGCACATGGCACCAACATGGTGCAGTAACTGGTTGATAACCTCATTTGTGGTAACAGCATCTCCTGAAAGAAAAATATAAATGTACATACATCTCTCGATGAACACAGATGTGCATATATCAAGTTTACATTTATTTTTAAAATGTTATGAAACCATCATTAGCACCACTGAAATTCTGCAGCACTTCAGAGCTATCTACATTAAAAGGTGAGAGATTTCTGTTCAAGTTTTTGTAAGTATTAAAGGGAGCAGAAGCCTAAAAACTAACAAACATGAACAAAAAAAGCTTGATTTCAGTAAAGATCAAATAATTCTGTAATAGGTTGTAACTAATCTTGTATTTTGTGGCTGTCTGAAGAAAATATGTTCAGTCTATGTTAATCTCATATTTTACTTATACTTATATAAAGAGTGTATAGGCTTACCTCTAGGCTCCGTAATGATATGACTAACTCCCAGTCTCTGACAGACATAATGGAATGCTTGGTTTCCAGGATTACACCATTGATCAACGTAGTCATTAGAGCATGTCCAGATCATGTTATTCACTGTATCATAACATGCACCTGAGGAGAGAATATAGAAAAAAAATCAAAGTAGCTTTTATTTATTAAAAAGTTGTCTGATGATAGTATTTTCCTGTTAGAATTTTTTGTCTTAGAAAGAACTTCAAAAATTGCTATATCAGATGTGAATATAATGTGTTTTATAAAAGTTAATTAATTTAATTATGCAACACATCAGGCTTCTTAAAGATAAGGGTTAAGAATAACAATCTTTTACAGCAAATTTCTTAACATGATTAATGGAAATCCTTCATGCATCATCAAACAAATGCCTTAAGTGCTATATTTAGCGTTTCTTGGTGTTCTTATCAGTCAAATTGCTTGCTACCAATTAGAGTTAACCGGTAGAAATGCTGGGGCTGGCATTTTATACTGCTGTTCAAGAAAAACAGATAAACCCATTTCAAGTACTTTAGCTATTTCTATTCACAATTAATTGTACTTGTTTTTAATTTAATTGCCTTGCTGTTACTACTTTGCAGATTATATATAGCACTGGTGGCATATGAGGAGCTATACAAATAGGCACAATACACTGAAAAAACAAAAGTGCTATGAGGGCATTTGAAAACATGGAGGAAAAGTATGAATTTGGCATTAGCCGCACAACATGGGATTGCAGAAATTCCTCTATAGGCTGGTCTAGACTAGCGTAGAAGATATTTAAACACATTTCAAAACTCAAGGGTAGACTGGACTAGTTTTATTGTGACAGACAATAAGCTGATTTAGGCGAACCTTCACCTTGATTAACGTGTGTGCTACAGTTTCAAAACATGTAGTCTAAAGTGTTTTAACTAACATTTTTTAAATATACCTTTTTAACATTTTAATTAAGTGTTGTTTAATATTTTGTTTGTACCTAGTTTAATAAATTGTTTTTTCAACAATTTATCCTATTCTATTTTGTAATGTTTGGACTACTGAGCCTGGTAGAAGTAATCCAAGTCCAGAATGCACATGAATGTGAGGCTGTGATCACCAATCATATGGAAGTAAGAAAATACAAGCAGAACATCTATCTTCCTTATTACGGTATCTTTTTTTTTTTCTCTCAAGTGAAAAAAGTTCAAATCTTCTACATGCTGAATCTTTCTTTTAAGAGTTTGTAATGCAGAAGATATTTTTAAAAATCTAAATTCTCTCCACTTAGGGTCAATGCCTCTTCTCACTCTCTAGAAGAGCAAATGCAAATTCAAAACCTTTAAGCAAAAGCATAAAAAACCAGGGAAAAAAATCTTGCCTTTAGAAATTTCACATCACATTATCTAGGTGGTACTTTAATTTAATTTTACTCCCAAAAAAGTGCAAATTTACTGGAAATTGAAAGAATTAATTTAGAAAATAAAGATCATTATCTCCAATACAGAATGCCCCTAAAAATAAATGTATTTCTTACCAAGTCCTGGTATTAGAGCACCACGTCCAAGCGAACTTCCTGCGGCATCAATGAGATCTGCTCTGCTTGTGAACTGCCCATCCGAAATATTGTATACCAAGCTAGACGCAAGAACTTTAAAAAAAACCAAAAAACCTCCAATTAAATTCTCAAAAGTTTAAAGTAAGATAAAAGAGAGTCTCTGAAATCCACTGAAAAAACAACAACAAAAAACCAACTTACTTTTCAAAGATGACAAACCACTTGTTCCACCAAACAGTGATCGTGTTGCAGAACTGCCTGACCCTCCTGGAGGTGGGACCAGCATCACCAAATATGTTCCACATGTGTACATTGGAGTCTTTCGTAACATTTTTAGTGGTAGCCCACAACTAGTGTTAGCAGCTGAAATGTTAAATAAAGCTATGATTCAAACATGCTTTTTTTACTAACCAGTTAGAAAAATATAAACAGCAAGCAAGGTACACGACATCTTGGTGTAGGATATCTGTATTGGAGCTAAAATAAATCCATCAGATAATGCTCATAAATCTAACTTTTTTGCAGCCATTGGAAGTTACTTGTGGGGCTGAACGGGAGACTCTAAAAGGCCGGCCCTCCACATTCACTGGAGTTAATTCTTAGGAAGGCATGTACTGTTTCAGTGGCATTTAAAAATATAATTTGAATAAAATATTCTTTAAATATGAATAACAATGATACACCCTACTTCCTATAATGATGATGATATCATCAGAAAAAAAAAATCCCTCCTTCAGAAACCTAAAACCTAACAGAAGGTAGAATTCATGGAGAGGCAAACAGACATCCCTTGGACAGAAGTTTAAAAGGGTAAAATATCGTATCCAACATTTTAAAGCCCAAGGAAGTTTTAAGACAAGAGGCCCTCCGGGATGTACTACTACTTTTTACTCTCTTTAAATGTCCCTACTTGTCAAATCATGGTGGTCTAGTCACAATAAGAAGTAATGATCCCATCTTAAAAAAAAATCCTTTTGGATTTCATGGGAGATTTTTAAGGCCTCTTGTATTGCCTCAATGTACTGCTGGTGCCATTTAAAAATTCTTATGAAATCACTTACACATCTAGCCTCCCCTCATTTTTCTTCCTAGTTTCATCTCATTGGCAATTCTGTTACCATCCCCGGGGCACAGGTTCACAATTCTGGAGTTATTTTTACTCTTTTTCATTTTCTCCCTACATCAAATCTACAATCACTTCACTACAAAATTGACAAAATTAGTTTTCTGGATTAGTAATCAAGTCAGTTTTATCTGACACACCAGTCCCACAGATTAGCCATGTGTTTTATTCTTGGATATTCAGTTTTCCTATTTTTTTTTCAATGTAGAATTAAATACAAGAAAGAAGCTACTTGACTAAAATCAAATCATTATAAGATTTTGAATGGAACAAGTTAGAACAAAATCTAGGAAAACTTTGTAATTATGGCTGGTGATGTTTTTTAAGTCCAATTAAAAGAGTTTATAAGGATGCCAGTGACAAATACTAAATAGTGCATTACTCTTGAAATACATTTTGAACCTCTCTACTCTGGCACCCTTGGGACTTAACTAGTGCCAAACCAAAGAATTTGCCATTGTATAGGAGGTCAATATGGTCTAGCAGCATCACCAGCACTTCCAATGCTCACTGGGCTCTTAGACATTTAGGGGTAAATTAGAAGAAAACAACAAGAACACTGAAAGCCAGGACTGGTGGCTATAAACAAACTTTATAGGACCATGAGAAACTTAGCCACACCCTATGATAAATGGACATCCGGCTAACTAAAATCATGCCAGACCACGGATACTGCCCAACCAGCGAGCGCAGGACTAGAGAGGTTCAACCTATACTCCCACTGAAAGCTAAGGAACTATGAATCAGAATAAAGGTTAAACTTAAAAAACAACAAATAGTCTGGTAGCACTTTAAAGACTAACAAAACATGTAGGTGGTATCATGAGCTTTCGTGGGCACAGTCCACTTCTTCAGATGAACAGACTATTTGTTGTTTTTTAAGTTTATGCTGTACAGACTAACTCAGCTACTTCCTGAAGCTTCAGAATAAAAGTGGCAGAATAGAGCTGTCAGATAGCTACAAAAGGGGGCAGTGTTTATGACAGCTACTATTTTTGCATAATCAATCTTTTTTCCTTACATCAGTGTATTTTACATGAATATGAACTATGTTAGTTTGTTTTTAGAACTTTGAGTGTTAAGCACTTGGACTCAGGTGTGTATTTGTATGAAGTATTTCAACACAACTACCGTTATGAGAAATTCACACAATTTTAGAGAACTTTAATAAATCTTAAGAAATTAGTCTTGTGGCACCTTAGAGACTAATTAATTTGTTAGTCTTTAAGATGCCACAGGACTGCTCATTGTTTTTAACGTTAGAGACTAACGAACACGGCTACCCTTCTGAGACTACAAAATTAGTAACAATAATATATGTGATAGCAGTTTAAAGAACATACATTTAAAGACATTATACATACAGGTATATAGGATTTTCAGAGTTCTATATTTAGAGAAATAATTTTGTAAATATGCACCACTGCAAACAAAATGGAAAAATAATTACAAAGGAGAACAGAACTCTTCTGACCTGCTTGGTCTTCTTTCAATGTATTGGAGATTGTAGAGCCAGTCAGAGCAGCCAGTGTTGCTGATGGGGAGGCTCTGTACCTTGAAAGCCTACTCAGAAGCATCTCATTTATACTTTTTGCTGATTCCCCCTCTTTCCTCATTAGTATAATGCGCTCCTGTAGAGGACTTGCTATACATATATCATTTTCTTCCTATGCAAATGAAAGGAAAAAAATGGTCCTTAGACATAACTGTCCCTAAGAGATTGAGGATTTTATTCCTACATGTCCCAAAGTGAGAAGAGAAGCAAAAAACAGATCCAGAATTATGCAAAGAAGTCTCATATCAAGGTGATTGGTGTGACAAATACCTAGAAACCTAGTTTATTAGATCATTGCCAAAATCATATCATGACTGATCATCTTTAGACATTTTTTAAGTTGAAAACCAGAACTTCAATAGTCTGGTTGCCATAAATAAATTTCCAGAAATAAAATTAAAGCTAACATTATACAAAACCAAGTATTTAGATGTTTTAATTATAACACATATATTAACAATTATTTTAATTTTATGAGTAAGTTTTGTAAAAGACTAAGTCACACAGCTGAAAAACTGGATGAAGATTTCCCCTACATAATGCAATTCTGGAAAGGTCTAGGTCTTATCCACATTAAGAATATTTTACCAGTATAGTTATATTAATATTATGTTATTCAGTAGGGATATAAGCAATTAGTTGACTACCCAATAAGCCTAGGCTTATCTGTTAGTCAAGTCACTACTTGACTAGTCACTTCTCCCCTCTCCCTTGCTGCCTCTGATACAGAGGCAGCAAGGAAGGGAGCAGAAGCTGGAGGGAGCCGGGTTAAAAGCCGATTCCTCCCAGCACTGTCTCCACAGGGAAGCAGGGGGGAGGCAGAGGCACAGTGGGGGAAACGGGATCAACAGGGACTCAAGCAGTCCCCACTCACCCCGGGTCCCAACTGCTGCACCTCAAGGCAGAGGTGCAGCAGTCAGAACCTGGTGCAAGCGGGGACTGCTTGAGTCCCCACTCTTCCCAGGTTCCCCACTGCACCTCTGCCATTGAAATGTAGTAAGACACATGGAAATTCCATCAACTACTCGATTAATTGCTTAATCCCTAGTATTCAGAGAACAGATATAAGTAAGGCTGCATATCAGTCATAGAAGCCTAGAGTCCATGACTTTTCAGGCCCTTTGGGACCTCCATAGTGGCTTGAAGGCCAGCTGAGAGGCTCAGGCAGCCCCTTGACCAGTCACACTAGCAACTGCTGGGAGTAAGGATGTTAAGTATCAGGTAATTGACTAATCGAATAGTCAAAGCATTTTTGCATTGACTATTCGATAGGGCGCCTCCACCTTTGAAGTGTAGCAACAGTCCTACACTGGGCTGTTGCTACACTTCAAAGGCGAAAGCGCTGAAGCCCAGGTTCAGCTGGGGAGTCCCCAGCTGACCCCGGGCTCCATGGGGCACTGCTGCTTTGAAATGCCACAAGGAGCCTGATGCCAGGCTCCCTGTGGCATTCAAAATGGCAGTGCTGCACGGAGCAACTACCCCGAGCTCCGTGCAGCACTGCCACTTTGAAGTACTCCTCTTCTCCCACCGCTTGCTGCCTCTATCTGACAGAAATAGCGGGGTGGGGGGTGGAGGCGGACAAAGCAACTAGTTGACTATCCCATCGACTATCCCGTAAGCATTTGCTTCTCAGATAGTCATCTAGTCCTTCACATCTGTAGCTGGGACAGTCTCAGGACACTATCCTCCCTCCTATTAGCAGGAGTTTGGGTATGGGATGGGGCCCAGGGTTGGGGCAAGGGGATTGGGGTATAAAAGGAGTTTTGGGGTATGGGCTCTGTGCGGCGCTCACCTCGGACAGCTTCTTGGAAGTGGCAACATGTCCCATGACTCGAAGGTGGAAGCATGGTTAAGCAAGCACTGCATGCTGTCTCTCTGCCCACAGGTATTGCCACTGCAGCTCCCAATGGCCAGAGTTTCTGCCCAATGGGAGTTGCTGAGCCAGAGCTTGGGGCGGAGGCAGTGCACAGAGTCCCCGGGCTGCACCTCCATCTAGGAGCTGAGTATATGTCACTACTTCCAGGGCCAAGTAGATAGCCTGCCAGTCCCAACAAACCCCTCTCCCACAGAGCACTGGCAGTGCCCCTCGGCCACCAGCCCCACCCCAGAGCACCCCATGGTGCCCCTGTGCTGCCTGCCCCACAGAGCACCCAAGATTTAGTTAGGAGTATATAATACAAGTCATGGAGAGGTCCTGGGCCATGAATTTTTGTTTACAGCCCATGACTAAAACATACCTTAGATAAAAGTTATATATTACTATAAGCACAGTTATAGCGATGTCATTTTAAAAAAAAAAAACCCACTCCCCTAACCAACATAGCTATCCTGGTAAAAGTATTTAGTGTAGATGAGACATTTAATAAATTTAATATTTTAACTAATAATTCCACAAAAAGTTAAGACAGTGGCTGTGTTCTCAACAGGAATGAGTGAAAGCTTTTTCTAAAGTGCTTTCTGCTGTGAAAGACCTTCCTAACAGAGAGCCAAGGCCAGAAACACCCGCCGAGAGTGCTCACATTCCGGAGGGACCCATCTGGAGGTCATTCAGAAACTGAAATTTGTTTTTTCTAGTAATATACAAAGGAAATGAATCGGAGAATCCCTTACCTTAAAAATGGAAAGACCCTTCTGTTAGATTAGATTGATTTTTAAAGTCCTCAACTCCTTCCCAAGATTCCATGAAAACTGGAGAATAATAATTCAGGGAGCCAGTACAATGGGAGTTTGCAACAGGTTAGGGAGTCAGAACCTGCACTGTCGCCCGCAGCTGCATCATGTCTAAATACCTACTCCTGCTTAAGTGCAGGGGACTGGACTAGGTGACCTATTGAGGTGCCTTTCAGTCATATCTTTCTATGATTCTTGGTCATCATTTCAACAATTTATACTGCTTCCAATATACTACACAAGTCTATTGGTACTGACAATACTAAAAGTTGTACCAATGCCAAAAAAAGTTAATAGATTGATGTGGTTTCAGTCTCTATAGAACTGAAATTGTTTAGACCAGTGTTTCTCAACCAGTGGTATGAGTACCCTTAGGGATACTCAAGAGAAGTCTTGGGGGGAGGAGGGACGGGGGGTACATCAACACAACTGAAATTTGGAGAAAACTGAATTTTTTGTTTTAAGTTTTAGAGCACTTTATTATTTTTGTACCTTTTAAGCCCAAAAATGTCATCGCCCGCCTGGCTACAATTAAGTTGTTTAAACAAATGTCTTGCACTGGTAGAAAAAAATTCTGAGTGTCTGAAAGCTGTAGGTACTGGGGGTACTTATATTTTTTTTTTAAAGGGGTACTTTTTTTTTTTTTTTTTAAATAAAGGTTGAGAAACACTGGTTTAAACTACTGGAGACTGTGCCATTTAGAAGCAGCCATTACGTGCAAGGTTTAAACTTGACAGTTACATTTTTAACATTTCTTCTGCACCTCAAGAGAACTAATCAAGGATGTATAGAAGCTATCGAGAGGAAAGGAATCCAAACTGTTGTCATGTATATCTCCAAAACTTAAATTAAAAAAAAAAAAATAGTACAAAATTTACAGACTTGAGTGATAAAGTGCATTTTTTTACCCTTATACACATAACTTCTATTAAGCTGAACAGCTTATTGCATTTTAAAACAGTAAACAGTCTCCACTTAGTATATGGCATTTATACTAAATTACTGATTCAGTAAGAAAAAGAGAAATAATATAATTTCATACTAACATAACATGGTACAAGCTTGCTATATTAGAACGTCCTCTGGAAGTACAAATTTTATAGTATGGCTTTGCATCCTGTTAAATATTATGTCAACTGCTTGTAATGTTTTGACTTTATTCCTGAAATAATATACTAGCACTTCTATGAACAATTAACATATCTGGTAACTTTAATAAATGTTACTATTTTAAGAAACATTATTCGCGTCACTAAACTACATCTACTACAAAAAAAACCACCCAAATTCAATTGAAAATACACTTACTATAAGTTCAAAAATATCCATAAAGACAGAGTGTCCCTTTGGTGTTTTTTCATTCAAGCTTGCAGGAGACCAGATCCAGTAGAAATAGGTACCATCTGAAGAAAGATGTACGGTAGTCATAGTACTGCCAACTGGGAAGTGATTTACTGGCATTGGAAGTATCTGACATACCTACAGATCAGTAGGAAAGCAAGAAAGAAGGAGAGTCCAGTTCACATTTTGAAGCTGCTGTTCAGACTATAACTAGATAACCTAAAAGTGTGGTTTTTTTAAAATTATTAAAGCAAGGTTCATTAGGGTTCCATATCTATTTATAATTTGCTATGATCTGAGGGAGAACACAGTTTGCCAAACAGACATATCACATACTAACAAATTCCATGCTAGCAAGACACAGTTATCCATCTAAAAATAGACAAGTTTCAAATTCCTGAAAAATGTATACACTATCATTAGAAATATAAATATTAATATAATTATCTGCTTTACACTACTGAAATATCTGCTCAAAATTCTGCAAGGAAACTAATATGAGGAATCCAAACACTTAATTTGAGGAAACATATTGTATATGGCTGGAAACAATAGCCTTGCTCTTTATTCTTCAGTGAAACTTCTTTATACCGCAATGGGAAAAAAAGGCAAGAGGGATAGTTGCTAATCTGCAAAACACAATTATAGTGAGAAGTGAAGGTGCCAACCATTATTGTACTTAAGAAAAATGGACGCATCAGCAGCGTACTTTGTTTTTAACTATTAATTTGTGATATGTGCGCATGGACACTGTAGCACAATGTAACTTGTAAAATGGTTTGCAAGGCATGACATGCAACTTTATCAGTGGGCATCTGCAGAAGCAGTTTCATTATGCAAAAAAAAGCACATAGCAAGCACGAGAGAATCAATTAAATTTAACCTAGAAAATTTGCTTGAAAGTACATCAGTATTTTTTTTTTTTTGGACAATTTAAGAAAGTTTCTTTTTATGAAATAAAGGCATACGGTTTTGTTTGTTTTTTACCTGAAGGGTATTCTGGTCAATGACCTGGAAAAGGGAGTGAGGCTTATTATCAAAAGAGACAGGCCGATGAAGAAGTTTGCCATTGCCAAAAGCAATCCATCCAGTCTCCAATTCCTCATTACGACAGTACACAAAGCCTCTGGGGAAAAAGCAGGACATTACAACCTTTAAATATGCTGCACCTTTTCAAACATTTCTTGAGCTTTGTTTGAACCTAGTTACAAAGCCATGTATCTACAGGCGACCGCCGCACTTACGACCTAATTGGTTCCTGGAGAATCATCTTAAGTGGAGCCGTCGTAAAGTCGAACCCTTACTTCCCATAGGCGCAATGATATAAATGGGGGTTCCGTTCCTGGTCCACTTTGCCTCCTGGGAGTTGTAGTCCCCAGCTGTGCCAGTGGAAGTGGTGCCGCATAAGCTGCTCCCATAGCCGGCTGGGGCTGTGCCGGTTGGAAGCAGTGCCGCACAAGCTGCTCCCATAACCGGCTGGGGCTGTGCTGGGAGGAAGGAAAGGACCCGCGCTGGAGAAGCAGCCATAGCCAGCTGGGGGCTGTGCCGGGTGGAAGCGGCACCGTGTGAGCTGCTTCCATAGCTGGCCTGGGGCTGGTGGGCTTGAGAGGCTGGGCTGGAGAAGGGTGGTCGTAAATGCAGGGAGTCATAAGTCGGGGGTCGCCTGTATTTAATGTAGTAACACTGTGTGATGTGGCATTCCTTATGATTATGATAGAAATATGACATAACTGAGATATGTTTGATGCAAGCGGGCTGATGAAAGAGATCACTGGAAATGTTATGATTTACTGAATATGATTCTCTAATTCATATACATGTATCACTTTTGTAGATGCAGTTAGGAATATTGACTTCTGTGTCTATATTTCATATCTGCTACTTTGGGTCACTGCTGACACTTCAAGTGCTACAATGGAATAGCCACACTGGGCTTAATGGCCCACCAGATAGTACAATGGACTGAACTGGCTTGGCCTTCCTGGAAAATTCCATGCTATTGACTTATGCATGACAGAGTCAGGTGATCTGGTCACCTGATCCTAACCAAATCCCTGATCTGTTCCATGAGAGGTGAGGGAGAATCAAAGATTTCCTACCATATGGAAATTCTATATCAGGGGGAGAAAAGCAATGATGGTCTTCAGCATCCTTTACCTCTTTCTCCCCAGCCCAGAGATACTTGAAAACACTACGAAACTAAACAACTGAAAAGGGTGGGAGGGAACTGCTGGACTCAGGCCCTGGGATACCCGGCCTGTGAAGGACTCTATTTAAACAAAATCTAGGGTGAGAAATTCAGGGTGTAACCAGTTTTTAGCAACTCTATATTAGACTGAATGCTCTATTATTTTCTTAGCAAACTGTATTGTTCTTATATTACCTCCTAGACCACTTAAAATACACCTTTTCATCTCTCTCTATATATAAATAAAACTTTTCCTGCAGGACAACAGAGTGACATCATCACATCACTCTGCATTCTACCTGCCTCCTCCTTCCCCTTTCCCCAACTCTTGGCAGCTGCGCGGGGTAGCCCCTCCCAGGCGGCCAAGGGGAGAGCGTGGTTAGGGTTAGGTTGTGGCCGGAGAGAGGGTGGGGGAGGAGAGAAAGGGCCAGAGCTGGTGCAGCTGTGAAGGAGGCGGGGGGGGGAGGAGAGAAAGGGCCCAGACAGGGGAAAGAGAAGGGGCCCGGGCGGCACAGCTAGGGGCGGAGGGGGAAGGATAAAGAGGCCTGGGGTGTTGGGGGAGGCAGGGGGCAGAAAGGGCCTGGGCTGGCACAGCAGGGGTGGGGAGAGAAAGGGTTGGCATGGTGGGAGGAAGGGGAGCGAGGAGAAAGGGCCCAGGCTGGTGTAGCAGCAGCCTGGCCCTCCCCAATGGCCGGGCGGGGGAGGAGGGGCGAGGAGGGGGAGTCAAGTTTGCCTAGTGCCCACAAGAGGGAGTTTGGTGAGCATAGCGAGTAGGGGGCACAGCCCCCTAGCAGTTAATAAAAATAAGGAGTCCTGTGGCATCTTAAAGACTTGCATTTGGGCATAAGCTTTCGTGGACAAGTGCCCACTTTGTCAGATACATGAAGTGAAAACTTCAGTTTGGCAGGGATGTATACTCATGCAACGACGGGAGTTGTTAAACTTATTTCTGGTTTATAATATAGTTTATGTAATTACTAACTGGGAAAGTGGCAAGAGGCTGTTCATATCTTTCTTCACATTGAGGAAGGAAGTTAACTTCATGTAATTTTGGATTTGTACCCCAACATCTAGGTACTATGTTGAACATCTAGGTACTATAGTAAATCCCTTAAACTGAGTCCTCCCAGGGCTGACATCAGTGTCTCCATCAGAACTGGGTGTGGCTCTGACTACTTTGCTGGAGGAGCCTTGAGAGCTTAGCTCAGCAAGACCAAGTAAAAGGGTGCCCAAGCTGCCAAAGAAGGCTGGCTCAATGGTATATTAAGCTCCTCAGTTGGCATCCCAGGGGTCCTAAACCATCATACTCTGGATTTAAGTATGTGAAGACTGAAGATTCAAGAATCATAAGCAAGGAAACAATAAAGAGGTAGAACAAATCACATCTGTACTAACAGCTGAAATTTGTAACACAGGCAATATAAATTCCTAACTTCCAAGGTTTGATGTGGATGCAGCAGTGTAATGAGATGAATGGATTTTAAGCAACAGGTTGCAATTTTATTAAACTTACACACAGGAAAGGGGTACCACCTGTCCATCACCGATTCTCTCCTACTCCAGGCATTCAATTGGTTGCAGTGTAGGAGCCTTGTAACCCCCACGGTATAAATAGTATCTAAGGGAAGGCTCTTCTCAGCTTACCACACAAGGCTCAGCCTGTTCCTACTCCAATCACCCACCCCTCCATGAGGGGCACGGAGGGTATAGAAGAAACAGGACTTCAAATCACGAGAGACTTGCTCTATCCCACGAGCCTAATCCCATCACCAAATCCAAGGTTTTTACCTCTGGGAACTATTCTTTCAATTCAACTGGAAAAAGGTCGCAAGTTACAATGAATTCATAACTCAACCAAGTACCTCATTTAGGTTCTAGCACATTCTTACTCAGCCTACTGTGCTTGAAGATGCTGGGAGAAAGGAGAAAAACTCCATGGTCCTCTGCCAATTTGTTCATGGAAGAAAAAAATCCTTCCCGACTCCCAAACAGGCAATTGGCTAGTTTCACAGTATCAAATCAGGATGGATTCCCATGCCTCGCTCAGCATGGGGGTGCTGGAACAGAGTCAAGTGAGCTCCACAAGGCCGCTGACTCACGTTAAATCCTGGGAGCTGGGGAAAGCTGGTCAATCAGCACCCCTCACTCCATCTGGCCAATGGGTATCAGAGAGTCCAAAGAGAGTCTCCCTCCCACGCTGAAAAGGCTGTTCCACCTGCCACTGTCAACCGCTCCCGAGGAAGAATAAATTTATGTCTACAACATTCTATAAAGGAAAACATCTCAAAATATGTTAGATGAGGAAGATAATTAAGAGAAGTAATTTTCAATATAAGAAAGGGAAAATCAAATCACTGAATCTGAATCACGGAAAAATGATTTAGTGAAAAAAAACTAGCTGCTTCATATACATATTAGGTCCTTTGACAACAAAGATTTATCTAAACAGGTTTAAAAATTTGCGAAGGCAGAAATATGACAATACTGTGGCTTACCGTAGAGTACCATGTAATCCAGATCCTAATTTGCTTATTCCTTTGCCTACTGAATTAGATGTATAAAGATAAAGTCCATCTGCTGCAAGACAGCGCCCTAAGTCTGCATCTGAAATAGGAAGGAAGCATTCACCTTTTATGGACAGCAAAGCTACAGTGGTTATTTACAATTATCATGTTGCAGCTTCTGTTAGGACATTCACTGAAAACAAATGAGAGTTCCTCTTCTTCCCTAGTTACCAGAGGCAAAATTTATCTTTTATATATAAAAATTACTATTTTAATTACAGTCATTTGTCAAATGACCAATCAAGGACCAATGCCCCATTTTGTAGTAGGCATTCTACCTTGCTTATATCCCATTATGGATAACTGTATATTTACAATTTACTCACATGGTTAATGTAAATATATTAAAATATGAAATAAATTATACAAAAAATGTGAAATGCTTCCAAGCAAATTCAATGAGAACAGTGTAACATACAGCCAGTTGCTCATTCAAGTATGCAAAATGGCATTAGGTAACGATTTTTTTCTCAGATATATGGAAGATATACATTTGAGAAGTTCCCTATTTCTGTATTGGTTTCTTACCTCTTACACAGTATAGCTCAGCATTTAAGTTCTAATTTTAAATTCCTCATGTGTTCTGGCTCAGAGTTCATGATCTGATCAACAAAGAACACCTATAGATTTTTTGGCTGCACACTCAAATCTGACTATGGTGCAAGTTAGAATGTTTCATTTAACCGTGTTTTGTAATAGGACATGAAGAACAGGACTCATTTAAGATGAAAATGCTTTACTTTCACAATCAGAATCTAAATTATTTTTTATAATACATTTTAAGCCTAATTTTCTACTAATTGTTTTTAGAAGATTTCAATGGAACAGAAGACTACTTTCTTTTATTTTGTTTGAAAAGAAAAGAAGGATTTAACTCCTTTTTCTAGGGAATGAGGAAGAGGCTACTGTGGCTCACACATCAGAATACTAGAAGAGTAGATAATACACAAAATATGGCAAGCTTTTCTGCTACTGTTTGGTAACTGTGGGAAAAAAAAAATCTAACTCATAAAATAAATAAATAAATAAATAAATATATGCATTTATAATATATAACTGCTGGTGCCAGTAAATGCAGGTGGAATTTAGTATTGCTCTTACATTTAGCCATTTGTTTCTCTGAGCTTTGTTAATTGAGGGAGAATAATCTTTGTTCAATGAGGACAAGGTCAACCTTTTAATTCATCTACATCAGAACTAGAAAACTACCAAGCAAGCAAAGAAGGTTGGAGATGGGAAAATCTGGCTGCTATAACATACATATGGCACACAAGATTAACCAGCCCACTTAAAGTACACTGACAGTTCATTTTACATACTCAAATCACAAAAATCAAAGCTTTCTTTTTTTTTTTTCAGAACAACTTATTTCATAACTCCATGGCAGCAAACATAACGTCCACATATGCAGAGTGTAAACCAATATATTTGTCTTCCTGAGTCTGCAGGCCAGCTGAAACAATGACTCAGATGTGTGAATTCCTTTCATCTGCCCTGATCTCACTGAGATGTCAATTCAAGTCTGATGACATATCAACACTAACATTAACTATTTCATTGCTTACTTTTGTAGCAATAAAATTAGGGAAGTGGTAGAAATTGGGAGTTGCTGTAGGAAATACAGCAGGAAGAAAAGGAGAGGCACAGAAAGAGATAAGGGAGAGCAGAGAAGAATGGGTAAGGAAAAGAAAGGAAAGAAACATTGGCAGTTCTAAAAAGTTAAGCACTTTCCAACTAAGACGGTGTTTCTCAAAGTGGGCTGTGGGCCCACTAAGAAAGATGCTAATGGGATACTCTGGTTTGTTTGCTTACTGGCTCCGCCGCAGCCACAGAGCCTCACGCCGCCCATCGGCTGCGGTTTGCCATTTGCAGCCAAGGGGGGAGCCATAGGAAGCAGCGGCCCGGGCCACAACACTTCCCACAGCTCCCATTGGCTGCAAACACCGAACTGCAACTAATGGGAGCCAGGATGCTCCATGGCTACAGAGCCAGTAAGTAAACAAATAGAAGTTGCCCGTTAGTAGCTTTCTCAAAGTGGGCTGTACACCAATAGGTGCTTATGGTGACAATAACGTATTAGATGAAAAATAAGAAAAGTTAGTTATAAAAGCTATTCTCAATTAAATCTTTGTGTAAAACACACATTGAAATCAATGCTTCTAGTATGCATATTGTCTCTGATGGAATCCTAAATTTATATCTTAGGTCACTGGCCACGATTTAAAATGGGCATTCAGTCTACACCAGTAACTAAGTTATATCCATGCATTGAAGGCAATAGTTAGTGTTTAGTGAAGTAATATAATCCATTGCACTAGATCATTGGTGGGCAACCTGAGGCCCATGGGACAGATGTAGCCCACTGGGGTTCTGAGAGTTGCCCATGAGACATTTTATTTACCATTGCACACGTGCAGGATTACCAGATTCCAGTGTTTTCTGTCCGCATAGGGCTTTTTTCCCTACTAGTAAAGTGACATGCACATAAATATCTAAATGAATATAAAGGAAAGGCACGAGAAGTGAGGTCTGTGCTGATTGCACACAACATTGACTGCGAGAGTCGTGTGCTTCATCTATATTCCATCAAAGCACCGCTGTGAATTGGCACTCCCTTCAAATTCTAAGTACCCAAGTGCTGATAGCGAAGTTACCCAGGAGACTGCCTTGGTTACAAGAGTCTTGCAGCCCACTGAGATGAAGGAGGACCACACATGCATCCCATTTGCTATCTGGGTTGCCCATTGCTGTACTACATCAATATGCAGATTTAAAACTTACTGTTAGCCAGCTAAATTTTTATTAACTTTAATACAAGTGGACTTATTTCTATGAGTTAATGACCTACTATAAAAATGGCTACTAAAGCAAGCACTATTCACTCACGTACACATCTCCATCAAGTTTACATGACTGTGTACATGTCTATATTACAATGATGGCCCAATGAAAACAGGCTGCCTGTAAAATTAGGTCCTCGCCCATCAGGGAAGTTAAAAAGTATGTTTTTTTGGTAAACCTGTAACCACTGAAATTTTCAGCAGGTACACATTTACACCCAGGGGGCGGTTCCATGAGAGCCAGTGCGCGCTTTAAGCCAGCTTCCTACGAGCACTGCTTCCCGTCCTCTGCACTGCTGCTTCTGTATCTGAGATAGCAGCAGGGGAAGGGGGACAGGTGGCAGTGCTTGCAAGGAGCCTGCTTAAAAGCCGGCTCTTCGTGAGCACTGGCTCCTTCCTGCCTGCCCCATGCTGCTGTCTCTGTATCAGAGGCAGTAGTGCGGGTGGGCAGGTGGCTTTCTGCAAGCCAGTGCTTGCAGGGAGCCTGCTAAAAAGCCAGCTTCCCATGAGCACCAGCTCCTGCCTGCTCCCCCCACCACTGCCTCTGCTACAGATGCAGCGGGGAGGAGAGGAGAGACACACTTGTGTGTAACTGTGAAGATTAACCAATGGGCCCAGGCTCATCGGTTAATCATGTAAATATGTATACTAACACATCCCTAATGCACATTAGTCTGTTTTTGAATGTGCATGCTAGAAAACTGGTTGCTTACATATCTTCTTGCGCAAATGTGGGGATTTGCAAATAATAGGTACTAGCAAGTTCCTATAGATGCCCAGTTACACTGTCTTCTGAAAAACATGGCCCCATGCGTTCTTTTTATTATGCATTATGGGTACGGCTACACTGAAGGGGTTCGGAAGAGGTATGCAAATAGTGCTCGCATTTGCATTCCTATTTCCATTTTTTCCCCCGGAATGGCTTTTCTGCCATTTGGCCCTGTTTATACGGGGCCAAATGTCAGGAAAAAAAACCCTCTTTCGAAAGCCCCTGTAAACCTCATTTTATGAGGAAGAAGGGGGCTTTTGAAAGAGGGGGGTTTTCAGACATTTGGCCCTGTGTAGATGGGGCCAAATGGCGGAAAAGCCTCTTCCGGGAAAAAAAATCTGAAGGTACGCAAATGTGAGCGCTATTTGCATACCTCTTCCAAAAACCCACACACACTGTAGCCGTACCCTATGACTGCTTTTATATTATTTCCAACAGAAAGAAAAAGAACCTCTCAAATTCTAAAGCTTTAGATAAAGAATAAAATACTCTGTACTATCAATGAAAAAAATATATCTGATTATCTTAAATGATTTTGGTATACTCATAAAATAAACAGTTCACCTTTGTTTTCAGAGTTAGAGCCACTGTTAGCATCAGGCGCAGGTAACATATCTTCAAATCCCCAAGAGACCATGTGTTTTCCACCAAGCAAACAGGAGGGAGATCCAGGACCACCTTCCAGGAGCAGCAACCTTTAACCCCCCAAAAAATAGAGTAAAATACATAATGAAAATGTTTTCAGTGTAATAATAAAAGCAACAGTTAACCAGCTAGAAAATTAAGATTAAAGATATTTTTCAAGAGGGAAATTTCTTATCTCTGTTACAGTTCATAATTAAGCTATCTTAAAAAAACCTGAATATACTAAGAGTTAGCCTTTATTAGTATTCTACCTTAATTACCAGATTGCCAATTTTTCCTAGGGCTTCCAAATTTTCATTTGAGTAACTATAAAGTCTTGGATTTGTCAATGGCACACGTATTGAGACTAATCTTTTATCTTTAATACTGACGTATTTTCAAGGTCAATGCAAAAGGGCTACAATTAGAAAACTTAATATCTACCTGTATAATACATCAGCCACAGGCAGGGATCCCAGGTCTGTCTGTTTTTGTAATAGATGTACTGTGTGAACAAAAGTTTTCAGCGATCCTCTACGACAGTAAATAAATAAGAGTTACTAGTCTTTGTGAAAAATAAGCACTGATTTTTACACAACAATAGAAAGCACAACAGGTATTCAAACATAATATCCAGTAACAACTTGATGCAAAACTTTAATGATGTTCTCTCTCTCAATGAGCCAACTTTTCTCCAGTTTGCATCCTTGTTCTGAATTATTTCTACCCACTCTGGGGTAACACAAAGGGTACGTCTACACTGCGGGGGTTTTCCGGGATACCAACTCCGCCGCATCCAGGGAACGCATTTGCTCTTCCGCTTTTTTTTTTGCGGAAGTGCAAATGCACTCTTTCAGAAGCCTGTCTTCCTCATTCTATGAGGAAGAAGGGCTCTTCCGAAAGAGGGGGATTTACCTAAATTTGGCCCAGTGTAGATGGGCCAAATTTCAGAAAAGCCTCTTCCGAAAAGAAAAAAATTGGAAAAAGCTGTAGGGTAGACCTAGCCAAAGAGGAGTCACTGGGAAGGACAATATCTGATTGCCAGACCTGAGCCTACTTATTTTGGGCATCAGCTGCCACAGACAGCTCGATAAACGAAATGCAAGGGATGGGAACTAGAGCATCTTAGATTTCTTTTATTCATTGTTAAAGGACTATATTTGGTTTAAGTGTTGCAAATGAAGACTTCAAAGGGATAGTCCAATGCTTTCCACAATTGATTATCCTTAAAAGGAATTTAAAAATCTTAAGTCTAGGGAATAGAACTGGTGGACTACACTAGCAAGTGTTTGTCAGAGAAGCTGAACAGCAGAAATCTCTTAAGTGTTTTTTAGGCCACTACTAAAATGTGTCTTATAACGGGTTCTTCCCCAACTGAAGGTTCTCTCCTTAGTAGTTTCTACAAAATGTTTAACTTGCAGGTTTATATAGAAACTTAGACAGCAGATTATGTTAGTTTTGTACTTTAAAGGCATCTTTCTTTATAAATGGTGTCCAACGCATGGAGGAGTGCACAATTTTTGTAGGTAAACATACAACTCAAAATACTATAAAACTGTAGTTAGCATTATATAGGCAACTTTGTAAAGACATAGAAGATGACCTTTAATTCAATGACTTTATTTAATTTTGGTTCCTTTAACCATTTATATTCACAAAGAGAATATCAATGCCTTTTGACAATAAACTTAGACATGCCGGATAGCAACAACTGACCCCCAACTAGAGCACAAAACAGTATTAAATTGTCGCATACATATTAATAGATTATAAACCCTAAAGATACTATTATGGTAATCTAAACTGATTGCCTGTGCAACTCTGCATAAGAATACTCTGAATTAATTTGTTTCAACTAGAGCAGTGTTCCTCAACCAGTGGTACGAGAACTCTTAGGGGTCCTTAAGTCTGGGGGGCTACATCAACACAACTGAAATTTGGAGAAAACTGAATTTTTGTTTTAAGTTTTATAGCGCTTTATTATTTTTGTACTTTTTACACCCAAAAAACTGTAGGGGGTGTGGGTGTGGGTGTGGGTGTGGGTGTGGGTGTGGGTTGTAGAATCCACTAAATTACCAGTGATGTAGAATCCACTAAATCCTTGGTGAGGCACTGCAATGGTTAATAACTAATGATTAAATAACTGTTTAGTTCTAATGTGAATTTGTTTAGATTTAATTCTCAGCACTTGATCTTGTTATAACTTTGTCTGCTAGACTGAAGAACCCATTATCAAAAAGTTTTGTTCCCCTTTTAATCTAGACTGGAATCAAATCTTCCCAGCCCTAACCTTCTCTTGGTTGAGCAAAACAGATTGAGCTTCTGGAGTCTGTCACTATAAAGCAGGGGCGGGCAATAATTTTTGATGGGGAAGGTCACTAATAATTTGGAAAGTAGTCAAGGTCCCACACTCTACCATGATATTAATGGAGGAGGTACAGGGTCTGGGATGGAGGTTGGGTGAAGAAGGCGGTTGTGACCTGGAGCAGGGCTCTGGGATGCAGGAGGGGGTGCAGGTTTTGGGTTTTGATCTAGGGCAGGAGGGGATTGTTACTAGGGATGTTAAAAAAAAAATGTGTAATAAGATAACCGTGTAACCACTGAAAACCGTTTACCTGTGCTGCAGGCTCTGCAGTATGAAGTTTAGTAGAGCTGGAAGCCCTTGCCTACCTGGGTACTGGGGAAGGAGTTTTGCTGACTGTAACCTAACTTAAGAACAGCCATAATAGGTCAGACCAAAGGTCCATCTAGGCCAGTAGCCTGTTTGCCGACAGTGGCCAATACTAGATGCTCCAAAGGGAGTGAAAAGAAACAGGTAATCATCAAGTGATCCCTCTCCTGTCATCCATTTCCTGCCCCTGACAAACAGTGGCTCGGGATACCATTCCTACACATCTCGGCTAATAAGTACTGATGGACCTAACCTCCATGAATATACTCTTTACTGATAAGAATGTTCTTATCAGTTCAACTGTTAGTAGTTTACACTCAAACATCCCTAGTTGTGACTTGGGGCAGGGGACTGGGGAGAAGGTTCTGGGAAGGGTATGCGTGTAGGAGGTAGGCAGGCTTTAGTCAGGAGACCTCCCTGGGTGACTACTGACCAGCAGCCCAGCATGTTTCTCAGGCAGGTTCCCTGACTACCCTGCCCTTGCAAAGGCTGCAGGGACCATGTGCATCTGTGAATAGCTATGAGCCGGAAAGGAGGGGGGAAGTGGTGCATCGCATGCTGTCTGTGCTTCAATCAGGTAGCTGCCACTGGCCAGAAACCAGCTAATGGGATTGTGCTAGGGGTGGGGATGGCACATGTTTTCCAATCTTTAATCACTCTCAGAGCTCTTCTCTGAACCGTCTCCATTTTATCGCATCCTTCCTGAACTGTGGACACCAGAAAGGAAAACAGTATTCCAGAAGTTGATGCATCAGTGCCAAATACTGAGGTAATATAACCTCCCTACTTTTACTCAGGATTCCTATTTATACATTCAAGGATCACATCAGCTCTTTTGGCCATTGCGTCGAACTAAGAGATCATGTTCAACTGACTATCCACCATGGCTCTTAAGTTTTGTTAAGTGTCACTGCTTTCCAGGAGAGTCTCCCATTCCTAGATATATAATTTTACATTGGGCCTTATTAAAAACACACTGTTTGCTTAAGCCCAGTTTATCAATCTGTTCAGATTAAAGTAATTTAAAAAAATACTATGAGTTTACATCAGTTAATCCTTCCTTAAACTGGCCAAATACACTTAAATAGAAGAAACAATGAGGAGTCCTGAGGTACCTTAAAGATTAACAAATTCATTTAGGCATAAGCTTTTGTGAGCTGGTGCCCAGTTTGTCTGATGCATGTCGTGGAGACTATATTTTGGCAGGTATCATTACTATGGGGAGGATCAGTGCTAACAAGGTCAATTCAATCAGGGTGGCTGGTGCCCACTCCCAACAGTGGATCAGAAGGTGTGAACACCAAAAGAGGGAAATTATTTTTTTGTAGTGAGCTAGCCACTCCCAGTCTCTCTTCAGACCCAGTGTGATAGTGTCATGTTTGCATATGGATTCCAGCTCTGCATTTTCACACTGCAGTCTGGTTTTGAATTTTGCTGAAATATGGCAACTTTCAGGTCTGTTACTGAGTGTCCAGGGAGACTGAAGTGCACTCCTATTGGTTTTTGAATGTTACCTTCTTTGATGACTGATTTGTGTCCATTTTGCATAGAGACAGTCTGGTTTGGCTGGCAAAGGTAGCACATGATGGCACAGATCACATTAGAAGATGTGCAGGTGAATGAGCCCCTGAAAAAGTGACTGTTGTGGTTCGGTCCTATGATCATGTCACTTGAATAGCTATGCGGACAGAGTTGGCAATGGGGTTTGTGGCAGGGATTGGTTCCTGGGTTAGTGTTTCTGTGGTGTGGTGTGTAGAAGGGAGTCATCCAGAGCGGAGGAAATTTGAAAGGTATATACAGTGGCAACTAAATAAAAAGCACCTCCTGCAACTGATGACAGACAGAAGTACATCATTCTCCATGTAAGCCTCTGAGGAGAAATAAGCTGCAGGATCAGGGACACAGAGCACAGGGAGAAGTCAGAACTCTTCCCCATTTACTCAAAGAAAGATGACGAAGAGAATGTTTAGTATCCTGTGCCGACCATCCTTATAGACAGGTTCAACACAGTAAAGGAAACCACATGCACAAAGGTCAGTCTTAACCCAAGTCTTTCCACTTCCACATGAACAAAGTATTTATATTTCGCATATTGGTGTCACCTTTTCCAACCAGTTTTTAATATAAAGAGACTAATGGTGTTGTATAATGAAAATCTTTTCCACAGCACCATCACATTATAATTTCTGGCATTCTTTAACACAAACACATCACCACTAACCATGACATATGCCTAATATAGACTCTTCTTACCTTGCACAGGCCAAGGCGACAAGGGCAGCAGCAGCATTCTCTTTTTGCTTATATGGAATCTGTTGGCCTGAGGCAGACGTTTCCTCCAACCAGGAGCAGAGCAAAGATTCAATTCCATTAAGACAGTCAGCTGGTTCTTTAGTCAAACTCAAAGGCTGGCAATCACGAAGGCAATTCAATAGTACCTCAGCAGTTATGTTACAGAGAGAGGGGTCTGTTCTACTTTGAGACTGAATAAGAGGAAAGACCAACAGAAGCCCCATGCGTGAAGTAAATGGTGCCTGCTCAGGTTGCTGTAACAGTCCCTGACGCTTGAGCAAGGCCAATGTTTCTTCATCCCCAGAATTTTCCCGTTCATGTTGTTCTTCCAAGGCTAGCTGGCGCTGGGCATTCCAGAGTCCACGCAAAGCATTTAAACGGTATTCAAGCAGGCGGGCATATGCGTTGCTCTGGTTTCCGCAAACAGAACGCAAACGCTCAGCTAGTTCCGTTGGATTCTTAGTCTCAAATGTTAGAATCTAAGAAGAGAACATGATCACATTTACTAATGCAAACATTTCTTTTATTAGAAATGCTTTTAAAATAAAATCCAACAAAATACATGCCACATAACTTCTAAATATTATATGGAAACACAATGCCAACCTAAAGCATTAGAATATTTTTACAGTAAAACTCCAATAGTCCGGCATCCAATAGTCCGGCACTCCTGATAGTCTGGCATCAAAATGGCAAGAGCCTAGTGAGTGAGCTTCGCCAAAAAATGAGTCACAAGGTAACAGCGGCAGCAGCTGAACTGAGCAAAAAGGGTAAAAAAAACTAAAACATTACAGTATACTGTATACAGTATGTACAATAAAAAGGGTTAAGAACACTTTATATACAGTATATAATGTATACAGTGTATATATATATAACACCTGCTTATAGTACCTCCTGATAGTCCGGCATATCTGATAATCCGGCACCACCTAAGTCCCATAGGTTCCGGATTATCGGAAGTCTACCGTACATAGAAAACATCTCATGCCCCAAGGAAATCAGGATTGTTCCTTGACGTACATTTTGTAGTACTTTCTCCCGTTTTAGAAAATTGCAAATGACAGTGCTTTCCTCAATCTGCTAATTTCAACAGCTTCTTCCCACTGATTTTTTTTCTTGCAGTAACTCTTTGTTACATATGCTTCAAATGTTTGCAGTTATATCATGTTATCTTCCTTACTGATAGCTGATGTCACAGCAAACACACATTATGATCAAATGTTTCTATGAGCAGAAAGATGTCTCTATCTTGGCATTTCCAAATAAGATGGGAAACCAAGTGGGGACAACAAAATCAAGTATCGTGGCTAGAAAGCAATGTTTTGAAGAATTTCTGCAAAGTACTAAGCCAGAAAACAATTATTTCTGAGATGGATGATAGCTCTCTTTTCATTATATGAAACAGTACCACATCTGAAATCAGCAGAGTCACCTGGGTTGGTATTCCCACAGAACATTTTCTGATATAGATCTTTGGATTCATTCCCCCAACTTGGGGCACCCAAATACATTTTGTATATCAATATCTCCAGTATAAGAATATTAGTTACTAACCTATACATTACACTGAATAATACATTCACAATAAATGCTGTTTATTTTAAATTGCTCTTTTAAAGTGCTACACTTTGTGTAGTCTCCCCTCTTTTGTGGTAAAATATAAACTCTATTAATTGGTATTAGAGGTTGTCGGACTTTAACATTTTATACGCAGGAAATGTATTGCTTGCAATTAGAGACTTGCAAATCTGTGTATCCACAGACTACATTTGCAGATTATGGATTGAATACAGATACAAATTTTGTATGTATACCAGGATCACTACTTGTAACTCACTAAGATGGATTCTCAAATAGAAAGTAACAAAAAGCGGCAGCAAAGAGGAATAATTAATGAAGATTAATTCTAAAACATATTTCTAAATAGTAGGTCTTTCAAAGAAAAGGTGGCTTCCCATAAGGTTAAACACCTAAAACATTGTTGGGGTTGGGGTTTTTGTTTGTCTATTTCTTTGTTTTTTATATGTTTGTTAGACAAATGTCACAGGCAACACCAAAAATAATCACCTGCTTACTATTTGGATTCTCCTTTGATACTATGACAAAGGCTAGATCATTTAATTTGTTTTTCTAATCAAATACGTTTTGCTTTTTTCCCCCCCACTGTAAATGTAATAGTGTCTTTAAAGTGTATGTCACATGAGGTTTAAACATCTAATGTGCCTAGCTACGCAATAAGTTCCTATATAGTATTGATTCAGAACTCTCTTCAGCCTTTGAACTATAAACAAAGTCTGTCTCTAATTTTAAACAGTTACCCACTTAGTGGACCTAAAGCATGAGTTTTAAAATGAGAATGCTAGAGTACAGGATTGCCATTCTGTTAACAACTGCCATGAAATGAAAACCGAAAAAGAAGAAGAAAGGAAGTGAAAGACGACGAACTGTTGAGACTGACTGAGTAGAACTTTCAAATCAAAGTTCAATTTCAGCCCAAACTCTGTATGTTGTCTTCGGTCAGATAAAATGCTGTATACTAATAAATACATTATATAGCACTGATAGCCTTAACCACAGGGGAAGTCTTGAGCATAACTTTTACAAGTGGGATCAGTAGAGCAGCTCAGTGATACCATGCCATATAATGGATAGGAAAGGCTCTCCAACATTTTAATTCTGAAGACCAGTGTCATGAGGGGAAAGATCTCTAAAGACTTGTGCAAATACAAAACCTGTGTCCACATTGATCCACTACCTGCAAACATGATCCATAGCTGTAAAGAGAATATCCACAGATTTGCAGGGATCTAAAGATCTTCTCGTGTACCATAAAATCTCCCAATCCAACAATCTGTCTCAGTATAATTTCCCCTCAAATGTTACATTTAGCACACCAGAAAGAAAGGCTCTCTGGACTGCTGTTGAACAGGAAGCCATGTGTCTCAAATTCCATTCCATCCCTAACCTGTGAAAAATAAGCAAAAATTATGCACCCTATAATCTAAAGTCTCCTAACTAAAATCTGAACACCTGGAAGACAGTTCAACTTTTCTCTTCACAGAAGAATGTTTTGACCATTGATTCTGTAATTTTTTGCTTTAGTAAAACTTTCTGATTTAATGTGCATATGTGCAACACATAATGTTAAAAAGCAAAAAGTGATGTATTAAGTGTTAATCAATTAATTTTACATGAAGAAACCATTGGGGGGAAAAAACAAGCTTTTTCCAGATGAAAGAATTAGAACAAGTATTGCTGCTCTGTATTTTTATGATCAGAATCAAATATTTAAGACAATTTCTTCATAACTATTCTGACACTTATGATTGGATATTTTTAACTTTAATTCCAAGTAAACTTTATATTTCAATTTTAAATATTTTGCAGACAAGAAACAATGTAATTAAATGTCTTCACTGTTCTTGAAAATTCATGATTTTGACATTGTATTCCATTTACAAGAGTACATTTTCAGTATTCCATCTACAAACAACAAAAAGGATTATTCTGAAAGGATCTGAGAGATAATTAACAAAATAGACATCCTATGGTGCATACGCCTAAGTGACTGCTACATATATTGATTTAGCAGTGCCCATAGATTACCAAGCTTTTAAAAATCCTTTTGATTATTCAGAATTAGCCATTTTAAATGGCACCTTGTAAGTACTAGGAAGTCCATTTATGAATAAGGCTAGATTAGTAATCAGTATCTGAGGACCAGAGTAAAAAAAAAAAAAAAAGTCAGCCTGAAATCTTTTTATAAGAATTATTTCATGCTTTTTCTTCTTGGCAAATGTTTGAGTATCATTTCTTTTTGTAATCTTTTCCCATGCATATTAAGCATACGTAGCATGCAACAACATTTAATCAACAAAATAAGTTTCATCCTGGGCTCAGATACATTTCCTTATCATTGCAATCAGCTAATGAGGCCACAAGCGGGGGATGTAAATGATTAAACTAGTTAACCGGTAGGGGCTGGAGCTGGGGGGGGGCTCTCTAGCTTCCCCCCCCCACACACACACACACCTGCTCCTCTTTAATCAGTTAACCAATTAAACAATGTTTAACTGGTTAACTAATTAAGCAGAATTTTACATCCCTACCACAAACATCTTACAGAGGAAATAAACATTAATAATTTGTCATTGTAAACAGGCAGGTGAGGGAAGGATGCATAAGTATTGATTACAAAGGTACAACTCATCTCTGCAAACTGATCAGATCTTCCACTGCTCAAGAGAGGGATTCAGCATCACTGTACAAGTTGAAGGAGCACTTACCCTCAAATTATTAAGTTTACCAATTTCTTTTAAAACATGATTCCAGCTCACACATATTAAAGAAATGATAACTGTGAAGACAAACCTGAAAGACTCTAATAAAGACATGTTTTGTATCCCTCTAAGGAAAAAACACACAGAGTTTTGGTATTTGAGCATGAACATTAAAGAGGTATACCTTGAGGTGACATCCAAAACAACATCTGACTCCACAACCAATCAAGAATTCAAATGGCAAACTAGCCAACTGAACATTTCCAGGGACGCAAAGATCAATCTAACAATTAAAATTATACTTGTCACTGGAAGATTTACCCAGTGTTGCTTGGATACTTAATGCAATTAAGTCTTGTTTTTCTTCATTTAAATCATTGTTCTGAGGTGGTGCTGGGGATACGGGGTTCAGTATATAGGCTGCCCCTAAGAGAAAGGACAACTCCTACAGCTTGGCACCAGGAGACATGCCTCTCAATGGCCGCTGCAGCTGCTGGGGGCACAGCCAAGGGATGGGTACATGTCGCCCAGACAGACACACACAGACAAACTGAGAAAATCGAATTCCACCTACATCCTATTGTCTTGGGAGAACCAATCCCTGACCTTACTTTAAGTTATAAGAGGAAGCTGTATACCAAATTTGGTGGTCCTTGCTATTATCACTTAGGAGGAGGTCTTGAATGAACAGGCTCACTGATAGACAGACAAATGTATAGTAAGATTAAGATTACAAATGCAATAGCACTGGTCACTAAAAGTAACCAATCTAAATAATCAAAAACTAAATCACTGGATTCCTCCCCTCTATTTACTTTGCCTTTGGTTTTTAGAAAAGTCTCTGTGTAGGAAACAAGAGGAAAAATAGGAGTTTGAAAATGTTTATTTATTGCTTGAATAATAATACCAAAACAAACCATTTCATTTTAAATGGGAATGGGAAGTGATGCTTCCACAGACATAGCGATTTTTCAGCTCCATTTAAGGGTTTTGGTAAACTCTGGAACCTTTGAGAACAATAAATGATGTTTACAGGCACTAAAATATTTTATATTTTTTTTTCAATAAAGGTTATCTGTTCAAATAACTGCTGGTAGCAGTATTTCTGTATCATGTATCTTATGTTCTAAAAATATGAAAGCCTGTTTTTACAAATTATTGCTTTTTTGGGGGGGGGGGGGGGAGGAGGGAATTTATGGCTCACTTAAACAGATTGACCAAATATGTAACTGAAAAGCAAAATCTTTAAACAAATGAGAGGAAAATGGCAAGTACTGAAGCACACTGAATTCTTTTAACTCTTTGAACTTCTTATAGTAAAATTTACCACAGAACTACAATCAATGTTTCCTTGGAGTTCTGCAAACTACATCAAATTCAATGTACTAAAATACAGGATTTCAACCTTTTAATAGAGAGATTGCCTGGTAGACTCTTCTCCTTTCACATTTAGAAGCTCATGACATCCATGCCAACTACAGTAATCACTTAAATAGAAAAGAAACATGCTACTGTCCAGATACTGCAGGCCACAATTTTCCAGACATGGTTTTTAATGCTGGATGCCCACTTTAGATACTGAAAGTTGGATTTCCTGTGGTGCTGAGCACCCACAATTCCAACTGAAGTCAATCAGAGATACAAGTATACTTGAACAAAAAGCACACTACCTTCAAAGAACCTCTAAAATGGAGTTCGGTGTTGAACATTTCAGTCTGGCTGGCGTGTCAAATGCTTTATCATTTTTGAAAAATAAAAAATTTGTTAGCAGACTTCCTTTCTGAGTCTGAGCTCAAGAATTCATCTCTTTTGTTTTTTCCTCTTAGAAAGCCAATACAGTTTTATTCTTTAAAAAATAATTAATTTGATCAAATGTCATTCCCTCTTTTAGACAGCAGCATATCTCCCAGAAAAAAAAAAATCTCTCCTGAGAGATTCTGATTGCAAAAGGAGCACGAACAAAAAAGAGGTTATCTGGGGGAACTGCATTGTGGATTCTCTTTTGGATTTTAATAGAAGATTATGCTATGAAGGAAATAAGATTAATTTGTGAGAAGACGATCTTGTATAGAGATTTTATAAATAGAACAATACGTCTGAATCTGTAGTTGCCATCCACCTGCAATATACTGACTTCACTGGACTATATATGGACTTTACTTGTTAAAAAGAACATATAAGGATGACACAAACCCGTAAAAAAAGGACGTGCTATGAAAGAAGTCAGAAAGCAGGCTAAACCCTGGATGCCCCACAATACTTAAGCATGACAGGATAAGATAGTAATAGCTTCGCCTGTAACCTTGAATTTGCTCAGTTTTATGTAAGCCTGGCCTAAAAGGTTTTTGTACCAGTATAACTATTTCAGTTAGAGTGTGGGTTTTTTCCCCCCCCACTAAATAGTCCCCAATAAAACTCCTAGGACACATTTATACTAGTATAAAAAGATACCTTATGCTGGAATCACTTACTGCCTTTCCCATATGAGAATAAAAAGCAATGTCAGTATCACTGCATGCAAACTGGGGGCATGTCTACACAGCAGGGCTAAAGCCAAAATAAGCTATGCAACTTGAGCTACGTCAACTGTGTAACTTAGGTCGAAATAGCTTATTCTGGCTTTTGGTGCTGTCTACACAGCTGGAAGTCTGAGAAAGGACACTCTTCCGCTGACTTCCCTTACACCTCATACAATGAGGGTTACAGCAGTCAGAGTAAGCAGTCTTCCAGCTTGACATTATTTTGACATTACGTCAAAATAACTGCTTGTAGTATAGGCATGGACTATGTTACTTCGGAATAACATCAGTCATTCCGAAATAATACTGCTATGTAAACATAGCCTGGAAGTGGGGAGCTGCACCAGCTATACCAAAAAAACCTGAAAAAACTGCTCATGAAGCTCCCTGATGCTGTTCAGGAACAAATTTACATTAACACCTCCCCCTTAATTCCCGACGAAGAGCTTTCTATCTGCTACCCAAGACACACAAACCTGGAAATCCCAGACAACCATCATCTCAAGCATTGGCACACTTACTACAGGATTATCTGGCTATATCGACTTCCTCCTCAGACCCTGTGCTACCAGCACTCCTAGCTACCTCAGCAACACCACTGACTTCCCGAGGAAACTTCAGAACATCAGTAATCTACCTGAAAATACCATCCTGGCCACTATGGATGTAGAAGCCCTTTACACCAACATTGCACATGAAGATGGAATACAGGCTAACACTGCACACCTAGTTAGAGAGTTCTGTGACTTTGTCCTCACCCACAACTACTTCTGATTCGGAGAAAATTTGTGTTTCCAAGTCAGTGGCACAGCCATGGGCACCCACATGGCACCACAATATGCAAACACCTTTATGGCTAACCTTGAACAACATTTCCTCAGCTCTTGTCCCCAAGATTCTTACATTATTTATGCTACATCAATGACCTCTTCATCATATGGACCCATAGAAAAGAGACTCGAAGAATTTCACAAGGATTTCAACAACTTCTACCCCACCATCAACCTCAGCCTGGAAAAGTCCACACAGGAAATCCATTCTACAGTACAATTAAATAATGGACAAATTTCCACCACCCTATACCGGAAACCCACCGATCGCTACACTTACCTTCATGCCTCCAGCTTCCATCCCAGACACATTTCTCAATCTCTTGTACACAGCTAAGACATAAGATACAACTGGATTTGCTCCGATCCTACTGACTGAGACAAACACCTACAAGATCATTATAGAGCATTCCTAAAATTGAAATATCCACCTGGAGAAGTGAAAAAACAGATTGACAGAGCCAAAAAAGTACCCAGACATGAACTACTTCAAGACAGATCCAAAAGAGAAAACAACAGAAATCTACTTGTCATTACCTACAGTCGACAACTCAAACCCCTCCAACGCATTATCTACAACCTATCTTGGAAAATGATCCCTCACTCTCAGAGGCATTGGGGGAAAGGCCTAATCTCGCTTACAGACAACCCCCCAACCTGAAACTAATTCCTTCCGGTAACCATGCTACACAGCTACATCACAAACGTCCAGGAACCCAGCCATGCAGTCAGCCATGGTGCCAACTCTGCCCACATATCTATACTAGCGAATTCATTACTGGAGCCAACAACATAAGCCACCAAATCAGAGGCTCATTTAACTGCACATCCAGTAATTTGATCTATGCCATCAAATGCCAGCATTCCCCCACAACAATATATATTGGACAAACTGGACAGTCCTTACAGGAAAGAATTAATGGACACAAATCAGATATCCGTAAAGGGAACATACAAAAACCTGTTGGGGAACACTTTAATCTTCCTGGGCATGCATTAACAGATCTTCAAGTAGCTGTTTTGTTAATGTAGCATGATACCATCTACATGTTTTGTTAGTCTTTAAGTGCTACCAGACTATTGGTTGTTTGCTAATTAATGGTCTTTATCTGCCTCTTTTGACTATCCAGTCTTAGGTACTTAGAGACTATTTGTTTTTCCTATTACATTCCAGCTTGGCTTTCCCCTTGGTATTTTTTACCCACTGCCTCTTATTTCCCCTCCATCTCCCATTTTTTCCTCTTCTGTGTATAAACTCTGAGACCGCTGGACTGTACTGTATATTAATTCTGTGGCTGCTAGACCATATTATCCTGAATGCAGGGGGGAATGCTTAGACTTTGTTTCTGCTAGGCCATCCTGCCTGGAGCACAGGTTGCAGTACATAGACTTTGTGGCTGATAAGCCACCTTCTCTCAAACAAGAGTCCAAGAGACCACAGTGGATTTTTGCCACCCTCTCTGATGGGTGGACAAAGTACCCCTCAACACCCCTGTTCTAGATAGAGGAACAGGGAGCTGCAAGGATAGACACAGTCAAGGTTGTGTTTGCAACTGATGGTAATCAAAAGTAACCAAATACCATGGCATCACCTTAAGCATCCTCATAGCAGAGGAAGAAGATGGGTGAAAGGGGCTAGGCAGGGTTAGAGTTTTCCAGTACGTGCCTAGTTTACAGACCCTCAAAGCAGAGATCCAAGAATTATCCTCTCTTCCCTAATCTCTCTACAACAGGGCAGCGTGAGGAAGCTGTATCCCAGGAGATAAATGCCGAGGACTGTTAATTTAGCATCTTTCACGACCATAAAATTCACTTAAGGAAGCACAAGCTTCACCAAAGGTAAGGAAACAAGCAGTGCAGCGGGCCAGGCCCAGCTGCAGCAGTCCTCCACCCACAGTACAGGAGGCTGGGTTCAACCAGAGCAGCCACTGCTTGTGGGGAGTATGCACAGGTGTAAGCTAGGCTTGAAGGCACTGGTAATGCAGCCTGGTGATGGGTTATTACAAATAGAGAGGCTGCCATATGGCCCAGGAGCTGAAGGAAGGGTTTTGATGTAGTTTTGAAATAAGATAGGACATCACAACAAAGCTGTCTTTGCATAAGTATACCATGGTAGTTACGGACTCCAGGCAGTCACTGCTACTAAAAATTTCTGATTTAACATGCATAAGCACATGCGCACACTAAAAATTAAGCATTCATAGGGACAACCACTAGAAATAGTAGTATGAGTTTACTTGCACACTGAAGTAAATAAAAGAATGTCTTTCCATGACTTTAACTGTCCTTGACTGTATTTTAAACTCTCAAGTGACCCATAAATAATGGCCAGGGAAAAAAAAAAAACACCAAACCCCCAAATGCTACAAAACAGACACTAATATCTCACCAGACAGCTGATGTAATGTAATGTAACTTTCTGAATAGCTGAGACACATTGTATAATACTGATGTCAAAACACAATACTCATGCACAGAACAGAGATCCGCTATGGTTTAAAATGCCAGTCATGTTTTTATTAGGGATGTAAAATCCTGTTTAATTGGTTAACTAGTTAAAAATTATGTTTAACTGGTTAACCTATTAAAGGGTGGGGAGGGCCACTCCAGCCTAGCTGGGCTTGAGTGCCCCTCCCAAACTCATGGACAAGGGTGGGACCCAAGGGGTTGGGGGGCCAGCCCCCTGACCACAGCAGGCGGGGAGCTGTTATACCTCTTCTCATTAACCAGTTAACCATGCACAACCCTAGTTTTTATATGGCACTGTGGTATATTTTTAATCCTCTTCACTACCAAAGAAATCACAACTTGCTGAATGGTGATTTGAGAGTGCAGATCTGGAGCCCTGGTTCTCTGATACTCTCTCAGCCAATGGGTCTGAGCAAAGGAGCATCTCACTAATCCTGGAACATCAGGCTCCCCAAGCCATCCAGTTAGAGAACAAAAGGCCTGCAACCACCAGATTGGCTCACAACAACTACAAGAAGTGACTTGAGTGGGCTGTCTGAGCAACTCTGTATCTGCCTGCTTCCTGAAATCCACATCCAATCCTGTTCCTGATTCGTGTGCTCCTTCTGATGCCTGCCTCCCACTTTGCTCTGGCTCTGTGTCTGATCCTTGCCTCTTCTCTGGTTTCTGCCTTTTCACCTCACTCCTCACCCTCAACTACCAATCCTGGCTCTAAACCCTGGCTCTGGTTTGACCCCTCTGCTATCTGGCAGATGACTTTGGTTCCAACCCCTGGTTCCATTCCCTGACCTGAAAGCCTGCACCATCCACTATCCTGACTACTAGACTAGACAGACCTCCTATAGTTTGGTCCCTTATATTCCAAGAAAGTGAACTGTAGCAAGACTGGATCCCATAATTCAGCAGACAGAAGTACACTTCTATGTGCGTATAACCATAAATAGATACATTAGTTCTACTGCAGTGCAAAAAATATCACCATTTTTTCTTATAAACTGTGCTAAAACAGACTCACTCAATTCTCTAAACTATGCAGGTGAATTTAAAGGCCTATATATCATGAGGAGATTAAATAGTTTAAAGTGTGCAAGAATTCCAAATACCTCAAGAACAATGGTATTTAAGAAAGCTTCAAATAATACTTATAGGAGAAAGAAGTAAAGCAGACGTAGCTTAAAGCATATTTATTCAACTTGCCATAGGGAGTCTTAACTGCTTCCTTAGGTGTCTTATCACTAGATTTGTCAATCTTCTTGCAATTACAGGAGATTACAGAATATGATAAAAACCATAGCAAATAAAGTTAACTTCCTAAATGTATCAAAGAATATATTAAACAGGGGTCATGTGCGTGTGGAGGGGAGAGGTCTACAAAAAAACCTAGTCATATAGCCAGAAGAGAGACTCTAAATGCAATACTATGAAAAAAACCTAATAATTAAATCAAGTATGAAGATTGTCCATATACTAAACTCTAGCACGTACCAGAATATATATGTTTAGAAATATTTCTGCACACCAAAAAACTTGAGTAAAACAATTTTAAACACAGAAAATATATAAATCTAAGAGTTTTTAAAGAAAAATCCTGTATTCTGAATTGATTACAAAATATTTGTTAAGTGCTCTAATAATGTAAGACTATATAGCATTAATTATAACATTATAGCCCACTATTTATAATATATTTTGTCTTCTTTAAAATCTGTTAAAGCTTGATATGATATCACCACTAGTGGTGACTCCTTGCACCTTCACAAGCCAAATACTTCACAAGTCAGTATCTGGATACGAAATAGAGTTGTATAGGAAGTGACCGTTTAGCAAATAGCAAAGTTTCTTCAAGTAAGCACTACATCAATGTGTAAGCACAAAAAAGTGCATACAATGCTGCTAGAGACGTCATCTTTTGAACAACAACAACAGACCCCTCTTCCACTTGAACATATTAAATATCTCCTGGCACATTTTTCCTGAAGAGTGAGGGTGTTAACTTATTTCAACTTTATCTACATTTCCAATTTCTGAATTGGAAGACAGGAGGTTCAGACTTAACAATGTGTTAAGTAAGATGTTAAACATCACTTGGTATTAGCCAAATACTTCCCTAGTAAGAGGCATTTTTGTTAATACACTATAACCTCTGTAGTCTGGATGTTCCTAATTCAGGAACACCCATGGTGCAGACCCTCGCAGGCAGAGATGAATGCTTCTCTGTGTGCTACTGCGCCTCCTCCCCCTTAGCTGGGGGAATGGCACCTCAGCAATGTGCTCTTTCGGAAGCTGATCCCCATTGATCCCATAACTGTGGGGTGGTGGTGACTGGGAATGGCAGGGGACATGGAACACTGGGAAAGTACCCTACTCTCATCCCCCTCACTCCCTCTCTGGCTCAGCAAAATCTTCAATCTGGCAAACCCTGTTTCCCAGGATCGTCTGATTAAAGAGGTTCAAGTGTACTGGTGTATCTAAGCAACCATCAAGACAACTCACTATCATTATGCTAAAATGGTTTCTTTGTAGACATCCCCATAACGTAACTGTTCCAATGTCGTGCATTTGAATTAGTAGCATGTGCTGTACATACTTTATGGAGCGTTTCATGCTCAAGAAATTAATTTTACTGACCTACTTAACCTAGAAAGGAAGTGAGAAATTTGTTACAAAGAAATTTTATGGATTTGAAAAAAGGTGTTAATTAAAATGTAATAGAATGTAGAAGTACTAGGAAAATTAATCTGATGATGTATTTATTGCACACTCAGACCACAGGTATTATAAATAGAATTGATAAGAAGAGCGTCCTCTTCTCTCTGCTGAATTACAGCCCTATAGTTTTTGAAACATCTAGATATGATTCACTTATTTCTCCACATAATCAGTTTAAGAATAGAATCATTACTCCACTTACATAGCACAATTCCTTGGGAATTGTAATGCACTTCACAAACACCCTCTGGATTAAACACGTTACACAGCCAAGTAAAGAATCCACCTTCTTAACTTCCAGCTCCATCCCATTATCATTATCCCATCACCACCCAGCACATCTAAGATATATGGAGAGTTGCTTTCTTATGTGGTTCTTATTCTTTAACCAAAAAGCTAGTGGGGAGATAAAAGGGGAAAGGGATTCAAAGTTTCCAAATTGTTCTGTGATAGAAATATCAGAATTTCTTAGATTAAGATATTCTTGCAAAGTAAAATGGATAGCAAGATACCAACATTTCAACTGCTCCAAAAAGCTATATTGTGTATAAACTTTCAACCCTCAGCATGGTGGATGTGTCACTATGTTATGATCTAGCTATTCTATTTAACACAATTTCTGAAGAGATCCAACAAGAATCACACTAAAGCCTCGTAGGGTAGTACGCGATAGCTCCCACAAACACTACAGAATCAGCTCCATACACCATTTACTCCAAGCATATGTCAAGCTCAATAAGTAAAGGATACGTTCTTAAAATCTGCTCTTAACAGAGATGGGAAGAAAAACAAACTGAATAAGATGATGTCACAGAAGTACACTGGTGTTTCACTACCATGCATCAGCTACTTTTATTAAGCCTGACATACCATGACAAAGTATGTTAAGGATGGTGAGTATTTATTTAAAAGGTGACATGCAATATACCATTTGAAATCTATTAACCCTGGTCAGTAATATCACGTGAAATGTTTGTAACAACACTGCAGTGAAATTATGAATACATACTGATATTACTATAAATCAACAAAGGAGACAATAGAATTTTCTATATAAAGCAAAAATAAAATACGGTGGCAGATGCCCAGACAAGAAAAGAGGGTTCTGACCTGCTGGCTCTGGATCAGTCAGGGACTAACCATGCTGCAAGTTTGTAGGGGGAGGCGTGACCCTAACAGCACCTCTATGCAAGATGGTAAGAGATGCCCTGATATGTAGCAATGAGTTCATGAGCCTGACCATCTCAGGGTACCTCATCCATGTTGTCATAATCTGTATCTAAAATAGGTCATATACAGTATCATATGCAAACTGGAGACACACTGGTAATTAATAACATTGTGAAATGTCTATCTAACACTATATGATGAATTATGGATACTAATAATATGCTTTAAAAATCTGTGAACAAACAAAGGGAGAGACAGGTTCTCCCTCACACAGAAGACAGCAATATTCCTGCTTCCGAGGAATGTAAGCAAGATGTGACCCACACCCAAAAAAGAAAATCCTATTTACATACAAATCAACAGAGTGATGAGATATCCACAAGAAGACAATAGCACGAGGTCATCTTGAGACTGTGTAGAAGAGATAAAATAGTGAGTTTGGGAAGATAAAAGAAACTCTCTCGACAGACACAAGGGGTTTTGCAAGCTGTGAAAGATGGGTCTTTCAATTAAAGTGGTTGAATATAGGTGAGAAACCTGCTTAAATAAAGATCTTTCACCTAGGATTACAAAGAAAGCCAGTACCTTGTATTTTTGCAGATCATCCTGATGGAAAGAAAGTTGGCCATGGTTGGGAAAAAAAAGATTTGTTGGAAATCTACCTTGACCCCAGGCTATAGCTTAAGTTGATTTCACTTGTATTTACTTCTAAACATTGTGATTTATCCCTTGTACTTGAAATCTCTCTCTCTTCAATTAAATAAACCTGTTTTATTTTTATGCTATATCAGCCCAGTTCTGTGTTTGGCTTGCAGTTAAAGAAAAAGCTTTAACTTTTGTATCTTTAAAGAAGCAGTGCCCCTTGTTACTCCTCCAAACATTCCCAGAGAAGACTAAATATGACAAAAATACACTCTGTTTTTGGCAGTGTCTGGGAAATCAGGCATGCAACTCCGATAATTCCAGTAGTATATCTGGAATTCCACACTAAACAGCTCTAAAGTGTACATGAAACTGGAATGTGGAACAGCATCCCACATATTTGATTAGTTTATGATCAGAAAACTTGTATAATAGGTAAAATTTTTAGTGAAAAGCACTATTTAATTTGTCAGCTAATAAGAACATAAGAACGGCCATACTGGGTCAGACCAAAGGTCCATCCATCCCAGTACCCTGTTCTGCCGACAGTGGCCAATGCCAGGTGTCCCAGAGGGGAGTAAATCGAACAGGCAATGATCAAGCGATCTCTCTTCTGCCATCCATCTCCACCATCTGACAAACAGAGGCTAGGGACACCATTCTTTACCCATACTGGCTAATAGCCATTTATGGACTTAACCTCCATGAATTTATCTAGTTCTCTTTTAAACACTGTTAAAGTCCTAGCCTTCACAACCTCCTCAGGCAAGGAGTTCCACAGATTGACTATGCGCTGTGTGAAGAAGAACTTCCTTTTATTCGTTTTAAACCTGCTGCCCATTAGTTTCATTTGGTGGCCCCCTAGTTCTTATATTATGGGAACAAGTAAATAACTTTTCTTTATTCACTTTCTCCACACCACTAATGATTTTATAGACCTCTATCATATCCCCCCTTAGTCTCCTCTTTTCCAAGCTGAAAAGTCCCAGTCTCTTTAACCTCTCCTCATATGGGACCCGTTCCAAACCCCTAATCATTTTAGTTGCTCTTTTCTGAACCTTTTCTAATGCCAGTATATCTTTTTTGAGATGAGACCACATCTGTACACAGTATTCAAGATGTGGGTGTACCATCGATTTATAGAAGGGCAATAAGATATTATCCGTCTTATTCTCTATCCCTTTTTTAATGATTCCTAACATCCTGTTTGCTTTTTTGATTGCCGCTGCACACTGCATGGACGTCTTCAGAGAACTATCCACAATGACTCCAAGATCTCTTTTCTGATTAGTTGTAGCTAAATTAGCCCCCATCGTATTATATGTATAGTTGGGGTTATTTTTTCCAATGTGCATTACTTTACATTTATCCACATTCAATTTCATTTGCCATTTTGTGGCCCAGTCACTTAGTTTGGTGAGATCTTTTTCAAGTTCTTCACAGCCTGCTTTGGTCTTAACTACCGTGAGCAGTTTAGTATCGTCTGCAAACTTTGCCACCTCACTGTTTACCCCTTTCTCCAGATCATTTATGAATAAGTTGAATAGGACTGGTCCTAGGATTGACCCTTAGGGAACACCACTAGCTACCCGCCTCCATTCTGAAAATGTACCATTTATTCCTACCCTTTGTTTCCTGTCTTTTAACCAGTTCTCAGTCCATGAAAGGAAATTCCCTCTTATCCCATGAGAACTTAATTTATATAAGAGCCTTTGGTGAGGGACCTTGTCAAAGGCTTTCTGGAAATCTAAGTACACTATATCTACTGGATCCCCCTTGTCCACATGTTTGTTGACCCTTCAAAGAACTCTAATAGATTAGTAAGACATGATTTCCCTTTACAGAAACCATGTTGACTTTTGCCCCACAAATTATGTTCTTCTACGTGTCTGACAATTTTATTCTTTACTGTTGTTTCAACTAATTTTCCCGGTACTGACATTAGACTTAAATTCAGATTTACAAGTTTTAGAGTTTGAGACTTAATTTTTACTAAACACCCAGGAATTTAGGAAGAAATCAGCAATAAGCAGGTTTGGGACAAAGCCTTTACATTTAAAGAGGAATTAATATAATTCAGAAGCAAATATGTCTTTGCACCAACTTGCAGAACTCAGGCTCCAGATTCTGTTAAAAGCCCCAGCCCAGTATGGAACAAGGAATCATGGATCCCTAATACCCATATACAGAAACTGGTCTTCACTAAACATAGTCAATGGACATGCCAATGGGATGAAAACACGGACACGTAGGAGACAGCTCTTTAACTCCACCCTGATATCTTCCCCTCTGGTGACAGTCCCATTGTAACCAATTGCTACAATAGGAAAAAATGTGCGGGGAGAGGGGGAGAAGAAGTTGTTTTTTGCCAAGATTTTTCTAACATGTACTTATTGGCTCTGGCCTTTCATCATTGCACTCAGCTCTGTAGAAATATCACTACCTGCACATGACTGACTTACTATGTTTCAACATTGCTTAAGCCCTGTATAGTAAAAGTGCTTTTATGAAGACAACATATGAAGGGCTTCTTGTCTTTATGTTAGATGAATGAATCTCACCATCTGTGGTTAACAAGCCGTTATGCACCTTCTATTGGCTAAAGACACTTCATCATGAGTGAACAAGTTACATTTTAAGCAATGTTCATTTATTATCTTGTTCAACTTTACTTAAAGCAACAGTATGAAATTAAGAGATTTCTAATGAGGCGTCTCCAATAGGTTACTCATGTTGCCAGTATGCTCTGGGTTTGCCTTTATGTAAAAGAGCAACCCTACACACGTTGCATACCAACAGTCTAAGTTACAAAAGACTAAATGTAATCCTATCTTCATATGTAGATTCTCTTTCCCAAGTCCAGTAGCATCCAATATTAAAACAACAAACAAACAGACTCATTTAACCATTAGCCAGTAATTTGCAACATTCCAAAATAAAATAACAGAGGGGCAAAATAAATGACAATATATTTTATTGGACAAACTTCTGTAGGTGGAATGTACAAGTTTTCAAGCTACATGGAAATCTTCACTCATGTAAAAATTCATTAGCCAAGAGCATTCTAATTTTTTTAATTTAACAATTAAGAGAATACATCACTCAAATGTTCTCATGTACAGCATACCGTGTAATCTAGCTTCCAGTGTAATTTCCACAGACATGGAAGCCTCAAAAACAATAATGGTGAAAATATCTTGGCAGGAGATTCTGGAATACAATCCACTTCCCCTTTCGCTCCACTGAAAGGACCTTTATAGCCCTATACATGTACTAACCAATTTTTTTTTTTTTTTTTTAAATAAAGGAGATCAGTAAGATATAGAAATATGTGCCAAAAATTTCCAGGGTAAACATGTTTGTTCAAACTACATAACATTTAACTGAAGACAGCCCAGGAGTACTTTCCTGTTCTCTTTCTATTACTGACCATGCATCTTTAGCTGGCTTAAATATTTTTGCCCTTGCTAAACATATTATGCTTAGATTTTTCATGAAAACTTTTTTAGGGATGATGAATACATGGGATGCACAATGTTGTTTCTTTTTAGCTACCCAAAGACCTGACTATGAAGTGTTTTTTGGGTGTTGTTTTTCTTTTTGTTTTGTTTACTCTCCTCCTTGTAGGACAAACAAAGTTCTTGAACCTCTCAGCCCCAATGTTCCTTGGATCCATCTGCAGAAAAATAAAAATCCTATGGCTAAGGAACCTTTCACATTTTTTAATCGCTTGGAATAAGCACAGCAAAGAGCATGGCCTCCCTTTTGCCACATGGATCTCTTAGAGAAGACTGGACTTCTGGATTTTAAAGTTTAGGTTTCAAAAATCTGGATTTCATCTCCACACACATTTGAATAATCTCCACTGCTCCACAGAAGCAGTTAAGACAATGAGAAGGGAATGGCTGAGTTGGTCCAATAATCTGGACTAGAAAACAATTCAGTTAACTTCAGCTAGAAAACCCCAACAGGAGAGGGGAAAAAAAAAAAAAAAAAAAAAATCTTTCTGGTGCTTTCAAATAAGGTTCATTGTTATTTCATAACATTGGTCTACAATTTTTTAGAAGTCATCTGCTTCAGAGATAAAATGTGCTATTTATTATGTATTTTGATGTGCTGAATTCAAATATGACAATTAAAACAACTGATTGGCTACTGTTTCCAAAATATTTAAGTTTTTACATTTTACGTCTATGTATATTGTGTAGATAGTAGAGTTTTAATCATAAATTGTAAACCTAGGTCTTTTCATGTGTTTATGGTTGCTTTACATGATAATATTTCACCTGTCCTGTTTATGTAACACTTTAAAATCAGCAAAGGGTTATATAAATAAAATTTATTATGAAACAAAAGGCAAAAAACTATTATGTACATAGTTTAGTCCTATTCAGTGTCTACTCGGCGCTTCTTGGCTTGTCTCTTGTATTCATTAAATGGAGCATCTCTTGTCACTGTCAGCAATAGTCTGCAAGCATTGATGGGCTCCATTTGCCCTGATAGCGTTTCTCCATTGTTGCAATGTCCTGGTGAAATCGCTCGCCGTGCTCGTCGCTCACTGCTCCATGATTCGGTGGAAAAAATCTAGATGAGAGTGCAAAAATGTATCTTTAGTGACATGTTGCAACCAAGGCTTTTGTATGCCTTGAGGAGGTTTTCCACCAACAACCTGTAGTTGTCTGCCTTGTTGTTTCCGAGAAAATTTATTGCCACTAACTGGAAGGCTTTCCATGCCGTCTTTTCCTTGCCACGCAGTGTGGTCAAATGCATCATCTCGAAGAAGTTCACGAATCTGAGGACCAACAAAGACACCTTCCTTTATCTTAGCTTCACTTAACCTTAGAAATTTTCCACGGAGGTACTTGAAAGCTGCTTGTGTTTTGTCCATGGCCTTGACAAAGTTCTTCATCAGACCCAGCTTGATGTGTAAGGTGGTAACAAAATCTTCCTTGATTCAACAAGTGGTGGATGCTGAACACTTTTCCTCCCAGGCTCCAATGACTGTCGGTGGCCAATCTATCTTGATGTAGTGGGAATCTCTTGCCACGACTATCCCATTCGCAGAGAAAACAGCAGTACTTTGTGTATCCAGTCTGCAGACCAAGCAAGAGAGCAACAACCTTCAAATCGCCACAAAGCTGCCACTGATGTTGGTCATAGTTTATGCACCTCAAAAGTTGTTTCATGTTGTCATAGGTTTCCTTCATATGGACTGCATGACCAACTGGAATTGATGGCAAAACATTGCCATTATGCAGCAAAACAGCTTTAAGACTCGTCTTGATGAATCAATGAACAGTCTCCACTCATCTGGATCGTGAGCGATGTTGAGGCTGCCATCACACCATCGATGTTGTTGCAGGCTACAAGATCACCTTCCATGAAGAAGAATGGGACAAGATCCTTTTGATCACGGAACATGGAAACCCTAACATCACCTGCCAGGAGATTCCACTGCTGTAGTCTGGAGCCCAACAGCTCTGCCTTACTCTTGGGTAGTTCCAAATCCCTGACAAGGTCATTCAGTTCACCTTGTGTTATGAGGTGTGGTTCAGAGGAGGAGGATGGGAGAAAATGTGGGTCCTGTGACATTGATGGTTCAGGACCAGAAGTTTCATCCTCTTCCTCGTCTGACTCAAGTGAGAATGATTCTGGTGCATCAGGAACCAGTCCTTCTCCGTGGGGTACTGGGCGTATAGCTGATGGAATGTTTGGATAATGCACAGTCCACTTTTTCTTCTTTGACACACCTTTCCCAACTGGAGGCACCATGCAGAAGTAACAATTGCTGGTATGATCTGTTGGCTCTCTCCAAATCATTGGCACTGCAAAGGCATAGATTTCCTTTTCCTGTTCAACCACTGGTGAAGATTTGTTGCACAAGTGTTGCAGCATATGTGTAGGGCCCACCTCTTGTCCTGATCTCCAATTTTGCAGCCAAAATAAAGGTGATAGGCTTTCTTAACCATAGTGGTTATACTGCGCTTTTGTGATGCAAAAGTCACTTCACCACAAACATAGCAGAAGTTATCTGCACTGTTCACACAAGTTTGAGGCATCTCTGCTCACTTTGGCTAAACAGAAATGTGTCCCTTTGCAAAATCAAACACTGACAAATAAGAGAGCACGACACTGTATGATTTCTAGAGCTGATATAGGGCAATTTGTTCAGCAGAGTGATGTAAGCTTCGTTATGATTGCATCATCCATGACTTCTAGGAATAACATGATGCAATTCATATCATGTATGATGCAATACCAGCTTCAGATTGCATCATTCATTGTTTTGCCTAAAAGCAAGTACTGTCCAAACCAAGTCATAGATTTATTCATCAATCCAGTCAAAGATGTATTTTAGTCATTTCTGGTTTAAATTGAGATCCCTTCCCTTTATAACTCACTTATCCTCTGCCATTCCCAAGTCAAGGGTGGTATATACTGACCCAATAGCATATCTTGAAAACTAGAGCCAATCAACAATTTTAAGCATAATTTTCGTTCTCAGTGACCCAGAATTAGTAAAGTTTGACTACATTTATTTCAGAAGCATTTTGGCTGTAGAAAGTCTTCAAATACCTGGTGAACTAGCATTCTAAAATTTTAAAATAAGTATATGTGTCCAGATTAAGGACATGAATGGTTTACTGGTTATGGTTAACCAGTAGGGTTGCCAGGTATCCGGTATTGAACTGGGCAGTCTGGTATTTTCACCTCCTGTCCAATAAAAAAATTCAGAAAATACCGGACACCTAAAATGTCCAGTATTTTCTGATTTTTTTCCCCAGCTAGGAAGTGAAAATACTGGGTGCTTACCGGGTTCCATAGGGGAGCTGTCTGGTCCAGCACAGGGAGGCAACTTGGCGGGCGGCCGCCAGCAGCCTGTTAGGGCCAAAAAGCTTCAAAAGTGTTTCTTAAAGGGGCCACACTGTTTTGTTTTTGCTTAACAACTCTCGGGGCCATTTTTTTTTTGGGGGGGGTTCGGTATTTTTTCAGAAACCATCTGGCAACCTATTAACCAGCGGGGGTTGGAGCCCAGTGGCAGTGGGGGGACGGCACTCCAGGTCTGCCCCCATTTAATCGATTAACTAGTTAAATGGGATTTTACATTTCTAGTCCAGATAACAACCATACCTGCTTTACTAAACAATCAAAAAGATTTTACCTTGCTATAGTTATTTTGAAAAATTGGCATCAATATTATTTTATACCAACTAGTTCAAGGTATTTGTGGACAGTCACATCTTCAAACTAGTTATAGCTTCTGTTAAAAATCAAACAAAAAATAATATACATGGAACTGAAATAACTCAACAAGTCTAATGTTGCAACCTTGCTATAATTTTTCAACTAGCAGTCTGAAGTTGTATTATGCCAATTATTATATTGAATTAGCTTGAGGCTTTGCATTGTGAAAGCAATCACTTTTCTGCATATCAGGAATTGTAGTTCTCAAAAAGATAGAAATCCTTTGCACAGATTATACCCTCCAATTTTCTTCCATTGGTGAAATATAATTGTTTTCAATTTAATTTATTTTAGGTGCTAGATTACTTCCCCATTTACTATCTGCTACGTTTTTATGAGGATGCTACTGCACAAAATTCAGGTTGCTGGGACACCCGAATAGACTAGACAATTTATACATACATATAAGAAAAGCAAAAAAAGATTTTGAGGAACAGCTAGCCAAAAACTCAAAAAGAAATAATAAAATGTTTTTTAAGTACATTAGAAACAGGAAGCCTGCTAAAAAACCTGTGGGTCCCCTAGACGATCGAACTATAAAAGGCGCAATCAAGGACGATAAAGCCATTGCGGAGAAACTAAATGATTTCTTTGCTTCAGTCTTCACGGCTGAGGACGTTGGGGAGATTCCCAAATCTGCACCGTCCTTTGTGGGTGATGAATCTGAGGAACTGTCCCGGATTGAAGTGTCATTAGAGGAGGTTTTGGAACAAATAGAAAACTTAATGTTAACAAATCTCCGGACCGGATGGCATTCATCCAAGGGTTCTAAAAGAACTCAAATGGGAAATTGCTGAACTATTATCTGTGGTTTGTAACCTATCCCTTAAATCGGCTTCCGCACCTAATGACTGGAAGGTAGCCAACGTGGACACCAATATTTAAAAAGGGCTCTAGAGGCGATCCGGCAATTACAGACCGGTAAGTCTAACTTCAGTACTGGCAAATTAGTAAACAATAGTAAAGAATAAAATTGTGAAGCATGTAGAAGAACATAATTTGTTGGACAAAAGTCAACATGGTTTCTGTAAAGGGAAATCCTGTCTTACTAATCTATTAGAGTTCTTTGAAGGGGTTAACAAACATGGGACAAGGGGGATCCAGTAGATATAGTATACTTAGATTTCCAGAAAGCCTTTGACAAGGTCCTCACCAAAGGCTCTTGTGTAAATTACATGGCCATGGGATAAGAGGGAAGGTCCTTTCTTGGATTGAGAACTGGTTAAAAGACAGGAAACAAAGGGTAGGAATAAATGGTAAATTTTCAGAATGGAGAGGGGTAACTAGTGGTGTCCTCAAGGGTCAGTCCTAGGACCAATCCTGTTCAACTTATTCATAAATGATCTGGAGAAAGGGGTAAGCAGTGAGGTGGTAAAGTTTGCAGATGATACCAAACTGTTTAGGATAGTCAAGACAGAAGCAGACTGTGAGGGACTCCAAGAAGATCTCACCAAACTGAGTGATTGGGCAACAAAATGGCAAATGAAATTTAATGTGATAAGTGTAAAGTAATGCACATCGGGAAAAATAACCCCAACTATACGACAGTATGATGGGGGCTAATTTGGCTACAACAAATCAGGAAAGAGATCTTGGAGTTATCGTGACAGTTCTCTGAAAACTTCCACACATGTGCAGGGTCAAAAAGGCAAATAGGATGCTAGGAATTATTAAGAAAGGGATAGAAAATAAGACCCAGAATATCTTACTGCCCTGTAAAACTATGGTACGCCCACATCTTGAATACTGTGTACAGATGTGGTCTCTCACCTCAAAAAGATATTTTGGCCTTGGAAAGGGTTCAGAAAAGGGCAACTAAAATGATTAGGGGTTTGGAATGGGTCCCATAAGAGGAGAGGTTAAAGCGACTGGGACTTTTCAGTTTAGAAAAGAGGAGACTGAGGGGATATGATAGAGGTATATAAAATCATGAGTGGTGTGGAGAGGGGATAAAGAAAAGTTATTTATTAGTTCCTAAATAGAAGAACTAGAGGATACCAAATGAAATTAATGGGTAGCAGGTTTAAAACTAATAAAAGAAAGTTCTTCTTCACACAGAGTGTAGTCAGCCTGTGGAACTCCTTGTCAGAGGAGGCTGTGAAGGACTATAATAGAGTTTAAGAGAAGCTAGATAATTTCATGGAGGTTAGGTCCATAAAAGGCTATTAGCCAGGGGATAAAATGGTGTCCTTGGCCTCTGTTTGTCAGAGGCTGGAGACAAATCTCTTGATCATTGTCTTCGGTCCACCCTCTCTGGGGCACCTGGTGCTGGCCACTGTCGGCAGACAGGATACTGGGCTAGATAGACCTTTGGTCTGACCCAGTACGGCCGTTCTTATGCCTAAGTCACAATGAAGAGCAATACCAAGAGAATCAGTACGACTCATCTTCATAAGCACCAAATTCAGTGTAACTATGAGATTTCAAATGATTTTATAGAGAGATTCTCCTAAAATTAATGCAGACAGCTCGAACTGAATATCTCATATTTAGTCATACCAAGCAGTACTTTGCTCTGCAAATAATCCCAGTGAGTCTACTAAAAAGGGAATACTCCTAGAGTAAGATAATACTCAGCTTGAACAAGAGGGGAAAATGTGGAACCTTTATTAGTAAACACATTGCCTTGACTTTTCTTTCTTTCTTGTATTAACGCAAGTCGTTGTATATCTAAATTTTTCCTCCTGCCCCCATAGAAATTACTACTTAAAAGTGCATATAAATTATGGACTCTCTAAAAAGCATTACACAAATGAATTTCTAGTTATAAGACCGTGTTCATTTTTATCTGCAAATACTAACCATCTCTATATTTCATGTTCTTCAATCAATAGTATTGTGTATGAAAAATGCTACTATAATATTGATTTTATATTTGATGTATATGTACATACGTAATATTTGGCATTTGTTTCAAATTTTAAAAATACATATGATTTTAAAATTGTTACATAATACTCTTGCTTTATGCCATTTCTCCTAACTATATAACTAGTCTTTCAGCTCTGTAACACAATACATAACAGGATGCACTTTCAATTTATAATCAGAATTCTGGTATTGTTCTAGTTTTTCTATCTCCTCCTTCAAAATCTCTGATTCATATTATACTGTATATAGAAGCATGATTAACAGTTAAAAGCATGAACCAAGGTGCCCTGGTAGAAGCACTATAAATTGAATCACTTACTTTGAAACATGCCATAGGAGAAATAAGAAAAAAAATAAAATGTATGCATACAATCTAATATTCAAAATATCCTTAATATCCTTCACAGTATAAAAAAGAACACATAAATGTAATATAGCTTTTGTACCTACACTACTTTTGCTAACAATCCTACTGTCTCTCAACAAAGGTTTAAAATATACAGATAATAATAAAAGAAAAATCTACATAGGAAGTTTTAATTTATATTAATATGAAAATATTGATTTGGCTTTTTATTATTTATATGTTTGGATTCAGATTACTAAAAGGGGGAAATACCAGACCCTCATCCTGCAACCACTACTGAGCAAGTAGGTAGTAAGACAGTAGTAGTATCACTGAAGTTGGTGATAGGCAATATGCTTGGTAATAGATGTTTGCAAAATCAATCCAGAAAAATGCTTTAATATTTTCCAGATGTGGTAGCTAGATTATTATTTTAAATGAAGTTGTGCATGCTGCTGATCTATAATTTGGACTAGTGCCATTCAGAGGATTTTTTTAATGTGACTGAAATCTGAATAAAGGTAACTGGTGATACAAAATATTTAACAGTAGAATCCACACTGGAGAGCAAGGCAAACTGTTGGTTGGATGGGCCAACACTGCAGGATTGCTCTCAGAAGAAAGAACAATAATGGGTTAAAAAATTCACCTAGAAAACCAAAAAGTAATTTGTCCTGATGAGCTAAAGTACTGTCAACTTCTTCAGAATTTAAGCTTTCATTTTTTAATGATTACACTTCATGCCCATATGGTGGCAAAGATAACCTTCCAAATGTGAATGAGGTAGCAAACTGATGCAGTGTCCTCTTTTTAGGCAGCACTGCTACTTTCAAGATTCATGATGATTTAATACAGCTGCTGCTTAGGAAAGCTCTGTCTACTAGCAGAGACAGCAGCCCATGGGGGGGTCCAAGCTGATTGCAGACAGAGGCTGCTGCCACAGACCAGCCTCTTTCCACGGAGAGTCCAGAACCCCCCCTCCGCCACGGACAGGGCCTGCTACCACCTCAGGCTGCTGCATCTGTATCAGAGGCAGCAGTGTGGGGTAGCAGGCAGTTGGTCTGCGCAGGGAGCTGGTTTTTAAACTGGCTCCCCTGGCGGACTGGCTCCTGCCCGCTAACCCACACTGCTGCTTCTGATGCAAAGGCAGCAGTACCAGGTAGAAAGGGACTCCCCAAGAGTGGAGCCAGAGTGCACAGCGCCAGCCCCGCCCCCCAGGAACTATTGATTAGTCATGTAACCTCTAAGATTTCATGCGATTACATGACTATTCAACTACATGATCTCTACCATCTCTAATGGAGACATGGCCTAGCTAGCTGGCTGCAGGTGAAGAAGCACTTCTAGCTCCAAGTACAAGATCCTTAATGAAGGCCATTAAGAGAGGATGTCCAAATGACTGCTGTTTTTCTTAGGCAGAAACATAAAGTTTAAAATATTTAAGAATTTAGGATAGCAGTGGAACCGTGATTCACTTTTCACTGAAAATACAGACATTTTATAGAGCATATATTTACTTTGTATGTGCACAAACATTAAAGTTTAAACAGCTTATTTATTAAAACACTAAAATTTGGAAATTAATCTTTAAAAAAGATACAAGGTAAGCGAGCTAGAATAATTTTTACAGTGGTGTTGCTGATAATAGAAACCATGTATTAAATTGTTACTATTACTTGAAGCCACGGAGTACACAACGGCATCCCCTGCACACATTGCTTCAGCACCACTGCAATAAGAACATATTTTCTCCAGTGTGTGTATAGATTTAATGACCTTCCATTTAAAAACTCATCAATATTAATCAAAGAAGCAGTAACATATCTTCTCTATCCCAGTTAAAATTTCTTTATTATATATCAAATTAGAATAGCAATGGCTCAATCTACTATATGTATATATATCCATGCATCTAAAATATTTATAATGTATTCACTATTGCAACAAATCCAGTACAACTTACTAGAGAAAGATAGGAGTTGCATATAAAATGCACAGTAGAAGTTATATTGAAGGTACTAAAAATTTGTAGCAGAAAGGTACTGAACAATATTAGAAGTCATTTAAGATCTCAACTGATCAAAATTCAGGCCAGAAGCACTATACTAATCCAATTTTTAAAACTAAGGTATCTCTTCCTTGGTGTCTTAGTGCTCCCCAATTACAAATCAACAAAACAAAGATATCATAGCAGACTGCTATTTTTAAGTTTCATACTCAATGCACACACAGCACTCAAACGCCATCCTTCCCATTTCAGAGTGTTTTGGTTGTTATTTTAAACCATACTCACAGAATGCTAACAACCCCTTACACAACTTGCAATAAAACATGATGGCCTTTCCTGCTCTGCTCCATTCCTCTCCCTCTAAATAACGTGCCCTAAAATTATTAGAGACAAATAAGGTTCCAATACCAAGACCCTTTATGTCAAGTTTCATTTGAGAGCAAGTTTTTGATCTAGTTTGTAAAATCATGAAAATAAGATAAACTTAAAAAAACAACAAATAATCTGGTAGCACCTTAAAGACTAACAAAACATGTAGATGGTATCATGATCTTCCGTGGGCACACATCTGAAAAAGTGGGTTGTGCCCACGAAAGCTCATGATACTATCTACATGTTTTGTTAGTCTTTGAAGTGCTACCAAACTATTTGTTGTTTTTTAAGTTTATCCTGTACAGACTAACTCGGCTACCCCCTGAAGCTTATGAAAATAAGAACGTATCAAAGAAAAAAATTGGAATCCTTTTGTAGTGTGTGAGAGAACAAGCACACTAGAGATCTAAGCATGCCCAAGACATCACTACACTACAGTAACTAGATGATTTGCTCACTACTGCCTCCACAAGTATATAGTGAGGGTTAAAGCAATTCCTGAAAACATGTTTAATTGAAAATCAAAGTGCATTCAGATCACAAGAGAGGAGTCACAGCCTTAGAGATATAATAAATAAATCAATAGGAGATATCACACAAATAGGGAGAGCCTTGTATGGTGGGTTACTTGTGCCAATATACATTTCATGATAACCATTACAGACCCCCCTCAATGACATTTCACAGAGCATAAAGAGTCAGAGCCAGCAAAAAATAATAATAATAATAGTAACCTTCCTTTTTTTTAAATAAAGCTGGGGGGAAATCTCAAACAGCAGATTTAACTTCCTGTCACCAGAATTTAGCAATAATATTGTCAAGACTGCAGACTTCTGCATCTACTGTGGCTTATGGGTTCTTGGCAACACCTGGGTTTGCAGCCAAAGCCTCACTAGAGGGGCTGCAGCTTGAACAAATGCCTTTGATCTAACAGGGCAGACAACTAAAGCTCCTGCTGAACCATCCCCACTTAGATAACACTGCTCTGCTTCTCTGACAAAGGCTCTATGTCATTGCAAGGCACAGTGTCAGGGACAGAGGGTGGGGTGATAGGACGACGAGAAGAAAGATATCCAGAAAGAGGCAGACTACCGAATCCATGCAATCTATACACAGTCACAGGAAACCCCACTGGAAAAAAATAAAGATGCCTATTTTACATAATGCACAGATTCACACAGCTGTCTGCACAATTTGTCTTTCACCAGAGCTAACAACATTTGTGGGAGGAGCCAAAGCAGTGATGAATAATCCAGCTGTTTCCCTTGCTTTTTAATAATAATCATTACAAGCGCCTATATACCTTACCTAGATAACCCAAGTAACCCAGACGCTTTACACTAAGACAAATAAATGTAATTACTAAACATATAACAACCAATAAAATCAGCAAAAACCATGAATAAAAATCAATACATCAAAGGCCATTCTAGAATTCACTGATTTGTTTCATCCCTACCGATTCAAACCAAGGGGATTTTGCTTCAATCCTTCACCCTCCATCTTCACTCCCTCTCCATCCCACAACTTCAACACCATCACCATTCAGTTAGGGGCTGATTGGTTCAGGATATTTTTAGAGCTCTGGTTTTTAGGACTCCCCCCAAGTCATCCATCACCTTCTTGCCTCCACCTTTCTTCACCCCATTTTCCCCAGCCTCCCTGTGTCAATTCTCCCCCCCCTCCCCCGGCTCCTTATCAACACCCTCCCCACCTCCATCCTCGCCCAGTCCTCCACTCCCCTCCCAGCCTTCCTCCCTGGGCATCTTTCTCTTCATCCTCTCCTCCCTCGCCCCCGCCCACGCAGCAGCCCCCTCCCGGCAGGGTGCGGGGTGGGGCTCACCTCCAGCTCGGTGTCCGCGGGTTCGGCCACCCCGATGATCTCGCTGGGCAGCTCGGCCAGGTCGGTGACCCGGATCAGCCCGTCGTGCAGGAAGATGGTCTCCTCCTTCACCGAGAGCCACTGGGCCGAGTCCGCGGCCGCGGCAGCCGCCGGGGACCCCATGGGGCTGGCAGCGGGCGAGCCTGGGGCAGAGGAGAGGCGGGTCCCGCTACGCCCCCATGGCGAGGGGAGATGGGAAGGGAGAGGAGCCCTCGCGCGCGGGCAGCAGGGCGCCGAGCGCCTGGGGGCCCTGGCGGGAAGGGGCCGGGGGCGAGCCGGGGGGCAGGTCTCTCCAGCGGCGGCCGTGCGCAGAGCGCAGCGCCCAGCTCCCGCTCCCCTCCTCACACACACAGGTGACAGCACGACGCCATATTGCGGGCTGCGGCGGGCCCGGCATGCCCCGCGCCGGGAACAATGCCCCTTCCCCCCGCGGCTCCCAGCGCCCCGCCCCCCGCGCCAGGCCCCGCCCCCGGCCAGGAGGCGCCTCCCACTCAAAGCTGGCCCCTCAGGCGCGCTCTCTCCACGAGTGGCCAGCAGCCGCCACACGCCCCCGGCCATGGCCCTGCTGTGGCCCCCGCCTGCCCCCGTTCCCCTCGCCCTATTGCGCCCCCCACTCCCCGTCTGCCCCTTCGCTCCTGCAGCCCCTGCTAGCCCCCTCCTCATGCTCCTTCCCCAGCCCCTCTGCTGCCCCCACTCCCTGCCTGCCCCTTTGCTCCCCAGTTCCCCCTTCACCTCCCTCACTCTGCTCCTGTCCCCTCTGCCTGTCCCTTCACTCTCCCCCAGCTGCCTTCCCATACCCTGCCTGACCCCGCTCTGGCCCTACATCCCCTCTCCTGCCCTACTAACCTCCCCTGCCCTTCTCCCAGCCCCCCGTCAACCCCATTCCGGCTCTACGACCTCCTGCCTATCCCATGCCACTCCTCCAAGCACCCCCCTGCTTCCCACCTTCCTATGCTCCCCTCGTCTGCCCTTTCCCTTCACTGTTTCCCACCCCACTGCAGCCCCTGCCTATCCCATTTTGCTCCCTTTCTCCCTGTCCCCCAATGCTCCCCACTCTACTCCCCTCAGTCTGTGCCTCCCCCCCACAACTCTGCTCCCTGTCCTCCAGCTTCCCTCCTGACCCACTCTGGCCCCACTCTGGCCACTTTGCTCCACCCCACATGTGCCACTCATCTCCATTCACCCTGGCTCCTTGCCTGCCCTACTCTGCTTTCTCCTGCCCCCACTCTGGCCCTCCTGTGTCCTGCCCTTCCCCACTCCTTCCCCCTAGGCTCCCTGCCTGCTCCACTTGGCTCCCCCAGGTTCCTCCCTGGGAGAGGGAAGATGGAACAATTTGTATAGTGGAGAGGCTGAGAGCCATTGAAAACCACTTCATGCCAGGAGGTGTAGCAATACTGCCTGCCCATACTCCTCATTCCAGCACATATTCCCTCTGTTATCCTTGCCTGCTCCCACTGTTCTACTCTGTCTCTACCTGCCCCACTCCATGTCCCTCAAGGTTCCTTGCCTGTCCCACTCCTGTCCTATCTCCTGACTCCCTGCCTTTCCCACTTTACTCCCCATTTCCCTCACCTCGACTCCCACAGATTGTCACCTAGGGTATGTCTAGACTACATCCCTCTGTCGCCAGAGGGATGTGAACTAGACATACCGAAATTGCTAATGAAGCGGGGATTTAAATATCCTGCACTTCATTCAAATAAAAATGGCCGCCGCTTTTTGCTGCCGTGGCAATTTGCCAGCAAAAAGTGGCAGTCTAGATGGGATCAGTCGACAAGGAAAGCCTTTTCCGACCGATCCCTTATGCCTCATGCAATGAGGTTTACAGGATCGGTCGGAAAAGGCTTTCCTTGTCAACCGATCCCCGTCTAGACTGCCGCTTTTTGCCGGCAAATTGCTGCAGCGGCAAAAAGCGGCGGCCATTTGTATTCTAATGAAGCGCTGGATATTTAAATCCCCACTTCATTAGCAATTTCGGTATGTCTAATTTACATCTCTCTGGCGACAGAGGATGTAGTCTAGACATACCCTAGGTTACGTTTAGACTGGCGTGCTTTTGCGCCAGAGCTATGCAAATGAGGCTCAGCGTTGGAATATCGCCAGCCTCATTTGCATAGCTAATGAACGCCATTTCGCGGAAGAGGCTCTTGCCAAGGCGGGGCTGTCTACACTGCCCCTTCTTGCAAGAAAAAACTTTAGCGCAAAGCCGTTATGCCGATTATTTTCAGGCATAACGGCTTTGCGCAGTGAGTTTTTCTTGCGCAAGAAGGGGCAGTGTAGACAGCCCCGTCTTGCGCAAGAGCCTCTTCCGCGAAAATGGCGGTTCATTAGCTATGCAAATGAGGCTTGGCGATATTCCAACGCTGAGCCTCATTTGCATAGCTCTGGCGCAAAAGCGCGCCAGTCTAAACGTAGCCCTAGAGTTATGACCACATGCAGATGTATTTAGATTTCATTCCTATACAGTCTCCACACTAACGGGCACCTTCCAAAACTCAAGCTCTTTTGACATGCATTTAAAAACTCAAAGGAATCCAAAATTAAAATTGTCCCTGGGTGAAGCACTTCTTCCTTTTATCCCACCAAACTTTATTTCATCACCACTTACATAACCAATACAACTTCAAAAAACCCCATTGGGCTCCCACCATTTAAATTCTGGACTTAACTGCTTCAACCATTTGCGGATGTTAGTTCAGAGGTGCGTGCACATGCACACTCAAAAGTTCAGAGGCAGATGCGCAGGTGTCAGCAAAAATATGCACATATCCAGCCGTGATTGTAAGTATTGTATACTAGCAGAAATACCCGGCATCGCCCGGGGAAAATATAGTAGAAGGTGTGATGAATGAACTACGTCAATTACATTAACATATCATATTTTATTGGAAATACTTTTCTCTGATATATTACTTTAAGAAATTAACATAGCTAGTGATGTGCTTACAAAACGACAAATCCCATAGGGTCTCTTTTCTCAAACCCCACAAATCAGGAAGGCCCATCTTCCCTTAAAGACTCTATGTAAACCAATGTCTGCAGCCTTCTTCCCAGAAACCCTGACAAGTGGAGGGGATGTCTCCTAGGCTCTGCAGCAGCAGCAAATCGCTGCTCCCCAAGTAGCCACTCCCCAGGTCCCTTCAGTGCATGCTCCATGGGACAGCCTGAAAGGACTTCCTAGCGGCAGCTAGATCAGTTGCATTGATCAGACAAAGAGAAAGACCTTCAGACCAGGTGCAATTAGTGATATCTAGATGATCAGAACATGCAGCACTTGAATGTACCTGTTCTAATGAGAATAGGCTGTTCTGAGTGTACGGTGTCCTCCTCAGGCTACACGGTGCTCAAAACCTTGTCCTCCTACCCACCTCCTCTTTGTACTGTGAGCTGAATCCTGCAAAGTGCATAATGCCTGTGGCACTTGCTGATAACACACACAGCCCTGTCAAGAGAACACACGCAGCCCAAAGGAGGGCAAGTGGTGGGATGGCTCATCTGGGTGTGGGGGGGGAGGGAAGCAACTTTAATTTCCAGAAGGGGTTCAGTGGGAGCCCAGCTGCGTGAAGATGTTGAGAGGCTGTGATATCTGGAGGCTTCTCCCAGCCACAGTTAGCAAGGCTAGACCCCAGCCAGCATCAGCCACATTTGGGTCTATCCTGGAGACCTGCTGGTGCCATAGTATAGGGGAGGTTGCTGATTCTCTGCCCCACTGCAGCCTCTCCCCCCATGGGCTTTCCCTTGATGGTGCTGCAGGTGCCCACATGCTTTATCCTCTAGGATCTCGTAGTTGCAGTTTATGTGACATGCTTAACAGAAGAGTCCAGCAAATGCCTATGATCAGGTGCTACTAAAAGCTAATTATCAGTGGGCCCAATTGGGGCTCTAAGGGGGGGAACCGATTTCGCGATATAACCAATCCAGTTATTTAAGTTAGGAAATCAGTAGTATCCGTGCAAATTTTGGTGTTTCTAGCTCTTACCGTTTCAGAGATCTTTCGGGACAAACAAACAAACAAACTTTCAGAAATATTTATAAGATTATTACATCACAGTAAATGTTCTATAGTGTTTTCAAAAATCTTAGAGCCATAGTAATATGCACAGCACTGTATCATAAAATCTATGCTGAGAGATGATGAAGGCAGCTGAGTTGTGTATGAGAATTGTGATGTATCAGATTTGCATTATTAAGTTAGCGAGGGTCTGCTGTGTGTGTGTGTGTGTGTGTGTGTGTGTGTGTGTGTATAGATATATGCACATACATACACATACACGTGTATATATAAAATAGACCGGTAAAGATGGGCTTCAAAATTACAGGCTGCTCTTCCACTTTAAGTGATCGGTGTTTCTAGTTCAACACATGGTATAATCTTTCTATACCTTGCATGTTCAAAAGTTTCAGAGGAGTAGCGATGTTAGTCGGTAACTGAAATTTTTGTTTAAAAACAACAAATAATCCTGTAGCACCTTAGAGACTAAAAAAAATTGTGGATGGTATCATGAGCTTTCATGGGAACAAACCACTTCAGATGAAACTGAAGAAGTTCATCTGAAGAAGTGGGTTGTGCCCATGAAAACTCAGGATGCCATCTACATTTTTTGTTAGTCTCTAAGGTGCTACAGAACTATTTGTTGTTTTCTATACCAATGAGCTTGACCAAGAGAGTGGGGCATAGTGTATAATAGGGATGTAAAATCCCGTTTAATTGGTTAACTCAGGGGTTCTCAAACTTGTGATACCGCGACCCCCCTCTCAGTTGCTCACGACCCCCCTCCCCATTGCTGCAACCAGCCTCTCAGTTGCTCACGACCCCCCTCTAATTTGTTTGTGATCCCCCTCTAACTTGCTCGCGGGTCGGGACCCACAGTTTGAGGAACGCTGGGTTAACTGGTTAAACATAGGACCAGGCAGGAGCAGTCCCTACTGCGGCATGCCTGGGTCTACAGTGGACAGAAGCTGTTCTAGATCAGTGTTTCTCAACCAGTGGTATGAGTACCCCAAGGGTACTCAAGAGAAGTCTGGGGGGTACGTCAACACAACTGAAATTTGGAGAAAACTGAATTTTTGTTTTTAAGTTTTACAGCGCTTTATTATTTTTATACTTTTTACGCCCCAAAATTTCATTGCCCGCCTGGCTACGAGTAAGTTGTTTAAACAAATGTGTTGCAATGGTAGAAAAAAAAATTGTGTGTCTGAAAACTGTAGGTACTGGGGGTACTTATAATTTTTTTTTAAAGGGGTACTTTATAAAAAAAAGTTGAGAAACACTGTTCTAGATGACTGGAGCAGCCCCTGTCCCTGGTGGGCCCTCTACCAGGCTAAAGCAGCCCCAGCTGGAACTGGTAAGCATCACTTGTTAAGGGTGATGCTTACTGGCTAATCAGTTAACCATTCACATCCCTAGTGTATTGTATTGCATTACATTACACACACTGCTGGTTTGAACATAGGTTGTCCTTGAGCTTTGTAAAAAGAAACTGGGGTTTGCAGATTCAGTTCAACAATTGAACACCGAGGGTATGTCTACACTTGCACCCAAAAAATGAGGCGTAACGTTAGTTCAAACCAAGGGGTTTGGTTTGAACTAATGTGTCCCGGTGTGCACTTTCACTTTCAAAACAGCTGGCATTCGGAGTAACGCGCCGGCGAGATCATGCTAATGAAGCGCGGGATATTTAAATCCCCGCTTCATTGACTATTTCAAATGCCTGCATTTCCATCCCTAGTTCGAACTAGGGTGCAAGTGTAGACATACCCTGACTGTGTTAAAGCTTGATAACTACAAATGTACAGTATTTCAGTTCGCCCCATTGATGCATGTCTACTATATATTTGAAAAAGTTTGTCTGGTTTTTTTTGTCTGTTTGTTCAAAAACTCCTCCTAAATGGTAAGAACTATGACCATAACGTTTGGTATGCAGCTTCCTCTTATCATAACTTAAAGCCAGGTAAGGGTTTGGTTGTGCCTGGAATGGGATTGCTTCTTATAAAACCATACAGAAAAGAGAATCACCACTCAGATGAAAGGAACTGACTGGGGGCATGTCCCCTCCTCTACAGGTCTGCTGCAGCTAGGGTTGCCAGATGGTTTCAACAAAAATACCGGACACACTTGAAATGACATCACAATCTACATTACATCTTAGTTAGAAAATACCCGACATTTATATTTTCTCAATTTGTTTCCTGAACAGAAAGCTCAAATACTGGGCTGTCCGGTTCAAAACCGGACACCTGGCAACCCTAGCTGCAGCCCCAAGCCTCCCACTTCCCAGGTACCCTTTAGGGAGAGTGTGTGGGAGAGGCTGAAGTGTCCGCCCCCAGATTTGAATGGGGACACTGGCTGTTACTCCCCTTTGTCAGGGATTGAGGAGAAAGTGCACAGTTTGTGGCAGTCCTCACCCTGGCTGGGGAACGCAGGGGGGCAGACAAGCTGTGCATTTTGCTCTCACTCCTTGTTACGGATAGTAAGGGGAAGAGCAAGCCCTCCCCACGTACAAATCTCAGGGGGAGGCTTTGACCCCCTCCGCCCTCCCTGTCTACCCTCATAAATACACACATACAGCTCCCTGCCCAGAGCCTCTCCTCACCTCCCCAACTCTTAGCTCTCTTCCTTGAGCCTCTCTTTAAGGATCCGAACAACACCTAGTTAATGTGCTAGTCTGCTCATAATAGGGGAGGAGAAGAACCTGCTGCAGAAGTAATGAGTTGATATACAAAAAGGGGATATATGAGGTGCTTTGGAGTGATGACCAGGTGGTGGCCTCATATAGAAGGAAGTGGTGGAATGTGTGGTTGGAAGAGTCTGTTGGATTGGGGGGCGGGGCTCTCATGGGCATCCTGACTGATTAAATAAGCTGCTCCAACAGCATCTCCCTGGAGGAATAGAGAAGCTAATCAGGTTAGTTTTATTCACAGTATTTGGTTACAAAGCAAAATAGTAAGTGAGCCCAGGGTTTTATTACCAGGAGTGGGATTTTACTATTTTCATTCATTTCTAGAAGACAGGAACAAAGGAAAGGATCAGAAAAAGAAATATGTGTATAGTGTAATGGAAGTAACACTGGAAAAGCGAATTATGACTATCTAGCTTACCTACATACACTTCCACCTGTCCACTAGCTCATTAGTTCGAGCAGGTAGGGTAATTAGCAGCGGGTTGCAAATGAAGCTCGATTTAAATATCCCGGGCTTCATTTAGATAGCCCGGTGCCGCCATTTTTAAATCCCCTTAGTCGAACTCCGTGCCCGCTACACGCTGCACGCAGTAGGTAGTTCGACCAAAGATCCTAATTCGAACTACCGTTACTCCTCGTGAATGAGGAGTAACGGTAGTTCAAATTAGATCTTTAATTGAACTACCTACCCGCGTGCCGCATGCAGCCGCGCACGGAGTTCGACTAAGGAGGATTTAAAATGGCGGCACTGAACATGTAAATGAAGCCCGGATATTTAAATCCCGGCTTCATTTGCAACTCCGCTAGTCTCTAATTACCCTACCTAGCTCAAACTAACGAGGTAGTGTAGACGTACCCTGGGTGCTTTCCTTGGAAAATCCATAGTAATAGCAAAATTCCTAGGAAATTAGATAGAATTTATGGCATGTCTTCCTTTCTGGGATCTAAATTCTGCTTGAGGTATTTACATATATATATAATTTTTGGTGTTTGTTGGGGAATGGGAATAGAAGAGTATGCTTGTATTGTAATTATCATCTATGGTGGAAAAGCTTTCTTAAAGATCGTGCTTTTGCAGTGTTTTTCAAAAACAGCCAAACTAGATTCCCTTGATCTCTTTTGGAAGACTGTTCTGTAGCTGGATCCCCCAAATGAGAATGCTTTGTCCCCAGCTCTCACGGGTTTTATTCTGCAACTAGCTTCAGAGGTGTAGCCAAGTTAGTCTGTAACAGGAAAAACTTAAAAAACAATAAATAGTCTAATAGCACCTTAAAGACTAACAAAACATGTAGATGGTATCATGAACTTTCGTGGGCACAGCCCACTTCTTCAGATAACCGGAATGTTGGGTTATGCCCACGAAAGCTCATGATACCATCTACATGTTTTGTTAATCTTTAAGGTGCTACTAGATTATTTGTTGTTTTTTTAGGTTTTATTCTGTGCTTCGTGAACTGCATTTTGCGAGAAGTGCTCTCTGTCACTCTGTTTTATATATTGAAATTCATTCTTTGCTGTAGCTAGGTCTTAATCCATTAGTTGCCTTGAAAATTAGGCCCAAAACATTAAATTGTCACCAGAAGTTGAGTGGGAGTCATTAGACGGATTTGCGTGTGCCCTGATATGCTAACGGCAACCCAAGCCAGGGAGAAGATGAGCAGCCACATTCTAAAACAGTTGATTCCCCTGCACTGTCTTCATTTGACAGGGGATTAGCAGACAGGTTCTCATAGCACTTCTAATCTGTAGACTACAGTGGGCCATTCTCCAGACAGCCTGATGATGTGCATCTCTGCAGGAGGTAAGTAACCTGACCTACATTTTGGGCAGTAAAAGGCCATTTAACTGTAAATGGAAAGCCGTGTTAAGTTTGGTAATGCTACAGGATTGCCCTGGAGTCTGCAGGAATTAATCTTTAATTAAAGATTGTCATGTTATGAAACTTCCAGGAATACCTCTGACCAAAATTGGCAATGCTAGACAGTGCAGAAATTTTAGATATCCCCTTTACCAAAAATTGCCTCAGTACTTTGCTACATGAACACTAGGGCTATGTCTACACTGGCGGCTTCTTGCGCAAGAACATCTTGCGCAAGGTTTCTTGTGCAAGAGCTCTTGCGCAAGAAAACGTCCACACTGCCATGTGCCAGCTGTGCTTTGCGCAAGAGTGCCCATGGCAGTGTGGATACTCTCTTTGTGCAAGAAAGCTCTGATGGCCATTTTAGACATAGGGCTTTCTTGTGCAAGAAATCCCTGCCGAGCGTCCACGCTGCCCTCTTGCGCAAGAACTCCTGCGCTAGAGGACTTACACCTGTTAAAAAAGAGCGTAGCTCTTGCGCAAGAAGCCCTCTCTTACCACGCCACACTGTAAATTTCCTTGCGCAAGAGGGGTCGGGCAGTGTGGACGCTCTGCAGATTCTTGCACAAGAACGGCCATACTTGCGTAAGAAGCCGTGAGTGTAGACATAACCTAGGGGTAGTTGGTATTCATTGCTATATATTTGATCTTTGAGGAGAGTTTAGTTTAATAGAATGTGTGAAGAGCTCTCTGGTTAACTATCAGTTATAGAATTAATATATAGCAGTAATTTATCCTTTGTTAGTCTAGCTCTGCCTAAGTGCAAATTAATAACAAGTAAATAAAATTAAGATTATGTTTTCATGTGTTCTATGGTCTTGACTGTCTCGACTGTCTCCCATTTCTGCATAGGGTGGAAAGAGGAATTATTTTACATATCATTGTCTGACTATGCCAGATGTAGGACAGAGGACACTGGATGTGGTTTCATTAATCTGTAACTTATTCTTATATGTCTGGGAGTATTTGGCAGATAAAATTGTACATTGCAAGTAATTCCACAGTTATTTACATATACTCAGATGCCTGCTTGCAGCCTTTCCCCTTGCCCATCCTGGTTCCCAGCCAGTCCAATGCTGGGACCTTGCCATCCCCACCTTGAAGGTGGGTTAAGAGGAACAAATAAAGAAAGGAGGGTTGTTTTCCTGCTATACTAATCACAGAACCTTGATCCTTCTTCTCCCTATACCATTTCCATTCCTATAATTACTATAATTCTATTACTATAAAGAATACCTGAGAGAGGCATGAGTAGCATAATGCCCTCAGTAGGTCATGATAAAACCTAATATTTCAACTACTTCCCTGGACAGGAGAAATAAAACTTCACATATTAGGTGTGTTTCACAAAAATCCATTAGTAGACTTGTGAAAAATGTCAGAATGATTGTATTGCTTTAATTGTCTCTCATCTGCTTGGTCATCTACTGCCCAATTTATCTTTATTTCCATAAAATAACTTCTGAAAAAACTGTCTCTTGATGTTTCTTTGGTTGTGTCTACACTGATATTCAGAGTCTGGAATGAAGGTAGCCAAGCACCAGAATCTCCAGTGCCATAAGTGGATGTGCAGTGTGTATGCTGAACACATCACCTTCATGATGCACTGGCAGCAGCACACTCTGTGCTGAAAGTGGAACCTCACCGCTCTGACCTAAAACTCACCCTTCTTTTATCTTGTAACTTTCTTTAAAGGAACATTGTCTAGGCTTCCAGGTTCATTTACTTTAAAATTGCTGTACCCTGATGAAAATACTTTGGATTCTTTAAGTGTTTTTTAATATAACATTGTGGTATTAAAAATGTTCAAATCAAAAGTAATATTTGCTGTTTTGTTTGAGCTGAAGTAAATGATGTTTATTCTACTTCCTTGCTCTTTATCATGTGGCACCTACTAAATATTGCTTATAGAACATATTGCCATCACACTAATAACACAGTCTTGCTGCTCAAGAAAAACTACGCTTTTTCATTGTAAGTGTCACATACATGAAAGCAACTTTTCAAAAAATTAAACAAATGCAGCCTTGTCACTTTTTGCTCCATTTCAAACAGAGAGTATTGGGGTGGGTTAATTAGTATTTAACAAGGAAAAAGAACAAAATAAATCATGGAAAAAATAGGTTCCACTATTAATAGTTTCAGACTTCTCATAGATGACTGCAATAAGGAAAAAAAACATCTCTTGTTTGGATTTAGTAATGATAAACTGTAGGGAATCATAGAATCATAGAATACTAGGACTGGAAGGGACCTCGAGAGGTCATCGAGTCCAGTCCCCTGCCCCCATGGCAGGACCAAATACTGTCTAGACCATCCCTGATAGACATTTATCTAACCTACTCTTAAATATCTCCAGAGATGGGGATTCTACAACCTCCTGGGCAATTTATTCCAGTGTTTAACTACCCTGACAGTTAGGAACTTTTTCCTAATGTCCAACCTAAACCTCCCTTGCTGCAGTTTAAGCCCATTGCTTCTTGTTCTATCCTCAGAGGCCAAGATGAACAAGTTTTCTCCTCCTCCTTATGACACCCTTTTAGATACCTGAAAACGGCTATCATGTCCCCTCAGTCTTCTCTTTTCTAAACTAAACAAACCCAATTCTTTCAGCCTTCCTTCATAGGTCGTGTTCTCTAGACCTTTAATCATTCTTGTTGCTCTTCTCTGACCCTCTCCAATTTCTCCACATCTTTCTTGAAATGCGGTGCCCAGAACTGGACACAATACTCCAACTGAGGCCTAACCAGCGCAGAGTAGAGCGGAAGAATGACTTCTCGTGTCTTGCTCACAACACACCTGTTAATGCATCCCAGAATCATGTTTGCTTTTTTGCAACAGCATCACACTGCTGACTCATATTCAGCTTGTGGTCCACTATAACCCCTAGATCCCTTTCTGCCATACTCCTTCCTAGACAGTCGCCTATTCTGTATGTGTGAAACTGATTGTTCCTTCCTAAGTGGAGCACTTTACATTTGTCTTTATTAAACTTCATCCTGTTTACCTCAGACCATTTCTCCAATTTGTCCAGATCATTTTGAATTATTACCCTATCCTCCAGAGCAGTTGCAACCCCTCCCAGCTTGGTATCATCTGCAAACTTAATAAGTTATTAATGCTGTGCTTAATAACATGACATGTTTGAGAAAGGGAAAAAAAGATAGAAAAACATTGAAAGAAGCAAGACAAGTTTACTATAGAATTTAGTTATGAATGATTTTCCTGGCAAACATTTCTTTAATGAAATGTGCATTTGACACAGAGTTAAATGTGAGAGGAACTGGAAGCCAGTATATTTTAGTGCTGTAATAAAACTGTGGCATTTCAAGATAGCATTTTACAAGTGTAACCAGGCTAGAATGTGAGAAAGCAGGTATTTAACATTGCCTTTTTTATTTTCATCTGCAATTTTCATATTCAAATAATTCAACAAAAATGGCCCTAAGGATAGAGGTGTTTAAATGCCACCCTGTAGTTGGGGAGGAGTGTATGGAAGATGAACAGATCCCTTAAAATGTAACATGAATTTCAAAATCTGTAATGTCCCTGAAGACTTCTTATTAATATCCAGAAATAGGTAGATTTGTAAATACTATTGTTTGACGCAGTTTAAAATTCTGCCTTCGTGTAAGACTGGTGAAATGGAATTTAAAAAAATCCTGCAGATTCTCTCACAATAATCTGCCTGTTAATATAGAAACAATTAAAACAAGAGGAAGGTACTCTATTCATATTCATTATTGCTGAGGCCACTATTAAAAGATATTTCATCGTTTCTTTATTGCATGAACATTGTTATGTCTGTGCTCTAAAGATCCATTGTAGTTTAGTTGAGATGTGAGAAGGATATAAATTGCAGTTTCCAGGATTCATTGCAATAATATTGTTTGGTTAAATCCATGTATGTTGCAAAATCAGCACACTTTTCCTTCCTTTTATGGAGTAAGCAAAAGACAACTTGGCAATACTGGAATGATGCTGAAAAGGTCTGCTAATAGGCAAGGTTTAATATTTGGACACCAATCCAAAGTGAATAATCCACTAGAAATATCTGGGGTTCATAGTGCTTATTTTGCATTATTTAAGTCTTACATAAAATTATTGGACAGAAAACAACACCATATGCTGATCTTCTGTTAGCATCTCAAGAAATAATTCAGCTTTCCACATTCTTATTCTTTAATTAGCCTCAGAGATAGGTGGCAATGTTAATTGACATAGCCTAAACTAAAGCCTCTGTGTTGCAGAGAGGAGAGAATTCCAACTACTTGTTCACGCAAGGTAATCTCTTAATTTTTCTTGCATCATTATTGCCTTTGTATTTCAGAGATAGCTTTTGTTCTAAGTGGAAGAAATCTAGAATCAATCATTGCAATATATTTTATCCAAGACCTTGTCTTTGAATTCAGTTAAACTTGTGCAATTTTTTGTGTAGACCTGCTCTACGTTATGGATTTTAGGTCTTTCCTCTTTTATCCTACTTTCTAGGCATCAGTCAGCTAAATACATTAAAGCTCCCCTGAGCTATTTGAACTTGAACACCTGTTAATAAGTTTGTCTCTCTGGATGATATAATCTGAAATGGCACAGGATAGAGACTGCTTGAGTTGTTATTTGTGTTTCCTTAGAAATTGCAGTGTCAAAGTCATATCTGCCACACCATGCAGAAAATTAGGCTTATTATCCAATTTCATGATGTTGCTGTGACAGGGTGAAGAGGCATTGATTGCCTGGTTTAGATAGGGAGTTAACATCCTGTTTGCCTGTTCTCAAACTCTCCTAGAGGGGAAGGGTGGAGTGAAGGATTTGTGTCTTACTCATTATGTTCACTCAGATGCTCAATCAGAGCAAGTTCTAACAAGCTTTCAAACCTGCAGCTAGAGGTCCTAGACTGAAACCGGAGGATATCCCCACCACACCACATAATACTAGTGTTCTGTTGTATTTGCTTGCTTCGCTATAGGTGTTTTGAGTGTAAGTTTTGTGCTGAATGAGCCGTATGTGGTACCAGAAGCTGAAGCCTTCAGGAAAACCAGGATTGCTCCTGTCCCTCTCTGCTTGTGTGTATACTGGCATTTTAAGAAAAATGTTGAGCCAACATTGCAACTGAATGTTTTTCCATTGGAAAATGCTAATTTATCGGGAACTGGAATTTCTGACGCATGGGAAACAGTTGTTCTGAATTAGAACAAAAGCCCACATTTTCCACTAAGCAAAATTTTCGCAAAAAAGTTTTAGGCCAATCAAGATGTTTTGATTGTGACTTTCTTAAATATTATATTATTTTAGTTGTACCTATATAGATTGATTTTATATTGTAGTCTATCTTTGATTTAATATTTTATATTATAACTAGAAGACTTACCCAGCCTTGCTCAGATGCTTTGGGGTATGGGGCTGGTGCTGTGAGGGGTACAGGAATCAGGGTAGGAACTTGTAAATGTTGGGAGCTAAGGCTGGAGGTGTGGGGGGTGCAGGAGTCAGGGTTGGTATTTGAGAAGGGGGTCATGGCAGAGGGCTGGGGAAGTGGAAGGAGTCAGGTCACAGGGTTAGGAGGAGGGGGGAGTACGGGGTGGAGAAGGGGCTCAGATGAGGGAGTGGGAGTGGTTGTCAGCTTCTCCCCAAGGCCGACCTGGGGTGGTAGGGGCTGTGCACCCCACCCACCAGCTTCTCCCCGGGATGGAGTGAGGCTGCACAAACTGCCTGCCAGCTGTGCAGTGGCCAGCAGCTGCTCATTGGGGCACTTGCTGCATGTGGTCATGCATGGGTATAAATGTCTCTGCTCTTCCTTCCCTCCCTTTCCATTTGATATGAAACAGTTGCATTCTATGCACATCCCATTATCCTGGAACAACCAAACCCTGACCTTGCTTTAAGAGTTATGATAAGAGGAAGCTGCATACCAAATTTGGTGGTCCTACCTCTTACTGTTTAGGAGGAGTTCTTGAACAAACAGACTCACAGACAGATGGACAGACTGATGCACATTTCTAAAATATATAGTCAGATTTATAATATAAAATCCATTTTTTAACTAAAAGGCATTTTAAAACCTTCCATTTCAGCCTTATCAAAACTCTTTGTTTTGCTATAAGAAATGTTATCTGAATTGGCAAATTAACATGGAATGTTTTGATTTTGACAAGTAGGCATTTTCTGATGGAAAAGCATTCAGTTGCAAAATATCCAACCAGGTCTACATTTTTCTTCAAACTTCCCAGTGCTACACCACCTGTAATTCAGCTTCATCAATTTTAGCAATGACATGAACACAAGAATAAATTGGATGCGGGATTTTTTTATTACCATGTTATCAAACCTTGCTCAAAGCAGGTGTATATAATACAGCAGTAAAATACTCATTTCTACTCTACGTTAATGCTCCCATTCTTACTACCACTGCAGAGGTGAAGAGGTGCCAAGGGGGGGATGTTAATGAAAATGCCAGTTTTGGTAAGGCATTTGTCATGGCTCTAGCTACAGAATGTCATTCAAGCCATCAGTTTAATAGAAGAACTTCACCCACTGTTAGTCTAACAAACCCATATGCCACTTCTGAATTCTTTGTTGCCTTTTCCCAAACCCTGGAAGATCTGAATCTCTCTGACAGCAGAGCAAATCGGCGTGCAATAGGGTTGCATCTTAGAGGAGGTTGGTGTTTTGAATATTGGGTTTTTCATTAGGGGGGGCCCTGATAAATGGTTTTGCTGAAGTGTTCTAGATTTGTGGGAACTGGTCCATCTCTGAATTAAATCAAGGAGCTCTATAAAACCAGATGCCTGGTTGTGAAAGGAAGAGAGCTTGTGTGGAGGTAGAGTTCCATATGCAAGAAGAAGAGCTGAGTTGTTCTGTAGCTTTCCTCTTTTCTGCTTTTGTTTAAAAAAATATTGTTTTCCTTTTTTCCTTTCAGCCTGGGAATTCTAAGTACTGTAAATAATTATAGAAGAAACAGTTTGGCAAAAGTTGTGTTTCTCATTGGAGTGGGTTGGCCTTTAGAATAACAAAACTCTCAAAACCACGGTGGGATGTACCTACATATTTTTAAAAGTCCACCTTATCAGAGGCGGACTGCATCTCCCTCTGATAAGTACTGGAGGGGGTCTGTTGCTTTGGCAACGCTTGCACAGCTCATCATACTAATAAAGACTTACTGAATTGGGTAATTATCACAATTAAATGAGAAGATAGATTAAAGAAAACATCCATAGTCTGGTATGCTCATATCATTTGTATTTTAGAACCAAGGTTTATTTCTAATGTTTCCTAAAAGAAGACCAAGGAATTTACAGATTAACCACTAAGATTCTGCTGTAATTTGCTTTTACTATTTAAAAAGCCCCAGCACATATGTGTTTCGGCTACCTAGTTTTATCTCTCAGGCAGCTCAGCATTTTTCTGTTGCACTGAATAATTATGATCACCATAACCAGATTTAATGGAATTTCAATGAAGAGGCAGCTATTCACAAGTAACAATGTTAGTTATCCTCTATTACACAGCAGAACTAATCATGAAATAAAAATGGAAGCATCTTGGCTTTTTCATCCTTGTGACCAAATTGCTGTACAAATCTCCAAAGAGTATGCTGATAAGAGTCTTGTTTCATTACAGGACACATTGCAAAGGTAGAATAAATTACATATTTTCAAGACTATCTGGAGCCAGGAAAGTCATAATGTTTAAGAAAGTATTCATACAATTCAACATAATTTAATTTTGTTCATACTTCTCAGAGAGGATCTATCACAAGCTAAAGGCCTGGAAGAATTTAGATTTAAAATACATATAATATAGTGAAATAAATACAGAAAAATGAAACCTGAGTGGCATGGCAGGTTCAGAGATGTGATTTCTACTGCTCCTGACCAGGTATCAATAGACACATCCTAATGTATTTATTTGAAACTCCTTCTCCCCTTCTATGCCTAGTTTTTGATTGTAACACCCACATGTTATCTCTTGTCTTTGAGGCTGTAAACTCTTTGGAACCAATCTGTCATTTATTATATACCTGTACAGTGTCAGCAAAATGAGACCTAACTTAGTTATGATCTTTAGGTGCTACCATAATAATACATGTTCAGAAAAAACAAAAATATATTTTTTCAAAGGGAGCAAAGGAAAATATTCCAGGTATCCCTTAAGCAAAAAGAACAGTTCTCCAGCCACATTCCATGCCCACCCTCCAAGTGAGAAAGGTCTACGAATTTTACTTACAACTATCATGCAGCATGTAAATCAAAACTAAGGGTACAAAATGTATATTGTTAACAAAATGCCATTTATGTTGAATTAACTTTAACATTTACTTTTTTGAATTACTATATAGGGAATAAATGTTTATGGCTTGCTATAAAGGGGTAAATTTTGCAGCTGAAATTACTTTAAGGTAAAAAAGTTACTCATCACCCTTACCATGATAATGATAATTGGAAAAACACAACTACAGTAGTTATATTTTATGCATCTAAAAATTACTTCTGAGTGACTGGGAGAGTGGAATGAACAAGGTTACCTAGTTATTGGGGTTTCTGAAATAACAAACCCAAAAGGGAGGAATTAAAATGTAACTTCAAATGAGTGACTTAGGATATTTTAGCTTCAGAGGAGTAGCTGTGTTAGTTTGTAACTGGAAAAACTTAAAAAACAACTGATAGTCTTGCAGCACCTTAGAGACTAACAAAACATGTAGATGGAATCATAAGCTTTCATGGGCACAACCCACGTCTTCAGATGAATGGAGTTATTAAAGGTCTAGTTTCTAAATAAATAGGGGATGGAGGGGCGGGGAAGGGGGATTGGAAAAAGAAGGAAAATAAATAAAAAAGAGGAAAGAAATAGTCAGAGTATCCATGCTACATGAGCTGATAGAGAATGTTGTAAGTACTCTGTTTGGTTTTTTATGTCATTAGGACGTGAAATGTAGCGGGCCATCCAGCTAATGTCTTTATTCACACCTCTGTTATAGGAATCAAACTTGTAAATGAAGTTAAGTTCTAAGGCTTCCCTGTGGAACTGGCTTGTGAAATTGACCTGAAACAATACAGTGACTTTGAGATCCATTAATAAGTGCCCAGGCAAGTTAAAATGTTCCCCTACAGATTTAAGTTGTGGGCTGTAGATGATAAGTGGTGTCCTGTAGTTTTCTTTTTTGGGCCTGTCTTGAACTAGCTTCCACCCCACCATCAACCTCAGCCTGGACCAGTCCACATGAGAGATCCATATCCTTGACACTTCAGTACAATTACTTGATGGACATATTTCCACCACCTTATATCAGAAACCTACAGACCGCTACACTTACCTTCGTGCCTCTAGCATCTATCCAAGATACATTTCTCAATCTATTGTTTATAGGCAAGCCCTAAGATACAACTGGATTTGCTCCAATCCCACAGACTGAGACAAACACCTACAGGATCTATATAGAGCATTCTTAAAACTGAAATATCCACCCGGAGAAGTGAAAAAACAGATCGAGAGAGCCAGAAGAGTACCAAGACATCAGACAAGACAAGCCCAGAAAAGAAAACAGAACATCACTGGTCATTGCCTGCAGCTCACAACTTAAACCCCTCCAACACATTATCAACAATCTACAACTTATCCTGGAAAATGTCCCCTCACTCTCACAGGCCTTAGGGGACAGGCCAATCCTCGCCTACAGACAACCCCCTAAACTCAAACAAATTCTTTCCAGTAATCATGCAACACACCTTCATCATACTCATCCAGGAACACACCCCTGCAATCAACCCCAGTGCCAACTCTGTCCACATATCTATACCAAGCTATATCATCACAGGACCTAATCACATAAACCACCACATCAGAGGCTCATTTAACTGCACATCCACTAATGTGATCTATGTCATCAAATGCCAGCACACCCTTTGCCATGTATATTGGCCAAACTGGACAGTCTCTGAGAGAGAATGGACACAAATCAGATATCCAAAAAGACAACACATAGAAACCTGTTGGGGAACATTTTAACTTGCCTGAGCACTTATTAATGGATCTCAAAGTCACTGTATTGTTTCAGGTCAATTTCACAAGCCAATTCCACAGGGAAGCCTTAGAACTTAACTTCATTTACAAGTATGATTCCTATAACAGGAGTCTGAATAATGACATTGGCTGGATGGCCCGCTACATTCTACGTCCTAATGACATAGAAAAACAAACAAAGGGTACTTAAAAACAGTTGGTACCTTCTCTATCAGCTTCATGTAGCATAAAAGCTTAACAAAATACCCTAAAAACCTAAAAAACAATGAATAGTCTTGTAGCAGCTTAGAGACTAACAGACATGTAGATGGTATCATGAGCTTTCTGACTATTTCTGCTAACTGACTATTTCTTTCCCCTTTTTTCTTTCTTTTCCTTCTTTTTCCTCCTCTCCCCCGCCATCCCCTATTTATTTAGAATCTGTACCTTTAATAACTCCATTCATCTGAAGAGGTGGGCTGTGCCCATGAAAGCTCATGATACCATCTACATGTTTGTTAGTTTCTAAGCTGCTACAAGACTATTCGTGGTTTTTTAGGTTTTTAGGGTATTTTGTTAAGCTTTTATTACTTTTATCCAGTCCTTGAAATTCAAAACTTTTGACAAGGTCTTGTGAGGTTTTAATTGACGGAGTCTTGCAGGACTACTTTTTAAACTGATGCACTGCCTTGTTCTTGCGGAAAATTAAGCCATGGTGGTGAAATGCCTGGTGACATCATCTATGTGCTTCATACTTTCCTGATGTTCTACTCTTTGGTGGCACATATTTGAATCTTAAAGTAAAAACTGAAACCACTTTAATGACAACTGAGCAGTGTGACATAGATTGTGTTAGTTTCTTCTGGAGAGAATGATTAGTCAGTGCATGGGGTTGATTTGGAATTAGAAGCATAACATTTCCACAGTTGTTGTCCCATCTAGGCTTCTCTCTTACTCCCTGTTATTCCAACTCTTTCTACTATCTTCCTCTTTTCTTTTAATATAATCTCAGTGCAATAATGTGGGTGCAAGAGAGAACTGAAAGCTACAAAGCTATGATCTGAGGACAAAATAACAGCAGGTGAGCAGCTTAATGGGGTGTTAAATGGGGAGCAAAGGACAAAGGACAGAAAGTGTATATTGGGGATTTATTGATGAAGGAACTGTACAAATGATTAATTCTGTATCACAGACAAACTGACCATATATCTGCCATTTTTTGTTATGCTCACTATGAGTCACCTGATTTTTTTCTCTTGTTCTTTTCAGCCAGATGGTATATGCTAATACAGTCCAAATGATTCATCACACTACAGATCTGTGACGTAATGGCATCCAGTCTAGTCTATGGTGGATGAGAATCGTCTTTCCATACTTCAACAAATAGGACAGTCTATCTACTGGCATGATATCGTAGATCTGGAGTAGAGAGATGCTCAAATATTGAAAAACTGTATTTTAATTTAAAAAAAAATCTGAAACCATATAGCACTGTCCTTTTAAAAGGTGCAGTTTAGTAGTTAGTATACCATCCTCCCCAAAAAGAGCCATGAAGATTGTCCTTCAAATAAAATAAATGAGTGCAATGATCAATCAATTCAACAAGTGACAAGAATGCCATCTCTGTTAGTTTTCCAAAGCCAAATGTTAAATGTTTGAAGGACTGTACTAGCATCATCTCCATCATTGAACTATTTGTGTACAAAGTAATATTGCTTAACTCGAGCATTTCACATTCAATGCAGAAAGAATAATGCATGCATTGTGTTCATTCCTGTGCTTCCAGATTGTTGTGACACAGGATAGCTGTTGATTGTGCGTGACAAGCACATATGAGAGATGTTTCCTATGCTTGGGTATCTAATTTGCTCAGCTTATGCTGGCTGCTAATCAGATGGCATGAAAAGTTGCAGCACAGGTTTAATGTGCAGAATCAGAAGAACTCTAATTACTTTTTACAATTCTTCAAGAGATACTATACTTCCTGTGTTAATCAATTTGGGCCACTCTTCTCATGTGCATTTCATACCACCTGTTATTTACTGGATGAACTATACCCAACGAACTTGTTTCTGATTGTATTATTATCTGTTTTTGACCCAGATGTAAATGAAAATTTGGGGTGTCCTGGGTTGTATCTGTACCTTCTGTAGGAGGAAAGGTATTTATTTAATGTAATCCTGTTGGTTTAAAAAGAATACTTTATGAAGTTGTGCTCCCCTGCCCACAGGAGGAATCAAACAGGAGAAAGTTCCTTTCTGTCAGCACTCTTCCCCAAAAGCCCTCTCACAAGGCTTTTTCTCAGGGTCATGTCCCCAGTGGTAGTTGCGCTGTCTCCTTGGATTTCTCTGTTCCTTCTTTCTGTATTTCTGTGGTGTTTTTCTCTCACACAGACACATGGCTCCAAAACCAATTAATCCACAAACACATTTTCTATACCAGTTTCTAGAGAACCCCTTTGGGCCACATTCCTCTTCTACTCAAGCCTTGCCATGTGCTTACATTTTGGATGGTAGCTGTTATTGTTTCACTTGTCTGTTTCCATAAAGCAGCCTGATAGTTTCTTAAATGGAGCCGAAATGGGGTTGGGGGTGGTAATGTCCAGAAGCTTCAGTGAGAGATTGCCTGTAGCATTATATTGACTCTTGCCCACAGGCTGAGGGATGTTTGTGCTTGGTTATAATACCCTTTAAAGCATTCTAATATTAAATTGTCTGGAAAAACAACCCTCCCCTTTATATACAACAGGGACATGAATCTGTTACATATGGATATTTTTGTATCTTTATCTTTATTTAATACCTTGTGAGAATGAAAATTTTGAACAATGGGATGCCAAATGAAGCACCTTTTGATATCTGAAAGCTTTAATTTTAAGAACAATTCCATCCTAAGTGTGTCTATCAAGTAAATGAAAAACTTGGTATCTGAAAATATAAAGTACTCTTTTATTTTATTTTCATGTTTTCTTCATGAATACAATAGAATGAGCAGTAAACTGGGATGGAGATCTAAAATAGTTCTGTTTCATGCACTGCCACTGCCTTGCTGAGTGGGATTGTGCAAGCCTATTAACATTTGTGCCCCAGTTTCCCAATGGGGATAACCACAAGTTTTACCCCAGCTGAGTGTTGTGAAGCTGGTTTAATTAGCATTTGTCAGCAAATTAAAGGTGCAGGCAAATTACAATTATTAATAAATTCCTTATGCAAAGAATCATAGTCAATCCAGGCCCTGCTAGTTGGGAAAAGAAGCTGAGGTCTAAAGCTCCGTCATAGATTGCCAATGTCTCACTTGACTGTTCTTGACTTCTCTTTACAAATTTAAATATGGACAGCATTCTGCAAAAATGGACTTCAGTGTGAATTGATAATAAAGAGGATTTCTAAAATCTTTAAGTTCCCTTCCACATAAGCACCATTCTTCCAGACCTTTCTTGTCACATTTAATTTATTTTTTGTAGTATTAAATACTGGCATTTAGATAAATACTTTGACAATGGAGAAGAGGCCTTGTGAAATAATGGGCAAAATTTGGCTCTCAGTGATGCCCATACAAATGCTTTTTAGTTCTCTTCTTATTGATTTTCAGGCATTTGTCTGACACCTCTGTAGAATCTGAACATGTTACAATATGAAATAAGTTATTTTCATAACACAACTTAGAAGTAAAAAAATATTATTTCTATTTTATAGGTGAATAAACTGAGGTACAATGAGGCTATGCTCCTTGCTCAAGCTTATACGGAAAGTCTGTAGCAGAGCTGGGAAAAGAACCCACATCTTCTTACTCCTAGTCCTGTTTCAGTCACCCTCCCTCATGAACCAAGATCTGATCCTGAAGACACTGGGTTTGCATAGAAATAACTGAAGGCAGAATTTGTCTGGATCAGGGTAAATCTTATTTAAGTACTGGAAAATTTAGCAAAACCCCAGTAATAACAATACCCATTTGTTTAAACTATTTACATTTGGGTTTTGAAGTACCAAACAAAATGGTAAAGAACTGTAAAAGTCTAGAGCAAAAATAATTTACTTTTTAGGCTCTCAAGGGTTTGTGAATTTCCATATAGAAGGGTTTTTAAAAAATTCTTTAAGTGTGTTATTTCTGGGGAAAGGCTTTACTGAAACGGGATATCTGGCTAAACAGGGTCTGGTATATTTTAGTAGGGGTTCCAGAGCTGGGACCCGGTGGCACACAAAACATAGATCCTACTCCTAGCTCCTGGCAATCTATAAATGAGTCTCTCTCCAGCAGTGTTGATTTTATGCAGTGCAATTGAAAGATAACAGAAAGTGGGCAATAGGGATGTGAAGGACTAGTCAACTATCCGATAAGCAAACGCTTATCCAATAGTCGATAGGTTAGTTGACTAGTTACTTCCCACCCCGCCCCCCCTTTGCTGCCTCTATCAGAAAGAGTCAGCAGGGGTGGGGGGAAGAGGAGGAGGTACTGCAAAGTGGCAGTGCTGCGTGGAGCCTTGGGCTAGACCCCGGGCTCCATGTGGTGCTGCCACTTTGAAACGTCGTGTGCAGACTGTGGCCAGCTGGGGTGTCCCCAGGCTGCATGAGGCATTTCAAAGCGGCAGCACTGCATGGAGCCTGGGATCAGCTGGGGAGTCCCCCATAGATCCTGGGCACCATGTGGTGCTGCCGCTTTGAAATGCCATGGGGAGTCTGGTGTCAGGTTGCATGTAGCAATTTAAAGTGGCAGGGCCGTGTGGAGTCTGGGATCCCCAGCTCATCCCAGGCTCCACGTGGCACTGCCACTTTGAAATGCCATGAGGAGCCAGACGCTGGGCTCTCCTCAGTGTTTCAAAGCAGCAGCACTGCATGTAGCCCGGGGTCAGTGTGGGAGTCCCCTGCTGACGCCAGGCTCCATGCAGCGCATTTGCCTTTGAAGTGTAGCAACAGCCCTAGGGCCGTTGCTACACTTCAAAGGCAGAGGTGCCCTATCGACTAATCGAATAGTTGATGCAAAATGCATCAACTATTTGATTAGTCAATTAGTTGATATTTGTATAAACAACAAGAAGTCCTGTGGCACCTTATAGACTAACAGATTTATTGGAGCATAAGCTTTCATGGGCAAAGACCCACTTCATGACATGCATCTGACAAAATGGGTCTTTGCCCACGAAAGCTTATGCTCCAATAAATCTGTTAGTCTATAAGGTGCCACAGGACTTCTCGTTGTTTATGAAGATTCAGACTAACACGGCTACCCCTCTGATACTAGTCGATATTTAACATCCTTAGTGGGCAATATCTCAATATTCTAATCCTCAATCTATTATTGTTTTACCAGATTAACACCAGGGATTTGAATTGTATTCTGAAGTGAAGAAGGGCAGACAGTGCAGCTCATGAAGCTCAGATATGAAGCATTTATGGGTTGTTTTCAGCAGAGAAGTTTTTGTTCTTGTTAATTTACTCCCCCTTGCCACCCTCCATTTAGGTATGCATGACAGGGCAAGAGTTAGCTTGCGTGGCTGTTTACTTACTTGATGTGTCCCCTGTGAGAACTATGAGATGCACCGCAGAGCTATGTATTAACTTCATCATTGTTGTAGAGCAGGGGTGGGCTAAAGGGCCTCCACAGACCAGATCTGGCCCACTGAGGCCCTGCCACTTCCCCTCGCCCCCAGGCCACTTCCCCTGCCCCCAGGCCAATAAGTGCCATATGCACCTCGCAGGGCAGGGGTAGGGTGGAGGAAACTTCACACACTCCCTCCACCCTCAGGCCCTAATAGGCCTCGGGGCAGGAGAGCACGCGAAGCCTCCTCCAGCCCTGCCGGGAGTGCACAGCACTTCTAAGTGCCGCGTGCTCCTTGCAGGATGGTGGCAGGGCAGAGGAAATTTTGCATGCTCCTTCCACCCCACAGGGCCTGGGGGCGGGAAAGTTTCCTCTGCCCTACCCCCGCCCTCTGAGGAGCACGGCACTTAGAAGCGCCATGTGCCCCTTGCAGGGTGGAAGGAGGCTTCACGTACGCCCCTGCCCCCAGGCCCTGATTGGTCTGGGGGTCAGGGAGCACGGGAAGTCTCCTCCTACCACCAGAGGCATGAGTGCTTAGTGGAAAGTGGGAGGCAAAGGGGTTCCACCATCCCCAGACCAATCATGCTATGGGGGTGGGGAAGCCGGAAAGCATCCTGGCCCCAACCCTTCTGGTGTAGCTTCCCACGGCATTTCAAAAAAATTTTGCCCACTCCTGTTGTAGAGGCTGTGTTTTTAGCACTTAGCATGTTTTGTATTCAACAAACCCCCTACAAGACTATTTATTATTAACAATTTCTGTTGTGTTAACTATAATGTAAAAATGAGGGTGTGCACCTGTAATGGTTCCAGTCCAGCTTCCACTGAAGCTAATGAGAGAGCTGGGTTCAGTGAAAGCAGGACAAGGACCAAATTTCAAAGGGCCAGATTTTCAAAACTATTTAGGTAGTCTGTACGTAGTGGTAGAGGAGGGAGTAAATCCCTGTCTACATCAGTCAAGGAAACCTTGCCTGCGGTTACCATGTTGAAATGAGGTGGCTGTCACAATTCTGATTTTAGAAAGGATAGAGTTTTAGCAGTATCATTTGACTAGTCACCTTTCTTTTGTTTCTGTGAGCTAGGGGATTAAAAATAGAAACATATATTTGTGGTTCAGCAAGATCTTCTCCTCTAGAGATCATAAGAAAGTAAAGTAAGTTAACATAAGCAGAAAAGGAAATAGAAATATGCCCATCTTGGGGTTCATCCCAGGACTATGAGGCTGAGGCAGAGCCTGGCCATTCCATGGCCTACACATAGACACTGCTGGCTGTGTGAAGGAAGTGAGATGGCTAAAATGCTTTTTCCTGTCTCTGTTTATTAGTGGGTGTAAATGGTCTGGCATAAGAGAACATGAGAAACCAACTGAACAGGTAAGAAATTATCATTGCAGGTGTATGGTAAACTTGTTGTGTTAAGTATCAAATGCAGCAATCAACCAGCCCTCTCCCTGATGATTCAGTCTAGACAAATGTTCATTACAGGTGATGGGGCTGGCCCACTTTGCCTAATTAGTGTCTTCCTGAGCAATAATAAAAAAAAGCAATAAGGACTATTATGACTCAAGTCATCTGGGAAAAAACATGTCTGTCTTCCGCAGCATAAAAGTTTGAACTGTGGCATGTCAAGGCTGACCTGGAAACACCAAACTAACAAATAAAAGTTGCCCCTTTCAAGTCTCCTCCTATTTCTGCATGGCCATACTGGGTCAGACCAATGGTCCATCTAGCCCACTATCCTGTCTTCTGACAATGGATGGTGTCAGATGCTTCAGAAGGAATAAACAGAATGACAATTATCAAGTGATCCAGAACAAGGGATTGCATCAATGATGTTCTTGGCTAATAGCAATTGAGGGACTTATCCTCCATGAACTTAACTAATTATTATTTAAAACCAATTAATTGTGGACTACATATCCCCCAGCAATGAGATCCGGAGATGGATTATACATTGTGTGAAGAAGTACTTCCTTATGTTTATTTTAAATCTGCTGCCTTTAATTTCATTAGGTCCTTATGTTATGTAAAGTGGTAAATGACACTTCCCTTTTCTTTTCTTTATTTATTTTATAGACCTCTGTCATATCTCTCCTTAGTCCTCTCATTTGTAAATTGAATTGTCCCAGTCATTTTAATGTCTCCTCATATGAAAGTTGTTCTGTACCCCTACTAAGCTTTTTGCCCTTCCTTGTATTTTTTCCAATTTTACTATATCTTTTTAGAGATGGGGCAACCAGAACTGGATGCAGTATTCAACATGTGGACATATAATGAATTTAAATAGTGGGATTATGTCTTATTATTAGAGCCCTACCAAATTTATGGTCCATTCACACCTGTAGTATTTGGAAACTGGTAAATTTCAGGTTTTCAGCTATTTAAACATGAAGTTTCACAGTATTTAACAATGGGGTCCTGACCCAAAAGGAGATTGTCCTGTTGTAGACTGGTCATGGGATTGCCACCCTGACTTCTGTACTGCCTTCAGAGATGGATTCTGAAGATAGCAACTTCAAAGCTTCCACAGGGGGATTCCAAAAGGTAGAGGTGGATCTGGTCTGGGCCCTCCTCCCATTGCCAGAGCAGTTTGCAGGGGAAGAACAGGTCCTGTCCTTCTCCTGCCCAGCCAGAGATAGGATGCCCCCTTTGACTGGGTGCTCCTAGCAACAAGGAGACATCAGGTTTCATGAGGAAGGCCTTATTTCATGGTCTGTAATGCTTTTTTACAACCGATAAATTGGTAGGTCCCCTATTTTTTATCTGGCCCTTTCTTAATGACTAGCCAATTAGCCCGTCATAAGACGGGATTTTCAGGTCTCTCCTCCACATTGGTCTTCTCTCCTGAGCCTCCGGTCTCTCACTCCGTCTCTCTGTCTCTCTCCTCCTCCTCCTACCTCCACCCTCCCTCTCTCAGCTCTCCTCCGCCTCCTGCCTTTCTCTCTCTTTCTCTTCTCCTCCCCCTCCTGCCTCTCACTCAGGGGACCACGGAGCTCAAACGGCTGTTTGGGCTCCACACTCCCCGTGCTGCATGGGGAGCGCGGAGCCCAAACGGTCGCTTGCGCCACTTGCTCCCATGCAGTGGCCTGGCTGAGCGGCGCAGAAGTCACCTAAGCGCCACGGCGGGAGGCAAAGGGGGGCGGGGCAGTGATGCTCATGGCCAGGGGGCGGGGCCTGGAGCCGCTGTCACGCCGCACGTCACCGCCCCGCTCCCTTCGCCTCCCACCGTGGTGCTCAGCTGACTTCTGCGCCACTCAGCAATGCCGCCACGGGGGAGCAAGCGGCGCAAGCGGCCGTTTGGGCCCCGCACTCCCCATGCAGCATGGGTCGCCCAGAGGGAACAGCCAGAATTTCAGGCAACAGCGCCCCCCAGAGGGAACAACCAGCATTTCAGGCAACAGCACCCCCCAGAGGGAACAGCCAGCATTTCGGAGTTACAGACTCACAGACACTGGGCTACTATATATGTGACTAGCCAATTAGCCCGTCATAAGATGGGATTTTCAGGTCTTCTCTCCTGAGCTCGCTCTCTCTCTCTCTCTCTCCTCCTACTGCCTCCCCCCCCAGCTCTCCTCTGCCTCCTGCCTCTCTCTCCGTCTCTTTCTTTCTCTTCTCCCCCTCCTGTCTCTCACTCTCCCTTTCTCTTCTCCTCCTCCTCCTGCCTCTCTCTCCCTCCGTCTCTCCCCGCCCCTTCCTTCCCCTTCCCTCCCGCCGTGGCGCTTGGCTGAGTGCTGCCTGCTCAGCCGGGCTGCCGCGAGGGAAGGGGGCGGGGCAGTGATGTACACGGCCAGGGGGCGGGGCCGTGTACGTCACCGTCCTCCTTTCCCTCCCACCCTGGGGGAGCCCAAACAGCTCCTTGCACTGCTGGCTCCCCCGGCGGCCTGACTGAGGGGTGCAGCACTCAGCAGAGTGCCACAGAGGGAGGGGAAGGGGGTTGTGACGTGCGGCCCCACCTGGCGCGTCGTCACCGCCCCGCCCGCTTCCCCTCCCTCCGTGGCGGCTCGGCTGAGTGTTGTGCGCTCAGCTGGGCCCGCCGGGGGAGCAGCGGCGGCAAGCGGGGCCAAAGGGCCAAAGAGCCGCTTGCCGCCGCTTGCTCCCCCTCCAGGGCCCAGCTGAGCAGTGCAGCGCTCGGCCGAACCGCCAGGGAGGGAGGGGAAGGGGGGCAGGGTGCTGACGTACACGGCCGGGGGCGTGGCCATGTATGTCAGCGTTACAGAGTCACAGACAATGGGCTACTATATATATGATTCCTAACATTCTGCATATTGAGCAGATGATTTCAGAGAACCATCTCTGATGACTTCTAGATCTCATTCTTGGGTGATAATAGCTAATGTAGACCCCCACCATTTTAGCCATATAGCTCATTTATATTTTCCCCCATGCATTACTTTGCAATTAACTACATTGAATTTAATCTGCCATGTTGTTGTCCACTCATCCAGGTTTGTGATACCCCTTCGTAACTGTTTGCAATCATCTTTGGCCTTCGGTAACTTGAGTACTTTTGTATTGTCTGCAAACTTTGTCATCTCACTGTTTAACCCCTTTTCAAGATCATTTATGAGTATGTTGAACAGCACTGGTCCAAGAACAGATCCTTGGGGGCCCTGCTCTCTATTTCTCTGTGAAAAGACACCTTTATTCCTATTCTTTTTTCCTGGCTTTTAACCATTATATAATCCATTAAAGGACCTTCTTATCCAATTACTTTGTGTATGAGCTTTTGATATGGGAGCTTGTCAAAGGCTTTTTGGAAATCCAAGTACACTATATCAATTAGATTAATGTTGTCCAATTGTTGACCCCCTCAGAGAAGACCAACAGATTGATGAGGGATGGTTTCCCTTTATAAAAATCACATCAACTCTTCTGCAGCATATCTTGTCTAATCATTCTGTTCTTTATTATAGTGATAACCAACTGGCCTGGAACTAAACTTAGGCTTACTGGCCTATGATTGCCATGATCTCTGCTGGAGCTTTTTTAGAAAAGCAGTGTTACTTTAATCTTTAGCCATCTGGTACAGGTGATAGGTTACATATCACAGTTAATAGTTCTGCAAATCCATATTTGAATTTCTTCAGAACAGTTGGATGAATACTGTCTAGTCCTGGTCATTTACTGTTTCAGTTTTTTCCAAAATCTCCTTTACTGACACCTCAGTCTGGGACAGTACCTCTGATTTTCCACCTAAAAATGACTCAGGTATGGGACTCTCCCTATCTTCTTCAGTGAAAATCAATGTGAAGAATTAGTTTCTCATAATGTCATTGTCTGCCTTGAGTATTCTTTCAGCCCCTTAATCATCCAGGCTGTGTCTACATTGGCACCTTTTTCCGGAAATGCTTAAAACAGAACAGTTTTCCGTTTTAAGTATTTCCGGAAAATGAGCATCTACATTGGTCCCGGAGTTACCGTTATAACAATGCGCTTTTCCAGAAAAGCGCGTCTACATTGGCGGCGTGCTTTTCCGGAAAAGCAGAAGCCCGGAGCCATTTTGAAGAGGGCAAAGGCCACCAGACCTTTCCGGGGGTGGGGCCAGAGCGCCGTTCAGACACGTGCTTAAAGGGGTCTCGCCGGACAGCCGTTGGTCTCCTGCTCCGTGCCTTGGGACCTCTGCCAGGGACTGGCACCCTTAGCAGGTTCGGTGGTTGCCCTCTGAGTTTTGGGGACACCACCCTTTGGCCCCCAACTGCTTTTCCCTGAGTTTTGTTTTTTCTGCCCTGCTCTGTCTGCCATGGAGCCGTGGGTGGCCATTTGCCTGCTCGGGCCCCTGTTGCAGCTGTACAAGTGCCTGCAGCTCGTGCTGCAGGCCGGTGCCCTGCTGTTCATGTACCAGGAGGCAGAGATCGCATTGGACTCCCTCACCAGGGAGGCCCTGGCAACCCTGTGGCATCAGCACCCCACCGTGGTGAGGCCCGCCTGGAGTTTCGAGCAGCACCGACTGGTGGGGAGCGGCTGGTCCTCGACTATGGGACGACCAGCAATGGATCAGGAATTTCCGGATGAGAAAGCGGACCTTCCTGCAGCTGTGCACCTGGCTCACCCCCGCGCTGCAGAGAGCCACCACCTGGCTGTGGGCACCCATCCCCGTCAAGAAGAGGGTCGCCATCACGCTGTGGAAGCTGGCCACATCGGACAGCTACCGCTCGGTGGCACAGCAGTTCGGGGTGGGAAGATCAACCATCGGAGTGATCGTCGTGGAGGTAAGTCCCAGGGGGAGTGGGATGGGGGGAGGATGCTGCACTCCAGGCCCAGGGACAGCCAAGACTCCAGGCTGGGTCGCCAGAGGTTTGGGCCATCCTCCCTTGCACAGGCCCGGTGGGGTGGGGGCCCTGTGTGTGTGTGTGTGTGTGTGTGTGAGGACAGAGGGAATCAAGGGGGCCAAGGGAGCGCACACTCACCCCTGCCGTATGTGATGTGTTCCCTTGTGTTTCTCTGCACCCTTCTGCAGGTCGCCCACGCCATCAACGACGCCCTGCTCCCGAGTCATCTGCGCGACGTGGATGATACCATGGCCGGCTTCGCTGCCCTCGGGTTCCCCAACTGCGGGGGAGCCCTGGACGCCACCCACATCCCCATCCGGGCCCCGGAGCATCGAGCAGCCCATTTCATGAACCGCAAGGGGTACTGCTCCATTGTTCTGCAGGCCCTCGTGGACCACCGGGGCCGCTTCCTGGACATTTACGGGGGCTGGTCCGGCCGGGCACACGACGCCCGCATCCTCCGCAACTCTGGACTGTTTTGCAGGTTGGAGGCGGCACCTACTTCCCAGCGGGACTTGACTGTCGGGATGTGCCTATGCCCATCTGCGTGGTCGGGGACGCGCCTACCCCTGATGCCCTGGCTAATGCGGCCTTACACGGGCAGCCGGACCAGAACTGGGCCCGGTTCAACGACCGCCTCAACCGGGCCCAAACCCAGTGGAGCTCGCCTTTGGGACGTTTAAAAGCCCGCTTCGTTGTTTGCTCACCCGTCTCGAGATGGGTGAGCAGAATGCAACGGAGGTACTGGTCACGCATGCTGCGTGCTCCACAACATTGTGGAGCGCAGTGGGGAGGCCTTCCTCCCTGCATGGATGGCAGCCGAGGCACAGACGTGGGAACAGCCCGACACAGCTGCCGTCCGCCAGGCGCGCCAGGATGCGGTGCGCATCAGAGAGGCCCTGGTGGACATGTTTGCCCAAGCCCCATAGTAGGGTCGCCTGGGTCTCCCCAGACTACTCCCTCCCATCCCCTACCCTTCTCCACCCTCCCTTGCCTCCCAATTGTAAAGCATCGGGTCAAAGCACATCGGCCGTCATCGTGACTGTTCTGCCGGTGCGCCGGGCGAGTTAGGGTTTTTCTTTTAGTTTAGGCTAGGTTTAGGCCACCATCGCCTGTCCCGAAGAACAGCGAAGAGGATTCGGGGGTCGTGTGGAAGGCTCAAGTCAGAGACCTGATTCCAGTCGTCTTCGAGGGATCTCCTGGCTGTTCCTCTCCCGAGGCCCGGAAGGACCAAAGGATTGAGGTGGCCAGCTTCGCCGTCATCTTCCGTCGAGGATCTCCTGGCTGTTCCTCTCCCGAGGCCCGGAAGGACCAAAGGATTGAGGTGGCCAGCAACACTACCCAATTGTCCTCCCTGCGCCTAGACTATGTTTAATAATCTGTAGTGTGCATCTTTTAACCGTTCTTGCTTGTTTGTTAGCTATGTAAATATAGTTTGTGGTTTACATTTTACTGAAAAGTCTCAGTATTTCTTTATGCGCCACAAACCAATGACCACTTACAAAGGGCCCCCCCGGTGATAGAGTAAAGAATTTGTTGTCCACAGTTTGTAACCCTGTTAAATTTAAGTGGCTAATTGGCATCTCAAATCATTTCTTACAGTTACTAGAGTAACACAATAACCAACACAAGAATGAACAGAAAAATAGAAAACTTTTTATTTACAAGGGGGAGACCTTCAACTGAGACGGGGGAGACCTTCAACTGGGACAGGGAGGGGGCAGTTACTGAACGGGCGGCCTCTGCGCAGCGCTCCTCCGGCGCTGGACCTGCACACGCTGGGCAGACCGCGTCCGGGCAGGCTGCACGGGAGGTGGGCAGGAGCAGGGGCAGGAGCAGGGGCAGGAGCTGGGGCAGGGGCAGGAGCAGGAGCTGGGATAGGAGCAGGGGCAGGAACAGGGGCAGGAGCTGGGATAGGAGCAGGGATAGGAGGGGGCATGGGCTGTGCTCCGGGAGGGATGGCGGGGGCATGGGGTCCAGCCATGCCATAATGTATGGCGTGCACTAAATGTGCCATGAGCATGTCCATAGAGGTGCGCATCCCTCTGCACTCTGTTAGGAAGGCAGCCCAGCCCTCCTGCCGCCACTGCAGGTCCCCTGCACCCGCTCTGCAATGGAGCCTGGATTGCCTCCACGGCGTCACATGGCGGCGCAGAAGCTGGTCCTCTGACGCAGCCTGCGCCTCCGGGTTGGCCAGCTGGGGGTGCCGCTGCTGCCGCAGTGGAGGGTCTGGTGCTGGGTCCCGCTGCAGGGAAGAGAAGAAATGATGGGTCAGTCAGGCAGGCCGTCCACTGTCCCCACACCTCATGCCCTCCACCCCTGAGCCCAGGTGACCCCACAGTTGTGTGGCTTGGGCCCACTTGGTTCTCCTCCTGCCCCCGTGTTGTATGTTGGCAAGGAGGACCACCCCTGGAGTAGGGTCCTCCCTCCAGTATTGTAAGCACCGGTCTGTATCCTGGCCCCGTGGAGGGCGGGAGGGTGCTTGTGCTGCGTTCACCTGTGGAACTCCCTGCCGGTGGAGACTGTGAAAAGCTTTGGGCTAATCACTGGTGTTTGACAGGGAGATGCATCCCCACACAGTGCCTGGGAGCACATCTGGCAGAGGCGGTCTGGGCTCTCAGATCCCCTCGCGTGGGATATCTCCTGGACGGAACCAGAAGAGTGACTGGGGGGGTGTCCCATCCTTGCAGCAAAACTCAGGGGCCCTTGTCCCTCCCACTATCCCTCCCGCAAGGCCGGTAGCCCAGGGACATGTGTGGCCACAGTGGGGACTTCCTCGGGAACCAGCCAAGGCACCGGGAGCAGGCGAGGGGCTCGATGGGGGGCCACGGTCACAGGATGCTGCAGTTTTCCCAGGAGCAGCTGGCTGTGCCTCACAGCCAGGCATGGGACAGTGTGCCATTCTCCGTGCTGCACCCTTGGCGGAGGTGCGGGCTCTGGGCTGAGTCCCTGGGGCCCTGGCCGGTTCCAGCCGGCATCCACCCTTCCCCCTGGTCCCGCCGAATGTGTGTGTGAGCAGCACGGTCCCAGGCGTGCCCTGCAGCTGCCTGCCGCGCCACGTGCCGCTCGGTCACCAGGCTGCACGTGGTTGCACGTGCTGCTTGCTGCCTCATGCAACGCAGCGTGCAGCTCACGTGGCCTGAGTGACATGGTCTCCCCTCCTCCCCTCCGGGCACCTGGATCCCCACCCCCGCCCTTTGGGAGTGCAAACTGCAAAGACTCACCAGTGGGTTCCTCCCCGGCCTCGGCCTTGGAGGAGCTGCTGGAGGGGGCCTGCTGGGTGGTGGCAACGCTGGCCTCCTCTCCACCGGACGCGCTGCCGCTGTCCTCTCCCTCCCCTGGCTCGGTGGGTCGGACGATGGGGGGGCGCTGGCACGTGTCCACAGGGACATCTGGGGCTTGCGGGGCTGGCTGGCCCAGAAAGGCGTTCATCCGCTCGTAGTACGGGCAGGCGTCTGGTACTGCCCCCCTGCCCTCGCTGGCCCGGACGTACCCCAGCCGCAACTCTTTGACCTTGGAGCAGACCTGCTCACACCCGGCGGGTGTCCCTGCTGCGCCAGGTTGTCGGCCAGCCGCGTGTATATATCCACGCCCGGCGCCTGAGTGCAGGTCGTGGAGACCCTCCTCCTCCTGCCAGAGGTCCAGGAGGGTCTCCAGCTCCTGGGGTCCAGGATGGGGCCCGCCGTTTGCAGACCCTGGGGGCCTCCTCCGCTGGGGGTGCAGGTGGTTCACCACCCGCAGCCGCCATGGCTGCCTTTTGATGCTGGCTGGGCAGGACAGGGGCGCCGTGGCAAACCTCAGGCCGCAGGTCTGAGGCACGCTCCTGCCACGTGTGCCAAGCAGCCTCCGAGCTCTTTAAAAGCTTGAGTTACCAGGAAGTCCAGGGCTCCTACGGGGTCTCGCGCCGTCCAAAGCGCTTTTTTCTGTTTCTTCTGCTTTTCCGGAAAAGCTGTCTACACTGGCCCTTTTCCGGAAAAGCTTTTCCGAAAAAGGACTTTTGCCCGAAGGAGCAGCGTAGCTTTTCCGGAAAAGCGGCTGATTTTGTACAGTAAATTGTCACTGCTTTTCCGGAAATTCAACGGGCCAGTGTAGACAGCTTGCAGCTTATTCCGGAAAAGCGGCTGCTTTTCCGGAATAAGTGGCCCAGTGTAGACACAGCCCCATTGCTCTCAATGATTGTTTGACAGGCTTCCAGCTTCTGACATTCTTTTTTCTTCATTGTTTTGACTTCCAATTTCAAAGGACTTTTTTTGTTATTGCTTCTGATTCTTACTATTTAGCCATGGTGGTATTTTTTGGTCTTCTTACCTTTTTTTTTTATATGGTGGAATGCGTTTAGTTTGAGTCTCTGTTATGGTATTTTAAAATAGTTTCCATCCAGCTTGCAGGCATTTCACTCTTGTGACTGTTCCTTTTAATTTCTATTTAATTTGCTTTCACAGTTTTGTGAAGTTCCCCTTTTTACAGTATAATGCTACAATGGTGTATTTCTTTGATATTCTCTCCCTCCCTCTCTCCAAATGTTATTCAATCAGTGGGAAATTTCCACTGCCACCTTCATCATACAATGACTGTTCCCCCAAGACACCACCTTATATACAGGTACAAACAAATCACACCTCACTACTGATGTTGACAGGTTACCAAACTCTGATACTACTTAGATGCCACCCATCACAGTGTACCTAGTGGTTTGATTAGATCATCTCTAGCCATCATTCTGTCATTTTAGTTCATTTTCCTGAACCTGGGTCTGTATCTGTGAGGAGTGGGTACCATGTGATTTCAACTTATGACCAATACCAATTATTGTTCTCCACCTGGGCCTATTACCAATTAGTGTTTTACACACTCAGCCCTGTTTGTGCCAAGTTCTGTGGGCTGGGGCCTGCCTCTTGCTCACAGCTTAGCTTTGCTTTATGTTAGCCATGTTTTGTCCATTGTTAGCTAGGCCTCAGCTCCTCATAGAATCATAGAACAATAGAGCTGGAAGAGACCTCAGAAGGTAATCAAGTCCAACCCCCTGCTCTAGGCAGGACCAATCCCAACTAAATCAACCCAGCCAGGGCTTGGTTAAGCCGAGACTTAAACACCTCCAGGGATGGAGATTCCACTACTTCCCTAGGTAACCCATTCCAGTGCTTCACCACCCTCCTAGTGAAATAATTTTTCCTAATATCCAACCTGGACCTCTCCCACCACAACTTGAGACCATTGCTCCTTGTTCTGCCATCTGTCACTACTGAGAACAGCCTCTCACCATCCTCTTTGGAACTCCCCTGCAGGAAGTTGAAGGCTGCTATCAAATCCCCCCTCACTCTTTGCTTCTGCAGACTAAACAGACTCAACTCCTCAGCCTCTCGTAGGTCATATGCTCCAGCCCCTAATCATTTTGGTTGCCTCCGCTGGACCCTCTCCAATGCGCCCACATCCTTTTGTAGTGGGGGCCCAGAACTGGACACAATACTCCAGATGTGGCCTCACCAGAGCCGAATAAAGGGGAATAATGACATCTCTGGATCTGCTGGCAATGCTCCTCTTAATGCAACCTAATATGCCATTAGCCTTCTTGGCTACAAGGGCACACTGTTGACTCACATCCAGCTTCTCATCCACTGTAACCCCAGGTCCTTTCTGCAGAACTACTACTTAACTGGTTGGTCCCCAGCTTGTAACTGTGCTTGGGATTCTTCCGTCCCAAGTGCAGGACTCTGCACTTGTCCTTGTTGAACTTCATCAGATTTCTTGTGGCCCAATCCTCCAATTTGTCTAAGTCACTCTGGACCCTATCTCTGCCCCTCAAGCGTATCTACCTCTCCCCTAGCTTAGTGTCATCCTAACTTGCTGAGGGTGCAATCCATCCCCTCATCTAGGTCATTAATAAAGATATTGAACAAAACCGGTCCTAGAACCGAACCCTGGGGCATTCCGCTAGAAACCGACCGCCAACCTGAAATCGAGCCGTTGATCACTACACGCTGGGCCCGGCCTTCTAGCCATTTTTCTATCCATCTTACTGTCCATTTATCCAATCCGCATTCCCTTAACTTGCTGGCAAGAATATTGTGGGAGACCATATCAAAAGCCTTGCTAAAGTCAAGGTATATCACATCCACTGACTTTCCCACGTCCACAGAGCAAGTTACCTCATCATAGAAGTTGATCAGATTGGTCAGGCACGACTTTCCCTTTGTGAATCCATGCTGACTATTCCTAATCACTTTCTCTCTTCCAAGTGCCTCAAAATGGATTCCTTAAGGATCCTTCCATGATTTTTCCAGGAACCGAGGTAAGACTGACCGCCTATAGTTCCCTGGATCGTCCTTCTTCCCTTTTTTGAAGATGGGCACTACATTTGCCTTTTCCAATCATCCGGGATTTCTCCCGATCTCCACGACTTTTCAAAGATAATGGCCAAAGGCTCCTCAATGACATTTGCCAACTCCTCAGTACCCTCGGATGCATTAAGTCCGACCCATGGATTTGTGTACGCTTAGCTTTTCTAAATAGTTCCTAACCTGTTCTTTACCCACCACGGCTGTCCATCTTCATCCCATCTTGCGTCACTTAGCGCAGAAGTCCAGGAGCCGACCTTGTCAGTGAATACAGAGGCAAAGAAAGCATTGAGTACTTCAGCTTTCCCCACATCATCTGTCACTAGGTTACCGCCTTCATCCAGTAGGAGCCGCACACCCTCTCTGATCACCTTCTTCTTGTTAACATGCCTGTAGAAACCTTTCTTGTTATCCTTCACATCCTTAGCCAGTCGCAATTCCATTTGTGCTTTTGCCTTCCTGATAACCCCCCGGCATTCTCGAGCTATACATTTAAACCCTCCTGGTCATTTGTCCAAGTTTCCACTTTTGTAAGCTTCCTTTTGTGCTTAAGTTCACCAAGGATTTCCCCGTAAGCCAATCCGGTCTCCTACCATGTTTGCCTCTCTTTGCTTCACGGCCGATGGTTTCTTTCTGTGCCTTCAATAAGGCTTCTTTAAAATACTGCCAGCTGTCCTGACTCCTTTCCCTTCATGTTAGCATCCCAGGATTCTGCCCATCAGATCTCTGAGGGAGTCAAAATCTGCTTTTTTGAAGTCCAAGGTGTGTATTTTACTACTTTCTTTTCTTCCTTTGGTCAGGATCCTGAAATCTACCATCCCATGATCACTGCTTCCCAGGTTGTCACCTACCTCCACTTCCCCTATTAGTTCCTCAGCCCAGACCTGTGCTGCATTGGCTTATGTTTTAGGCCTTCATCTTACTACAGGAAGAAGCCCTTGTGGCTGAAGATATAAAGCACAAGGAAAATTAACAAGGAACGAATAAAGAGTATTAGAAATGTTTGCCTTAGGTGGGGAATCTAGCATTTGAATCATTTGCAAACTAGATGAGACTGAACAATTGAGAACACAGTAAAAGAAACTGGCTGGGGGAAAACTGTGAGCTAATAAACCTTCCCATAATTCTGTAAAAAAAGAAGAAAAAAATAACAGTATGGCTATTGGCCAGTCATGCCTATCTTTCCTACACTGACCGAGAGCTTCTTTCACATGGTGCAGGCAGAAAAATATGAACTGGGTAGGAACTCTGCTCTCTTTTTGCTCTTATCTGCTAGTGGGGAGAACCAAATACATTAATATGTACTGCTACAGAAGTATCCAGTACCCTTTGTTGAGAGCACATTCATTGCAAATACTGTTAGCACTTAATTGATATATGTTTTTATATTTTAACTGAATTTTAGACTTTTTTGTCTTTTTATTTGAAAATAGGAAAATTTAGTGCTGGTGATGAAAGGAATTGCATCTGCAACACTGAAAACCTGTCTCCACCAGATTGATACAGCATAGGAAATGGCATCTTCTCCATACCTTCTCCTGAAAATGTGCCTCAACCCTGATCAAGACTTCTAGTCATGAAAGTATAGGTAAACTCTGACTCTCTTCTGAAACTGTCAATAAAGATGACTGCTAAAATGTAGTTATCTAAGAATGGACAGATAAGAACATACGAACATACGAACATAAGAATGGCCGTACTGGGTCAGACCAAAGGTCCATCTAGCCCTGTAGCCTCTCTGCCGACAGTGGCCAGCGCCAGGTGCCCCAGAAGGGGTGGACCGAAGACAATAATCAAGCGATTTGTCTTGTGCCATCCATGTCCAGCCTCTGACGAACAGAGGCCAGGGACACCATTTCTATCCCCTGGCTAATAGCCTTTTATGGACCTAACCTCCATGAATTTATCTAGCTTCTCTTTAAACTATGTTATAGTTCTAGCCTTCACAGCCTCCTCTGGCAAGGAGTTCCACAGGTTGACTATGCACTGTGTGAAGAAGAACTTTCTTTTATTAGTTTTAAACCTGCTACCCATTAATTTCATTTGGTGTCCTCTAGTCCTTATATTATGGGAACTAATTAATGACTTTTCTTTATTCACCCTCTCCACACCACTCATGATTTTATATACAGTAATTCCTCATTTAACACGGTAGATACATTTCAGAAAACGATAGTGCTAAGTGAACATGTGTTATGCTGGGGTCAATTTTCACATTGAAAATAATGGAAAAGGTGGGGGTTGCGTTTCAAGCGCACGTGCGCTCGCAGCTCCAGCCTGCACTTATTAGCAGCTGGAACCGGGACAGAAGGTTGGGGGAGAAAGGGGACTGAGTTATAGCAGGGAGGGGAGGTGTTTGGCTCTGGAGAAGGGAAGGAAAGGACGGAAGGGGGCTTGCAGCCGGCGGCTGGGTTTCCCCAGCTGGCTGGTCACCGGCAGCTGCACGGGGCTTCCTCTGCCTCCTTACAAAGCGGCAGAGGTTTGTTGCCGGCAGCCTTCAGGACCCTCTGGCCAGACGCCTTGCGTCCGGCCAGAGGGGGTCACCGGGAACGGCGCAGTGAGTGGCAAACCTCTGCCGCTTTGCAGGGAGGCAGGGGAAGCCTCGCGCAACTGCCAGCCACCGGCCGGCCCTAGCGGAAATTGTGTTATTGCGGGGATGGGGTCGTGTTGTTTGAAAAATGTTCCCTAAAAAAAAAATTGTGCTATTGCGAAAACATGTTAAGTGGGCACGTGTTAAGTGAGGAATTACTGTACCTCTATCATATCCCCCCTCAGTCTCCTCTTTTCCAAACTGAAAAGTCCCAGTCGCTTTAGCCTCTCTTCATATGGGACCCGTTCCAAACCCCTAATCATTTTAGTTGCCCTTTTCTGAACCCTTTCCAAGGCCAAAATATCTTTTTTGAGGTGAGGAGACCACATCTGTACACAGTATTCAAGATGTGGGCGTATCATAATTTTATACAGGGGCAATAAGATATTCTGTGTCTTATTTTCTATCCCTTTCTTAATAATTCCTAACATTCTATTTGCCTTTTTGACAGCCACAGCATACTGTGGATATTTTCAGAGAACTATCCACAATAACTCTAAGATCTCTTTCCTGATTTGTCGTAGCCAAATTAGTTGGGGTTATTTTTTCCAACGTGCATTACTTTACACTTATCCACGTTAAACTTCATTTGCCATTTTGTTGCCCAATCCCTTAGTTTTGTGAAATCTTTTTGAAGTTCTTCACAGTCTGCTTCTGTCTTGACTATCTTGAACAGTTTAGTATCATCTGCAAACTTTACTACCTCACTGCTTGCCCTTTCTCTAGAATATATCATTTATGAATAAATTGTATAGGATTGGTCCTAGGACTGACCCTTGGGTCAGTACTTCATTACCAATTCCCCAAAAAAGTAAAAAAATCCCTGTATTCTTGAACTGCCTGCTTTACTCTGCTGCTGAAGCAAGGTGCATATCTGATGCTAATGAAGTGCTGCTATGTTTGAATCTGTAACTATTTTTGGACCTGAGTATCTTCAGCACATTTGATCCCACCCACTCATCTTCCCAGGCCACTAAATAATTTTGTGTGCTGCAAAATTGGACTGGTGTATTATGGCTTGTCTTCATTATGTGGTGGATTGATGCTGCAGAGATCGATCCACTGGTGGTCAATTTATCGTGTCTGCTTAGATGAGATGAATTGATCTGAGCGCTCTCCTGTTGACTGCAGCATTCCACCAGGACGAAAATAGCAGGAGTTAACAGGGGAGCCGCTCCCGCTGATCTTACAGCACAGAAGACATTGTAGGAAGTATGTCAACTTCAGCTATGCAATTTGCATAGCAGAAGTTGTGTAGGTTAATTTGGCAAGGGTGTAGTATAGATTAGGCCTGAGAGGTGAAGAGTTCTATACTTCATTACTTCATTACCAATTCCCCCAAAAAGTAAAAAAATCCCTGTATTCTTGAACTGCCTGCTTTACTCTGCTGCTGAAGCAAGGTGCATATTTGATGCTAATGAAGTGCCGCTATGTTTGAACCTGAGTAACTATTTTTGGACCTGAGTATCTTCAGCACATTTGACTAGAGGGGATTAGGACTTCAGATTTCTCTAGTTTCTTCTATGGGCAACACTCTGGCTGCATCTAGACTGGCAAGTTTTTGCTTTTGCGCAAAAACTTGCCAGCTGTCTACACTGGCTGCTTGAATTTGCGCAAGAGCACTGACTTTGTAATGTACAAAATCAGTGCTTCTTGCAAATACAATGACGCTCCCCGCTAAAGCCCTCTTGCGCAAATGCTTTTGCGCAAGAGGGCCAGTGTAGACAACCCAGAACTGCTTTTGCGCAAAAGCCCGATGGCTAAAATGGCGATTGGGGCTTTCTTGCAAAACTGCGTTTCAGATTAGCACGGATGCTTTTGCGCAAAAGTGCTTTTTGCGCAAAAGCATCCATGCCAATCTAGACGCTCTTTTCCGCAAATACTTTTAATGGAAAAACTTTTCCGTTAAAAGCATTTGTGGAAAATCATGCCAGTCTAGACGCAGCCTCTTAGTATAAAGCAGTGTCTCAGCTAGTTATAACCGAACTGTTTACAAATTTAGAATAGTGAACACAAAAAAAGCTCTTTAGGTGATAGAAGTATTGTGCAGGTAGCGGTAGTGATGAAATATTTCAGCTTTTAAAGATCCTTCCAAATATTTAAATTTCTCTAGGGTGATTTTATTTCCTATTTTTTCTTTTCCTGGAGTGTCTCAGAAACATCACAGTAATTTTCCACTAGCTTTAAAATTGCAAAGAAACAGATTTGGATAAAGTAAAGTTGGAGTCATAGTCTGCAGGCTGAACTATCTTGTTAGAGCTAAAGGTAGCTACAGTCTGTTCCATTTTAGGTAGTAAAAAACGAGGGGGGCCTATCCAGAGATCTAATGGAGTAAGAGCTAGGTTCTGTCTCTAATGCTGTCTGTTGCTTTTAATAAACTTAAAAGCAACAGACAGCATTAGTCAGACAGCATTGGTCTGGTAGCACTTTATAGACTAACAAAACATGCAGATCAGGCATGTCAAACTCGAAGCCTACCGAGGGCCGCACAAACTAAAACTGATAGCTTTCAGGGCCAACCAAATGGTTTGACCAAAAAGGAAAAAATTTGTTGTCAAGCAAAAAAATTTGTTGTCAAGCATTTTAGGAGCGGGGCAGAAGGCACCGGTACCAGACACCTGCCAACCCTAGGGCCACCAAAGAAAATGTACTTTGTTGGAAAGTCTTAGTTATTTATTTTATAGATTATGTTGTAGGTATATTTTATAATATTACAATAATTTGATGTATAAAATTGTTATTTACTCATATTACATAATTTTTAAATTAATTTCACATAATTGTTAATTTAAATATAAATTTAAGGTATTTTTAAATGTTGTATATGATACATAACTTGTTGAAATAAAAACAAGTATAGACCATGGTTAATCAAATAGAACAGGCTTCTTTGTAAGTTTGAGATTTTGTATAAAGATATAATTATTCATGCAACTGCAAAAAAATGACATATTTATTGATATAAAATTAATATACATTTTGTGATTTTATTTGGGAATAAATAAATGAAAAACAAAATATTAACAAAATAACCTCTTCCACTCCCCTAGAGCCAGGCACTCCCATACCCCCATTTTAACCCAATCCTCATCCACTCCCAGAGCCAGCCCCCAGCCTAATGCCTCCTCCTCCCCCAGAGCCAGCCCCCCCCAACCTAATGCCTTCCCCTTCCCCCAGAGCCAGGCCCCCCAACCTAATAACTGGGTCCCGGAGTCAACGTTGCCGCCTGACGCGCTGGGGTGGTGTGAGCACAGTGGCCAGCTGTGAGTGCCTGCTGGAGTGCCCAGTGCAGAGCACCCAGATGGCTGTGAGAGCATGCGCAGAGCAGCCCAGCCGGCCGTGAGCAGTTACTGCGGCACAGAGCGGCCTGGCCGGCTGAGAGAAGGCACTTGGCCACGTGCTCCGAGCGGCCAGTGGGCTGCACTTCATTCTTTTATAAAAATGTTCTGGGGGCCGCAAAAAATTTTGATCGGGTCGCATGCGGCCCTCCAAACGCCAGTTTGACATGCCTGATGTAGATGGTATCATGAGCTTTTGTGGGCACAGCCCACTTCTTCAGATGACCAGAGTGTTGGATGTCCAGGACAAGATTAGGATGTGCAGACCCAAAATAAATACGGGAGAAGGAATGGAGGGGGTAGGAGGGAGGGAGGAGGGGGAAAAAAGGAGGGGGGTGGGAAACAAGGAGCAGAGGGTATGAAAATTTCAAAGGGAAAAACAAGTAGGCAGAACTGGAAATCTATAAGCACCTGAAGATTGGATAGTTAAAAAAAGGCAGATAAGGATCAAAGGATAGTAATTAGATAGGAAGGGTACTAACACAAGAATCTACACCAGTAGTCCCCAACCTTTTGGGGCTGCCGGTTGCTCTGTGCCCGGGGCCGCACATGCGCCGCTCGCCTGGGGTGGGGGCCGCGCATGCGCCGGGTGCCCAGGGCTCGGGGCGCAAGAATGGCTCGGGCCGGCCCTGGTCACTAGGCAGGCGCACATAAATGCCCCAGTGGGTGCCATGGCACCCACGAGCACCGCGTTGGGGACCCCTGATCTACACAGACAAAGAGTTGTTGGCACTTTCAATGAATGTTAGGTTGATACTGTCTAACCATCCTTATCGCAACTGAGGTTATCAGTGGAGGAACTGAATTTGTGGATGAATTGTAATTCCAACACCTCTGTGTATTTGACTGTAGAATTGGTTTGTGACAGGATAGCCACCTGGAGATCTTTTAAAGAGTGATTAGGTAGATTGAAATGTTCTCCAACAGATTTCTGTATGTTCTCTTTACGTGTATCTGATTTGTGTTCATTCTTTCCCGTAGGTACTGTTCAATTTGTCCATTATATATAGCAGTGGGGCATTGCTGGTATAGAATCAAATTACTGGATGTGCAGTTAAATGATCCTCTGATTGGGTAGCTTATGTTGTTGGCTCCAGTGATGAATTCACGTGTATAGATATGTGGGCAGAGATGGCACCGTGGCTGATTGCAGGACTGGGTTCCTGGATGCTTTTGATGTGATTGTGTAGCATGATTACCAGAAAGATCTCTTTTCAGGTTGGGGGGTTGTCTGTTAGCGAGAATAGGCTTTTCCCTCAAGGCCTCTGAGAGTGAGGGATCATTTTCCAAGATGGGTTGCAGATTGTGTATAATGCGTTGGAGGGGTTTGAGTTGTGGACTGTAGATAATAACAAGTGGAGTTCTGTTATTTTCTCTTTTGGGTCTGTCTTGAAGTAGTTCATGTCTGGGTACTTTCTTGGCTCTGTCAATCTGTTTTTTCACTTCTCCTGGTGGGTATTTCAGTTTTAGGAATGCTCTATAAAGATCCTGTGTTTGTCTCTGTGGGATCGGAGCAAATCCGGTTGTATCTTAGGGCTTGGCTGTATACAATAGATTGAGAAATGTGTCTGGGATGGAAGCTGAGGCATGATGGTAAGTGTAGTGGTCAGTGGGTGTTGCTTTTGAGTGTACCATAACCTTTTTTCTTCAATTTTTACCAATCTGTTATTTGGGATAATGTCCAGCTGTCCCCCAGAGAATGTTGGTTGCTTTAGAACTGCCTAGGAAATTAGATGTGTGGGCATTAGCTGAACAGAGTGGGTATGACTGAGTTACAGCAATTTTTCTGATAGTCTCACAGTAAAAAAAAAAAATTAGAATTGCTACTATAATGCCCCAGATATTTCCTTAGAATTTATCAACACAGTCTAAACAAGATTCTCAATCTGGTGCCTTTCAAGGAGCATATATTTCTGAATGTGAAAAAACTAGAACAGTGTTTCTCAACCAGTGGTATGAGTACCGTCAGGGGTACTCAAGAGACGCCTGGAGGGTACATCAACACAACTGAAATTTGGAGAAAACTGCATTTTTGTTTTAAGTTTTACAGTGCTTTATTATTTTTGTACTTTTTACACTCCAAAATTTCATCGCCCACCTAGCTATGATTAAGTTGTTTAAACATGTGTTGCAATGGTAGAAAAAAATGTTGTGTCTGAAAACTGTAGGTACTGGGGGTATTTATATTTAAAAAAAAAAAGGGGGGGGGGGAAGACATTTTTAAAAGGGCTATTTGAACTAGAACATTGCTTGTACATGATTTGTCTAATGAAGCCCTTCCCTGAAAGAGATCTTTCCATCATTTAGATTTATTTTACTTGAAAAAATTTGGAGCAAACCAAGTTTTTCTATGCTAATAACCATATGCTTTGCCCTTTGCACATTAAGTTCTTCTTGGAGTTCTACCTGAATCACTGAGGTCAACATCTGAGTCCGGGAATCACCTAATTTGTGATCAACAATAGGAGTAAAGTGAAATTTTGTTATTTCAAAGTTAGATAAGATTGTATCCCATCTAGTAAAATATCATGACTTTTCCTGAGCTAGTTTTTAAAGAAAATACTAAATATATGCTTTCCCCCCCACACCTCAACTATCTACATATATTGAGTGACTGATGAATTCCTCTAGTAGATTCTGACAGGCAGGTTAAAAGACAAATGGGACAAGGGAGAGAAAATGATACATAAAAGTCATAGAACAGTGATTTTTAACCTTTCATTTATGGGCCCTAAATTTCAAAGGGAGATATGGACTGTAGACTTCCCAAGGGTCCACAGACAATAAGTTGAAAGCTCCAGAATAAATAGGTAACACACAAGACAATCTGAAACAATGGATGGCAGGACCTAAAATGTTTGTGCCCCACCTGCTGAATGGTGGTTGAAAACTGCTCATCAATGCCCCCTGCTGTACATCACTGAGCTGGATGCCAATACTAAAAGAAAAACAATTTGAGAAAGCTAATTGTGCAGGAGGTATTTAAATGTTTTTTCTCTGTAAGTTGGCAGAAGGTTGGTTGCAAATCTGTGTACACAACTGATTTTTTGAGAGTGGGCTATTTATCACTAACACCATTCTCTTCCAGATATTTCTGTGCAACTTGATGGAAAACTACAACTAGCCAAGGATGACCTTTCATGTTGGAGCAATTTTCTCCTGTTAATAGACAAAGATTGAATCCCCCCCATAAATCTCCTTAAGTAGAGCTGATGCACTTACGTTCATAGGAACCCAGAATTTTAGCTATTTGTAAAATAATGTATCCGGTTACAAAATAAACTGAGAGCTCTATGAGCCAAGGGCTTTGCTCAGGGAAAAAGCATAGAATTCTAGATCTCAATGTTAGTAAGTTGGTCAAGGGAGAGGTGCTATTTAGGCAGCTTTACTACTTAAATTTTGCACGATTCCACTTGAATAGGATGTCCTATTTTAAATGGTTAGCATCGATGAAGCCTGGAGTCATTGGTATATCTATTAATACATACTGCTTTTTAATGGGAAGGTGCCTGCCTCAAGGCAAAGAGGCAGCTCTACAGTGACTAGAACAGGGGGGTTACTTTGTGAAGAACTGAAATCCAATTTTAGTCAGAGGGCTGGGGGACAAATTAAAACTATGTAGAGCCTTCAAGCCATAGATCCTTTTGTTACACCTTAGGAGCTACAGTAAACTCAGTTCATGTTCAATCTGCTAAAATGGTCAGCAATGAAACAATGTTTCTGACTCGGGGGGGGGGGGGGAAGTCACTGCATGGCCTGACTTGGGTCATATGAAGTTATTTTTGCAACCCTGTGGGCTATTCTATAAAAAAGATTTTGTAAAATTTTGCAGAAATCAATGTCATGGAGGCAACAGAAATACATTGAGTAGGCTGCCATTTCATAGGTGTCTCCAATTTGACAGCAGTAGATCAGAGTATTTTGGTAAGATGCCAAGGTGTACATTTTTGGACTACTTTGGTCTTAATAACCTGCCATTGCAGTACACTACTTTAAGAGCTCCATCCACCTTTGAGGGTAGAAACAATACCTGCCTAATAGTCCAATGCTTCAGATACCAAGCACTTTTATGCTTAACTGAACACCTCCAGTAGTCTAATCAACTTTTGTGGAAATACTTGAATGCTTAAGTGGTTTGTTAGATAAGGACCAGAGTGCTCAGTACTTTGCAAGATCAAGCTTTATACACAAACAAATGAAAGTAGAGTTCAGATGATTTGTCCAACAACCCCTCAGCAAGACCCCCCCTTTGGCCAGAGCCAGAACTTGAAACCAGGACTCACCTCTCCCCATCATCAATAAGGAAATTTAATTTTACTGGTGAAAGCAAAAATACCATGGAAGTTTAATAGTCTGTTAAGAGAATTTATGACAGGACATGGAAAATAGAACAGTCTAAAAACCCTGAAAAAGTTTACCCCAATTTATCACTAAAACTAGCCAGATGTAGGGATATTCTTCAAATAGTGAGCACAAAGCCCACCATCATTTGGATTTTAAATAGGATGAAAGTGTTTAGAAATGAACTCGTAAGAAACTGCTATTGTTCAAAATGCAGGGCCACATTCCTCAAAATCTCACTAAAAAACACCACCAGTTTTCTAATTGAATCCAAACTTTAAGATATGCACAATACATTACAAAGTGAAATATAACTGGAATAAGACAAATCTCAGTTTTCCCCCAATTTTAATGTGAAATTTTCCAAAAAATTTAGAACACCAATTTGTGAGGGTAAACTCCATTGGAGAGAGAAAATACAGAACGCAGGTAACCACGCAGCTGGGGCACCTTCTTGATCATTGGCAGGATTTGCGAGTCCACCGTCTTCTGGTCTGCCTTGCGTTGTTCTGTTATCTCATATTTCTGAAGAACAAAAATCAAGAGTTAATTTATCAGTTGTGTTGAAAAAAAAAAAAAAGCAATAAACCTTAGCTAAACGAGCTGCTGCTAAATTTAAGCAGCTCATGCTATGCTGCAAATGAAATCTCTAAAGATCATAATACACAACAGATATGCAAAAGAGACCATGAAATGCCCATTAAAAAAATTCAAGGCCATTTTATAACTCAGTTTACAGTATAAGATTGTGCCCATGAAATAGGAGACACTGCTTCCATAACTTGTGTAAAAACACCTACTTAGTATGGAGTTATTTTGATAAAAGCAACATTAAGATTTTTTCCCTCCTGGTGTGGGAGAGAAGGTGTGGGAGGTGATGTCTGAAAAGCTCTGTATCTCAAAAGTTTGTCTGTTTCAACAGAAGTTGGTCGAATAAGATTCTCACTCATTTGTCTCAAATATCCTGGTGAACCAACATGGCTGCACCACTTTTCCAAATGTAGTAATGTTACTGCATTTTAGTGGTTCTAACCTTTCTTCTCAAATGTTCTTAGAAATTCTTAAACATTGTATTTGTTTCATGGAAAAACACTCTCAATCTTACTTCTTTCTCAATGTCAAAGATTTCGCCTTCTTGATGTTTGGGCTTACGCAGCCTCTTCTTCTTAAAGTATGCATCAGTGAGATGTTTTGGAAGTTTCACCCCAGAGATATCAACCTTGGTAGATGTGGCAATAACAAATTTCTGGTGAGTCCTGCGCAGGGGGACACGATTGATAACCAAAGGTCCTGGTGGCACAGGAGAGAAAGAAAAAAAAACAAAAACTTAGAATGAGCTTAATACTGGAGAAACAGTACTTTCTTCTCGTGGTATGGACAGACTTACAATGAATTCAACAGGAATTAAACAGACTTGAGTGAAAAGAGAGTCTCACCTGTTACCAGCAACAGGCCACTGGCAAGCTGCTTCAGAAAGACCACACGCTGAAAGCCAAACACAATAGGACATTAGTCTCAGCCAACAATGTTAAATGCAGTTTGATGTCTGGGAAAATACCAGGACCTAATTTTTGTCCAAAGCTACAAGGGAGACAAACTTTGGCCACTAAGTGAAAAGGCACAGCATATCAAATCCACACTGTTCCAAGCTTGGGACCCAACAATTGCATTCCTAAGCAGCCCCTTTTGTAAAGTGAATGGATTTACATTAGGTAAAGCCTGGCAATCAACTTGCAAGTCCTTCCAATTTTTAACCTCTTGGAGGCATAAGCAAGGCATTGTTTTACACTTAATTTATAAAATGATGTCTACATGCCAGTCAAGGAAATGGGGAAACCCCCTGCTCCTACCACTGACTGACATAGCTAAGCCAATAATCCCTTTGTTCAAGGAAGTGGCACTCCTTCCTACATGGAAGGGGACTATGCCATCATAGGCTCTGTATAGTATACAGACACTTCAAAGCTGTATTTTTCCTGCTTGTGAGAATGTGGCATCTTGTTTCTAGAAAGAATCACAAAAGTTTTGCAACTCAATAGAAGGCATTGATGATCAAAACTAACATTAAAATTATTTTACAATAATTGGGTCAGAATGTATAATTGTTTATTCTGTTTTGCATCGGTACAAAGTTCAAACTTATGGCCTTACGCTCTGCAGCTAGTAGAGCTATGTCTACACTGCAAATGGATGCCTGCAGCTGACTCTGCTTAAAGAGCTATTTAATTGCCATGTACACATTATAACTCTGGCTCTAAGATCCTCCCACCTCATAGGATCCCAGAGCTCCAGCTCCTGCTGGAGATTGAATGTGTGTACACCGCTATTAAACAGACCCTTAAGCCTGAGCCCTGCACATGTAATTGTAGCATAGAAGACCAAGGTGCATAAAGAATTAGGTAGACCAGGGCTACTTAACACACAGCCTGTGGTGAGGTTTGGGTTTGCGGCCTGCAGATGGGAGCCAAAACAAAAAAGTGGTCAATATAATGGTCTTCTGTTGATATGCATTTTAGTAGTTCAACTCCTGGACTGTCATTGCTCATTAAAAGTGCTGTCATATGGGTGGAAATCGGGTAAATATTGCATGTTATTAATATCAGCAGAACTGATTTAAATGGGGCCTATGTGTTGTGTAGTCTTGCCTTAATCTTTGTATTCATGCCCATCAGCGTGAAAGAAGCTAGTTGCATATATATGCAACTATACTTAATTGCGGCCCTCAGCATGTGTTGTATCACTGTGGCCCTCGGGGCTTCCAAAATTGAATAGCCCTGAGGTACACATATAGCTCAGCACATTTCATAGTATGGAAAGGTCCCTTTAACCGGTTGTGTTTATCCTCCCCCCCCCCCCCCAGCTCTGTGTAACAAGATAACTTAGAATACACTGCCTTACATATCGCTGTGTGCATGTGATGAAGGTAACTTATCCCTCATAAGACCACGTAGGATAACTGTACAAGAACGCATTGATACAACTATCTAAACAGAATGAACTACATGGATTTGCAAGCCTGGTTCCAAAGCAAAAAAAGCTGAACCATGCATTTTAAGATTACTTTCAGTGCTCCCTCTAAGATTTTCTATCCGTGAGTGGAGTTTCGTCTTGTGCCCCCATTTTGAGGTCATGTATGCTTGTTCAGATGAGTGCCATTGTGGCACCTAAGTTATTAACAAATAACATTTTGTAAAAAGTTATGGAAGAAAGAACACTAAAACAAGGGATAATTAAAACAAGGTTCATGACTTTAAATGTTTATTTAATATGAAATAAAGAAAATATTGCAAAATTTTCAGTAGCCAACTTCCTGTTTATAGTCCTCTCCCCGACCTTCCCTCAGCTAGATTTAGAGTAGATGAACTTCCTTCCAGTCCTATGATTACTGTTGGAATTCAAACACCAAAAGGATATTGGAGGGTTTGCTAGCAATATCAAAGTATAAGATACAGCAGAGAAGTTTGAACTATAGCATCTCAACTTTTATTAGGATATTAAGGCATGACCACAGTGCATCGATGCTGAAAGAGTGAAAGGTATCTAAGACTATGTCTACACTACAAAGAAATATTGGAAAAATATTTGCAAACTGCAATTTTGCAAATTTTCCGCTTTCCGTCCGAAACACTTTTCTGATATTTGGCCTGTCTACAAGGGGCCAAATGTAAGAAAAATACACTCTTCCGGAACATCCCTTCTTCCTCATAGAACAAGGTTTATAGGGATACTGAAAAAACCACATCTGCTTTTCCAAATTTTTTTTCCGGAAAAGCAAATGTGTTCCTTGGATGTGGCAGAGCTTTTCCAGAATACCTCCTGGTTTTCCTCAAAAATGCCCCTTTTGGAAGCTTTATGGAGAGGGGCACCAGAGAGGGGCACTAGAGACATTTCATTGGCTCTAAGATAGGGAGTCTCTTACCTACACTGGAGAGAAGCGAGTAGAGAGTGAGATCACTGCCTTCAGGGTAGCTTTGTGCCACTGCAGTGTAAAATGGGAACACTGCATAATGCTGCACAAATAGCATGGACAACCACTGGCACAGCCAGGCAGAATCCAGGGCAGGCCCAAACTCCAGGCCTAGCAGCTGCCTTGTCTGCCCCGGGAGCAGCTACCATGCAGCCCTAGCCCAGCTCCGGCCCTTCCCCAGGGCTGAAAGGGGGGGCTCGGTTACATGGGGACTTCCCAGCTACTCTTGGGTGGCAGCCCTGGCCACCTGAGGAGCCGTGCCACTGCAACCATGCAGTCCTGGTCCCAGAACAGCTGGGGAGTTATTATGTGGCCCTGGCCACAGCCCTGGGGAGTCAGGGACAGCAAAGAGCTGCCCAGCTGAGTCTTCCCTGCCCCCTACCATCAGCAGCTCACCTCCCCTCAGCACACCACTGTGTGCTCTTCAAAGGATATGGGTGGGAGGTTATAAAAAAAAAAATGGTGTTAGTATGGCTAGGCCTAAAGGGATTTAGCCTACTAAAATGCCATCCAGTATGTTGAAGAATAGTTGTAGCACAGAAGAATATATGAAAGAGACAATTATCCTTTACCTTGCCTCTGTGGCGACCAGTGAGAATGATCAGAACAGTTCCTGGAGTAATAGAAGCCCGCAGTTTCCTCTTGTGTTGGCAGAAGGGCTTTTTGCCATGACTCAAGAGCTTGCGAGGAACGTCTTCAGTTGGATAATATCTAGGCTAGGGGGGAAAAAACCCAGCAAATTATTAATCAAAACTGTACTTTTACTATTCCATCAGCCAGCTTAGCTAAAATAGTTTCATCTGAGTTCTGAGCCTTCCCCATTAGTGGCTGATTCACTTCTTGTTTCATAGGAAGACTATCTTTCCTGAAAAACCAGTTCCGTTCTATTCCTCTTCAGATTTTTTATGGTGTGCACTGAATTCACTTTCCAGTAGGCCACAAGTGGGCAATCTAAGGCATGGTGCTGGATGAAATCCCCAGCTTGCCTGGATCCAGCCCTCAAGGGTTAGGGCTCCCATCCCAGCCTGCTCCTGAGCTCTTCCCAGACCTCAAGCCTGCTTCTCAGCAGTCTCCTCCAACACAGTGAACCCCTCTTTTTGGGTCCACACTAGAGACTAGGGGGCTCCACAAAATCTACTAGATAAATGTGGGGAGTGTCTTTCTCCTTAAAAACAAAACAAAAAACCTGTTTTTTTGTTTCTGTGCAGCGCCAATTTTTCAGGGTGTCAGTGGCCCCCCAACCCAGAAAGGTTTTCCACTCCTGCAGTAGACTAACATTTTACATCAAGTAGATAATCAGTTACATGGTACAGAAAAAAGTTATTTTTGATTGTTTACAATTTACCAGAGAGGAGATGCCAGAGGAGCTCTACTATGATTCTCATTCATAGGCTTATGCCCATTCAAACAAGGAACCTAGTCTATCATGGAGGATTGTTAGGGTATTCCCATGGGAATCTCCTTAATGGTGAACGGAGTAGTTTCCCTTACATATCAAAAGACAAGTCAGTAATATTCATCCAGAAGCCAACTGTACTAGGGATGTAACAGTGTAGTCAATTAACCGATTAGTCTAAGCTTATGGGTTAATGCTACAGACTACATGCATTCCTCCTACCTTCACCAGTAAATTTTTCAGCAGGCTGGCCAGCACCCCCGCTCAATCCTGGATCACAGCAGGTCCAGGACCTACCCCCGCTGTGGTTCTGCATTTCTTTATCAGAGGCAGCAATGCGGGGCGACAGCTAGTCCATGAGGGAAGCTGTTTTTTAAACTGGCTCCCCTAGTGGACCAGTTCCCACCTGGCACCCCATGCTGCTACCTCTCTTACAGAAGTAGCAGTGCAGAGTGGCAAGGGGCTCCTTGGGAGCCCCACTCCCAAGTCTATAGAGTAACCAAATAAGAATTCAGGAGGTTAATCAACTATTCAGTTAACTGACATTTAACAATTAAACTGTTCCTGTTCTCTGACTCAGGCTATGTTTACACTGCCACATTTTGCATTATAGACTAGGGATTTTAGCAAGTAGTTGACTACCTGATAAGCATAACAGAGTCTAGTGAAGGGGGGGCAGTTGCCAGGCGCCAGAGTTCGCGCTGCTCTGGCCAACGTGAGCAGCAGAGATTGGCAGCTGGCCATGTGATACCTCCCCAACACGCTGTGAGCTGAGGCAGCCGAGCCAGGCTTCAGGAGCAGCCACTTTAAAAGTGGTGCCACTTTTTCTTAACAACTTTAGCTCCCACCCCCACCCCTTTTTTTTTTTTTGCTTAACAACTTTGGTGAGGGTGGGAGGTCACAAATTCGTTTAGCATTTTAGGGGGTCACGGTATCACAAAGTTTGAGAATCCCTGGCCTATGTAATTAGTCAGATAACCGCAATTTAACATCCTTACTACAGGTGTGAATAGCAGTGTACACCAAGGTGCAGTGCTGTAAATCCCCATGTGAACACTAGGCATGAACAAAAAGTTCATGAACGCTGACCCTGTGATCCAGTGTTCCAACTTTGAAATGTACAAGAGCCCCAGTGGGCATTTCAAAGGGGAAGCACCCACATGGAGCCCATGGGGGATTCCCTGCTGGCCCCAAGTTCCATGCGACGTGCCAGCTTTGAAATGTACACGAGTCCCTAGCAGGGACTGTTGTACATTTCAAAGTGGATGCGCCCACATAGAGCCTGGAGTCAGCAGGGGACTCCCAGTAGGCCCCAGGTTCCACACGGTGTTTCAATCTTTGTAATGTACATTTCAAAGAGGAAGCACCACCACTGCGCCCCTGCTCCATCCCACGGAACTGGGAAGAAACCAGCTCACCCCAGCAAGAGGGGGAAGAAACTAGTCGACTGTTGCTTAAATCCCCACTTCAAACATCTGGAAAATAATAATGTGATAGGTAACAGCCAGCATGGATTTGTAAAGAACAAGTCGTGGCACACAGATCTGACAGTTTTCTTTGATAGGATAACAAGACTTGTGAATAAGGAAGCTGTGGACATAGCATACCTAAACTTTTCTAAGGCATTTGACATGATCTCCCATGACCATCTTATCAATAAAATAGGGAAATACAACTTAGAAGGAGCTACTATAAGTTGGGTGCATAACTGGCTAGATAACCGTTTGCAGAGAGTAGTTATTAACAGTTCACAATCATGCTGGCAGGGCATAACAAGTGGGGTTCTATAGGGGTCTGTTTTGCGACTAGTTCGGTTCATTATCTTCATCAATGATTTAGATGGTGTAGTACAATTATGAAGTTTGCAGATGATACCAAGTTGGGAGAGGCTGCAAGTGCTTTGGAGGACAGGGTCATAATTCAAAATGATCTGGACAAACTAGAGAAATGGTCTGAGGTAAACAGGATGAAGTTTAATTAGGACAAATGTAAAGTACTCCACTTAGGAAGGCTCAATCAGTTTTACACATACAGAATGAGAAATGGCGGTCTAGGAAAGAATACAGCAGAAAGGGATATAGGGGTTATAGTGGACTATGAGCTAAATAGGAGTCAACAGTGTGATACTGTTGCCAAAAAAAGAGCAAACATGATTCTGAGACGCATTAACAGGAGTGTTGTGAGCAAGACATGAGAAGTCATTCTTCCGCTCTACTCTACCCTGATTAGGCCTCAATTGGAGTATTGTGTCCAGTTCTGGGCACCACATTTCAGGAAAGTTGTGGAGACACTGGAGAAGGTCCAGAGAAGAGCTTAGCACACTCCCCCACCCCTGGGCCAATCAGGGCTTGGGGGAGCTGCGCAAAACTTCCTTTGCCTTCCCCCTGCCCTAGAGTACAGCACTTCGAAGTGCCACATGCTCCTTGCAGGGCAGGAGGAAGTTTCACACGCTCCTCTACCCCCAGGCCCTAATTGGCTGAGGGAGCTGCAGGGCCTCCCTGGGCCAGATTTGGCCCATAGAGGCCTCTTCCCCCAATACAGACAGTGCTTGGTCCTGCAGCGAGGGCAGGGGACTGGACTCAGTGACCTCTTGAAATCCCTTCCAGTTCTATGATTACAGACTACTAAAAAGCACATTCTGTTGTCTCATACATCAATGCAACTCTGTAGTTCAGCATTTAGCAGGACAAAATTCTTGTGTAATTTACTTTTTTCATTATTCTTACCATTTTACGAACTTTCACCACACGGTTGCCTCCATTCTTATCTCCACCAACTGGTTTTGTGAGGGTAGCAGGTGCTTTCTCCCTCTTTTTCTTCTCTATCTATAGACAACAAACAATAAATTCCAAGCAAGTTAACTTGTGAAAGTTTGAGATACAATGTAGTTATTCCAACATGGAAATACATTCCCTTTATACCTTTGTTTCTGGTGCCTCATACTTGCGCTTGTACATGGCTTTTCTGGCATACATTGCTGATCGGGAATATTTCCCAATTCCTCGAGCCAGCACCGGATTACGACTTGCATGGTGCTTTTTAGGCTTCTTTGCCTTCTTCACACCTGCCTTTTTCTCGCCTGCCATCTACCAAATATCAAAATAAAGCATTAGCGAGGTGTTAAAACAAAGTGCACAGGGCAAAAAAATGGAATGGCTGCGAAGAACAAAAGCAAATTATACTTTAACCCGATGTCCAGACGAGTGCTTTCAAAACCCATCATGTTCCTACAGTGCTCTTGAGACCATCTGGCTCTATTTACTATTCCCTCTCCCATCAAAGCCACCTAAACTAAATGGAGCCTAATCAAGATGCACAGGCCCCCTTATCCACTGCACCTGGCTTGTAACACAAGTCCATCTATATAATAAATTCCATGTACTAACACTGAAGTCTCAGAGAAGAGGAAAATGCAAACAGAAAATGGGGGCTGCAGCTACATGATAGCCCATCGAGGGAAGTGTTAGAGGCCATAGCCATATAGCGGCTTGGGCTTTTACCCACTCTGCGAGTCCCTGGGCTAGGCAAGGCTCAGAAAGGATTTTACTGGCAGGGAGCAGAGCCTGGAGGCGAAGGGAGGAGTCCCCCCTCTCTGGGCCCACATGCGATCTGCTCTGGCTGGATCACTTTTAATCGCTTCGAACCAAACGGCTGTTGACCTGCGGGGCTGGGGCTGCGCTTTAGAGGCTCCCAACCTGCGCTCCGGCCGCGGCTGGTCACCGCCGCGGAGGGGGACTCGAAGGATCACCTTCCCACCCGAGGGCCTATTCAATCTGCTGCGGTAGCTGCCGGCTCCCCAGTCACCAGAGCGCGCCAACCGCGGCCTACACTCCCCGGAGTCACCAGGGCCCGCCGGCTCCGCGCATACGCGCCCCTTGACATGCATCCGGGGCCCCCAGAGCCATCGAGCAGGCCTCGCCAGCCCTGTAGAGCCTCCTCAGGGCAGATGGCGACGGATGGCGGCGACGACTCCCCAGCAACAAGGCCGCCACTCCGCCATTCTTACCTTCCCAGAAGAGAAAGGGAGCAATATCCGGGAACCCGGCCCTAAAACGAGTCCAGCGTCTGACGTCACTCCGTACACTCCGGGTGCACACTGGGAGATGTAGTCTGTAGCCTGTAGAGGGTTGCTGGTTGGCCATAGGTCTCGCTACGGAGGGAGTGTCAAGCTCTGGGTCAGAGGGAGGACGCTCACCATCTAGTTACAGAATGGGGTAGAGGGAGTTGGTCCCGAGGGAGCCTGAGTGGATTTTGGCCGGGGGATGGAGAAGAAGGTATGTGTTCGTTACAGGGCTTATGGGTTCTGTTCTTGCTTGTGCAGATGACTTACATTCCCTCCTACCATGTTGCAAATAGCTAAGTATTTAACTTCACTAGCTGGAACTCGTAAAAGCTAAATTGTGTAAATCTGCAGAATTGGGGCCTTTGATTAATAATAAACCTAATTTAATAAAGGTTACTTAAGGTGACACCATTCACTTAAAACACAATTGCAGACAACAATTGTACCTACTCTAATGTGTAATCCCCACAAATAAAAAGATCGGGGGGAAAACTTTCTTGCTAAGTTTATTTACTTTCGAGAGCATTTTGAGTGTAGTATACTGGGTATTTTGTTGATCGTTAGTTATGGTTCCTCTCTTATGCAGTACGATGACGCCAACGGGGGAGCAGATAGATGCCTTATATTTTGGAAGAGTTTTGTTTTAAAATAGCACCTTTTTAAAAAAAAAAGGATTTGTCAGCAACCTGACAGATTTTAAAACTCATTACAATCAAGTTAATAGTATCTCTAAATCATCCAGCCATCCTTGCACGCAGATCCCTCAGGCCAGCAGAGCTCCCGGGCTACGCTGCCCACGAGGCGGCGTGCTGCGAGCGCGCGGAGCGGGCACCAGACAGCGCCCCGCCCGCACCCATGGAGGCTGGGCCGGTCGCAGGCAGATGACGTTGGCCAGGCTGCGCCGAGGCTCAGTGTCTCCGCGGCCTGGCGGCGGCTGCTTCTCACGCTCCTCGCAGGCCGCGTCTCGCCGGGCGAGGAGTCGTCCCCCCCCTTTCCCCCCGTGAGAGGCTGAGACTCGGGGGGACGGGCAGCTGCAGGCGAAGATGACATCGCGGAGGTGAGGCGGGAATCGGGGCCAGCTGCTCCTGCGGGGGGGCGGGGTCCCATTTGGAGCCAAGGGCCCGGCGGGGGGCGGCAGAGACCCCCCGAGGTGGGGCGAGCCCCCCTCACCTGCTGCGGCTAATGAGGGGGCGAAAACACCCCCCGGTGTGATCCGGGGTAGGCCGGAGCTAGCTCTGTCACATCACAGTTTAATGTATCCCGGGGCCCCGGCCGCCTGGCGCGCCAGGGCAGGGAGGGTTCGTGCCGGGGGGCAGCGGGCGTGAGCAGCAGAGGCCTTAGGGAATGTGCGGCTCAGGGAATTAAAGGCTGAATCCGCTTTGACAGTTCTCAGCAGGCGAGCTGATGCTTTAGGGGGCTCCGCCTGTCGCGAAGCAGCCTGTAGTCTCCTTCCAAACACCTGCAACACGGTTAGGGTTTAGAATGGAAAAAAATCAAATTTGGGTTTGATGTGTGTGTCTCCCCCCCCCCCCCCGCCTCCACCGTCTCATTTTTACTTTGTAAAAGGTTCTAGTTTATCGTTTGCAAATACATTTTTCCGTGTATTTTATCTCCTCCCCGCTCCCTCCCCCGGGTAATCTTATCACAGTAATTGAATTCAAGGAGCACTATCAAGAGAGAAATATTTGAATTTTTACCTCTGTTTGAATCCTTTGATTATGAAAGCTGACAGTATTTTTAAAAATCTGATTTGCTTTACTCTGTTTACTTTAAAAAACAACAACAAGGAGTCCTGTGGCACCTTAAAGACTAACACATTTATTTGAGCATCCCTTCCTTGGTATTCACATCTCCTCATCAGCTGTCGGGAGTGGGCTACATCCACCCTGACTGAATTGGCCTAGTGAGTACCAGTCCTCCACTTGATAAGGTAACTCCCTTCTTTTCCTGTGCTAGTATATTAATGTCTGCCTCTGTAATTCCACTCTAACTTATCTGAGGAAATGGGTTTTACCCCACAAAAGTTTATGCCCAATTAATCTGTTAGCCTTTAAGCCTAAAGCTAAGGAAGCTAAGGCCCAGGGCTGGATGCTCCTCCCAGCATTGGGGAGCCTGTGCTGGTACTCCAGCCCCCGGCCCCCCACATCCCACTGCAGAGGAGCACATAAAAATCTAGAAAGGGATCTAGAGGTCATAGTAGACCAGAAGCTAAATATGAGTCAACAGTGTGACACTGTTGCAAAAAAAGCCATCGTGATTCTGGGATGCATTAACAGGAGTGTTGTGGGCAAGACACGAGAAGTAATTCCTCTGCTCTACTCTGTGCTTATTAGGCCTCAGTTGGAGTATTGTGTCCAGTTCTGGGCACCATATTTCAAGAAAGATGTGGAGACATTGGAGAAGGTCCAGAGAAGAGCAACAGAAATGATTAAAGGTCTAGAAAACATGACCTATGAGGGAAGACTAAAGAATTGGACTTGTTTAGTTTAGAAAAGAGAAGACTGAGAGGGGACATGATAGCAGTTTTCAAGTACCTAAAGGGTGTCACAGAGAGGATGAGGGAAATTGTTCTCCTTGGCCTCTGAGGATAGGACAAGAAGCAATGGACTTAAACTGCAGCAAGGGAGCTTTAGGTTGGACATTAGGAAAAACTTCCTAACTGTCTGGGTGGTTAAACACCGGAACAAATTGCATAGGGGGGTTATGGAATCTACATCACTGGAAATACTTAAGAGCAAATTAGACAGACATTTTTCAGGGATGATATAGACCATGCTTGGTCCTGCTATGAGGGCAAGGGACTGGACTTGATGATCTCTGGAGGTCCCTTCCTGTTCTAGTATTCTATGATCTACTAAGCTGGGCCTCTCTAGGCTCTGTTGTGCAAGGGGAATGTGGGAAGTGTATTTTTCCTTCTCAGTTGGCCACGTCAGTGAGTGGTGGATTTTGTTTTTGGTTTGGGTTTTTTTGGGAGGTTTTGGGTTCTTACTCGTGTGCAGCCCTCAATTGATTTTTCTGTGGATCAGTGTCTCCCAACCTTAAAAAGGTTCTCCACCCTTGCTTTAAGGTGCCATTGGACTCCTTGTTGTTTTTGCAGATGCAGACTAATATGGCTACTCTCCTGATACTTGTTTACTTTTTGTTTTTCAGTTTAGAATGATGAAGCTAGATTGGGGTGGCCACTTCACAAATTTTCAAAGTGGTTGTGGGGCCTCTGGTGGAAGGGGCAGAGCCTTTAAATAGAAACAAATGTAAGAGCTTGCACCTCCCCTGCAGTTTCTAGGCAGAGCTGGGAGCTATGACCCCTTCAACTGCTTCTATTTAAAGGGCTTGTGCCTTAGCAGCCTCTGAGAAGGAGCAAGCCCTTTAAATAGAAGCAGTTGAAAGGGCTCCTGTGCTTGTGCCTTAGGAGCCACTGGGAAGGCGGAAGCCTTTTAAGTAGAAGCAATTGAAAGGGCTCATCTGTCCCTGACTCCCAGTCTAAGTGTTAAGGGGCAGGGCTGAGAACTGCTGCATGGGCTAGATATAAGAGCCTAGGTGAGCTGGATTTGGCCTGCTGACAGGCTCTTGCCCTGTCAATTTCATTTCAGGGTTCCCTTCCCTCCTACCACTATGTTGTTGTGTCTTGATCTCTAACAGCTTGGATGGATATTTTAAGTGGGAGGGAAATTTTAAAATTGAAATTGGGGGAAGGAATCATAAGTGTTTATTTTTATATTCATTTCAGTGATCCTTTCCGACCTTGTTTTAAAATAAAGCCTAAATATATCTTCCTGTGTTAAGTGCCCATTTTACAGTCTTTTCTTACTATCTGACTCTTGAGAATTAGCCCTTTATCAAAAAGTTGAAATTAAAAGGAGCTCATAAGAGAGAGTGAACAAAAACTAGATATGCAGACAGACCAGTGAACTTATAAGTAGGAATAATTAAACTGAAAATCACTGTCTTCCTGATGTGTCTAGGTGTCAGCCAAAATCCTGAAGCACTCTAATTTGTTCTGCAATCAAAACAGAGATCTGACTCGCCCAATTATGAAAAGAAGAAGCATATTGATTTTGTTTTTCTTTCAGGATGGTAAATTGGTACTTTGCTCCTCTCACTTCCACTCCCCAAATTGTGCTGATTAATAAGAAAAGAAAAATTTACTTTTAAAGTAGTGTATAATTCAAGAATGTCCTAAACCAGGCTTGCCTGGATCCATCCCCCGAGACTCCGGGCTCTCCCCCCAGCAATGGGGAGCCTATGCTGGTGCTCCAACTCACCCCCTTTCCTGCGGGGCTGGAGCACACAATCTGCTGGCCTCTCCCACCCCAGGCTCTGGTGTGTGAGGGGAATGTGGGGAGTGTCTTTCTCCTTCTCAGTCTGGGACCACATCAGTGAGGGGGTTGGTTTTTTGGTTTTTTTGCTTCTCACTTGTGTGTGGCCTCCTGTTGAAGTGCCTGTGGGTCAGTGGCCACCAACTCAAAAGTGGCCCCACTCTGTCCTAAACCTTCTAATCCCTGCTTTTCTTTATCTAAAATGGACATATTTAACCCTTCCCATATACTCTTGGAAAAGGCCTTCTGCTTATCTGGTAGCCCATCGTTCTTGCTGTAATTGATGTTTGACTGTCTCATTGGTTATCTTTCCACCAACATTTTTACCTTCTCATAAAATGATAATTGATCTAGAATGCCATGTGGTTGAAACTATTAAATCATGATTGATTTGGGGAACATTAAAACATCTGTTCTCACCTGTGGGCAGAAATAGAATATTTTCCTATGTATTGGTTTTGATTGCATTATAGGCTTTTTGTCAGTTTTGCATTAGGAGTAACTCTGGAGTCTGCATAGAACAGAGCTGGAAAAGGAAAGTAAAAAAGAATCTAAAATGCATTCCATTCCTATTAAAGGAAAAGTAAGTGAAAATCCTTTATAGGGTTTATGCTACTCCTATTTGTGTCTGTGCAATCCTCTCTGCCCTTCTCCCAGTGTTGAAAAGGATGTGGCCACCATGGTTCAAAAGTATAAATATGGTGGCAATATGCCAAATGAAGTAATCCTGATCACCAGTCCGGAACCATTTACCATAGATCACTAACACCCCCATTTCTTTCTATTTGGGGTGGTTGACAAATGCATCTTCCTACTCAATGCCAAAAATACAAGGATGAGAGGGCAGGAGAACCAGTTACCATTAGAACAGAAGTTACAACATGTGCAAAAACTTAGTTGCTTTCCCAGATGTACTGTTTTTGGTGAGCTGCAGGAAGGAAGATACTCCTTTGATAATCTTACATGATTCCATAACAAACTTTCAAATATGTTTTATTATGGCTTCTTTTATTCACTGAGATATATTGTCCTTGGCATAACTTTATATTATGTCTCTAACTAGTAATGCAGTGGGATGTATATTTATGTATTTGTAGGACTGGATGTTGCAATTACTGTGTGTGGAAACTCGCAGTGAAGTGAATGGAAGTTCTGCATGGGGTATGCTTGTACCACTGATTCCAGTATATTCACATTCCTGAATCTATACTTTTTCTTTTTGTAATTATAACTTAAGTTCAATACAGTCTTCACTTAAATCCCACATATATTAAAAACTCATGCATGGCAATATTTTAAAGTTATTGCTTCTCACAGAAGTTATCTAGTGGGATGGGTTTGTGGGAAAACTCATAACTGCTTCAGAGTATTCTCTACCACCTAGTTGTTCCTTGTAGTATGTTTCCAGTGTCCAGTCTAACTTAGTTATTAAAATCCCAGGCAGTGGAGTTTACACTGCTTCTTTTGGCATGTTATTCTAAAGAACAATACATTTCCCCATCAGTAAACTTTTCTTGACATTCAGAAATTTTTTTCCTTTCTTAAATTTCATCCTAGTTCTGTTCCTGTGTCTCTCTGTATACCACATGCACTTTCTCTCCTTGAAATTTACATTTTCCACGTACATGTAGAGTGTTACTGAGTTCTACACCTGTAAGCTTTGCTTGGCTGTACACAATTAGGCCCACATGTTAAATATCCCTAGTACAGATGCAGCTACCAAATTTCTTAAGTGCCCAGGGCTCTAGGAGTATGGAATATTATATTATTGGAATAATAACAAGTCTTTCTCAATTTAAGCTGTTTTTCAAGAATTGCTGAACCAATCAAAAGAGCAAAGTGGCTGCCCTCTGCTTAAACATGCACTTAGTTTTCTGTTTTCCCAGTTTTCTCTTATGGCAACTTACAGCAAAATGTAGATTTATGTTCAGAGTAATCAGAAAAAACTGTGTACATTGTTTTGTTATAGTATTTTTTTAAGCATGACAGAGTAGATTTCTGTAAAGCAGCCAAGTGTCTGTTTTGCTATACTCAGCGAAAAACTCACTGAGTTTTTCAAGATCAGTGCATTCTTCTGCTTTCTCAGTAAAGATAGTGCATATGTCCCATGATGCATGATTTATAGTAGTTACAAAACGAATAAAGTCTTTCAAATGTCTAGGAAGACTTTAATTTGAAGAGTTGAGGTGAAAATAAAAACTCAAGAAAGTAATCTGGCAAAGCCACTACAGACAAATTGTTGCACACTGTTCATCATTTTGCATTCTGTGACAGTGCTGTATTTTGTTTTGTGTTCTGTCTTGACCATCTGGGTGGCCGTGAAGACAGTCCTGCTTTTAGTTTCCCAGCTTTTAAAACATGTCTGGTTAAACTGGAAGTTCCCCTCAGACATCCACTTGGTTATTGTTTCTTTTGTGCCACAGCTAAGCCATGGGAATCAGAGTTATGCTTTAATTAAAAGGGTAATTGAAGTAGTAGATATTTACTAAGGATGTGAAAGTGTAACCAAGTAAATGGCTAACCAATGTGTCTGGGCTGGTTAATGGCCACAGTTACACGCAGGCTCCCGGTACAGTAATTCCTCATTTAACACGTGCCCGCTTAACATGTTTTTGCAATAGCATGATTTTTTTATTAGGGAATGTTTTTTGAATTACACGACCGTCCCCGGAATAACACGATTTCCCCAGCCGGCCCGTTGCCGGCGGCTGCATGGGGCTTCCCCTGCCTCCCTGCAAAGCGGCGGAGGGTTTGCCGCTCGCCGTGCCGTTCCCTGCTGCCTCCCCTCGCCGGATGCCTTGCCCCCTCTCCTCCGCCCCCGCTTGCAGGCTGGCGGCTGGGTTTCCCCAGCCAGTCCGTCACCGGCAGCTGCACGGGACTTCCCCCGCTTCCCTGCAAAGTGGCGGAGGATTCGCCTCTCGCTGCGCTGCCGTTCCCCACTGAGTCCCCCTCTCTCCGCCCCCGCTTGCAGGCCGGCGGCTGCGTGGGTCTTCCCCTGCCTCCCTGCAAAGTGGCGGAGGATTCGCTGCTCACCACGCCGTTCCCCACTGACTCCTCCTCACTGGACGCAGTGCGGGCTGGCAGACCCATCACAGGGGCATACTCCCAACCCAGTTCCCCTCCCCTCTTCTCCCTTTTCCTTCCCCAGAGCCAAACACCTCCCCTCCCTGCTGTAACCCAGTCCCCTTTCTCCTCCAACCTTATGTCCGGTCCCAACAGACACCGCTGCTTGAAACGCAGCCCCCACCTTTTCCATTATTTTCAATGGGGAAATTGACCCCGCCATAACATGTTTTCACTTAACACGATCATTTTCTGAAACATATCTGTAGTGTTAAATGAGGAATTACTGTACTGGCTTAAAAGCTGGCTCCCGGCATGCACTAGCTCCTGAGTAGCTGCCTGCTGCCCACACTGCTGCCTCTGGTATAGAGGCAGCGGGGGGGGGGAGGGGAGAGGCAGATGGGAGCCATTACATGGGGGGGGGGAGCCAGCTCTCTGCAAACACCAGGCTCCTAGGGTGGCAGGCGGAAGCTGATATGGGTTGAGAGCTGGCCTAAAAGCTTTTGAGCTAGCTCCCCATGTGCACCTCCCCATGTGCACCAGCTCCCAGGGAGCCAAGTGCTGTCCCGCATGTAATGTCTGAAATTTTCAGCAGTTACACGGTTATTTAATTGCATGCATTTTAACATCCCTAACGTTTACAGCTATAATTCAGTTTCTGTTATAGCTTTCTGGAACACTTTTCCTTTGGTAGAGATTTTCCATGCATAGTCTCTGCATGCAGGCGAACTTATCCAATTTTTTTTTTATTATCTCAATGAATTTTAGACAAAAGGGATGCTCTTATTAGTATGTGTGCAATTTTCATGTGTCTTTAACCTACACATCTGTATGTATCAACTTCCACCTACATTTCCCTAAGGCTGTTCCTTGTGAGAGAGCATACTTTGGCCTGTACAGGAAAGCCACAAGTGAAATAATGAATCATGAGGGCTGATACAAACCTCACGTTTTCTGTTAAATTGATAGTATAATAATCCCAGTCTCTCTTTGGTTCACAAAACATGTGCCTGGAGATCATTTCTAGTTTCCTGAATCATAGGACTGGAAGGGACCTCAAGAGGTTGTCTAGTCCAGTCCTCTACACCAGTGGTTCTCAAACTGTGGTCCCCGGCTCGAGCTCAGGTGCCCCCTTCCAATCTCTCTCCCTCTCCCCATAGCAAGTAAGTGCCCCCCCCCCCACCCAGACCCTGCGTCCCTCCCATGCTCCTGCACTGCCCCCTGCCAAGAACCTATACCCTGAGCCCGTTCCTGAACTCTCCCCCTGGCCAGACACCACACCCTCACCCTGCTCCTGCACCCTCCTCCCGGTCAGACATCCTTCCCCCAGCCCTCTCCTGGCCCCACACTGCATCTTCCCTCGCTCTTTCCCCCTCTCCCCTCACCAGACACCTACTTCCAGCCTGCTCCTGAACCCCACCTCTCACCCAGGCCTTGCACTCTCACTCCCTTCTGCCTCCTGCCCAGACCTCACCCCCTCACCCTCTCCTGCACTCCACCTCCTGCCCAGATCCTGCCCTCTCCTCCCTATCACACTCACTGGGAGCCCTGTCCCGCACACAGAACCCCTCATTTTTGTCCCTACTCCGGAACCTGGTGGGCCCACAAAATCCACTAACCCCCAAACCCCAGAAGAGTAAATCCAGCTCATAGGAAGTCCTGAAGCTCAGTCCTCCCTATTCCTCCTCCTTCCCTATAGAGCTGCAGTGCCAGAGGAGTGAGGTGTCTCGGGGGGCACATCAGTGAGGGTTGAGGGGTTTTTTTTGCTTCTCGCTTGTGTGGTCCCCAACTGATTTTCTGTGGGTCAGTGGCCTCTGATCCAAAAAAGTTTCCCCACCCCTGCCATAAATAAAGAAAACTTTGAAACCTTTTGTGTTGGACATACATTAATATTTTACTTTACTTAAAATGAAGTTTGATAAACTAACATGAGAAAGTTAAAGTGCTTAGTCTGTTTATTATTATTATTATTATTATTATTATTATTATTAATAATAATAATAATATTCCCTTTCTTACTGATTAAATTAAACTATTCTCCCTAGCTGCTGCACTAGCAAAATGGCTCGCGCATAATTATGTAACTATTGGTGAGTTTCCATTAGCAGGTGGTAGTCTACAGAAAGGGTTGCATTGAGCCAGGGTGGGCCACGGGCCAAAAAGTTTGAGAACCACTGCTCTACACTCATGGCAAGACTCTTATCTAGACCATCCCTGGCAGGTGTTTGTGGGTGGTAGAGCTGCTGGTCATTTTAATATTGCATTACTTCTTTATGGCAGCAGTGGAATAAAACTTGTGCGGCGATATGCAAAACATGGACTTGTTAACTAAACCCCTAAGAATAAGTCTGCTTAAATGTAATGCCATAGGTGGTGAGGCAGGACTCTTCAGTTATAAATAAAGGCCATATATGGCTCTCCTCTGGTGAGATGCACTGTTTGTCATTCAGGAGGCTGCTTGTGGGTGGTGAAAACCAATATGATGTTCCTCTGTGTTTTGTATTTAAAGAGTGTGATATTTTAGGACCACAGGAATTGATAGACCAGATCAGAGCATTGCTCCATCTAGTTAGGTAGCCAATCTGTGACACTGGCCAGTACCAGATGCTTCAGAAGAGGGTGCAAGAAGGCTATATTTTGGACAATTGTGGAATAATTTGTCCACAAGGGAAGTTTCTTCCTGACCCCTCCCGCCATCAGTCGGTGATCAATTAATGCCCTGAAGCATGAGGTTTTGTTTTATTTTTACTTTTAAAATAAAACTGTCTTAATGTTACTTGGGAGGTTTTCAATATTGTTATATATGTTTTTAATTTTTTCTTCAGTCCTAGTAAGCTTTAGGTCTCCATGGAATCCAGTGGCACCCAGTTACATAAGTTATGTGTATAATGATCACGAGGAGTGTGTGTATTTGTTCTTAATAGTTGTCTTTCAGTTTCACTGAATGTGACTTCACTGTGTTATGAGAGGATAAATACAAGTGCTTGACTTCCCCGCTCTATGCCATTTTGTTTTATATACTTTTTATCATGTCTCTTCTGAAATAAACAGTTTCCAGTAAAGTGGCTATAGTATTTTCACTTTTATGACAGCTCTTATGAGAGGGTCTCAGTGATATGTCAAACAAAACCTACTTTTAACTGGTGATATGAAAAGTATGTTAGGAATACTCTGAAATTTTTTGAGATAATTTTATTGTTATGCTTTGAACAAAAATCCTTTAAAATCCAATATTGCAGCTAGCAATTTTAATGTTATCTGATATTTGTGTGTCAGTGTGGCATCATCTAAAGAGAGATTCTGTTTTTAAATTCTTTTTCTTCTTTATCTTGGGTAGATGGTTTCACCCAAATATTACTGGAGTGGAGGCAGAAAATTTACTGCTGACAAGAGGTGTTGATGGCAGCTTTCTAGCCCGGCCCAGCAAAAGTAACCCAGGAGATTTTACCCTTTCTGTTCGGTAAGTTAAGTGTTTGAGAGGCTCTGTCATTAGTAACCACTTGGCCCAAATGTACAGAAGAGGCCACTGTTCTGTGGAGAGAAATCCTGTTAGTTCAGGGAAATGAGATTTTTGTGATCTACAAGTTTTCCATTTTTGTCTTCTCAGTCAATCATGTTGATATTTTTACATTTTCTTCTTCATAGGAACCCAAATGGTTTTCCAAGTTGTGCATACCTTGGAAGGCTGTGGATCCAGCCTTACAAGTGAGCCAGAAAAGCGATATTTCAGCCAGTTAATAATTTCTCTACTTGCTACCCTTTAAAAGAAATCCATTAAGGTTCCTGTACAAAAAGTAGCAAAGGTGACAGCGTTAGTAAGATTGTGAATGTAAGATCTGTGCTCATTTATACTGCATTCTTGTTTCTCTTCTCCCCCTTGTCACACTGTTAGCTACACTGATAGTACTTAAAAACTGACCCATTACCTTAGATAATATTTGCAGTTAAGTTGCTTTGCTAAGAATGTGCGTGGCACCATATAAGATAGCATGCAAATATGGTCTTTGCTCCAATGACCCCACCCCATAAACTCGAAATAAGAAAAGGCTCATAAGGAAAGTCCAAAGTAGGGAATAACCCTTTTTCTTTACTCCACTTCTTAGGGATTGCAGAAGTGAGAGGGATTTGAATGAGAATAGGATGGTAACTTGTCAAATAGAGATAAAGAGATCATTCCATACACTGTCAAGATACTTTCCTATAACAAGAATAAGGAAATATTGAGGTAATATTGTTTGTTAGGAGAAATCATCTAGAGTGTGCCTTCTAAAGCACATGCCCTCCGGGACAATGTGGGCATGGGAAAGGGGAAACAGGCATCTCTGACACTTCATTATTGGCTTAGATTTTAAGGTAGTCTTAGCGAAGCTCAGTCAAGGGAAGGAGACCCTATCAAAAAATCTATGCTTGGATGTGGGACCAGAAGGTTCCTGACTGAGAAGTCCATTTGTTAATTCTTAGTACAGTCTTAGGATGGCCATTGAGCTCTGTTCTTCATTGATTCTAGTGCAGGTAGTGGCAAATTGCTTACATAAGTGGCTGTCCGTGGCTGATTGAAGGGAGCAGATCTATCTTTAAGGGAAATTCCCCGACTGGGAAATCATTTTAGAATGCCTGGGTTGCTCTTTGGAAGTGGCAGTTGGAGTCTGTCCAGCCTTTCCTAGAACCTGACTGCTCTATTGGGCAGAGCTGGACTCCACTTGGGAGAAAGAGATATCACAGAATTCCAGTGAGGCGTCTTGTGGCTGCTAAAGACTTCTCTCCCTCATGAGAATTGTGTATAGAGAGCAGGAGGTTTGTGCAGCTTCTGTTGGAGAATGTGGGTCTATCTATACCACAAAAACAAGATAACCGCATGTCAACAAGTCTCAAAGTCTGGGTCAACCGACCAAGGCTTGTGAGGCTCACACAACAGAGTTAAATGCAATAGTGTTTGGGCTCTGAGATCCAGGAAGGAGGAGAGTCTCTGAGCCTGGACTTGAGCTCAAGCCCAAACATCTACACTGTTTTTAGCTCCCTAGTATGAGCCCTTGCAAGCCTGAGTCATTTGACCCTGGGCCCTAAGAATTGCTGCCATGGGTCATCTTTTGCAATGTAGATTCACCTTGTGGGATCATGAAGACTGCTTTGGTTCAGTGGAGCCATAACTAATTATGGAATCAAATAAACTTTATTTTAGTGCTAACTGTTGAACAGCCACTTCCTCTTCTTGTAATCCTTGATGCTGTTTCATTGTCCTGTTGTTAAGATGTATAGTTGAAATAATTTAGATATGCTGCAATTCTTCTGCTGGAGCATGATTGACATATAAAGCTGAACTACCAAAAATTCTAAACTAGTAGAGTGGAATATTTAAGATGATTGATTTGAAACTGACTAACTTGTGTAAGTTTCTTTTTTTCTTTTTCTTTTTCAATTAATGTAATAAACATTAGGCGGAATGGAGCTGTCACGCACATCAAGATCCAGAACACAGGTGACTACTATGACCTGTATGGAGGAGAAAAATTTGCCACATTGGCTGAGTTAGTCCAGTATTACATGGAACACCATGGGCAGCTCAAAGAAAAGAATGGAGACGTAATAGAATTAAAATATCCACTGAATTGTGCTGATCCTACATCTGAAAGGTTAGAGAGAGCAATAGTGGTGAAAAATAAGAAGGAGCCTATTCTCCTTCCCAGATGCATGTAATTCGTATTAACTTTCAGGATTTGCTTTTACTCATTAAGGAAGGATGGCAGTGCCTTACCTTGCAAGTAGTCCAGCTGATTTCTGTGGCATTATTTGCAAAATAAGTTTTTACTTGACGTGAGTGAGGGCGAGAGGAACTGGATGGAAGAGAATTGGCTCTATAACTTTCCAATTATCTCTCATGAATGTTGCGGTAACTAATACAATAAGGAAGTAAAACGTGCAACCCATTTTCTGACTCTTCTTGGAAAATTTAATTGATTGCAAAAACTTCAAAAGGCTTCAGAGAATTATTTGTTACTGCAGTGACTTCAGTATATATTTCAGAGTATATTTTTATCCTTGTAACACTGTATTGTAGATGGGCTTAAGAAAACAAAAGTCAAATGCAAACACACAGATTGCTGAAACTGATATTTTTAACTGGACAGTAATAGTCAGTAAGATCTCAGACTTTGAATACTTGCTAAGGAAGTACAGCTAAGGAGCTCTTCAGAAATAAATGTAGTTCTCTTTGAAAACTGGAATTAGTTAGTCTTGATCCATTATTCTGCATTATGGCTAGTAAATGTTAGTTTATTCTAACGAGTGGAAAAGAAGGGAAAAATAATAGAATCACACCTTCACAAGGTCTGATGAAACTGTATTCCATAGTGTGTAAGGAAAATATGAAAGCACTGAAATCATGCATGTGCATAAAATAAGCAGTGACAAAAATACATGACAGAAACTGAAGTGTTTAACTGCAGTAACTGAAAATTTTATTAGAACTCATTTCAGCTCTTGCTGATTTTTCTCTTGGTGGCATTCTTCTAAGGTTTACATGCATAAGAATTCAAGAATCTTAAACAGTTTTCTGAATATGAAAGTTCTATTTTGTGAATTGTTTTGTGCATAATGTTTTATGGCTTCTGAAGTATTTCCGTACAAATACATGCCCATGCATGTACTCTCAGTACGTATTTTTTCTAAACCTGTGCTATGCTGGGCTTTTTGAATATCTTTAGCTCCATTTGTGGCCATTGAGACCTCAGTTTAGGATGAACATTTTGGCTTATGATAGCTGTTTAAACCAGATGGGCTCAGTCCTGGGTATTGTGTGGAGAAGGACTACTTTATTTATCTATTTTTATCTTAATGTACATTTTAGGTGGTTTCATGGGCACCTTTCTGGAAAAGAAGCTGAAAAGTTATTAACAGAAAAAGGAAAACATGGAAGCTTTCTTGTGCGAGAGAGTCAAAGCCACCCAGGAGACTTTGTTCTTTCAGTCCGGACAGGAGATGATAAAGGCGAAAGTAATGATGGGAAATCGAAAGTAACCCATGTCATGATTCGGTGCCAGGTACAACAAAATAGGAACTTACTGATTTTTTTTGTTAAGAGCATCTTTTCTGGTTTGCATACTTACTGTGTCAGCAGCAATGTTCCCTCTAATATTTTCCATCTCTGTGTGGAGTTTTGTTATGCGCACTGAGGCATGTGTGGATGTACACCACCAGTAGAGAGACATGCTGCCAGCTATAGTGCTCTACTAATCAGCTGAATGGTACCTGAATCTGTGTGGCCATCCAAGCACACATCTTATGGGGAACACTGGTCAAGAGGGGCATTACAGATTGCTCAGTGCTATTCAGTTTGCTGATTTTGGTCAGATGCTGCTGTAGGTACAGTAAATTGGTTATTTGCGTGAATTTGACTTCTTTGCTAGTTTCAAGTATTTTGTTGGCATTTTATTTTTCTGACTGAATCATGCCATAGCTATCTGGGTCAATGCTGGTTATGTACTGTATATATTTGTGACTTTTTAAGCGAGACTTTTAATTTTAGATAATCTAAGCATGAACCCACATGTACAAAGTCTTTCCTCTAACCCTATGTACCCTGTGAATTTTTCATTTCAAATGTTAGTTTTAACAACATTTGTATCTATATTACTGAGGAGCTTTGACAAAGTTTCCATTTGATTATCAAAAGTCTGTCTCAAAGCCTCTGCTGATGCAGCCTTTCACATTCATGAATCTTTCTTAAATTTGTTGCAGTCTTGTCTTGCTACTTCTATTTTTATACAATATATCTGGGAATCTCATCCTTTAATCTCTTTTAGAAAATACAGTTCTTGTAATAACTATTTATCTTATAAAAAAAGCAAAACCAACCTTCCCCACATACCTAATATAGAGAAATCAGGAATTTGGGGATTAAATGATACAACTGAATGGGAATGCCCTATAGATGTTTTGTGTGTGTGTTTGGATGTGCATGTAATAAATGCTGTCCATATTTCAAGATAATTTCCTACCTTTATTCATTCATGTAATCATAAAATTATAGGACTGGAAGGGACCTTGAGAGGTCTTCTAGTCCAGTCCCTTGCACCCTAGGTAGGAATAAGTATTATCCAAACCATTCCTGCAGGTATTTATCAAACCTAGTCTTAAAAATCTCCAATGATGGCGATACCACACCTTCCTAGGCAGTTCATTTCAATGCTTAACCACAGCGAGGAAGCTTTTCCTAATGTCCAGCCTAAACCACCCTGTCTGCAATTTAAGCCCATTGCTTCTTTTCCTATCTTCAGAGATTAAGTGAACAATTTTTCTCCCTCCAGTTTGTAACAACCTTTTTATGTTCTCTCTGTCTTCTTTTCTCCAGAGTAAACAAACCCAATTCTTTTCAACCTTCCCTTATAGGTTATATTTTTGTTGCTCTTTTCTAGAGTTCTTCCAGTTTGTCCCATCTTTCCTGAAATGCAGTGCCCAGAACTGGACACTGTATTTTGACTGAGGCTAATCAGCATGGAGTAGAGCAGAAGAATTCCTTCTTGTGTCTTGCTTACAGTACTTATGCTAGCTTTTTTGCAACAGTGTTATACTGTTGACTTGTATTTAACTTGTGGTCCATTATGATCCCCAGATCCCTTTCTGCAGTACTCCTTCCTAAGCAGTCATTTTCTTTTTTGTATATGTGCAACTGATTATTCCTTCTTAAGTAGAGTAGTTTGCACTTATCCTGAACGAATTTTATCCTGTTTACTTTGAACCATTTCCCCAGTTTGTTCTGATCATTTTGAATTACAATCCTATCCTGCAAAATACTTGCAATCCCTCCCAGCTTGGTATCAACCACAAACATTTTATAAATTTATTCTCCATACCATTATCCAAATAATTGATGAAGATATTGAACAGAGCAAGACCCAGGACTGACCCCTGCGGAACCCCACTTGATATGTCCTTCCAGCATGACTGTGAACTACTAATAACTATCCCGTGGGAACAATTTTCCAGCCAGTTATGCACCCACTTTATAGTTGCTTCATCTAGATTGTAATTCCCTAGTTTGTTTATGAGACGGTCATATGAGATTGTATTAAAAACCTTACTAAAATCAAGATACACCACCTCTGCTGCTTCCCCTCCATCTACAAGACTTACTACTCTGTCAATGAAAGCTATTTGGTTGGTTTGACCTGATTTACTCTTGACAAATCCAAGCTAACTGCTTCTTATAACCTTATTATCTTCTCCGTGTTTGCAGATCTTTATGTACATTTATCTTTATATGTATTAGCCTTCTTAACATACTTAATTATTTGAAAGCTTCAGAGGGGGTAGCCAAGTTAGTCTGTAACAGGAAAAACTTAAAAAACAACAAATCGTCTAGTACAGTGTTTCTCAACCTTTTTTTGCTCATGGCCCCCTTCTGAGCCTTGTTTACCTCTATGGCCCCCCTCATAGCCGCTGTTAGTTGGAAAAAAAGGTACATAATTTACCTAATGTTCCGTTTTTTCCATGTGGCCCCCTAGAGGTAGGGCGTGGCCCCCCTGGGGAGCCATATGGCCCACGGTTGAGAACCACTGGTCTAATAGCACTTTAAAGACTAACAAAACATGTAGATGCTATCATGAGCTTTTGTGGGCACAACCCACTTCTTCAGATGACCGGAGTGTTGGAAGTCCAGATCCAAGAATAAATAAGGGAAGGCGGGAGGGGGGGAGAAGGAAAAAAAATTGAAGGGGAGGAAGAAAAAAAGATAGCGAATAGATAAGCTTCAGAGGGATAGCTGAGTGAGTCTGTAACAGGAAAAACTTAAAAAACAACAGTTAGTCTAGTAGCATCTCAAAGACTAAATAGTTAAAAGAGGCTGATAAGCGAAAGTTTGGGAAGTAAAATTACTGTTAGGCTGTGTCTACACTGGCACCCTTTTTCGGAAAAGGGATGCTAATGAGACACAGCGCAATTGCAAATCCGCGGGGGATTTAAATATCCCCCGCGGTATTTGCATGAACATAACTGCCGCTTTTTTCCGGCTCGGGGTTTTGCCGAGAAAGCGCCAGTCTAAACGCGATCTTGCGGAAAATAAACCCTTTTCCAAGATCTCTTATTCCTACTTTCAAGTACTTGAAAGTAGGAATAAGAGATCTTGGAAAAGGGTTTATTTTCCGCAAGATCGTTTAGACTGGCGCTTTCTCCGGCAAAACCCCGAGCCGAAAAAAGCGGCAGTTATGTTCATACAAATACCGCGGGGATATTTAAATCCCCCGCGGATTTGCAATTGCGCTGTGTCTCATTAGCATCCCTTTTCCGAAAAAGGGTGCCAGTGTAGACACAGCCTTATAGTTCTCCTCTGTGTCCTATACTTAACTGCAGCTAATCCCATCATTTCTAATGGTAGATGAGTTACTATATATTGCTGACTTGCTTTTAAAACAAGGACTATAGTTTTAATACCTGTGTTCCAGGACCCAACGGTAGACTCTGTGATGCTTTGGTTTTTATTTATTCACACCTAATTCTCTGATTGTATCCCTCAATATTCTACTTGGGCTGAATATATCAGGTAGGGGCACTGCTACCCTAAAAAAAAGATAACATTAACACATTCTAATAAGAAATGCATTGCTATTTTTTACTGGGATTTGATCCTATTGAGTCATCTATTATCATTTCAGTATGAGATGACAGGGGATAGTTTTGTTTTTTTTAAATACTCATTTAAGGGACCTTGTGATTGGTTGAACATTCTAAAGAGGTAATTAACTCAGATTTTATTTTGATTATTGTATACATTGCTATAAATAAGCATATTTTGAATATCTTTCTTGGAAGGAGCTGAAATATGATGTTGGCGGAGGGGAAAAATTTGACTCTCTAACGGATCTAGTGGAACATTATAAGAAGAATCCCATGGTAGAAACTTTGGGCACAGTACTACAGCTCAAGCAGGTGAGCTTTGTAAATAGAACTTTGATTATAAACATGAATTACTTCAGGACATGAAGATGGGAGGGGAGGACGGTGGCAGCTCATCCTTTTTCTTACATTTTGTAAGGTGCTGGAAGATATTGATTCAGCACTTAAAAAGCAAAAGTGAATTTACCCTCCTCCTCTACATGAGCATCCAAATCTTTCAGGGAGGTCCAATGATTGCACCTAAGCTGCTATAGCTTTTTTTAATCTATCTATAAATTATCTAATTCTTTATTTCTGATGCATCTAGAACTCCGCTGAGCTTCATTGAGAGCTGTGGGCCTAAAAGTATTTTAAAATCTGGTTAGAAAGAGAGGAGGAAAGTAAACTTAATGTATTGAAATTGGAACCATGAAACTATATTACTGCCACCCTGTGAATCTGATTTTGTCGTAATTCTGTTTTTAAAAGAATGTCCTTCTAAGTCTGGAGTGATGCTCGGGTCTTAATGCAGGGTATGTTTACACTGCAATGCTATTTCGGGATACCGGAGTATCCCGAATTAGCTATCCTGCATCTTCACAGCAAGCCTGTTATTTCAGGCTCGCTATTCTAACCTCACTGTAATCCTCATTCTACGAGGAGTAAGGGATGTTTTGGAATAGTGCTTTATTTTGAAATTTGGCTCTATATAGACAGCACCAAATGATGAAATAAGCTATTTCCAAATAGCATCAAAATAAGAGAGTCAATTTGCGTGGCTCAAATTATTTCGAATTACAGTGCAGTGTAGACACACTGTGAGTGGTACCTACATGCAACATATTTGATACAGGAGAGCTATGTAAACTAACTTTTTCTTGTTCTTATTGCTATGCAGTGATTTACTATAAAATATCTCTCTTGATTAGCCCCTGAATACAACCCGTATTAATGCTGCAGAGATTGAAAGTCGGGTGCGAGAACTAAGCAAACTAGCAGAGACCACAGATAAAGTCAAGCAGGGCTTCTGGGAAGAATTTGAGGTAATTTAATTATTTCAAAAGTAAAACAGGTATGTCCTAGTTATTGAAATATAATTGCTATAGTTTCCCAGCTGCTTTGGGGCCCCTTGCCCCTCAAATCTTTATTCTTACTCTCCACTCCTGTGACAATATTGCACCTTCTGCGATTTGCCAGTTCAATTCATGGGTCTCAGAGAGGACTGCTTGGAAGGTGTGCCTTGTCTTTTAAGCCACAGACTGAGCAAGTTCTTTGTCAGTGCTAGCACAGTACCATTGTTCCTTACCCCGCTTTGAACTGATGTGCTGGGCTAAGGAAAACCATGCTGAAAAGGAATGGCTGGGATTTTGGCATCAAAATCTTGTTTTTCAGTGGGAAATCTTGTAGACTCTCTTGAAAGCCCCAGAGGAGAATAAGTTTGCATTTCTTTAGTTCCTCCCATGAGAGGATTTCAAATTATTTTGCAAAAAAAATTAAACCTTGTATTCCTGTGGAGTAGGTAAGTTGTTATCTTTGCTTTTCTGATTGGCGGAGAGAGGCAGGGATGCTGTAGTATGTCAGTGGCAGAATCCTGGAGTCCTGATGACCAGTTCCCCACTGTAACCACTAGATGGCACTCCCTTCCCCAAAAGTGAAGTACTAACAAGTCTGGTATTAGACATCTGGTTAGCAAAGACACTGCATGTAGTAGTCAAAATAATGACTTTTGTCCATGCTGTTGTAATATTTCACTGATTTTCAGAGGCGCCTCTAGGCAATAATGTCCAACTTCTAGTGAAATTTGGTAGGAGTTGGACATATGAGGCCCGGTATGCACTAGAAAATGAGATCAGTTGGTCAGGGGGGGTGTGAAAAATCCCCACCTCTGAACAGCATAGTTAAACTGGCCTAAATTCCATGTAAATAGTGCTAGGCTGAAGGACAGATTCTTCCATCAATTTAGCTTAGTGCCTCCTGGGGAGGTGTATTACTATGTTGATAGGAGAACCCCTACCATTAGAGTAGGTAGCAAACTCTAGCCATACACAAATATTTAATTTGCAAGAAGCTGGGAAGTAAATCTGCCGCCGGGCACTATGTCTCATGGTCTCGTTGTCTGTGTGAACCCTACTGGCCTCTGTTAATAGCTGCACTTTGATCTACTCCAATTTCAAAGAGAGCTAGATAAGATTGTTGATGCATGTCAGCAGCGCAACTAGTGGCTGGCTAGCGTAAGGTAGATTCACACCCCAGCTTGCTATAAGCTAGGTTTTCATGAAGACACAAGCCTTTTTCCCCCCCGAAAATCCTAGCTTTTCTCTGTTGTAGTAGCTGCACTTTGTGTGGAGAAAATTGAATGGAGTTATTCCCCAAGAAAACTCTGCTTGAATTGCCAGTTAATTTACAAAGATTTTTTTTAGAACGTATTTGATGGCAGTAAAAGTTTCCAGTGGTTTAAATTGAAGACTGCATTCTTTTTACAATTACATGGTGTTAGCCAATGCATATATGTTAGGCGTAGGGAATACCACATTAATATTGTATTATATCCAGCACGTGGGCAATTCATTGAATTGTATTATGCCTTTTCCACAGTTCTTTCCACTTTGCTCACTTATGTCAAGAGATGTATAGCCCGCAACACTCTGCAAAATTAAATATAGTTTTTGGCATTAGTACGTATAAAGCCTGCCAAAGGCAATATATATTTTTCTATTTCCTAGCACAAGTATCTTCATAGGCAACTGGTTTAAAATATGGTGTCAAAAGTAGAGATAAGGAAGGATACAGAGCAACAAATTAAAGACCTGGTCCAAACTACTGGGTTGGATCTTATGTGACCTATAAAGTGCTTTAAGGTCTCAGAGGGGTCGCCGTATTAGCATGTAACTTTAAAAACAATGAGCAGTCCTGTGGCACCTTAGAGACTAACAAGAAATAAATAGATATAGATATATAATCATGAGCTTCAGATGAGTTTGAGTGGAGAGAGTGCTTTGTAACTTGTAAGCAATTGTGCTATAAATGTAAGAAGGCGAAGGATGTATTTCTATGAAAGGTGACCTGAATATGAGAAACTGCTTCCCAGAAGGATTGATATTGTATTCATTTTTTCCCCTTTCTATACTATACAGATTGAACTCTCTAGTCCTGCAACATCCGTGGCTCAGCATGATTTTAGTTAGCTGGATGTCCACTTATCATGGGTGTGGCCAAGTTTCCCATGGTCTCACCAATATTAGCTCTTAGTGTTCTGGGTTGTTGCCTAAATGTCTTCTTAATAGCAGAGGAAGCGTTGGTAATGCTGCTATACAATATTGACTTCCCATGGTTTGGCAAATTCTCTGGTTCTTCACCGGTCAGTTTCCATAGGTGTTGTACTAGAGAGGTTCAACCTGTACTATTATTGACTAAATTTGTGTAGTCAAGCAGTTGACTATGCATTTTGTCCAACAATGGTCTTGTAAAAAGAGAATCCAGGGTGATTTTTCACATAACTCAGCTTGCTAGAAATTTCAGAATAACAAATGTGAGTGTGAAGTTTTTGGGTTTTGGTTGTTATGTTTAGTAGAACAAAATCTCATACTTGAATTTATGCCCAGAAAATACTAATAAAGTTTTCCAACACAGTATGTTGCTTTTTCAGTGTTCCTTTTGGTGGAAATACGAAATTAATGTGTGGATATTATATGGTTTTAAATAGGGAAGATAATCTATTTAAAAGCCGGCCCGATAATATTATATTTATATTGTACCCATTTTAAAATGAGGGGAAAGAAATAAGCAGTTTAGAAAACAAAACTCCCCGTGTATTTAGTGTGCTGCTCACAGGAGGATGGTGAAGGATAACTGGCCAAACTTAATCACTGTAATACAAATCTTCCTCCCAGCAACACACTCTCTCTTGCCCTTTTTAGAAATTCCCATTTTGGGAAAATTAAAATAAAACTACTACACAGAGGGACCCTTTGAGCCATTTTCCAGTTTAATTTTCAGTAGTGTTAGAATAACAGCTGTGTAGTCTGTATGCTTTCCTAGAATACTTTCTTAGGGATTTATTATTATTTTGTTTGGGTGCAGCCCTTCCATCTGGAGCTAGTATTACCATCTTTTTACCAGAAAGTGTGTAAGGGAGGGTGCCTTCTCCCCTCTCTGTGATGCTGTATGTCTCTTTTACATTTTTAATAGCACCCAGTCCTGGGTTCTTTCTTTAAAAAAATATTGATTTCAGTGTTTTCCTGTGTGTAAATTGCCCAATTTCAACCGTATTCCTCATCTTTTCTCTCTCTTTGTATATTGTGTTTTAAACCACAGTGAGGTGCTCCTGGCTCCAAAACTTTCTTGTGATACAGGACCAAAAAGGAATAGAATGAAGATGATAACCTCTTCCAAAGGGCCTCAAATGGTTTCTGTAAGACAGGTTTATACTGAAGAACTTTCTTAAATGATTTTGGATTATATATTATACCACCAGCAGATGGAGACAGGAAATCAAGGAATCCTGTCATATCAGCTTCTTTTATAAAGAGGCATACTGCCGTTTGAGAAACTTCTTGAACACTGTTGGGGTTTGAGAGTGAGTGAGGAGAGTGTGGAAGATAACGAGCCTTCACTCTGCGTTGTGTTTAAGCAACAAGTTGCCAGAGGCAGTTTATTCGAGCAGTATTGCAAGGGAAGACAGCATAAGCGGTTCTTCAAATACAAAACAATTAAAAACCAATATATATACCTTTCCGTTACATATAACATTAAACAATTACTTCCCTGCCCACTCAGTTCCCATCGGACACTGTCTTATCTCCAAGGTTCTCACTGAGGTCAGCATTCCACTCTTATCTTGGAGTGAGAGACAGAAAGGCGAACGCAGCGTCTCTTCTAGCTCTCACGTTAGCAGGAGTCAGAGTGAACCAGACTCTTGCTCTGCTACTGACAAACCCTGAAATGGCCACCCAAATCCCCTCTCCCTTAGTCCTGCTTCCACAAGAGTAACTACAGTTTGTTAGATAATGAGGAAATATTTGCAAATGTATTCATTAGCTGAGTAAAGTCCTCATGATTATTATTCTGCCAGTTGGGTTTCATGGGATAATTAAACAAATGAAAAGCACAAAGGAGCATCTCTAGCTGAGGTAGGAAATTCCTCTCTACCAGCATGAGAGGGAAATAAACAGTTTCTTGATCTTGATCAGAGAAAGACAAGAAGAAGATGGAAACAAGAGTTTCTGGTCTCTATTCTGTCTGAGTTGAGTGGTTTTTCTCCCCCGCAAATTATCTGCCCATTGACAGTCAGAAAAAGGACCGTCAACAGAATTATCTCAGCTGATCACTGTCATGAGGGAATGTGGAAAAAGAGGAGGCAGTCTTGTATAACTAGGGCCCAGGAGATTTAAGAGTCTATCAAACTAGCATCCCTTGGCTTCCACACAGAACATGCAAATATGCTCCATATATCTCATGTCAAGCAGCCACATTCTGCCTAGCTAGAGTTTCCACGTGGATATGAAAAAGAGCCTTGTATGCAGAAACCATTGTCTGTGGCATACTTTAATAGCTGTAATATTATGACATTTAAACTATGATGCATGTGACTGAGTACTGCAGTTAGCATCCTTTCCTGGGAACTGGGAATTTATACTTCCAGGACTCAGACTTCACTAGCAAGAGTCCTAAATGTACTCTTGATTCCCTCCTTCCGCTTTTCCCCTTTTGTAGTTGTTGCTGGCTGGTGAAGTGATTTTGATGGCCTGTGGACTAATGTTTAGCTGCCCAGGAATGGAAGAGACTGGATTCCTCCCTATGTGCCAATATTCGTGTCAGAGGGATGTAATGTAATCCAGAGGGCTAAGCATTCCCATTCGGTTCCCTTCCAAATATATTGTGGATTCATATATGTACACACAGAGCTAGCATTGTTACTGTACCTCTTGCTTCCCCTTCTGGCCTGGCCTGAGATGATTTATGGCCTGTTGGAGTAGTGGAAGAGACACTCATAATGTAGCTGATTGACTGTGGCTGGCCCATGTTGAAACAGGACAGATAAATGCTCTGACTTTCCTGAATAAATATATTCACTGGGAAGCCAAAAATTTAAGAAAGGAGGAAAAGTTATGAAAATAGAAAATCTTTCTTGTGAGCTGTTTTATACTTCCTTCCACTCACCTTCATTGCCTTTCAGAAATTGCTGTATTATTCCTAACTGTCTTTTTACAGGTGGTGGCCTCTGAAATGAAGCCATCTTATAAGATGTTAATTTTGCTGCTATTCAGCTCTGACAGCCATTAGTTGTCTATCTCTGTGGAAGACTCTGGGTGTCCATGATGCTTCACATTGTGCCATTTATGGTCTTACTACCCAAATTACTTTCCTTTTCAGTATATTTAAAGATGCAATTCCTCTTTTCCTATGAGCTACTTGATAGAGATGTTGGCAGTGTTCTTTATTCTTTTGCTTCTGAAAAAAAGGGTTTTTGGTGAATTTAGTGCTTGGCTGGTATAGTGAATTAACAACCACCATCTATTATTGCAACCAGATTTTATGTACAACTTTAATGGGCTCTCTACATGTCGCTGCAGCTCATGAGTCTTTCCTCAGGGATGCACAGAGCAATAATAATTGATTGTATGAAGCAAGGACATTTCTGCAGTCTTGCCTGCTTGAGTCCCATGCTGAAAGACCCCGAGGGCGAACTTTGCTTGCAGATTATAAAATGAACACAGTTAAACGTGCAATACTAGTAGCTTCAATGTGCTAATTACACCCAGGGTGTTCAGTGTAATTGGCTTATCCAAGCACCTGAAGCATCGTGCAGTATGGCAGGCACATGTTGTTAGCTGAAGTGAACCTTCTGTAGAACTTTGCACCATAAATGATTACTACTACTAACACTTTATACTAATAGAGCATCTTCTGTTCTTGGCACTTAGCAAGCATTCGCACAAACTCTCAACTCCCCTATAGATATCTTATCTTCATACTAAATATGGGGAAATGGAAAGGCAGAGGAACTTGGTAACTTATCCAAAATAACACAGGAGTTTTGTGGTGGAGTGGGGAATTGATCCATGTTTTCCAGTTCCAAAGCTAGTGCTGTAATTATGAGATCATCCTTCTGCTCAGTTGTAAAAAGGGGGTATAATACTTGCCTCTCTTCAGAGGAATGCCTTAAGATTAAGCATATACAGAACTTTCCATGCAAAAGTATAAGTCCTGTTGCTGTTATGGTTGCTAATTTTACTTTCTGGTCCTATTTTGGCACATGTCTGCCTTGAATAGTCTTATTCTAATGTGACAAGTTTTTATCTAGAGCTGCTTATAGAGAGTCTTTTTTTAAGAGAAAAATCTAGCAACTAGGGATGTAAGTGATTAGTCAACTACCAGATAAGCCTTCGCGGGAGTGGGGTAAGGGGTTGGGGGGAGGGCAGAGGAAGGCAGAGGCACAATGGGGGAAACAGTGCAAGCAGGGACTGAAGTACAGTCAACTTCCGATAATCCGGCACCTTTAGGACCGAGGGGGTGCCGGATTATCAGATATGCCGGACTATCGGAAGGGGGGGCTATGAGGGGTCTGGGGTGGACTGGGGGGGATGTGCCCTCGGTGCTGCGGGACCAACCGGTAGCACCAGCTGCTCTGCCCCAGGCATCCCCAGCCGCTGCTGAAACTGACCAGTGGCTGACGGGGAAGCCGGGGGCAGAGCAGCTCCAATTGTCCGGCTGCGCGGAGCACTTCCGGTTTCCAGATGGTGCCGGACAATCAGGAGTGCCGGACCATTGGATGCCGGACCACTGGAGTTTTACTGTAGTCCCCGCTTGCACCAGGTCCCAATTGCTGCGCTTCAACGGTGGTGTTTTATGAAGCTACGTTTCCATTTGCAAAAGTATTTGTGATTCTCTGGTTGAACTGATTGGAAAATCCCAGCCCAGCTTCTTGCTTCATATGATGACACAAGTCTTTGGGTATGCTTTGTGAGGACCCTTAACTTCAGTTGTGTCAAGGTTGAGAGGCCACATATGGCATACTTCTTCATTCCTGAATTCATTGTAACATGGCCACTACATAGTAGGGATGTAATAGTGTAACCCTTTAAATGGTTAATCAGAAAGCCTGAGCTTGTTGGTTACCGTAACGGTTACACACTGGCCCCGGCCCCAATTGTGGGGAGCTGGCTGTTGCCCTGCACTGCAGGCTCTGCAGTATAAACTTTATAAACTTTATACTGCAGAGCCTGCAGTGCAGCTAGCTCCCTGGGAGTGGGGCTGGCAGCTGGGACCAGGCTTCCAGATTTTTCACAGTTACACAGTTACCTAGGTAACCGCTTTTTAACATCCCTACTACATAGTGCATTTTAGGAATTAGATTTGAGTCATGTTTTAATGCTTACCTTAATTTAGAAATCTAGCCAGAAGATGTAACACTTGGAAGATCTGGCACGCAGTTCAGTATGTTCTCATTCAGGCATTCACTTTCATTTTGCAGCTGGCTTGTTTGGGTTTCCTTTGGATTGCCAAACTTCTATATAACCCCCACCCCCACCTCCAAAACCAGCAACCCAACACATTTTATGTTGGATTTATGTAACCAAATATTGTTTTTGTATGTAAAGCTCCCTAGGAGGTTGAAATTACAGCCATTTGGATTCCTTACATAAACCTTTGCCTTCAAAGATGTCAGATTATTTCTTGTAACTGCTGTTTTGAATTTCCTAATTCAATGTGTTTAACCCTTTGGACCAACCTTATTAAACCATGAGATTTTATTTTTCTAATGATGTCTCATCTCATCTGATAGTCAAAAGTCAGATTTTTTCTCCAGAGTAACTGCTATGTGTGGTGTGTCTCCTCATTGCCAACATGATATAAGTTTTAGTGAAACCAGTTGTTTATGCCCTTTTCATCTAGACATTACAACAGCAAGAATGCAAACTTCTATATAGTCGTAAAGAGGGTCAACGGCAAGAAAGCAAAAACAAAAATAGATACAAAAACATTTTACCTTGTAAGTAGTATTCACCTTTTCATCTTTTTTCACTGTTAACGTTGGGTTGGTACTGGTATGTCATTTCACTGGGAAGCTGATCATTATTGGCCAGTAAGGAGAGTGTTTTAAAACAGCAACAAGCTAAATGGGTGTTGAGTGATCAGCACTAATGCTCAGTATATTTAAGAGGATTAATTTATGCTGGAGTGGTGCAGGGCAGAATAATTATATATACTTTTTTATATATCTCATATTCAAATTAATTGCAAATATTAAGCAATGACTAAAAAGAGAACACAAACAACTTGATGTTTGATTTTAATTTCTTCAGAAATTTGAAATTGTCCTAGAGAGCAGGGAGAGAGGAAAGGTTGAGTCTTCTGGCCATTTTCTTAGCTATTAGAAATGGTAAGTTGTCAAGAACATGCAAAACTTGGCCTTTATGTCATTCATTTGGTACGAAGGAAACAATTACAATTTGGCTAGATAGCAACCACAGAATGCAGGAGTTTAATATGCTGTTTACTTATCCTTCCTCTAGTTGATCATACCAGAGTTGTTCTACATGATGGAGATCCAAATGAACCAGTTTCAGATTATATCAATGCTAATATTATTATGGTAAGTGTGTTATTGTCTAGTTCAAAGCCTGCTTGCATTTGCATCCCTACTAAAGCAAATTATTCTTTACAGTCACATCATTCATTGATGCTTGTTTTGATCTCTAGCCTGAATTTGAAACTAAGTGCAACAATTCAAAGCCAAAAAAAAGTTACATTGCTACTCAAGGCTGCCTGCAGAACACAGTGAATGACTTCTGGAGAATGGTATTCCAGGAGAACTCTCGCGTTATCGTTATGACAACAAAAGAAGTCGAAAGAGGAAAGGTAAAATGGAACCTCAGGCGGGTCCCAGTAAAATTAATTATTTTTCAACACAAATTAAAGACTAACCGGTCTTCAGTCACACTGACTTACGAACTTAAAGATGATGACATGGTGCAGATGTGACTCCCATTGGAGGCCCAAGTCCTGACCTGCAAGATGCAGAATGCCTTCTCCTCTCACTGACAGTGATAGGAATCAAGGGCGCACTCATCTCACAGGTCAGGCTCTTGTTTATAGAGCTTGAATAAGTGACCCTTATATGTATTGCTATGCTGCCCTTAGATCTATTACTTAAGGAGAAGGAATAGTGAAGAAATTAGTAAACTTGCACAGCTAGGCTGACATGCTGACTGCCAGAATGTATTTCTCTTCTTCCTCCTTTACTTCGTTGCTTTCCATACTTGGCAGTGACAACGCTCTTTGGGCTTGTATGATGAGCAAGTCAGTTGGATCACAACTGCATCCAGATGAGAACCCCCAAAGCAGGAATGTTTTAGCGCTTGTATTTCTAACATTCTGTCTTCTGCCTGCAAGTGCAGTCTGTGTGCCATGTTCCGCAAGAACACAGCTGCTCACTCAACCCTAGTGATCTGCAAGTCTCTAGTGAAGTGCTCTGGCAATGCCAGCATGTTTATTTCTTTGAAAGCAAGAACTTTTACAGTAATGTATCCCAGAACCTTGTCTTGTTTCTTTAAAGGAATTGAGATCTTGTTTGTTCTCCCCTCCTGCAATCTGGGGCAATTACTCTGTTTCTGAATCCTAAACTTGCTGGATGAGAAGAAACAGAAAGAAATCTTGACAGTGGCAGCAATAGTACTCCACTGCTTGTGTGCAGCCTGGGTTTCTCTCTCAGGAGTGCTTTGCCTTGGATGTCTGCAAACACTTTTGCTAATGGTCTGTACCTGTGCCTTGTCTGTGTTCTTCTCTCCATCTCTTGGTCAGAATGATACTTTCTGTTTGAATCTTATACTTCATCTCTTCAGTAAAAAGAAAATATTCCACTCAGTGTGAGGAGGACTCGAAGAAGACTAAGTAAGAAAATAGCTAGTGCTTTGTTATTTAACAAATGATTGACCATTTTTTCCCCCTTTGCTTGGCCATATGAAGCAGTGAGAACTGTTAATACACTTAGCATGGAAGCTGGATATTTGTAGCTTTTGTTGGCGTTTTCCCCCGCCTTAAAGTCTCCAACATGCCATGTACAGGGCTGTGGGTTGGTCCTGGTTTTGACTTCTGAGTTGTTAAAATCCTGCCTGCCCTTTATTAAAAAAAAAAATCTGTGACTTCTACCTGGGTGGCTTGATGAAGGACTCTATGACGGGTTCCGTCTGTTCAGAGTGCAGTGAAGAAAGACCAGCTGGCCCCTTGGCCCAAGAGCTGTGCCTTGGCACCCTCACTCCTGGAACAAAATGAAGAGATTTTGGGTGTTTTTAAAGGAGTCACACTTCAGAGCATCCCCAGGACCCTGTAACTTCTGTGATGTTTTACCAACCAGGCAAGGCTTGTCTTGACTCATTTTTTGCTTTGTTTTTTGTCAGTGATTGCTAGATATGGCTGACACTCTAGCAATAGCCCTTTTTGCATTAACTTCCTTCCTTGTTCCTCCAGTCAACACCTCTGCTGTACATTCCCCACGTTTCCTGGCACTTCTCTAAATCGTGCCAGTCTTCTCTCCACACTAAAAACACAGCCCTTTAAAATGATTCAGTAATCAGATCATTACAGTGATGCAGCATGTGCTAAGTATTTTTGAGAGATTCAGTGTGCCTTTTCTATTTCAGTAGACACAGATTGCTATCCTGGTTGGATATGAAAGCTTATACACCCCAGCTCAAGGTGCTTTTTTGATGTAGAAGGAAGCATCTGTCCTAGAGAGGATGACTTTAGGACCAGTTTACTTCAGGCAGTAGGGATTCCTGAAACTCTCAGATCCATCTAAGACTGTTGAGACTACAAAATATGCAGTTAGAGAAGCAAACGAAGGCACATCATTACAAATTAAAATAATTCTTTCTCCCTCCCCTCAATAATTGTCTCCACCCTGTCTCTCTCAAATTAAAATAGTGCAGTCTTGGAAGAGATCCACTGAGCTGATGTACAATGCATCCCCTTTCTCACACTGATGACTCTTTAATGTTACACATTACCGTTGAGACTCTTTATGCCAACAGCTGCCTCCTTGTTCAGTATCCTGCATTAAATTGGCAAATTGTTATCTCTGTTGATTTAAATACAAAATGTGAGTTTCAGTGCAGCTTATGCTTTTTGAGGAAAATACAAATAAACAAAAGCTTAGTTCCAAAGCATCCTGGCAAATGTGTATGCATGCTTCCCTCATCTAGCATAATAGCTTCTCGTGTTGGCAGCAAGATACTTTCCCTCTCTCATGTTTTCTATTGCTGTTGAGTTTTGGCAGTGAAATTACTGACCTTCAGATGCACATTTATGGGGAAGTTGTTCTCTGCAGTAATCTGTGGGTGGTCTGCATTTGATATTGCTAGAAAATCTGTCTGTATGTCTGCTAGAAATTATTCAACCCTACAGTAAGTAGACTAGGTTTGCATTTGCAGGTTCTCAAGGATCTTGCTATTTCCTATTACTGTTTTTACTTGGTTTTGGAGGACTTGCTTTTGTTGTATGGAATATCTTACCACAGGCCCTGGAGTAGTCTTCTAAGGAGAGTGGGACACTCTGAATCAAGCTTAAATATCAAGTGAGATGCGTTCAGTACTCTGTGGAGAACAATTCCTCATTGTTTGGGTGAAGGCCTGGAGGTCCAGTGAGCCTTCTCTGCTCTGATTTCCAAATGAGGTGAAAGGCAAATGTCTTCCAAGATGCTTCTGTGTTAAAAATGGCTCATTTCTTTGACTTATATTTATAGCTTTAAATACAAGATTTTAGAGCTACTTTTTAGGTTAATGCAGTCCACTTGAAGTTCTCCATGTATTAAAACTACTTTTGAGGTGGGTGTGGCATATGCTTCTAGGCTTTCCTTTTTACTGTCACAGTGATGTGATTTTTATTTATTTAGTTAGTTAGTTTAATTTTGGTATCTATTGAAGCTAACGAAATCATGAATTTTGCTGGAAAGCAAAATGCTCCCACTCCCAAAGCTATCCTGGGACCCTTCAAGCTTCCTTGTAGTCTCTTTTCTCCTCCATCTTGCACAGGGAAAAGAAATATCAAACATTAAAGGACATTGGGTGATACAGGCTAACCTAGTTTTCCCTGTTAAACTAGCCATTGCCAGTTTGCACTGTGCTAGTAACTGTGAACTCGGTATTTATATAAAATATGTTTAAATCTTCAGAAAACTGCATTTTAAAAAACAATCTGACTTGTGAAATCAGATATTAAACTGTTTTTTTTTCTTCCATCTTCCAGAGTAAGTGTGTCAAATATTGGCCCGATGAATATGCGTTAAAGGAGTATGGAGTTATGCGTGTTAGGAATGTTAAAGAAAGTGCTGCTCATGACTATACACTAAGAGAACTCAAACTTTCTAAAGTTGGTCAGGTAAGTATGTCAGTAGTTTTTCTTTGGTTGATTGGTTAGTCCTTTTAGAGTTTGTAAAAAATATTAATTTTTTAATTTAGGATGCAAAAAATAATTGCAAAAAGGACTAAATCTTCTGCTGGTGGACATAGAGAGAGTTTAGGAACAAATAAGCTTTAAGTTTTAATAAATCAAGCCATAACCTTCACTTTGAGACTCAGGTTCTAAATCAAGTGATTTTGGTCTTTTGAGCTTGGGATAATGTCTTTACCCTCCAGATTCTTGTATCCAGTAGTTAAGCACTTCAAAGAGCGTGTCTCTCTAGATTTATTGGGAAACCTGATGATAAAGTAGTCTTGTCCGTAAATGGAAACCTAATGAGCCTTCGCTCTATTTAGGTGCTTGCATGTGCCACTTCATTATAGCATCTGAGGGCCTTACATCATCTTGGTTAAGATACCTAGTATTGACAGTTATTTCTAGGCTCCTTATATGACAGCCTCCCTGTTCACCAGTACCAGAGCAATTCGCTACTGCCATGTTGCCAGGTTTAATTGTTTTACTGTTCTCATTTGTTCTGCAGTACGCAAAAGCATGCAAAGTTTGAGTGTGTTGCACAGGGTTGCAGCCCTAAAGAGCTTAGTCTGTGACCAAAGGAGCTGCATCACAGTGGGGTGGCAATGGGGAAGGAGAGAGCTTTGGATGTTATGTGTGGTTACTCAGCAAAAGCATGTGCACACGTGCTTGACTTACATGTGGATGAAAAAGAAACTGACTCTTCCTGAAGGTGTTAAAAGTGATTCTCAAAGGAGAGGTTTGAAGGATGGGAGAGTGTTAGGTTGGCAAACCAGGTAATGCAGACCAATCTGTGTATAGCAGAGAGTGTAGAAGAAGGTGCAAAATCTGCTGAGGGATAAGCCAACAAGCAGGTTGCTTAGGCTGATGTCACTGGCCCAGTAAGACCATAAACAGTGAATAAGAGACTAAGGCTCTGACTCAGCAAGTAGGAAATTGTGCAAGTCATCCTACTGAAGCTAGATTATGTTCTAAGAGGCAGAGTCCTGAAGGTGAGGACAAGAAGCTAGAGATGATTGCAGTGGAGAAGCAGGAAGCCATGAAGGGATTCAAGGAATCATAGAACACTAGAACTGGAAGGGACCTCAAGAGGTCATCGAGTCCAGTACCCTGCTTTCATGGCAGGACCCAGTATCTTCTAGACTAGGCGTTCTCAAACTTTGTGATACCATGACCCCCTAAAATGCTAAATGAATTTGTGTTACTCTCCCCCCCCCCCCACTGCCCTGGGTCGCTTCCTCCCCCCTTTTCACCAGACTCCTTGCCCTCCTGGGGTTCCTTCAAGGCGTTTGCGGTCCTCAACGCCTGTCCCCCCCCTGCAGGCTCCTTCCCCCCGTCTGTTTCTCCTCTGTGTCCCTTTGGCGTGGGTTTTTTTTTTCCTCTCCTCTCCTCTCTTCTCCTCTCCTCTGATCCCCACATGCCCTTATTTACCTCCAGGTCCTCTGACCTGACCCAATCCCCCAGCCCGCTGCCTGAGGGACCCCACCCTCTCCCAGCTGGGGAAGTGTTCGGTCACCCAGCAACTGTGCCCCGGCCGGCCCCTCGCGCGTCTGCTCCTGCACTGGCGCTGGTCTCACTCTCCGGCTTCCTTGCCTCCTCCTGCAGCTGAGACACGCTCCTGGAGTCCCGCGGCCCCAGCCATGCTGCGCGGCTTGCCAGCGGCTGCCTTCCGCCACTCTGCCGCTTCTTCGCGGCCCGGGGAAGAGGGGTCACAAGTGAAAAACCGAATCCAGCTGTGACTTCCTTTTAAGTTGCTTGCGACCCCCTTGGGGGTCGCGACCCACAGTTTGAGAAACGCTGTTCTAGACCATCCCAGATAGATGTCTATCTAACCTGCTTTTAAATATCTCCAGAGATGGAGATTCCACAATCTCCTTAGGCAATTTATTCCACTGTTTAACCACCCTGACAGTTAGGAAGTTTTTCCTAATGTCCAACCTAAACCTCTCTTGCTACAGTTTAAGCAGATAATGAGGTCCGATTGCCAGGATGGGAAGAAATATTTTGGAGGCTTGTGTTCATCTGGAGTGGAAGCATGTGTGTTGAGGAGGCAAGAGAGAAGTTACTGTAATAAAGAGGAATGCATGGCCTTTTTAGGTTTTGATGGTGTTAAGAAGTCTGTTGTGTTTTCCTTTTATAAATCAACTGATCCATCTGAGTAAATGGATGCTTGTGGCTGGGCGTCTCTTGATATATTTAACTTTTTTACTTGTATGTTTGGTGGGTTTTTTTTTCAGGGGAACACTGAGAGAACAGTCTGGCAATATCACTTCAGAACCTGGCCTGATCATGGAGTACCCAGTGACCCTGGTGGTGTCCTGGACTTCTTAGAAGAAGTCCACCACAAGCAGGAAAGCATCACTGATGCAGGTCCTGTTGTGGTACATTGCAGGTACAATAATGTGACATATTTCCTAGCTTCCACTATAAGCTTCTTTAAGAATTAAATATTTCATTCTGAAAAATGCCATTTTTTCTTGGGTATTTGGCTACCTGAGAAAACACTTGAAGTTTGATGGATGAATAACTTTGCATATGTTTCAGAATTTGGGAGATGATCCATGCTAGCTGCCCTTATCACAGGGTGAATATTAGTATTTATTTTTCAAAAGTCTGTGTCTTTGTGCGTGCAGGGGAGTGTTTCTGTATGGGGTTATAGGAAGAGGGATGACTTTATGCTTCTCTGTAAATTGAGAATGTTTACTAAATCCTAAATTGAGTTGTGCTGTTCCATTATATTACTTCTGTTTTCTCCAGGTAAATCACTCTTTGTTTCTAGTTAGATAAGAACTTGAAATTATTTTGTCAGTCATAGCTTAGTTCCATTTGTTTGATAATATCATCTGGAAGTCCAGTACATCTTTATATTGGACACTTGTTGGGCTACTGTGACTTTGTTGCTTATTCAGAAAGGAAACCATAATCACTTCCTTCTGTTTGTTTGTTTGTTTGTTTGACAGTGCTGGAATTGGACGAACAGGGACTTTTATTGTGATTGATATTCTTATTGACATAATCCGAGAAAAAGGTAGGTCCCCAGTTTAGTATTTTCACAGGTACTGTGAACAATTGGTGAAGATCAGGCAGAAGTTGCAAGGTGTATGTTTGTGCCTGAGAGATATCACATCCCTAGAGATGTGTTCCCATTTACTTCAATGAGAGTCATATGGCCAAAGCCCAGAATGAGGATTTTGCATCTCACCTTCAGTGATTTTGTAAATTTTGTGGGGTTTTTTTTTTCACATACCTGCTTTTTGCCAACACCGTTATTTTGCGGCCTTCCATTTGTACCTACTGTTTGCCATATTTGTTGTCCAAAACATTTTAATGATTTTGGTTTCCTATTTGCAAAGGCAACTTCTAAAGTTATAGTGGACAGACAATGCAATGTTCATATTTTTTATGTTGTTCAACATAAAATTAATACTATACTCAGGGCTCGACGATCACGGCGAAAACCACTCGCCAGTCCCGTACTGCGTATGTGCGAGACCTGCATTGCGCATGCGCGAACTGCCAGTGAACGGGGCGACCGGCTGAAATCTACTCGCCACAGGCGAGTAGATAAGCGGATTTGTCGAGCCCTGACTATACTAATATAAGGTCTTTCCTGATCTGAAGACTGCTTATCACTAATCTCCTCAGTTATGGTGGGATGCACTATTTTCTTTAAGTTCCAAGTATTCCACCTCTACATTAGTGCCTCTATATTATGATGAATATTTTCAGCTGTAGACTGCACGTGACTCCATTTGGAATCTAATAGAGCAATGCTGAGTGCTGGCTCTTTCCTCCTACAGAAGTGCTGGATAGCTTGTCTTTACTGCAGGTTGATGTACAAATGGCTAAATAAGGGTCTCAGATTCAGATTGCCACCCCAAATCGTTGTTATAGCAACCAAATGTACTATGTGTCTTACATTCACTAGGGAAAACACAGTCTGTCCCAAAGAGCTGACAGTCAAAACATCCTGTGCTAGTGCAGCAGTGTAATATGGGTGGTTTCTTCTAGGTGTAGACTGTGATATTGATGTTCCAAAGACCATTCAGATGGTGAGATCACAGCGGTCTGGGATGGTTCAGACAGAAGCACAGTACAGATTTATTTACATGGCAGTACAGCACTATATTGAAACTCTACAGCGTAGAATTGAAGAGGAGCAGGTATGTTGGTCCCAAACCTACCATGGTCTTTATGCGATGATGCTGATTAGGAACTTGCTGTGATGATGGGAAAAAGCAGAATTGCCTGGTTGCTGCCTGACTCTTTGAGGTGTATTTATAGTATGTTGATTGTGTGTGCATCATGAAAAGGCTTGTTCTGTTACACTGTTTGTTCAAAGAGCTTTGCCATTTATTTCAAATCACTGTCTTAAAACACTTGCTGAAACTGAAGGATTTAGACAGATCTAAAATGGTAAAAATGCTTAGTTTCTGCCATCTTGGAGGGGGGAAAAGGTTCTTCCATTAACATTCCTACCTATAGTGATTTCCTGGAAGGTGCAGCAATTTCTGAGGCCCAATCCTACATTCCTTGTGCACTCAGAACTCCCATTAACATCACTGATTAGGATGTGCAAGGAATGAAAAGAAAGGCTCTCAGTCTTAATAAAGAAGACTCCAGTATGCGTCGTATGGCATATGGATTTGAAGTCTGTCCATTATATCTGTATTGAAAGTGTAGTAATTGTATTCAAACAGAAGTTACTACAACACCTGTTTTGGGTGCCTAACATTTTAAGTTTTAAGTATTAACAAGTAATTACATTGGGCATAGTTTAAATTTTTGGAAAGAAATACTTTTAAAGAATGGAGCCAATGTCATTACAGCATAATAGCCAAGGAAGAGAGAACATTTAGAGCAGAAACTCTCATAACAAGTCAGAGTGGCTGCATTGGAATGAATATTGGCTGGGTCAGGATTAGTTGTAGTAGAACTGCAGAGGTCATTCCTTGCTCCAGAAACCTCTACTACACCCCAAATGCCTTTGCCAATTGTTTGTATTGTGCTGTGGTGGAGAAAAGGCTTGTTCTTTTTCTGTCCTTTTCTTCCTTGGTTCTTTCAGCTCTTACCCTACATGACTGCCATCCTGGGTTCTTAGCCTTGTCTGGAATGGCAGGGTCTGTTCTCTGAAGGTAGCTGTAACCACTATATAGCTAACACTACTGATTCCTTTTCTCAGACCATTCACATCATCTATTCCACACCTAATCTCGACCATCTGCAGAACAGGACATCCTGGACACGTCAGACATTTTTCTTTTATGGCTCTGCTGTGTCCTACCTTGCCTTAAAGCTGACGGAAGTTCGAAAATACATGGGAGTGTCCTGCAAAGCTCCATCCCTCAAAGATTATATATTGTTCATTTCACTCACAGCTTTTCACAAAATTTCCTTTACTGTCTCTTGGAGTTTGTTTTCTAGATCTGATACAGTATTTCCAATACATATGGAGCTAATACAGTTACATTTGTGTCTGATATTAGAACAGAGGAATCATTCTCTCCTATGATGGTCAGGTGAAATCTGTAGTCATGTAAAACATATACTGCTGTGCTAAAATGGTGACAAGACTTCAATTGGGTTCTGTGCTTTTGTTTGCTCTAGTACAGTAATAGTGCTTCTAGTTTTGGAATAAAAAGCCCTTTGAAGCTCTTGTAGGAAGCTAATGTAATCCTGAGCAGCCTTTTGATGGCCTGACGGTGATCCACATAGGCAGTGAGAGAGAGGAACAAAAATGGATGGAAAGGAGTTGGGAGCATCAGTAGATTGAAAGAAGCAGCTGAGTGTCTCCTATCCCCCATTTGCAGCTTATTTTGTGGTGAAATGTATTATTTCAGTCATCCTTTTTACCAGAGGAACACCCACTCCCTGCAAAAAATAGTTTTGGAAAGAAAAGCTTTTGGGTGAAGCAAGGTCAATATCTTATTCTTAGAGCCCTGCATGGATACAAAATTTTCATCTGCATCCATATCCACAAAAATGATCCATGAGTATCCGCATCCACAGATGTGGATAGCCACAGATATAAAGTGGATAGCTGCCAGTTTGCTGGGTTTTAGATACAGAATTTGTACCCATGTCCATATCTGTATAATGAACCGTGAATGTCCGCGGATGCGGATACCCGTGGGTATAAAGCAGACACCCATGGATTTGCAGGTGTCCACTTATTCATGCCCTAATTCAGACAGTGTCCTGAGTTGTTTACCCAGCTCTATTCTAGAAGTATTCCCTATTGCCTTTTGGCATTGAGAGCCTCCAAAGTCTTGATGTAATCAATATTGTGTTAAATATTGCCTATCTCTTCTGAATGTATGAAAACTACAAAGTTAAACCTGTTTGATTAATTTCCTTCTTGGAAGCAATACTTATTTTTTAGTAACACTGAAGTCACTTGAATAATTATTTCTAATTAGGAATAATAAAAATGTGGTAGGAATAATTACACTGAATAATAGGAATAATTATAACAAATCAGTGAACTCAGAGGAAGAAAGGTCTTAGATTTACATCTTCATGGTTTGTTTTCTCTAATTTAGTCAGATCAAGGAACAAAGCTGACTTTTATTCTGCTTCTCTGCTGCTTTTTACACTTAAAATAACCCTGCTGGTTGAATTGTCATTTATCACATAGTTAGAAGAATTTAAAATACAATTTTAGTCTGCAGCATAAAATTGACCTTTACTAGCTGTGTCTAGGTGAGAATGTGTATCTCACAGATTCTAAAATTGGGTTAGGGTCTGAACCTTTATTCCCCTTCAATCTGATTTTTGAAAATTTACAACAATAATATAATTGGTTTTGACTAGTGGTCCCTATAAAGTGATTTGTCAGGAGAAAATGGGAGGCAGAAGTGAAAGAACATTGCATTTCTAGTGGCAGCTGTAGTATAGCAATGTAGGCTGAAATTTTCAAAATTGCTTTAATGTGAATTAGGAATCCAAGGCTACATCTTTACTTAAAATACTATTGTGTCATTGTTGCAGCTGCATTCCTGTAGCACATCAGTGTAGACACTTAGTACAGCAATGGGAGGGGTTCTGTCATCATTCTGGTTAATCCACTCGAAGGCAGAAGTTAGGCCTAGGGAAGAATTCTCCCATTGGCCTAGTGCTGTCTATGCCAGGAATTAAGTTGGCATTGCTACATCTCTCAGGTATGTTTTTTTTCAAACCGCTTGAGGGACGTAGCTGTGACAATGTAATTTTTCAGTGTAGACCTGTCACAAGTCCCTGAAGAGGTTTTGAAAATCTCAGTCATAGGCAGTGTGCCTTCCAGTCTTTTCCATCCACATACGGATTTTTTCCATCCATGTGCAGAATAAATTTCGTTATATTCACCAAGGCATATGTGAGTGTGCACCACCAGGAGGAACACAAACCTAGCAGTGGCCACTCTGTTAATCATTTGGGTGGCACTGGAATCTCTCGAGAGTGGCTGTACTAGTGCATAGCTTACAGGGATGATTGGTCATAGCAGTGTTTCCCAATTTTATTTCGCCATGGAACCCTTTAGAAAAAACTGCTGAGAGAAACTGATGGACAACAAAAACAGAAAACAAACAAAAAAAACCCACCACCACCTCCAGGGGAAGGGGGAAGGAACAGTCAAGAAACCCCTCCTCCCAAAAAACAAAACAAAAACAAAATGCCGGCCCACCCCTAAGACTGGCTCGGGGGAGGGTGGGAGTGATCGGGTTCTCGTGAACCCTTACTTTCACTTCGCGGAACCCTGGGGTTCCATGGAGCACTATTTGGGAAACACTGGGTCATAGGATTGATTGGCTCATTGGTGCATTTGGTCTGAGCCCTACAAACTTTTTCCATGATGTATTGTTAGAGTGGAACTTGTGCATGTATTTGACCTTTTCAACCCACTGGCTGACATTGTCTAGTGTACACTGAAGGATGAATCTTTTGACCAGGTTTGGATAAATTCACAAAAATTGGCACATCTCATTTGAGATCAGGGCGGGAGGGCAGAGAAAGGGGGGAGGGAGAGGGAGAGGGAGAGAGGGGGATGGATGGGCTAGGACCAAGTGTTCTGTGAAGATTTTTACCAAAAGCTGCCAATAGTCAAAGATAACCTCTACCTCTAGTAATAGCCAGACTGCATGTTGTAATTACAGAAATGAGATCTTTCATGCTTTAACTTTTACACAAAATCAAAAACTTTTCTAGAAAAAGTAGGTTTGGCTAATTTATATTTAATTTCTTGAACTTAACTATTACCTTTCACAAATATAGATTTCTGTTATTATTGGCAATTCTAAACCTGTTTAATTTTTGTGTTCACTTTCTTTTCAGAAGAGTAAGAGAAAAGGGCATGAATACACAAACATTAAATATTCTTTATCGGACCAGACAAGCGGGGATCAGAGTCCACTCCCACCATGTACTCCGACCCCAGCCTGTCCAGAGTAAGTAGCAGTTTCTGACAGTAGTAAATAAGTTCTGAATGGCCTGCGAATTCAAGTAGGTGCAGCCTTTGAGAGCTTTGTTGTGGGCTGTTTTCCTTGCAAGAGTTTATTTCTAATCATATGAGAGGAATTTCCTGAGCAAACTCTTGCTGTCTTTCTCTACTCAGTTTCACTTGAGATCTTATTAATTTTTTCGGGTGTCCCCACAAATGGAATTTTTCAGGACTGCACTTATTTTTCATTTGATACAAAGGGGCCTTCGGTGATAAGGGTCTTTAATTCACTGAAACAGTGGTTCTCAGCCAGGGGGTTGGAGTCCCCTGGGGGGCCGGAGGTACTCTGAGCAGGGCCAGTATTAGATTTGCTGGGGCCCAGGGCAGAAAGCCAAAGTCCCACCCCCAGGCTGAAGCCTGGAGCTCTGAACCCTACTACCTGGTCCAGAAGTCAAAGCCTAGCCAACTTAGCTTTCCGAGGGCTCCTCTGCCAGGGTGCCCCAAATAGCTGGCCTGCTTGCTACCCCCTAATGCCAGTTCTGGCTTTTATATGCAGAAAACCAGTTATTGTGGCACAGCTGGGTCATGGAGTTTTTATACCATGTTGAGGGGAAGGGAGGGCTCAGAAAGAAAAAGGTTGAGAACCCCTGCCTTAAAATATATAGGATATCTTGGGTCGTGAAGCACTTGGATATGAAATATATACTGGTTTTTCTATTCATAGAACACAAATAGTGCATTGGGTCCCTGCAGCTACCAATGAATAGAACAACTGTTTAGCAAGAATATAGCAACATTGCCTAACAATAATTTGGGACAGAAAGTAAAGACAATACCATATTCCATTGAAATGATCTGTCTTGTATTTCTACGCTGACCATCACTATGGTATCTGAGCTAGGGATAATGTAGGTTGAAAGAATTCAGTGACCTAGATTAGAATTTAGCTAGGGCACACTGAAGTGAATATGTCTGTGCTTGGAGGTGCAGTGAGATGGAGAACAGCTCCTTTGTTTAAAAAAAAAATAGTCCCTAGATCTCAAATCACTTAACAATTTGCCATTCTGTTTTCCCTATTGTATTGGGTTTTCTTGTTAACTTCTTTAATGACAGGAATTGCAGTAGAATGGCAATGCCACTCTTTTGGAATCTTGCCTTCATTCTGTCCCAAGTTTTGTGCTGACTTAACTCTATACAACCCTCTAGATGTTAAAGCAGGCATTGGGTGGAGATGTCGCAGAATTTGCCCCATAGACTGGGTCATGCAGAAATCACCCAGTATTCTGAGTCCAGACACTCTGTGCTTTCAAGAGAACTGAACGAGTATTAGCTGTCTTCATTGAATTATGCGATGTGTATTTATTTTCTAGTAAACCTGACTTTATTTCTCTATAAAAATCTGTCATTTTAGAATGAGAGAAGATAGTGCTAGAGTATATGAAAATGTGGGGTTGATGCAGCAGCAGCAGAAAAGCTTCAGATGAGATGTACAGAAACTTCCATGAAAAGGAAGGTATGCACATTGGAAATTCTAGTGTGATCTAGCTTAAAGCTGCTTTTGTTGCACTAGCATATTTTAACATAACCACAGTTAGCCACGAAATATATTTAATCCAGCAATCATTGCTATAGTGTCAGTTGGTTTAGCAGCTGAAGTATTCAACCTCATTTTCATAGCCATTTGATTTACCAACTGAGGTGAGTAATATTTTGGACTGAGTGGAGCCAGATCTGACACAGTGCTTTTTGGGCTGCACCAGCTGAGACTAAATTTACTCAGTTAAAAAAAAAGGATAGTAGCATTTTACTTTCTAGAACATTTACAAAAATTAAAAGAGAATGAAAGGCTATTGACATATACCTTCATCTTGCTCCTCTCCCCTCTTCCCCCCACCATGGTTCAATATCCAAAGAAGGGAATTTGAAAGGAATGTAATTTGAGGGGAAACGATGGTGACTCAGAGAAATCATCAGAAATGCAGGTATAGCCTGAAAAGTGACTCTCAGAAGGGCACTTTTCTCAGCACATGTACTTCCTAGTGGCTCAACCCTCTAACCTCTGGGGTCAGATCCTGCAATCCTTATTGATGTACAGCAATCAATAATATAATAATAGAATGTTTAAGTCTTCAGGGCTGTCTCAATAAACACCCTGTTTACATAAAGGAAAGAATTCCAGTTCTTACACACACAAGTCAGACCATGCAGAGCAAAGAGGAGAGATCAGAGATAACGCTCCATCTTGCTTAAAGTTTGAAGGCAGACTTCCATCACAGGTTATAATTGGTTTTGATTATTACACATCGGTAAAGGCTGCAGGATATGATTGAAACTTTTAACTGCTAAACCAACCATTGTGGCAAAGATTCTTGGATTAAATACATTTCAGAATTGAGACTGTGGCACTCAGTGAGTCTTTAGGTATTGAGGGTTGTTGTGTTGGACTGTAAGTGGTTTTTAAATCCTCTCATTTTGATGTGTTGACAAAATATGTTTTTATGCTCATGTTAGCACTGCTAAGTCGATACAGCTATGGGAGGGTGGGGTGAATGCTGTTCTGCATCTCACTGTAGAATCTCTATTTGCACAGATCTGAAAGGCAAGAATCAGATAAACTTTCAGATCTCAGGGAGAGTTTGTGACACCAGCTACTTTTGTATTGCACTGAATAATTCTAGACTCACTTGCTCTGGAAATTAGCAATAAAACCTTACAACTTTTTAAAGTAAAACTTGGTACAAGATTTTAGCATGTGGGTATAATGTGCTTATGTGATAGAACATCTCTGCTTCAGAGAGGTGGCTGGGCCAGTGATCTGCAAACATGATTTACGTAGACCATTATATGATTGATTGCATCAGAGCCATTATGGCATATAAAGGAAATGGCATTCACCCTGACCCAATAGACTGTAACCCACATCAGAGTTGGAATATGGCCCATAGACTAGGCATTTGTTAAATAAGTCATGGTCTTAAGATCTGCTCCATGTTTTTTTGTGGTATATCCTGTTTTGAAGTCTAAATTTCCATAGCTCCCTAATTAGTATTCCCTATATCCAGGGAACAGTACACATCTTCAAATCTCTGTTTTGTATTGCCACTCACTTGGCCCTCAAGGGAGTTAAACTACTAGAACCAATTTTAACTTATAATGGGAGTTTGCCTTCCAACTTCAGAAGCAAGATGGATATTAGTTCTGATCTTTGCTCTGAATAGCCTGACTTTTGTGTTGTAATTGGAATTCTTTCCTTTAAATTGAAGTAAACTGGGTGCTTATAGAAGATATTATATAGACGGTCCTGAAGACTAAAACATTCAATGTCTGGAAACAGTCCAACCTAGACAGCTGCACTGTAAGCTTGCCCATGCTGCTTTGCAAGTATGCTTTGATCCTGGCCTACACTAGGCACTTGGAGACTACTGAAGGATACAAGGCAGCCGTCTGTCAAATCCTTGGCCTCTTACTGACACTATCAGAAAAGTGCCAACTGTGTGTGTATGAAGTGGAAAGGTGTCCACAAGGAACTAAACTAAGAACACTGATTGACTTCAGGTCCCAAATGCATATGAATGCCTTTCAGTCACTGCCAGTGCAAGGCAGTTTGGAACTAAGACTCTGGAGTAGAAAGTGAAGGGTCTTTGTCCTATTATTCATATATCACTAAACTAAGCCCTTACCATCACTCAGATAAGTACTTGCATTTTGCTTTATACTATATTTAAATACCTATCATCATTTCTCTGCTCCCCAGTCAAATGTAATTGAATATATTTGTTTCACTCTTGCTGGTTCTCATAGACAAGCCCAGTACTTCAGATTTCATTTGGAAATATGGCATCTTGAATTTAAGTGTTTAATGAATTGTCTTTTGAAGTTAGGTTTCTATATTCTTCTGATATATTCTTACATTTTGGGCCAGATTTACCTTATGCTAATCCTTTCAAGAATTAAAAGTTTAGGCTTTTTTTTATTGTCCAATGCAACTGAAATGCAAAATGAACAGTGTAAATGATGAAAAGTAAATTAGATCTCAGTTATTTTAGCTACTTCTCTAAGAAATTGGTAATCTTTTTGTTTGTTTGTTTGTTTTTTGTTATAGGATGTCAGAGCTGTTACTGTACCTTTGATAGAACAAGTTTACAGTTGTAAAGTGATCATGAAAAATAGCCACTCCACATATATGGGAGAAGACCAGATTATATTTCGTTAAACTGATAGAGGGCTATAGTTGTTTGAAATTCCTTCTGATATTTTAGATCTAAGATCAATCACTGCTGTTTATGTTAAGTGTAAAAATTAAGTAACTCCATGTACGTTCACAATGATGAATTATATATTTCTAAAGGACTTACAATTTTTTTCACTTTCACAGAAATGAATATTTTTTTTAAAAAAGGTCAAGAAAGAGATGGAACAAGCTTCGCATGAAGAATGAACTTTGAAGGCTTGGTACCTTTTTATTTATGGTTGTTTATCCCTTCAATAGTAAGCAAAACTTAAGGCCATCTAAAGATCATTATATCCTTTCTCTCCAATACCTGATTTACAATTGCTCATTTTTCACATAAAAAAGAAATCCTCTCTACAATGTAGAAAGATATTTTGTAGAATTTTAATTGTGAATCCGGCCAACAGTTAGACTGGCATTCATCTGCTTCAAATAGCATTTTTGTTTCAAAATCTAGTTATTAACATTATTTCTTGTCAGAGAAGTTGTGGGAATTTTTTTTTTTTTTTTTTTTTTTGTGATCGGGAAGCAATGATGTGGGTAAGTCCATTACATTAATATCAAATAGTAATGGGAACAAAACTTGATTGTTTGAAGACAGTGGATCACCCACATTCAGAGTTTTAATACAGTTCAAACTCGGTCTCGGTTTGACAGGGTGAACAGTTAATTTTTTATATGAAGGTGTTTTTTTTGTAACAGCTGATGGCTTTGATTACTTCTCAGCTGTGTTGCTGGATGGGCTATTTTTGAGTAACTACAAAAAGTAGCCTTTGCATCAGACTAGAACATTCTCTAGATGATTTGTATCTAAGATACCAATTTACAGCCACTCTGTCAAAAAACACAGCTATAGGGGCTGCTGCCTGTGTTAGTTTGTCAGTGATCATGTAGTAAGCAGGAGAGTTGAGACATTTTAGGAAGCTCTGCAGTAGCACTTGACATCATATTAAAACAAACGAGTATCCGCCAGTGTTCCCTCTAATTTTTTCCATCCATGTGCAGAATAAATTTTGTTATGTGCACCAAGGCATGTGCGGGTATGTACCACGAATGGAAACGCATGCTGCAGGCTGTGAACAGCTGTGGGTGCTCTGCCTTTGCCAATCAGCTGAACAGAATCTGACTCTCTCCTGGGCAGCCACCCAAGCGCTCAGCTTACAGGGAATGCTGATAACTGCCTGTGCAAACTGTTATCTTAGGCTGGAGTGACTCCCTTCTTAAAAATTATAGTTATTGTGCCATCTGGTTCTCAGTAAGGCCTTACACTACTTCAGGTGGCTCATTCAGAGTTGCCTGGGGAAAAGGACTATGTGGAAACTAGCTATCACCTATATTGCCTTAGTGAAAAGGGCAGTGCAGGTAGCAGTCAACAGCAGCTTGTTCTGGTCTGTTTCATCAGGCAGGAGTTTCACTAACATTCTGCCTAAAGTGCCTTTCAGAGCCACATCCAATTTAATGTCCATGTTTTAATTAAAAAAAATACTGCATCTGTTTCTAAAAACACTTTTGATTATTATTAATGAAACAAAATCCTCCCAGAGCGATGCCAGCAGTGAGAGATGCTATTATCATGCCACAGTTTCTTGAGTTTCTTCATCTGCAGAAGGCCTATAAACACATTAGAGAAACTTTGCCTTGTTGTGTTATCTGACTCCAGATCTCCCATTGGAGCCTAGAGCAGCTGACTGTGCTAATAGCAGGATCAGCTTCAAGGCATAGGTACCAGTGGTATCTTAACAGCATCTTTCCCCTCCCTGCTGGTGGAGAATTATGGTGAAGCCACCAGGTGGTATTGAGGTGTTATTATTTTTATTTAGAGTATGCAGATCATGGCAGTCACTGCATTGCATTGTATGTGCAGGAAGGGTGCAGGAGTGATGAAGTTACATTATTAATCATATTAGTGAAATTACACATAAGCCTGGAATGTAATTAGTGAAACGTTTGTGTCCCCAACATTGATGTTGGGCTTGCATTAACTTTCCCTGAGAATGCTTTGCAAAGTCAAATGCTTCACATTTTGTTTTTGTCTGAACTGAATGAAGGTGCATCTTAACTTAAGCTGAACTTTGTTACTTTGCCTCTTAATACCTCTTATCTTCTGGTCCTGGAAATCCTGTCACCAGCAAACCATAATATTTGTGTCTTAATGTCATAATCTATAGCACAGTCATTAATATTTCCACCCTCTGTAGATCTAAAATTCTTATGGCTTTATGAAAGAATAATTTTCATCTATTTTTGTTCATTCAGTCACGAATAGCATACAGTATTTGCTTTATATCACCTTCCTTCCTCAGTCTCCATATACAGTTTCATCCTGTTGACTTTTTCTGCAAAGATTAAATAGGGATCATTTAAGTGCCGAGTTGTGTTTTTGAATACTTCCCTGGATGCAACCAGCTTTTAAATCAGGAAGAAATGGAGTGCATGTTCAGGATTAGAAATACTTTGCACCAAAATGAAAGTTCAAAGGAAGATCCTCTAAGCCGTAGCTTATGAACTGCACTAATGTGACCTGTCCTAAAGATTGACTTGTGAGAGCTGCAACCAATAATATGCTGATGTATTCAGCATAAGACTGCCTATCATAAGATAGAATTTAAGCTCTGTGGAACTTACCTCTGTACTTATTTGTTATTGGAACTGAAGGAATCTTATTTGTCTAGAATGTGTGTTAATTTTTAGGAGCACATGATGGATGAATGTTTTTTTTTATTAGAAAAGATTCCAAAAGACTGTATGTTAGAGAGAGCTGTTTCTTTTTTAACTGGAGTGTCTGGCCCTGCTGAAAACCAAAGGGGAGGGAGATCTCACAAGTTACAAACCAGCTGCCTTTCGAACATAGTCAACAGAGGGGTAACTCTTTGTGTGTCTTTCTCTTTTACTATTATTTTAAACATCAGTTGTTTTATTACAAATCAAACAAGAGAGAGAAACCTCCTTTGGTACAGGGGAAAAATGGACACTTGGTTTCATGTATTTTAGTGGGTTTTTGAAAACTAATTTAACATCATGTTACAAGCTATTGCTGTAAGAATAGAATGGAAAAGGGATGCAGTTTTGAAGCGTTCTATAGTAGAAGACTGTACCACAAGGGAAATTTAAACCGACTCTGAAGGTGCAGTATTATAGGCTAGCAAGAAATTGCTGCAGACCTAATTTACTGAATGTTTTATAGCATACATTTTAATTTCAGGTAAACTTTAGTAGGACTGATTAGGTCTTCTGTTGACCAAACTTTGTTTTCTCTTGAGGTATATGTATTGAAAAATGCAACTTCATTAGTTGTATCCCTAGCTATAAAACTTGTTTCCTTTTTCATTGTAGGGATGGGATAAATCAAACAGTTGGTACTAGGACAGTTTTTTTCATAATTTCATTATTTCAAATTAATTTTTAATTTTTCAATTTTTAAATAGCAAAATGTAATTATTAATTACAGACCTGGTTATTTATGACACTATTGTGATTTTTTTATTACAGTACTAAAGGCTAATGGGAAAAAATATCCTTTATTAGGTGGACTAGACAGTACATTTATTTTTTTCCTGCAATGTATGAAGTATTGTACCAGAGTATTAAATGAAATGTAATATTTTATTGAAAATCTCTATCCTTTAAAAGGAGGACATTTAGGATGTCATCAACTTGATGTGAATCATGTAAATGTTAATAATGATGCGCTGTTTTATTATACATTTAGTGTTTCAAAAGACTCATTTAATTCCTTTTGCCCACATGCATTCTGTAGATCATTTACAATTGTCAAAATGTGACATTAAAAGAATAGATCATGTATAGAAATATTAGTGGTTGTTCATTGTTTTCCCTGATGGTATTTATGGGTGTTAGTTCAGCTGCTTTGCAAGCTGTGCTGTGATTTTAATTGCTGCAAGGTTATATTAATCAGTATAAAAGCATATTTGTAAACAGCAGAATTAAAAATTAGGAATAAAAATAATTTTTCTTATAAGTTTTTGACCATTACTCCAATTCTTTTTCTGTAATACTTATATTAAAGATTTATTTTATTATGTAACCTCCACACTAGACTGGGAAGCATTTCTGATCTAATTACATTTAGCTTCCCTCCACAGTGTAGCTCTGTGTTGTGTCTGCTCCCTTCATCAAGAGCGTGAGCATAGCCAAGCTTTTTTTGTAATATATGGTATTTCAGTGTTGTTAAGCTGCTGCTTTTATTGCCCACTGCAAATTGGATAGCCGTGTAGCAAAGCACTCCACTCTATTTCAGTACAGCTCATCTAGTTAACTTCCAGAGGCTTGTGATTTTTTTGTGTGTGCGCCTCATTGGACATCTACAGGAGATTCTGGTTTCCTTCCTCTCCCTATATGGAGACTTGCCTGGAGCTATGTAAGTCTGTTGCCATTTGTATTTGCATCCATAGCCACAAAAATAAGCTGCAGATAGCTGCACCCACATCAACAGATGTGCATACCTGTGAGTATCTGCAAATTTGCAGGGTTCTAAATACAAAATGTGTATCTGCATCCGTATCTTCAAAAATGAGCTGCAGCTATAAAGCGGATCTCTGCAGATTTGCAGGGCTCTAGCTGCTTGCATTCAGATAGCGCAGGGCAAATCTCTAAACCCAGGATGGGCAATAGCTGACTCTGCAGCTGAATGTTTAATGTGTTATTGAACCCTTTGAAAGGGAGAAGGGAATATAAAGTTTAATGGGGAGAAGAGGAGAGAACAGCAATCCCACCCCTCCCTTCATAAACCATGGGGACTTCATTTGAGGATGGTAGGGGGAGGAAAGCTGCTGCTTTCATTTATTTCTGATGGTTTTCTCCTTCTGGCTGCTTTCTTGTTTCTTGGAGAGATGTCAGCTGTCGGTCCTATCTCCAGGGCTCTGGTGGCTCCTGGGTTCCTTGTGTGCCAGCCCCATGCAGTGAGGTGCCAGTGCTTTTGGGGCACTATGGTGACCTCAGGCTCCTTTCTGCCAGCTGCTATAGCAGCCTTCAAAAGCTGCTGAAATCCTTGGATTGGTGAAGCACTTGGAGCCAGGATGCTTTTAAAATCCAGTGCGCTGCATGTTCCCTAGACTGGCGCAGAGAGTGCACAAGACCCCCAAGTCTAAACACAGCAGTTCAGGTTAGTATTAGGCAGTGTCACACCGTAAAAGCAACTGGGAACTAACTCTTACTAGGCCTTTTACTGCCATTATTGGTAATCCAGAACCAAGCGGCCTGCAATGCAGAGTCTGTTTCACAGTCATATGAACTAGTTATAATAAATGGAACCGTGACACTGAGTCAAACCCCTTGGCAGATTGTGCTTATAGATGCTGAGCTGCGGAAATATAAAGGAACCAACCTATGCTCTTTAAGAGGCAGGTGTTGTGTTGCTATACAGCCAATTAAACACAAAGCAAATATCAGCTACGTTTTTTGTAAAACATGCTTAATCTCAAAGCAATGGAAAGGCATAAAAATAATCTCCTGAAACGTTGTGAAGAAAGCAAATCCCTACTGTTGGAGCCTTTGTGGATTTGAATACAAACTAAATTCAAATTAGCACACTGGCTACCTAGAACATCTCAGCTTTAATACTATAATCCTGTAGTTTAAGAGGGTATGAATGTGTCTAACAAGGGCGTGTTGGGTTTGGATCCACTTTTGTGTATTGCATGAGAAATGTATACCATGTAGGCAGGTTGGAGTTACTCAGCCTAGTTTGAGATCTGTACTTCAGAAATCTAAATCAGCAAAGGAACAATTCTCCTTATGTCAAGGTATTGGGCTGAGACCTAGGCTCAGTCTACGCTGGCACTTGAGAGGACTGTAACTTTCTGGCTTAGGGTGTGTGAAAAAATACCCCCTGTCTGGAGAGTGGCAAGTTACATTGCTGTAAAGCACCACTGTGAACCAGGCTACAGCACTGGGAGCCAAAGTTAACAGCATTCATGCCATGGCTACACTTTCAGTTTAAAGCACTGCTGCAGCTGCTTTTTAAACCATTAAGTGTGGACAAAGCCTTGGACTGCTATAGTGTTAGTTCCTATCCTTTTCCTCTCACCCTTGTCCCATGACTTACCTGGATAACTTCTACTAGTACCTTTCCTCCCACACTTATTGTCTCCATCTGTTTTATAATCTTGAACCAAACTCCTTAACACACCATCCTGTTGTTCATGTTACACACCCTGCTGGTCTTTTGACATAGACCACCCCACCAATCTCCACCCATTTGTATTATCCACTACAACTAAGATTATGAACCCTGTTGGCCAGCAACTGTTTCTTTACTGCATGCTTGCAGTCACATTGTTCAATGGGGCCTGCTCAATGAACCCTTTAGGTTTTACCATGGTGCAAGTGAATCATTTTATATCTGGCAAAAGTTACAGGAGAATCTCCAGAGGTCCATTTTGTGTTCCAAAACAGTGGTGATAAATGAAAACTACACATATCTAGATGGGTGGTTAACTTGTTAATGAAAAATCTGGACACTACCCAACAGTCCTGTCTTTGGATGAAATCATATGATAGTAAATTAGGGCCAGATTTTTAAAGGTATGAGGTGTTACTGCACTTTGCATTGCAATACTTAACTGAATTAGGAGCCAAAAATCTTGTTTCCAAAAGTAATTTGGGCACTTAGTGGCCAAAATCCCATTGACTGCCAATGGGATAATAATAAAATAGTGAGATGTGATTAGTGAAGCTTGATTGCTTTTATTAATAAGTTGCTTTTATTGTTTGAAACTAAGCTATAATGAGAGAGATTGAGTACCCAATCCTTATGGAACTACATTTCCAGTGGACAAGTCTGATCCCAGTTCTGTTTGCTCTGATCAATGACTCAAACTGTCTATAACTTTTCTTTTATCTTTCACATGACAATTATGCATGGTCCCCTTGTCTGATAATATTGGCACATTTTTCACGCTTAATAAAGGCTACATAGTTTAAATTTATTAGCATACTAGACTTACCGGGAATTGCCTGGGTCCTTCAGAGCGGGGGGCTAGCCTTGTAAGGTGCAGGAGTCAGAGCAGGGCCTTGGGGCTGGGGTGTAGATGTAGATTTCTGAAATTCATAGAATTTTGTTTAGTTACTAGGCCTTTACTTAGCATTAGGCCTTTTGGCCTACTAATCAGTGACATACATATGACTGTATAAATGATATTTGCTATGCTGGCCCGAGGATAGGAGACATCCATCTTGTATCAATGATAATTATACAGAACTTCATTACTTTAACTGAAACAGGAGAGAGAAGAAATATTTAAGAAGCAGAAGAGGTTAGGTCTACTCCTTCTTTCCCCTTAAGGCTCTTCCAGGCAAAGCGGTTAAATATTCTTAAGGAAATGGCGACATCTTGGCTGCTGCTTTCTGACGAAGTATGCAAAGCTGTTCTCCCAGCTGGCTACCTTGGATGTATTGATTGTGCCCCTCTCTGTATCATCCATTTGGTTTAATCCTGCCCAAGAGTAGCAAATTTTGGGCTGGCATTTGGAATTGTCTCCATGTTGTAGAGCAAAGTTTATAGAAAATGTTCAGCTTTTAATTGTTGTTCCACTGTAATATCAAGAAGCTAGTAGGAAAACATAATGTCCCTAATAAAATTGTAAGAGACTATGTCGTATGACAGAAGAATGTTTTCAATTGTATTTTAGATAAAGGATAAGCTTTGAAGGAGTGAAATCTACAGGTTTGGATATTAGTTAAATTTTATATTTTTTTCCTTGATTCAATACTTATTGCAATATTGTGTGTGTGTGTGTATAGACAAGAATGTTATACATACACACACATCATTTTAATTTCTAGCACCACATCCTGAATTTTTTGTTTTGTGCCTCTGGCTGGACATTGTGCTTCCAGCTCTGCATCATTAGTAAACGAAACTGACTCAGTGGCGTATATCTCATGCATTTGGGATAAAGCATCCCCGTGGGGCTCCTGCTGTCTTTTTCCCAGTGCTCTGTGTGTGATGCTCCCTGCCTGAAACTTTGCTGCAATGAAGATTGGGCACCTGTGACCTCTGAAAGTTTGATGATGTCCCAAAATACAACCTGATTCCAAAGGCAGGAAAATGAACGTGAGAAATGCAATACCTCTGCAGAGCTCTGAGTAAGCTCAAAAGCTTGTCTCTGCCACCAACAGAAGTGGCTCCAATAAAAGACATTACTTCACCCACTTTGTCTCAGACATCTTGGTTTGGCTGGAGACCAAGAAGCCAGACAGTCCCTCCTGCTTTCTAATTCCTACTCAGGGATTGACTCTTCCCATGGCCCTGGGCTACCCGTAAACCTCTGTTACAGCAGAAGGGGGATGAGGAGACTCTTCTGTTCCCCTATTCCCTCCGGCTGTGGGGCAGATTGACAGTGTATGCAGCCTGCAGGTTAAAAGGAAGTACATATGACTGCCAAATGCTTGGGAGGGTGGGCAGCTTCTGAGCGAAGGGCATGAATGAAAATGGCTTATTGTCCTCTCTGGTCTGGCTGCCTGAAAGCACCCGTATCAGTGGCAACTGGCCCTGTGAAGAAGAAGTGTGATTGAGTGCCCCGGGGCTGATTACTTGCTGACCCATTCGGTGTAAGGCAGGAATGAGGAAACTTTTAACCTTTTTTGGGTCAGGGGCTGCTGAGTCACAGAAAAATCAGTCAGGGGCTGCACAAAAGTGAGAAAACAACAGCAAAAAACAAAAAAAGCCACAAAAACAAACAACCCCCCCCAAGCCACTTAGCTGATACCACATGGCCCCTGACTGAGAAGCAGAAAGATACTTACCACATTTCCCTCTCAGCCTAGGGGGGCCTGGTCTAGACTCTGGGGTGGGGCCATATGTGAGGGGTTCAGCATGTAGGAAGGGGCTGCTGAGAAGTGGGTTTGAGGGGAGGTAGGGTGCAGGAGAAATGGGGGATGCAGGAGTAGGCTAGGGTAGGGGTTTGGGTGGGAGGTAGGGTGCAAGAGTGGAGTAGGGGTGAGGGGTCTGGGAAGGAGGATGCAGAAGTGGTCTGGAGGTGGGAGGGTCCTGGAGTGGGCTGAGAGTTGGGGTTCTGGGTGGGAAGGGGGGGTCTGGGTAATCGGGGGGTGCTTACCTGGCGCAGCTCCCCAGGGATGCACATGGCTCTGTGTCCCCTGCTGCCCCCAGGCACTGCCCCCTGCTCCCATATTGGGCATGTTTATGGCTGCACTGCCATTTTCTCAGGGAGCCACTTCTTCCTCCCACCAGACAAAGCCCATGCGTTGGATCTGGCCCCAGCTTGCCTGAATTCAGCCTGCAAGGCTTGAGTCTCCTCTCTACAGTGGGGAGCCAGCCCTGGCACTGAATCCCCCACATTGGGAGATTGTGTGTTTGTGCGGGGTGCAGGCTCCCTAATGCTGGGTGGGGGGAGCCCTGAGTGTGAGGGTACGGATCCTGATAAGTAGGGGCTCCTAGGCCATAGGTTCCATATTCCTGGCTTAAGGAAAGGCACCTGGACAAGGGACATTAAATATCAGTTAATTGAATAGTTGATTAACCTAATGAATTCTTATTGGTTACTTGGCTATTCTATGGTCCCTGGGGGTGGGGCTGGCAGTCAGTGCGCTCTGGCCCCACTCCCGAGGGCCCCCCTACCACTCCACGCTGCTGCCTCTGTATCAGAGGCAGCAGCGTGGGGTGCAAGGTGGGAGCTGGTCCGCAAGGTAAGCCAGTTTAAAAATTGGCTTTCCTCATGAACTGGCTGCCTGTCGCCCCACACTGCTGCCTCTGATACACAGGTAGCAGCGTGGGGTGTTAGCAGCCCCTGTCGGGGGAGGCGGGGTGGAGAAGTTGAGCTCCCAGACCTTGCACAAACCGGAACTGAGCTGGGCTGGCTCCTAATACACTATGGCTATGTCTACACTGCAGGCTTCTTGTGAAAGAACTGTTGGCGCAAGAGTTTTTGTGCAAAAAGTTCTTGCACAAGAGCGCGTCCACACTGCCATTTGCTTTTGCACAAGAGATGTGCTTTTGTGCAAGAGCATCCATGGCAGTGTGGACACTCTCTTGCGCAAGAAAGCTCTGATGGCCATTTTAGCCATAGGGGTTTCTTGCACAAGAAACTGCTGTTGCATGTCCACACATGCCTTTTTGCACAAGAGCTCTTGCTCAAAAAGGCTTATTCCTCATGGGGAGAGGAATAACTCTTGTGCAAAAAGCCCTGTGTTCTTACGCTTTACTGTACTTTTTCTTGCGCAAGAATGGGCTTGTAGTGTGGATGCTCCGCAAGTTTTTGCACAAAAACTCTGCAGTGTAGACCCTGCGCAAGCCAGGACTGAGCTGGGCTGCTGGCCAGCCTGCTAAAAAATGTATTAGTGGGGGGGGAGAGGGGAAGGAGGGAAATGCGTGTAGTTTATAGCATTAACCTAAAAGTTAATTGGTTAATTGATTGCACTATTACATCCCTAACCTGGATCTTATAAAAGGTGCTGCCAGAAAAGCTGCAGATAGCAGGGGGCTCCCGGAGGAGGCCTGCGTTACCAGGGAGACGCAGAGCGAGCTTGTCTGCTGACCTTTCCCAGCCAGAGAGAGCTGAAGAATGCTCAGCTCCTGCTAGGAAGGCCCGGGTGTAACTGCTTGGTGACTTGTGGGCTGGGACAGAAGAGCTCCAGGACTAGCTCAAGAAGCCAGAGCTGAGCAGGAGTGTTTATGGTGTGGGGATGGGCCATGTTTTGGGACTTTGAGCAATGGTGGGTGATACATGGGCACTAGAGTTTGGAGATGCTTGTGAGGGAGGCAGGTTCAACCTGTTATGGTGAATGCCACCACTCAGGACACCTCACGGCCTGCTTCTGTTGAAGCCTGTATCTAAAGACCCACTAGCATCTGGGAGCAGGGCTAAGAGTGGCTTTGTGCTCTGCTTTGTGCCCCTCCTGTTAGCCCGGAGCAAGAGACACCACCTCAGCAGTCGGGCAAGAGAAGAGTTCCTGATGCAGCGAAAATGCATACTCTGCCCCTCACAAATCCCACCATACCATGTTATAGCTCTGTGCAACATAGTATTGTCATTCTTCATCTAACAGAGGGGGACTATCCTACCCTCTTGGAGCCCTGCAGGAAGGGCAGAGGGATGTTTAACTCTCTGAATATACGGACCTAGGGAACAAAAGTGCGTTTTGCTACTTTACACTGCTTGCGCTCTTGGGCAGACACAGATACTTGCTGAAGGAATTATCCTGGTTGGACATCGCAGATAGCGGCTGCTTTAATTGAGGTATTCTCTGTGTAGGCTTGTGGGTAAACAGAGCTAGCTGTTGGGACTTAGACACAAACTCACAACTCCTCCCAGGCTCTTTCCCTGTAATGCTATCTTGTTCTAAGTCTGTTGTGTCCAACATGCTAGCCATGAGACATATGTGGCTCTTTGGCTGGTTGAGCGTGGTTAGTTGGCCATAGCAGTAGCCACTATAGTGGCTAGTTGGACACTATGGTTCTAAGTGCATAATACTCACTCTTCATGAGTGCATTAGTCACTGGGCAGTGCCCTCAGGTTGATAGCAATGCGAATTCCCTCAGTGTCTTGGACTTTACTCTGTTATTCCCAGAGGATCACAGGAACCTCAGGCATAATGATGACTGACTTGTCTCGCTACCACACTCCATTGACATGCATCATGCAGTGGGGGAGAATGATTCTGGAGTATTTACAGTGCTGCTGTCTCTATTGTATTCAACCAATATGTTGAAGGTGCTTCAAAATATCTGACCGCACTTTTTGCATGTGTAAATGAAGCCCTAGAAGGTTGGGGATTAAGGAAGGCAGTGCTGCCTAAGGTATGTATGGCACATATTGTATATGATCTTTAATGCTCAGGATTCACATATTTATATAGCTCAGAGCATTCTCTGCTATTTACATAGTTACAGTGGCAAAGTATTAGCAAACTGGTAAGAGTGACAGCTACTCAAAATATCTGTACAAACCTGAGTTTTTAGAGAGCTGCTTGCCGTTCAAATGAACTTCCCAGTCGCTGAGGAAGATAGCAGTGCTGGTAGACAGGTAAGGGCCATGCATCCACAACTCCTGGGGTAGTTTGCAATAACTGGTTCATGGATCAGTAACTGATTAAAGATAGGAAATAAAAGGTAGGAATAAATGACCAGGTTTCAGAATGGAGAGAAGCAAATAGCAGGGACCTCCAGCAACGTTTCTTTGATTTTTTTTCCATCCATGTGTGGAATACATTTTGTTCTGTGCACTGAGGCATGTGTGGATGTTCCCCACCAGTAGAAACACATGCTGCTCGCTGTGGGTGCTCTGCTAATCAGCTGGGCAGCATTTGAATCTCTCCTAAGTGGCTGCCCAAGCGCACAGCTCACAGGGAACAGCCCAGGGATCTGTACTGGTACATGTGTAATTCAGCATATTCATAAATGATCTGGAAAAAGGAATAAAAAATGAATTGCAAAGTGTGCTGAGGCTACAAAACTACTCAATATAGTTACATCCAAGGCAGGCTGCAAAGAGTTACAAAGAACCTCACAAACAGGGGTGATGGGGCAAAAGAATGGCCGATGAAATTCATGCTGGTAAATGTGAAGTAGTGCACATTGGAAAACATCCAACTTATACACAGTGATGGGTTTAAATTAGCTGTTCCAGCTCAATAAAGCTATCTTGGAGTCACTGTATGTTGTTTGAAAATATATCCCTTGAGTGTGCCTTGGGAGTCAAAAAAGCTAACAGAATATTAGAAACCAGCAGGAAAGGGCCCGATAATAAGACAGAAAATATCATGCTGCCACTATGTAAATTCATGGTATGCCCACATCTTCAACACATGCAGTTCTGGTTGCCCTGTCTCAAAAAAAGAAATGGGAAAAGGTACATTGAAGGGCAACAAAAGTGATGGAAGGAGGAGTGAGGAGAAATGTCCTCCTTAACCTCTGAGGATAGGACAAGAAGCAATGGGCTTAAACTGCAGATCCCATTGCCAGGGAACAGCCATCCACGGGCCAACAGGAGCTGCAATGGCCCCTGCCTGGTTAACCCTGGCAAATTGGATCTGGCCTGCAGGCTGGTGTTTGCCCACTGCTTGTCTAGATGGCATTTGGTCCTGCCATGAGTGCAGGGGACTGGACTTGATGATCTCTTGAGGTCCCTTCCAGTTCTGTAATTCTATAAAAATCATGAATGGTGTGGAGAAAGTGAATAAGGAAGTGTTATTTGCCCCTTCCCATAACACAATAACTTGGGGCCACCCAATGAAATTATTAGGCAATAGGCTTAAACTGAAGGAACTACTTCAGTGCATGGTGTAGAACGCATTGGCAGGGGATATTGTGAAGAGCACAACTATAACAGGGTTAGAAAAAGAATTAGGTAATTTCCTGGTAGGTAGGTTCACCCCTTGCTATTAGATATAGTCAGTGCTTTTTTTGTAAGAAAAAAGGTGCCAGTGCTCCGGGCCAAAGTTGTTGAGGAAAAAAAAAAGTCTCCCATCCCCTAGTAAACTTCTGTCAGGAGCCGACCTGCCCCAGGAAAACAGGTGCTGGTACGCATGGGAGAAATGCCATTCCTTTTCTGTGTGCTGGAAAAATAGGTACTGTCACACAAAAAACACTGGGTATAGTTCAGTGCTGGTGGAACTAGATCCATGTTTTCCAGTATCAACTGGCAAGGGAGAATTCTCTGTAGCGAATGTACAAAGCAGAGATTTCTTAACTGGGACTGTAGTAGGGAATTCATATTCCCTGAAGGTAAATCTGATTTTTAGATTGTATCTCTGGGTCCCTAGGGAACACCACCCATCACATGGGCCAGAGAGGGTACTCATTTTCATTTCTGCTCCAGCTTCTTTTGCATTGCTGCTCTACTCTGCATCTCATAAAGGCCCCTCTTTATACTGATTAACGTTGAGTTCCAGTTCCAGCTCTCCTGCACCAATTTTCTATTCCCTGTGTAGCCTTCCGAGCTGTCATTTACATAATGCCATGACTACAGTCTCTGTGTAATAAAGAGATTTGGCTAAGCACTGTATGAAATTTCAGAGCAATCTCTGAGGGTGCTCCGGCAAGCTTCTCTCTGCAGATTAACCTTTTGATTCATAACAATTCATAATTGTACTACTCATTGGCAACTCTAAATTTCTATTGGCTTGGTCCATTGCATAGGCCTAGATCTGCCAAATATTATAAATTTCAGGACAACGTGTTCTTGTAACACAGCAGAGGAAATTTAAGGGTTCCGTCGAGCCTTGATTCATTGATATGGGACTTAAAATTTCTGCATAATTTAGATGGGAGGTGGGGGGAGAGCTGGCCCATGTACTGAAATTAAGCATGTTATTTCCAAACGGGATCGTCAGGCATAGCCTGGGCTGTTGCTTTTAGCAGAGGTGGAAAAGAAGTACAGAAAGTTGCATTCTCACAGACAGTCCTCACTTTATACCTGCTGTTGATGCCAAAGGAAGAAGCAAGTGTTGGCCATGGTTGCATACAAGACAATTTAAATAACCATGTATCCTTTATAAACTATCATTGTCTAACTGCATGGGAGTTCCTGCCCTCTTCCAAACAAACCAGTAATTTCTGAGAGTTGTTTAATGCAGACACCCCATCAGACACACTTTGCTTTCAAAACAAGAAGCTGGTTAGTGGGGTTAATTAGAATAGTCGGAAATTAACATGGGACAGAGACTGCCCACTGCAAGAAACTCCCTATAACCGTGAATGGAGAGGCCTTGGCTAAGCAGGGCCGGTGTGATTATTTGTGGGGCTTAGTTCGAATCGGTCGCTGTGGCCTGGGCTACTGGTGGCTGCACACTGGGCCCAGGGCTCCAGCGCTGCCTATGTGGGGCTGTGGCAGCTGCTCCTCCAGTGGTGTGAAGGGCTCCTAGGCTGGCACCATGCGAGGCTGGGCCACCCTGGGCACCCTCACCACTGTCTCTCACAATAGCCTCCTCCTCTTCTCCTGCAGGCTGGGGGGCCCTGCTGGGCAGGGGGGCCACCACCATGCATAGCCCACAGCTTCAGGACACTCCTCAGGTAGGATGTGCCGCCCAGGTAGGTGGGGCAAATAATAAAACACGAGGGCACATGCGGGGGGAACTAACTGTACACCCCACACATCTGTGGCCAAGAAGCCAAGTGGGTGTTGTAGCAGGGTGTGGGGTGAGAGGATGCCCCTGTGTGGGGCTCCTGGCTCCTTTCTCTCCTGCAGTGTTAATGTGTAGAAGGTGAGGGTGTCACTAGATCTAGGATTCCCTTGAGGAAGGAATGACCCATTTTGGTTGGCATATCACTGGAATCCCATCTTGCTTGCAGTGTGGCCAAAGGCAGAGAATCATTCACACCAAACAGAGGCTGTGTTTAAGCTTGCATGATGCTCTTAAAATGGGCTGCTAGTACATGATGTGGATTTTGAACCCTATGTGACCTTCCCAGAAGAATGCATGGGGATCCTCCGGATTCCTCCTGACAGAAGACCCACAATTACACATTTGAGACACTCAAATAGGCCTTCAAACCTGCCTGAAGCACCAGAGATGGCTCAGGAAGGACTCTGAAAAGCATAGGGAGCCGACCTAGCATTTCCGAGTTTCTATGGTAGCTCAGTGGACAGTGGGCATGTCTTTTTCTTTGAGATCAGTATGTGTAAGTATTTGTTTCAGTGAGAAAGAATTCTAAGTATATCCTGGTGTGGCAAGAAAGGACTCTTCCAGCCAGGGCCCGGTTCTGCTCCCCCAAAACTCTCTAGCAAAACTCCAGTGGCCCTATGTAGGAGCGAGGTGGTAACATGGCATTTACACTGCTAGGACTGACCCAGTAACAACCGAATGGAACCAGCTCCAGGAAGTGTCATGCTGTTGGATGCCTTCAAACCAGTTGCAATTTGACATGGAGACTAAAGCCACGTGGCTAATAATTTCCCAGCGGAGGAAGAGAAGGTGAAATGAATCAATATGGAAAGTGTCCACTGAAAAGTCAGCAACACGCTCTATTATTTACATTGCACTGATGCCCCAAATGTGCCAGGGCTGTACAAGCACATGCAGAGGCCTGATTCTTGGCCTAGAGAATTTACCCCTTAAAAGATAAGAAACAGGGTGCAACGTTTGAGCAGATAGACAGGCCAGGGGTAGTTCTCTAGGTTTGATGGGTCTATGTTTGTGTCCATAGCCCTGTTACTAAATAAAACTACCGCTGAGAACTAACAGCTGGAAATGTCTCTGGGTGATTGTCATGAGTGTGCGTATTCCACACTGGTCCAGAAGGGGCTAATACCCTGTGAGCAGAGGAAGTCCTGCCCCCTCAGTCATACTGAGCACGCTCCAAGTACTGAGGCAGTATAAAAGGGAGCAGCTCAGCTCAGTCTTGACTGGATGTTGGAGAGGAAGGATTTATTGCAGGAGCTCCAGAATGTCATGACTCTGGCCATTGGACCATGCTGCCCTGCAACATTGAGGCTGCCTTATAGACTCTGGCCATTAAGCTATGCTGCCCTGCAATCCAGGGACAACTATTCAGATTCTAGCCACTAGGCTGTGCTGCCCTGCAATCCAAGGACAAGTATACAGACTCTGGCCATTGGGCTGTGCTACCCTGTGACATAGGAGCTACTACACAGACTCTGGCTGTTAGGCTGCACAGCCTTGGGGTGACAGACCGACTTAGGTCACTGACAGACCAGCAGTAGGGCAAGCGGTGGCCACACATCCCTGTGGTTCCCCCCTTATGGGACAGGGTGTGCATTACCATGACAGTGATGAATGTGACCTTGCCTGACAGGAGGGACTGGATAGGGGCTGCCCAGTACTCAATGTGTGAGTCACTGTTGCTTGAGCTAACATACCAGGCTCTGTCACATGGGGTTGTACTGTATTCCTGACAGGAAATGAAGGAGAGGAGTAACATGTGTTTGCCAGGGGGGTTACAGTCTCACTTAAAATGGAAAAATCATCCTTTGTATTATTGAAATGCCCTGGGTGAAGATTAAATTTCTTGTAGTTTGAAACCTGTGACTCCAGAGATGTGGGCTTCCTTGTCTGCGATGTGGGGGTTAACAGCATTGCTGTACCTCACAGGGAGGTGTGAGGTCACAGAGGGTGAGGGGCTAGCACAGTACGGTGCTTGGCTGTTCCTTACTGCTGAAGGGACCACTTATGCTGGGCTGCCATGGTGCCTAGTTTCACTTCTGTCTCTCTCAGAGCCTCAAAGCTGCACCTATGCCAGGAGTGGGCAATAATTTTTGATGGGTGCCACTCCAAGAATTTGGAAAGTGGTCAAGGGCCGCACTCTTCCATGATATTAATGGAGGAGGTGCGGGATATGGGATGGAGGTGTGGTGCAGAAGGGAGCTTGGGGTAAGGAAGGGAGTTTGGGTGAAGAAGGCCGTTGTGATCTGGGGCACTGGACTGGGGAGCCGGTGGTTGGAGTGTGACTTCGGGCAGAAAATTGGGATACAGGAGGGGATATAGGGGCTTGGGTTATGAGCTAGGGCATGATGGGACTGTGGGGTGGTCAGGGAAGTGGGGTGCCAGATCTGGGAGGGGATATGGGTGTAGGAGGGGACAGGTGTGGGGGGCAGAGGGTTGGGGAAGGGAGGGGCTGAGGTACCAGAGGTGGGCTCTGGCCAGGAGACTTACCAGCCAGCAGCCCCTTCATGAATCAGCCTCCCTGCCCACCCCGCCCTCACCCCTGCCCCAACCCCCGCCCAGCCTGCAGCCATGTGCTCTGTGAATAACTATGAGCCCTTTTTGCTTCACGGCTGCCTGTTATTGAAACAGGCAGCTCCCACTGGCTAATTTCTGTCCAGAAACTGGCCAATGGGATTGTGCTGGAGGCGGGATCAGCTCCTAAAGCTTTCTCTCCTCCCCTCTGGGCTCAGTTTTTAAAGAGAAACCGCCCCACAGCCACATTTCTGAGCAGTGTGTGGGTGGAGCGAGGCAAGTGGGGAGCCTGCCTGGGTCTCCCCTCAGTGTCTGCAGGCCGGATCCAATGGCTTGGCGGGCTGGATTCAGCCTATGGGCTGTACTTTGCCCAGGCCTGAGCTAAGCTATCACTATGTATAGCCCATGCCTCCTACTTGAGCTGTCCATGCAAGTCAGTGTCCTGTCCAGCAGCATTCAACAGGAAGAGACAATTTCTCGCTCCTCCTTTAACAGCCAAGAAACAGGCTGGTTCCAGGACAGGACTAATCTGTATTAATCCAAACGCAGCACTGCTCAGTGGTTGGGCCAAAGTCTGCATTCAAGTACAATTCTAAGTTACTCATTCAAGGGTCCCTCCAGCCACGGACCCTAATGGGGTGCTCACTCCAGTCCTTGCAGTTTCTCATCTCCCTGCCTCATGGGCCCAGGGAGGCAGAACCATGCGACTAAGGGCAGAGCAGCGGTTTGCCAGAATGGTGAGACAACCATGGAAAATGAGGGTTAATCTTCTCTCGCGAACAGCGCAAAGAATCATTACATAGCATCTCCGTGTCCTTAAAATAACTTTGCCTCCTTTCTCATGCGTGATTAACATTCATTCTGGAAACGTGTGTATGCACACGGAGTCTTTCTCTCTCGCCAGGATCAACAACATGCTAGACAGCTGCATGGTTATTATGATTTTAAATAAAGCACTTTAAAAATCATTCAGAACTCAGCAACAATTGCCATGGATACCAATCACTGAAATCCCTCTGTTACCATGGCAACACTTTCCCTATCTTGTCTATTTACCCTGGAAGTGAACACATCGTTTATCGTGAACAATAGGAAGGGAACTTGAGAGCCATCTTACAAGTATGGGGAAGGGTAAAAATCCTCATGGAAAAACATATGGCTTAGACTTAGGTTTCGATAAATATAGTGTGTGTGTGGATGCATAAGATGGTGTGATATATGCAAAATATAATCCCCATCCAAAATACGTTGTCGTGAAAATTGGCCAGTCGAAACGTTTATCAGCATGTGGCAAAATATATATCAATGCTGAGTGCTGACAGTATGCATGGGGATGTGACATATTTACATGCCAGTGATAACTTACTCAGTTCCATATTTTGAGCCTGTTTCAGATTGTAGCACACTTCATAGAATCATAGAACCATAGAGCTGGAAGAGACCTCAGAAGGTCATCAAGTCCAGCCCCCTGCTCTAGGCAGGACCAATCCCAACTAAATCAACCCAGCCAGGCTTGGTCAAGCCGAGACTTAAACACCTCCAGGGATGGAGACTCCACTACCTCCTAGGCAACCCATTCCAGTGCTTCACTACCCTCCTAGTGAAATAGTTTTTCCTAATATCCAACCTGGACCTCTCCCACCACAACTTGAGACCATTGCTCCTTGTTCTGCCATCTGTCACTACTGAGAACAGCCTCTCTCCATCCTCTTTGGAACTCCCTGCAGGAAGTTGAAGGCTGCTATCAAATCCCCTCACTCTTCGCTTCTGCAGACTAAACAGACCCAACTCCTCAGCCTCCTCGTAGGTCATATGCTCCAGCCCCTAATCATTTTGGTTACCCTCCGCTGGACCCTCTCCAATGCGTCCACATCCTTTTTGTAGTGGGGGGCCCAGAACTGGACACAATACTCCAGATGTGGCCTCACCAAAGCTGAATAAAGGGGAATAATCACTTCTCTAGATCTGCTGGCAATACTCCTCCTAATGCACCCTAATATGCCATTAGCCTTCTTGGCTACAAGGGCACACTGTTGACTCATATCCAGCTTCTCATCCACTGTAACCCCCAGGTCCTTTTCTGCAGAACTACTACTTAACTGGTTGGTCCCCAGCTTGTAACTATGCTTGGGATTCTTCCGTCCCAAGTGCAGGACTCTGCACTTGTCCTTGTTGAACTTCATCAGATTTCTTGTGGCCCAATCCTCCAATTTGTCTAAGTCACTCTGGACCCTATCTTGCCCTCAAGCGTATCTACCTCTCCCCCTAGCTTAGTGTCATCCGCAAACTTGCTGAGGGTGCAATCCATCCTCATCCAGGTCATTAATAAAGATATTGAACAAAACTGGTCCTAGAACCGAACCTTGGGGCACTCCGCTAGAAACCGACCGCCATCCTGACATCGAGCCGTTGATCACTACCCGCTGGGCCCGGCCTTCTAGCCATTTTTCTATCCATCTTACTGTCCATTTATCCAATCCACATTCCCTTAACTTGCTGGCAAGAATATTGTGGAGACAGATCAAAAGCCTTGCTAAAGTCAAGGTATATCACATCCACTGACTTTCCCACGTCCACAGAGCCAGTTACCTCATCATAGAAGCTAATCAGATTGGTCAGGCACGACTTGCCCTTTGTGAATCCATGCTGACTATTCCTAATCACTTTCCTCTCTCCAAATGTCTCAAAATGGATTCCTTAAGGATCCCTTCCATGATTTTTCCAGGAACCGAGGTAAGACTGACCGCCTATAGTTCCCTGGATCCCTTCTTCCCTTTCTTGAAGATGGGCACTACATTTGCCTTTTTCCAATCATCCGGGATTTCTCCCGATCTCCACGACTTTTCAAAGATAATGGCCAAAGGCTCCTCAATGACACTTGCCAACTCCTCAGTACCCTCGGATGCATTAAGTCCGACCCATGGATTTGTGTACATTTAGCTTTTCTAAATAGTTCCTAACCTGTTCTTTACCCACCACAGGCTGTCCATCTTCATCCCATCTTGCGTCACTTAGCACATTAGTCCGGGAGCCGACCTTGTCAGTGAATACAGAGGCAAAGAAAGCATTGAGTACTTCAGCTTTCCCACATCATCTGTCACTAGGTTACCTCCTTCATCCAGCAGGGCCGCACACCCTCTCTGATCACCTTCTTCTTGTTAACATGCCTGTAGAAACCTTTCTTGTTATCCTTCACATCCTTAGCCAGTCGCAATTCCATTTGCGCTTTTGCCTTCCTGATAACCCCCCCGGCATTCTCGAGCGATACATTTAAACCCACCCTGGTCATTTGTCCAAGTTTCCACTTTTTGTAAGCTTCCTTTTTGTGCTTAAGTTCACCAAGGATTTCCCCCGTAAGCCAATCCGGTCTCCTACCATGTTTGCCTCTCTTGCTCCGTGTCGGGATGGTTTCTTTCTGTGCCTTCAATAAGGCTTCTTTAAAATACTGCCAGCTGTCCTGGACTCCTTTCCCATCATGTTAGCATCCCAGGATTCTGTCCATCAGATCTCTGAGGAGTGAAAATCTGCTTTTTGAAGTCCAAGGTGTGTATTTTACTACTCTTTTCTTCCTTTGGTCAGGATCCTGAAATCTACCATCTCATGATCACTGCTTCCCAGGTTGTCACCCACCTCCACTTCCCTATTAGTTCCTCCCTGTTTGTGAGCAGAAGGTCAAGCTGCGCCACGGCCCCTGGTCGGATCCTTCAGCACTTGCATCAAGAAGTTATCCCCAACATTCTCCAAAAACTTCCTGGATTGCCTGTGTACTGCCGTATTGGTTTCCCAACAGATGTCAGGGTGATTAAAGTCCCCACGAGAACCAGGGCCTGCGATCTGGAAGCTTCTCTCAGTTGTCGAAGAAAGCCTCATCTACCTCATCCACCTGATTCGGTGGCCTGTAGCAGACCAACCACAACATCACTGCTGTTGTTTGCTCCTTTAAACTTAACCCATAGACTCTCAATAGGTTTTCTCCCTCTTTATACTGGAGTTCAGAGCAATCATAGTGCTCTCTTGCATATAGTGCAACTCCTCCTCCTTTTCTCCCCTGCCTGTTCTTCCTGAACAGTCTATACCCTTCCATGACAGCGCTCCAGTCATGCGAGTCATCCCACCAAGTCTCTGTTATCCCAATTAAATCATATTTCTTGGAATGGGCCAGGGCCTCCAGTTCTTCCTGTTTGTTGCCCAGGCTTCTCGCATTAGCGTACAAACACCTCAGATAGCCAGTTGATCGCCCTATTTCTCCATTCGAAACAGGGGTCCTCCTTTCTTCCTCGTTCCTCTCTGCATTTCTTCCCGGTATCCGACTTTCCCACTCCCCTCAGGGTTTTGGTCACCGTCCCCTGACGAACCTAGTTTAAAGCCCTCCTCACTAGGTTTGCAAGCCTGCCCGCGAAGATGCTCCTTCCTCTCTTCGTTAGGTGGATCCCATCTCTTCCTAACAATCCTCGTGCCCGGAACAGAGTCCCATGGTCGAAGAAACCAAAGCCCTCTCTGCGACACCACCTGCGCAACCACGCATTTACGTCCTCAATTCGACGATCCCTGCCCAGTCCTTTCCCTTCAACAGGGAGGATGGACGAGAACACCACTTGCGCTCTGAATTCTTGGATCCTTCTTCCCAGCTTTACATAATCTGCAGTAACCCGCTCGAGGTCATTCTTGGCCGTATCGTTAGTTCCCACGTGGAGAAGCAGGAAGGGGTAGCGATCCAAAGGTTTGATCAGTTTGGTAAGCCTCTCAGTCACATTCTTAATGCGAGCTCCCAGTAAGTAGCACACCTCTCGAGATTCCAGGTCCAGATGGCAGAGGGATGGCTCAGTCCCTCTTAGGAGGGAGTCCCCGACCACCACCACCCATCGTTTTCTTTTGGGGGTGGTGGCTGTGGAACCCCCATCCCTAGGACTACGCATCCCATGCCTTCCCGTAGATGGTGTTCCCTTGCGGTTTCTTCCTTGTGAGGTCCCTTCCAAAGCATTCAGCACTGCAGAGCCTGTGGAGAGAGCCTGAAAGCGATTACTTACCTCTATAGCATTGGGGGATTCCCATGCTGGCCTTTTTCCCCTTCTAGAAGTTACACTTAAAATGTGAGCCATCAGTGTTACAACACAGGCAGATTCATTCATGCCTCCAAGGGACACTGGCCAAAGAATGCCTCCACACTTGTCCTCCATGAAGCTAGTTCTGCCTTAGTGACCACGGACCCAAACAAACAAGAGAACGCATCCTCCCAGAGTTTCTCTAGACAGGTAAGCGCGGATGGGCCTGAAGGAGAACACATACGAAGGGCCATACTGGGTAAGACCAAAGGTCCATCTAGCCTGACAGTGTCCAAAGTGCCTCAGAAGAAATGAACAGAACAGGGAATCATCATGTGATCCAGGCCCCTGTCATCCATTCCCTTCTGGCAAACAGGGTTCCTTTGTAGTTGCAGTGAACATTCAAGGTTCTAGCGGGACAGCATTACAGACGGGCTGTTCATGTGCACCTTGCAAAAACTGTTCTAAGCTGTCTCGATGTGCCTGAGATTGTAGAAGTCTGAATCAGGCCTAGCACCAGATAGAACAGCCACAAGGCGGCTCTGTATTGAGTCACTCTGGATGGTTGCCTGGCAGCTGTTGCATCCGCCAGAGAGCAACAGATCCACACCTGCTGATGGAAGGGATCCCTGGGCCCTTTAAATCACCACCAGAGGGCTGTGCAGTGTGCTCCGGGCACCTTTGAGGGCTAGGCAGTGGGGCACAGCGCTCTGGGTGGCGCCGAGGGCTGTGGGAGGGGAGCCTGGCGCACTCACTGCCCTGGCCCTTCCCCTGTCACCTGAGGCCCTGCCTCTTCCAGGAGCACAGAGCCAGCCCCCCCTCACCTTGCCCAGGGGCTCACTGTGACTGTCGGATCCCCTGAACAGAGCACATTGCACACTAGCTCCAAGCAGCCCTCCAGCACTCCCTGGTCTAGGAGGGGCTGATGACTCCAGATTTATGCCCCTCCAATGCTAGGATAACCCTCAGTCTCTCTTCCAGGGCAGGGTTATAGTACTGGTACCTCACTCCATGGCACAGAAACATGGCCCTGACAAGGATCTGCCCTTTGAATTGCTTCCTGCCAAATTCAAAGATTTGCTTGTTGCCAGGGAACTTCTCCAAGTTTTTTGCCAGAGTTTGAACTGGGAGGGAAAACCCCAAGCAAAGTCACGGTGGTTTCCACCCACACCCATCTCCCTTGCTGATGGGCGCTTTGTGCAGATTCACCAGCTGGCCTGTGAAGCTTCTGGCCCGGGTTTCTGGTTTTGTTTCTGCAATGTGGTGGGGCTCTGCCACATACCGATTCCTGATAGCCCAGGCAAGGTGTATGGTGCATGCTGTCTCTCTGCAACCTGCCACCACTCTGTTTCTGTGATTTATTTGGATTTGTTGGCAAGCCATGCTGTGGGCCATCTAAGCGGAGTACATACATCATCTGATGAGTGACAGAATTAGTATCTTAGGAATGGAGTGAGAATAGGCAATAGAAGGAAACCAGCAAGTTCTTGCAGCAGTCTTTGCTTGTGGTTCATTAAAATGTATCTGTGTTTTCTCCCCTCTCCTGGCTTATTTCTCATGCTGTGAGGTGCATATAGCACAAAGGAACAGAAAACCAAGGGAGGGTGAATCCTTTTCCACTGTAGAGACTGTTGCTAAATTGTGAAGGTAAAAGGCACAGGCTTCCTCTGATTCGCATCTGAGATTCAGGTAAATAACATTACACATGGGTGAGGTGTCTGGTGTTCATTAGGACAGGTTTTGCAGAAAATGACATGTCACAGCTTTGATGGCACTCATGCTAAGGGTGTGACAATTCACTTGTGGCTTGAGATACATATATATTGTCAGAGGTAGCCCTTGTTACTCGATGCTCAGCATCTCCCAAAGTCAGCCCAGTTTTTTCTGTGGAGCATTCTGGTGGGGGCTTCCATGTCACACAGGAAGAACCGGCAAAGAAGTAAAAGGAAACTGAGAGAGTGTAAAAAGCAGGAAGTGCAGAAAAAGGAATCGCAGCCAAAGAACAAAGAAGACAGGGAAAAAGTAGATCAGGAAGCAAAAGTCGAATGTAAGCTTTGCCAGAAATATCAGAGCCCCATGCATGTCTGTCCAGTATTTGGGTCTCTGACAATGACCAGATGCTTAGAGGAAGGTGCAAGAAACACTTCAGCATGCAGATGTGGAGTCATCTGCCTCCCCTGAAGGCTTGAACCTAACTCCTAATACTTAGACATTGGCTCAAACTTCTGCCATATTGGATCTTATAACCTTCCCATACATTGTGCTTGGTATCTCTATTGTAACAGAACATTCTTGTTGCTTGTTTAAACCATTAACATCAGGTGCCCATTTATTATTAGTAACAACGCGATGTCTCCTGGAAACTGGGTTGAGAAGATGCCCTGCCATCACAGGAGACGAAAAGGAAGGGGTAGTAATGATTATGAGGCTGCTAGGGGATCTGGATTTGCAAGCACATTATTAGATGTCTCAGCTTTGTATTCATAAGCAAAGCAGCTGCTGCTGGAGTTGAAGTCTGTTTCATTTAACGTTCCCTCCCAGCAAGAGGGCTGCAAAGATGCCGCAATGAGAGCCAATTAAAGAGTTCATTGTAATGTTCCTACAGGCCAGCCTGTGACTGTTTTATTAGCAGGCTTGGAAAGTGATAGAAACCTGCTCTTTAGGGACCCTGCTAGCACTTGTTCGTGCTTTTATTTTTACTCACGATATAAATATTTAACTCTTAGTTTTGGAACAGCTTTGAAGTTGAATTTGGGGCTAGTGAAATGGGTGCGATTGCTCTTGAGAATGAAGTCCCTTATTCTTCACTCTTGGAGCTGGTCCAATTGCAGTCAGGAACAGGGAAAGCTGGGCAGGCCAGCTATTGGAGCTGACAGGCTGGCTGGCTCTCAGCTAAACTCTAATGCATTTGGACACCAGTCCTGCTGGGACTGGGACTGACACCATCAACTCCTTTCGCCCAGGCTACCCAGCATTAGATGGATAAGATTTTTGGTCAATCACTACCATGAATTGAATCTGAACCAGCCACCTAGAGGTGATCACATTCTGTAGCCCATTATCTATGGCCTAAGCAAGTCCCCTGAGTAAAGATTTACTTTACAAGAACCCATTAAAGAAAAGAAACGACTAGTGATACTGATCAGTCCTTTTAATGGCTCTACTTTTTTATTCCTTTCTGATCTGGGCTGAGGCAGTCCCAGACAAAGGATGGGGAGCACCCACAGCCAGCCTCTTTCACCTACCCGGGGAATGGGTGCCTCTGTCTCTTTTATGTATAGTTTTATGAGAAGCAACCCTATTCCAGGCACATCCCATTTTCCTGGTCTAAAAACTGCTGCCAATTTGCTGCTACCAGTCTTTTCATACTTCCAGTTTGCAACCATTTAAGATGGTTGTCTATCTTTTTTTTATATACTTATTTTATTTTATACTAGAAGACTTACCCTGTCTTGCTCAGATCTTTAACTCAATTTTTGTTTTTTGGAAATTAAAATGAAAAATGTACATTTGAATCATTGCCGTGGGGTGGGGCTGGGGATGAGGGGTTCAGTTTGCAGGCTGCCCCAGGGAGAGAGGACTATCCCAGCCCTCTCTCACTGCCGCAGTTTGGGATCAGGTAAAAAGCAGCTCTCCATGACTGCTGCAACTCCAGGCGGCACCCCCAGCCATCCCCTTTCACCTGGTGATTCTGTCTCTTTTCTGTATAATTTTATGAGAAGCAATCCCATTCCAGGCACTGCCCATTGTCCTGGTACAACCAGACCCTGACCTTACTTTAAGTTATAAGAGGAAGCTGCAGACTGAATTTGGTGGTCCTAGCTCTTACTGTCTAGAAGTTTTTGAACAAATGGACAGGCAGACAGACAGACTCTCTCAAATATATAGTAGATAGCACATTATTGTCCCCAGACAACTTTGTTGGTGTCAGTTTAACCATCTGGTCCCTTGCGAGCTCTGCAGTAACAATAAGACAAGTGCAAAATATTTGGTAGGTCCTACAAAAAGCATGGCCTTGTTAGATTACTCTTTTAGACTGTGATCCTGCAAATACTCACATGGATTATGCCCAGTATTAAAGGGCTGTTTCTCCAGTATTTAACTGAATTTGGATGAGACTGTTAGTGCTCTTATCACTACATATATTAAGTGTCCTTCCATTATTATGCAATTATACCAGTCGTAAAAATAATGACATTTTGTTGACTTCTATTAAGACTGTGTGTAAAGCCATTTTTTCATATAATATTTTTATATGAACCTTTTAAAATTTGGGTTTGTTTGTTTATAGAGGTTGGATCTCTTGCATTCTATCATGATTGATGCATCAAGTATTTTATATTATGATTTCTGGCTTCTAAATTGATAACATAGAAAATGATAAGAAATGAAATGGTCAGTTTTCAGAATGGAGAGAGGCAACTAGTGGTGTCTCTCAAGGGTCTATACTGGGAACAATCCTATTTAACCTATTTATAAATGATCTGGAGATAGGGGTAAACAGTGAGATGGCAAAAATTCAGGATGATACTAAACTGCTCAGGATAGTTAAGACCAAAGCAGACTGTGAAAAGCTTCAAAAGGATCTCACAAAACTAGGTGATTGGGCAACAAAATGGCAAATGAATTTTAATATTGATAAATGCAAAGTAATGCACATTGGAAAAAAATAATCCCAACTATACATACAAAATGATGGGAACTAATTTAACTATAACCAGTGAAGCGAGAGCGTGGAGTCATTTTGGATAGTTCTCTGAAAACAGCCACTCAGTGTGCAGTGGCAGTTAAAAAAGCAAATAGAATGTTAGGATACATTTAAAAAGGGATAGAGAATAAGACAGAGAATATCTTATTGCCTCTCTATAAATCAATGGTATGCCCACATCTTAAAAACTGCATAAGGATGTGGTTGCCTCATCTCAAAAAAGATATATTGGCATTGGAAAAAGTTCAGAAAAGGGCAACAAAAATTATTAGGGATTTGGAATGGGTGCCAGATGAAGAGAGATTAAAAAGACTGGAATCTTTCAGCTTAGAAAAGAGGAGACTGAGGAGATATGATGGAGGTCTATAAAATCATGACAGGTATGGAAAAAGTGAATAAGGAAAAGCTATTTACTTGTTCCCATAACATAAGAACTAGGGGTCACCAAATGAAATTAATAGGAAGCAAGTTAAAAACATACAAAAAGAAGTTTTTCTTCATGCAACACACAGTCAACCTGTGGAACTCCTTACTAGAGAATGTTGTGAAGACCAGGACTTTAACAGGGTTAAAAAAAGAACTAGATAAATTAATGGAGATTAGGTCCATCAATATTTATTAGCCAGGATGGGTAGGAATGGTAACCCTAACCTCTGTTTCTGAGGGGCAGGAAATGGATGACAGGAGGGGGGAATCACTTGATGATTACCTGTTCTGTTCAATCCCTCTGGGACACCTGGCATTGGCCTCAGTTGGCAGACAGGACACTGGACTGGCTAGACCTTTGGTCTGAACCATTACAGCCATTTTTATGTTCTTATGATTCAGAACAGGTTTTGGATGAAGAACAGAACTTGAAAATACATCCTGCTGAGTTGTTTCATCAGGCCGCATTTATGAAGGGTGTATTAGACTACAACTGCAAATATTTTCTGTGAACAAATTCACGTTTGAGGGACTGTTATTGTCATGTAAATCTGCTGTTTGTGTTTGCAGCTGATGGTTAGTTGATCATCCACTGAGCCACATCACCTGATGCCTTTATTGAGCAATTATCACCAAAGGGACTATGTTGTACCTAGTTTGAGATGATAAATTCTTTCCTGTTTCTACTGATGGAAACACAGCCCTCAGAGTCACCAGGAATGCATTGTGTAGGGCTCTGACAGTGATTTAAAGGGCTTGGAGCTCTGAGCATAACTGCTGTTGCAGTAGTGGCGGCGGTGGCTGGGAGCCCTGGGTCCCTTTGAATCACTGGCCCTGGGGCAACAGTCCCCTTTGCCCCCCTAGCCCAACCCATTGGTGGGCCTGGCACTAAGGTACAGAGGTCTCCTGGGTTCACCAAATGTAGTCATGTAAGGTTTCTGCTGAATGCCTGTGTCACACTGGTAGTCATAATCATTGTGAGACATATGCATGGCAAATACAGGATGAGTTATGTCACTAGGCTAAAATTGTTCACTAGGCTTTGTAGTGCAAAGGCCAGACACCCAAAGGTAGTGTGGCGTGAAACCAGCTTCTTCAGACAGGAGGAGGGAATTGCTTAACTCTTTGGTGAACCATTGTGTGTTAGGTGCCTGGGCACTGCTGAGAAGCATATGGACATGGTGTGAAGGATCAGTCAGTGTTAGTACCAGGAGAGGCGTGGCCTGTGTACAATACTAGGAGCCCAGTTCTAATATGGGCTCTACCACTGATTTGCTCTGCAACTTAGCGCAGTCACTTCATCTCTGCCTCAGGTGCCTCATTGTGAAAAGAGGACAGCAAGACCCCACCTGCCAGGTGAGTGCTGGTGAATCCCTCACTGTTTGGAAAGTGCTTTGCGATCCCTGTGTGGAGGGTTCAGGTGCTGTATAACTAATTCATAGAAATCACCATGGGCTGCTGTCCATTTGCTGAGTTGCTGGGGCTATGTCTACACTGGGACTATGTCTACACTTGGGGAAGGGGGGGTTTCGGAAAAGGTATGCAAATTGTGAACTGCAATTTGCATACCTTTTTCCGATTCTTTTTTTGGAAGAGGCTTTTCCGACATTTGGGCCATCTACATGGGGCCAAATGTGGGAAAAACCTCCTCTTTCAGAAGAGCCCTTATTCCTCATAAAATGACGAATACAGGGTTTCTGAAAGAGTGCGTCTGCTCTTCCGAAAAAAAATTCAGAAGAGCAGACGTGTTCCCTGGACATGGCAGAGTTTTTCCAGGATACCTCTGGTATCCCGGAAAAACTCCATAGTGTATATGTGACGGCGTGTTGGGGAGTCCCTGACCCTGCACCCCTGTCCCAGCCAGATGTGACTCTCAGCCAGAGTAGAAGGTTTTATTGCTTCTCAGAGACACAGCATTGTTAGCTCAGACACTGAGAGTAGACAGCCTAATTCCTCTCAGGGGGAAGGGCTCAAGGGCCCTGAACACCCCTTTCCTGCTTTCAGTCTGCTCTCCTCATCCTACCCAGCTGAGACTAACTCACACTCCTAGTAACTGGTCACTCGGCCCCCAGGCAACCACGCCCCTTGCTTTGTTCAGATTCCTCCACCTAGCCCAGATGTCAGGCGGCTGGGCCATTTCCTATGTGCCTCCCCTCAGTGACCCATCCCCTAATGGGCACTGCACACACAGACACACACAGAGTCACTGTGGACCAGCATAGGGCAATAGGAGTCACACACAGCACAACACAGCAACCAGTGAATGCAAAACCAGAGTGGATCCAGGGCCACAAGAGTGGACAGCACCCCCACTCCGACACATCATAGCCTGGGAGTTTTGCATGAGGAAAAACTGTAGGATCCCCTGATATCAAAGCTACATCTCCGACGACCCCCCACAGTTTTCTTCTCCGAGGAGGGGAATTTTCGGTGGCATGTGCAAACACAGAGAGCTGTGTCAGAAGGCATGTGAAGAGTACAAATCTAACTCTAAACTTCTTTTCACAATCCACTTGCCAATGTCCAAACAGAATGTGAATCTGCAATAAACCCAAGCCTGACAGTCAGAAAGTCTCTGCTGAGCTTAAGGGAGATGAAATAAATGTTGAGCTAATAGGTACTTCTGAGCTCTGCCTGTAGGAATAAGACATGGCTACTTTTTCCTGAACATTTTATCTAGCCTTGCAATACCATTTTTGTCCTTTCTGCACATCTGAAACAAGGGGACATTGTAAATTCTACTATAACACTCAGACAAAGCAGCTGGAGCAGATACAGTGTGAAACATGCAAGATTTTCTCACTGACAGATTAGCTTTGCTTCTCGGATCTAAAATCTGTGAACATCTAGGGCTGATCCAAAGCCCCCTGAAGTCAATAGCAGGATGTCCTTTGGGTGCTGGTTGGGGTGAATTTGGTACCCAGTTAAAACCAGTGCATTCCCAGGCACAAACACCTATCTGTGCACTTTGGATGTGGCAGGATGTAACTGAGAACAGAATGTGTCCTGCTAGGTGGGATGTTTTCTATGCCGTGTGTATAACCAGGAAAATTCTAGCCACTTCTGTGCATAACTAAGCTGCCCTGTCAATGATAGATACTGATTGAGCATTTCAGCCCAAAGAAGAGGACAGGTAACTGGGGAGCAACATCTTTGTCCTTGTGTGATAGTATATATGTTAAAGGCAAAGCACTCATGCTCTTGCCTGGCTCCATGTGTGAGAACTTTGGCTGCTGTCTGGGCTGAGTATATCCAGGCAGATTCCTGACCTCTTTTGATGCTTGGTCCATTGTCTGACATACCTTGTGGATGAGCACAGACCTGGGATCCAAGAACTGCTGAATACCAATCCCAGCACTGCCACGGACTCCATTCTTCACTCAGTTCCCCTGTACTGCAAGGATCCATTAGGGTTTGTACAATGCTTTGGAATGACAGAGCACTGTGTTGGTACTGAGCCTTATAATTAGGTTCATCAATGGAAGAAGGAGTTGGTTTTCTCAACCAGCTCTGGTTTTGTAATCGTCTGCAGTAGTTTAACTTTTGAGCAAGTAGGAAGCTAGTTTGTGAAATTCTGGCGCAGGGAATGTCTTCGGTAAGAACGTGACTTGAGCCCTGCAGCATAACTGTAGTATCATGTAATACAGGATGCTATGATCACCTGGGTCTATTCCTTCCTCCAGACAGGAATAAATCCATCCCCTCTGGACTGCACAGAGGAAATGTTGCAGGCCCTAATTTTACTGTTGGAGAAATTTTCTCTTTCCTCTTTGCATCAGCCTCTCATGCAGAGGTTGTAATTAAAGTGCGTGTAATATTCTATTAAGTGCAGCATTTTAATTCTTTGGGTTAATTGGTAATATCTGTGTGTAGAGTTTTCCCTGGAGATATTTTCGATCACCGTAATTAACCTCCCCATTTGGCAGCAACAATGTTAATTGTCTGACTGCTCCAGATCCTGGTGAAATCTCTCTTCATTGGCTTCTCTGGACTATCAGACCCAGGTAAAGTAAGGAGACTGACAGAATAAAACTCTTTCACAAGAGTTTGGATGCTATTTAAAGGGAGCATATGCAACATACTTTAGGAATAGCATGTGTGGTATGGAAATGTAAGTCTAGGGGCTTCAGAAAGAGCCATAGGAGTCAGAATTGTATTGCAAAATCTGAAGAATGGTTGACTGTCTGAGAATATAACAGTGACAGTTCCCTCATGGAAAAGCCATGAAGATTCCATGGAGAATGTTGGGACCATCCTATGGAATCCAAGGAAGAATTCTATCACTGCTACAGGATGGTTCCAAGAATGTATAGAAAGGAGATAATTTTCTGGTTTTGGAGTAATTTCTATTAAATTTCTCTAGGAATATATTGATTTAATTCCTCATAAATGCTATAGGAATTTCACATAAAGCTAAGCTATGGAAGCCAGCGAGACTGAAGATGGAAAAAAACAGCAAATAATTTTTTTCTCCAGAATGAGCCCTGATAGGAAATACTGTGGCAGCAAAATTATTTCCCTCTTCCCAGAGCCCTGGTTTATTTCTCCATTCCTCTCCTTGGCAGCATGAACCCTGGAGACCCAGGGCTGCTGCTCCTTCACGCACTGCCAGGCGCTGCCTCACAGCATTTCTCATTGCACATCAGGCCAATATCCAAGGGAATCGCCATAGCAACTGGTTGGGGGAATAGTGTGAAGAAACAGGAGCCAGAGGAGAGAGAGACTTTCAGCCACTGATCTTCTTTCCTAGCAGGCGTTGTCTGTGTAATACGGCCTTATGCAAGCATGGGTTTATGCTTGCAGCAGAGATCTGCTTGCCACACTTTACTCAACATTTTCTGTTGTATCTGTCTGGTACATCCCTGTTGCAGGACTTGTCTGCTGTGGTTGACCCATATACAGTAGACACTCATGATGTAGAAGTTATTCATAATGCAGCTTCATTATAGCAATCAGAATTCATAAACTGTACATAGATAGTCCCAACTCACCACAATGACACACTCCACTGCCTTTACAAAGGAGGAGTTTTCAGGGGGACTTGACAGAGTATAGTCTACAGTGGTCCTAAACCTGGCCTACTCAGTCAACTACGCACTCAAGTGTATGAAAAATCCACACTGCAGAGCAATGTCATTAAGCCAACCTAAGTCCCCCAGAGACTGTCCTAGGTGGACAGAAACATTCTTCCATTGATTTTAGCTACCATCTCTCAGGGAGGTGGATTACCCATGTGGACTGGAGAACCCTTCCCCTTGGCATCGGCAGAGTCTATGCTAAGGCAGTAGAGTGGTATAGCTGTGCCGCTGGAGTATTTTAAGTGTGGACAAGCCCCGCATGGTGACTTGACCGAGTCAAAGCTGCAAAGAACTGGAACCTTCTTCAAAACTGGGAAATTGGTTGGGTGAAGCTCTGCAACCTTTCCATTACTTGGTCAGGGTGACCAGTTCCAAATACAAAGTTCACCTGGGGAGGAGGTGGAGCTGTTGAGGATGGAATTCAGTCCTCAGTTTGGTCTTTCTCTTCCAGCATTTAATATCAAAGATCCCAAGTTTGTGTTTTGCACATGAGGTTGGTGGCTGTTGAATCAAAGAGGTAGAAATAAAATGAAGATGGGGGAAGGGGCGTTGAATTTTGTAAAAAACTAGCACTGAATTCAGAGGAGATCTTCAGTAGTTTACAGTGGTTTTAGTGCATTCAGACAGGTTTGGCTGAAGCCTTTTGGAGAGTGGGTACTTGGCACTTCCTGAAAGTCCTCCCCTTTAACACTGTCGGGTTGGGTAGCTCAAAATGGAGGCCCCTAAAAATCACTTGCTCTGTTTGAAAATTCAGCCCAAGTTGTGTGTTTAGAGGCAAAATTGTAAGCTCCTCCAGATGCCAATGACCACCTTCTGATTGTGCTTGGGTAAGGGGCTGGATTATAGACGGATGAAGTGAATCAGATAGTGTATTTTGCATTTCTTTTATTTTAAATCTTTGAATGTCTCTCACTTCCCTTTCCCACGGGCTTGTTCAACAATAAAAACAGTGGGATCTTTGGGATCTGGGAACCTCAAGTTAACACTGGCCATATCTGTCCATATACAGTCACATATCTCCCTCAGCTACCTCTGGATTTTCTTGTATTCTGTACGTGTACAGAATCAAGTGTGGCCCAGTGGTTGGGGTGTCTGACATGACTCTGTCTATGGCCAGTCTGTTGCAGTCCTTATAGTGGTTGGCTCTTTAGTTACAGCTGTAAAAACTGCTTTTTGCTCTGCACAAGTGTCTGGTTCAGTTCCTGATGGTGAACCCTAGAATAAAAGTGCCAATTTGCTTGTGGCCTTTAGGTCCCATTGCAATATAAACATTATATTTCTAAGACTCTAAGCCTACCTCCACACGTCCTGCATTTTGTGGCAGCCTTTAATGCTGTCATTTAAAGGGAAGCTTTCCTTTTCTTGCCCTCTTGTAAATGTGATAGATCTGAATAAATTAACTAGGGAGAAGGAACCCTAAAGCTCTCTGGTCAGTTTCCAGCAGGCTATCATCTTACACAATCAGTGTCTAGCAGGACTGACTAACTCATGTAATTAGGCCTTGGGTTGCTCCGAAGAAGAAGTATCACCTCTGGACTAATTAATCCAATGCCCTGCAGCATAAACTAGAAAACTGTAGCTAAGCTCCCTAATTGGGTAAACTTGGGAATTAGTTTAAACAAAAGTCTAGATCTTCAATCCAACTCCTCCCTGGATGGGTGCCTGGAAATGGAACCTTTGGCTTAGGGTTGAATAGTGGGCTTCTGATTTAGGTGGCTTTTCCCAGTGTTTGTCATAATAGTTTGCTTTATGTACCTTTGTTTGACATCCCAGATTCGCCCTTTTAGGGTGTGTCTACACTGTACCCATAGCTTGAAATAAGCTATGCAATTGAGCTACGCAAATTGCGTAGCTTATTTCGAGTGTATTTTGAAATATCTTATTTCTTAATTTGGTGCCACAGCACCAAATTGCTAAATAAGGCTACGTCTAAACTGTGAGCTTCTTTCAGAAGAAGCTTTTCTGGAAGAGATCTTCCGGAAAATCTTCTTTCAAAAGAAAGCATCCACACAGCAAAAGCGCATCGAAAAAGCGATCTGCTTTTTCGAAAGATAGCGTCCACAGTGAATGGACACTATCTCGCATTTAAATTGTGATTACCATGGATGGAGTGGCCACCAGGGCACCTGTGCTTTTTCCTGGGGGCCTCTTCTTTTGAAAAAAAAACCCTTTTTCTCCGTCCACACACACTTTTTTCTGAAAGAGGTTTTTTGGAAAAAGGCTTCTTCCTTGTAGAAAGAGGTTTACTGCTGTCAGAAAAACCTCTCAGTTCTTTCGACTTTCTGTCAAAAGAATGCAATTGCAGTGTGGACGTAAGTGTAATTTTTCCGGAAAAACGGCCATTTTTCCGGAAAAACTCTGCAGTGTAGACATACCCTAAAGTACTATTCTGGAACAACCCTTACTCCTTGTGGAACAAGGTTTACAGGGACGTGGAATAACGACCCCATTATTTTGAAAGCTATTTTGAAATAAGAGGCACACTATCAAGATGCAGAATACGCTATTTTGGGATACTGGAAGTATCCCAAAATAGCCCCACAGTGTAGACGTACCCATAGGGAGATAAGCTATAGTCTGCTAGTTCACATGGCAGAGGGCTGCATTCATGAGTCTGAATGTGATACTTGTGCTTCTGCTCTTTCCAGGGCCTAATGACACGCCTGGACCAATGCTAATGGATGCGGACTGTGTAAACTGAGACTGTCCTGAGAAACTGATTAAATTATTCTGGCCAGTTGCTTTTACATGGGTGCAAGGAAAGTAACACAACAGATTTCTTTAATGCCACACTTTGGACCCCTGTCAGAAGATCCCTGGCCCTGACATTCTCTCAGTGGCCTCTTATTGCAGTGGTTTTCAAGCTACGGGTCGTGCCCCAGAACTGGGCCGTGGAATGCCGGGCGCTGGGTCTTGTTGCTGCAGGGGGTCAAGTGAGCAGTGGGGGAGCTAAAGCAGCTCCCCGCCTGTCCTGGTGCTGCAGACTGCACTGTGCCCCACAGTGCAGGCCAGGCTCCTAGATGGGGAGGGGAGAGAGTGTGGACAGGGCTCCACATACTGCCCCTGCCCTAAGCACTGGCTCCGCACTCCCATTGGCTGGGACCTGCTGCTGGCTGCTTCTGGGCACAGTATGGTCTGTGGTGCCAGGAAAGGCAGGAAGCTGCCTTAGCCCCTCCACTGCACCACTGACTGGGAGCCGCCCAAGGTAAGCCCCTCCTGCCCCAGCCCTGATATCCTCAAAGCCAGAGCCCCCTCCTAGCACCCCAAAGCTCCCATCCTCAGCCCCAGCCCAGAGCCCACACTCCAGTCACATGATGTTGGGTCGTGGCATCAGCAATTTTCTTCAACTGGGTCATGAGACAAAAAGTTTGAAACCCTCTGCCTTGTCGGACTGGACTTCCAATGGCGGATAAGCAGCTGTGGAGTCATGTGGCTGGATTCAACCATTGAGGGGTTGGGGGAGGGGGGTAGGACGTTTTAAGGGTCTCTGCCTGTTTCCCCTACCATCCTTTTCTTGTCTCTTTAGATTGTCCCGGCACCTAAGAGCTTAGTCTTTTAATATCATGCCTACCGTGCTCTAGTGCAAACATCGCTAAAACCTGAGACGTTTTATGGTGAATGGGCTTGGTTCTGTGTCAAACGCAGTGCCCCCAATGCCTGAATAGGAGCTAATGGCACTCACCACCTCCCATAAAGAGCTCTCAATCTTCCTAGGTTGGGCTTTAATGACCACGGTGGATGTATTGCATCACATAAGTGGTAAGGAAAGAGTTTCTGCCTTCACTTTGAATCCTCTGCCTTTGGTTTACTTTACAACTCTAATCTTGTGACCAGAGCAGCTCACACACACACCCCTGTCGCAACTTCAGCTTCAGATGTAAAATGATGCAAGTAGCTGGCTTACAAACAGCATCACGGGCTTGATTCTGATCTCATTGACACTGCTGGTAGATCAGGCCTTTCTGCCCAGGGTTCAACAGTGACACAGATATCAGTGGGGAGAGAATTGCCAATTGCCTGTGACTAGGCCTAGTCAGATTAAACCAGGTCTGGAGCTAAATTCGCCCATGTTTCACCTAGTTTCCTGCTGGTGTGACTGTATCGAAATCACAACTGCTTCAATGTGGAGTGAGGCCCTTGGTGAATCCAGAGATTTAATTAGGGTTGCCAGATACTTTCACAAAAAATCCTGAGAAAAAAGGTCTTTAAATATCCCCACACTCCTCACCGGACACAGCAGGGGAAGAATGTTCCCGCCAGCCTTCCTTACAAGAGAAACAGAAAATACTGTTGTTTTTTTTACTGGACAGGGGCCAGAAATAACGGACTGTCCAGGTGAAAACTGGATACCTGGCAACCCTAGATTTAATGACGGCCAGGGCAGTTGTGCTCACCATGGATTTGCGATGGGGAGCCCATCCTGCACTGGACTGAAAGTGGTTAAGGGGCCAGGCAGGCCAATTAACTCCATAGGCTGCACCTGGGGGAAGAGCCAGGGAGCAGGGAACTAAAGGGAGGGTAGCTCTGCAGGAACAAGGAGGGCTTTTATAAAGCCAGGGAGCTGGCAACTGATGGGGGCTGCTTGGAAGGCTGCAGTCACTGCCTGGGAAAAGGGAGGAGGGTTTAGTGCTGGTAGAACTAGAGGGAGGAGGGGACCCAGGTGAGGCAGATAGCAGTGAGGCCTGAGAGAGGAAAGCCCAGAATTTCTAAGCTAAGGGTCTCTGGACCCTGGTTCCAGTCTGGAGCAGAGTTGTGTCCCAGGTTTCCCTATCATCCACTGGAGGAGTAGCATCACAGGCCATCAGATGGACTGCTGGGGAGAATGGACTTTTTTCCCCTGGCCTGAGGACCACTGAGTGACCCAGCTAGAGGGCTGAGGCCACATCTCCATTTACCCAAGGATCAATGCTCTGGTGATCGATCTTCCAGGGTTCAATTTAGCAGGTCTAGTAAAGACCCGCTAAATCAAATGCTGAGGGAGCCCCCGTCAGCACCACTACTTCTCACTGTTGTGAGGAGTAAGGGAAGTCAATGGGAGCATTTCCCTCGTCGACCTCCCGCTATGGGGACAGTGCCAAGCTAGGCTTGAGATCTGTTGACTCCAGCTATGTTGTTTATGTAGCTGGAGTTGTGTACTGTAAGCCGACCTTCTGGGTGTAGTGTTAACCTGGCCTGAGTCACAAAGAGGATGAGGCGGTGCCTGGGATGAGAGAGGAACTGCAGACCTGTGAGAGAAAGTGCAAGAGAGTGCAAGCTGCAGAAGGGGATGTCACCCTCAAGCATGACCAGGAGGGAGTGCCAGACCAGTTTGCCCTTTGCCAGGACCCTGCTTGAATTCACAGGAGCAGGTGCTGCATCTTGGTTTCCTACTTTTTCCCCTAGGTGGGTGTGATGGGGCCTTCCAGCAGGAGGCCTGGCTAAGGCAGGAAGATGGATAGCAAGGGTACAGAATGGTGAGAATTGACATGCCCTGAAATACATAATGCTGGAGCTCTTGCTGCTCCTTTCTAGCCATGTAGGAGGAGAGATTTCTGCTGAGGAGCTTGGCTCAATATATGCATGGTTCAATTGGCTGTCAGTGAAAAGAAATAGAAAGCTCAGAACAGGGGAGAGGGGAAGAAACAATCAACACAGGGCAATGCTTGCCTTTCTCCCTCAATTTTAATTATCCCTTCCAAAGGCTCTCTGGATCAGAGGCTAGGCTGACTTGCCTTTTGAATTTGCAAAAAATAGCCCCCCCACCCCACCCCGAGGTGTATTTTCAGGAAGGACCTGGCACTCTGCAGCCAGCTTGTATTTCTTCTTCCCCTCCTATATGCCACAGGAGGATATGTTTGTGGGCTGCCTCCTGTGTGCTATCACACCACCAAACACTGTCTAATTATGAGGACATTCCATTTTCTGCTCTTCTTGTTGAAAATGATGGTGAATGTCTCACTTTGGTGGCAGGCTTGGGGAAGAAAAAGGTCAGCATAAAATTTTCCCTTCTCTGCGATGTCTTCTCCCCTTATTTACACTGACTGTTATATGATACTTAAAAACTAGGAGATTTACACTTTTGAAAAGTCTACTTTTGACATTTGTTTTTTAAAGGCACCTTTCTGTATGATTTGGATTATTGCTGGACTGTTGCTTCTTCTTTAATATTTTCTCTTGTGCCTACGACCTTGTTTATACTACTGCAGGCTGTCAACCTAAGTTACGCAACTTCAGCTCTGTGAATAACTTAACGTTGCGTACTGTGGAATCTTCATAACGGCAAGTTGACAGATGACGCTCTCCCGTCAACTCTGCTTACACATCTCATTTTGATGGAGAATCGGAGTCAATGGGAGAGTGCTCAGTGGTTGATTTATCATGTCTAGACACAATAAATTGATCCCCGCTACATCAATCGCAGCCCATCGATTGAGACTGTAGTGAAGACATGCCCTCAGTACAGCATTTGAGCAGAAGAAATTTGAGACCACAAGGATGCCTGTTAATGTTTGGGGTCAAATTTTTCCCTGGTGTAACTTCACTGAAATCAGTAGATTAATTTGTGCTTTTCTATCCAATCTACTGGAAATAATCATCTTGTACTCTAATAGCACCATGTTCCCAGATGAGATTGCCCTCCCATTGTGTTAGGCTTTGTAAGCCACATGAATCTGTCTGCCCCAGAAAGCTGACAGTCTAAACAACCCCGGCAGACAAAGGCTAGGGAAAACAAGTATTGTTATAATCCTCGTTTTACAGACGGACTACAAAACCACACATGAGAGACACGACTCCTAGGTTGTGCGGTGAGGCTGTGGCCTTGCCAAGAACTGAACTCTGATCTGCCGGGTCCCAGTCCAGCGTGTTAATCACAGCTTGTCTCCAGTGTGAGGGGAATTGGTGAGCTTGTTGAACAAACCACACAGGCCTGGAGTTGTGGCTGTCTGGTGGCTCTCAAGATTTGGCCTTCCCGTGTTTAATGATAAGTGACATGAAGCTCTGGGGCTAGAGATTGGCTGTCAGCACTGAACACTCTGGTGGTGTTCTTATGAATGTTGCAATTTTTGGAGTGCTTCTTCTTAAAGTCCCAGTTCCTGTGGTCAAATGATGACATAAAATCTCAGCTTTCATTACAAATAAATGTTACTAGCCTTCATGGCTGCAAAGAAAAGCTTGAAAAGATGATCTGATCATCTCATAAAGACAGAGCCCAGAAAGCAAAGAAAGGACCCAACCAGTGTTCCCTGTACATTGGGTGCTTGTGCGGCTGCTGCCCAGCTGATTTGCAGAGCACCCACAGCTAGGTTTTCTTTTTTACCGGTGGTGCACATTCCCACATGCCTCAGTGTGCATAAAAATGTATTCCACGTATGGATGGAAAAATCTGCACATAGATGGAAAAGATTGGAGGGAACATAGGACCCAACATGTATGAAGGGGAAACAAAACACAACAAAAACTCTCATGATTTTTAAGTCAATCTCATAATTTTGGGGCTCTTCACTCATGATTCTCCAATTCTTGGGGGGGGGGGGGCATATTGTTAGTTTGGCAGCTTAGTTGAACTAACAAATAATTGAAGCCTAGCAGCTTTTAAAGTGAGCCTAATTTTCATTGAGAACATCATTGCACTTAGCAGTTAAACAGTGCTGTGTGGACCAAATTCAGATGTGATGTAAACAAAGGTAACATCCATATGCTTCAAAATTCTGGGAAAATATCGATGAAGTCATCCTCCTAACCTGCACTTGCCCAAGGCAAGGGAGGATTATTAACCCCAGCTGGGGAAACTGAGGCACAGAGGTTGGGTGACTTGTCCAAGGTCACCCAATGAGTCAGTGGCAAAGCTGGGGCAGGTTTGTCCATTCCTAATGCCCACCCAGCACCATCTGAGGATAGAGGAGCAGTTTCTCACTGCTCAGCTATTTCCATTCACCAAATCAGAGACCTTTTTCCTTTCGTGGGAAACTTGCAGCAACTTCTGTGTGTGAATCCTTCAGGGAATTGGTGGTTGAGAGCTAGCTGTCTCAGAAGAGGTTCTGTCAAGTTATGTTGTACACTTACACGCTGTAACAAGCACAGCAAATTAGTGCTCTGATAATTAGTGCCATGCACACCAAAGTGACTGCTAACCATGTTGCCACCCCAGTTGGATTATGTTTGACTTTGTCTTTGATAGTAATCTAAAAATAACAACCCCCAATTAAAACAGCCATCCCCTCCCCCAAGAGTACAAAGATTTTACCCCCTAAAGGGGTTAGCTAAAACCCACAGGCAATTATTTTGAAAACCATTTTTTCAACCATGGGGCTCCCATTATTCTCCTGTCTCCAGTCTCTTCTCCCTTCTCAGTCATTATCTGTGAAACTGGCAGATGTGATCATTGTACAAGAGCTGGTGCACGTTGCTATCATGCCACACAGACACCCTGCTGTGTATACAAATGCTCACTGAATAGCAAGGAGTAGGGGCTTCCTGATCCTTTACTCATGTGAATGTCCTTGTTTTGGGCCCTAGTTTTGTAACATTTGTTTTTAAAATGAGCCCTGTTTTAGCTGACCAGGGGTCAGGTGCTTTCTCTCAAAAAACGATGGTAATTAAACCATCTGTTTTTGTTGCTAATCCCGGGACAGGATGAGCTGATGTTCTTTAGCAGTACAGAGAGTTCTCTCTCTGGGGGTTGACTGCCTGGTCACATGCGTACGGTCTAGTATATTATCATTTTTGGAGTTAGGAAGGAATTCTTGCCCCACCCTCCCCTGCAGGGTCAGACTGGCTCCAACCTTGAGTTTTGTTTTGTTTTGCCTCCCTCTGCAGCATTGGTCTCAGGTCTCTTGCAAGGATCATCTTCATATATCTCACCAAATCTCTGTTATACTGCTGTGGCCGCCGCAGGCATGTTGCTCCCTCCTACTGTGCCTTTGGCACATATAGGTAGTCTCCGGACAACACCCAGACTTTATTCCAGGTGCTCTCTTCTGGCCTTTTATACTCATGGCTTTATTTAAAATTAAGTAGGGCTAAAAAGCTCAGGCTGAAATTTGCAACTGACTTTAAAGGCATTAAGCACCCAACTCCTGTTGAATTTCAGTGGTATTTGGGCACCTAACAGGTTCCTTTGAAAGAACCAGCCTAAACAGATATACAACAAGGATGGTTTATCTTCAGCTAGCTTTCACCCTTTTTTCTACTTTAAAATCCAGCCAATAGCTCCTTATGCCAGGTCAAAGAAAATTGAAGTGGGGGGAGTAAAACAGCTCAAATGTTCTTGCTGATTAGAGGAAACAGGGCCTGCTCCCTTAAGTAAGGGGTGTAACTCGGTAGAGATCAGACTGGGTCTCATTTCCTCCAAAGAACACAAGCAGAAATAAATGTAATTGTGCTGAATGTCACAGTGGAGGAATCTGCAAAGAGGAGCCTCTTAATCTGAAATGTAGTGAGAGGGAGCATTAATCAAAACACTTCTCTAGTTGCTTTTGAAACGTGGCATGCTTGAAAAATATGGCCTGGTATTATTTCTGTGCTAGGAATGAGTTTATTTAATCTTCGCACATAGTGTCTCGTTACCCACGTCAGCTTTAAAAGCCTCTTGGATGGGCATACAGTGAACAGATTTGATGGAAATCCATCAAGAGACTTTTGGAGAGATTATCCTTCATAATCTCTTTTAAAATGATGCAGAGAAACATTGTTACTTAGCAATTTTGCCAGCACAATGGGGCTATGATCTTGCCTGGGGCATCTAGGGGAGATTATCGAAATGGAACCATCACTGAGAATGGAAAGCACTTGTTGGGTCACACAAATCTGTTATTAATGCACCTGTTTATTAATCATTCCTCATCCTAAATAACTGACTCCAGCAGGTGTCTTCCATCTCAAAGCAAAGCTCATCTTCTGTTCTCCTCACAATGGGGACAAAATAGTTTGTGTCTTACTGAGATATAATTGCAACTTACACTCAGCAGGAATAAGTGATTATGAAGTGACTGAAAGTAATTCTAGACTGTGGAAAAGTTACTTACTTTGCAATGAGTCTGATTACTTTTTCTTAATGCTACAGATATGGGACAGGTTTGCTATATGCTGACTTCAGAGTTATACTCTTCTAAGAGCCTTTTTAAATAACTTATCTTTTACCACCTTGGCCAATGGTTTTCAAACTTTTTTGAAGCCCATGAGCCAACATAATTCTATCTTTTGACTAGAGTGCAGGCTCCAGGGTGGGGCTGCAGGGATGAGGGTGTGGGCAGGGGGGTGGGGAGAGAAGGCTTTGCCTGGGGTGTGGGCTCTGGGGTGGGGCCAGAGATGAGTGGTTTGGGGTGCAGGTGGGGTGGGGACAGAGGAGCTCTGCATGTAGCTCTGGATGAGGTGTTTGGGGTGCAGGAGGGGTTTCTGGGTTGGGGGGGCTCGGTGCTGGGACAGGGGATATTTGGGGCACCGGTTTACCTCTGGTGGCTCCTGGTCAGTGATACAGTGGAATGGTGAGGCAGGCTTCCTGCCTGTGTTGGCACAGGTGACCACACTGCACTCTGGAAGAGGCCAGCAGCAGGTCCAGCTCCACAGGCCTCCCCCGCCCCAGGCTCTGGCTCCTGATTTGTCGCTGGGCATTGCTGAGCAAAAATGGACAGAGCTCCTTTTGGGCTTGGCTTGCAATGGGATCGGCACCATTTTGGGGCTTGTTTTGCTTTTTCATCTTGTGAGAATTGGTGACCTGCCTCTACCTAGGAGCCAGGCCTGCTGCTGGCTGCTTTCAGGGTGCAGCACAGTTTGCGGTGCAGGACAGGCAGGGAGCTGCCTTAGCACCCCCACTGCTCACCCTCCAGCAAGGCAACCCAGTGCCTGACTTTCTGTGCCCCAGTACTGGGTCATAACCTGTACTTTGAAAACCATTGTCCTAGGCCATTAAGGAGATGTGTGGGAGAGCCTCACATATTTTTCCACATTTAATTTTCTATTTTAAAACTTTCCCCAATTCAACTAAAACAACACCTAATTATCAGTGCAGATTAAAACAGTTTGCCAGGAGTACTTCACTTCAAGGAGACAACTGAAATAAGGTCAGTGGTCAAAGGCTGTTAGAATGAACTTGCCCCACAGACCTGTGAATAAGTCTTTGCTTTTGAAGGTGAAGGAGCTGAAGAGAAATGGGGTGCAGATGGAGAGGAGGGAGAATAAATAACTGGAATAAGTCTAAAATACACAACATGGGACAGAGGAATCGAAGAGCCGAGGAAGGGCTCATCTTGTCTAGTATCTTAGGTTATGTCTACACTGGCAGGTTCTTGCGCCAGAAATATGCAAATGAGGCTAAGCGTGGAATATCGCCCGAGCCTCATTTCCATACCTAATGAGCTGCCATTTTTGCAGAAGAGGCTCTTGCGCCAGAAGGAGCTGTCTACACTGCCCCTTCTTGCGCAAGAAAAACCCTCTTGCGCAGTGCCGCTACGCTGATTATTTTCTGGTTATTTTCCTTCTGGTGCAAGAGCCTCTTCCGCAAAATGGCGGCTCATTAGGTATGCAAATGAGGCTCGGCGATATTCCACGCTTAGCCTTATTTGTATATTTCTGGCGCAAGAACCCACAGTGTAGACATAGCCTTACAGTTAAGAAAGGCCAACACTAGAGGAGCAGCTGTTACTACAGGGTTAACCTCTCAAGTCTGGAACACTCTAGGCTAGTGGTTCTGAAAGTGTTCATGGGAACACTTAGAGAAACACTTGAACTGGCTGCTCCAGTTTGTTTACTTACTGGCGCTGAGACCATGGAGCCTCGTGGCTCCCATTGGCTCTGTTTGACTCTTTGCAGCCAAGCGGAGCAGTGGGAAGAGGTGGCCTAGACCATGCCACTTCCCGCAACTCCCCTTGGCTGCAAAGAGCGAAATGTTGCCAATGGGAGCTGCAAGACTCTGTGGCCTCAGTGCCAGCAAGTAAATAAACCGGGGCGGCCAATTAAAGTGTTTCTCTAAGTGTTCCTGCGCGGAACACTTGCAGAAACACTGGTCTAGTCCAGAAACACCGTGGTCTGGCATGACTGTAGTTAGCTGGAGTCCACTTATCATGGGTGTGGCCAAGATTCCTGCAGTCTCATAAAGTTTGTTTACAGCCACCAGTCCTGGGTCTCAGTGTTCAGTGCTGTTATTTAGCTCTAATTCACCCCTAAATGTCTTCCAAGAGCCTAGTGAACAGTGGAAGTGTTGGTAATGCTGCTAGACCATATTGACCTCCTGTGGTTCGGCAAATTCTCTGGTTAGGCACAAGTCATGTCTCAACTGTGCCAGACTACAGAGGTTCAACCTGCATTGGAAAACCGGATTCCTGGCTGTGCTGGAGCTGTCCATTAATTGCATTGGTGAAATCTTATCATCCATAGTCTTTCTAGGGGCAGACTTATGGAACATTGTCTCAGCTTGAAGGTACCATTGCAGCCGGTACCTATGTCTGACATCCTTTCCAAGCCTTTATCCCTTTGATCACTCCCCAGGTGGAGTCTCATTCCCTCTGCAGTGAATGCTTAGGAGCAGCAGTTACTACTTTTACATCCCAACAGCTGCCTGCCTAGGAGCAACCAGATAGAATGGATGAGCCCAGTGGGGCACAGCTAACCCTGCATCCTGCTAGTGCCAGATGCTTCATAGGAAGGTGCAAGAAGAAAATTTTTCTTCTTGACGCCCATTGGTTAGAGGGCCTCTCCTATCCGGTAACATGCAGGTCCACTTGTCGGGCCTCATCATTTTGCATTGCTCACTCACTGCCCCCTTATGTCATGCTCCCCCACTGATCTTAGCACTTTCTTCCACACACCCCAAACCTCTAGAAGCCACCTTCCTATCATTGTCTTCCAGGCCATCATCCTCTTTTCCTTTAAACCTCATCTTAAAACACCTAGCTGCCAGGATGGTTATAAGGCCAAGACTTGCTCATAAAGACAAAATAGGTGGAAAAACACCAGAGGAAATTAGTAAGATGTGAGCCTCCTACCTCCATTCCCCAGAGCTGTCTTCCTACCTATCTACCCATATCTGAATTTCCTCCTCTCTTGGCGCTTACACCACATTCATCCACACAGTAAATTTCACTACTCAATCACTTTGCTTTCGCATGCATCCCATTGCCCCCATCTGTGAATTGTCTAGGTAGATGCTCTGCAATTCAGGGAATAGACAGTCCCCTGTTCGCTGTCTGTAATGTACCTAGCTCACTTTGGATCCCACATCAGTGGCAGTGGCTCAGAATTGCACATCTAATACACATGGCATTCCTGTTTCTTTCTCCCTACCATGCTTAAGGTAAGAAACCGTTGTCACATCCTGACATATTTATCACCCTTTGTGATGTGCCAGCTCTCACCATGTGTTCATTCTGTTGTTCATAGCACTGATTGATTAGCATGTCGCATGCAAACCAGGAAATAGATTGCTATTGCAAGTGCCCATGGAATAGGGTCATTTTTGGGTTTTGTGGGAAGAGAACCAGAGAGAGCCCAGAATGTGGAACAAGGAATCTTGAAATATTCCAGCTGCTTCTAAGCATTGACATATTTCTTTCCCCAAGGTGCTAACAGCCCATTTATTGCCAGGCTTTGTTTGGTGCAGGTAACCACTAAAGCAAGGGTGGGCAAGATATGTCCCGGGGAGTAGGGAGGGAAGATCTTGTCTGCCAAGTCTTTCAATCCATCCCGCAGCCCACCCCACTGGACCCACAAGCAGAGAGCAGCCCAGGACTCAGAGTGGCTGGCTGCTCTATCTGCCTCTCTGTGCCAGGCAGGGAGGAATAGGAACATTCGTGCACTGCAAACCCCCTCGTTCACGCAAATTCCCTCTCAGATCCTCTCCTGTACCCCAGTCCACTACCCTAAGCTCCCTTCTGCACCCAACCTCTGTCCCAAAGCCCACACCTCACCTCCTCCTTAGAAAAGTACAGCCCTTGACCACTTTCCAAAATTTTGAAGTGCCCCCCCCTAAAAATTATTGCCCACCCCTGCACTAAAGCAACTCATCCTCTCCTCTCCTAGGCAGGGGAGATACTGTTTCTATTCAGATGTGATGCATTCTCTCTGGCCTGATCTGCAATACCTGACTGAAGGCTTGTGACCTGAACACACATGTCTGAGGTGTGCTGAACAGGGACACATCCTAATATGTGGAAGTTATTGTGTATTTAGGATTCTTTGGCTTGTCACGTACTTCATGGCACAGAGCAGGGGCTGGAAAACACCACAGGAATTTTGAGCACTGCTAATAACTTCCCTCTTATGAGCACCTGGCTGAGAGCCCTGGAGACTTAAACAGCCCACTGCAGATCTTGGTCATTGCATTGCAGCAATCAAGTAAAATTTGTACAAGCACACAGCCAGCTTTTTACTGACTCATGCCACAGCTGTTGATGCCTCTTGAACGGATTACAATGATGCCCCTGATCTGAGCACTGATTGGCAGACCCTTAGGAACAAGTGGGTCTCATTTGGGCTCAAACTGCAGCAAGGGAGGTTTAGGTTGGACATTAGGAAAAAGTTCCTAACTGTCAGGGTGGTCAAACACTGGAATAAATTGCCCAGGGAGGTTGTGGAATCCCCATCTCTGGAGATATTTAAGAGTAGGTTAGATAAGTGTCTATCAGGGATGGTCTAGACAGTACTTGGTCCTGCCATGAGGGCAGGGGACTGGACTCGATGACCTCTCGAGGTTCCTTCCAGTCCTAGTATTCTATGATTCTATGATTTGGCTAGTGCAATTCACTCGGAGCAAGGAAAATTGCAAGTCCTGCCTGCACAGAGGCCCCAAATTGTTCTCCACAGAGTTCTGTGGTCGAGGCCCCAAATTGAGATGTAGCCCACAAATATCACATTCCGCTTCAGGTGCTCAGAAGGAGATGGGTCTGTCTCCTACACTCTCCATTCCCCCAGACTGGTGTAAAGTACAGTGTGCTCAGGGCTGTGGAAGATTGTGATGCAGGACAGTACTTGTACCAGAGAGCAGGCCTTAGGGAACCCACGATGGAGTCCCTGCTCCTTTGGCCTTTAATTGAATCTGTTCATTTTTTTTAATGCAGGGGCCTCACCCAAGAACATGGCCGTTATGTGGGATTTGAGAGAAAGTAGGGGGTTGTTGCATCTGATGGAAGTGTTCCCATCCTAGCTGCCGGATGGGAGGCCATTTCTCCTTCTAGGACAGCATATGTTTCCGAGATGGCGACTGTAAGGGTGAATGTTGATTCTTCCCCCCAACGTTGCTAACCTGCAGGCCTCACATAGCATGCATTGCTTCCCTGCACCAGGCTTTCTCTTAATGAGCCCTCACCTTCCTCAGCCATATGTTGTATGCAAATCCTGCCTTATAGATGGGGAAGTGCCAGAATGGAAGGTAAAGGATTTGACAAAGCTCACAGAAGGAGTAAATAGCAAACATCAGACTGGAACTCTAAAGTGCCTGTTGCCCCATCCTAGGTCAGTCTTGCCAACTCTTGTGATATGTGATGTTTTTTCTACAAGCTTCAGCTCCTGGAGTCATGTGATGATGCGTCTCTCAGATTTCCTTTTTTTTTTTTAAAGTAAATTCATTAGATTGTGAGTTCCTTGAAGCGTAGCCTATCCTAAGTGTTGGGAAAGTAGATGGCACATAGTAGGAACACTCCCTGACAATGACCAATAAAGTATCCATCTCCAGTCCTCATGATTGTGAAGAAAAATGTGAACTGTAAACCCTAAAGACTGAAATGTGAAAATCGAGGGACCCAGTTGCATTATTTGTAAAATGTCATGATTTTGGAAGCTTAACTTGTGACTTCAGTGCTAGAGGTTGATGATATCCTGGACCTCTCAGCTCTTCCATGATAACAAAAGGTGAAAATTTTGTAGCTCTGCCTAGCCATGATTCCCTTCACAAAATCCATTTCTGATCAGTCTTGCATCACTTCCCTCTTCATCGCAACATTTCCCCTGGGCCCATAGGGTTTGTACATGTTGTATCAAAGCCTAGTTGCTAATGAAAGTAGAGCACATAATACAGCAATACATCTTCAGGAGAAGCAGAAACATCATATTTATGGCTTCACTGCAGCAAGAATGCTTATTAGCAAAACCATAATGTTTATCCTTCAATGTCCTCCAGTTTTAGTCATTATCCTATTGGCCCAACAGTCAGAATCCTCATTTCCAGACTGGTCTCTTGTATTTTTAGAATCCTTTCCCCCCATCATTCTACTCAACTGATGTAGGATGGAAACTTTTTTCCTGAGAGCAATATTTAACTCGCCCTTAGTTTGACCATCTTCTATTTAACTGGGTTGTTATTTAATTACTATTCCTTTCTCTCTGTTTTATTCACAGAGGTACTTAGCCCCGCTCAGCACTCTGTCATGCATTAAGTGATATGATTGACATCTGTCATTCATAGTTCATTCTGTCTCTCTTATCCTCTTTCCTTGCAGGGGGAGAGGAGGAGAAATGGGTTCACAGTGGAATGTTTTGTTTGGGTAGGATTTCAATTCATGGGGACTTAATAAAACACCCACACAGATCTGTGCCTGTTAGAGCAGCCGGCCTAAAGAAATGTGCCTTGTGCTTAGAGTGGAAGACAATGAGGTTTGTGAAGGTCTTTAGTTCCTGTGGTAGTTCATTCCATAGTCTAGTATTGGCTTCCAAGACCACTCTGTCTCCCAAACAGGTGACTTTTCCCTTCATGGTAGAACCCATTGTGTTCAAGGAGAATTGTTGTCTGGGCAATCTGATGGCTTCTTACTCCCAACAAAAGAAAATCTGGCTCAGCTCACAAACACTCTGCTAACTGAAGAGGGTCAACGTTTGTAACAGTTTGTATTGAATAATTTGATCTTTCCTTTTTATTTAAAAAATTGAATCCTGTTGTTTCTGTCTCGTGGAGGAGTTAAGGCTCTGATGATTACCCAGCACATCTTAGGTCACAGGTCCAGTAAAGGCCAAAAATAATTTTCCTCTGACTGCAAGGTGTCTTAAGTGGGCTAAATTGGTTGGTGTCAGCTCAGTCCTTAACTGGGCACTTGTGCATGTTCCAAAACCTGCTGACATAAGTTGGACAGAGTGGCTTGCTTGCTGGGAGCCTTACCATAAGAGGCCAGTCATGAATGGGCCATTGATGGACTGATCCTCTTGCTCTTTAGGTTAGGAATGAAACTGGGGCCTGTCCTTGGGATTGATGAAGAACTTTGGCACCTTTCAGGAGTAAATCACATTTATTATTAATAATTATTGACCAATAGCTAGTGGAAAGCAGCGAGGACACAGGCTCTCTATGGCCATCATGCCTTCTCTTCTTTAATGGCCAGTCAGCATGGATTGAATTAGGAACTGCTTCCTTATTCAGTGCTACTCATGTTGTTACCTCTTCCTTGCACCCTGTTGACTTGTCTCCACGTAAACTGTAGGCTCTGTAGGGGCAGAGACTATCTTCTTTATTACATATCTTTATAGCACATGGTGTAGCAGGATTGTGATACTACATCAGGGTGCCAGGATGCTACCATAATGCAAATAATAAATACCTGCTTCCAGGACATACTAATTTCACTAATGGCCTGCATTCCTCAGGCAGTCTTGACAGGGCTGTTGTGTGGTTTGGGGTCATTGGGAGTCTGGTGGAAATGGTAGGGTTTATCCCTAATTAAGATGCATGTAGCTAGAGATAATAGTTAATACACTTGTGTGATGGCATGGCACCCACCTCTCATGAGCCCCCTCCCCCCTTTGGGTTGGATGTGTGGTGCAGTCTTTAAACAGTTCTGGCCCTGATATAGGGCTATACCCTCAGGGACTTGCCCTCTTGGTCTGTTCTGGCCCTACCTCTCCAGTGGGGCCTGTGTTTATTGCTTTCTGATTGTAGGTCACTTCTCTAGTGTCCTATGCATGGGACCTCAGCCCACCTGCTACTCCAGGTCCCAGCTCAGTGAGCCTAAGAATAGTAACTATGCACCATTGTGTCCCTTTAATAAACTGATTTTGGTTCTCTGGGGCACTTTCCCAGGGCCCCAGCCTTCACCAATTCCTCTCCGTTAGCTCAGGGCTCTTTCTCACCCTTCCCCTGTCCCTGACAGAAAGGAGCTGTCTGTGGGGCTGCAGTTCTCTTTGGCCAGCCAGAAGCACTGGTCTACACTAGCGATGGGCAACCTAGGCTTGTGAGGGAGCTCCATTCACCTCAGCGGGCTGCAAGATTGTTGTAACCATGTCAGTCTCCTGGGAGAAGGTACTTTTGCTCACTGCGTTTGCATATCTAGAATTGACGGGATGTGTTGACTGAAGGGTAGCAGCGCTGGGATTGGATGCAGAGGGAGAGCATGGCTCTCGCAGTCAGTGCTGTGTGCAATCAGCATGCACCTCACTTCACCTGCCCTCACTTTGTGCGTGTGTCACTTTAGCAATACTGGCAGGAAAAAACTATGTGGACAGAAACCAGTGGAACTGCAACCCCATGCATGAGCAGTGGTAAATAAAATCTCCTGGCCCACACACAGAAGCCTGATGGACTGCATGTGGCCTTTGTCCGGCAGATTGCCCACCACTGATCTGCACTTCTCTGGCTCTCCAGCAAGGAGCTGCCTCTCTCTAGCTGTGCAGTTCCTTTTTATGTGACTCTCCTGGGTCCTGATTGGCTGATCCCTGCAGCCTCTCTGATTGGATAGCCCTTTGCAATCTCCCTCCAATTGGCTTCTTCCTGCAAAGTCTCTCTGGATTGCTTGGAGGACTTAGCTTCACTGTTCCTTTCTTCGGACAGGTGAAGCAGAAGCCATCCAGCACGGGACCTCTGGGCCTAGTCCACCCCATCATAGTTTGTTTATACGCAGAAAGTACATGATAGGCCCTTGCAATAAGAATTTCCATGTGCCATATGAATGACTCAAACAATGCATTAATTGACAAACAACCATGCAACAGTGACCACAAGGGAATAATTCTTATTTAACAGAATATACCTAGCACAAGCCAGTTTAAAAAAAACATCCCAGGGTCCCCATTCCCTCCTGCTCCCACTCTTTATGCTGCTGCAATCATGCAAGGGAAACAAAGGAACTGATGTTTCAGTTGCTGAGAATAAAGGGAGCTGTAGTGAGAAAGAATTCCCAGTCAACCATCATGTTGAATCCAAATTCATTGCACTGACATGCTACAAAACAGCAATGGTCTCCTTTTGTCAGCAAAGAGGAGACATTTGTAGCAGCTGTCTGGTATAGGCTGTCCTTTTATTGCTGCAAAGGTGAAGACGTGTGCAAATTGGTCACCAAGGGGTTCTTCTGTGTGGTAGGAGCCTTTGAGGATGTGACAGCTTTGCAAATGAGTGAAGGCTTGGAGCATGACTGTGTGCACATGAAGGGTTAGGGGTCACCAAATGAAATTAATAGGCAGCAGGTTTAAAACAAGCAAACGGAAGTTTTTCTTCACTCAGCGCACAGTCTATCTGTGGAACTCCTTGCCAGAGGATGTGGTGAAGGCTAGGACTTAACAAGATTCAAAAAAGAGCTAGACAGATTCATGGAGGTTAGGTCCATCAATGGCTATTAGCCATGACGGGTAGGAATGGTGTCCCTAGCCTCTGTTTTTCTGGAGGTAGGTGACAGAATAGGGATCGCATGAGGATTACCTGTTATGTTCCCTCCCTCTGGGGCATCTGGTATTGGTTGCTGTTGGCAGACAGGACACTAGGCTAGATGGACCTTTGGTCTGGCCCAGTATGGCCGTTCTCATGTTCTTATGTGCGTGCTGTTCATTTATTTCTAGTACAAGTCACAAACTTGCAAAGACTGAAAAAGTGCATCCTGCACACACCCAGCACAGCCCAGAGAAAAATGTGCCCTGAGTAGTAAAGGAAGTTTGATTTTTCCTCCCTCCCTTGCTCAAACACAGAGCCTCCCCAGCTTTGACCTCTTTGCCCCTTGCTCCTATTGCATTATCTGCCCTGTCCACTCCGTATCTCACCTTGTACCCTCTTTTTTAGTCTGGACAACTCCACAGGGAAATTACATGGGTCCCTTCCACTCTGAATTCAGAGCTGCCCTCTGTCTGTTCCACCACTACTGAGTGCCATGTTTCTTCCCTCCTTTACACTCTGTAATCTGCCTCCTTCCTTCTCTGTCCATGGCCTCCTTGCCCTCAAGACAAAGACAGACAAGTTCTGGTGTGACTTTCTCCCTCCTCTCTCTGTTCTGCCCCTAGTTGCTGAGATAGGCGACTCTCACCCCTACTTGCCACCATCCCACCTGGATCCTTGTCTTAGTCTTAAATGTTAAGACCAGAAGGAAGCATTATGGAGCCTAGGGCTTCCACTGGTGATTCAGGCATCCCAGTAACTTGCTGCTGAACCACTGGTACACTGTAGGCAAAACATCCAATCTCCCTCTTCCCACAGATACTCACCTCCCTCCTTCCCCTCAGAGCACTTGGTATTGTGCTCACAAGCCAACCCTAGGGGCCATTGTATCTTCCAATTTTTGAGCCATCTGGTTTAACCTTGAACAGCTTCCCATGGGCTGTTTACAACTGCTGCCACTCTAGCTCATTCGTGGACCTCCTGCTCCGTGCTACTGACATAGCTGTGGAGAAACAGAGGCCTTCCCATTTCTGGGCTGTCAGTGTAGCACCTCGTGAGCATCAACTGACTTCATCAGTCGAGAGCAGGGGTGGGCAATAATTTTTGATGGGGGCCACTCCAAGAATTTGGTAAGTGATCAAGGGCCGCACTCTTCCATGATATTAATGGAAGAGATGTGGGGTCTAGGATGGAGGCTGAGTGCAGACGGGAGCTTGGGGTAAGAGACTGGGCTGCAGGAGAGGTTGTGGGATCTGGGAGGGAGTTTGGGTGAAAGAGGTGGTTGTGACGTGAGGCAGGGAACTGGCTTGCACAGGGGTTTGGGTTGTGACTAGGGATGTCAGATAGTGTGTAATAGAATAGTTGACTAATCACATGAATTCGTAGCAGCTAGTTGATTGTTCTAAGTTCCCAGGGGTGGAGCCAGCAGCCAGTGTGCTCCGGCCCACTCCCGGGGAGTCCCCTGCTACCGCACACCGCTGCCACTGTATCAGAGGCAGCAGCGCAGGGTGCTCGGGGGAGCCAGTTTAAAAACCAGCTCCCTGCACAGACTGGCTGCCTGCTGCCCTGCACTGCTGCTTCTGATACAGAGGCAGCAGCTCAGGTTAGCAGCAGCCCCTGTCTGTGGGCAATCCGAGCTCCCCACAGGCAGAGGCTGCTCCAGCCTCTGTCTGTGGGAAGCTCAGACCCACTGGGGACAGGGGCTGATGCCACAAAGTAGCTTCTGCCCATGATAAGCCTGGGCCTGCCATGGGCAGAGCCTGCTTCACAGCAGCCTCCCCAGCTCCTTCTTCCATCCCCCTGGTGCTGCGGCTTCTGATAGGTGGCACCACAAAGCCAAAGCTGGGTGAGGGAGTCCATCTTTTACGCTGGCTTTCCCCCTTAGTGCCTCTGACACTGAGACAGCAAAGGTGAGGGGAATGCAAAAAGTTGACTAGATTAACTGATAAGCCTAGGCTCATTGGTTCATCGTCTAATCAACTACTCTTTGACATCCATAGTGGTGACCTGTGGCAGGGGATTGGGGTGTGTCTGGGTGGGGTATGGGTGCAGGAGTAAGGGTTGGGGGGTATTTTTCCCATCCTTGGTCTAGAGATAGATATGTGGAAAACAATTTCAGACAGCAGAGATCTCTAATCTAGAAGTAAAAGGCATAACAAGATCCCAGGGTGGGAAGCTGATGTTGGACCAATTCAGACTAGCAATAAGTAAATTTTTTCCACAATGAGGATAATTAATCATCGAGATATCTCCTATTGATGTATTGCATCCTCTACCACTTGAAGAGCAACATGGATGTTGTTCTTGCTCTAGCTCAACCAGAAGTTATGTGCGTGACGTAGACTCCCCCAGGCTACGTCTACACTGAAGAATTTTTGTGTAAAAACTTGCAGAGTGTCCACACTACAAGTGCATTCTTGTGCAAGAAAAATTACAGTCAATCATAAGAACACAAAGAGGAATAACTCTTGCACAAAAAGCCCTATGAGGAGTAAGCCTTCTTGCTCAAGAAACCCCTATGGTTAAAATGGCCATTAGAGCTTTCTTGCACAAGAGAGTGTCCACACTGCCATGGACGTTCTTGCGCAAAAGCACATGGCAGTGTGGACACGCTCTTGCGCAAGAACTTTTGGTGCAAGAACTCTTGCGCAAGAAGCCTGCAGTGTAGATGTAGCCCCCGTGAATTCTATGGCTATTCAGGAGGCCAGATGATCTAATGGTCGGTCCCTTCTGGCTGTAAAAAAAAATCTACACATCTCTAATGACCTCACAGTGATTGTCACCACCTGGAAACCCCCTGGTGTTTTGGGTTAGGGCTGCTAGGAATCTCTCTTCACTGCTCACGGTAGTAGGAATCTAGACAAAACTTCTCTCCTGATTGTAGTAAACTATTCTGATCTAGTGCTAGTGGTAAATAAAGGTCTTTCTCCCTAATGAAGGCTGTGAAGAGGCAAGGAGACTTTGCAAGGGGAAAGGGATGGCAGTTGGCCAATGACTGCCAGTGTGGCGGAAGGTGTCTCCTGTTTTCAATGTGTCCTTCCTGGTAGATGTTCCTGCATGATTGGGGGAAGAGAGCGGAAGGTGCCCTGTGGCAGGTTTAGCAAGGATGAAGAGTTAACAAAACAGCAAAAAACTCCTTCCACATCTTGCAACTGACTGTTTTCAGCCTCTTGCGGGCCTGTTTGATGCTAAGGATAACTCTGGCCACACCTTTTCCCTTTTCGCAGCAGTGTTACACAGTAACCCTCTGACCCTTTCCAAAAAAACCCCACTCCAACTGTAGTGCATGGGGAGAGACATTTAGTACAAGCCTCTTAAAGTAACTTGCTCTTCAGCAGGGAAAGTGATGGCTGGATTCCAAGAAATTTTAAACAACTGGCTCTAGGAAGCTCCAGGTAGGGTCCTGCCAATGCCACACCACTGACTGCTGTAGGGGAAGTGTCTCCATCCAACTGTCATGGTGGGACAGGCATGTGACCTCTCCATGTAACATTGCTCAATGCTTCCAATGGGAGCCCTGGCTCCTGTGACCTAAGGGGATCCAGCTACATGCTGTTCCAAGGTTCCTGGTGCTCCCGGAATAAAGGCACTCTCAGATTCATTGTGCACAGCTAGCCATATACCTGCTTACACAAAACTTGCCAAGCCCTGTCCTGGAATGGACTTGTGTAAAATCACAGCGGCATTCCATGGGGATTGTCTCCACCACCATGGTTCCTGAGTTGCAGAACGTGACGAGATCTCACTCCTGGAACATGTCACCTCCTGTATGCTGGGATAGGCTGAAAGAACAGCATTCCCCCTCAGCGTAGGCAAAAACTAGGGCCCTTGGTTGTTGGGTTTTCAAAGACTACACTTAATCAGCATGGCTACAAAAAACAAAAGCCAACTTTAGTCACACAAGGTTGGATCAGCCAGTTAATCTTGGCCTTCAAAATCCTCTGCTTTTGTAGGGTGCATTCCATTGAACAACAAACACAGTGTCTGTTTGCCTAAAAGAAAGATGCATCCTTCCTGTACATCCTACAGGATGTACACATGCTACCAGAAATGGGCAGCAGGTATTCCTTTCTTCTCCTCCTAGCCTCATATTTGTGGCTTAGGTTATACCCTGACACATCTGTGTTCAGTCAGTTGGAGACCAGTCACCCTGAGACTGCCTCCCACCTTAGATTTATATATGTTTTTTCCTATGATGTCAAACAATGAAATACATTAAATCAGCCATATGTTGAGTTTATCATTCCAATAATATTTTGGAACATCACACACACGCAGCAACCTTATTGTAGCTACAGAAAAATGTCCAATGAAAGCACCTTTTCTTAATGCTGTGCAACCTCTACATTGCAGGCAGGCTACAAAAAAGATGGTTACTATCAAGTCTTATTTTCAAATTGGCTAAAATATTCCCTATGAATCTTGCTTGTTTAAAAGAATGTCTAACTTTCATCTGCTAGTTTTGGCCTAAGATGAGGTTTTACTTGCTAACCCTTTGAAATTGATGAACAAACAGTTACACAAGCCTTGTCAAGTTCTCTTCATGGGGGTGGGAAGCACACAGCCTGCCATTCTCTTCATGGGGGCGGGGGGAAGAGTTTGAAAGCTCTCTGATGGAGTTGTGTCCAAATGCCTCATCTGTTTTGCATTCTGTATTTTCTCATTTCAGTAACTCTTGAAATCCTGTCACATTGGAGGAACCCCAGGAACCCTCGCATCTTTAACAGCACAGATGTGGCATGAAGGAGGCCAGGAGGAGAATGTTGATTGCTACTTGCTATAGCAAGGCTGGTATGGAGAATCCCTGCAAAGAGTGCTCCAGACCAGCACTAGGATGGTTCTGAGGCCTCTTGAGTGTCTCACCAAAGCTCCCTTGAACAGCAGTACTGTATTCACCACTGACATGATCTTTGCAAGTATGTGCCATGTAGGACAGCTGTAGCTGGGTCAACTCATCAGCACGGTACCCCCGATGGCCTCTTTGGGAGTTAGCTCTTCTAGCTATAGAGCACCCAGGGTATGTCTAGATTACATGCCTCTGCCAACAGAGGCATGTAAAATAGGCTACCTGACATAGTCAATGAAGCGGGGATTTAAATATCCCCCGCTTCATTAAAATAAAAATGGCCACCGCACTGTGCTGGCTCAGCTGATTGTCGGCACAGCACGGCAGTCAAGACGCGGATCGGTCGACAGGGAAGCCTTTGTCGACTGCTCCCTTACGCCTCATGAAACGAGGCATTGTCAACCGATCCGCGCCTTGACTCGCGCACTGTGCCGACAATCAGCTGAGCCGGCACAGCGTGGCGGCCATTTTTATTTTAATGAAGCGGGGATATTTAAATCCCCGCTTCATTGACTATATTGGGTAGCCTAATTTACATGCCTCTGGCGACAGAGGCATGTAGTCTAGATGTATCCCCACTGTTGACCAGTCTCTTGCCCTCAGTTACCTGTCTTCTGCACTACTTCAGGCCCCATGTTCCTTCTAGCCCACAGTGCCCCTTCCCCATGATACTGCCCTCTGGCAGAGTCCCCACACTGTGGGATCCTCCCCTCCCAGGGAGCCCCATTTTCCCCTATACTTACCCACTTCCAGTTGCCATCTAGCCCCTGACTCAAGGCAAACTGCAGTCTGAAATGGCCACTCATCATTGGTAAGGGAGTGTGGACCTGCTGTACTACCCTGTCTGCAGCCCTAATATCCCTCAGGCCTCTCTATTAGGCCTGAAGCCTGGGAGTTGGGTCAGGCCAGAGTTCCACAGATCTACCAGGCCAGTCTGGCTCAGGGACTTTCTGTAGCTTCCCAGGCAGCCAAGTCTTTCCTGCTCCACAGCTGGAGGAAGACTGAGCTCTTCTCAGCCCTTGCAGCCTTTTATAGGGCCCTGCCTGGCCCTGATTCACTGACTGCTCCCTGCCCTGATTGGTCATGGTTGCTCAAGCCTTTTCTGGCTAACGTGTAACCCTCTCCCTGCTGGTGTGGGCTACCACACCACTGCAGAGTCCACAGCTCTTTATGACTCACCTGCCAGATCACTGTTTGCTGGGCTCTTTGAGAATTTGGGTGCTATAATTTCTAACCCTTTTTTTTGCTTATGAAAATATATGTCTGTTGCTTGCTATTGATTTACCTGTAGAGAAATTAAAACTCAGACCAGAAGTAGGAATTAGGGGAGATAATCCACACTGGGCATGTCATTTGTCTTGTAAAGGGAACCCTGTTTGAAGCCTTAGAAATATAGCAGGAAGTATAAGAACCTGAATTGCTTTGCATAGATCTCAGACTACTAACCTTTCAAGCCATGGTATGTATGGCAGCATTCGTTATGCTGTGGTTTGTATTGCCGTATTATTGCCTATTTGTGAGTATTCAGACATTTGCCAGGTTCAGCGGAAAATGTTTGCCCGTTTGGAAAGCATCACTAATTTTAGCACAAGAAAACTTCTGTACTGCACATTTTCTTTGTGCTATTTGTTCTCCTGCTGAAAAAAAATCCAGGCAGTAGCAGCAAGTCCACCATGTGACTTTCATGTTCAGCCCTGCTACATGGAACATGAGTAGATGAGCCCAAGCTCCAAACATGTATTTATAAAATGCCCTAAAATTTGAGGAATTTTTAAACTTTTCTTCTCTCCCCCAAACTTCTCATAAATTTCTTCCTTGAGAAAATTAAAAAACCAAAAACCCACCAATACAACTTTCTTGAAAGCTCAAAAAATAATTGACTTTTGGCTAAAACAAATGAGTTTTTGAAAAGAATAAAAAGATCACTTTTTGGCTTTTCTTTGAAAATTTCAACCAAAACAAATTTTCTATAAAGTTTTTTTTTTATTTGGCTGAAATGTCCTTGTAATTTTTTTTCTTTTTTTAAAGAAAGCTATAGGCAGATCTAGTGATGTATTCAAATGCTCTTCCTACATTCGTTAAACCCTTCAAGATATTCAGAGGAACTTATTTGACTGAAGCTGCAGGGTGTAGCTGAGTTAGTCTGTATAGAATCATAGAATCATAGAATACTAGGACTGGAAGGGACCTCGAGAGGTCATCGAGTCCAGTCCCCTGCCCTCATGGCAGGACCAAATACTGTCTAGACCATCCCTGATAGACATTTATCTAACCTACTCTTAAATATCTCCAGAGATGGAGATTCCACAACCTCCTGGGCAATTTATTCCAGTGTCTGACTACCCTGACAGTTAGGAACTTTTTCCTAATGTCCAACCTAAACCTCCTTGCTGCAGTTTAAGCCCATTGCTTCTTGTTCTATCCTCAGAGGCCAAGATGAACAAGTTTTCTCCTTCCTCCTTATGACACCCTTTTAGATATCTAAAAACTGCTATCATGTCCCCCTCAATCTTCTCTTTTCTAAACTAAACAAACCCAATTCCTTCAGCCTTCCCTCATAGGTCATGTTCTAGACCTTTAATCATTCTCATTGCTCTTCTCTGACCCTCTCCAATTTCTCCACATCTTTCTTGAAATGCGGTGCCCAGAACTGGACACAATACTCCAACTGAGGCCTAACCAGCGCAGAGTAGAGAGGAAGAATGACTTCTCGTGTCTTGCTACACAACACACCTGTTAATGCATCCCAGAATCATGTTTGCTTTCTTTGCAACAGCATCACACTGCTGACTCATATTCAACTTGTGGTCCACTATAACCCCTAGATCCCTTTCTGCCATACTCCTTCCCAGACAGTCGCTTCCCATTCTGTATGTGTGAAACTGATTGTTCCTTCCTAAGTGGAGCACTTTCCATTTGTCTTTATTAAACTTCATCCTATTTACCTCAGACCATTTCTCCAATTTGTCCAGGTCATTTTGAATTATTACCCTATCCTCCAGATTAGTTGCAACCCCTCACAGCTTGGTATCATCTGCAAACTTAATAAGCGTACTTTCTATACCAATATCTAAATCGTTGATGAAGATATTGAACAGAGCCAGTCCCAAAACAGACCCTCATGAACCCCACTTGTTATGCCTTTCCAGCAGGATTGTGAACCATTAATAACTACTCTCTGAGTACGGTTATCCAGCCAGTTATGCACCCACCTTATAGTAGCCCCATCTAAGTTGTATTTACCTAGTTTATTGATAAGAATATCATGCTTATCAAACACCTTACTAAGAGCGTATCAAACACCTTACTAAAGTCTAGGTATATCACATCCACCGCTTCTCCCTTATCCACAAGACTCGTTATCCTATTAAAGAAAGCTATCAGATTGGTTTGACATGATTTGTTCTTTACAAATCCATGCTGGCTGTTCCCTATCGCCTTGCCACATTCCAAGTGTTTACAGATGATTTCCTTAAAATCATCCTTAAGATAGGATGATTTCCTTAAGATAGGATAAACTTAAAAAACAACCAATAGTCTGGTAGCACTTTATAGACTAACAAAACGTGTAGATGGTGTCATGAGCTTCCGTGGGCACAGCCCACTTCTTCAGATGACCAGAGTGTTAGATGTCCAGGACCAAAATAAATAGGGAAGAAGGGGGGAGGGGTGGAAGAGGAAAAAATGGGAGGGGAGGATGAGAACAAGAAGAAGCAGTGGGTAAAAAATACCAAGGGGAAAGCCGAGCTGGAATGTAATAGGAAAAACAAATAGTCTCTGGCTGTGTCTAGACTGGCAAGATTTTGTGCAAAAGCAGCCGCTTTTGCGCAAAAACTTGCCAGCTGTCTACACTGGTTGCTTGAATTTCCGCAAGAACACTGACGATCTCATGTAAGATTATCAGTGTTCTTGCGGAAATACTATGCTGCTCCGTGGGCAAAAAGTCCTTTGCGCAGCTTGCGCAAAGGCCAGTGTAGACAGCTCAGATTTGTTTTATCGCAAAAGCCCCAATCGTAAAAATGGCAATCTGGGCTTTTTGTGCTAAAAGCGCGTCTAGATTGGCACGGACACTTTTCCGCAAAAAGTGCTTTTGCGGAAAAGCGTCCGTGCCAATCTAGATGCTCTTTCATAAATGCTTTTAACGGAAAACTTTTCCGTTAAAGCATTTATGAAAATCATGCCAGTCTAGATGTAGCCTCTAAGTACCTAAAGACTGGATAGTCAAAAGAGGCAGAGAAGACCCATTAATTAGCAAACAACAAATAGTCAGGTAGCACTTAAAGACTAACAGAACATGTAGATGGTATTTAGTCTTCTCAGTGGTGTGGCCCTCTAGTGGTTGGTCCTCAGGGGGTGAGTCCTGCTACTGCTGCAAGTTAAGGGAGCATTCCTTTAGATCAGCTAGTACAAGGCTTTCTGTGGAGATGCAAGTAATGGCTTAAGTCTCTGCCCCGCAGGTCTATGGATTCTTTACTACCTGCACATAGTGTCCCCCACAGGCGGATTTGATATATTTTCCTCTATATTTCTAACTAGAAGCAAGCTCCTTTGGCTCCAAGTTTATGAATTTCCAACTCCCCATCCCTTTGCATTCCTTTTAAATCATCCCTTTGTTCTAAGATACTCTGAGGATGGTTGGGTACCGTTCTCTTGTTGATGTTCCTATTTTATATTTTTCTTTTGATCCCAGTGTTTTCCTGTATTATTTTCACATGCAGCTAGGCAGGCTTGGATCACTGTGAATCTGTTTCTCTGACAGATTCAGAAGCTTTTCATGAGCCAAGACAGTGATACTCCAAGGCACTACAGCACTGTCTGAGTTTGCTGATTCTTCTTGCTTCTTTCCTAACCTTCTGATGAGCTTTTGAATCCTCCCTGAGCTGCTGGGCTGTCACTTTCTCCTGGCAGAGAAGGGCATATGCTCCATTTTCTGTGAATTTCACATCACCCCCTGTGGCTGGAATCCCTGCCCTGCAGCTGAATCAAGGATCGGTGTTGTCAAGAAACTGCGGCAACTGCTATTTCTCACTGTCTTAGTTTGCCTTTCCTTAGAGGTTTGTAATCAGGAGGCTGACCAAGACCTGCATTACTAATGCAGATGAAGAAAATCTGTCTGCCCCAGCCCTTTTAGAGGTGAACAAAATTCCAGCTGGCTTCAATGGGGATTTGATGTGAGTTAGCACCAGGAAGCTGAGCAAGGGAAGGAACTGGGCCCACTTGTCAGAGCAGGTGTCAGGTGCTGGGACATGGCACAGAGGATGAGAACCTGGGGTGGAACGCAGAGTCAGAACTGGGTTAACTGGAGTCAGGGAAAGCAGGAGCAGAGCTGGGTCTGAGGCAGGATCCAGGCTGGGACATGGGGACAAGGTGGGGTCCATTTCTGTGGCAGGTCAGGGACCTACCTCATTGCACAGCCAGCCTCATATTGTTTGGGCTAGGCACACTGTTTAAAGCCAATGGAACCCATGAATGTGATAGGCTCTGTCACTCTGGGTGGGACATTCCATGGTGCTTGGCTCTCCACCAGACCCACCAATTGGAAAGGTGGGGGGAGCAATTGCCCTGGGGCTCAGTGATTCAAGGGCTCCTGGCCACCATGGCTGCTAGTGTGGCAGCTGGAGCCCTTGGCCCTTTCGGTCACCATTGAGAGCAGGGAGTTGGTCCCCTTCATCTTACCCAGTGGCCAGCAGTGTCCGCTCCCCAGCCCTCTATCACTCATTGGACATTGCTATGGCTATGCGAGTGTGGCAGTCACTCAGGGACATGCTGTTCTAGGGTCTAACCCATAGCTTCTCATAGTCCTCTGCAGAGAGGACTTTTGCTTGCATATTGAAATGCCAACAGACCTGGGTCATCAGCAGGTGGGATTGAACCTGCGACCTTTGTAGCTAAAGCCGCAAGCCTCCCCTGCATGAGCTCAAAGACAGCAGCCTCTTAGCTAAAGCTATAGAGCAGCTGTCATTTTCTCTTGTGATAGTCCTGGTGCCTCGGGGTTGACAATACTTGGCATGAAAATACTTGGCCCTGAACTTGGGGTGAAAGGAAAGACTTCCCAAAGAAGGCCTCAGTGTGAGCTCAAAGGCTTGTCCTTCCCCAACAGAAGTTGGTCCAATGAAAGATGTTTTCCCATCCATCTCATTTCTCTAATATCCTCCAGCTGGCATGGCCACATTACTGTGTGTTGTGAAGAGACAAATACACAACAAGATGACACCAGCAAGTAACGATCTAGTGACCTACGAATTGCCGCTCTCATTTCCTTTTTACTGACGTGGATTTGTCTCTGTCTTAGTTACACCTGGCCACTGCTAATTTATGTCAGTTACTATTCAGCATTGGGAGTAATAGAATAACTTTTTATCATGCCCTGTCATTAAGATATTGTCACTCCTTTCATGATGGGGGACTTGGTCCCCTCAGGGCAGAGATTAGATAGGTGGGAAAACATTGGCCATTGTGTCTCACTGGGAGAGTTTATATGAAAACTTTAAATGGATGAAAAAGAGCTGGTGCCAAAAAGGCAGCATCATTTCTGCCAGTGATGTAATGGCATCCAGTATTTGTTTTGATGGGATGAAAAGGGCTGGGATAATTAGCTTTGCTTCATCTTAAAATAAAATATAAAATTAGGCTCTTGGTGTCTTTTTCAAGCAGTTGCTTGTTTTCTTTCATGTTTTGCTTTGTACACTCTCTGCTCTGATGTCCTGGCTGCAATCCTGAGCTTTGCTGAAGGGATGCAGACTTCAGTGAAGTCTCCCCCCCCCCCCCCCATGAATTGTAAGCACTTTCCTCTTGTTCAAAAGGAAACAAAAGTGGCTTTAGTGATATAAAGTTGCCAGAGGCAACCCTGGCCAAAATCAGCTTTCTTTAGCTTCTGTGACTTGTCTAGCAGATCAGTACAATAAGTAAGTATAATTAACATTTCCTGACCGGGCAGGCTGAGGGACTGATTGCATTGCAGCAGGGAGAGGAGCTGTCCAGCCTCCACGGTCTTTGCCTTCCCTGAATATCAGCTTAGCTCTGTTTGTTTTTTTGGAGAAGTTTAGAAAGGGGATAGACATGGAGACCTGACCCAGCTCTCTTGGCTAAGCCTCTGTTTCGCTGGGATTTATGCATGGCCCACTACCAGTGGGGGGAAACATGTTCCCAGATGCTGTGTAGACATATTGTGGACCCAACCGTACAAGGCTGCAGGGGAATGCTGTGGAAAATCTAAGGCTGCTTTAAAAACTCTCCCTCTCTGCTGCAAATGAGAATGTCACTGAAACGAAGTGGCTGGCACATCTGCTTCAAAGCTGAGGCCATGAGCGCTTCTAGTTTTGGGAAGTTTGATTCCATTTGGTAGGGGGTAGTGGTGTGTATGTGCATCAGCGGCTTCATAGTGATCCCCCTCCCACCTCCTTCACCCTGCCCGGAGCAGATCCATGTGGAGCAGCTTGCGACTGCAGCCTTTAGGTTCCTGCAGGGCTCCTGGCTGTGAGCTGCCTAGGTAAGTGCCTCCCAGCCAGAGCCTGCCTCTGGCACCCCCTCTACTCCCCAATTACCTGCCCCAGGCCACCACCCAAACCCTCTGTACCCCTTTCCCCCAGGTCATAACTCCTTCCCAGACCCTGCACCCGCTCCTATATCCTTCCCCCAGACCAGAATTCTCGTTGGCATCCATACCCCCTCCCTGACCCTGCTCTCCATTCCTCTGCCCCAAGCCATCACTCAAACTCTCTGCATCCCCTTCACCCAGGTCACAACTCCCTCCCAGACCCTGCACCCTCCTCCTAGAGCCCTTCCCTCAGCCAGAATCCTCTCCTGCACCCATACTCCCTCTCAGACTCCACCCCCCCACCTGCACCCCAGTCTCCTACCCCAAGGTCCCTTCTGCACCCAATCTCTGTCCCAGACCCCAAACCCCCTCAGTAGAAATGCGGCCTTTGACCACTTGCCAAAATCTTGGAGTGGTCTCCCATTAAAAATTATTGTCCACCCTTGATCTAGTCCATGTTGGGCATTTACAGTAGGGATGTTAAATGTCAGTTAATTGAATAGTCAAGTAACCTCATGAATTTTTATTGGTTAGTTGACTATTCTATAGTCCCCAGGGGCGGGGCTGGCAGCCACTGTATCAAAGGCAGCAGCACATGGTGCCAGGAGGGTCCAGGAGGTCCATGAGAGGAGCCAGTTTAAAAACCAGCTCCCCTTCCGGCTGTCACCCAGTGCTGCTGCCTCTGATAAAGAGGCAGCAGCATGGAGAGGCAGCAGCCCCTGTCTAAGGGCAGGGGTCTGAGCTCCCAGACCTGTTGCAAGCTGGAAGTAAGCTGGGCTGCCTGATCACCTGGTCCTAATACACTTTAAATGCAGAGCCAGAGCAGGGATAGATTCTGGACCTAGCCCGAGCCAGAACTGAACTGGGCTGCTGGCCAACCCGCTAAAAAATTTACTCTCAAGGGTGTGGGGGGGGAGAGGGAAATGCATGTAGTCTATAGCATTAACCTACCAGCTTTTGCTTATCAATTAATCGGTTAATCAACTACATTATTACATCCCTAGTTTACAGTTTTAACAGTCCCTTTATCTCCTGTCTTCCTTTGCTGTAAGTAACCTTTCAATACACCTTTAATTTTTCTCCAGTCTGAGTTGTATCTTGACTGATATACTACGGGGAACTCGGTAATGAGCCCTAACTAAACATCACTCTTCTCCTTTTCCAGGAGACAGGTCCCCAGGAAGCAACTTATCTGTTTCTGGCTGCCAGTGAGATGCGGAGACTGCTGCTTGCACTTGTAGGAGATGGCGTAAGGCATCGTGCGGGGACAGCGTGGGTGCAGAGTGGTTCGGTTTAGAGCTGGCATAATGGATTGCACAGAAGAAGCTGCATTTGTAGTTGCACAACAAGAATTTTTACTTGGTTCTGCAACACCTAGGAATGATGTATTCATGTGCGTCATCTACTGGCACCTTATACATTAGCTAGCTATTACATATGGGTATGGACAGGGTGTCCTCTTGTAACAGGGCCATGTACTCTGAAGGGAATACGGTCTCATCACGATATGGCGAGTTTCAAACAGACCCCTTTCACATTTTAGTTAAAATGCTGCCCGCCGCTCTGGCCTGTTCAGAAGCACATGGAAGCCACGTGCAACGTGCTCTTGGCTAGGAGGTTGAAGGGGCACCTGCAAAGCAAGATTGTTTCCTTTGCACCCAACTGCACCCATCAAGGCACAAATGGGCTCGGCATAGTTTGCCTCTACCTGAACACAGGGGTCTGTCCATGCAGTGGTGAGGATTGCTGGAGCTTTTTCCGACAGGGGAGAAGAGAACAAATTGTGTGTCTGATGGGAAGCATCCAGGCAAGAATGGCTCAATATGGGCGTTGGAGACACGGATGCCCTCAAAGTTCAGGGGTGGGTTGTGCTCAGTCCTGGCTCAAGCCCATCACTAATTTAAACTGGGGGGGATTTATTTCAGGCTACAGCAATCTATTAATGGTTGCTTCTGATTTACATAAATAATTGACTGCTCATTAATAGCTCATTAGGAAGATTGAAAGCAAGGTGCTTACAGCAAATCCAGAAGAAAGAGAAGGGGGCAAAGTCCCTGCTTGTCAATTACACTGTGGATTCACAGTGCAGGAGCCGGAGACCTGATTGCTTATCAATGGACTGACAGAGCTAAGCATTCATCTGCAAACCTCTCTGGAGACGAGCCCTCGAGTGTGACGCCAAGAGGAAATTAGCAGAGCCCTGCAAATCTGCGGATAACTGCTTTATATCCCTGGGTATCCACATTCATGGATATGGATATGAATATCTGTGGCTCATTTTTGTGGATACAGATGTGGGTGCAAATTTTGGACCCATGCAAGGCGCTAGAAATTAGGAGAGGCTGTTGGGGGAAGGGGTGCTCCCATGTGGCGGGGACAGAAAAGGCTCACCGTGCACACCTTGACGATGGATGACAGGGAACTGGAGATGCCAGGCCTGGGCTGGCTGCAGGCCAGTGGGAGAACTGCTAGAGATGAATGAACAAGTCTCTTCTGAGGGAGATGTGATGTGGGTCCTGAGGAGGCAGCCCAGCTAACCAAGCTAATCCAAATGCAAGCCCAGGTCTCAGTGCTCCACAGGAAGGTGTGGGTGGCAGATTCTGCTGCCAGTCCTTTGGTTTTATTCCATCCCACACTCCCCATGCTCCTTTCTGTTGGCGGGCATCAAAGCTGGGCTTCTTTTGTGCCAATGCTTTGTGGGAAAGAAAGGAATGGGCAGCTCTTTATCTACTAGACACAGTCTTTCTCCAGAAAGAGTCCTGGGTACTATGCTGCTCTCCCTCCGCTCCCCTCCCCCCCACCTGCAGGAGCCTCAGGCAGTGAATGAATGAGGCAGAGATGACAGCCCTGGAGCTGCAGACCACTGGGATTTGGAAGGATTCAGAGAAAAGAGTGGAGAAGACTGGTTTTGTCTCTCCTCAGTCCAACTTGCGAGGGCTGTCTCAACCCTGAATGGCAGTAAAGCTCCCCTCTTTCCCAAGACTCCCCATCCCTCTCTCTATGCCAGGTCAGTCTCCACCCCATATTGGCCATTTTCCTTCTAGCCCTGGAGGGGGCAATAATTTTTGATGGGGGGCCACTCCAATACTTTGGTAAGTGGTCAAGGGCCACACTCTACCATGATATTAATGGGGGGAGTGCAGGTCTGGGATGGAGATTGGGTGCAGAAGGGAACTTGGGTAGGGTACTGGGGTGCAGGAGGCATTGTGGGGTCCGGGAGGCAGATTGGGTAACAGAGAGGCTTGTGACCTAGGATAAGGGATTGGGATGTAGGAGGGAGTCCAGGGTCTGGGAGATGGTTGTGACCTGAGGCAGGGATGTAGGAGGGAGTGCAGGGGTTTGGGTTGTGACCTAGGGCAGGGGATTGGGGTGTAGGAGGGGTGCAGGGTCTGGGAGGGGATTGTGACCTGGGGCAGAGAGTTGGGGTGCAGGAAGTGATGGGATGCCAGAGGCAGGCTCTGGCTGGGAGGTGCTTACCTTAGGTGGCTCCCAGCCAGCAGTCCAATGGGACCCTCAGGCATGGTCCCTCTCTGCTGTGCCCCCGAATGATGTGGGGGCCATGTGTAGTCTGTGCACTGCATACCCTTTGGGGGAGGGGCCCTCTGCAAGCTACCCACACTGCAAGCATAGCCCAGGCAGCTCCAATTGGCTGCTTTCTGGCCAATGGGAGCTGCAAGATTGTGCGGCAATTGTGGGTGGGGTCAATGCATGAACTCTTCTCCTGAAGGTGTTCTGAGCATGATGCACATAACCCCCTCAGCTGGCCCCTTTGAGCAGCATGTGTGGGTTCAGCAGGAAGGGAGCCTATGTGAGGCCCCCACTGGGCTGCAGGATGGTGGCGGGTTGGATCCGGTGTCCACCCCATTCTAGTGTCTACTGCCTCAACTTGCCTCTGCGCCATAGGGGAGAGATAATATGGCCAGGGTAAAGGGTGTGTGGCAATCTGAGAGCCCCCCTCCATGCAGCCCATCAAAACTGGTCTCTCCTAGGGTTCCTAAAAGCTTCCAGGGCTCCAAGACTGGTCTGTAGCTACCTCCTAATTCTGTAGGAGACAGAGTCTCCTGGGATGTGCGTGCGCGCACACACACACACACACACACACACACACACACATGCTCTGGCCTGGGGGACACACACACAGACACAGACACACAGAGGCTCTGGCCTGGGACTACACCTGAAAATGTGAGCTGTAGGCTGGGGTTCTGGTGGCATCTGTTCCACATTCCAGTGAGAGGCTGGCAGGGCACTGCTCCAGCTCGGCAGGGCACTGCTCCAGCTCGGCAGGGCCTGCTGCGGGTCGGGGGGTGTTCCAGCCTGGACAGAGCAGCCCCTGACCCAGCCTGGCATAGGGCTGCTCTAGCCTGGCTCCCTTCCTGCCGTCATTTAATCGGTTAACTGGTTAAACATAATGTTTAACAGATTAGCCAGGATTTTACATCCCCATTCCACAGTGAGGTCAGCCTCAAGGACCATAACTGGCTACAGGAAATCTAGCTGCACCAAACCTTATTTTGCTAAGATGTGGCCAAATCTAACCTTAAACTCTAACCCATGTGCCCTTCTCCTCTCTCCTTTGTGTGTTGTTCCTGATAGTGTGAGATGTTTGGTGCAGACCATCTTCGCTGTCTGCAGAGCATCTACCATGTTGTAGGTACTTCTGGAGGCACCTACATGACAATAACACTCACAGGAGGGAATACTTGGTGGGAAATAGCCCGCTCAATGTGGCAAACTCTGAATAGAATGAGTCTCTTTCCTTTTGTGACAAAGCATCGACTGACATCCTTGAATTGTGTCTGACGCCCTTGAATTGTGCATGTCTGTAACAATATCAATGCGATGTGACGAAAGCAAAAAACAACCCTGTGTAACGTATCACTTGCAGAGAACCTACTTCATCTGCCATTAACAGTCAAGCAATAATTTTTGCTTGTCTTCAATTTGACGAGGTAATAAATACAGCAGCCTGCTATGTTAAGCCTATTTGTGGGAGCAGTTTATTGATATGTACTTGGAGGCATGATGAATGACAGCCTACATTGAGCTTTACAGGCAGAATTGTTCAGTCTTTATTTTTGCTCCAGTACTACTCCTTTCTCTCGTTTTATGAGATTACATTATTTTTCCTGAAAATTGGAGTCAGTTGGTGTGCATCTACACAGCACCCTAAACTTGAAATAAGATATGCAATTTGCACTAAGCAAATTGCATATCTTATTTCAAATCTATTTCAAAATAGCTTATTTTGAAATTAGGCACATCTACACAGCACCAAATTTTGAAATAATGTGCTATTTTGAGACATCCCCTTATCTCTCATGCAACAAGGTTTACCGGGATGCCGAAATAGCGCACCTGTTATTTCAAAATATATTTTGAAATAATGGGCGGCTTGTGTAGATGCAGGGTAGCTATTTTGGGATAACTCCAGTATCCCAAAATAGCTGTGCAATGTAGACATACTCTGGGAATGGGGCAGGGAAATAAACCCAGCCTCCTTGACTATTTAAATTGGAGAGCACAGAGAATATTATTTTTTTAAATTGATCAGCACATCAACTGTTAACGGTGTGGTGAATCAGGCTCATTCACAGAATCATAGAATACTAGGACTGGAAGGGACCTCGAGAGGTCATCGAGTCCAGTCCCCTGCCCTCATGGCAGGACCAAATACTGTCTAGACCATCCCTGATAGACATTTATCTAACCTACTCTTAAATATCTCCAGAGATGGAGATTCCACAACCTCCCTGGGCAATTTATTCCAGTGTCTGACTACCCTCGTAAAGAGGCTGGAAAAGAGAAGAGCTGTTATTGCAGGAAAGTCTCTGGAAGGACTGACAGTAAAAGGAGTAGTGCAGTGGAAAGGCCATGAAAAGACACTTTACTAGGTCAGTTTTCAAAAGCAAAAGCTGATTAAAGCGAAGGGTATATTTAAAAAAACACCAAAAACCTGTTTTGATCGAATGAGATGCAACATGCACATTGCACAGTAGCTGATGGTATCTGCAAGTTCTTCCATAAATGATTGTTTTGTGAAATGAGTCTTTATCAAGAGTATTATGTTTCTGCAGCCCAATTGCCTCCAAATTCTGCCATCTGTTATGCATGAGCAGCTCTACTGTATTCAGTGTGGTGAACCAGAGGAAGCTGAAGGAAGAATTGGTTTTAAGCCCTTAGAAAAAAATTGTTGCTGCACAAATCAATACAGAATCCAGCTCCTTCTCTCAGGGCTGCGATGGCTCTTGCAGGGTTACTGGGGGTAAGACATTGTTGGAAATTCCTTTGTTGCAGAGTTTTGTAAACATGGCTCAGGATAAGGAGCATATTTCTTTAGCAAGAAGCTGTTGTATTTACAGAACATTTTTTTTTCTTATCCTAACTGAGCTTTTCCATTGAATTTCCTAAAACGCTACTTTACTGAACTTGAGGGAATGTCTTTTTGTTCTGTGTTTGTGGAGTGTGGGTTAGTGACTGGGCCTCCTAGGTTCTACCACAAAATTATTAATAATTACATAGTCTGATCCTGACATATTAATTGTAGCATGATGAATTCCAATAACTGTTTACATTGGAGGAAACCCTAATTTCCTTGTGAAAAATCCCCATTCAAATAATGACTAGATTTCTGCATCAAGTTTCCTTTCTAGACACACTTCCAGTCTTTAATCCTAAAGCTGACCCAACTCTCATAGACCTGGTCTACAATGGACCTGGAAGGTTGGCAAAGGTATGCAACTCCTGCTACGCAAAAAGCACAGCTGGACTTGGCTTACCTTAAGCCGAGCTGTGGCGGTGTCCACACTGCGGGAAGCCAACAGGAGCTTCCTTTAGTCCTTGCAAAAGGAGTACTGGACACTGGTGGGAGTTGCCCTTAGTGTTTGATTTATGGTCAGTACTAGACCCGCTAAATCAAACTCTAGAAGATCTACCTCCGGAGCGTTGATCTTGTGGTAAGTATAGATGTACTCAGTGACCAGAGGAGCCTCTTAGATGATGAATTCATCCAATTGTTTTCTAAAGAAAGGTGTTCTGGAGAAGAGAGTTAATACAGGCACAGAGCTTGGTAAAGATTAGTAAATGACATGTGTTAACCTCTTCAGTCTAAAAAGCAAGACCGGAGATCTCTTGATGTTAAGACATTATTTAAATATGTTTATAATGGGGTGGACTCAAAAGAGATATTTGTCTTGACCACCCTTTTGATGTAGCTGCCCTTGCATTGAGCTCTTCCAGGGATGACTAGTTGTGTTTGATGTTGAATTTTGCTAAAATGCTGGATACACCCACGTTATGAGCATTAATTTTCTTGATGAGCAGTTATATGAATTGAATTATCTGCCCAGGAGCTGAATGAGTGGTGATGGAATCTGTTTGGAAATGTGTAGCACCACACACAGGATAATTCTTAGGGCTTGCCTTTTTGGATGCTTAGTGCACAGGAAGCTGGAGTGTGAATCTTTGGCGCTGTAGCTTGCTGTGCTCTTACTGGCCACACAGGGTCTCTTACTGCACACTAGAAGTGTTGTGCACTGCGGAACTTGTGAATTTTAGGAGGTTTGGCATCGCCAGTTAACGACCTAGCCTGCTAGGCACTGTAGATTTACATTGCAGCTTCTTGCACACTGACTCTCCATCTATACCAGCCCTTACTTTGTACCTAGCGCCCTGAGCTCGAAACGTGATGTGTCCAAATAAATACAGTGTTCACACTAGGTAAATAAATTTGGCAAATGTAAATTTCTCTGATCTGCTTTACCAACTCTAGACATTACTTAGGACCATCTTGTACTGTTAATTTCACTGGAGAGCTCAGCTTAAAAAAATGAGGGTGTCTGATCACCAGTTACTTGTAAAAGTTACACTATTAACAGAGTTTGGGGGAGAAACTCTTGCCTGTGTTGCCTATGAAGACCCATGGGAAAAATATCGCTACCTCCTCTAGTTCTTCATTTAGATGCCTTCCCCCATCTAGGGTCCCAGTAAACCTCCATTTCAGACATGCCACTGACATCTTGACACCATTATGCACTTCATACTCCAATGACAAAGAACTGGAGCACTGGTTAGGAAGGTGTAGGAGGAAGTGCTGTGTCAAGTGTGTCTCAATTTATTACAGACTGATTCTCCTCTGCACGGTAAAGCAGATGGAAACTTATGGTTCTTCTTCGGGTAGTGTCCCCATGGGTGCTCCACTGTGGGTGTCGGGCTCGTCCCGGTGCCGCAGATCGGAGATCTTTTAGCCGTTGTCTGCTGGATTGTGCATGTGCAGCAGCCATATTGCGGCTTTTTGTACCATTTTCAGTCACGCGGTCTGGCTCTGCCAGTTCCTCCTAACCGTCTTTGGGTGCAGATGGAGAAACAGCTCCCTCTCGCGTCAATCCTGACAGGATCTGAGAGGAGAGAGAAAAAAGTTGCATTTAGTTAGTTAGTTGTTAGTTTACATATTATTCTAGTTAGTTTGTTAGTGCGTTTTAAAAAAATTAATTAGTAGAATTCGTTAAGATGCCTGGTTCCCAGGGTTTAAGAAGGGCTAGACTTGCAAAGAGTCCATGCCCACTTCAGATGGGCACGCATCTTGTATAAGATGCCTTGGTGAGGGACACATTCCCCAAAAGTGTTCCCACTGTTTGAAGTTGACGGCCTGGGCATGTCAAGATCGTGAAATGTGGCTCAAAATGTTACTCTTTGACAAAGCCCTTCAGCCACAGCCGGACCCTTCGACCATGCCGCCGTGTCACACTTCTCCAAAGGTGGCGCATAAAAAGAAGACCTTGTCCCCATCCCACTCTCTACCACCGCCCAGAGTGAGTACGGGGGACAAGCCAGGCACCTCAGGTCTCATGGTGACCCGTAGACCGGACAAGGACAAACAGCGCAGCACTTTGGCACTGAGTCCAGTAGTGCGTGCTGCACCTCGACCGAAGTCAGCACTGACGCCATCGGCACCCTCGGCATCGACATCCTCAGCACTGAGTCCGGCCACAAAATTGGCATCAGACCCTGTTCCGGCACCGAGAGTGCTGACACCGAACATGTCAGCACCCGCTTCATCGGCACTGACTTTCTCGGCAGTGACAGCACTGATGCTGATTGTCTCAGCACCAAGCCACTCCAAAACCGCTGTTGGCACTGACGCACTCCTCTCTGGAACCGACCTACCCACGAGTCTTAACGACCCTTAGATCGACGCTTCCTACATATCCAGTATACCACTCACCGGCACCGATCAGGGGAAGAAAGAAGACACACAGGCTTCCTACTTCATCTCCTAGCTGTGAGCTAGAGGCGTTCTCTCCAGAACCACCATCTCCATCTCCAGTACGGCCATCCCATTCAACTCATCATTCCTCCGGACCATGGTATTCGTAGCACAACATATCTCTGCACTCAAGATATCACCGATATCACAGTCACTATTCCCCATCACCACCTTACTCACGGGGACGCTGGAGATCACCTCGATCCCCCTCATACCGCAGAAGTTCTAGGTATAGGGAGGACTATAGATGTGCACTCAGGTATTCGCCATACCATGATGATCGCTGGTGCAGACATTACAGTCTCCAGGAGTATTCCCCCCCCACTCACCTGCCCACTTAAAAGGCATATCACCTTCACCTGCTCCTTCATATATTGCCTCAGACAAGAGCAGATCTGTCTCACCATCTACACACAGACCACTGACACCTACTGGCAACCAACAGCTGATGGTCCAGCATGTCATGGAGTGGAGCATGCACTTATCAGACATGGAGGAATCTCAACGACAATCCCCCATGGATGTGGCATCCTCCTCTCTGGACGATGAGGTATTCCAGGGAGATACCTCACCTACGGATGATATGAAAGACTTCCAGGAACTGTTTAGAAGGGTCGCTGAGAGTCAAAACGTCCAACTGGGAGAGGTTCAACAGAAGCAACACCATCTGCTGCAGAATCTACACCTATCCCAGTCATCCAAGGTGACCCTCCCATTGGACGAGGCCATACTCGAGGTAGCCAATGACATCTGGCAAACTCCAGCTTCTGTTCCACCAACCAACAAAAGAGTGGACAAGAAGTACTTCGTCCCAGCCAAAGGAATGGAGTTTCTATGTAACCATCCTCAACCCAATTCCTTGGTCATGGACGCAGCTCAGCAAAGAGCCAAAGTGCCACATTATAAGAATGCCACTGCGGATAAGGACAGCAAGAGGCTTGACCTACTAGGCAGAAAAGTATATTCATTGGCAACATTAACACTCCGCATGGCGAATTACTCTGCCTTATTGGCTAATCATAATTTTGATGATTATGCCAAACCCCCTTCCTTGAACAGCTTTTGGAGGGTAAACGTCAAGTCTTGAAAGCTATCATTCAGGAAGGATATGCATCCTCCCTTTCCGCACTACACATTGCGCTGGACACGGCCAATGCAGCAGCCTGCACCAGAGCCACATCTGTGATCATGTGCAGGGCTTCATGGCTACATATGGTGGCAGTTCCCAAGGAGCTCCAGAATAAGGTGGAGGACTTACCTTTTGATAGGCAAATGCTGTTTGCAGATAAGACCGAAACAAGTCCTCCACTCTGGCAAAGACTCATGCACAACATTAAGAACCGTGGGCATGTATACACAACCATGCCGCCGGAGGCGATACACACCTTATCAAAGGCAGAGACCATTCTCCTTCGCACCATCTCAGCCATGCCACTATGATCCTCAAAGACCAAGGCAGCGTCCCCAGAGGCGACATCCACAAGTCGCTAGGCCAACCCACCAGCAGTCAACCAAGCAGCAGGTTTGACGTGAGCATCGAGGGATTGCAAACCATCCAGTTGTTGCACAGTCACAATGTCACCAATGCGCTTTTCCATCATTGCTTGAGGCCCTTTCTCCATCGCTGGGCTACAATAACATCAGATTGATGGGTCATGCAGCTTATAACATCAGGCTACGTGATCACATTCGTGTCCCCCCCCCACTCTGCCCCCTCCTTCCCTCTTCAGGGACCCATCTCACGAATCTCCTCTCAGACAAGAGGTAGTTCATCTACTCAACATAGGAGCAATAGAGAGGGTACCGGAGGCATTTGAACGGAGGGGTTTTTACTCCCACTATTTCCTAACAGAGAAAAAATCCGGGGGTTGGAGACCCATACTCGACCTTCTGCGGCTAAACCAACACCTCCACAAGCAGCGCTTCAAGATGGTGACACTAGCAACAATCATACCTGCACTGGAACACGGTGACTGTTTTGCTTCCCTCGATTTACAGGACGCCTACTTTCGTATTACCATTTACCCAGCTCACAGACGATTCCTCCGCTTCATAGTAGGCACCAACCACTATCAATACAAAGTTCTTTCATTTGGACTATAGTCAGCCCCCAGGGTTTTCTCCAAAATGCTGGCTGTGGTGGTAGTGTTCGTTCGTCGACTAGGGATCATTATTTTTCCATATCTGGACGACTGCCTCCTCAGGGCCCCTTCTTTTGAAGAAACATTACAAGCAGTCAACATAACAAGGTCCCTATTTGACGCCTTGGGTCTCATTGTCAACATCCAGAAGTCTTCCCTGATGCCGCAACAGACCATAAAGTTCATAGGCGCACGCCTCGACTCCACCATGGCCTGTGCTTACCTACTTGCTTTCAGACTTTTTGCTATACAAGACCTGGTACAGGTCCTTACTACGAGCCTCATGGTTCCCATAATTACCTGCCTGTGACTTCTAGGCCACATGGCAGCGTCAACGTTCGTTGTGGCCAGTGCAAGGCTCCATTTCCAATGCTTCCAGCACTGGGTATCCACAATATGCGCCCCCTGCAAACACAACATGCACAGAACGGTGGTCGAATCCACCATAGTCAAACAATCGTTGAAATGGTGGACTGTTCCCCACAACATGTTGGCTGGTATTCCGTTCCACCGACCTCAACCCATGGCCCAAATTACAATAGATGCATCCCTTCTCGGCTGGGGAGCTCACATGAGAAACAGTCAAGTCCAAGGTCGCTGGTCTCCCGAGGAATCCCTCCTCCACATAAACCTACTCGAGCTCAGAGCTGTATCCAATGCCTGCAAACATTTCCTACTGATTATTCACAATCGAATGGTGAGGATACTTACAGACAATATCACAACACTTTATTATATAAACAGGCAGGGAGGAGCTTGCTCTGCATGGAAGCTGTCTGTCTATGGAACTTCTGCAACAAGCACCATGTTCTCTCTTGCAGCAGCCTACCTTCCAGGGGAGGACAATATTATGGTGGATGCGCTCAGCAGGCAATTCGCCCATCAACACGAATGGGAACTACACCCACACGTCCTTTGTATCATATTCAAACGATGGGGCCACCCATCCGTAGACCTCTTCGCCACACAGTACAATGCGAAGTGCGTACAATATTGCTCGAGGGCAGGCATCGGCCAAGCAACCAAAGGCGACGCTTTGCTCTACAACTGGGGCCATCGTCTCCTATATGCATTCCCTCCCATTCCCCTAATCTCCAGGGTCCTGGAGAAGATAATCATGGAAAAGGCAAAGGTGATTTTAATAGCACCATTCTGGCCGCACCAAACTTGGTTTCCTTACCTGTTTTGACTGTCTCCTTGTTGAGGGGTGGCCCCCGTTCTGGGGTATGCCGCCCAGGTCTGGGGCATACTTTAGGCCTCCCGGGTCTGGTCCCCAAAGTAGACTGCCCCATCTTAGGGGAAATACGGCCCGCTGGCCTAGTCTCAAAGTCCAAGGCCCATGTTTTAGGGGAAATACGGTCCGCTGGCCTAGTCTCAAAGTCCGAGGCCCCTGTTTTAGGGGAGATATGGCCTACTGGCCTAGTCTCTTATACGTAGGCTCTGAGGCCTAGTCCTTTACATGATCCCCCACTCGGCGGGGGTCTGGAAAGCAGGGGTAGGGGAGCCCAGGCCCTCCCTCTCCACCGGGCCCTGACCCAGGGCCCTATCAGTGGCAGGTGGCTCCCACCACTGGCTCGGCAGGGAGTCTTTCCCGAAACTCACCGAGCCCACCGTGGCTTTTCCAGCTCTCCGCCCTGGGTCGCTTCCTACCCACTTCCCCCGGCCGGCAGCGGTCCCACCTGTAGGCGTGAATCGGGCAGCAGTAGCAGCATTTCCCCACCCGGCGTCTGGGGTAGCAGCGGCAGGTGCAGCGCCTGTGTTCAGGGAGGCTGTACAGCAGCTCCGGTGTTGGGGTCGGGCCCAGCCTGGGCCTGGCAGCAGTGAGATCAGCCGGCCTGGTGCCTCTCTTGGGCTGTGGTGGCTGTGGCTCTGGAGGTTGTGCCCTAGCTCCTTCTCCTCCAGAGGTCAGCCCCAACTGAGCAGTTCTGCAGCCCTTTATACCTGGGCTACACTGGGAGCATGCCCAGCAGGGCTGCGGGGGTGGGTCCCTCTCAGCCACCTGGGCCAGGTGAATTTCCTGGACTTGAGTGTGGGGCAGTGCCGCCCCGTCACACTCCTCATCCTCCGTACCATCTTCCCTGTTGACCTAATCTGCTGACACAAGACCGCAGGCAAATACTACATCCACAACCGGATCACCTCGCTCTGTCCGCATGGTTCCTAATTGGTTCAGACAGAGAGAGATAAGTTGTTCCTATGAGGTCAAGGATGTGCTGTTACATAGCAGGAAATCCTCAGCTTGTAGTACATACCTCCATAAATGGCGAAGATTCCAAGAATGGTGCTCGGCCAGAAACCTAGACTCTGTCGAATCACCATTACACTCCATCTTAGATTATGTCTTACACCTCAAACACCTTGGACGGGCCCTCTCATCGCTCAAGGTGCATCTGGCTGCTATTACAGCGTTCCACCAGCCTATCGATGGATATACTGCCTTCTCACATCCGACAACGAAAAGATTTATTAAAGGCCTCACCAACCTTTTCCCTGAGTGCAGACAACCTCCGGGCCCCTGGAATTTGGAATTGGTCTTAGACACCTTAATGCGTCCACCATTTGAACACATGTGATTTCTGTACCTTAACTATGAAAGTCGTATTCCTTCTAGTGATTACATCGGCTCGCAGAGTGGGGGAATTAGTGGCCCTCTTGGCTACTTCCCCTTACACCATCTTTACGGCACAAGGAGTCATGTTACGTCCCCAACCACCATTTTTGCCCAAAGTTAACTCTTCTTTCCACATAAACGAACCAATTATTCTCCCCATATTCTATCCCAAACCACATACTTTGGAACATCATTCGAGACTACATTCCCTCGACATTCGTAGGGCCTTAGCCTTTTACATAGAAAGAACTTGTGATTTCCAGAAGTCCCAACACCTACTAATTTCATTGGATGACCATTCCAGGGGCCGCACACTGTCCGCACAGCGAATTTCCAAAATAATCGTTTCTTGCATTATGCGCTGCTACGAATTAAGGGACGTTCCAATTCCATGAACCATAACGACCCACTCTGCTAGGGCAATGGCCTCCTCAGCAGCTTTCCTCAAGGGGGTTCCCCTAAAAGACATTTGCCAAGTGGCCACCTGGTCGTCTGGCTACACTTTTGCAAAACACTACACGCTACAAAACATTTGCATGACGGACGCAGTGGTAGCCACTGCAGTACTTTCCTCAGCAGTAACTCCAAATCTGCCGCCTTTAGTCTGGCTACTGCTGTGGAGTCACCCACAGTGAAGCACCCACGGGGACACTACCCGAAGAAGAAGAAGTTACTCACCCTGTGCAGTAATGATGGTTCTTTGAGGTGTGTGTCCCTGTGGATGCTCCATGACCCACCCTCCTCCCCTCTTCGGAGTCTGTTGTTTATGTCTTCCAGGCTTCGATGATCAGGAGGAACTGGCGGAGCCAGACCGCACGACTGAAAACGGCATGAAAAGCTGCAAGATGGCCACCACGCATGCACGGTCCAGCAGACAACAGCTAGAAGATCTCCGATCTGCAGTGCCGGGAAGAGCCTGACACCCACAGTGGAGCACCCACGGCGGGACACACCTCGAAGAACCATCATTATTGCACAGTGTAGTCGGTTTGCCTGCCCGGAGGGGTTCCTCCTCCTCCGGCTCAGTGGGTGGCCACTCCGACCCACTGCGCTGCCCCTTTAAGGCCGCCTCGGTAGTTCACAGGGAGCAGTCCAGCCCTTAGTTCGGGGTGACAGCAACAAACCACCACTGTCAGTTTATAAGGGGTGTCCAGGCCCTCGGTGCAGGGCATGGCAGTAAACCAATACCATCAGTTTATAACCGGCGGCCAGGCCTCAGTTCAGGGCATGGCAACAAACAACCCTAGGCAGTCTATAGGCAGGGGCCAGGTCCTCAGTTCAGGGTGTGGCAATAAACAAACAGTTTATAAGAAGGGGCCAAGCCCTCAGTTCAGGGCGTGGCAGCAAACACACACAGTCAGGGAGCTCCTTGTTCAGGAGGGGTGCAGGCGGATCGCCTGTGGCAGTGGCGAGGGGGGAGACTGCCACCCAATAGGTGGGTGGCAGGGGGGGCGCAGGCCCACCCACTCCACTGCGCCCCGCCCAGGGCCCTAGGGCAGCAGTGCAGGCTGCTTTGGCTCAGTGGGGGCTCCAGCCCGAAACGCGCCGGCCTAGGGGCCTTTAACGGCCCCCACTACTCCTGGGCCACTTCCGTTCTCCCCCTCGGGCGGTACCTGGGTGTCGGGCGGTGAAGGCAGGGAGTCCAGGAGGGTCTCGTCCCACCGGGGCGATCCGGTCAAGTCCTCTGCCGCTTGCAGGTCACTGGGGCTCAGCTGGGCTCCAGGTGCCAGCAGTCTCGGGCGGTTGAGCCAGGCCTCCGGGTCAGGGTCCGTGGATGTCCCTGGCGATGCCTCTGGTCGAGGTAGCTGGGGCCGTAGCTGGGGCCGCCTCTCCCGGTCCCGGCGCTGGGGCACAGACTCGGCCTGGCCCTGTGGCTCCACCGTTGCGTCTGGGCAGGTAGGCTGGCTACGCTGGGCCTCCGCCTCTCAGGCAGGGAGCCGGTAGTCTCCCTCTGGGCCCCGGCAGGCTGGAGGCCCTGGCCAGGCCTCAGTCCCCACTCTCCAGGCTGGGAGCCCAGGGAAGGCCTCTAGCCTCTTGGCAGGCCCAGCACTGACTGAGGCTGCCGCTTGGGCTTTTATAGTCCTGGGCCCACCCCTTGGCTTCCGGTCAGGTGACAGGGCGGGGTTAGCTTCAGCCCAACATGGCGTCCGGAGGGGTTCCTCCTCCTCCGGCTCAGTGGGCGGCCACTCCGACCCACTACACACAGGGTGAGAAACTTCTTCCCCTTTGCTTTTAGACTTTTACACACTCAATTCTTTTGCCTTCTGTCCTTTGAGTGGTGATGTTTCAATGAATTTTAAATAAATGCTTAAAGTCTTGCAGTCAGAGCCATCTGTAATGTTATGCCAAATTGAGGTGACCACTTCCTAGGCCTGTGTTTTGGAAGGACTTGTGGGCTGGTGTGATTGGCTAGTGGAGTTGGCGTCAGAAGTGACATACTCATCACTTCCGCCTTGGGTCCTACACCTTGCGTGCAGCTAAACACAATGAACCGGAGTGTGGACTCATTTATTCTGGTGCAAATCTGGAGTAACTCCATTGGCTTAAATGGTATAACTCTGGATCTACATTGGTATCACTGAGCTAAGAATTTGGCCCACTGACTGACGTGGTACTAAAAATGCCTAACTGTAGCAAGTTGGGAATCCATGAAGCACAGAATAGATTTAAAATATAAGGCAGCTAATAAATGTCCAAGACACCAGTGTTTGAGAAACAGATGGAAGAGTAAGTTTGGACTACGTTAGTTAAGAACACATGAATTAGTGTACTGAATAGCTGCAATAATGTGTCTCCTCTAGGATTCTGTTGGATAATAGTCATCAGCAGCTACATCAGAGGGCTAGATAGGAGCCCTGGCACTGGACAGCTCTGGAATAACTTTCCAATAGAGGAAGTTTTTCCCTAATGACTATTGGTTCACAGTAGTCATTGTGAACAGAGCAGCCATTTCTTTAGCACATTTGGCTAGCTATTCAGTCTTGTGCCCATAGGGCTCTTTCATTTGTCAGTTTGTTTCCCCTCCACTTGTTTGTGCACCTCAGGCTCTGACAATGCCTTGTCTTGAAGATCTAGGAAAAGTAAATATCTCCCCTCCTATCTCTGGGAAGGGGGGAGAGGGGGAGAGACGGGGGGAAGACTGATGCAAAGAAATCATTTAACTGCTCTATAATGTCCTTATCTTCTTTAACTCCACCCGGGTGGAAAAATGATCTGTTATCCAGGACTATCTGGAAGTGCCCAAGGGAAAAGGAAGCTAATGGGGATCATTCCTCTCACACTCATGAAAAGAAATATGAGTCCAGATTCTCCTTTGACACCCCTTCCCCACCCGGCTATGACTTCTTCTGATCATAGAATCATAGACTAGGATGGGAAGAGACCTCAGGAGATCATCTAGTCCAACTTCCTGCTCAAAGCAGGACCTATCCCAACTAAATCAGGGTTTTGATCACAGCCACTATCCTCTTTTGCTCTTTCAACATGATGCTGAGAGCACAACTCCTTGGGTATGTCTAGACTACAGGCTTTTGTCGACGACAGATACTGTCGACAAAGCTTCTGTCGACAAAGAGCATCTAGACTACATCCAGTTCTGTCGACAAAGCAAGTCGCTTTGTCGACATGACAGTGTAGACGAAAAGGACAGTGTAGATGCAATAATGCCTTCTGTCGACAGAACTCTGTCGACAAAAGGCGTTATTCCTCGTAGAATGAGGTTTACAGCCGTCGACAAAACTGCTGAGTTCTGTAGACGTTATGTCGACACAACTCAGCGGCAGTGTAGACGCAGGTATAGTTTTGTCGACAAAAGTCCACTTTTGTCGACAAAACCCTGTAGTCTACACACACCCCTTGTGTACTTAACCAAGGTCTACATAAACACACGGGGTGGTTCTCACATTACAATAAGTACAGTAATTTCCCATTCAGGTACACTCACCTTTTTACCTCTGTTGGGCTACGTCTAAACTACAATCCTCTTCCACAAGAGGAAATGCAAATGGAGTCCTCATTTGCATATGCCGTGCTCTCATTTTCATTTCCTCTTCCTTTCCCTTTTGCGCAAGAATGAGGAAAATGAGGAAGAACGGCTCTTGTGCAAAAGGGGTTTTTTCCGCAAAAGGCGCCGTCTGTACAGCGCTTTTTTGTACAAAAACCTCTTGCACAAAAGAGAAAGGAAGAGGAAATGCAAATGAGAGTGCAGCATATGCAAATGAGCACTCCATTTGCATTTCCTCTTGAGGAAGAGGATCGTAGTTTAGACGTAGCTTGGAGATGAGCCACATCCATTCTGATTTAATTAGCACTGATGTCATAGTCCCATCCCTGTAGTCTTTCTTTCTTTCTTTCTTTCTTTCTTTCTTTCTTTCTTTCTTTCTTTCTTTCTTTCTTTCTTTCTTTCTTTCTTTCATGAAAGCTTATGCTCTAATACAGGACTACTCAACTTTGGAAGCCCCTTGGGCCACAATAATACTCAGAGCACATGCTGAGGGCCACAACTTAAGTGTGGTTGCATATACATGCAAATATATATGCAAATATATGCCAAAAACAACTTTCACACTGACGGGCATGAATACAAAGATTAAGGCAAGACTACACAACTTGCAGGCCCCATTTAAGTCCGTTCTGCTGATATTAATAAAATGCAATATTTACCCGATTTCCACCCATGTGACAGCACTTTCAATGAGCAATAATAGTGCAAGAATTGAACTACTAAAACACATATCAACAGAAGACCATTATATTGACTCGCTGTTGTGGATGGTGTTCCCAGTGGAGGGCATGTTCAAGGGATCCCACCCGCAGGCTGCATGTTGAGCCCTGTGTGAACCCAAACCGCTCTGTGGGCTGCAAACAAATGGGCCACAGGCTGCATAGCCCTGCTCTAATACATTTTTTAGTCTTTAAAGTGCTACTGACTCCTTGTTGTTTTTGCTGAAACAGACTAACACAGCTACCTCTCCGAAACGTATGTTCCCTGACTCCTTTGGCAACTCAGCTAACACCATGGCTGCCACCCATACTCTCACACTAACTCAAGTTTCCCATTGCCTGCCCAGCTACAGGAATGTGCCAGAGTCAAAGAAGGCTCCAGGCTTCCAAAATTCAATACCATACGCCTGTACAAAATTAATCAAGCTGTTTTCCCATCATGATCGCTAGGTTTCCAGATGTTCCCTTTCCTTCTGACATATTTTCTCACTCAAACAGGCTGATTAGCCTGAGTTCTGAATCGTTAACAGAACATAGCCAGAAATCAACTTGTGACTACAACATGGAAAATGTGATCACACTCTGTGTCCCTCTCCTCTATGCTAAAGAAACTGTATCATTTTTCCCTTCCTCTCCCTCACTCCTGGAACTGGCTCACCAAATCTGTTATCCAGGGTTTTATAGGACCCAAAACAGTGCCACTTAACTGGGTTTGGGCTTTTTTATTGGTGGTGTCAGGAATAAATTAACAGGGGACACAGTTTGGTACAAGCAAGTACATGTTTATTTAATACTGTTTATTAGATTCTAATCATGTACATACATTTGCAATAAGTTTAGGACATTTTAGATACAGTTACCATTTGGAGGGCTTTCAGGAGCTCTCTTTTTGCCCTGCTGATGGGGAGTTTAGGTGCCAGCTTTTTGCCTGAAAGAAAGCTTCCTTCAACTGTTTTGAGGTATTTACTTCTACCTAATTTCTTATACCTAACTTTAACAAAGCACATAACCCATCATGACTTCTAGTGGCTTAGAATAGTAATATTTCATGGGTTACCAGTTTTTGAAATATTAAGAAATGATTGTACAATATTTAAAATATTTTTAGTTGTAACAATGATATGCCAGGGCATTAAAACCTGGGTTATTTACTTATTTTTATACATTTTGTTTAATTTATTTATTTAGTATAATTAGCAAACTGCAAGTACAGGTTGGCCCTCTTGGGATCTGAGTGGTCCCGAACCACAGAGTTTACTGGACCAGGGGAGGTCAAGGCTCCTCTCTGGGCTGTGGGCATCCCTGGAGCCTGGGCTTCCCTCTCTGGGCTGGAGATTCTTCTCAGCCACTGCCAGGGCTCCTCAGTGTGGGGCTCCCCAGGGCTGGACTCCCACACCCACTGCAGGACTAGCTCCTGCCAGCTCAGTTGGGGCTCCCCAGCACCCTTGGGACTCCCAGCCAGCTCATGCGCCTCGCTTCCAATATCTGTGGTCCTTCCTTCCAAACCACGGTTGTTGCTGGACCAGACAGTCCCAGACTTGGGAGGTTCAACCTGAATACAACTGTTTACACTGGCTTTACAAAGATCTACCTTTTTGTAGCTGTGTAATGTTTGGGTTTTAACTGGCAATGGCTGAATGTACAACATTGCTGATTGCAGTACACTGTCACATTCTAAAATACATGCAAATGTGGAAGTGAGGGATTGACGACTAGATCCCACCTCCAGTGAGTCCCTTATCCCGCTGTCCTAATGTGGGAGCCAGCTCCATCCCTGGGGCAGCCGGTGTGGGCTGCCTGGCAGCTCCCAGGCTGGGCAGGGCTTGAGCCCACCACTCTGTGCTCCCCAAGGGAATGCCTCAACCCCTAAGTCACTCCAGAACCCACCCCACCTCCCTACCTTCAGTGCCTCCCTTATACAACGTAACTGATTTCTTGTTGGCTGTTTTTATCTTTGGCTACTTGCTCTTAAAATGTCCTTTTTTGCCTTCCATTTGCATTTTACCTTCCATGGTACATATATTGGCTTCACTTTTTCTGGGTTTCCAGAGTGCAATTTTAGTAGCTATTGATCCTTTCTTCTGCAGCTATTAAAACATTAAATGTGAACATATATGCAAACTAGAAGACATGCCCAGCATTGCCTGGGTCTTACAGGGCAGGGGGCTGGTGGTGTGTGTGTGTGGCAGGGGTGGCGGCGGGGTTCAGGAGTGAAGACTGGGCCTTGGGGATGTGGGGGACTTAGAGCAGGAGGGCTGGGTGAACGGGGGTGAAGGAGTCAGGGTGGGTGGTTGAGGAGGGACTTAGGGCATGGAGCTGGGAATGTGGGGGTTGGGGCTGAAGAGAGGCTCAAGGTAGGGGGTGGGAGTGCAGGAATCAGGGCAGGGCATGAGGAGGAGGGGGAGCAGAGAGACGTGGGTGGGGGCTTCAGAACAGGGCGAAGTACTAGCAAAAGCAGCTGCCCTCAAATACCTGTCTATGGAACGTAGCCATGCTCTGGTAATTGTGTTGAAGATGTGGCAAAGTTAGATTGTTACATCTTCAAGATGGCCAAACCAAACTGAATGAGAGAAAGGGCTTGGGATGCAGCCCTTGTGTAGGACTGTGTTTGGCTCTAGACACCTTTGGGGGAGGGGGTTACTAATCATTTTAATAAATTTTGAAGGAGTTCTGGAAAAAAAAGTGAAGCTGAGTTCAGTGAGATTGAAATAAATTCCTGGGATAGTCCAGATTCTTGGGGACAGACAAACCTGTTCTTAATTCTGCTGACTTAATTCTGTCCCTTCCAGTGCTGGTGGGGAATAGATCTATTACTCAGCATCGATTAGAACTACACTTCAAATATGATCAGTTTTCCTTCTTGCTGATCCCTTGTCATTTTAATCCTGACGGAGCCCTTGGTGAATTATGGTGAGTTGGGACTGGCTAGTCTTCTTTTGAGCAAGTGACCACTCATGGATTTAAAAGTAGCCATTCTTCTATAAAGGAACATTTACACCCAGTTACAGAGAGAGACTGCGGAGCTGGAATTCATCTACAAATTTAACACTGTTACCCTGGGCTTAAATAAAGACATTAACTGGTTAACTCACTGCAAAGCCAGTTTCCCCTGCCTTTGACATCTGGATTTCCACATTAAAAGCTATGTATGGGATACAACCAGTCCCCCCAGGGCCTCATTAACAGGGGCCCACCAATTGACATGTACTTCTTTTGCTGTTTTATATATCTTGGATTCTGTTATTTCCACTCCAGCTCATCTGATGAAGTGGGTTTTACTCACAAGAACTCAGGATCCTATATATTTTATCTAGTCTCTAAGGTGCCACAGGACTACTCATTTTTTTTTAAAGTAGATGTAGCCATCAGAATCTCTCCATGGTTGGGAGACCCATCAGTGCGGAGGGAAGGATGACATGGATTTTTCAGGACCATGGAGAGATCACACAAGGTTAAACGTCTCAGAGGGGGAGCGGTATTAGTCTGTATCTGCAAAGACCAAGAGTCCACTGGCACCAAAGAGATGAACAGATTTATTAGGGCATAAGCCTTTGTCAAGTGGGTTTTACCCATGAAAACCTATGCAGCAATAAATCTGTTAGTCTCTAAGATGCCACAGGACTCCTCATTGTTTTTACCAAACTAAATGACATTTATGCTGCTTGTTTCAGGAACGGCACAGGGCATGATTTCTGACCTCTGGGTGTAAATTGAGAGCTACTGTACTCAACTGGAGTTAAACTGATATAAACCCATTCTGAGATAAGAACCAGGCCATTTAAATGTATGCTGCACACTACACCACTTGAAAAAAGATGTCTCAAAAATGTACCTCTTGGCTGTGGTTTTAATAAGAAGTGTTCAGCTTCTCTGTCATATATATCGAGCTCCTGGGAATATTTTTATTACTTAATAGGGCTTCCAGCCATGGACGTCAGCATGATGGTACCTTTATGCCTAGTTAAATGACAGGAAAAGAGCAACACTTAGGGATGTCATCCAGAAGGACATTTATTGTTTAATCTTGCACAGTCCTGAGTGCTCTAGAGTCCTATTGATGGGAGCATGTCATGCATCCTCAGAGAGCATCCTGCAATGTAGCTCCTTTCCGGCTCTTCCCCATCGCGTCAAGATCTGACCTGCGTGGGTGTAATTCAGTCACCTGTGACTTATGGAGCACGGCGCACCATTGTTTTGCAAACCAAGCTCTGCCGTGATGACAGCTACCTCTTATCCTATTTGCATGGGCTGTTCTCCTAAGCTCCCAATACCTTGCGGAAGAACAGTGAAATGTTCCATGGCACAAATAAATCTGAGACACAACACCATTTGAATACTGTAATGGGGTGGCACTAGCCTCTCAAGAGCGCCCCCTCGGGCTGAGTACGTGTGCCTGCACTCTCTCTGTTCATCAGCTGAAAGCCTCTTCGGCAACTCAGCCCAGTGTGAATCAAACCCCTTACAGAGTACACCTTTAACCAGGGTCCATCTTGGTGGCCTCTTGTCTGGTGTCTGAGGCCACATTTATACTTACTATGCTGGAGACTGATTTTCTGGCATTCGATTTAGCAATTGAACACTGAGGGTGGGTCCGGCTGGTGCTGGTATTTCTGTCAGTTGCAAGGAGTAAGGGAAGCCGGGGGGAGTGTTTGTTGCAGGGTCTCTCCTCTCTCTGTGAAGCCGGCACCAAGCTCAGCTTAAGTTACGCCAATTCCAGCTATGTATTTTATGTACCTTAACCCAACCTTCCAGGTTTTTTGTAGGCTCCACCCTTGATGGTTCTCCCTGCCCTTGCCTATGGGAATGGGGCAATAACGCTTGGAGGAGATCTCTTCCCACACAGAAGATAGGTAGCTCCCACTGCGGAGTAGGAATGTGCCTTATGCCACCTTACTCTGCTGTTCCTTGGGTGTGCAAGGTGAGATCTGTTGATGGCAGGGAAGGGCAGCTGCCAGCCCTAGAGGACCATAGAAATGGGGCTCAGTTTCCTGCGAATTCCGTAAGATTTTTTTTTGTTCTCAGTGTCACTCTGTGGGCTTGTCCAGCACAGCACAATGGCTCCATGTTGGCCTATTCAGCAGCAGCATTTCAGAGCATTTCAAAGGTAACGTCTGAATGGTCTTTGCTTTGTATGAACCTAGTGAAAGCCCCACTGGGAGGTAAATGCGCTGGAACTTCAATCTTATTCTGATGTGGTTGAGTTTAGTAAATTGTCTTTGGCTAATAAGAAGGGGAGTTAATTCCTCGAAATGTAGCATTGTTGTGTTAATGGTGTCATCAGATTTTTTTAGCCCTTGTGGCCTCTCCCATGAGAAATGTACCCTTAAAATGGGTAACATTTTATTTTATATGGTGGAGCAACAAGCAACAGGGCCAGACAATGATCATTTTCCTCTTGACAAGACTAAATCACAACTTTCTAAACAGATTATAGTCACTTATAATCTCAAACTTACTAGACTGTCAATGGGGCTCCCAACTGTGATTTCCAGGGGGCCAGTTGCGTATTTTGCTGCCTCCACACTCGATATTGGGCAAGTGTAGTGTTTATATTGGGGCTCAGGAAACGTAGCCCCAATCTGTACTTCCTACTGGCTCAGCGTGGTCTTGGATAAGACCTTTAGCCTCTCTGACTCTGCTCTCCATCTCTAACCTGCGTTGTTGACACCCACCCAACTTTGAAATCTTCTGAGAAGCACTACCTGCTTCAGTGTGGCCACTGATCCTGTATATATTGACCAAGGAAGCCACATTAGCATCTTTTACAGAAGGAACTTTGTTAGAGCATTGGTCTCTTGGGAGGGATACATTTGTCTTGGCGCAAGACGGATAGAGGTGCATCTTGGGGACCAGCAGTACAAATACTTGCTCTAATCTCTCCAACCTGATATGCAGGGATAAAAGGGTAATTCTGGTTCCATGTCCATGCAGTTCCTTTCTGATTCACTTGCTAAGCCCAAGAACAGGAGCACAGATTGATCATCAAATGGTCAACAGGTAGTAATGACTTTGGATCACTTATTCGATTATTTGAACCAGTGACTTGAAAGATGGAGCTTTTTACCTTCAATTCCAACTAGTGTCTTTTTTTGTTTTGTTTTTAGGTTGTGAAGCAAATATAATCAATGAACCCCAAATCATGCTCAATTAACTTTGGTTCAGCCCAGGCTGCAAAAATCTGGTGTGATGGGGTAGGCCCAGTCCTGGAGCGGATTCACCTTGGCTCTGGGAACACACAGCCTATTGGCCTGTCCCCCGAAGTTCAATGCCCCTCACTTAGGGGAAATACGAGTCAAGCCTTTTTCCCAGTCCCGGAGGCTGGACTACGGGGGGTCTTGGGGAGGTAGGGGGACCCAGGCCCTCCCACTCCACCAGGTCCCAGCCCAGGGCCCTATTGGCAGTGACAGTATCCACTGCCTGGTCAGTGGGGGTGCCTGCTGGAACACACCGACCTCCCGGAGGTCCTTCCTCTGCCCTGGGCTGCTTCCTGTCTTTTTCCCCGACTGAGGTGAGGTCCGGGGGTCTGTGGTTTGGGTTGTGGCTTCGGAGCGGCGGTATCAAGAGGTTTAGCTCATGAGGTGGCAGTGCTGGCAGGTCTGGCTTCGGGGATGGCTGGGGCAGCTCAGAATCTCTTCCCTGTTCTCCTGCCCCTTCAGCTACCTCCTCTGACTGCCTGCTTTCCCTGGCTTTTATCTCAGGCCTCACTCTTGAGCATGCCCCGCATTCATACCCTCTGCACTCAGTTCTCCCCGCAAGAGTCCATAGATTAGTTTCCTATGTTCAGCAAGTAGAACTGTAAGGCACACAGGAATATTTTGACCAAACCAAAATGAAGTTGGCAGAGACTGGAAACAAGTGGTCATAAAACAGAAATAAACTGCCTTGGAATATTTAAGGGTGGTTAGTAAGAAAAATTACTATGATGATTGTTGCAGAATTGCACATGCATGTTCTAGGTACACCCCGTGAAGGGGATCATTCACCATAAACATTGCCTTCTAGTCAGGCAAGAGTGTAGCAGGGGCTCTGTTTTTTTTCTGTGCCACCTTGAAAAGGGGCTTAGAAGACAGGAATCTCCTTCCTGCATTAAGTGAACCAGTTATTTTTCTGCTCCCAGCTAGTTACTTACTCCTGGGAGGAAGGGAGTGGGAAACAAAGATGAGTGAAATAGTTTGGTGAGTAATTTCTTTTTCAGTTTGGCCATCTATTAGTATGGGTTTGTATTTGAACCACAGTGATCTATAGAGGGATATTGTGATCATTAGACCACTGTGATCTGAATTCAGTGGAGGTACCGTGAAGTGCTGCTGTTTGATCAGTGTTCTCCATGGCTGATTTATTTCACTGCAAAGCGGTGCACATAAATTGCTGAATTGGTGGCAATGGGGACTGCTGCCACAGGCAATTATGACAATTGTTGCCCCCTTCTTTCCCACATGTCTCAGTCCTGTGGGTGACAAGAAATCTGAAACTTTGGAAATCAGACAGCAAGACTAGCAAAATCTGACATGCTTGCGGGCACACAGCAGGGAAGAGGGGGAATCTTTGTGAAATCAAAAAGAAGGTCTCTGTTCGGTAATTGGCCCCTTGGAGAGGAGATGCTGTTGGTCGGAAACAAAAGCAAAACAGCTCCAAGCCCAGCTTGATTTCCTCTAGAACAGACACATAGAGAAGAAGGGACCCCGCTGCAGTAGAGAGTGGTGGGAGCCCTGTTTCCAATTGTTTCCTTTTGGGGGCTCTGTTAAACTTTTTCTTCACTAAACAAGTGGAGAGGAAGGTGAGGCACCCGCATATGATTGTGACCCTGCAGATGCAGCAAGGCCAGTCTCCCAGACAGGGAAAAATTAAAATGCTCACCATTCTGTTGTAGAAACGGTTACATAAATTAACCAGGAGAGTTGCCTTCTAATGGCAACAGAGTCCCCTTGGCAAAGGGCCCCTGGTTTTTTTCTAGCATCTCTCTCACCTCAGAACTGACAAACTCACTACACAAAACACATCTGGAAAGGTATTTACCTACAGAAAGTGCATCACTTGTCAAGATTCATAATCATGGCAAAATGTATGTATGGCTAATGCTTAAGGAATAATCTACTATATATTTGAGAGAGTTTGTCCGTGTGTGTGAGTGTGTGTGTCTGTTTATTCAAGAACTCCTCCTAATGGGTAAGAGCTAGGACCATCAAATTCAGCATGCAGTTTTTTCTTATTAGAATTTAAAGCAAGGTCAGGGTCTGGTTGTGCCAGGACAATGGGATGTGTCTGGAATGGGATTGCTTCTCACAAAACCATACAGAAAAGAGACAGAATCACCAGGCAGGTGAAAGGGGTTGGTGCCCTCTTCCGTCCAGGACTGCCTGAGCCCCAAGCTTCCCCCACTCCAGGCTTCCTTTAGGGAGGGTGAGGGGGCTGAAACTCCCCCTCCCACATGCATATGGGAACACTGCTGGATGTTCCCCTTTCTCAGGGAGCGAGGGGAAAGTGCACAGTTTGCTGCATTCCTCACTCTTGTAGAGAGTGCAGGGGGCGGACAAATCTGGATTTTTCCCAGCCAGGAGACATGCACCCTCTCCCCCAGCAGTACCTGCTGGAGCTGCAGCAGCCAAGGAGAGGCGCTTCTCACTTGGCCCCAAGTTGCTGTGGTGAGAGAGGGTTTCGGCTGTCCTGTCTTCCCAGGGTAGCCTGCGTACTGAACCCCTCTTCCCCAGGCCCACCCCAAAGCAATGATTTAAATGAAGCCTGGACCTTTCCATTTTACTATGCAAAAAACAAAAATGTATAGAGTTAAGGACCCAAGCAACGCTGGGTAAATCATCTAGTGTGTTTATATTGAAAATGTGCTTTATGGACTTTGTGTGGAAATTACCCATCAGGAGATAATGCGTCTCATAATGGCCCATTTGGGCAATGGGAAATTCTCATCCTTTTTGGCCAGTGATATAATGCAAGGCTTAATCATTTAGCCTTGTACGCTTTTCAAACTCTGAAACCATCAGTGGCAATGACAAACAACTGAAACCACTTAAAGGCAGGAAAGAAACTTTACAAGAAGAGGGAGGTTTGTCCCGCTATGACTATAAAAAAAAAGCTGTTTTCAATACAACACAGAGCAGGGAGAAGCAATGAGTAGTCTGTCACAGCTGTTTGAGTTGCTGAAACCCCTTGTAAAGGAGGGTACTTTCAAGAACACTTAGATCTTGGTTCTTGAGAAACCAGCCAGCTCAGGAACAAGACTGGTTTTTTTTCCAGGTGTGGGAGGGAGGGGAGTGGGAGCTACTTTGTTAGACGAGAAATGTAACTATCAATAAATATAGACTCAGGTTCATCTTTTGTGGTTTTGTTTTGCATTATAACCACTTGCTTCTGCCACTCTTGGTTCTGGTTACATCTTTATTCTTTCTTAAACAATCCTTTTTTGTTAGAAGTGTTCACAAGTGGTGTGTGGCTTACAGCAGTAGTGATTTAAGGGAAAACTGGTACATTTGGTTACACCGCACCTTTGGGTGCATGCAGAAGATCAGGTGTTTCTGGGAGTAACCAGTGTCAAGGGCTGGCTCTCCCAGGAGAATGAGTCAAAGGGATTTGGGGGCTGGGTTGTTAACTTGGAAAGTGAAGAAGGGACTGGCATAGCCCAGAGGATAGTGTTTGAGTTGCTGAAAAGTTGGTGGTGAGAGAGAGCTGACAGCTAGCTGGGCCAGCCAAGACTCCCTTGTGCAGGAAGCACGGGGTAGTAAGGTGACTCTCACAGGCACCTTGAGAACTGTCATCTCTGTGTGAGGCCTCTCTGAATCCTTGTTTTCTCACATCACAAGAGAATGAGCTACTGTATCTGGGTGCAGGCCTGCTGATGTGGGGAGAAGGGGGCAATTGCCCTGGGGCTTGGTGATTCAAAGGGGCCCAGGGCTCCCGACTGCCACCACTGTTACTGTGGCAGAGGTTAGAGCCCTGAGCCCTTTAAGATGCTGTTTTCTGCTCCACCAGCACCACCTACCCTACCCCGCCCCTTCCACCTTAAGCCCTGCCCCTTCCACCTTAGGCCCTGCCTCTTCTGGGAGCATGGACCTGGCCCCTGCACACTTTGCCCGGGGCCTGCAGAGGCTGTCAGGGTCACCATCTGGATGTAACCATCCATCCCACCCTCCCCTTTGGGAGTATTCAAATATGCTCCTAACCTTACGGCTTGTGTCCATGGCAGCAGCATAACTTCCTCACAGTCTAGGATTACAAGCAAATTAAATAATAGTGCCATAAAATGTAAAACACAAACCTGTGATTTCACCTCCTGATCTGAGTGTGCCTCTGACAACAGAACTGTGTGTGTGAGGGGCAGGCAATACTTAATCAGCGAAGTCTGTTAAACAGTTGGGCATATGCAGATGGGCTCTCAATGCAGTTCTGGAAATCAGGTCACATCCGTCTGTTCCTGGAAGAAATAATTTTTCCAAATTATTTCTCGGTTAATAAGCTAAAACAGACTTTTGAGTGGTAAAATACAACCAGATTCATATGAAACACATGGTACAGGCCAGAGGTCACAATGGAAGAAGATTACAGTATGTTCTTTATAAGATTCAGAAAGATTATAAAAGTGATTTGTTGCGTGTGTGTTTATTACATACACTAAAGCCTCATCTACACAGGTAATTAGTCAGGAATAATTCAGTGTGAACAAGCCATAAAATCTATTTGACCCTGGTGCCACTGCATGACAGGCAATGAAACCTGTTGGACCCAGTTCTGATCTGTTATGTAGGAGTCAATCCAAAGTAACTCAGTTCCAGGATGGCTTTATCCCCACATGATGGAGATCAGGATCGGCCTTTCTTTAACTATGCAACTCAAACTCCACTTATCTTTGTTTTTCCTTCCTTAAAAAAATGGAAATTCAATGCAAATGGTTGGGCAGGCTGGGCAAACACAACATTTAAAGCTGCAAAGTCAGGAAATGTATTTTCCTGCAGCTGTTCTAATTGAGCACATACAAAGTAAAGACTGATGGACCATGCAGGATGCCACCTGCACAGGAGGGGCAAAGTCTTAGTGCATAGGAAGTTCCTGCAGACTTTGTGTTCCATGCCAAATCTTCTCCTTCCTGTAGAGTTTGAATGAACCAGGGGACTGTCTCCTGCTGCATTGTCAGGATGGGACCTGCTTCTGCTGTTGTGCCCAACATTGTGTACGTGGAGTGGGGGAGGAAGTGGACTGGAACAGATTTCCAGTTGTGGATCCATCCATCTATTTTTCCTCCCATCTATGTGTGGAATAAATCTGCAGTTAACCCACAAGTTTTGGAACGATGGCAAATCATCCCCAGACTTAGTGAAAAGTGATGGGCCCAAAAATTGCTCCCCCTTGACTTCCACTAACAGACTGCTTCATTTCAGATGGACCTGATGCAGTTAAACACAGTGCTGCGGGGTGGAAGGCAGTGAAAGCACATGGAAGCAAATACAGGTTCCTTTGCAAGAACAAGATGTGCAGCATTATTCAGGTGGTGTGGATAGGGGAGCTACACAGGAGCCAGGGGTGCACTTTGGGTCTCGAATCTAAGTACTTCTCACACCAGTAGTCAGTTCCATGTTTTCCTTGCCATTTAGCAACTCCCAGGACCATGGATAAGGGTGGTCACAGTGATGAGTAGCTGCACTAGCCCACTCTTTACCCAAAGCAGGTACTCAACACAACTGCCTGTGATAAACGCAGATCGAAAAGTAAATGTTACTGGGGGAGAAGGAGGCCAGCAAGTTAGATTTTCCCATTGATGAGATCAAGCCACACAACCCATTTTCACTAATGATGGAGATACTTAGACCAAGGATTCCACTTTAATGTGCACTAGAAGGTTTTCCCAGTTCTGCTCGGGTCCTTAACTTTTGTTTTTCTTCATGCAAATCATTGCTCTGGGATGGGGCTGGGGATGAGGGGTTCAATATGCTGGCTGCCCTCAGGAAAGTCAGCCCTCTCTCACTACAGCAACTTCAGGACAGGTGAGAAGAACCTGTCCATGGGCGCTGCAGCTCTAGTAGACACAGCTGGGGGACAGACAGACAGAGAAACAGACAAACTCTCTAAATATATAGTAGATAGCTGTCCTTTTTTCCACCCCTGCCCTCTGATGGCCCAATGGTGTTATAGCTGTCCCAGTCCCCATCTCTGGCCCTTTGCTGCCCCCTTGTGGTCATTCTGCAGTATAACTCCCTCCTACTACACCCCCCTTTCCATTTTATGAGAAACAATTGCATTCCACACACATCCCATTGTCCTGGAACAAACAACCCCTGACCTTGCTTTAAATTATGATTAGAGGAACCTGCACAGCAAATTTTGGTGGTCCTAGCTTGTACCGTTTAGGAGAAGTTCTCAAACAAATGGACTCACAGACAGACACACAGACAGATATACATTTCTAAAATACATAGCGCCAGGTAGAAATGTTAGCCCTTGCCCCTTCCCTGAAAACCATGCCTTAAGGCCAGATTTCTTCAGAACTGGTGCTTTTGCCCAGAACGTTCATCTTCCTTGGAGAAAGAGGGCCAGATTCTTGATTGATGTAAACCAGCAATTCTCCATTGACTTCAATAGATCTGCAGTGATTTATACAAGTGAACGAACTGGACTATAGATTTTGCCTCGATCTCCAGCAACTCTCTGATTGATGCTGTGATTTGTAGGTCAGGTGAATTCTTCTGCCTAAAGCCAATATCCTCTTAATGTGTTGGGGGGTCTACTGTGTTTGCCAGGCTGCTCTCTCTTAAATAACCAGCATTTAGTCTCTTGTTTTACGTGTAAACTAGCTCTTTGGTGAGTGATGGTGGGAGGCTATTTATGATATGTATAGTGATCCCAGGCAACACCATGCAGTTTTAATGATATAACTGGGGCTGTGGTTATCCACACTAATCCTTTCTCTTGACATCCTTGTATGCTATAAAACACTGGCTATAATTGAATCTCCAAATAAAATAATTCCAGGGGCACAGTCAGTCTTTGAGATTAGTTCCAACAGGCCACACATCTAATAAAGGGCATTAGTGTCAAATGTTATATATGAGCAAAGCTGACTAATTTTGGGGTAGATGAGTTGGTGAATGTCCTCCAAGCCTAATACGAAGCACAGAAGCTGCTAAGAAAATCCAGTAAAGCATTGGAGTCAGCAATATCTTTGGGCTGCATCTAGGCCAATCACAAACTATCTGTTACTTTTATGTTTCCTTCTCCAAGGAGCAGTTACATGCACAAAATGTTGTTTTCAAATTGTTTGTTTGGACAGAATACAAATGGCCTGAAATTAGCAATCTCAGGCACAATAAGTTACCCATCATAGCATTACAAGCTGACAGAGATTTGCTATATCTAACATTAGCAAAACATACAAGACTCTGCTAAGGCAGTGTAATTCATCACTCTCTATCATGTGACTTCATTTTAACTGCAAAGGCAAAACTTCAGATTTTTTATATCTGTGTGTTGCATTTTACACTTGGCTTGCAATTAATTTCAAATACATAATATGACAGGGTCAGGCCAAAAGGGTGCAAGAGAGTACAGAGGGGAACTAATTAAGTAGGCGTGCAAAGTGAAGTAAGCCAAGGCTAGTTGGAACACCTGGGGCCAATTAAAGAACCAGTTGAGTCTGGTTAAAGAGAGCTTCTCTTCAGTTAGTTAGTTTGCAGGGAGATGAGAGGATGGAGGGAGCTCTGCAGAGGTTCTAGGAGGAGCAAGCACAAGTGGTTACTAGGGGGTAGAGCCTATGATAAGGAAGGTGCTGGGGAAGGTGTGGGGAAGTAGCCCAGGAGTTTGTAGCATTTTTCCAGCTGGTCTTAGAGACATTTACAGGCAGTTGCTATTACAGGGCCCTGGGCTGGAACCCAGGAGTAGTGAGTGGGCCTGGCTTCCCTGCCCCACACTCACTTCCCATTTCCACTCAGGGAAAAGACTGGCTGGGGAAAGAAAGGGGTTTACTCAGCCCTGTATCACTTGAGGGGTCCACCAAGACTGTGGAGTTTGTTTTCCCTCTGTTCCTCATGCTGCCCAATGGTGAGAGTAGCTCAGCAAACAGCTAGCTGACACCCTATGTTTGGTGCCTAATTGAGGGCTGCCATGAACCTCTGAGGCAAGCAACCCGCCTGAAAGTGCAGGCCTCACCAAGTTGGAGTAGGAGCTTTCTCACAATAGGTGTCCCATCCCTGACTCCATTCCTTATAAAAAATCATGAGCGTTTTTATGCTGTTTCACCTGGCAAATTCCTGAGATCTATTTTTTTTAAAGACAGGCAAATTATGTAGCTATGCTTCTTTAAGGGCTAGCACGTGGGAATCAGCTTCTACAAACAAGGCTATTCACTTCATGAGGAGACTGTTTAAATCCATAGAATGGGAGTCCCCCGCCCATACCTTTCACTTGTTACTTGCTGCTGAATTATCAATAAATCAACCATTGTTAATTTCCTCAGACCCTTGTCTATGCTCCACTTAATAACAGAAGAAGGAAATTGAAATAAAACACCTCAGTCGATTTTAATATAGTGAGGCTAATCATCGACTATCTGGGGACTCCTCCGCCACCTCAGATCTGCTCCTCATAGAATCATAGAACACTAGAACTGGAAGGGACCTCAAGCGGTCATTGAGTCCAGTCCCCTGCCCTCATGGCAGGACCCAGTACCATCTACACCATCCTTTATAGATATCTATCTCACCTGTTCTTAAATATCTCCAGTGATGGAGATTCCACAACCTCCCTACGCAACTTATTGCAGTGTTTCATCACCCTGACAGTTAGGAAGTTTTTCTAACCTAAACCTCCCTTGCTGCAGTTTAATCCCATTGCTTCGTGTCCTATCCTCAGAGGCCAAGCAGAACAATTTTTCTCCTTCCTCCCTGTGACACCCTTTTAGATACCTGAAAACTGCTATCATGTCCCCTCTCAGTCTTCTCCTTTCCAAACTAAACAAGCCCAATTCTTTCAGTCTTCCCTCATAGGGCATGTTCTCTAGGCCTTTAATCATTCTTGTTGCTCTTCTCTGGGCCTCCTCCAGTGTCTCCACATCTTTCCTGAAATGTGGTGCCCAGAACTGGACACAATACTCCAATTGAGGCCTAATCAGGGTAGAGTAGAGCGGAAGAATGACTTCTCGTGTCTTGCTCACAACACTCCTGTTAATGCATCCCAGAATCATGTTTGCTTTTTTTGCAACAGCGTCACACTGTTGACTCATTTAGCTTGTGGTCCACTATAACCCCTAGATCTCTTTCTGCAGTACTCCTTGCTAGACAGTTGCTTCCCACTCTGTATGTGTGAAATGGATTGTTCCTTTCTAAATGGAGTACTTTGGATTTGTCCTTATTAAACTTCATCCTATTTACCTCAGACCATTTTTCCAGTTTGTCCAGATCATTTTGAATTATGACCCTATCCTCTAAAGCAGTTGCAACCCCTCCCAGCTTCGTATCATCTGCAAACGTAATAAGCGTATGCTCTATGCCAATATCTAAATAGTTGATGAAGATATTGAACAGAATCGGTCCCAAAACAGATCCCTGCAGAACCCCACTTGTTATGCCCTTCCAGCAGGATTGTGAACCGTTAATAACTACTCCCTGAGAATGGTTATACAGCCAGTTATACACCCACCTTACAGTAGCTCCATCTAAGTTGTATTTGCCTAGTTTATTGATAAGGAGATTTTGTGAGACTGTATCAAATGCCTTACTAAAGTCTAGGTATACAACGTCCACTGCTCCATTATTTTCCTGGCACAGAAGTTAAACTGCCTGGTTTGTAGTTTCCTGGGTTGTTCTTATTTCCCTTTTTATAGATGGGCACTATATTTGCCCTTTTCCAGTCTTCTGGAATCTCTCCCGTCTTCCAAGATATTTCAGAGATGATAGCTAAAGGCTCAGATACCTCCTCTATCAGCTCCTTGGGTATTCTAGGATGCATTTCATCAGGCCCTGGTGACTTGCAGACATCTAACTTTTCTAAGTGATTTTTAACTTGTTCTTTTAAATGTTATCTTCTAAACCTACCCCCTTCCCACTAGTATTCACTATGTTAGGCATTCCTTCATCAGGCTTCTTGGTGAAGACCGAAATAAAAAAGTCATTAAGCACCTCTGTCATTTCCAAGTTTCCTTTTACTGTTTCTCCCTCCTCACTGAACAGTGGGCCTACCGTGTCCTTGGTCTTCTTCTTGCTTCTAATATATTTATAGAATGTCTTCTTGTTTCCCTTTATGTCTGCAGCTAGTTTGAGCTCATTTTGTGCCTTTACCTTTCAACTCTTGCCCCTGGATACCTGTCTTGTTTGCTTATATTTATCCTTTTAGTTTGCCCTAGTTTCCACTTTTTATATGACTCCTTTTTCATTTTTAGATCATACAAGATCTCGTGGTTAAGCCAAGGTGGTCTTTTGCCATACTTTCTATCTTACCTACACAGCAGAATAGCTTGCATTTGGGCCCCTAATAATGTCCCTTTGAAAAACTGCCAACTCTCTTCAGTTGTTTTTTTCCCTTAGTCTTGCTTCCCATGGGACCTTATGTACCAGCTTGCTCAGCTTACCAAAATCTGCCTTCCTGAAATCCATTGTCTCTATTTTGCTGTTCTCCTTTCTACAATTCCTTAGAACAGGAGTGGGCAAAAGGGGCTCTGCGGGCCAGATCCGGCCCACCAAGCGGGTTGATCCGGTCCGCGGAGGCCCTGCTGCTCCCCTGCCCCCAGGACAATTAGGGCCTGAGGGCAGGGGAGTGCCTGAAGCCTTCTCTGCTTTGCCTCCTCCTGTGAGCAGCACATGGTGCTTCAAAGCACTGTGTGCTGCTCGCAGGGCAGGGGCAGAGCAGAGAAGGCTTCGGGCACTCCCCCACCTCCAGGCCTTAATTGGCTTGGGGGCAGGGGAGTGTGCGAAGCCTCCTCCCGTCCTGCCAGGAGCACCTGATGCTTTGAAGGGCCACGTGGTGCTCTCAGGGTCGGGGGAAGAGTGGAGGAGGTTTTGTGCATTCCTCCGCCCCCAGGCCAATCAGGGCCTGGGGGCAGGGAAGCTACATGAAGCTTCCTTCATCCTGCCCCGGCCGTGTAAGTAGCCTGCGGCACTTCAAAGTGCCACATGCTCCTCGTGGGGCGGGAGGAGACTTCCCATGCTCTCTCGCCCCCAGGCCCTGATTGGCCTGGGGGAGGTGCCAAGCCTCTTCCAGGGCATGGGTGCCGAGTGGGAATGGGGGGGCAAAGGGGCTCCCCCCCCAGACCAATCATGGGGGGGCAAAGGGGCTCCCCCACCCCCAGACCAATCATGATCTGGGGGTGGGGTAGCCCTGCCCCTTCCTGTTTAGGCCCCGCCCTTTCCGGGGTGGCCCGGGGCTACTTCAAAAATTTTTTGCTACCTGTCCTTTCCCTTGTTCTCCACATTGCGTCAGCCCTCATGTCTCTCCCAGACAATGGTGATCATTTGCCTAGGTACTGCCTCATGGCTGCACCCACATTCTAGGGTCCTCCTCTCTGAGAGCCCAGTCACCCCTAAGTCACCACTTGCCTCAGTGACCCACAGCCATTCATCATCTTGCTCCTTCCCTCAGGGGCAAACTGCAGTCTGAACTGGCCACTTCATCATTGCCAAGGTGTTCCTGCTGCCTATGCCTGCCCCACCTGCTCCTCTGCAGCCCTAGAAACTCCCTGGAGCCCTGTCAGTGGTCCTCAGCCTGGGGTTTATTCAGGCCTGAGCTTCTCTGGCTCTCCCTGCCTTCTCCAGCACTGCTCTGTTACAAGGCTAACAAGCAGCTAGATTCCTCTCTCTCCCTCTATAGGTGGAGTGAATGCCTCCTGTCCAGGAGCCCTTCTTATAGGGCCCAGCCAGGTCCTGATTGGCTGCCTCAAGCCTGCTTGTGAGTGGCTCCCAGCTCCAGCCTACTCCCAGGACTGTTTTAACCCCTTATGTACCAGTACGAGGCAACCCCGCCCCCCCCCCCCTTACACTGGCCTTCATGGCTATGGAGGAAATCCTGAAAACGCCACCCCTGTGGCCCTGCAAGCACAGGATCCAGAAGAACCCATAAAATAAAAATAACACCAACCATTATTGACATGGTAACTTGTGCAGGTTTTGGTGGTGTAGACACTCAGCACTGGGCTGAGCCTGTCAAATTCATTTTATGTATTGCAGCATTTTTTGCATGATCAGACTATTTAATTCTTTTAGGGAAAAGAGAAGGGAAAAGCTTCCTTCCCCTGGAAACTTGAAAAATAACTGATAGAGGAAGATTGTAGCTCTTGTTCTTAATTGTAACAAGAGAGTTCTACACTGTAATTTCTTGGAGTAGATTTATGAATACCCTAGCAGAAATTGCTCACAGATTTAGCTTGTACCTTGTTTTCTTCTCTCCTCTGGATTTCAATTTAGGGAAATTTTCCTACTCTGACAAAACCTCTTGAAATGAAGAGCAAAGGAACAAACTGATGATGAGAGTGGGCAAAAAGGAGCTTGGTTGAGCTCTCCAGAAACTTGAAAGGGAAAACAAATAACCATAACAACATGAAGTCCAAAATATGACTGAGGCTCTGACCTGGAAACAAACAATATTTATCACTCCTAGACTCACCAGTGGTTGAATACATTGAACAAATTGTTCATGGCATTGTTCTGGTTCATAGCTAAGTTTGGAGTTTCCAGTATCTCAATTAAAGATGTCCTTTTATATGGGACACATAACTGATATTTATAATGCTCTACTAGTTCAAATATTTGGTCCCCTTTATGGGACCAAAAGTCAACTTGAGCAGAATAATGGTTGTCTCATGTATGAAATGCAAAGAGCAGATGAAGCCAAGAAGAAAACCATTTTTAAAGTAAAAAATAAAATTGACACCATAGAAATAAAAGCAGCTGGATTATCCAATACGTAAATTGACTAGGGATAAGCCAGAAAAGGGGTATGCAAAAAAACAACAGGAAAGAAAAGACTGTGAGTTGCTCTGTAGGTATCCAAAATCTCACTGTATGTATTCTTTTGTGTCATGACTGACAGCCTTGATGTTTTGCAATCCCATGGACACTACATTGGTCACAAGGAATGTGAGGAAATACTCATCTTTTGGACAGTGGATGAATTCGCTTTGTGATTTGGCAGGAGCAGCAGTAAAGAAAAGAGTAGAGAGAGGACATTATAGCCCAGCATCTGCTTAGAAACATGGGAAATGGACAGTCCTAACTGAATGAGAGTGAGATTTGCCTGTAACCACAGGAGAAAAGTTTGCAGATTGTCTATAACCACATGCACAGGTCTGCAGTGTTGGTGTACATGAAACTACTTTCCGTGAGGTAGGTGCCCATGTTTTCTTATTCTGTAACTGGGTACTTCATCTTCATATGTTTAAATTTCACTCATTGCAGTTCCACCATTAAGGTCTCTGAATAGAGATCAGAATCTGGCCCATGATTCCATTCTGTTTCCATTAGCATGAGCCTCAAAAGCCAAACCTCTTCTTTGAAGCTTAAAATGACAAAAGGGTTGTAGAGCAGCTAGCCTTAAAAAGAGGGAGAGGAAATTAATGCTTCTCTCTGATTGTCAAGCCTATAATCTTGAAAAACTGAATTGCGCGTTTGTTTGCTTTTTGTTTTAGTGATGAGGATTTTGTGTGTAAGGACTAGCCCATATGAGGGGAGAGTCTCATCTCAAATCAGTCAGTATTCTTCCCATAATAGACAGATGCTCCTATATCCAGATTCTCATACATAAGGAAGTAGGCACCTGCATATCTCTTGTTACAATTCTGATTGGTTTCTCTAGGCAGAAATTCTCTTTCCAAACCATTGTATACACAAGACAAACCAAGGAAAAACTGGAATATTACTGCCAAAAGAGACTGGGCAGACATTCACATGAGATTATTTCTTGTGTTTCTGGCCAGCCTCTGACTGGGAACAGGGCCCCTTGCTGGGACATGAGCATTTGCTGTAAGTTAATGATTGCTGAGTGATTTAAAAAAATAAATAAATCATTGTTGCACATTGTTGTGCTGTAGAGTAAGCTTTTTTTGGGACAGGGACTATATTGTAGTATATATTCGTACAGTTCCTGGAGCAAGAAAGCCCTTGAGTTGAGGCCTTAAGAGGCTACCACAATACAAAGCCTAATGAAAATAATATAGTCTGTTCCTGGGACTCAGCAGTGAGTGTGAAAACCATGATGAATTTGCCCATAATCTGCCCTAGCATGCCCCTTTTTGGCTATGGGGAGGGACCTTTTGCCCCATGCTGCTATGGCGGATGGGGGATAAGTATAAAAAGTAGGATTTAAGACCCTGGTGGGCAACCTGTGGCTCATCGGAGTTCTATGTGTGGCCCATAAGACATTTTGTTTGCCATTGCCCATGTACAGGGATGCCAGATTCTGCTGAGTTTCATCCACATTGTTTTTTTCCTACTCGTATTACAAAAGTGACACGCACTTATTACTGATTTAAATGGTTGCAACGGAAAACAGATCAAAGTGCATTACTAAGCCAAAATAAACAAAACAGGCCAGCTAATCTTCACTTACTGCAAAACTTGTTATATGCAAATTCTTACCCTAACAGTTGTTCTAATCATCCCTTTAGGCAACCTTCTAGCTTGGGCCCAGTCCTGCCCCATGTTCAGTATTAAATGTTTCCAGCAAGCATGTTGGGTGGTAACTTGGGGGTCTCCTGGCATCTGGCCATTCCCAATATTGTTTGGTTTCCTCATTATATTCTTTTTGCCCAAGGTGGGAATTCTTTGTGCTCACTTCAAACTTTTCTCACCTTGAGTGGAAAAGCACCAAATCCAAAATAGATTACAGCATCAGGTGTCCTGACCACATGTTTTTATAGGACCAGCCACAATTTGGGCTTACAGAAAAACAAAACCATTCACAGGCTATTGACCTGATCACCAACCCATCAAGTTCCTAAAGTTTCACTCATGGCTCTTTCTAGAATACCTGGAGTAATGAAACAGATGTCACAGACAAGAAGGCCACATGCACACCAATAGATATAAAGATTCAGTGGATTACAACATTTAAAATGATATGTTACATGATCTGTTTTGCATAAAGTGTCTGAATTATGCATATTCATATTCATAAGCCAATTATGTCAAAGCATGGGGGGCTCTGTGACATCATGCTCTAGCCTTTACCCCGCCCTCAGAGCCAGCACCCCTCCTCCTGTACCCCTGAACCTCAAACCACTGCCCCAGCCCAGAAAAAGTAAATGAGGGTAGGGGGAGGGGAGAGTAACAGAGGGGGATGGAGTGAGCACGGGTAGGGATGTAAGCTAGTTCTTGCTTTCCACCCTCCTGGCTGCCTCTGTATCAGAGGCAGCAAGGGGCTGGGAAACAGAAACCGATGCTTAGGGGAGGTAGCTTAAAAGCTGGTTCCCCCCAGCACCATCTCTGTGGTGCTGCCTTCCTCCCCCTACACCCTGCTGCTGTCTCTATCAGAGGCAACAGCAGGGTGGGCAGGGGAGGCTGCTGCAAAACAGCCTCTGTCCATGGGGGGGGGTCACAGTGGGGGGCTGGGCCCCCACATAGACAGGGGCTGCTTCGTGCATGCTTGACTCCTACTACATTTAAACTGCAGAGCCACAGCGGGGTAGCCCCTACAATACAAATTGTATCGACTACTCAATTAGTCAATTACCCACCTCTTAAAATCCTTAAGCAGATCTTTGCAGAAAGGGCGGGGCTTGAGGGACAGGACAGGGCAGAACTTGAGCTGCCCTTAAATTCCAAAAGTGATCTTGGGCATAAATAGGTTGGGGACCTCTGAGCACAAGCTGAGCACAGGGCTATTGTGTATGTAGATTGTGATATAGACTCTTGAGTGCAGCCTTGGGGTCCATTCTCTGCCCATTATTTCATCAATAGGGGAGGCAGGGAAGGTCAGATTAGATGATCTAACAGTTTCTTCTGGTCTTAAAGTCTGCATATCTCTCCAAAATTGTGCATGGCACTGAGCAGCCATTGATGTTCCCATATGTAGCCTGCTTGATCCCCAGAATTAACACTGAGTGAGTGAGGGTGGCACAGGAGTGCCTGACACTGGCCACTGTTGGCACATAGGATACTGGGCTAGATGGACCTTTGGTCTGACCCAGTACGGCCATTTTTATGTTCTTATGTTCTAGGAGAAGCAGGGGTTGGCCAGGGGCAGGACATTAGCCCTGCAGGGCAGGAGTGGGTGTGGCAGTGACATCACAAGGGCCTTTTTCAGCCTCTCATCTGATTGGCTAAAGGAGGTTGGGTGGCAGTGACTTAACAGAGAGTCCATGACAACAGCCTGGTGGGACAGACCGCAGGGCAGGGGCACTCTCAGAGACCCTCCTGACTTTGCTAGGGGGAGACTCCTTTTGAGGTCTGCCCTTGAGGTCTGAGAGAATTCAGGGTGATGACATGAGCACAAGGAGGAGGCTCCTTGGGGGGTTTTGGCCTTTCCCACGACTAATTGAGCTAGATGACAAACATCCCTGAGGAGAAAGTAAGTCTACGAGAGGTTTGTTACTAATGCAGCCTGATCCATCTGATGCTGGCCAAATTGAAGGCCAGGAAACACACTAAGGCTACATCTACACTGCAGAGCTATTTCAGGATACCAGAAGTATCCCAAAATAGCTATTCCATGTCTTTAAAGCAGCCTGTTATTTTGAAACAGATTTTGAAATAATGGATGCACTATTCCGGCCTAGCGCACTATTCCGGTGTAGTGCAAATTGCATAGCGTGTTTCGAGGTAAGAGTGCTGTGTAGACGCACCCTGGGTGAATGTGGGAGAATTTTTTCCCGCCTAGGCCTTTGTCCCTCATCACTGGAGGCATTGGGGTTCATTGTATTTGGTTTTCCTTCGGTGAGGAGGGGGCTGTTCCTTCACAAAGGGATGGGACAGGAAGAATGCTCTGAGTGACTCCCACTGGTGACCTGAGCCATCCCTGGGCCATTTGAGGGGAACCCACAACTGCTCCGCCCTCAGAGTCTTAGTGCTGATTGGCTCAGTGGGAGAGGGGAAGGGACAGTGACCAGGAGGAGACTCAGGACTTTTGTTGTTCTCTTTAAGGCCTGGCAAATGAGACAGAACCAATCATCAACGGGGAATTGTCCTGCTCCTCACCATTGATTGTCTCTGATCAGTTCCTAAGCCCCTTCCCCACCACCGATGTTCTTCTGCTTCTAAAATATTTGCTGAATGATCATTAGGAAGAGTTATGGGTCTGTAGCACCTTGAGATCACTTTACTCTGACCATTCAGTATGTGAAACTCCAGACTGAAAGCCAGGGCTTCTGGGTCCTATTCCCAGTGCTGCCCCAACTGTCCGTGTGACCTAAGACAAAGCCCTTTGCTTCCTCAGTCTTTGTTTTTCCCTCTGTCAATTAGGTGCAACTATGTTCTCTACCTGTGTCATGGCTGGGGAGCTGTGATGATCCGTCTGAGTGTGTAGCCAGGAACAATGTATCATGTGAGGTGGCTTCTCATGTGGAGTCATTACAGATGATGAGATGGTGCAGTAGAACTCCAGCTTTCCATGTTAACCCAGCAACACAGGCTCGGAAGGCGGCTGTTTCTCCTCACACTTTCCCATTCTCTGCATGATTGTCTGAATTTTTGATGATCTGATCTGGCCTCAGTCCCAATTCGATGTGATAAATGGGGCTCTGCTGTATAATAGCTTAAATAGTCAATTTTATTGGTATTTTATTATGTTTAGATCATTAAGAGGAGCAACTCCTTAGCCCGGGCCAAAGCATCTTATCGAGTTTCTGAACCAAAGAGTCTCCTCTCTGTGTGTGAGGAGACAGCCAAACGGTATGTGACAAACAGGAGAGGCTTTTCTTTTGTTAAAAAAAAAAACAAACTTTTTGCAAAGATTTTTCATCCATATTGAGTCATGATTTCAAAAACCAATGTGTCCAATGGGTGGAAAGCCACTTCTGTAACTCCCCACAGAAGCGAGGCTGAATGAGATAATAGGCATTAAAGCACTGTATGGAGGAGAAAGGGCTGTTTCATGGCGTTGCATGCCAAGGCATCTGGAATTTGCTAAAGAGTCTAGACCAAAGAAAGAAGAAATTGCCGGGGACAAAGCCCACTGTAGGGTGTGAATGAGAGAGGCCAAAGTGTGTGTCTGAGGTCTCCCCAGTGCTTCACACACCTCACTGTGCTTTGACCCCTGCATCTTGGCAGGAGGCCCCAGAGAGGAGGAGTGGGAGGCCATTTTGCCTCAACACTGGGTAGGTCTGGAAAGGAGAGACTGAAAGATCCAATTTTCAGCCTCTCCTGCTTGCTGGGATCCCACTGGGCTCTCCTCATTCAGAGCAGTTAGTTCCCCCCCGCTCCCAGGAGCCCCCTCCCTGAGGCTGGCCCTGAGCAACACAATGCCAGGCGCTTGGTGCATCCAAGTCCATTTCCCAGTGTGGGTGCCGGAGGGAAATGCAAGGGGTCAGGGATGAAGGCGGCACATGCAGGTGGGGGCCCAGAGTGGAAGGACAAGGGATGGGAGCACAAGCAGGAAGAGCAGGAGTTGGGGCGAAGGCGGCACCATGCAGAGGTTAGAGGCGAAGAGGGAACAGGGCAGGGATTAAGGGTACAGTGTAGGCATTAGGGTGCAGCAGGGGAGCAAGAGTCAGTGTGATGGAGTGCAGGAGTTAGGGAGCCTATGGGTGTCAGGGGAAATAAGGCGACACCATGTTCATAGGATCACCAAAATTCAAATTTGCTCAGAGTGCTATTTTCCCTAAGGCCGGCCCTGCCCCTCCATCCTACAACCTCCCTGTCCTGACTCCTGCATACCCACAACCATCCTGTCCTGAGCCCCCCACCTCTGCTTTGATTCCTGCACCCCCCATGCCACCCTGCATCCTGCACCCCCACCTCCACAACCTCTGGCTTGAGCTACCACCTTCCCCCACAATCACCTCAACCCCCTTGCCTTTGGTTCCCCCCAATCTTCTACCCTCCCTTCCTCCCCCAAAGGGGGTTGCAGTACAACAGTACCTGTAAGAAATGCAAGTTACTTTCACCTAATAAGTCTATAACTTACCGCAAAAGTCCAGTCTCCTGCATACCATGCCTCACTGTCTCAGCTGTAAGTGTGGTGACCCAGAAGATAAGGAAGAGGAATGGGGCTGATATGGAGCTATATTGACCTTACAGTAGTAAGGCCTATGCTAATTATCCATGGACATCTAAGTTAAAGAGTCCCCCTCTTTTTTGAGAATTCCATGCCATTTTATCTGATAGAATGTGCTAGTTTCAGACTTAAGGGCCCATTCCATTTATCTCTCTCTGAAATTAATCCTAGTTATTCTTGGTAAAATCAGTACTTATCAAAAGCTGTGTTCACCCTCATGGAAAATATGCCAATTAATCACATCAGTAAATAAATTATACTAATCCCATTAGTAAAAAGGGAGTTGTAGATTAAATCTTTCATTGCAGTTACTTAAAAATTAATGCAGGCAATCTTTTAGGAAATGTATTCACATCACCTCGCCAAGGATAATAGTTCTGTAATACATGGTGAGAACATTATCAGAAATGAAAAATGAATGTAAAACTAGCATATATCTCATTAGAATATTGTAATGAACTGGCTAGTGAGTCTTTTTGATAGAATCTGAACTACTCAGTGTGTGTGTCAGAGGCCTTATACTGCTAAGAGAGCTTCTATTTTTGGCTGAAGTGGCAAAGTTCTGTGTTCGTTTGAATAGGATGTTCTAGCTTCATTGTCACTGTGAGATTCTGAACAGATGGGGTGGGCAGCATGGCATGAGCCATGAATTCCTTTCCTGGCCCTTAGATAGGTCTACAAGTCTTGTGGGTAAGGGGGAAGCGGTGGACATGGTATACCTAGACTTTGATAAAGCATTTGATACGGTCTTGCATGATCTTCTTATCAATAAACTAGACAAATGCAACTTAGATCGGGCTACTGTAAAGTAGGTGCATAACTGGCTGGATAACTGTTCTCAGAGTAGTTATTAACAGCTCACAATCATGCTGGAAGGGCATAACAAGTGGGGTTTCACGGGTCTGTTTGGGATCGGTTGTGTTCAATATCTTCTCAATTATTTATATATTGGCATAGAGAGCATGCTTATTAAGTTTGCAGACGATACCAAGCTGAGAGGGGTTGCAACTGCTTTAGAGGATAGGGTCATAATTCAAAATGATCTGGACAAACTGGAGAAATGGTCTGAGGTAAATAGGATGAAGTTTAATAAGGACAAATGCAAAGTGCTCCACTTAGGAAGGAACAATCAGTTTCACACAAACAGAATTGGAAGCGACTGTCTAGAAAAGAGTACAGCAGAAAGAGATCTAGGGATCATAGCGGACCACAAGCTAAGTATGAGTCAACAGTGTGATGCTGTTGCAAAAAAAGCAAACATGATTCTGGGATGCATTAACAGGAGTGTTGTGAGCAAGACACGAGAAGTCATTCTTCTGCTCTACTCTGCGCTGATTAGGCCTCATTTGGAGTCTTGTGTATTCGTTCTGGGCACCACATTTCAAGAAAGATGTGGAGAAATTGGAGAAGGTCCAGAGAAGAGCAACAGAAATGATTAAAGGTCTAGAGAACATGACCTATGAGGGAAGACTGAAAGAACTGGGCTTGTTTAGTTTGGAAAGGAGAAGATTGAGAGGGGACATGATAGTGGTTTTAAAGTATTTAAAAGGGTGTCGCAAGGAGGAATGAGAAAAATTGTTCTCCTGGGTCTCTGAGGATAGGACAGGAAGCAATGGGCTTAAAGTGCAGTAAGGAAGGTTTAAGTTGGACATTAGGAAAAAACTTCCTAACTGTCAGGCTGGTTACGCACTGGAATAAGTTGCCTTCGTTGGGAGATTGTGGAATCTCCATCTCTGGAGATATTTAAGAACAGGTTAGACAGACATCTATCAGGGATGGTATAGACGCTGATTGATCCTGCCATGAGGGCAGAGGCCTGGACTCGATGACCTCTCAACGTCTGTGACGGGGCACCTGAGCCCCGCACCCCTGTCAGCGTGGTGCAGCGAGAGGTGGGGCAGTGCCAGAGCCCCATATACCCACTGACCCCGACCCGGTGGGAGAGGTGGCCATTGCCTGCAGACCCCCTGGTCAGGCAAACAAGCATGTCCCAGGAGCACAGCTTCTCTGGCCTCCTTCAGATGCCTTCTGTTTGACAGCATAGTGCTTAATAAAGATGTTTTACAACTGTTATTTCCCCAGGCAGTCACAGCTGCTGCTCTGTGGCAAGAGAGGAAGGAAAGGCCTCAAGGGACTGCATCGGGGATGGAACTGGTTCAGGTGCGTTTAGCTGCTATTGCTTCGTGATGATTCAGTGGCCTCATCGGGTTCTTTCTGCTCTGCTTTCCTGTCACTCATGTGTAGTTGCCTCAGAACAGAACTACAGGGCTGAGTTGCTCTTCCCCCTCTCTCCCTTTCTTTCCTGGGCCCTGGCAGGAATGGCCCTTGTGATCGGCATCTGTCTCGGCTCCCCAAGCAGCAATAAATCATGCTTAAAAAGCCAGCAGAGAACAGTGACACATCATTTAAAGAGCCATATCTTACAAGGTGCTGAGTGGGGCAGAACTGGCCTGCTTCACTGATTGCATGCTAGCTGAACTGAGCACAGTTATAAAGAGATTAATAAAGAGTGGGATATTGTTATTACTGAATAATTTTACCGACAGGGGAAGCTTTTCTGTTTCCTCATTAATGGTGTGAATAGATTTTTGTTTGCATGCTTGAGATCTGGATTCTCTTGTTGATTTCAAAATGTCCCCTCTGGACAAATCTGACTCCTGGATTGGTAGAGGTGTTTTAACTGTTTTTTTAAAACCACTTCCCCCTGGAACAGGCTGATTGCTGCCCGTTTCCCAGACAGGAGCAGAAATCTCTCTGCTGCAGTGTTGCTAGCTCTCTCATAATAACTGTCCCCGCTCCTCCCCCCCGCAATAAAACTCCAGCTCCTGAAGCTGAAGTGATTAGGTGAGAATCTTGGCTTTAATAAAAACAAACAAACAAACAAAAACAGAACCAAACCCAAGAAACACCATCAGTTTCTGGCGTTCCATAGTTTTTAAAGAGAAACTAAAAAAATAAGGCATGGGTGCATATAAAGACCTAGAAAGCAAAGGAGAAGAACTCCAATGTATTTTGTAAGATCTCATGTTTTTTGGCGCCTGACCTGCTTCATGGTTTGTGAACATATGAGGTTGGCCATGTTGCTATTTCTTGTGCTACAAGACTGCAGACACATGCTTAATACAGGTTGAAACTCTCTAATCTGGCTTGGTGTGGCCACATCTATGCTCCGGCATGATTGTAGTTAGCCAGATGTCCACTTATCATGGGAGTGGCCAAGTTTCCCATAGTCCCATACAGTTTATTTATAGCCACCAGTCCTGGCTCTCAGTATTCGTGCTGTTATTTAACTCCAATTCACCCCTAAATATCTTCTAAGGACAGTGGAAATGTTGGTAATGCTGATAGACAATGTTGACCTTCCATGGTCTGGCAAATTCTATGATTCGGAACTAGTTAAGTCCCCAGGGTGCTGGAGTAGAGAGGTTCAATCTGTAGCAGACTGCTATGTCCATTAGGCATGAGCTATGGAAAGGGAAGGCCAGGCATCTGTGTCACAGATTGTAAGACCAGAAGGCAACCCCATGATCTGGTCCCTTACATAATCCAGGCCACCGGACTTCCCTGAATGAATTCCTCCTTCAAGTCCAGTCCAGTCCTGCTTCTTTCCTGGTATGCTCACTTATTTTCATCTGAAACATGAGAACACCCTCTCACTATTCAGGACTTATTTCAGCAATGTGTGCTCTTAAACTCATCACAGAGAAGCAGAAAAAGCCCTGATTTTGTCCTATGCAAAAATGGCATTTGCACTTGTGTGGAATATCCCTCTAGAAATGTAATTCTGTTAATATGGCTCGACAGTCTTAAAGCTGCATTCTTTCCCTGCGGTACTAAAATAGATTCTTTCCCACTCAATAAAGACTTCACAAGAAGATGACCCAGGGGGCTGTAGCTGTTATGAAATAATCATACTCTTGGGAGGAATTAGATGCTTCTGGGTCTGCCTTGAGGTTTTATAACCTTGTCGTGATCAGTGTAATCAGTTAACAATGGCCACGCCCCTTGTCACACTCTGCTGACTAAATCTAATCCGGCAACATTCTCTCCCCACTCAGACAACTGATGAAATACGACATTTGCTCAGAAATAGAGCAGAAATGTCACGGGGATGGTTTGTGTAGGACCAGGAGGGAGCCTGGAATAGCAAAGAAGCTAGGAATCAGGGGTGGCTTGGATTCTGCTTCTGTCTCTGCCAAACATAAGCTGTGCAACCTTCAGCAAGTCCCTGCACCTTTCTGGATCTCCATTAGCTTTCAACTTTAGAACACCCTGTGTCTGCCAGTGTGTAAAACCCTGACGTCTGAAATACAAGGAGATGCACAGGCAGCCTCTCATTGTGCATTGATATAGGAGTGCTGTTTAGGGGAGGACAGCGTGGAAGCTGTTTTGTTTCAAATAAGGAAGAGTAAGGACTGGCCCTCTGAATTGGTATCCACATGGGACAACTGTCCCATGTTCAAAAGGGTATCATGATCCATCTCCAGACGGTGTCGTGAAGATTCATTAATATGTCAAAATCTCTTTGACGTTCTTGGCCCTAATTGGCCCATGGTTGAACCTCTTATATCTGGGACTCTCTGGTCCGGCTACAACTGTGGTAGGAAGCAGGAGCAGAGTTGGGGGTATATCAGTGGGGTGAGGGTGGGAGTGCTGTAGGGATGGCACACCAGTGTCAGCTCCTCAATGCTGGGGTGGAGCCCTGACCCTTGGAGGCTGGATCCAGGCAAGCCGGGGTTCCCCTCCACTTATTAGAGTTTCATTCAGCAAAGCAGTTAAGCACATGTTTAACTTTTAGGCAGTGCAGTGGCTCTACTCCTGTACTTAAAATTAAGCATCTGTGCCTTGTTGAATCAGGGCCTATGGTTTTATTTCTCTGTCCCTTCCCTTTCCTTGTTGTGTTGTATCGCTCTCTTAAATGCTCTCACTGCAGTATTTCTCCATTTGGGGTCAAGAAAATGACTGTATCTCTCTGAAACATTGGACATTTGTTCCCCTGCTTCCTTACTTGATAGGCATTGTTCTGGTACTTAGACATTCTCTTATGTGCAAGTCTCAGCTCTGACTGACCTCAATGCTTTATTCCTTCAGACTGAACTGCGACAGGTGATTGGTGGCACGTTAGCAAGACCACACACATGACTAATGAGGAGGCCATTGCTCAAATGCACTGCATCACAAGATGATCAGGGAAGGAAAACCAGAGTGAGTAGGACATGTGGCTCTCAAGAGCAGAGATTGCCTGAGTAAGTTTTGCAGGGACCGGTGCCAGGAGCAGGGACCACCCATGGTGCATGTAGTTTGACAATGTAGCTGATTGGAGGGGGTGCAGCATAGCACACTCCTCAAAGCTGTTTGAAGACTATGAAACAGGGAGGAAGACTGCTGGCCAGGGTCCTCTGTGTTTGTTGTTCATCGTGAGTTGGCTCTGGTGTTTTGGACTATGACAGAACAGATAGGATTTTTTGGTAAGAGTGTGTTTTGCCAGCCCAGTGCTGTCTCTTCCCTCACTTTCTTGGGAGCAGTTTTGTTTAGCAAAGACAGATGCTCTAAGCCCTCCATCTATTATCCTGGGAGCCAAATTCTTTCAGACTCCCTGTACTGCAAGGAGGAAAGGACAGAGTGTCTGAATGCTAATGGAGGTGAAGGAGAACTTAATGGATAGGTTTTAGTATGTGTTTATCATAAGTGATCCAGCCAAAGCTGTATTTAATGAGAGATATGCACCATGACTGTCTTCCCTTCCGCCCTCTGCTTCTTTGTCATGTTCATGAGGGTGCCAGGAGAGCCTTGATTGTTGTCCTTACTCAGCTTAGTAGTTTGTGTTTGAAGACTTAGTGAGATTTTGACTTATCTATCTCTTGTAACAATCTGTGTCAGTAGGAAGTGGGGTCAACGGGCGGGAGGTGTTCAAGGCATAGAACCTGTTCCTGCAGATTTCTAGTTGATGGGACTTTAGTTGGCCAAGTAAGGGCTCCCCAAGTAAGCAGGGCTCTGCAGGATCCTGCCTATGCAATGAGAACACATTTAGCCTCACTTTGAAGTGAAATTTTTAAAAAGGTATTTAAATCAATTCTGTACCTCAGCAAGATGTACTCAGCTGCTACCATCTCCCATGCCAAAATTAGCTTTGCTGGTGTCACTTACGAAGATTGTGATGCTCCCCTTCCCCCATCTCTACTAACCTAAATAAAAGGTTTGTAGCTATTTTATCTAGGGAATAAAAAGCAAATGGGCTAATCTTCCTCCGCACCTCCCACTGACTTTAATGAAAGCTGCAGTCACTCAGTTCTCCTGAAAATCAGGTCAAAAATCTCTTAAGCATCTGCCATGCAAACTCTTATTCTTATTTCCCCCTTTTTTGATCAGTACATTTCCCCAAAGCTTAATTGAATAGACAGAAACCCTGTACCCGTTATTAAGTGTATGACTTGGGAATGATTAGATGTGGCTAATTTTCATTTGTTTTAAGTGTCAAATTATGACATCAGTATTAAACAGCTTTGTTTTACTGCCATTGAGAATATGTCCTCTGATAAGTTATTGATGATAAGTTATGGTGAGAGCTGTGTCACTTGATCACTCTCCCATATGGGAGACAGTTTCCTCCCAAACATCATGTGTGAGCAAGCATGTTGTGTGGTGTGTGACAAATGCAGATTTTTCCTTAAAGGGATCAGCTAACATTTTTAGTGATACAGTGGAAGCAAAAAAAAAAAAAAAAAAAAGCCTTCTCTTGTGTGGCTGAGTTCACATCAGTCATTTAAATTTAACATGGATAGCCATGCTTGCCTCAAAACTACCAATGTAATTCCAAGCACAAACTCAGTTTATTTCTTCTTAGCACTGGAGTTAGTTATTTTTTATCTCTCAGCTTTGATGAGTTTGAACTCTATGGGTTTCCACTGGATTCTTTGAAATGCTTCCATGCTAATTAAAAATGTTAAGATTTTTATAAAAGAAGCTAATGCTAATTATTCCTTTTTTTTCTGTGGGATTGTCTTTGAATTCCAGCTTCATTCTATTTAACTAAGCACTCCTTTAAAGATATTAGAACAGAATGGTTCAAAACATGTTGCTTAATATTTTGCAATTAAATAGAAGGCTGTTTATGGCATAGGAAATAACAACTGTGATGCTTAAAAAGAAGTTGAACCCTGGTAAATAAAATAGGAGAGAGAATTGAGCTCCTCTTAAGTTAGGCCTTTGGATAAGAGGGTCTTTAAATTTGGGGCTTGAGCCTGCAGCAACCTCTTACTCACTTGCAACCCCTTAATTAGCCAGTTGGCTAAGGTGCTATTCAGACCCAAATAATGAGTTCAGTTAAAAACTTAGGCAATTCTCCTTCAAATCATTGATTGTGTGTGTCAGTTATTTCAATGGAAGGTTTGTCTGATTGTGCTATGTGACCACAACTGGCAAAAATCAGCATGCAATTTCCCTTAAATGAATTGGAGTTTTATTAATTCTCTTTATACTCCCATGCAGACACATCTGTTGCACAAATAGTAACTCTTCAGGAGCTATATTTTCTTTCTACTTGATATTTTTTGTGGTTTTTTTTCTCAAACTTAGTCCACAACTTGCAGGTTTTCATTAATTGTAATGGGAGTCTTGCCTGAGCAAGGACTGCAGTGTTTGGCTTCTTTTAAAGTCCTTGACATATCAGTTAATAGGAAAAGTTCCTTGAGCCCTGAAAAGGATAGCAGTAGTTTTTGAATTGTTGCTATTTGCATTATGTATAACTAACCAGATTAAGTTTAGTTATTAAAAATCAAGCATTAAGTGTTCTGTTTCAAGTCAGCTCTATTGTCTCAGCAGCATCAGAATTTAGAAAAAGACACAGCCAAGTTGTGAACTATATCAGTCACATCACTAAAGTTCACAGAGTGATTCTGGATTTACACCACTGTAACTAAAGGGGTTGGTCCATTGAACTCAGTGGCATGATCTGGCATTTACACTGGAATAGCTTGGTTCAGAAATTGGCCTGTTATGTTTTATGCCTTGTTTCCTTACCCATCATTTTGATCATTTTAATAAATGAGTAATTGATCTCTTAATTTTTCATGCTAATTCCTGCTCTTAGCAGGAGAATATTAATGGCCTTTCAAGAGGCAGAAATAGCTCTGAGTTAGGAGTGCTGCATATGTTGCACTTTAGTTTTAATTTTCCATATGCCAGTGTGGGCAATGAAACAGTAGTGGATCACCCGGGTTAGCCTCTGGTGGGCCACTGCTGCTACATTTACCTGCACCTCTGCAGGTACAGGCAATTGCAGCTCCTGTTGGCCAGGAATGGCGATCTGTGGCCAACAGGAGCTGTGATTCCCTGGACCTGCAGAGGTGCAGGAAAACATGGCAGTGTGCGGCCCACCCAGGGCTAACCTTGGCAGAAGGATCCAACCTGTGGGCTGGTATTTCCCCCATCCCTGCCATATGCTAACATAGGGGAAAAAATTGTGAGACCTACTTAACATTATGCTATTCACGTGTACAAGTTGTTTATTGTTACCATTGGCTGACCATGTACCTGTTGGAGCTAGAAATCTTTAAGGAAAGTAGAAAACATAGAAAAGGACAACCTGTGTGATCTTTGCTTCCAGGTTTGAATTTTCCCTTTGAGGTGGAAAATGATAACTCTTGACATATGTTGGTTAATTGCTAGATGTGAGCCTGAACCAAACCGCTGGACATCTCTGAATCAAGAGCTGAACTTTGAATTTTGCCACATGCTTGGCTAGGTTCTGTGTTGGAATATAATTTATTCTTGACAGTTACAATATCTGAAAAGTTAAAAATAAACTGGGGAGGAAATAAATAAAAACCCCTGCTTTGATCTGCTGCATGCAAATGACAGACTGCCAAAAATGTATTTATGATTCAACAAAAATCAGACAATTATTTTTAGAACATAGCTCTGTCTAAACTTCCCAAGAAAAATGAAAAAGCCAGGTATTTTAAACATATAATTGTAGGTATTATTTCTTGATTTGAAAAGTAGTTAAAATCAGATTTTCAAATCTGTGTATAGTTTTTTTTTAATCTTATAACTTTATGGAGAGATTGTCAGGATGTATAAACTTCTTAAAACATACACATTTTTGTGGAAGCCCCTGTGCATAAATTGGAAATTCTTTACCCAAACACAATATGCATGTTGAGAGAGGACAATGAAATAGCCATAAAGATTATATAATAAAGCCAATCAAGATTCAACCTTGCATTTTCAAATATTTTTTTAAAAAAGAGTACATCCAATCTTCAAGCTGTGTCTTTTCAATGCTTGTTTTAAAAAAGCAATTTAGCAGAAGAAACTTCTGTATGAGTTGCTTTAGTCTTATTGAAGCCAATTTGAAGAAATGAAACACTTTTTATTCCTTTTTCCACACCAAGAAATTATACCAGCATAGTTTCTTCATTGACTCCTCATGAGGAGTTTGTTAAATAGGAATTATGGCTTCTTATCTAACCTGATTTTTGACTTTGTGCTAGAACTGAGTACATACATCACAATTATTTGGGGGGATAAGAACATAAGAACAGCCATAAAGTCAGACCAAAGGTCCATTTAGCCCAGTATCCTGTCTGCTGACAGTGGCCAATGCCAAGTGTCCCAGAGGTAATCATCATGTGATCCACCCCCTGTTGCCCAGTATCAGCTCCTGTCAAACAGAGGCTAGGGGCACCATTCCTGCCCATCTTGGCTAACAGCCATTCATGGACCTATCCTTCATGAATGTATCTACTTCTTTATTGAACCCCGTTAAAGTCTTGGACTTCACAATATTCTCTGGCAAAGAGTTCCACAAGTTGACTATGTGTTGTGTGAAGAAATATTTCCTTTTGTTTGTTTTAAACATGCTGCCTATTAATTTCATTTGATGATCCCTAGTTCTTGTTTTATGGGAAGAACAAATAACATAAGAACATAAGAACGGCCGTACCGGGTCAGACCAAAGGTCCATCTAGCCCAGTATCCTGTCTGCCGACAGTGGCCAGCACCAGGTGCCCAGAGGGGGTGGACCGAAGACAATGATCAAGCGATTTGTCTCCTGCCATCCCTCTCCAGCCTCTGACAAACAGAGGCCAAGGACACCATTTTATCCACTGGCTAATAGCCTTTTATGGACCTAACCTCCATGAAATTATCTAGCTTCTCTTTAAACTCTGTTATAGTCCTAGCCTTCACAGCCTCCTCTGGCAAGCAGTTCCACAGGCTGACTACACGCTGTGTGAAGAAGAACTTTCTTTTATTAGTTTTAAACCTGCTACCCATTAATTTCATTTGGTGTCCTCTAGTTCTTCTATTTAGGAACTAATAAATAACTTTTCTTTATCGGCCCTCTCCACACCACTCATGATTTTATACACCTCTATCATATCCCCTCAGTCTCCTCTTTTCTAAACTGAAAAGTCCCAGTCACTTTAACCTCTCCTCATATGGGACCCGTTCCAAACCCCTAATCATTTTAGTTGCCCTTTTCTGAACCCTTTTCAAGGCCAAAATATCTTTTTGAGGTGAGAGACCACATCTGTACACAGTATTCAAGATGTGGGCGTACCATAGTTTTATACAGGGGCAGTAAGATATTCTGGGTCTTATTTTCTGTCCCTTTCTTAATAATTCCTAGCATCCTATTTGCCTTTTTGACCGCCGCTGCACACTGTGTGGAAGTTTTCAGAGAACTGTCCACGATAACTCCAAGATCTCTTTCCTGATTTGTCGTAGCCAAATTAGCCCCCATCATACTGTACGTATAGTTGGGGTTATTTTTCCCGATGTGCATTACTTTACACTTATCCACATTAAATTTCCCATTTTGTTGCCCAATCACTCAGTTTGGTGAGATCTTCTTGGAGTCTCTTACAGTCTGCTTCTGTCTTGACTATCCTAAACAGTTTGGTATCATCTGCAAACTTTACCACCTCACTGCTTACCCCTTTCTCCAGATCATTTATGAATAAGTTGAACAGGATTGGTCCTAGGACTGACCCTTGGGGGAATAAGTCTTCTTTATTCACTTTCTCTACACCAGTCATGAATTTATACACCTCTATCATAGGCTTCCCTTAGTCATCTCTTTTCCAAGCTGAAAAGTCCCAGTCTTATTAATCTCTCCTCATGTGGCAGCCCTTCCATAACCCTAATAATTGTTGCCTTTTTCTAATTCCAATATATCTTTTTTGAGATGAAGCGACTACATCTGCGTGCAGTATTCAATATATGGACATACCCTGGACTTATACAGAGACTATAAGAAAATCTCTGTCTTATTCTCCATCCCTTTCTTAATGATTCCTAACGTTATGTTTGCTTTTTGACTACCGCTGTGCATTGAGTGGATGTTTTTAGAGAGCTATCCACCATGACTCCAAGATCTTTCTCTTTAGTGGTAAAAGCTAATTTAATCCCCATCATTTTATGTGTATAGTTAGAATTATGTTTTCCAATATGCATTACTTTGCATTTATCAATATTGAATTTCATCTGCCATTTTGTTGCCCAATCATCTAGTTTTGTGAGATACTTTTGAAGCTCTTCACAGTCTGCTTTGGACTTATCTTGAGCAGTTTTGTACTATCTGCATTTTTTGCCACTTCATCATTTACTTCTCTCTCCAGGTTATTTATGAAAATATTGAATAGGACTGGTCCCAGTATGGACCCTTAGGGGACACCAATAGTTACCTCGCTCCATTCTGAGAACTGACTATTCCTTCCTATCTTTTAACCAGTTATCAATCCATGAAAAGACTTTTATTTATTTCCTTTATCCATTGCATTTGCCACCTTTTAAAATTGATTCAATATCCTTGTTCTTGTGTTATGGGACAGGGAGAACAGAAGCGCCACAACTCCCTTTTCTCTACTGTTTGCTATTTTGCAGACTTATTCACCTCCTTTCTCTGGTGAACCATCCCAGAATTTTTAACCTCTCTTCACTTGAGAGATTTTCCTTCCTCTTCATCATTTTCATCAGCTTCTCTGAATTCCCTCTAATTCTACAATCGGAGCCCACATCTAACTAGCTCCACCAATTGTGGCAATCATGCTGGTCCCCAACATGTGGCAAGACTTCTACAGGACTTGCAGAAGATCATCACAATGAAATTTGTGCAGAGAACTTGTGGGAAAATTGCCTGAGCATTCAGTTTTTTCCCCCTGCAATTCCACTTTCTGAGCTATTCTCTCCTAGGTATTGCTGTAAATTTCTTTCAGCCAAATCTCTGACATGCTAGGGTGATCATCATTGTGTGATCATCACACATTGTTCCCCCTCACTGTCAATAGCTGGATGGAGTGTGAGGTACTTTCCCGTGGGGTTGGCTCTTATCTTCCAATTTCTGCTCTGAGTGACCTTCTGCAATAGAGCTTAAAACCTCAGAAAACAGAAGTCCTCAGTGGAGACAAGCTGCCCATCTTCAGCTCAGTAAATCGGCCAGGGCTTTCCCCTGCACTGTTGTAGTATTGTATTTTCACTTTTGTGCTGGAGCAGGCCACGATTGGCTTGGCCCCATTATGCTGGGCTCTGTACAAACACATACTAAATATCCCTAGCCTCCGTTTGCCTGGAATGGAGTGGGGAAGTGACTGCATGTTGCTGGCCAGAGGCCAGATGAAGGCAAAGGCCTGGCCCAGCATGCACCCAATGCAGCAATGCTGCTCCAAAGCATGCACAGTCTTGGATGAGACAATCAAGCAGACCAGGGAACCAGGGTAACCAATCAGAGTGGGCATGAACAATTCTTGGCCAGAGGTCAGCAGTGACTGGTGACTTTCTGCCCTGCTCCATGGCAATGCTCCACCAGCAGATGAGGGATCTGGGTGTCTTCCTCATCTGGGGGTATAGCCAGAATGTAATGTTAGCCCTTTCCACCCCCCTCTGAGCCTCATAAAATAAATGACTTCTCTAACTGCTCAGTGCCTATGGCTTTTTTTATTAAAGGGGGATTCCCTGAATCGCTCTGGGGAAGAGCGTTTTACCTTGTATCACTGTATAATAATTCACTTGATGGGGAGACAGCTTAGCACCATCCTGTATGTTACATGATGACAGCAGTCCTGGAAGAATTGTTGCTTATGTTCATTTAATGCTGCTTATAATTCAAGACTTAATGGACAATAGAGATGGAAAAGGCCCATTTGATGATCTGGTCCATCTCATAGCCTATTCAGGATGGTTCCCTAGGGTATCTTTTACTAGTGTTTTATGGAGCTCTAGTCTTAAACCTGTCTAGAGATGAGTTTCCACCCTTGGGAGGCTTTTCCAGGTCCTGAAACCTCTTCTTCCATTCCTTAGACTCTGTCTGTTCCCTATAAACCCCCTCTGGTTTGTACCTTTTTGGTAGCTCTGAATGTGAAACACCTGGCATGACTACAATAGCACCATGGACAGCACAAGAGACTGTCCTGTGTAACACCCCTGCATAGGCTTGGTTCCTAGAGCGCACAAGACCTCTTTCTTGTCTCCTCCTTTGCTTTGCATTGCTCTCCTGTACCTTGAATTTCAGCCAAACTCTTGCACGGAGAGAAAAATATAGACAGAAGCATCGGGTTCAAGTCACTGAGGCGAAAAGGCTGATTTCTAAGGGGGGCAGGGCAATGTCTAGGCAGCCCCAATATTATACCATACAGCATATTAAAGATGGCCCAGAACCACTAGCCCAGATCCAAAGAGGGGAAAGAGATGAGACAACAGTGCTCATCTTCTAGGATTTCTTCTACTGGACGGGAACAGCTGTTCCTAACTTAAGTCCATAAGGGGACACTCTTCTTCTGGCACAACAGAGCTTCATTTCTAGGAAACTTAACATGCTTTGAAAGGTGCTTATGGGGAAATTTTCAGAAGGGCCATGATGTGTTAGGACCTATTTACCTGGGAGACACCTCACTGAATGTCAGCAGGAGTTAGGTTCACACCTACCTGTCTCTTTTGAAAAGGAGAATTGGACCTTTAAAAGGATTTTTTAAAGGTTCTTTTGGAAATTTGGCCCTTTGATCTTCTGGGGGCTGGAATAGATACGACAGAACCGAGCATCACCCCCAACCTTGGAAGGTCACATCCAAATTCCGTGGCTTTTTCCTCTCTCTAAGGCAGGGCTACTCAACATGTGGCCTGTTTGTTTGCAGCTTGCAGCAAGGTTTGGGTTTGCGGCACATGGATGGGAGCCAAAACAAAAAAGTAGACAATATGATGATCTTCTGTTGATATGCGTTTTAGTATTTCAATTCCTGGACTGTCATTGCTTATTAAAAGTGCTGTCATATGGGTGGAAATTGGATAAATATTGCATTGTATTAATATCAGCAGAATTGACTTAAATGGGGCCTGTGTGTTGTGTAGTCTTGCCTTAATCTTTGTATTCATGCCCTCAGTATGAAAGAAGCTATTTGCATATATTTGCATGTATATGCAACCACACTTAAGTTGTGGCCCTGGGCATGTGCTGTATCACTGTGCCCCCCCCCCCCCCCCCTTCCAAAGTTGAGAAGCCCTGCTCTAAGGGGTCAACTCCCTTAGAACAAGTCCCCTCCCTCCACTGTCAGCTGTGGGGGAACTTCAGGCAGGGGTCTGGGTTGCAGTTTGACCCCCTCCTCCCCCACAGGGACAGAGACTCCTGGTAGTCAGTCCTGCAAAACAAAGAGGCAACTGCGGGGGGCGGGGCAGGACTGCAGACATCCCACCTGCATTCAGGCAAGTGCTTCGATTGCAGCGAAAGAACTGCCGGGGCTCTAGCAATTCGGTGCAGGGACTCAAGCAATTGTTCTACCTTCATGAGCAAGGCCGGACGGGCGGGGCGGGCTCTGAACAGCAGACTTTGGAGGGGGTCTGGGCTCAGCCCAGGCACAGAGTAAGCCCCGATTCAGGCTGGAGAAGAGTCCTGCTGGACTTTGTGGCTGGAGCTTGGGGGGGCTGAGAGGCCATGGGCTGTGCTGATCCGTCAGCTATCCTGCCGCCTCTTGCCGCGCACTGTCCTGCGCCCCCACCTCCAGCAGGAGCGAGGCGGGGCAGTGAACCTCCCCGAGCCCCGCAGCCTGGCTGGGGCGGGACACGACTCGCGGGGTCTGTGCCTGCTCCGCGCAGCTCCCAGGAGCAGGCAGGCAGCACAGATGATCCCCGGCTTTGGGGCACCCCCTCCCCCATGCCGCGGGACTGACTTCCCAGCCAGGGGCTGCGTTTTCCTCGCTGGCATCGGCCGCGGGGCGGGGAGAGTTGCCTCACCCTCCCTTGCAGCCACCCAATCTCCCTCCCCCGGTGGTAGCGGGCAAAGCCCTTCCCCAGGCGCCCCCTGTCTCGCCGGAGCTCTGCAGCAGGGCTGCTGGCCGCCAGGCGGAGCAAGGGGGGGTGGCACCGACCCGCCTCCTCCTGCGCCCCGCGGGCCCCGGGCGGGCTGGCGCCGTGCTGTGCGTGCACAGGGCTGGGCTTCTCTGCGGGGCCAGCAGCAAGCGCCGGGCCAAGGCGGGAAGCGGGCGCCTCCCTGCATCTCCCAGGTAAATGTCCCGGGTGCTCCCCACGCAGCGGCGGGTCGCTGCTGCACCCAACCCCAGCCCGGCTCCCCGGGGCTGCAGAGTTAGCCGGCGGCGGGGCTGAAGGCGCAGAGGGAGACGCTGGCGGACCTGGACAGCGGCAGCCGGGGGGCTTTCCCCGGGGCGGGTGCGACGGGGCATTAGTTTGCGGGGAGGGGCGCTGGCAGCCAGCTAGCCAGACTGGGCTAGGAGCGTTTGCATTGTGCCTTTGTGCTTTGCATTCCGCCCCACAGAAAAACGGGGCACGGGGGCACGCCGCGAGCCCTCCTGACTCAGGATCTGCATTACCCCAGGCATTTCACACGGGCCGGCAGCCGCGGGGCTGTGTGCTCGGGACCCTGGTGTCTGGAAACGGTTAGACTCGGCGCCTGGAGAGGTACCGTCTCGGGGTCCTTTGCGCACCGTTTGCATGTGCGGTGAGCTCTTTAAAAAGTCTCCCTGGTCTTAACCCTGCTCGCCGTAGCCAGCTTCCCTGCGCTCGGCGAGGCTGCTACTTGATGGCACCAAATGCCTGTTACAGAAAATGCACCTGGAAGCACCCCAGGAATTCAAGGGTTAATTTCCCTTGAATGAATTTGGGAAAATCAGCTTTGCGTTTGGGAGCGGTCTGGCTTTGGCTCCCTATGATTACCCTTTTTTTTAAGTTTTCACTATTCAAATTAATAAAAGGAGACCGTAGCTCCCAAATTAGGATGGGAGAGGGAGGGAGGAAGGAGGCAAATACTCTCTAGAAGCTAAAATATTAAATACATGCAAAAAATAAAAATCTGGGTTGAAGTGGAAGGAAAAGAGTGAGTGATGGATGACACCTTGTTGTCTGTACCAAAACTCTGGCAAGATTTAAACTCCAATATTTTGAATATTCCATGTGTGAGACAGGTATGAACAAAAGTCTTCTGAGGCTAAAGATAGGAGATTCCGGGAAATGCTAAGGGAGGGTGGGGCATTAGCCCTTGGAAATGTATCTTTGAAAACTGTTCAGTCTAAGGAAACAGGTGGTTTGATTTTGCACTGGATTTTAAAATGAAGCAGAGCAGGGTTTCAATAGCAATTCTGGGTCAATTTACTTCCAATCTGTAGTTTTTTTTCTTTAAAGCTTGGGTTACAAACTGGGAAATTGGGTGTCAAAAGTGTAGAGTCTCTGCCACTTACTGATTGGCTAGCTTGTCTTTCTGGATGGGCAGAAGATTGTTTCCATGAGGAGAATGTTGCAGGGTTCATGGTATTAAGGGTGGTGAGTTTGGGGGGAGGAGGGAACCTTGAATGAAATAGCATAAAGAATAAGAATTCTTGTATAACTGTTGACAGCAGCCGTAGAACACCTTTTCCTTGCACCTCCTGATTGTCTGTTACATGGGGAAACACCTACCAATGGCAGAATGTGGTCAAACTTTAAGAATGGATGCATTTTTAAATGGATCTGCAGCCCACAAGCTAGACTACTTTTGTTCTATGAATTTTTCCAGGGAGATAAAACACTGCAGATGTGGCTAATTGTAACCATTCTATTTTACTAGCGGGCAGGATAGGTGTTTTATTAAAACCCGTTTTTTTATTTAACCACCACCCCTGCCTTCTAACCCTGTATTTAGCAAACTGGTTTCACAAATCATGAGATTTTACAAAAGAACAAGACTTGTATGTGAAACTAGTATAATCTCTCCAATTGCACAGCAGTTGTAGTGACGTATTCTTGTTTAATGCAGACAGAAGGATATACCGGCAATGAACTATTCTGTCTCAAAGAAATGTTGCTCATTGATTTTGTGGTCATGCAATGATTAGGATGAGGAGTGCAAAATACAATGAGTAGTCCTGTGGCACCTTAGAGACTAACAAAAACATATATTTTTGTTAATCTATAAGGTGCCACAGGACTATTCATTGTTTTTTAAAGTTACAGACTAACATGGTGACCCCTCTGAGACATGCAAAATACAGGGAGGGGAAAATTTAATTTTTTTAAAAAATACCCCAAATATCCTTTACCTTCCTATTATAGGCAAATAGAAAGTGGTGCACTAACATTGTACCAGGTGAACAATAATTTCTGGATCAGAGAGCTGATTACTGCAAACCCAACCTTACCCCGCACCATTTAAGGTGCCATAGTATTGGTGGTGATGCAGATGCCTCATTATCCCTGCTGGAACTGAGAGTTCACTCATCTGATTTCTGTGTTGCAGTGTTCCGGGTCTCTCAGCCTTCTGTTTAGCCACAACTTTTAACGGGGAGCTCTCAAATCGGTCCATTTGTTCTGCAAGGGGAGCTTCTCCGCAGCACTTCCTGACTGTACAAAATCTTGCACAGGGCATTTAAAAAAAAAAAAAAAAAAAAGACAAGACCGATCAGAGTCATTGTCTCCTCACTAGGGATATAATAGCGCAGTTGATTAACTGATAAGCAAAAGCTTATAGATTAATGCTATAGACTACACGCATTTCCCACCCATCCCCAAGTACATTTTCTAGCAGGCTGGCCAACAGCCTTGCTCAGTCTTGGCTCGTGCTGGGTCTGGGACCTACCCCCGCTGTGGCTCTGCATTTAAAGTGTATTAGGAGCCAGGCGGGCAGGCTAAGTTCCAGCTTGTGCCGGGTCCGGGCGCTCAGCCTGCCCCCCCCCTTCCGAGACAGGGGCTGCTGCCTCTGTGTGAGAGGCAGCAGCACAGGGTGACAGGCAGCCGGTCTGCAAGGGGAGCTTTTTAAACTGGCTCCCCTTGTGGACCATCTCCTGCCTGGCACCCCACACTGCTGCCTTGGAGGTAGCAGTGCGGAAAGGCAGGGGGCTCCCTGGGAGTGGAGCCAGAGTGCACTGGCTGCCGGCCTCACCCCCGGGGACTATAGAATAGTAGAATAACCAATAAGAATTCATGAGGTTAATTGACTATTCATTTAACTGATACTTAACCTCCCTACTCCTCACTTCTCGGGGCAAAATGAAGCTTTCCTAATAATAAAGCAAGTGGAATGTGGTAATGCTGCTATCTCCTGTATATCATAACCAAGCAATTTAAAATTGGGCCATGGTTATCTAACTTCTCTGGGCCTTTTTATTTGTCTTGCTCTCCAGCAGGTAGTACTTAAATCAATAGAATCGAAGGACCAAATGGCTGGGTTTCAACTATTAATGTTTGTTTGGTCTGCCACTTGAAAAAAACTGAGCCAGATGGCTCCACCTGGATGCTTCTATGCTTTGAACTTTGTCAGTGTTATGGCATTCCTGGAAACTGAGGTCTGTGCACCGAGTAGACTGCTTTTTTTTTTCTCCCCTCCTTGTGAGATTGTGCTTTCAGAGCTAGGAGGAGAATTCTCCACAATGGATATGAAGAGAAGAGATGAATAATTGGGTTTAATGACTTATAACAGGGCATGTGCTGTAATGTAGCGTGGAAATAGATCTTGTTAATGTTTTGATGATGGGATAGATTGTTCAACTGTTATTAGGGATTCATGGTGCTATTCAGCTATGATATAAGCAGGGGTGAAAGGAACTTAAATTTCTGACAGTTAGGGTGTGTCTAGACTACAAGGTTTTGTCGACAAAAGTGGACTTTTGTCGACAAAACTATACCTGCATCTACACTACCGCCGAGTTCTGTTGACATAATGTCGACAGAACTTGGCAGTTTTGTCGACGGCGGTAAACCTCATTCTACGAGGAATAACACCTTTTGTCGACAGAGTTCTGTCGACAGAAGGCGTTATTGCATCTACACTGTCCTTTGCGTCTACACTCTCATGTTGACAAAGCGGCTTGCTTTGTCAGAGTTCTGTCGACAAAAGCCTGTATTCTAGACGTACCTTTACTGTCCTGTTGCAACCTGGGTCCCTGCCAGCTCTTTAAATAGCTCCTTGCTGGCTTTTGCCACAGCTCAGCCAGCTCTTGCTGGAGCTGCGCACCAGGGTGCACCCGCTTACTGTCACCTCTGGATGTAAGGTCCAGTTCATGAGGTTTAGAGTCCTTCCTTCCTCCCTCCCTGGATAGAGTAAAACAGAGTAAAGGCTTTAGACATGGGCCCTAATTAATGAATTAGGAATTGCAGAAACAGTCACTGAATCCCAAGTTGCTACTAAGCCAGCATAAACACACACAGTTAACCCTCCCTGTGCCTTAACTATGCGCTGTCTCGCTATGCTGCTGGGCTCTGATATCTTCTGGCATCTCTGGAAAAGAGAGCCCGTACCAGCTGGTTGGCTCATTCCAGCATTGTCTGAAATTGTACTCAGTAGCACCAGCAATTGGTATTGGGGCATGAGCTCTTTTTTCTCCATGTCACCTGTACACATCAGCAATGGCCTATAACTGTTAACATCTGGTGGCCCTGTGCTGACCTGGTGAGACCCCGATGGATACATGTTTGTAACACAGCTGGCACCCCACTGGTAGTTTCAGTAGAGAGTCTGAGGACAGAATGGGCTTGGACAGCAATCTCCCTTTGGTCCAGGTTAAGCTGTAAGGGGCAGGACTGGGGAAGTTTACACTGTTGCTTGGCCTGTGGATAACTAGGAGACTCTAGGCTGGAATCTGGCACTTTTCAACAGCATGAAATTCATGTAAAAGAAAAGAAGCAGCCATGTTTGGCACTGGCAAAAATCTATGGAATAGGGCAATAAGCGGGTAATTAATTTCCTGGATTAGGCCTCAAAATATCACTAAGTCCAGAGAATCTCAGTGATTTTTGGCTCCATTTCTTGGAAAAAGAATGGTGATATAGAAACCGAACGGCTCTTCTAACTTCACAAGCCAGTGGCATGGGAACACTTACTATAGTGAGGGAACTGAAAGCAAGTCCTCCCCACTCACCACTCCCTCTAGCATGGGGCAGAGGTGGGCAAGAGATCCGGGTACTCTGGCATGGATGGCCAAGAGCAGAGCCTCAATTAAAACCTGGGGATGCTGCAGCATTCCCTGCATCCCTAATTCCTATATCTATGTCATAAGATGGCCTAGGTTAGAGTGTTTGATATGTGCTGGGCACCTTTTGTTCCCACTGACTTCAGTGGGAGTTGAGGATGCTCAACAATATGGCAGCCTTGCGAGAAGTGAGCTGGTCTGGATAAAGTATCCATGCGTTGTACCTGATTTATATTTCTCGGCCATAACTGTCTCTGTAAATTCACAGGCGTTACAAAAAAGAGCCATGTGGAACTGAAAATATTATTGGGTCTTCCTGTCCATGGCGTACCATTCATCTCCAGGGAGTTTAAGGATGGCATTTGGTTGGCTGTTGCTAGTCATCCGAATATAAGAGCACATATTTGGAGCTGTGAGAGTGTATGTGGAGTGTGTGTAAATTTAAATTCTTGCTGATGGTAAATTTGCTAAGATGAGCAAAATGAAAAAAACGGCATGGGCTATTGGTTAGGAAAGGAGATGTGTATTTATAGGTCTCTGTAGTTAGCTGGGAAAATAATTGGTTTTAAGTTTCCTTTGGGTTTAAAGGAGTGATTTGAGGGCTGCCTTGGTCAGGAGACTGAAAACGGCATGTGACTTTTTCAGTGCTTCATCATCACTTTGAATGGGATGCAAGCTGGTTGAGGCTAAAAGTAATGGAGTGCCTGGAGGTTAGCATATCTGATCTCCACCCTCTGTCTCTCTCTTGCAGGGCAGTAATGGTGCCTGGTTCCTGACCTTGGAACCAGTAAGCAGTAAATGTACAAATAAGGTTAAAATACGTATGTCCATTTATAGAGCAAACGTCATAATGAAGTCCGTAATACGTGTGGTTGCAGTGTAAAAATACACCGATAAGCTCATGAGTTATGCACAGTGGGCTAATAGCCTAACCCTAGGCTGGGAGTATTTTGGGCCTTCCCTGATGCATCTGGGCTTTGCCTTTAAATGGGGCATGGTAGGGGGGACCCAGTCTTCCCTTCCCAGGGAAGCCAGGGGGCAGTAAAACTGGCAGTTTTCTTTCTGGACAAAGTCTAAGTCTCTCACCTTGGGTTACTTCCTACCTATGATCTCCGTCAGTATCAGGCATGGCCCCTATAGTCCAAACTGTCCATAACTTCACAAAATGTCCAAAGCAGCAGGACTTGCTGGTTCTCAAAGTAGGTGGTGGTGGTGGGGGAAGTCTCTGCATGGGGACCTCACCTGGCCTGTAGTCCCCTCTCAGATTGCACCTTCTGCTTGGCTTCCTGGGAAAGGATTCTTCTCTGCTATAGCCTGTCTTATCACTTCTTGCCTGGGTGCCTGAGCTCCTCTTAACCTGCTGGTCTCCGTATTCCTCTTTAACCCTTTGGGACCCAGTGTGCGGTTTGTGTCCCCCACATCAGAGCAAAAGCCTTGCCACAGCCATGAAAAGGAACATCTTTCTCCTCCATCCTGCTTTGTGAACAGGGGCGAGGGGCCAGAGATGCTTGAATTAGGATCAGTATGTTTTTGTTTGATCCCCTTTTTGTCCATGGTCATGAATCCTTCTGCGGGAAGGTCAGGGCAAAATCTGCCCAGAATTAACCATTTTTGCTTCTGTGGGTTTTTTTTGGGGTATTGAAAGAGGAAATAGGGATCCTGCCCCTGCCACACCCCTCTGATCCCATCTACCCATGGGCACAAATATCAAGTGGCCCTGGGAAACCCAGCTCTCATGAATGTTAGCTTGACTGATGTCACTATCTGATGGACTAATGGGATGCCCTTTGGCATCATTCCAGCTGCTGATCTCAGGGTAAAAAAATGTTGTGGTAACTCCTAGGTGCCAGCAGAAGTAGATAAACTTCAAACAGATCTGTACACTGCTGGCTGCTAGATCACCATGGGCTGATCAACCAGATGTTGCCAGCCTTTGGTCTTTGTCCTCTATGGACAGTCATTGCACCCACAAGCTGTGACTTCTAAGTCACAGGATTATATTTGTGGATTGTTTTAATATCAGACCTAGGATAGCACCCGCCCTGACAAAATTGCTACTGGGCTAACCAGGGAGCTAGAAAACCTGAGAAAAGTCAGTTCTTGGGAGGTACTTGAGGTTTCTTTCTACTGCACCATGTTATGTGTTCTTTTTCTGTGACTTCTCACATCATTCTCCTGGTCCCTGGGGCTGAATGGCAGCTGTCAAGATAGTGATGTGACGTGCACCACTGTAGCATTTGAGAATGGCTGCAGCAAGAGGCAGATATTTGCCCAACTTGCCAAGAGATCCATTTTTAAAAGAGCCCCTCTAATGGCACATAGATAATGGGGTACAGTTCCTGCTTTGCAGGTGCATTTACCTGATCTGGGTTGATGAACTGTTGCAAATCCTCCACAGACAGGTAGTTCCCGAGGCTCTCTTGAACGTTTGTCTCCAAATCTTTTCACTCTGTACAAATCCATTGTCAACATGATTATGGAGTTTACATTTTGTGGAATATTATTGTTTTTTTTTTTTAAATAAAGCCAGTGGTTCCAATTAATTTTCACAGCTCTATGCAGGCATCAGATGCTCTGTGAAGAACTCCCCACCTCCTTCCTCTGTGATGCCTCCGCTTTCCTGAAGGAGGTAGCATCCAGAGATGTGACTATGCTGCACTGCTACCATGCACAACGACTTTTATATAAGCAATTGTAAGGCTGCCATCAGGTTTAATAGTATAATGCAGGCTTAAATGACATTGGAGTGTTGTTTTGCTAGATATCCCAAGACCTAGCAATCATGGGTAAGTCATATGAACCAAGGGCTGACTTTTGTTTTCTTCACTATTAATCAACAGGAGGAAATCCACATGACAGCATTCTAATGATGTTTGGTTTGTGAAGGAGTTCCTTGAAAAATGTCACTGCACAGCTTAAATAAAACTTCCTGCTCACCACAGCTGAGCTGCCTTTTGTCTTGAGACTGACAGGAAATTTTGAATGAAAAGAAAAAGACGTTTTCTGCATGTCCCATGCTATGTAAATGTAACTGGCTGCCAACAAGAAGGCGTTAGCTAACAAAAGAGATGGGAGCATAGGAAGGGGAATTAGCTAAATCTCTCTCTGGACTTGATTCTGGTCTGACACCAACATGACTTTGTTAACTTCAGTGGAGCTGGTGGGGTGTGAATTAGATCTCAATGGAGTTACTTCTGATTTACACCAGTGTGAGAGCAGAATTAGGGTAGTGCATTGGTGCAGTGCAGTGATGGCACTGCGCTGCTGTCATGCTTGAGAGAGAGCTGGCCTGTGGGCATAGTTAATCCACCTCCCTGAGAGGTGGAAAGTGTGTCAGCAGGAGAAGCCCTCCTGTCGGTATGGCATTGTCTGTATGGTAGACCTGGTCTGTCAGTCTCTCTTGCCTTTATATAGTCAGCTACACCCGTCAGTGGGTACCCATACAGTCTAGCAGCAGGATTTTATCCCAAAAAGTCTGTTGTGGTAGGACCGCTCTTTCAACCTCTTGCTGTGGAACTGGGCCTGCAAAATGCAGGAAGATAAAATCTGGAGGCAGCAAGGAGAGGACAGCATACCAGTATCCAAGTAGGTTTATTTTGCAGGGAGAATGCTCTATTGGGCCCCGGGGATCTGGACAGGAATCAAGGGAAAACATAAGGGCAGAAAACAGGCAGTGAAGATGTGGATGTTCTGGCGGGATATTTAGGGGAGACAGGCTTGTTTTGTTCAAACTGATACCTTTGCACATGTGCTTTCGGAGCCATGTTACACCCTTGTGGTCACATAGGAAACATACGCTGGGCAGCGTTCCAGTGATTTTCAGCAAGAGTAGCCATGAAATTTTCGGCCTGTTATTTAACTGAATGGCAGTCACGTTTGCTATCCTTCAAGCTCGGAGAATTGATCCAGCGGTGCCTGCATTGTAGACTTGTAATCCTCTTTTTACTCTGGGTTGCAGAGCTCATAGAAATGGCTGGGCTTGTACCTGATAGATACAGTCCTCTAGCCTGCAGGGATTCTGATTTTGCTGATGTCTCGTGATACTTTACTTCTACTCACTTTCCTGTGGATCACAATTAATTGATTGTGCTGGGATAGATAAGGATAAATGGTCCCATTTTACTGGCAAGCAAACCCGAGGCACAGAGAGATCAAGGGCAAAATCTTCCAAAGTGGCCACTGTTTGAGGATCTTTCACTTTCCCGGTGCCCATCTTGAGAAACAGGTGGGGGGATTTTCAGCTGTACCGAGCACCCCGACTCCAGCTGAATCGATGGGTGCTGGTGGTGCTCAGTACCTCTGCAGATTGGGCTCCGGCTGTCTCAAATGGGGTATCTGAAATTAGGGGCCACTGGAGAAAGTTTTAACCTACATGAGAGAATGGAGAGGGCTGAGGTAATTTCTCTTATTGGACCAACTGCTGTTGGTGTGAGAGACAAGCTTCTGGGCTACACCAAACTCTCCTTCGGCCTGGGAAGGATACTGACTAGGGATGTGAACGAGTAGTCACGTAGACCTGTGTTTCTCAAACTGTGCTCCGCGAGACATCTCCAGGGGCTCCACGAGGTTGACAAACTGGAAACATCAATAGGTACAACACATACAATCAGTGGACCGCTGGGGCTCCGCATAAATTTTTACGCATGTAAAGGGCTCCGGAGCCCAAAAAGTTTGAGAACCGCTGAAGTAGACGATTAACTGATAAGCCTAGGTTGCTTATCTGTTAATCTTCTTGCCTATTCACGTTCCCCCTCCCCTGCTGCCTCTGATACAGCGTGAGGCAGCGTGAGGGTGGCAGCAGCCCCTGTCTGAAGGGAGCTTGGACTCCCCCACTCAGGGGCTGCTGTTGGAGCAGCCCCCCCCTCCCCCAGCAGCCTCTGTCTGTGGGGAGCTCGGACCCCTGTGGCACCAGGCAGCCAGTCTGTGTGGGGAGCTGTTCTTTAAACTGGCTCCTCTTGTTGATTAAATGATTAATCAATAAGCCTGGGATTTTTGGTTGATCTTATCGACTACATGCACTCCCCCCCACTTTGCTGCCTCTGTATCAGGGGCAGCAAAAGCAGGGGAGCGGGAGCAGGTGCCCATGAGGAGCTGGCTGTAAGCAGGCTCCCCACGAGCATTGGATCCACCTGTCTCCCTCAACTGCTGTCTCTGATAGAGAGGCAGAAGCGTGGCGGGTGAGAGGGGCAGGCTGGAGCTCATACGTGTGGGGAGCTGGATTTCTGATTCCTTGCTGCCTCCTGCTGGTTGGTCTGCATCCTTTTCCTAGGATTCTCTCCCCCACCCCGCCCACACACCTTTGCTTGGGTTTCAGGTTTCAGATAGTTCCTGCAACTTTGGCTTAAAGTAATTCCTTTGAGTTGTTTAGTCCAGTCCACTTCCCCAACTAGTTCCCTTAAATTTTTAAATATTTCTTTTGATAGTGTAAAAAAGAAAAAATCAAACCATTGGACACCTTGATTTCTCTGTTTCCTCTTACACCTACTGTATCCGAGCGTGATGTATCCATAGGAATGAGAACTTGAATCCAAAAAACACAGGAGCTGTAAAACTTTTAAAAATGGCAAGAATCCCTGGAAGGCTTATGAAAGGGACACTTGAATGGGTAGATAAGGGCTTCATGAAATGAGCCTGGCTGGTTGGTCCTGTTTCCCCTCCTCATAAAAACCCATGTTGACCAAAACAAAGTCACCTGCTGTCAGTGTAGTTGGCAAAGCGCTGCAGAGAGGCCATAGAGTCAGTAAATCAAAGCCTGTTTGTAAGCTCTTAGCACAACAAGGACCTGGCCGATGACTAAGTCTCTTAAGGCACCGCAGAAACACAAATAACAATGTGTGTAGGATGTCATTAATAGGGTTACCAGGTAGCTTCAGAAAAAATACTGGACACACTTGATGGGGGCAAGGGGGGAAGGGACCAGCCGGGAGGGGAGCAGGGCTGGCCGGGGTGCGGGGGAGAGGACGGGAAGCAGGGTTGGCGGGAGGGTCGGGGCAGCGGGGCTGGCCGGGAGATCGGGGTGGTGGCCGGTGGGAAGCAGGGCTGGTCGGGGGCACGTGGGTTGGAGGCAGCGCTGGCCAGGGAGATGGGAGGCGGCCGGCGGAAAAAGCAGGGCTGGTCGGGGTAGGGGGCAGCGGGGCTGGCCGGGGAGATCGGGGCGGTATCGGGGAGCAGGGCTGGCCAGGGGAGATCGGGAGGAGGAGAACTGGCTGACAGGAAGCAGGGCTGGCTGGGAGGGGGTTTGGGAGAGAGGGGCTGGTCGGGAGGGGTCGGGGGAGAGAATTGGCCGGCGGGGAGCAGGACTGACCCGGGCACATGCAGATCCCAGGGCGCTGCCTGTCCCGTGCACAGTCCTGGCGAAGCACGAGGAAGTCTGGCTACTGCTCCACAACGCGCTTAAACAGCACTCAGGAGCACAGACAGGGCTTCTCCTCCTCCCCAAGGCGTCACTCCTACATCAGACGCAACCGGAGGCTCCCAGCACCGATTGCGCCCCACCTCCCAGCCACTCCCACCATCCCCAGCAGGCTTCCGTCCAGCGCCCAGCCGGAAAACTAGAAAATACCGGACATTGCACATGTCCGGTATTTTCTGAAATTTTTTACCAGACAGAGGGCCCCAAAACCGGACTGTCCAGTAGAATACCAGACACCTGGCAACTCTAGTCATTAACTCCTCCAGAGGTGAGGGGCCTATTATGGGAGTGGGGTGGGCAAGATTCTGTGGCCTGCAAGCTGCCAGAGGTCAGACGAGATCATCACAGTGTTATTTATAGTCTGAGTCTATAAATAATGTTCCCTCCCTTTCTCCCTGCCCCCCCCGCTATCTGTTAAAGTAAGGGTGGGGAACCTGTAGCCCAGGGGCCAGATCTGGCCCCCCAGCTTGCCTGCATCTGTTTCCTGAGGCTCAGAATTCTCCCCCAGCATCGGGCAGCTGGCATTGGCTCTCCAGCCATGTAGCCCCCTCCCACCCAGATCCTACACCCCCTTCAACCCCCTTCAACTCCTGCATGCTACTTTCTTCCCAGCTCTCCCAGCCCATTCCTGCACCCTCCCACCCTTCCAGACCCACCAACCCCCAACACACTCCTGTACCCTCCCTTCTGCTCAGACCCCACATCCAAGCCAGCTGCTTCCTCCCACACACCGAACTCCTCATTTTGGCCCCCCCCAAAGTGTAGAGGTTCCCCGCAAAATCTACTAGCCTAGGCCCCACTATGCTTTGATGTACAAGGGGAATATAGGGAGTGTCTTTCTGCTTCACGGGGTTTGGAAGTTTTTGTTGTTGTTTCTGACTCTTTTTGCAGCCCTCGAATGATTTTTCTGTGGGTCAGTAGGTCAGTGGCCCCGATCCAAAAAAGGTTCCCCAGAGGGAAACCTTAGTTTCCTGTGGGAAATGACACTGAGATGCTGCCTTCTGCTGAGAATTAACCACGGAGGCTATTTGTGTTTGTCCCTGCAAAGGCGTTTTACCTTTAACTGTGAATTCCTGTAGTGCTGTCAAGATAAAGTTCCCACAATAGATCCATTGAGATCCATCCTCGTGTGGTGTAAAGTGGCATGGCTCCACTGAATTGGGTTTGAGGTGTCCTCAGCAATTGAATTCAGATTAACAGAACAGATCTGGCTCTTTTTAAAAAGAGAAAACCCCCTTCACCATGGCTATTTCTAGCAGTGTGATCCAAAAGCGGCTTAGCTAGTTCAGCTTCAACTTTCTAAAATGATTTCTTGCTGAGTGGAGACCAGCCGGGAACACTGACTTGCCCTAAAGGGTTTTTTAATTTGAGAAAGCTATAAGGGGAAGGAGTTGGAATGGAGTGGTTTTCACAGCCTTAACTGTAAGGTCATGGCTGTGAAGCTGAAATACACCAGCCTCAATAGTTTTGGGTCTGTTCCTTGGCTTGTAGCTAATTCTTACCTTTTAGCTTCCGGGAGGAAAGGCAATTGATACTGGGGATGGGCGAGGACAGCAAAACTTGACTCAAGTTTGTAATCCGCTTGTGCCGTGATTTGTTTCCTCCCCAACAAATCATTTAAATTCCCTTCTAGTTAAACAGAATCTTGTGCTGTGGAATAGGTTTTCAATTCTCTGTCCATTGCTCTCTTCAAGAAATCTAGGCTGATGTACAGTGCATGTGTCAATAGATCTCCTATATATGGTGTCTGCATCAGTTCATATGCACAACTATGGTGTATGTTACAGTGTACTTACCGAAGGGAAACCACATTTGCCAGATTTTTGGAGGGGAGCAGTTTGGCCCTTGAAACCTATATAGATAAGTGTAACTTGTTTTATTCACACATGTACTCCAGTCCTGGAACACAGAGGGTCAAACAGCATACAGAGTAATCTCTTCTTTCAGGGATTTCAGGGCCCAGTTCTGAGGGAATCATTTTGGCTCAAGAATTGACTCCAGTCAGAAGCCAAAGCAGAGAACAAATTATCTTGCAGTTTGCACAGTTCTCTCATCAGATCTTTTGCATTATAAAACGAACAGCACCACAATGCATGTCTCCCCAAGATTGAACATTGTCTTGAACATGAAGAAAAAGTTCTTGGAAGACTATGTGTAACAGCGCCATCTGGTGAGACCTGATAGAACAATATTTTGGTCCATCTGAAAAAATGAGAGAGGGGGTCAAAACCAGAATCTGTTACATAAACACCCTTTAACTTGGATGGGTTTAGGTAGCATGGAGCTTGGATCAAAACTGCTTCTCACTCTATGTAATATCATAGGGGAAGTGTGCTGCATTGCTAGCTCTGTCTGCTCAGTCAGATTAGCTTTGTATCGAGCCTTCTGTTTCTACAGAGCTATCCTACAGCCCTGACTTTCTCTTGGTGGTGGGCATAGTGTCTTTCGTCCATGCGCTATGGACTTTGGTGAGCACACTTTTAGCTGGGCAGTGCTGTCTTGATAGTGAAATTGCACTTGAATTAAAGCAGGATGCTGTGTTGGTAGGATTAAACCTGTTAAATAGGTTTGTGGATGGACTTGTGAGACAATGGCATATTGAATTGCTAATTACGATCCATATCGTCAGACATGGATTAGAAAACCCTTGGATCAGATAACTGGTAATTGTGTGTGTGTGTGTGTGTGTGTGTGGTGTGTGCGTGGTGGAATGGGAAGTAACTGTCCCCATCCCATGGCAATATGCCTGGACAGTAAATCTCTGGAAAAATATCTTCTTAAACCAAAAAACTATGGGCAACACTGTGGGTGAGGGTGGAAGTTTTCAGAAGGAATGAGCTGCATGATAATGTATTTGGTTGCTAGACCAGGCTGACACCCCAATGTGTACAGAACTGGCAATTGGAGTGAATTTGCACCATCCAGCCCATGGGGAACTCACCAAGGGGAACTATGGAACAATTCTTCAGAGTCTTCCTTTGCCGTCTCAAACTGTTATGCAGCTGAGAGATCTAAATGAAGACCCTCAGGGTGACTAGGGATGTGAAAGGTTAACTGGTTAACCTTAACAGGTGAGGGCTTATCAGTCCTGGTTAGCTGGTGGGACTGGAGCAGCTCCCTGCCTGCTGGGGGCTACTTCAGCCCCACAGGGCCTGCTGCAGACAGGGACTGCTCCAGGGCTAGGGCAGCCCCTGTCTGTGGTGGGCCCAGGGGGGCTTCTGCCTGCGGTGGATGGGGGGGAGGGGATAGGTAAGGGTTGCTCTGGCCAGGCTGGAGCAGCCCTTTCCTGTGGCTAGGGGGCCACCCCAGCCCAGCTGGACTGGAGCACCCTCCTCCCCTGCTTTAATTGGTTAATTGGTTAATCACCAATTAAACAGGATTTTACATCCTTCAGGCTGACACCACTGCACACTTGTGGGGAGGAGGAGGCTTCAAAATCATCCGCTTGATACAGGAGGATATTTGGGTCTGTTTGAGTTTGACAATTCTTCTTTGGTGGTGACAAAAGTATTCCTGCGTTGCAGTTCGGTGTATTTGTTTGTCAGACAGTTATTAGAAAAAAAAAGGGAAATCTGCTACTGATGTGGCAGTATCAAGCATGTTTTGCTGAATGCACAGGCTTTGAATGCACTCTCTTTAACCAGATTAATGGCATTAGATTTTGTCAATGTAAACACTACCTCATAACTGGCACTGGCAGGTGGTGTAGGAGCAGCAGGCTTGTTCAATATTTAAGAAAGCTGCATTGCAGAGCTGAGAAAGCTGGGAAGATAGGCTGTCCGTGTCAGTATCTTGGCTGCTGGATCTCTGCATACAGCAGGAAGTGTGAAATGGAGGGCTCCCTCTCGGAGCTTGGCTGTTGAATGGATGATCTTTCAAATACTGATGTGAGAGAGCTGTGGGGTTGGTAGCTGTTGTTTTGATAATCCATTCAGGGGCTTCTCAATACAGGCTTCGAGAGCGGAGCTGTTAAAGTGCAGGCGTTGTGATGTATTTTGAGGATTCCCGGGGAATCATAAAGACTAACTCATTTATGAGGGCACTAGAAGACTTACCCAGCATTGCCTGTATCCTTCAGGGGTGTAAGCGTCATGGCCTTGGGAGGTGGGGGGGCTCTGGGCAGGGAGCTGGAGGTGTGGGGATTGCAAGAGTGAGGGCTGGAGGGTAAGGCAGGGGCTCAGGGCAGGAGGTGGGGATGCAAGAATCAGGGCAGGGAGTTGGGAGGAGGGGTAGGTCAGGGGAGGGGCAGAGGGCCTCAGGGCAGGAGGTGGAGGTGGTTGCTGGCTTCTCCTGGGGGGGCAGTCCAGGGTGATGGGTACCATGCCCTTGGCCTTCCAGCTTCTCCCATAGCTGGTCTGGGATGTGTGTGCATACCCCACCTCTTGGCTTGTCCCCAGAGGCGTGTAGGCCAGCCTCGCTAGCATTCCCTGGGCTGGTCCATTGGGACTTCCCCCCCCCTTCCTGGTCCGACAGGGCTTCCCCCTTCTGCTCTGGCACTGCTGGGGGGAGGGCAGTTACCTGGTCTGTTGGCCAGCAGGATGGTGAGCCCTGGCCTCAGCTGGCCACTCTGCTGGTGGTGTAGTTGCCCCCCCCCCCCCCAATAGTTACTCTGTAGTATAGCTGTCCTCTGTGCTCACTGCCTCCAATGGTCTCTCTGCACTATCACTGTCCTCCAATCAGCCCCCTCCCTTCCAGTGTCACGGAAAACAGCCCCTTTCCGGTCAGACCCATTTTTCTGGCACAAACAAATCCTGACCTTGCTTTAAGTTCTGATAAGAGGAAGCAGCCTACTGAATTTGGTGGCCTAGCTCTGACCGTTTAGGTCGTGGTCCCCAACGCGGTGCCTGCGGGCGCCATGGCGCCCACCGGGGCATTTATGTGCGCCCGCTGAATCATCTGGGCTGGCCCCGACCATGGTGTGTGGCACAAGTGCAGTGCCGGCCCCGGGCGCGCGGCGCGTGGGCGGCCCCTACCCCGGGTGCACGGCACATGCACGGTGCTGGCCCCAGGCGCGTGGGCGGCCTCTGCCCCGGGCGCGTGGCACATGCGCGGTGCTAGCCCCGGGCACAGGGCGCTTGGATGGCCTCTGCCCCAGGCACACGGCACATGCGCGGTGCCGGCCCCGGGTGCGTGGGTGGCCTCTGCCCCGGGCATGCGGCACATGCACGGAGCCAGCTCCGGGCGCATGACATGTGGGCAGCCCCACCCCTGAGTGCGTGGCGCATGCGTGGCTCCACCCCCGGACGTGCGGCATGTGAGCGGCCCCGCCCCTAGGCGCCCGGCAGCCCCAAAAAGTTGGGGACCACTGGTTTAGGAGGAGTTCTTGGACAAACAGACTCATGGATTGATGGACAGACAGACTGACGAGCATTTCTAAAATATATAGAGAGATAAGCTTTTGTGGGATGCAACTCAGTTTGTCAGCTTCTGCAGCCCACAAAAGTTTATGCCCTAATAAATTTGTTAGTCTTTAATGTGCCATGGGACGCCTCGTTTTTGCTGAAACAGGCTAACATGGCTATCTCTCTGAAACGTGTGTTGTATTTTGGGTTTGATGCTAAGCTTCTAGTGCACCTGGTTGCTCACTCTGAAGGCTTGTTTTTCTGAATCTGTTATTCCTATTTTGGGAGGAACTGGAACTGCTTTGATGCTGAGTTCATCACCCTCAAATACCAGGATACTGGGGGGAAAAACAGGGGGTTTGAGGTACAGTATTTCGAGAACAGCTGTCATTTCCCCTCTCTTCCCCCCCTCCCCTGTGCTAGTATTCTGGGCTCCCATCCTGCACAGACTGAACAGAAATGAAGTTTATTATTTATGTATAGCTGTTCTTATTAAGTGCTGACCACAGGTTCAGCATTGTTAGACCCAACACAGCCTTCTCTGATCCGAAGAACTGGAAGTGCAAAAGCCGCTTCCAGAGAACTGGGAAACCCACAGAAGAGTGGGGCCTTTTTCTTCATTATAACAAATAAACCAAGGGCTAGATCCTTGGCCGGTGCGAATGGGCCTCATTCCACTGCTTTGCACAGCTGGCGAGCTGGTCCTGAGTCCTTAGGGGAGACTGAATGAACACAAAATAAAAAGCTGTTTAACATTTTTCTGTGGTTTTTCTCCCCTTCCCTTGGAATTCTCTTTTTGTCCACCTGGAATATGGTTGACATGCAGTGAGCTTGGCAGTATTGCACCCGTCGCTGTGCACCTCTAACTGGTGGATGCAGGCATTTCAGCGTGTGGTTGCTGGTGGCCAGCCTTCTGGTTTGGGGAGGGATAGGTGTGGGCTAGCCACGACTGTTTCAGCCAGAGCAGTCGCCCTGCCCTGAACAGGTACAGTCACCCTGGCTGCCTCCCTAATCTGTGTCCTCAGGGATACAAGGCAGAGGAGCAGATGAGGAGTTTTCCAGATGATTCTGGGGAGTGGATCGGGGTGAGCTGGGAGTTACACTGAGGTGAACTCTCCCATCGAAACTGTTGCTAACAGCGCTGTGCTGTGCTGGGTGTGACTGCTGGACAGGACAGGTCTGGTGCTTTTGTGACTTCACAGCACAACACAGTATCATGCTGCAGACGTCTTTCCCTTCACCTCACAACAAAGGGGCAAAGCGCCAGAAGGCTGGGCAGCCCACCAGCAGCGGTAGAGCTGGTCATGGTGGGGAGCTGCGGGCCAATGCCATGGCTGGTGTATGGATGATGGGGAGCATCAGCACCTGAGCTGCATGACCTTTCTCCCACAGAGTGCAAGGCAGGGCCTTGGTGGCCAAGGAGGGAATGCAGCTGGTGCCAGGTCTACGCTATAGCCGAAGGTCGGCTTAAGGTACGCAGTTCAAGCTATGTAAAAAACATAGCTGGATTTGACGTACCTTAAGCCGAGCTTTGGTGCCATCCTCACAACAGGAGGTCAACAGAGAAACACTCCCATCGACTTCCCTTACTCTTGTGAGGAGTAGGAGTTCCGGCATTGATGGTGCACCTTCAGTGTTCAATTTAGTGGGTCTTTACTAGACCCACTCAATCGAACACCAGAAGATCGACTGCCACAGAGTTGATCTTCTCCATAGTCTAGACGTGACCTGGGAGTAGTGAGGGAGGGGGCTGGTAGCTGGAAGGCTCTGTGCTAGGGTTGTCTGGTCTCTGTGTTGAAAAGGGATGTTGGCAGCTCTGGTCAGTACTACTGACTGGACCTCTAAAAGTAGGGTTGCCAGTTTTGCATGGACAAATTCCTAGAGGTTTCATAACATGGCACGATTGAATCTTTAATTAAAGATCAATCTTCAAATTCCTGGAGCCTCCAGGACAATCCTGAAGGGTTGTTAATTCCAACTAAAAATCTGGTCTGTGGCAGAACAGGGCTGCCAAAAATGGCTAGCATGTTTGGCTCCCAGGTACAGAAATGCGCACAGGGCTCCCAAATGCTGGCTCTGCAGCTCCCATTGGCCAGGGATCATGGCCAATGAGAGCTGTGGGGGCAGCACTGGCAGGCATAGTGCAAAGCCTTCTGGTCCTTCTGTCTAAGAGCCATACATATGGTCTGCTTCTGAGAGCCCCAAGGAGCTAGGGAGGCTCCCTTAACTTCACTGTGCCACTCACTGACTGAGGTAAGCCCTGTCCAACAGAAGTTTGCACCCCAAACCACCTGCCCCAACTCAGAACCCCTCCTGCATCCCAAACCCATGCCCCAGCCTTGATCCTTCTTCCCTGATCCTGCACTCCCACCCTAAGCATCCTCCCACACCTCAAACCTTCCTCATGGACCCCACCCTCCAAGCCCCTCATCCGTGGCCCTATTCCAGAGCCCATTTCCCCACCCTCTTGAAGTGAGTCAGGGTGGGGAAGAGTGCACAATAGGGGGGTGGGTATATGTTGTGCTTATGAGAAGCAGCCAGGATCTTTTTCAGGGCGAAAGGCAATACGCTGTGTTTATTGAAAATACAACATGAAAAACACTGCACACATTCATTCTCCCACACAAAGAAGCATGTGCGCATGCACACCCACACCCATACCCACACCCACACCCCCTCCTCTGTGGATAGTTTTGAGTCTGTTGTGGCTCAAATCAATCTAATGGCCAGTTAGACTTGAACATGTGAAAGGAGCTGGGCTCTGTTGATCATGATCCAATGTACTGAGGCTCTGCGCGGGACTGAACCCAGAGTGCCATGGCAAAAGGACCCCATTTTTATAGTTTAAGTTCTCATTTGAGTCTCGGAGTTTTGCAGTGTCATGCTGCAATCATTCATCCTTAGGTGGTGTTAGAGTTTTCCACAGTTACCCTTCGACGGCTGTAGTTTGGCTTCCCATCATTATCTCTTCGTTTGTCAGTTCTGACTTATTTCTGGCATTGGGCACACTGAATGCTTCCTGGTTGGCTTCAAGTTTCTCACTTCTTCTTGACCACCTGGGCATTTGTGATGTCTTTCACACTTCTCCTTAACGATGCACACATCCTCCAGTCATGCCAAACAATTTTACAGAGCATTTCAGATGGGATTACACTTTAGAAAGGATTATAGAGCTACGAAAGAAATTACAAAGGAACCTTACACAACTTAGTTTGCAGTGCAGACAAGAGGCACAACTTAATTTGTAATGCTAACAAGAAGCAAGGGTGTCTGTGAGGGTGAAATGAAGTATACAGAACTGATAAGCAAATAACTTATTACTATCATTATACTTATAGTCTACTAAAATACTGTATTTTGGTTACTGTAGAGCTTCAGAGAAGAGGCAGGGAACAGATGTTCAGTTGTGTGCAATTAGGAAGTCAACACCCCTAGGTCTGGAACCTAGGCCTGTAGAGCTACCAGGTAGTTGGCATCTCCAGGCTGCCACCCCAGCTGTAACCAGTTTGCACGCCATTTCCCAAGATCCTCTGTGGACACACATCACAGGAAGTGCCACCTCCAGGATCTGACAGACAGCTATCTCCAGGCTCTCGATTGGTTCCCTGCCCTATATAAACTCAAGAGGCTTTGCAGGAAGTATCTGGGCAACAAGGTAGGATTTTCTAGAGCTACTACAACTGGTCCTTGTGCTGAAATTCCTGGCTTCACCTTGGCTTGATTTGGACTTTGCCTCCTGACTTGGATTCTGACCCTTGGTAGCAACCCTGGCCTGGACCCTTTGTCTGGAAATGGGTGATTGGAGAGGGATCATGTGAGGATTCCCTGTTGTGTTCCCTCCCTCTGGGGCACCTGGTATTGGCCACTGTTGGCAGACAGGATACTGGGCTAGGTGGACCTTTGGTCTGACCCAATATGCCTGTTCTTATGACCGGACAGAACTCCTGGGCTGCTCCTAGACTGAGGCTTGCCCTGCTGTGATCCTGGGCCCTGACTGCTTTTGTTGGGGTCCTGACTGTAGCAGGCTTTCTCCTCTCCTGTCCCTATGTGTATTCATGCAGGTGTTAATGCTGCTCCAAGCTGCAGGGCTCCCATGTGTAACCCCTTTGTGGTTTGTACCAGGGTACAGCCTCAGAACATGCCATGCTGCTAGGCACTCCAGGCACAGTGGGAATGGTGTGCAGTGAGTTTCCTGAAGCTTCCCAGTGTTAGAAACTTAGGTCACAAAGCACTGTTACAGTCCCTCTTCACTCCTCCACCCATTCTTCCCCAAAACCTCTTCCTAAGGGGTGAATCTGTATTCCTCAGGTTCTATGCTGTTGCCCCAACTAAGGATGTTAAATTGTGGTTTTCTAACTAGTCTATCACTAGTCGATAAGGACCGCTCTACAGAGCTGCAGTGGCGGCAGCTCCACGAGCCGGCTTGAGCTGGGACTGAGCAGTCCCGGCTTGTGCCGGCTTCAGGAGCCACCCGCGCTATGGATCTGCATTTTAAATGTAGTACGAGCCACCACGCCAGGTCATCCCGGACCAGCGTGAGCCAGGACTGTTCACTCACAGCTTGTGCTGAGTCTAGCAACCCCTGCCTGCAACCAGCTCTGTCTACTGCAAACAGCCCCAGCCCGCGGCCAGCCCGGGCTGCTGTGAACAGGGGCTGCTGCCGGAGTAGCCTCCCTTATCCCCCCACTACCTTTGATAGAGGCAGCTGGGGTGGGCAGGCGGCACCGCAGAGATGGTGCTGGGGGGAAAGCATCAGCTCTTGTCTCCCCCCATCTTTGTTGCCTCTCATAGGCTATGTCTATATTACAAGCTTCTTTCAGAAGAAGCTTTTCCAGAAGGGATCTTCCAAAAAACTTCTTCCGAAAGAGAGCGTCCACACTGTCAAAGCGCATTGAAAAAACGATCTGCTTTTTCGAAAGATAGCATCCACATTGAGGACGCTATCTCGCAATTAAGTTCTGATTCCTGTGGATGGAATGGCCACCAGGGCACCTGTGCTTTTTCCTGGAGGCCTCTTCTTTCAAAAAACCTCCCTCTTCCTCGTCCACACATGCCTTTTTCCGAAGGCCATTTTTCCTTGTAGAAAGAGGTTTTCCGCTATCAGAAAACCCCCTCCATTCTTTCGATTTTTTTCTGAAAGAACACAATTGCAGTGTGGATATAACTCAAGTTTTTTCAGAAAAATGACTGTTCATAGGGCTGCCGGCAACTCCATAGGGCCTGGAGCCCTGGCAGCCCCGCAGAGCTCACAGCATGGCTGGCTCCCCGGGAGTGGGGCTAGCAGCTGGAGCCAGTATACAACAGCCAGCTTCCAGTGTGCACTGCCTCTTGGCTGCCAGCCCCGCTTCTGGGGAGCTGGCTGCACTGCGGGCTCTGCAGTTTAAAGCTTATATATAAGCTTTATTCTTCAGAGCCTGCAGTGTGTGTAATCACTAGGATTTTTAATCATTACACGGTTACATTCTAAACGTTTTTTTTACATTCCTAGTGGTAATTAGTAGCCCATCAAAAGATGGATTATGCAGTCATATGACCAATCATCAAGGGGACGAACCTGAAGAGGTCTAGAGGGGGTATGTTTGCGGGTGAGATTGGGGAAGAACTGTAGAATCAGTATGGGAAAGAGATGCAGAGGAAAATAGTTTTGTCCCAAAAGTGGCATGAGATGAGGCAGATGGAACCAGTAGAAGGGAAGTGGCAGGGGGAAAGGAAAGTTGGGGGAGAGTGGTCACCAAGTGATTTTTCTGTGAACTCTCAGTTTGATCTAGAAGCCATTCAGAGTTATTTTTAAATCAGCGGCAACCTATGGCCTGCGAGCTGCATGCGGCCCATCAGGGTTCTGTATGCGGCCCGTGCGATATTTTATGTACCATTGCCCAGGCACAAGGGTTGCCAGATTCTGCTGGTTTCTGCTGTGTGTTTTTTTTTACCTACTGGTATTACTAAAGTTACCCATGTAAAGCAAGGGCACGTGCAGTGATGTGCGGGCTGATTGCACACAGCACTGACTGTAAGAGCCGTGCGCTCCCTCTGCATCCAGTCACAGCGCTGCTGCAGTTCAGTCAGCACACCCTGCAGATTCTAGGTACTCAAGTGCTACCCTATTTTAGGAGACTGTCTTGATTGTGACAATTTTGCTGCCCACTCAGATGAAGAAGGGCCACGGATGTGGCCCACTCACTAGCCTAGCTTGTCCTTCACTGCTTTAAATAGCCTGCCTCCGCTCTGGATTGCAGAGAAAAAGTACAAACCAATTCCCATGCCATCTGCGGTGTAGAGGGTTTGTTGCTCCTTGTGGTATAATTATGGCTGGCTGCTGCGATCATTCGTGCTAGTGCACTCTCTAGCTCTCCACGGGTGCAAACTGGTGAGTCACCATCGTCTCTCTGTCCAGAGCTGTACCTACTCTGGACACAACAAACTTCTGGTGATCTGGGGGTGAAATTTTGCTTGATTATGCTGCTGAAACACCATAGAAGTTAATGAGGATACCATGGGGTTGCATTGGTATCACGGAAGGCAGAATTTGAGTATGCTATGGAAATCCGGTGTTGCTTCTGACCTTGAGTCAGGGCCTCCAGCCACACTGCAGTGCCAATACATGTCTTTCCTTTGAGCCATGCCAAAGGAGTGCAAGACCTTCTACTTGCTTTAGGAAGGCACTGTCTAGTCACAACTCTCAACAGGAATAATCCAAACAGTGATGAGATCCCTCTCCTTTTCCTTTGACCCATACATGTTTCCTGGTCCAAGCTACCAGAATGGAAAGTGACTGAACTATAATCTTTCATCTGGCCCAGGAGTCTGCGAGGCATTGTAGCTGTGAATGTCAACTTCAGATCACACATTTTTTTTCTGCCCATGACGTGGTACAGCTTTGGTCCAGGTGAGTTAGGTGCAGGGCAAATTCAGGGCAGCTACTGAGCCATGTTGCTTTGATAAGGTGATCTCCTCTGGAAAGAAAAAGGTGCCAGCTTAAGTTGAAATGGTCTGTGTAGAAATGTAAGTTCCATATTCTGTCTGCTGCAAGTGAGAGAGTAAGACACTTTGTACTTGCTCTTCATGACTTGTTCTTCACAAAACCAGGCCCAGTTGGCAGAGAGTGTCTATGCTAGATGACCTACTTTTGAGCTACACTTGGTTTGCATGTTTGCTCTTCCGGTGAACAGAAAAATATGCCCATGCATGGAAGCATCTGTGCTTCCTGACTTGTTTTTGCCCATTTTTAAATGAAGCAAAAAAACCCAACAAAACTCTGATTATCTTCAGACTGAGTCTGTGAAATGGTTGGGTCATCATATGGAGTCAATAAAACATTTAGAAAGGTCCCAAATACAGAGAGAAGCAGCTAATATGTTTGTGTGAACTTTCCTTTATGCATTCTAATTGTAATCCTACTATAGCCTTGTATGTGTACAGGTTGAAACTCCCTGGTCCAGCATGATTTTAGTGAACAGAATGTCCACTTATTGTGAGTGAGGCCAAGTTTCCTGTGGTCCCATAGTTTGTTTACAGCCACCAGTCCTGGCTCTCAGTGTTCTGTGTTGTTATTTAGGTCTAATTTACCCACAAATGTCTTCCAAGAGCCCAATGAGCAGTGGAAGTGCTGGTAATGGTGCTAGGCAATATTGACGTCCTGTAGTCTGGTTATCAACCCTGTGACGTCAGCAAATTCTCTGGTTCGGCACCAGTCAGGTCCCAAGGATGCCGGATTAGAGAGGTTCAATCTGTATAATATGAAGTCCTGCTAATGGGCTCTACAGCATTTAATATTAAGAGCTTAGCATCAGGAACAGCATTATAAACATTTAGGATTTCAGGCTGGAGAGCAGGTATTATACATGTTGCAGTAAATCTGGAGCAACTCATTGAGGAGTTTCTTTTTATTTATGCATTTGCAGACTCATGGGCATATAGAAAGGCCTGAGCAATGTTAGTCTTGTGACTGGCTGTTCCCGAAGACCGGGAGTGAGAACTCAACTCTATTTCTGGCTCGTCTGTGAACTTACTGTGTGACTTTGGGCAAGCCAAAGTTTCTGCCTCAATTTGCCTGTAAAACGGTTGCAATATTATTTAGGGTAGTCCCCATGAGAAGGTCACTGTTTGCCAGGTAATCATATGGCTGTGCCTCATTCTTTCCTGTTCTTAGTACAGGGCAAATCTGTGAGATCTCAAATACCATTACGTGGGTGACAAAAGCTCTTCTGAATGGTGACAATTGTGCCGATGTCACAGGGTTGATAATTGGATAAGATGCATTTATATTTGCAAAGTGCTTTGAGATCCTCAGGCTTAGGGAGGTCTTTATATGCACAAAGTGTGATGTTAAAAGAATATGCAATAAAGTAGCAAGCTCCAGCAAAAATTACTAGAACAAAATAGTCGTTTTAAAACTGGGCTCTCTATTTCAGAAACTTAAACTTGAGTAATTATGCAGCTTTGGATGTGCAACTCTCTCTTAACAACCTAACACAAATCCCCAGCCTCTGTTTCAGAAATAAAGGCATTCTTATGGATGGAAAAAGGAGAGTTTTAAGATGTACTGGTATATCACATTTGGACAATAATGGACTTACCTGATCTCACTTCAGAGAGTCTATGCTTGGTCATTCCAGTGAATTTCATTACCTCTTAGGATCCCAAAGCAAATACATTTTCTCTTTATGCAGCCTAGCCAGGAGTGCGATTGACTCTTCCCATTAAAAAGAAAAAGTTTAAAAAGCTTGTTTCAATGAGATCAAAATTCCTCTATTTGCTTGGCTGGAGGATCCAAGACCAGAAATATAGGCTAGTCTAGTAGGTAGAGCACTTGACCGTGACTCAGGATATTTGGGTTTTTCTGCTCCTAGCTTTGGCACTGGTCTGGATGACCATGGGCTAGTCCTGTTTCTGCTCTGTGCCTCAGTTTCCCCCTCTTTAAAATCAAAGACTGCTTATTATTCAGACGCAGTAACCAGGACCAGCTATGTCATTTGTATTAGTAAAATAACATTAGCTGCCACCACCAATGCCATCTTAACACTTTAGGACCTGGTTCATTTAAAGTTTTAGCTTCCATGTTGTGGAAAACCATGGCATCCCTTGGTGGGTTTGAGTTTAAAGCTATGCGGACACTTCACATTTCCAGTCAGAAAGATTAAAGTTCAGTCAAACTCCATTTTCCCAATTGTCAAATCTTGCTGTCACGGTTGGGAGGGAGCTGGTTTATGAAGGTTCACTGGGGCTAATGGCCGTGTTGTAAAAAAAATATCATGTGACTTGTCCCATATGACATTTCCAAAGTAAGCCTCATTGATTTGGGGTGAGGGTCGTCCTTGTGTCTGAGACACAAATTGGGTGAGACGTTCACTAGGGATGTGAGGGTGTACCCATTTAAGCTGTTAACTGACGAGCCTGGATTCATTGGTTAATCCTAACAGTTACCCACAGCCCCCTCAGCTGCTTCTGTATCCGAGGCGGGGGGAAGGGGCTTTTTTCCTCTGATACAGAGGCAGCAGCACGGGGGGTGGAGGAGGAGGCAGGCGGGGGCCGGTGTGCATGAGAAGCAGGCTTCTATCCTCTGATCCAGAGGCAGCAGTGCAGAGGGCAGCGGGGACGGGGGGAGCCAGTGGGAGCCCTCCCCCCACATGTAACCTCTGACATTTACAGCAGTTTACACATTTACAAAATTAAACACATTTTAACATCCCTGGTGTGTGTGTGTGTGAGAGACCGCTTTGCATTTCTCCAGTCTCACCTAAGGGTCTCAAGGCATGTTACAAAAGTTAATGAATAAAGCCTCTCAATTCCCGGTGAACTTGGCAAGTATTATTCAGACATCAGCGATGGCCAAAACAGCTCAAGTCACAGAACATATTATTGGCATAGCTAGGAATGAAACTAAGGGTTCCTGCCCGTCTTCTGTGCCCTAGCTGGAAACCCATCCTTGCTCTCTTGTATATGTTAGTTGATGGGGTAACATAATGCAATGCAAGCACAGTGGATAGATTTTTAAATGACAAAGCAGTTGGAAGCATCTATTAAGCAAAGTCTTGTGATAAAATACTTCAATTTGTTAACTTAAATATTTCATATACTTCACTGGTCAGGACCTGCCATCTGCTCTGCCAGATATTTTTGTTCAAGTGCAAAGGCTTGGACATACCCAACTGCGAGCTGTTGTTTCTCTTCTTTACCTTGTGCTAAAAATGCCCCAGCAGGCATTAGAATGAGCAAGAGTGGATGCTGGAAGTAATGCAATTTCGGTCTTCAGAATCTATTATTTATAGGCACAGGGAAAGGCTTGCGTATTTCACCAGGGATGGTCTCTGTTTTTTTTTTTCAGTGTCTACCGCTGTAGGAAATGCCGCTGGCGTAACCATTGCAAGCAGAGAGTTCTAATACAAAGAGCGCATTTTGCTTATTCCTGGCTGAAAGGTCAGTTGGTTTCTTTGACTGCTTAGCTAGACAGACCATATGAGAAGATGGTCCCTCTTTTGGATTTCATTTTGCTGCTGCGTGCTGCAGAAGGGAAACCAAGTATCACGTGCATAGCAGTAGGGTGAAGAGGACAGATGCTCCAGGGTGCTAATCTGTGACATGAGAAAGCCAGGTTCACTTCCCCCATTTCACTACAGATTATCTGTGTGATTGATGGGAAAGTCACTTAAGACTCTCTGGTAAGCTTTTTATTAGGTATGTAGCAACTTCTTGTGTTTTAGTCTGTTTTCTCTGTAACCTTACGAATGAAAGTGCTTGCTTAGAAGGAGCTGTGGGGTAACTTATAAATGCTGGCAATCCGCTGATCAGAGCCTTCAGAGAGAAAGCAAAATGCAGGCAATGGTGCTGCGGGCAGTCTGGCTTGTTAGGGCTACCATGGCGTAAGGGAGGGACCGTTCAGCCGGAGAACCCTAAGTCAGAAGGGAGTGGGACGTGCTTCTCTACCCAGGAGTGGTGGTGGCTGCCACGCAGGGACCATGCAGAGTGCAGGTAGGGGAGAATGAGATGTAGTTCCCCTGAAGCGGTGACACCCAGCATTGTGCCTTAACCACAAGACCACTGGTAGCTGTCTTCTGTTCCCTTGTTAGCATGTTTCTAGTACGTGGCACGCTGGCTCCATGGACTATACCACTCTGTGTGGACTTCTTGGATAGCTCCTTTGTGACCTCTGTGGCTAACAAGGAAGCAGTCAAGGGATGGCTCTGGCTAGATGTGGGGCATGTATCCCCGGAGGATTTGAAGCCCCCCAGGAGATTTGCATTCTACACAACCTGACCATTGGAACATGCCTCTTTTAGTGCAGGGGGCTGAGACTGCCTGGCCCCATGGCATGAGGCGTGCCCAGGCTTCACATTCTGTCTGCGGTCCTCTGGGACACAGCACAACGTGAGCATTCTTAGCCAAGCAGGGAGCAAGAGCCAGAGCTGGAGGATCACCTGTGCCTGACTCATAAATGGGTCTGTTAGACTAGGGCTGTGAAAGTGTAACCTGTGTCAGAGGCAGTGGAAGGGGTGGGCAGGTGGGAGTTGGTACACGTGGGGAGCTGGCTTTTAAGCCAGCTCCCCATGAGCAATGGCTTCAAGGGAGCTGCCTACCTCCTCCGTGCCCCGTACTGTTGCCTCTGATACAGAGGCAGCAATGTGTGTGGTGGGGAAAAAGGACTGGCTCCTGCCTGCCTCCATCCCCTGGCGCCTATATATTGCAGAATAGTGAAATATTCTGCAGCTTAGGAAGGGGAGCAGGCGGCTCTGCAAGAGCCAGTATGCACAGGGAGCCAGCTCCCCACGTGCACTGACTCCTGGGGAGCTGCCTACTCCTGTGTGTAAACATGTAACCATTGACATTTTTAGCAGTTACACATTTACCTAAATAATCACATTTTAACAACCCAAGTTAGACTGGGCACCTGTGACTCTCCTTCGTTTTGATCCAGCATTTGAATCCGCTCATGTAGACACCTGCCGGCTGAAGGGCCAAACACAGACCGAGGGGGTCTGTGCTAGCAGATCTGATCACAGGATCATGGCCTTCGACCACAGTGTGAGCTGTCGGTGCTCAGCACCACTCCAGATCGGGCCGCTTGTCACCAAAGGCATCTTCAGGCTATCCAGTCCTACATATCTGCAGGATAGTTTAATTTTGCACCAGGGTAAAAGCTCTGCATTTTCTGTATGGTCCTGCTAGATGGCATGCATGTTTGTTTCTTAGGAGGTGTCCATCTGCGGGGTCACACATTGTCTTTAGTTCAGCATCAATTTCCCAGGAGTTAGTTTTCAGTCATGGGCTTCATTCCTTAAGTCAGGTGCTGGTGGCATCCGTCAGAGCGATAGCTGTCACCCTCAAGAAAATTAGCTTGACTTTCTGGGATTTGCTTGACTTGGACGTGTCCTTTAATAGGGTTCTATCACGCCAAGCCCAGCCTTGCTCCTGCCGGAATGGCATCATTGTTTTTCTCCCCTTTCAGGTGGGCATTTGGGGGCCACCCTGTCGAGCGGACAGTCTCGAGCCATTAATGCTGTCGCAAGCCATACAGGCTGAAAGACAAAAAGAAAACAGTTCAATCGACTGCCCTGCCAGCCAGCAAGCTGTCTCCCTTGAGCTGAAGTGGGTTGGATCTATCGCACCAGGGAAAAACAACCAATCTAAAACAACGTCAGCTTCAGGATTGAAATATCCATGTTTTAAAAGCCAAGGTGAACAGGGGACACATGTTGATTTAATTTTTCCTAGCTGGGAAGCACAAATAGACATTGTGCACATGGTAAATTTCCCTCTCTAAAAGCATTAGGAAGCTGATAAGCCGGGGTTTATAACATTAACACTGTAGGGGTTAGCAAGAAATGCAATAGAGAATCTTATTAGTAATCAGTGGTACAGTGGCTCAGAGAAGAAGTCCATTTCCAGCTAACTTCTGAAAGCCCAATACGAATCTCTTTGGCTTGAATATACAAATGAATCCCATGGCTTTTGTAAACTAATGTAGCCATTAGTGGCTCCTGTTCTTATTTGCGTTCTTTTTGCCTGAAAAGCATGGAGTGGGAGGGATGTGCAGGGGAGATAACTTGTTAGCCAGCTGGGCTAGGGGGGGAGTTTTGTTTCATCATAGTTCAGCTCTTGGGTGCCGGAGTGGAAAGCTCTCTGTGCATTGGATTAGATGGCAAAGCTCTAATGGCTGCAGCTTTGCCAGCCAAAAGCAATTCCTTTGGAATCCAACCCGATTAACCTACCCCAGAGCAAAGTCGTTTTGACTGGGAGTCTCTGGAGCTGGATCAAGGAGGTGCAGATGACATCTTTGAGGCAGCCTGGCTTACTGCACCCCGGTGTGGCGTGGCAGGCTCAAGAAGGCAGTCAGTGGCTGTTGAACCTCTGCTCCCTTGAGGTGCTGTAGGTTGGAAACCCATCTTGATGCTCAGATGCTAGAGTGAGGAGCACGGTAGAAGAACCTGCCTAGACCAGAACACTGGGTGAGCAAAAGCACCTTTGCCTTTTCTCAGAGATTTGGGGAAGTCTTAAATGCTACGCAGGGAAAGCAGTGAATCCCGGGAGCCCCTTTGTGGATGTGCTTTGTTTCTAGCCAACATTGCTCCCCCTTTTCAGCATCATTGCTCCCAGGAGTGGGGAGATCACATTGAGTTCCTGCCATTGCAGTTTTTCATCCTGGGTTGGCACCAGCAGCACCTGGGGTGTGGTCAGCCCCTTCTTCCTCCCCCGTCAGGTTTTCACTCCTCTTCCAGTGCTGCACAGTTTGAAATAGGTATGAACACGAGGTGCTAACCATAGTTTTGTTTAGGGTCTGGCTTGGTCTCTCAGGACCCTGCTCTTCTCTGCTATATATATTAGAGAGTTGGTCCTTCTGTTTGATCAAGAATGCCTCCTATCGGTAAGAGCTAGGACCACCTAATTTGGTTTGTAGCTTCTTCTTATCAGAACTTGAAGCGAGGTCAGGTGTTGGTTGTGCCAGGACAATGGGTTGTGCCTGGAATGGGATTGCGTCTCATAAAACCACACAGAAATGAGACAGAATCATCAAAGCAAGTACAGTCCTCAGCATTGATAGAACTGAGTGAATGCTGAAGGAGATTGAAGCAAGATGAGCCAGAGAAATAGGATAAACCTGGAATAGGATTGATTCTCAATAAACCTTATACAACAGAGTCAAAACGGAGAAATTTGGAGCAGTGCGCTGTTTTGGCTCAGCTATATCAATGCTTAAGGTTTGAAAACAAGAAGCAATGTTATTGGAAACCAAATTGACTATAACCCTTTTTTGTTAAAACATAGTGAATTTTAAGAGTTTATAGCAGGGGTTGACAACTTTTCTGAAGTGGTGTGCCAAAATTTAACCCTCCTCCCTTGGGCTGCACCACTCTCCCCAAGGGGTGGGGGCTCTCTCCACCCTGTGCCCCACTTGGTCTCCTGCCCTGGGCTCCACTCTGGCTTTTCCTGTGGGGAAGGGAGGAGCATGCTGATGGGGCTTGGGTGGGTAGAGCAGCAGCGGTGGGTACAGGGGCAGGACCTCAATCTCGTGGCTCTGCACAGGGTCCCTGTGCCACCCAGTGGAAGTGGGCAGGGAGCCGGGGAGGCTCTTGGGGGCACTGGGGGCAGACATGAGTGGGAAGCCAGGTCTGGTCGGGGCTTTCATCACCTCCTCCTTTCCTGAACGCCCAAAAGCTGGAGCAGGTGCTCCAAGCCGCGTGGCTCTGCAGGCTCCCCAGTGACTGGGAGAGGAGGGGGAGCTGCAGACTACACGTGCCACTCAAAATCTGCTCATGTGCCACTTATGGCCCCCTTCCATATGCTGCTGATCCCTAGTTTAAATGAAATATACTTGATGGAATTCCTGAATTACGGACCCAAGCAGCATCGGGTAAATCTGCTAGTCCTAAATAAAATGATCCAGCCAGCCTAGAAGCAGCTATGAATCTTCACTCCCATTAATTTTAATTATGTTATTTTCATCTACAGTCCATAGCAAATTAACTGGTTTGGCTTGTAGCCAAGTGCAAATACATCAGTCATAAGTTTCATTGTGGCACATACCAGCTGGTGGGAGCCAAGCCTCCATATTTCACAAGTGTGGCCTGCACCTAAAGGTTACATGGTGTGTCGTGCAAGGCTCTGAAAAATGTGGTGCTCTAAGCACCGTAGCAAGGTGAACCTAACTGCCAGTGTAGATGCAGCTAGCTTGACAATAATTCTTCCATCAACTTAGTTTCTATCTCTGAGATGAGCTACTGTGGTGGAGGAAACCCTCTTTCATTTAGCAGTAGTGGCTTTGTGGTAGACATGCCCACAGATGCAAAATGATGGAGGAGTTTCCCATGAGAGCTGGGAAATCAGAGTAAGGGGTGGCACATGAAATGCAGTGTTAGTAGGTACATTGCAGAACTCTTTTCCCAATCAGAATCTCGGAGGTCACCGAGGAAACTCTAGTTCCCAGGACAAGGACTTGGCTATAGGATTTAATTCAGCAGAGATCTGGACAACTTCAGAGCGGTGCACAGTCCCGCCCCTGACATAGCCCCTAACCACTCAGTGAGCAGCAGCACACATGAAACTGGGTTAATTCTTGTTGTTATAAAAAGGGCATTAGGAAAGCCAGCAGCTGCTTAACTGCTGTGGAGTCCTCTTGTGTGCACTGCGCAGTGGACTAGCTGCATGTGTCCTCTTCCTGGGGTGGTCTGTGCATGGGCTTTTACTCACTTGGCTTGGGAAGGCTCTCTCAGGGCTGGCAGGAGCTTCTGGTTGAGGTAACCTGCAGGATGCAGGCACATCAGGCCAGACTGATTCTGTTCCATTCTCCACTGGCTTCCCGGAATGAATCTGTTTGTCGCATTGGCTCAGCTCACGTATCTGGCAGGCTGCAGAGGCATCTGGTGAAACCAGATAAGCGTCATCACCAATTTCTCTTCCTGTGTGTCTATAGAGTAGGGGTGGGGGTATGGTGAGAGCATGCAAAGCAACTTGCCTGCTTTAAACAGCATTCTTGTCATGGTCAGGGCTGTCCTTAGGCATAGGCAGCTGTGTAGGTAAATTTGAGTCACTGGGTGCCCCAAGTTCAGTGTTGCCCTTCTGGCCTGGGAATCAATGACCTGGCAATTTGAGTCGAAGTGGATTTGGTCTCGTTTGTTAATGTCATTCTAGGAAAATCCATCTTCTGAAAAGGCTCGGGTGTATGGGGGTCGTGAATGATGCTGCTCTGGCTGCAGTCTAGAAATCACAATAACTAGAACTGAAAGCCTTTGCTCCGAGCCCTGGCCCTGGAACTCACTGTGGTAAGAGCGGCTTTAGCTTTCCTGGGAGGCTGAAATCTGTGCTGTGAACGTTAGATTCAGTGCACAGCAGTTGCTGCTGCTTTGGGTTGCTTGGCTATAGGGCTATATTGAAGTCAAGGTCTGCGTATTTGGATACAAACTAAAAAAATTTCCTCGTTTGTCCTAATTATACACCCATCTATCACTGGCCAGCAGGGACTCCCCTCTGCACTCCATGCACATTTAAAAGGAGGGAGCTTTCACAGGGCCCCGGAGTTTTAGGACATGTAATTGTTCTTGCACTTCAGTTTGCTCTGTGAAGGCTAATGTGGCTTGGTTCTCATTTGAGGGGGGCTTTTAAATGGTGTTTTGCCCCACACCCACCCTAAATGGTTGTTCTTCATTGGTAAGCAGAAACTGTGCTGCATCCCAGAGAGCTGCTGCTCTGGGGTGGATGGGATGAACAATCCAGGTGTATTGCTTTTAGCAAGCTCTTTTGTGAAGTACTCCTTTGAGTTGGACTGTGCTATCTAGTGATCCTGACTGTGAAACACACTAGGTAATGCTATATACTCCCATAACCTAAGTTCCCTCTAAGCTGTGCGTTCGCTGCCTATTAAGCCCTGCACAAGAGCATAGGCGTGCGCACAGGGTGTGCCGGGTGTGCCCAGGCACACCCTAATGTCTCGGGCTGGCTAGCCCGAGCCATTTTTGCGCCCTGGGCCCCACCCGGCCCAGCAGCACCGCTCGGCCCAGCAGCACGGCGCGGTGCCCCATAGGCGCCTGGGAACGCCCCCGCCCAGCACGGCAGCACCGTGCGGCGCCCTTGAGGCGCCCGGGAGCGCCTCCGCCCGGCCCTGCAACACCGTGCGGCGCCCGGCCCTGCAGCACCGTGCGGCGCCCCGGGGGCGTCCCCGCCCCGCCCTACAGAACCGCGCGGTGCCCCGGGGGCACCCCCGCCCGGCCCTGCAGCTTGGGCTGGCTGTGACTCCAGCCCTGCAAGCTGTAAGGCAGAAGCTGAAGGTAAGGGGAGGAATAAGAGGAAGGGTGGGAGAGGAAGGGGCTTTTGTGGTGGGGAGGTGGAGGAGGAAGAAAGGGAAGGGGTGGAAGGGGCTTGTAGGAGGGGAGGGGAGAGGGGAAGAAAGGAAGGCACCAAAGGGACAGGGTAGAGGAGACACAAATGCTAGGGGAAGTGGAGACAATGAGGAAAAGGGCAGGAGGAGATGTCAGTGAGAGAGGGGACAGGGTGATGCTGGAAGAGAGGAGAGGTAAGGGCACTGGGGATTGGAGGAGGTGCTGGGAGAAGGCTTGACAGAAGGGGTGGGCATGAGGAAGGTGGGGTTGGAGCAAGTCACGTGTGAGGCACAGGCGCATGAGGGGAATGGGGGCAGAGGGGTGGTGAGGGGATGGGCATCAGGGAAAAAGGGCAAAGGAGGCAGGGGCAGTGAGGGAAGGGGAGGCACCAGGAGGTGCAGGGGTAAGGGAAGGTGCAAGGTGCCAGGGGATTCTGGGGTGAAGCAGAAGGGCAGACACCTGCAGGAGGGACCAGCACCAGAGGAGAGAGGCAGGGCAGGTGTGTAGAGGAGGTGTTAGGAGAGGGGATGAGGAGGGGTAGCTCACATGATCAGAGTGGGGCTACTGGGAGTGGGCACAGGGGGGAGAGAAGGGCTGGTGGAGGACGGGCAGGTCTCAGGAAGGCTCAGGGCAGTGAGAAGGGCAGGAGTCAGGACAGCAGAGGAGGGTGAGGGGTTGGGGGGGCAGCAGGCACCAGGGGAGTTGATGGAGCAAGGGGAGGAGACATGGCAGCAGAGGGGAAAGGTAGATACTTATTAATAACTTGGGTGCCATAATGGCACATCCAAACAAGCCACATGAATTTGGTACTGGTGCACAACACAAAATTCATTCTGCTCATGGGAGGAAACTCTTAGAGGGAACACTTCCCCAGCCTCTCCACCCCCGCATTAATGTCACACACATTGGATTAATGCAATTGCAGGATAGTTGCATGGGGGGGCTGGGGCCCAAACTAACCCTATTGGTAGGAGGATGGTGGGAAAAGTCACATAACACTTTTTACTTTTGGTCATGTGCTCATCTTGCCCGGAGAGGGTTACCTCCAGGGGCGTGGCTAATGAGGGCCAGGGGCGTGGTTAACAGGGGTCAGGGGTGTGGCTAATGGGGGGGTTGAAGTGCATTTAAAAAAAATTCTTTGGGTGCATACCCTAATGAAATGTGCTGCACATGCCTATGCACAAGAGCTCAAGGCTGTGGCAGGGAGAGATGTCCCTGTGCCCGTCCCAGCACAGACCTGCTGCAGCTGGGGGAGAGGCACCCCTCCCCTGTCCTAGCACTGACCTGCCACAGCCAGGAGAGAGGTGCCTCTCCCCTGGCCTTGGGCTGGTGTGGTGAGGGAGGGATGAGGTGAGTCCTTTCTCCCTAGGGCAGCCTGCACTCCAAACCCCTCATCCCCTTCCTCCAACCCTGAGCCCTCTCCCACACTCAAAACCCCCTCAGCCCCACCCCCAACACAGACTGTGCATGTGCGGAATGAATTTTGTTACGTGTACCCAAATGAAGGTGACATGTCAAACATCACCTCCATATTGGTGCACATAAAATTCATTCCTCACCGGAACACAAAAAATTAGAGGGAACACTGTCCATAATAATCCCTAGTATCTCTGTCCAACTTCATCCCCAAAGTAAACCATCGTTCAGCCCTGGCTTTCCAATAGCTGCTTTAGGATCAGTTGGATTCTGAACATCAGGATGGTGCAGTGTTTGGAACCTGGCTTTCAGCTCCGACACATATCTAATGCTACCTGCCTGGCACATCCTTTCCTTTTGAAGCTATGGGGCAGTGGTGGGTCAGGGGATGTGCTGGAGAGAGGATGTGGTAGTTGTATTCACAAGGTTATTGCACTCTGGGGGCTGATGAGCAACGCTAGAACTGATTAATGCCCTGCAGATTGTAATTAAATTAAGGATGTGGCCTTAATGGGCCAGACAAGTGGATTGTTCTTATTGGCGCTACAAAGTGTGTGTCTGGCACACAGCGTTCAGGGCTGCCCGGCATGACGCTGACTAAAGGAGGCTAAAAGACAGCCGACCTTGCCAGTGCTTGTGGCACATGCACAGGGCGATGAGTTGAGTCAAAGGCAAACTTCAGTGACTCCAGTGGCATCAAGGGCAGATGTAGATACAGTTGCTGAGTGATGTCTTCCACCGTATTCCCTCCTCTGTGCTCAATACTTTGGGTCAGCTTCCCACCACTAGACTCCAAGGCCAGTTTTTGGAAATGATCATTCATGGAAGTGGTGAGTGTTTGTTTTATTGGTGTTATGGGGGCCCCCGTTATGCTAGGGGTTGCATGGATACATGGCAAGAGCAGGTCTCTGCCCTGAAGAATTTACAGTCTAGATGGATAAAAGGTAGAAGGGAAACTCAGCCGTAGAGAGGTGAAGTGACTTGCTTGAGGTCTCCGAGGACAGTAGTTTTTTTTCTCATGACCCAGTTGAAGAAAATTGTTGATTACCTGTGACCCAACATAATTTGACTTGAGTGTGGGCTCCGGCTTGGGTCAGGAGGGGGTTACCTTGAGCGGCTCCCAGGCAGCAGGGGGGCTAAGGCAGCTTCCTGCCTCTCCTGACACCACAGACCAGACTGCCCCCAGAAGCAGCCAGCAGCAGGTTCCCAGCCAATGGGAGTGTGGAGCTAGTGCTCAGGGAGGGGTAGTGCATGGAGCCCTGTGCACTCACTCTGCCCCCAGGAGCCAGGGCTGCTGCTGGCTACTTCTGGGGCACAGCACAGGCTGTGGTGCCAGGAAGCCACTTACCACCCCCATTGATCACCCTGCAGCAGTGAGACCCAGTGCCTGGTATTCTACCACCTAGTACTGGGTATTTTGAAAACCACTGCACTAGTAAGACACTGGCAGAGTTGGGAACAGAACCTGGGTCACTTGACTTTCCTAGCCAGTGTTGTACTCACTAGGCTACATTGCCTCACTGCTATAGTGTGTCTAGTTTAGCTGATGAACTTTCTGGATGCTGGGAAAGCATTGTATGAAAGTGAGGCTAGATTAAAAAAAAAAAAATCAAGAACTGAAGAGGCCATTTACTTGGTACAGACAGATGTGATATCAACAGAGCGATGCCGAACCTTTGTTGTAGCAGCTCATCGCATGGTTTATTGTCTGGATTCTCACCAGGGCACGATAAATGTTGCTCAGGGGAGTGTTGCAGGTTTGTGCCTCAGCATTTGTGTATTCTGTAAGACCAGATGCAGAGATGTTGCATGGGCATCAGGCTGGATCTAGCATGTACTGTCCCTGCTGAGTAACAACGTTTGCAGCGGTTTCATGCTGTTCTGTGAAGTGCTGTCTAAGACCTCTGGGATGGCAGCCTGGGCCAGTTTATTAGTAGAGGCCCAGCTTGTTAAGGTTACATGGCTTTTAATAGTTGAGCAGTTTAGCCCCAGCCATCCGAAGATATGTGGCATACGAGGGCAACCTCAGCTAATTTGTGCTGCTGTGATTCCAGCAGCGATTGCTAAACGGCTGAAGCTGTGTAGGCCTCTCTTTTGTAACCTGCGGAAAGCAAACGCCATTTGCCCAGAGGGGTGTGGGAATAAAGGGGTTTTCTTCTCTCTCAATGCATTGTAAGAGGGCGTGCCTTTTGCGTTGGACAATCAGATCCCTTTGGAACGCTGGTATCTGATGGGCTTTAGCTAATCCTACTGCTGGAGGCTGGTTCTTTAGCCAGAGATTCATGGACTGCTTGTGCTGTCTCTAAAGGGAACATGGGACCTCCCAGTCCCAAGGGGAGGTTTTGTTTCTAATCTAGTTACATGGTGGTTTTCCCATGATTTTTAACATTGCTACCTCCCCCCGCCCAGTGTAAGAGCAACAAGGAGCATACGGGGGGCCCTCTAGGGATGGGAAGCAGATGGGACAAATGGTATAAGTAAGAATTGCCTCTGAGCAGCCGTTGTGCCAGAGCTGGGCCAAAGTTGTGACTGGAGCAGAGCTTGGATAGAGCAGAGCATCAAACCCACAGCGACAAATTTGTCTCCCTGGTGGAGCCTCCCACCTTTGGAGAGGTAGAGGTGTAAAGAAGCAAAGCATTTGACCCAGACAGCACAAATTCAGGGCCAGATTCTCCGCCTTGCTGGAGCTCCACTGAAGTCACTGGAGTTATGCCAGCAGAAGACTGAGCCCTCCACAATCAATATGAAGAGTCAGGGCCGGCCCACAACGTTTTGGCACCTCAAGCGGGGAGCTCAAATGATGCCCCCATTCCCCCTCGGGCCAAAACTTTGAAAGGTCTCAATTCCGCCTTCTTCCTGTTCTGCTCCTCTCATGGCACTCCACCATCTCTGTGCATCTAGAGCAGGGAGAATACATCTGCACCAGCAGCAGACACAATTTTCTACACTCTGGGTTCTAGTGGCATGCCCCCCGCCCTCAGTCTGGCACCTGAGGTAGCCGCCTCAGTTCGCCTCATGGTAAGGCCAGCCCTGTGAAGAGTGTGAGAGGCTGCAGCAAGGGCCCTGCTGAGAGCATATCAAGTATTGTCTATGCAGAAATTGACAATGGCTGACACTGACTAGCCCACCCCAGGGCATATTTGCCCTTGTTGAGAAGGAGGAAGGCAGGGATCCCCTAACTGCCAAGAGAGGGTAATATCTTTATCCCTTTTCAAAGATGTCTTCACTGCCTCACTGGGGAGAAGGACCTGGTCATTGCCTAGAGCAATGGGTGCTGGCCGGGGTAAAATGGATGTGAAGCATTCTCCTGATGGACAGAGGAGGAGAAGTGTTCATGTCCTGCCATTTCCTAGGTGAGGAATGAGGTTTGAGGAGTTTAATCTGGAGGCCAGAATATGCAACAGCCCCCTCCCTCTTCTTACACTGACTTGGGCTCTGCAGGAGATTCTTCTTTCTGCGGCAGCCTGGAAAAGGAAATTGGAACGCAGGGCTGGGAGTTATGCAGGCATCCGCCACAATATGATGAATGCACTCCAGAAATCTGATCCCAGCAGGTCACCCTGTGGCAGCAGCAGCACCTCTACCAGTTTGTCCTGAAGGGAAAAGAGGCAGGAAAGAAAAGAAGGGGTAGATGTGAAATGTCTGGAATGGTAAAACTTTTTTGGGGATTCATGCTGTCAGGGTTGAGATTTTAGGAGCCATATTTCTGTTGACTGGAAGAAGCTTTTAACGAAAAAGAAGAATTGTAACTTCATTAAAACTGCAGCAAAATGAACACCTTTAGAGTTCTCGCTTATTTTATTTCCCAAACTACTGATTTTAAGGGCAGTCTAGCTTTTCTCCTAGAAAGTAGGTAAAACAGTTTAGTGCCGCTGAAACTCCAGTGACCCTTGTTTTCAGGTTATGTTGCTATTGTCTTTTGATGACCGTATGAAAAAACATGGCACTAAACTCTCCCAGGTGGCGGTGATAGTAAATATCTGTGCCATGATGCATACGCAGATCTAGCAGAGACAGATGTCCTGCTATGCTAGGTGCTACACAGTTATAGAAGAAAGATAATTCTTGCTTTCTTATTTGGTATTGATCTAATCCACTGTACACTAGTCACCTCGATATTGAGATCCTGTATGCTCTATAGGGCAGATATCGTGTTAACTCTTTTCAGTTAATTGGCTGTGACAAAGGAATACCATTAGGAATTGTAATTAGCACCCTTTCACTGGAGCTGCTGCTGTGGTGACCTTTTTTAGAAAGCTAATGACTTGAGGAAAGGTGAGTAGTAGTCTCTGGAAATTTGACAGCTCCCTGATTAACAGCTGAGAGCAAAAAGGCCCTAATAACCCCTCTCTCCCACTCCCATGTGCCCATTGTTTTGTAGCTCCTTAATACTGTTTTCTCCCTGATTGCTTGCACGTATCAAGCCAGATAGAACCCTGTCAGTCTGTTGATTTGCTAGCCTGGGTGAGAATTTAACTCAGCAGTTTTCTTTACACGGATGATTCCTTCTAACTGCTATTTGTTGTGCAGCATGTAAAAATGCCCCTCAACTGGTGTTATCCGCTGAAGAAATAGAATGAACTGACAAATTCTGGGATGGTTTATTCAGTGGTGGTTTATCCCTGCCATTTAGCAGCATCTAAGATTTCTCCAGCAGTGTTTACTTATGCTATTTTCAGACAGAGTTGAGTGCTACAAGCATACATATAGGACATTTGGATTGTTGCAGAATTTCCTAAATGTATTTGGTGTCCTACTGTCCACCTGCATAGTTTGAACTTGTCCTTTACTTGCTTTTTGGAACATCAGTCAATATTCAAACAGGGCAAGCATTGGTTCTCATTTTTATTTTTATTTTCCTCTTTCCTGGGTGGGATCTGCTGATGAAGCTGAAATAATAAGATTTGGTTTTTCCCATGGTCTGTTTTTCCAGAGTAGCGAGCATTCCATGAATAGATCAGCTTTTATATAGTGCCAGTTCTTTAGGTAGCTCCAAATGCGGAAAAAGGAATCCATAGAAATCATGATTACAAATGCCACGTTCTCTCCAGTGTGCAGCATTTTTATAGTCCTATCAGTCCCAGGATATTAGAGAACGTTCTTTACATTCTTGTGCAACCAGAATTCAAGTCACTTCTATTTGAGTCACCTCTGTGCTTCCTGCCATGGCTTCTCTTTGTTTGTACTCTTTTGGTTGCCATATCCCATGTTTGGACTCCCACCCCACTGGGCATGTTGTTTGATATTTTGATACTTTCAACTTGCAGGGCCAGTGAAGGCAGCTATGATTGTGGTTTCATGAGTCAAGAGTGCTCCAAAGCTGCTCAGAACTCTGTTGCAGGCCCCACTTCAGATTTTCCTTTCCAAAAATTACAGCACTTCCCCTTGCAGTGATTCATGCAGACCCGTCTCCACCTGGTGCCATGTTCCATTTCCAATAGGAATGTCAATGTGTAGTCGATTATATGATTAACTGACTTATCGGTTAATCTTGTTGACTTCATGCATTCTTCCCCCCCTTTGCTGCCTCTGTATCAGCCGGCTCACCATGAGCACTGGATCTGCCTGCCTTTCCCCACGCTGCTGCTTCTGATAGAGAAAGGCAGCAGCATGGAGAGTTAGGGGGGGTAGGCTGGAGCAAATAAACATGAGGAGCTGGCTTTCAAGCCAGCTCCCCACGCTTATCAGCTCCGCAGACCCACCCCCTTGCTGCCTCCTACAGAGGGAGCGGTGGGGGAGAGGTCAGTTCTCCCAGCACCAGCTTCCTGGTGCCACCTGTCTCCACATGCTGCTTCCTCTATCTGAGGCAGCAGTGCGGAGGGGGGTCAAGAGGCCGGGGGAGTCTGCTATGAAACAGCCTCTGTCCACGGGGTGGGTGTGTCTGAAACACCGCACAGACAGGGGCTGCTCCGCATCCCAGGAAGCAGCCTCTGTCCATGGGGAGCTTGGACCGCTGTGGACAGGAGCTGCTGCCACCCTCCGCTGCTGCCTCCTTATCAGAGGCAGCAGCCCAGGGTGGCAGGCAGCTGGTCCACGATGGAAGCTGGTTTTTAAACTGGCTCCCCTTGCGGACCGGCTCCTGCCTGGCATCTCACACTGCTGCCTCTGATACAGAGGCAGCAGTGCAAGGTAGCAGGGGGCTCCCCGGGATTGGGGTTGGTAGTGCAGTGGCTGTTGGCCCTGCCCCCGGGACTATTGAATAGTCATATAACCAACAATATTTTGTGTAGTTACGTGACTGTTCAAGTACCTGATATCTAACATCCCTAATTTCCAATAATAACTAACTCAGATGCCAGATACTTCCTGGAGCTTTGAAGGGAGAGTGTGTGGTTGGGGGGGAGGCACATGGCTGCAGTTCAGTAGAGATCAAAATACTGAGCACAGCCATCAGGGCAGGCATTGTGGGATACTAGCGGAAGCCAATTCTCTTGACAAAACAAGCTGCAGAGTCCACGCTGGCTCTTTGTCAACAATAATGGGAGGAGAAAAGGAAAAAAAGTCTCTTTTAGGGGTGGAAGTTTATGGTCATCAAAACTTTTTTTCCTGACAAGTTACACTGCAGTGTGCATGCTCTCACTGTTTTGCCACGAAAAGGCAGTTTTTGGTGACCAAACTTGGTAGTTTAGACAATGCTTTAGACAAATTTTTCTTTACCAGAACACTTCATTTTGCTCTTTCTGATGTCAAAACAGGAGGGCTGTGTCTACACTGGCATGATTTTCCGGAAATGCTTTTAACAGAAAAGTTTTCCGTTAAAAGCATTTTCGAACAGAGCGTCTAGATTGGCACGACGCTTTCCGCAAAAGCACTTTTATGCGAAAAGCGTCCGCGCTAATCTAGACGTGCTTTAAAAAAGCCCGATCGCCATTTTCGCGATCGGGGCTTTTTGCGGAAAAACAAATCTCAGCTGTCTACACTGGCCCTTTTGCGCAAAAGTTTTGCGCAAAAGGGACTTTTGCCTGAACGGGAGCAGCATAGTATTTCTGCAAAAAGCACTGATTTCAGACAGTAGGAAGTCAGTGCTTTGCGGAAATTCAGCGCCAGAGTAGACAGTTGAAAGGCAAGTTTTTCCGCAAAAGCAGCTGATTTTGCGGAAAAACTTGCCAGTCTAGACACAGCCGAGATGTTCAACACTTTCAAAACAATGGTTTTGGTTTTTCATTTTGAAATTGAAATAATTTTTCATATTAAAAATTGTAAAGTTTTTAACAGGTTAAAATTGGAATAAGATGTTTCAGTTTTATCAATGTTTTGATAGTTCTCAAATTATTTTTATTTCTGAATTTCATTTTACAGAAAATGAATTTATTTTGTTTTTTCATTTCCATTTCAGAATGGAGAAATTCAAAACTGCAGAATTTCTTTTGAAATGGAAAGGAAATCACTAGTTGTTGCCTATTTCTGTGGCAAAGTAGGGTCATTAATGGGAGCTGGACATACTGTTCCTCACACACAACTATCAAAACTTTTGTTACCCTGGAAATACCATCTTGGTAAAGACCAGTGGTCTCCAACCTTTTAAACCACAAGATCACTTTTTCAACTTAGGTGCAATGTAAGATCTACCTCAAACCCAAATACCCTTGCCCGGCTTCTTTCCTGCCCCTTGTTTTAGACCCCACTCCTGCTCTACCCCTTCTCCGAGGCCTCACCCTGCTCTTTCTATCCCCTTTCCTCCCCCATCCTCACTCATTTTCACCAGGCTGGGGTAAAGGGTTGGGGTGCAGGCTCTGGTCTTGGGCCAAGGGCTTTGGAGTGTGGAAGGGGCTCTGGGCTTAGCCCAGGGTGGGATTGGGATCCAGGAGAGTTTCAGGGTGCAAGCTCTGGGAAGGAGTTTGAGTGCAGGGGAACTCACGTCAGGGGCAGGAGGTTGTGTTCAGGGCTGGGACAGGGGTTGAGGAAGCAGGTTCTGGCTGGGCACTGTGTAATTGAGACGGCTTCTGGGTGGTGGAGCAGTGGGGTTAAGGCAGCTTACTCCTGCCCTGGCCCTGTACCACTCCTGAAAGCAGCTGGCATTTGCAGCAATGACTCCATGGCACCATATGCTGCCCCTCATTTACAGGCATTAAGTCCACAGCTTCTACTGGCCACGGTTCCCTGCAGAGTTATTGATCTGCAGGAGTGGTATCTGCAGGCAAGGACAGCATGTGGAGACCCTCTGCTCTGCCTTTCTCAGGGGCTGCAGGGACATGCCAGCCATTTCCAGGAGCAGCAGTTATCATAGAGATAATCACTCCAGCCACAACAGGTTAGGCCAGGGGTTCTCAAACTGATGATATCGCAACCCCCCTCTCAGTTGCTTGCAACCCTCCTCTCCATTGCTGCAACCAGCCTCTCAGTTGTTCGCGACCCCCCTTTAAGTTTTTTGCAATCTCCCTCTAAATTGCTCACGACCCCCTTTGAGAAACGCTGGGTTAGGGAGTTTAGATCTCACTACTCAAAGAATTATATTTAAGTGTGAGAGAGAAATGAAAATTATGAAATGCACAGAACAGTCAAAAACCAAAAAAACTCTACTTTGCAAGCAGTAAAAATAACAACTCCCCACATACGTGTTGGGTCGGAAGAAGAGAGTGAAGGACAGTGTGTGTGTGGGTGTGAGAATGACAGAGACACAGTGTATGTGAGTGACAGAGATTTGCATTGCCAAGCTCTCTCCATCCCCATCTCTCTGTGTGGAGATGGGGTACAGGAGTGAGGGGAGGAGGACACCCTGATATCAGCGCCTTCCCCTTCTCCCTCCCACACTCTCCACAGCAAGCAGAAGGCTCCCAGAGGACAGCTCTAAGGCAGAGGGCAGGAGCAACATGACAGTAGGTGGAGGGGCAACTGAAGTGCCAGGTCCTGATAGCTTCCTGGCCAAACCTGTCATGATCACCTGTCAGAGGCTTCAAGATCTACTGGTAGATCTGGATCTACTTGTTGGTGATCACTGGTGTAGACGGTAGTGTTGTTGATACATATTACCTAGACTGTGGATGAAGCTGATATTCCGTTTCTTCCCCCTTTCTTTCACTTTCAGGAGAACAAACTTAGCCAAAATATTTTAATTGTCTCCCCCAAACTTCCCCTCTTTCTTGGTCATCTATTTTTTAAAATCAGAAACCCAGACATTTTCCAGCTTATGAGCGGCTGTACAGCCAAGGTGTAAACTTTAATCTGGAACCTAAACTGTGCAAATTGAATTCTCATACTATTGTTACAGAGGCTATTTAGAACAGGAATCATCCTGTATGAACAAGATCTCCAACCATTTCTCAGATTTATGGAAGAATTGGTAGTGCTGGTGCATTTCAGTAAGGCTCTACATTACATATTTATGTGCTGAAGTGAGATTTATTGTTGATTAAAGTGACAGCAAAGGCACTGGTAATAACTAAATGTTCAGTGGGAAAACACCATTTATTTTATGGCTCCACTGTATGTATTTCCTGGAGCTTCTCTCAACTTCTCTGAGTAAAAGAATCTAGTATTTTTATCTTACTGGTGACTTGCAAACTCTGTTTATTTTTCCAGATAGCCTCAAGAGTCAGCCATGACAGACACAATGTTTGGCAGCAGTACTGATCGGTGGATGTGTCCAAATGACAGACCAATGTCCCTCCGAGCCAAGTAAGGGGATCCCTGTTCATCAATCTAGACTTGTTTGTGGCTAAACAATGTATTGCTACACGAATGTACTTGACACATACATACTGAATTGGATTAATCAATGTCTTTCTAGGGTAGATTCAACTCTGTTATCCCAATGTAAATCCTAAATTTCTTCAGCTGTCAATCCAGATTCTTATATTGCCTCCATCACCTTGGTATTGGTACTTTTTGAAAATGAATGTGTTACCCCAGAAATATTCTCTCTGGAGACCACCCAGGGTTACACTAGTATGGGTTTATTTCCACTAGGTAAGACTAAAGAGGAGAAAGCAGCCACCAAAGGTTTAAGCTAAAGAAGATAGAACTCTCTCTCTCTCACACACACACACAAGCAAGCAAGCACACACCCCTCCATTCATTCACACCCATTCATTCCTGCCCTCAGGCAATCACACACTTACACAGCCATATGGGTTGCAGAAGGAGCCAAGGCATGTGGATCCTGGAGGGTCTGTCTGCTCATCATGGCTGGGGAAGCTGGTCAGGAGGAAAGACACTGGAGGGGAGCTTCTCAGGAAGCAGGGGAAGGAAAAAAGAGAGAGTCTCACATGTGCTCCTTCTCCTTATATTGTGTCTGAATGGCCCCTGTGACTCATTCACCTTGTCATCAGGGAGCATGCCCAGACTTCCCTTTATCCAGCAAGGAGCATGCCCAGACTGTGATGACTCATTGAAATGTGGTCCATTGTTCCAAGTCTTCTTCAAACACACTCGCACTCTCACTCTCTCTCCATTCACATAAGAATGCAGCTTAGGGAAAGTTATAAGCAAGGTGGCTGCATGTTCTTGCATTTTACAAAGTTGCAGTTTACAGTAAGTTTGAGAGTTACACAGATTACAAAGATTGACAAAGATCACAATAAATTGCAGTTTAAAACCTTAGACCTTATAGTTTGGTGTAGCTTTAGAAAATCCATGTATATAAATCTAGTGAGCTCAGGCGGAGGCTTTTTTATGCAACAGAATGGTGTTATTCTGTTACAATTGAGATAGGAAGCTGATATGAGGGCCTTCACCACGCTGAATTATCTGTGAAAATTACCTACTAATTCTATGGAAGGAGCCCTAATGTAGACTGATTGCTGGTTCTTGTACTAGCATGTCCCCTAAATGTGCTCAGAACAAGGAAGCCTCCTAGGATGGCTGAAAGGCACATGCCTGGTCTGTATTGTTACTCCCACCTCTGTCACCAGTGATGGATGACAACAGGGGCATGAGATTTTCAAAAAGCCCTCACATTGCAATCACACCCTCTGTGTCTCTGGTGAGCAAAGCATTTAGACGCGTCCGAACAAGTAAATTCCATTTGTTACTAGACCTTTAATATTTTTTATTTATTAACAACCAAACCAGTCAGTTTGCTCTGGAATTAAATCCAAGTAATGTATTCCTTATAAATATTTGGAGGACTTTCTCCACTAATGTTTAGACATCATAGAAGTTCACAGGGCTTACTGTGTTCTGTAGCAAGTTCATTAGAAATTAAATTGCTGGTCGAGCAAAGCTCACAGGCATGTAAGGGACTTTGCCCTGCATACCTGATCTCTCACTATCTCCGAAAAGAGAGCCACTCTATAAAAGAAAAAGGTGAATGGGTGTTAATTATAGCATCCCTAGACTAAGAGATCACATGGAAAATTTTCTTTCTGAGAAAGACTTGGATTTGTTAGCCATGTTCTTTAACCTTCTACTTTTTTAAAAACAAAAGTGGGGGAGAGGATGGAGGAGAGTTTATGATGGAAACTCTGGCTCTTATTAATCTACTGCATTAGAAAAGTGAGCCTTGAAGATCAGTGTAAATAACGTGAATAATTTATAGGACAGCATGTTGTGCTAATTGTTTAGGGAAGAATGTGTACTTCAGTCAACAAAATCAGGTGCCAAGAGAAAAGAGAAGTTAAAGGTTGATAGGATTTGAGTCTCTTCAAAAGTGCGACACACATGCACACACCCTGGATACAGCTTCATTTTGGGGTATGTCTACACTGCACGGCTGTTTTGGGATACCGGAAGTATCCCGAGATAGCTACCCTGCATCTACACAACCTGCCTGTTATTTTGAAATATTTTTCGAAATAACAGGCGCATTGTTTCGCCATCCCAGGAATCCTCGTTCCAAGAGGGTTAAGGGATGTCTCAAAATAGCACATTATTTCAAAATTTGGCACTGTGTAGATGTGCCAAATTTCAAAATAGATTTGAAATAAGATACACGATTTGTATAGCGCAAATTGCGTTTCTTATTTCGAATTTAGGGTGCTGTGTAGATGCATCCTTTGTTGGGTTGGGTATTTTCACTTGTGTAGCCCAGGTCCCTATGGAGCATGGGCCCATGGCTACGCAGAATCTGCATCCAAAAGTTCCCAGAGTCCGGGAATATTTTGATTCAGGGTTTGTTCAAACACCTAGTTAAGGCCTTGTAGGCTAGTTTAATATTGGAGTTTGAAGCCAAGTCTTAAAATCAGCCTTGCTGGGCCCACGATTTTACTGTTGGCCTCTCTCTTTAGCAATGACGATCTGTCCCTGTTCCTTTCCTCTGTGGGTTTGCTGCTATTGCAAAGGGCCATGGCCATCTTGTTCGTGTGCCTCAGATGCATTTGCCATTTCTTGTGCAGTGGGGAAAGAAAGGAGAGCATGTAGCTTCTGCTGTGCGTGTATAGGCCCCAGATGGCCACTCTGATGCTTGGGCTCAGTCAGCAGCCAGTCCTGTTGCATTGGGCTCTCAAGGAATAATTGGAACATCTAGAGAGAGCAACAAACTGTCAGTTCGAATTACTGATGAAACAAGCAGTGCTGTTACTGCTGCTAGCATGAGTTGTCGTCACTGTTTTTCTCACCTAATCTTTATTCCCTCTCTCTCTCTCTCTTTCTCTCTCTCTCTCTTTGGTATGCCTTCCTGCAGTGAAAAGGAACAGTAAGTATCCTGCTTTGTATTTTGCTTGCATCCAGAGGCATTTTTGGGCCTCCAAAGGGAAGGCAAGTTGTCACTGAAGAACAATCACTTTTGAAAAAGTTGTCATATGTTTTATGCAACTTTAGGGAATCTTTCAAAATGTTCCCCAACATCCCCAAATGTGTCTGCCTTGTCCTTTCACTGAGCAGTGCAAAGTGAGTGTATTGGACATACACACAAGCTGTAATATGTACAACTTGCCAGGACACTTTACAGCTACAAACACTAATAACAGCGTTAAATAAGAGTGCAGGTGGAGAAAAATGAACACACGGAGGCAAAGGAGAAAGGGAGGGCTTCAGCTGAGATTTGAAGCGAGGTGACAGGCCAGATCCAGGACTTGTCTGTATCAGCATGACTCCATAGAAATAAACCGACTTGACTGCCATTGATTTATATCGGCTGAAGATCTAGCCTGCTGCGTTGATGAGAGAGACACAGAGAATCTGTTCCAGATGGCGGGAGCTACAGAGGAGACTGGCTGGAGGATGACTGATGGGAATTGCTTAAGCAAATTTTTAGTCTTTTTTTAAATTTTCTTTTCCTATCCCCATCTGTATCTAACCCAGAGGCACTGAGACCACTGAATAGGGAAAGAAGTCTGCTCTACAGCTTTAGCTGGAAGCCGGTTGGCATTTAGCTCATGCTGTACAGGCACATGGCTTTCTCAGTGCCTCTGGGTTACTTGTATGAAAAATGATCTTGGTTTCTTGGCATTTTGAGATGTACTGATCCTCTGAACTAGAAGGAATTCCAATTCATAGACCTTCATACACCACCTTCTAGTGTTTCTGGAGCACTCTTTTGCGTTGACGCCCTGGCCTGCATTTCTGATGTAGCTGAGTTATAAAGCTGAAAGGGCCAAAACTCCGTTCACCTGTGTGAAAACTTTCTTTGACAGGATAATATGTCTTGTGGATAAGGGAGAAGCGGTGGACGTGGTTTACCTAGACTTTACTAAAGCATTTGATACAGTCTCTCATGACCTTCTTATCAATAAACTAGGGAAATACAATCTAGATGGGGTTATATAAGGTGGGTGCCTAACTCAGGGAGTAGTTATCAATGGTTCACAGTCATGCTGGCAGGGCATAACAAGTGGGATCCGTAGGGGTCAGTTTTGGGACTGGTTCTGTTCAATATCTTCATCAATGATTTAGATGATGGCATAGAGTACGCTTAATACGTTTGCAGATGATACCAAGCTGGGAGGGGTTGTAACTGCTTTGGAGGATAGGGTCAAAATTCAAAATGATCTGGACAATCTGGAGAAATGGTCTGAGGTAAATAGGGTGAACTTTACCATGGACAAAAGCCAAGTACTCCACTTGGGAAGGATCAATCAGTTTCACACATACAGAATGGGAAGCGATTGTGTAGGAAGGAGTACTGCAGAAAGGGCTCTAGGGGTCAGAATGGACCACAAGCTAAATATGAATCAACAGCATGACTGTGGGGGGGGGAGGGAGCAAACATGATTTTGGGAGGCATTAACAGGAGTGTTGTGAGCAAGACACGAGAAGTCATTCTTCCGCTCTACTCTGCGCTGATTAGGTCCCAGTTGGAGTATTGTGTCCAGTTCTGGGCACCATCTTTCAGGAAAGATATGGAGAAATTTTAGAAGGTCCAGAGAAGAGCAACAAAAATGATAACAGATCCATAAAACATGTCATGTGAGGGAAAACTGAAAGAATTAGGTTTGTTTAGTTTGGAAAAGAGAAGACTGAAAAGGGACATGAGAGCAGTTTTCAAGTACCTAAAAGGGTATTACAAGGAGGAGTGAGGAAAAATTGTTCTTTGGCCTCTGAGGATAGAACAAGAAGCAATGGGCTTAAATTGCAGCAAGGAAGGTTTAGGTTGGACATTACAAAAAACTTCCTAACTGCCAGGGTGGTTAAACACTGGAATAAATTGCCTACATCTCTGGAGATATTTAAGAGCAGGTTAGACAGACGTCTGTCAGGGATGATCTTGATGATGCTTTGGCCTGCCATGAAGGCAGGGGACTGGACTTGATGACCTCTCAAGGTCCCTTTCAGTTTTAGTATTCAGTGATTCCATGTGTAAATCAGGAGCTGCTCTACTGACGGCAGTGAAGATTGCCTTCCTCTGCACTGGTATGAGATGATGGTTCTGAGCCACATCTCCTACAAACACCCAAATCTCTGCAAAAGTACAAAGGAACCAACCTGATCCAAATGCATTGAATTAGCTAAGATTCCACAGGCACAAGTGAATTTCTGTGATGCATGTGGAGCAGGGAGAGACAGAAATGAAGCACCCTTTGACTAGGTCATATATTTATTTAAAGCTGCCAGTGGTGGAGCAGCTTAATGAGGTTTTGCTGAAGTTAATGCCAGGGATCGGACTGAAGAAGCTCATGCCAACGCAGCAGAGTTCACTCTTTGGGTGGTGTGGGGCAGTCTGTCTTAAGGGCAGTGCTGCAAACAAATGACTGATGGCTTGGCTCATGCAGCCAAGCCTGGTGTGCAGCAATTTGACAGCGAAACCCCTTCTTCCTCTTATAGTGCAAGTCACTGTCGCATTTGTGGGGGACCTGGATGCATGAGGAGCAGCCTTCAAGACATTCCTGCCACTGTTTTGTCTTTCTTTTACCATTGCTTTTCTCCTAGATCTCAATAAAGCCCCTCAAAGTCAATGGAAAGATTCTTCTTGAATACAGTGGGCTTTGGATCCACCCCTATCTAATTACCAGCCCCAATGATAGCTGGGGTCAGTACTCCATAGAACTTCTAAAAACAAGGTCCCCTTTCCTCCATGTTAATACAACACTAAATGTCTGCTCAGTCTGTCGTCATTCTGATTTTACTTTACTTTAAAACAGCTGGACAAAAACATAAAATGAGCAGAGGGCATTTACTACTTGTGACACCTGTATAACGCACCGGACCTATAGTATGCACACAAGGATAGGTAACTGTCCAATTCAGATGTTGAAAGCAGTAGTGAGAACAATTTGTTATACAGACACAATATTTTGCTCTCTGGCAGCTGTCTCTTTGTTTGCTGCTCCAGCTGCTGCTATTTCATGCTCGCTTTCATATTAGGAAGCTGTTGTGTTGCAGTCATCTATTTATATGAATCGGTTCTATTCAGGGTGGGTGTATCTGAAACTTAAATTGTAAATCACTGTTGTTTAATATCCTTAGTGGCGTGTCGACAAGCACTTGTTCTAAGAGTTTCATATCCAAGTCAAGAATGTTAGGAGGAAATCAGATGTTTGAAATCTGGCACAGTTCATCCTGGCAGAGAAGTATATTTATCTCTCAAACAACTTGGATGCTTCAGACATATGTTGTCTATGTTGCACATTTTCGTAGTCACTACACCATCCAGATGCAACCACTAATATATCCACCTTATATCACACTTTTGTGGGGAATGGCTCGAGACACGTTAGAATGGAGCTAAGAACAAAAACAGACCTTGGTTCTAGAAATGAAATCTTGCCTGCCCTATAGTTAAATGAAATGTTGCTTGTGACTTTCACATGGATACAGTCCCTGAAGAGTCATTAATTTAAAGCACACAATGTAAAATGGCCACTTGGGGATTGTTGGATGCTGGCAATGGAAGATTTTTACTCATAGACAATCTTGGGACAATCTCATTTATGATGGTAAGTGAATGCTTGCTGCTTGCTTTTGTCTAGTGCTTTGCAGCCTATGAGCCATGAGAATGTTGTTCCAAATGCTGGTCTTGGAAGACTTGGGTCTCCTTGCTTCTCCTTTCACTTACCCTGGTGGTAAATCAGGAGCAACTCTGAGAAGGTGAATGGAACAACCCTGGTGTGAGAGGAGAATGAGGACTCCTCTCTGTTCCCTTTCCACACCTGGCTCAGTCCTCTCTCAGATGCATGGCAGGAGGAGCTAGACCGACATCTGCCCCAATAATACTCTTCAGGAGAGGCTGTAGAATTACAGGGCGTACCTCCTTCTACACCAGGGGTGGGCAATAATTTTTGATAGGGGCCCTGCCAAGAATTTGAAAAGTGATTAAGTACCAGACTTTTCCAGAGAGGCGCTGGATGGGAAACTTACCTAGGCAACTCCTGGCCAGCAGCCCAGCTGGTTTTTCAGGCAGGTTCTCTGCCTGCCCCTGCCCTGGCTGTAGGGGTCACGTGGGTCTAAGGGAACTGCTAGCTGTTCAAAACAGCTTGTGGTTCCCTCTAGGCCTTGCGCTCCTGCCAGGTGGAGGCAGAGGGCAAGAGACTGATTGGCTTGGATGCAGGGCAAGAGCACAAAGTTTCCTCCTGCCGCCACAGATGCATGGTGCCTAGAGCAGGGCCGGGGGCTGGATTTGGCCTGCCTAACACTTTGATCCGGCCTGTGGGCTGCATCTGGTCACTTTCTGTTTATACTCTGCTGCCTGTGTCACTCAATTTCCAGGGGGTGGCTCAAATAGTAGAATCTATTTAAATGGCCCCTGGTTTCCAGTCACACAGCTACCCCAGAAGGGGCTGGAGCTGTAAGCCTTTTAAGTAGCCACACAGTAACTCGGGTGCCTCCCAGGCGATGTGGTAACAGTGGGGCTGGGAGCTGTGGGCCCCTTGTTCTGTTTTTACTTTAAAGCCTCTGGCCTAAGACAGCTCTGGAGGGAGGCTGGTCTCCAGCCCCCACCCCTTCTGTCCCAAGCCCCGCCCCTTCTGGGGGATGGAGCCGGTCCATGTCTAGTATCAAAACTCATTAAATGGCCCCCCTGTGAAAATGATTGCCCAGTCCTGGTCTAGCGGAAATTGTGGAGAGGAGGTGCCACAGGAAGTACTGCCCATGAGACCCAAAGAGACAGTACCCTGTGGCCCTCTGGCTGGCCAAATGGCCCCTACTTAACCCCATAGGTAGGCAGGCATGGGAGGTTGCCAGGGCAACCAGACAGATATTTGGATGCTGCAATACCTGACTTCACCTCATCTCCAGTCTGACTTGTGTTTATGAGATCTGGCCTTGCAGTGCCTCCAACTCCAGCCTGATGTTTACTGTCCCTGGAGGCTAGACCTCAGTCCAGCTGGGATAGCTAGGCTAAACTACAATTGGGGAAGTTATCTGAAGATACTTATTGTAAACTGCTTCCTTACGACAGGCACTTGCTTGTGGAAGGACTTAATGGATGATTTACAATGGTCTTCATTTGTAAAGTTTCTTCATAAGCCATTGTTTTATATTGGCATGCTGGAGGAGCCCTTGACTTGGAGACTTATCTGAAGTGCAGCCTTTGACTACTAGAAATGGTTCTGATTTCCTAGCCCTGATGTGGCAAATTTTCATAGACAGCTACCATACTTTTCATGCATGTGCACTCACTTTTCTTCAGGAAGTTGGCCATCCAACTCCCACATTTGGGTGCCAGAATGACTTTTGTGTGTGTGTGTGTGTGTGTGTGTGTGTGTGTGTGTGTCCATATGAGACTCCAGTGCCTCACAGGAAGACCCAGACTTGAGACCAAACCTTGGATCGGAAATGCCTGTCTACACCCTTCAGACCTGAGTTTGAATTTTGCAGCCTGGCTCAACCTCTTCCCAAAGTTGGGATGGGAGCGTATCAATATTTGAGTGTGCCAAATTTTGTGTCAGTCTAGGCTCTGGGTTTGGAGACTGGGACCAACAGCCCTGCATGGAGATGCAGCGAACACACTTCTCTCTGGGTAGGTGAATTTTGGGTGATATATGAGAGGTTCATTGGACACCTACATGAATGCAGAGAAGAAATCCAGGATTAATAGCATGGTCTGGAATAGGGATGTGAAAGTGTAAGCATGTACGTGGTTAACCGTTGAGCTTGGGCTCATCAGTTAACATTCAGGGTTATGTTCAGGCTCCTGAGACATGCGGGGAGCTGGCTTAAAAGCTGGCTCCCCATGGGCACTGGCTCCCAGGCAGCCAACTGTCTTCCCATGCTGCTGCCTCTGTGTCAGGAGGGAGCCAGTATGTGCAGGGAATCACCCACTCTCTCTCCCACTGCGTGTAAATGCTGAAATTTTCAGCAGTTACACGGTTATTTAATTAAACACATTTTAACATCATTAGTCTGGAGTGGCCATGTGAGATGTTTCCAGAAGGCTGTAGTCAAGAAGGATGAGCTACTTATTTTCCTCTGCCAATGGCCCTGTAAATTCCATAGTTTTATCCTTTTGGTCCTGATGTCAGGAGTTTAGCTTGCTTTGATTTGCCAGGTACTTTGGTAGCACATAGGCAGTGTTTGTGTAATTGGCCTCTCCCACCCTGTTACCTTTTTTTCAGGGTTCATGAGTGTGTAATTTGCTCTGTTTCTCACAGGAGTCTTAGCTGTTCTGCTGAATTGTGCGGCAGAGGGGAAAATGTGTTCTGGGGACCACAGGATTGTAAAGCCCTGGAGTCTTCGCAAAGCCTTTGTTTTGTTAATGAAGTTCAGTGGAATATACGCATACAGTAATAATTTTAAAAAAGATGTCTTCTGTATTGATTGGAAAAAAAATGCTCAGCAAAATTTGGCAGCTAATGCCACACCAGTATGCTGATTGTGTTGGTATCCAAAATGGAGAGGACGTGGCAACTCAGCAAGATTTATGGAAATTGTTGCTGATAAACTGCAAAAATCTATCATAGCTCTGCTTCTGAGCTGGACTAGGAAGAGTGTCATACTGTTTTTTCTTGCAGCATAAATTCATAGAAGTCTGTCTCCCCTCCCCCTTATGCACCATGCGGATTGTCGGCAGCTGCTCATTCTGCCTCCATTGGCACGGAGGGTGTGAGCAATTTGTATTGCTGCAGCTACCTCACCGGTGGATCCCCCTAGACTGCAGGCTGCTCAGAGCTGAGCAATCCTGCTGCTCTCTCCTTCTGTAATTGGAGGGGACAGGAAGAGTTATTAGACATGTTAAAGCTGAGACAATGGCTGGCTTGGATCCTGTGGCTGTGCAGTAGGAGACGCTAACCATTTCACAGAGACTTGCACCATTGAGACCCTGCTGACAGGGTCTGGAAGGAGCAGGACATCTAGAATGTTTGGCAGCAGGTTCTGCTCTTGGTTACCAAAGAAATGGGTGGAGCCCAAATCCTGACTGTGAATTCCCACCAAATGTTCACATTCAGACCTGAGTTCTGTGATCTGACCCTTCTTTGTAATGTACTGTAACAAGTAACTTGTAATTTGTAATAGGGAACAGGCTGAAAACAAGAGGAAGTATTTCTTTACACAATGCACCGTCAACCTGTGGAACTCCTTGCCAGAGGATGTTGTGAAGGCTGTGACTGTAACACAGTTCAAAAAAGAGCTAGATAAATTCATGGAGGATAGGTCCATCAGTGGCTATTAGCCAGGATGGGCAGAGATGGTGTCCCTAACCTCTGTCAGAAGCTGGGAATGGGTGACTGGGGATAGAGCCTTATTCTCTTCATCCCTTCTGGGGCACCTAGCATTAGCCACTGATGGAGGACAGGATACTGGGCTAGATGGACCTTTGATCTGGCTGTTCTTATGAACCGTGCCCAATCCAGATACCCTTGGAATTTGGAGCTGTTCTGATTCTGATCCAGATATCAAAGTTTGGTTTCATCTCTAGAGGGAATTGAAGTTCCATTACAAAGGGAAAATAAGTAGCTTTCAATACATGGCTGTTAGCTACAGTGCTCTGGGCCCTATGCACACTGGTTTGCTGCAGGATGGAGTCCAAGGCTCTGCTTTTTGACCTATAAAGCCTATACCTATCATAGAATTCTAGGACTGGAAGGGACCTCAAGAGGTCATAAGTCCAGTCCCCTGCTCTCATGGCAGGACCCAGTACTGTCTAGACTATCCCTGATAGACATTTATCTAACCTACTCTTAAATATTTCCAGAGATGGAGATTCCACAACCTCCCTGGGCAATTTATTCCAGTGTTTAACCACCCTAGTCCAGCTCAGAACTTTTTCCTAATGTCCAACCTAAACCTCCCTTGCTGCAGTTTAAGCCCATTGCTTCTTGTTCTATCTTCAGAGGCCAGGAAGAACACTTTTTCTCCCTTCTCCTTGTGACACCCTTTTAGATATCTGAAAATGGCTATCATGTCCCCTCTCAATCGTCTCTTTTCCAAACTAAACAAGCCCAATTCTTTCAGTCTTCCTTCATAGGTCATGTTCTCTAGACCTTTAATCATTCTTGTTGCTCTTCTCTGGACCTTCTCCAGTTTCTCCACATCTTTCTTGAAATGTGGTGCCCAGAACTGGACACAATACTCCAACTGAGGCCTAATCAGTACAGAGTAGAGCGGAAGAATGACTTCTCATGTCTTGCTCACAACACACCTATGGGTATGTCTAAACAGCATTTAAACACCCATGGCTGGCCTGGTGTAGCTGGCTCGGACTTGCGGGGCTTAGGCTGAGGGGCTATAAAACTCTGTGTAAATTTTCAGTCGTGGGCTCGACCCTTTGCCTGGGGACCTTGGAAAGGGGGAGGGCCCCAGAACCTGGGGCTCCAGCCCAAGCCCAGACATTTCCACAGAAATTTTTAGCTCCACAGTCTGAGCCCGGTGACCCTGCAGTGTGACCCAGCCACAGCCATGCAGCAGGGCCTTTCTTCCAGGGTCGATGTACAGGAGGTCCCCCAAGGTAGGAACGGGTTGTGTTCCAAAAATTAGTTTGTAAGCCAGCTGTTTGGAACTCAGAACACATTTTGCCATAGAAACAATCTTTTAAATGGCAGTGAGGTTCCCAGGCTGGCCCACCAAAGCTGGTTTAACCCGTTATTGTAGCTGAAATACTGTACGTCTGCAATGAAAAATAATAGAGAGAGTTTTTCATTTAACCTTGAATGCTGGTGCTTGAGGAAAGGCAGGTTTAACTAGAGGAGAATGAGGAGGTGGGTGGAGATTCTGAAAGGGACTTCTGGGCATCCCCTGGCCACCACCCCTCCCCTATCCCCACAGGCTCTGCGCTGGCTCCTGCAGCCGGTCCTATCCCCTGGCTGCCACCTCCCTCCCTAGAGGCTTCTCCCATCCCCCCCTCACTGGGAGGCGGTGGGCAGTGTAAGTGCTGGCAGAGGAGAAGGGGGCGGCCGTGCAGCTGGCGGCTGGAGAGAAGCGGATGGTTTCCCTTCAGAGTACCACTTCTCTCCAGCCACTGGCTGCGTGACTGCTCCCTGCTCCTCTGGAGTCCTCGGGCCAGCGCTTGTGCTGCTCACCCAGCCTGTGTCGCTTGCCTGCACCCTGGAGGCTGCCGGTGCATTTTGCGTGTACGGGGGGTTATTCGTAAGTCGGATGGTTGCAGCTAAGAGAGTGCCTGTACCCTGAGTGTCTTACCTGTCTGCCTGAGAAGACTGCATTTTTCTGTGCTCTGTCACCAGAGGTAGAGCTGGCCAAATTACTCTTTTTTTTATGTAGTTTTTCCTTAGAAAATGCTGTTTAGTCAAAGTTGAAATGTTTTGCAGAATTGTAATAGTTTCAACAGGAAAAAGTCCTAACTGAATTGTTACAACTTTCTCATTCCAGTTTGGTTGGATTTTTACGCTGTGTAATAATTTATAACAGTTTGATGTTATCGGAATGAAACATTTCAACCTTATCAAAGAACCAAAAAAAATTTTGGAATTTTTGTTCCACTGGAAAGATCTGAATTTCTACTCTTCGGCTAGGAATGTGAACGACTAGTTGCTTCCCCGCTGCCTCTATCAGAACGATGCAGGAAGGGTGGGGAGGAAGAGCAGGGGGCGCTTCAATGTTGCAGTGCTGCATGGAGCGTGGGGCCAGACCTTGGGCTCAACATGGTGCTGCCGCTTTGAAACACCACGTTCAGCCCAGGACCAGCTGGGGAGTCCCCAGCTGACTCCGGGCTCCATGTGGTGCTGCCACTTTGAAATGCTATGGAGAACACGGGGCTAGCAGGGGACGGCTTGAGTCCCCGCTGGCCCCGTGCTCCCCGCAGCACTTTGGCCTTTGAAGTGTAGCAACAGCCCTGGAGCTGTTGTTACACTGCAAAGGTGGAAGAGCCCTTATTGACTAATTGAATAGTCGATGCAAATTGCATCCACTATTCAATTAGCCAATTAATCTAAATTTAACATCCCTACTTTTGGTTCTGATTCAGAATGGAAAGAGTCAAACATGCCAGAACTTTCCAAGCAACGGGATTTCTGGTTTGTGAGCAACGCTAGCTATAGCCATGGTCAGTGGAAATGCTTGAGTGGGGTCTGTGTGGTTTGAAGGGGAGGAAGCAGCTGCCAATGCATTGTCTTACAGAACCTCTGAACTAGGGATGTAAAAACTCATTTAAGGTGACCATGTAATTGGTTAAAATCCTAACGGTCATATGCGGCGGGCTCTGCAGTATCAAGCTTAATTAAGCTTGGTACTGCAGAGTCTGCAGTGAAGCTTCCTGTCTGAGAGCTGAGCCAGCAAGGGCTGCTGGTCCCGCTGCTGGGGAGCCAGCATGTAACCTGTGGCAGGGGGACAGGACAGGCCTGCCTACAGTGGGCTGCGTGGAAGCTGCTCCAACCCCTACTGGTTAACCAGAACCAGTAAGCATTACCTGTTTAGGGTGATGCTTATTGGTTAACCGGTTAACCTTTCACATCCTTGCTTTGAACATGGGGATTCACCTCTTGCCCCCTGCATTTGCAATAGCCAGTGGCTGTTGCCTTCCACAGTGTGCTGCAAAGTGCACCTCTTTCTCTAGGGCTATGGGGTGCATTGACAGGTGCTGTTGGTTGGGTGCTTTCGTGCGGCTTAACAGGTTTAAGTTTTGCTTGTGCAGCATTGGTGGCAAAAGCAGTTAGGTGCCCTGGTTAGGTGCTCTCTTTTCTGCACGTCCTGTATAACCCTAAATAAGTTAAGGTCAGCTAGTTCGAGAAGTTTGGCAGCTCTAGGCTCTTCAGGGCAAGACTCCGTTAGCAAGCTGGTTTCCCTTGCCAACAAGTGCAAGTGTGTTCTGTACTGAACGTAGGTGTTGCTGTGCTCAGTCTCAGAGCAGGCCCCGAGATTGAGTTCAGCCGTGGCTATCTTGCTCCCTGAGCTGTGCACCTCCTATTGACTGCACTTGGGCTTTGAGGGTTGGGTCATTTGCATGGTGCTCAGCAGCCTTCAAGTCTCTCCTCCCAGCTGGAGGATTACCTGTAGTGTATGTCCTAGAAAGTCTGTGATGGGCCGATTGCACTGCACTGGCACATAAGGAGTTAAAACAGCTCAGGGAGAGGGCTGAGGATGAGAGCCAATCAGGGCCCAGCTGGCCCCTATAAGAAGGGCTCCTGGACAGGAAGCGCTCACTCTCACTCCAGCTCTGGAGGGGAGGGACCTAGCTGCCAGTTAGCAGGGGTACCTTGGACAGAGCAGTGCTGGGAGGGAGTAGGGTTGCAGAGAAGCAGCCAGGGTAGGAAAAGGCAGCAGGCCTAATTAATTGGCCAGTTCAGACAGCAGTTTGTCCGTGAGTGAAGGGGCTAGATGACACATGGCAGGGGGTGACTGAGGCAAGTGGTGGCTGAGGGGTGACTGGATTCCCTGGGAGGGGAGGACTCCAGAATGTGAACCTTGCCAAGAGGCAGTACCCCGAGGGAAGGGCCCAGCAGTCTGGGAGGAATGCAGAGCCTGACAGGAGTGGTGGACAGACCAAAAACAGGTAACAGCGGGTGAAACACCACCAGGAGAGGGTGCTCTGAGGCTGGACTAAGCAAATTCCTGGACTGACCAGCAGAAGGTGCTGTGGCTGTGAGCCTGACCCTGCTACAAAGGCATAGCAGTTCAGGCAAGAAAAATGGTGGGCATCATAAGGGGGCGTTAAAGTTCAGTAGGATTATTCACTCTCCATTAAGTGGTCTGATAGGACCATCACTTTAACCCACTAGTATGCAAAGATTCCTAGAGCCTCATACATCCCTGTGCTTACAATACATAGCTTTATAATAGGGCTTGAAATTCAAGGTAGTCAGTGGAATATTTAATAAAATGTTGACAGATGTTTTCTTTGTAGACCTTCCCTCCTTCCCTCCCACTCCCAACACAGGGATGAATCTGTGCTTGTTTATTTTGCAAATGCAGCAAAGCAGCTTGCCTAGGAAATTGCTGTGCAGAAATTGAACATAATTGTAATCTCTCCTGCTGTGATACGGGCAAGTGAACTGGCAACTAGAGAACAAATCTCTGATGTCATCCTCTCTCTTAAAAGTCCACCTGTCCCTATCATTAGCTCTTACAGTGCAGAACATTAATATACACAGGTAACATGGTAGTCAGTATGTCTACAAACTAAAATAACTTGGAAGCACCTTTTTGTTTTAAATAGGATGTTTTGAAATGTTAAGGAGAGTAACTAAGAAAAATCCAGACAATGAAATTTTACTCAAGAAAATAACTGTGTACAAGGATACTATCTGACAAGAGAAGGAGGCCCGTGTTTTCTTACAGTTATCCTAACAATTAAGGAAAAGCATAGTGTATAAAATGTAACTGGATCATTTGCTTAATTTGAAATTAAAGAAAAAGTTTTGAAAAGGAAATTGCTTTTCTCTATCTGAAAGAGGCCTTCCCCTCCTCCCTTTGTAAGTGTTAATCTTTACTGGCAATAAATTACTTATCACCCACATCCCTGTTAAATTTACTTTTTGTGCTATGCAAACTGCAATAGAAGGACCTGCTAATCTAAAAATGTGACCTTCTGAAAACACTTTTAGGTAGTGTTTGGAAGGCATATCTCTATTTGCATGATGTCAGTGCAGCCTGAAATAAACGCTTAATGAAGAATTTATTACAAAGCCCAAATTAAAGAACTGGATTCCTCTTGGTTGGTGTGGCACAACTTCTGCCCATCTACGCCTTTTTCTTTTTGACAAGGGCTTTCACAGATATCGGGACAGGTGTGCCAAACTCTCACACCTTCACTTTGGTTTCCAGAGTGGGAATCGGTGTCGCCAAATCTGACCAGTTTAATCTGATTAACTCAACTTTGGCCCTTACTATAGGCCTTCACGTGATATTCAGGAAGTAAAATTTGCTATGGGGATGGAGTCTCCTCACTCTCATGTCCTGTAATCTAGAAGGTTCTCAAAACTGCAAGTCCAGTTCTTGCCCCAGCTCTTTTGCTGATTGCTCTTTTAAAATTTCTGTGCTCTTCTCAACCCTGATTATTATCTGGAGTCTTGTACCGTGATTTGGAGGCGAATGAGCATTCACCCATTTCACAGGTCAGATCACTGAGGCGATGTGTATACTGCGAGGTTATTTCGGAATAACTGACATTATTGTGAAGTAACATAGTCTGCATCTACACACAAGCAGTTATTTCAACATTATGTTGACTTGGAGGACTGCTTACTCCGACTCCTGTAACCCTCATTGTACGAGGAGCAAGGGAAGTCGGGGGAAGAGGGCTCTGTCTTGAAATAACTGCTGTGTAGACAACGCCAAAAGTTGAAATGAGCTATTTCAGCTTAAACTATGCAATTAGCCTAGCTCAAGTTGCGTAGCTTATTTCGAGTTTATCCCTACTGTGTAGACGTGCCCTGAGAGGTTGCACAAGCTTACATTAGGGAGAGCTGGGACTGGAATCCGTGTCTGTCTCCGACTTAACACAGAACCAAGTATCATCTATGTTAGCACACAAATTGTGTGTTGCTTTGTGTGCTGGAGTAGCTCTCATGGAGAGTGATGACTGATTATTTGGAGGTGGGTTTCTGGAGCTATAAAGTTTGCCCTGGCTTTGGAGAGAGTCATTTTGGCCATTTGGGCTAAGCAGGTCTAGCCCCAGCTGTAGAAGATCTAGTTAGCCTGGGACTAAAGTGAGTTTGGAATAAATAAATATACCAACAGCCTGGGAAAGATTTTTGACAGAGATTTGCTGTACCTCTGTGGCGGGTGCAGGAAATGGTTTATGGGAATCTTTGTAACTGAAATTATTTCCAGCAGGACCTAAAATTAAAAGAAGTCTACCACTTTTGTCTGTGTTTTTAATGCTTTTGGGTCTCTTTTTGCCTCTTCTCCCTTCATAGTATGGGAGGCTTCAATCAGTAGCTCCTATGCATTAGATTGATGTGTGTATGGTACTGAGGAAATGTACAATCCAGCATGCTGTTACCCTCCTGTGCACACTTGGTACAAATAGCAATGCAAATGGGGAGATTCGCTTTACATGTAAGCATGGCAGACAGTTGAATTCTACATACTCCCTCCATAGAGACTGCAAGAATCCCTTATACATCAGTCAAAGCTTGGTTTTTTTCCCCCCTCTCTCTTTCTTTTAAAAGCCTTTGCACTGGTGCATGTGTGAGGATTTTTTGTTCTAGATTGTTCACTTTTTGTTTAACAGCTGTCAGAAATAGCAGGAAAACTTAGTCCAATTTTGAAAAGTCACATTATAATTAGCGCTTCCAGTCTAATTGGTGCCTTCAATCTATCTCGTGATGGAGTGTTAAGCATAATGAATTGGGCCCATATGCAGAAAACATGCACGTGCTTAATTTGAAGTCCCATTGATTCCACTGGAACTATTCAACTTGCTGAATGAGAAGTATGTGGTTAGTGTTTGCAGGATCTGGGCCTCAGTCACCAAAGGGCCAGCTTTTCAAAGGTATGTAGGTGCCTGAATATGCAGGTAGGTGCGTAGGCTGACTCTTCTAAAGTTTGGTTTCTAGCTGCTCAGGCACTCTTGAACATCTAAGTGCCTACCTGCATCTTCCGGAGCCTAGAGACCTTTGAAAATCTTACCCTTGCCGCCCCCATCCTGCTGGCAGTTCTATATGTACAGACCCCCTGTTACTGTGTCCAGAGCTCCTTGACTCTGTGCTTTTTGACACAGTCTGTAGCTCAACAGTAGGGTGGGTTTTTCCAGAAGTTCCATCCATGACAAGGACAAATGGCTCAGTTCTGGGGGCAGGACCTTCATAGAGAAGTTCCACAAATTGTAGCAGAGAATGGTAACCCCCTGATAGAATTTTCCAATCCACCTGTATAACTCTATACCAGGGATACAAATTTCTAATTTCTGTGGGTTTTGAGAATAACTTCTACAGCATCCTATTGGTTTGGTGTAAAGTTTTCAAATGTGCCAAAGCCCCCTTGAGTGTGACTGAAAATGTTACCCTTCCTCTGCCCTGTTCTATTCCACAGGGTTTTTAAGCCTTTAAAATCTGGAGTCCCTCTGTCTCAGGACATTCCTGTGCCATGGCAATGGAATACATTGCTCGGGACTGCTTTTGGCAGCATGGTGCTGTGCTGTGTTTTAAATGAACTCATAGCCCCATTTTAGGCCTGAAGTTCCTCAAATGGAGAGGGATGGGGACTGAGCTAACTGTATAATAGATGCAGCAAATCATCCTACAAATGAGAGACAGAATGGTGGAGTCTCATCTTCTGCCTGTGATGTTACTGACATTCAGAGCTGGTGAGGAGAACATTCAGAGGAATGGGTTTGGTTAGGATGATGTTAGTTACTGTTTCGTAAGTGTTCCTGTCATTATAAAGCAGAAGAATGTCAAACTCCTCTCAAATTGAGAAAAGTAAAAGGACATGTCTTACCTCCAAGGGCTTGATCTTGAGCCTGGATTTTATTCCTTTGGTGAATTTCAGGCAGGGCTCTGGTGTACTTTTCAAAGTAGTTTTTCCCCAAAGTAAATCTTTTCCTGGAGCTGTGCAATAGCATAAAATGGGGGTAAACATTCCACGCAGCACACAGGAGGTTAGCTGGGATGAGCTAACAAGCACAGGGTTACAGCTGGCTAAAGGGCAACACCTCTATTTCACAGCAACTTTTGAAGTGTCCACACTGCAGTGAAAACAAAATCATTTGTATGAGAGAGCCATGTTCGAGTCTGTGCTCCACCTAGTTCAGAGTAATGTTTTTTCATCCAGATCACTTTGATTTAGAGAGAGCGGGGAAATTAATCTGGGTCTCTCACCACTTGTCTGTCTCTCTCAACCGAAAACCTTTCTGCTGATGGTGACATCCATGAAACATTTCCAGCTTTGAGGAAATGGTATATTTTGACAAGATTTCATTTCCTCAAATGTTCCCAACAGCTCTATCAACAATACTGTGTCACATTTCAGTCACATGTAAGATTGAGCAGTAACCCTCATATTAGAAAGCTGCAAACAGGGCTTTCTTCTGCTTACTGTGCATTGTGTTAGATCTAGGGTGATACGTTTTTCTGAGGTTGAATTTGGATATTTTAGTCAGTGATTCTAGGGTTGCCAGATGGTTTCAACAAAAATACCGGACACACTTGACATTACATCACAATCGACATTACATCTTATTTAGAAAATACCCGACATTTCTATTTTCTCAATTTGTTTCCTGAACTGAAAGCTCAAATACTGGATTGTTTGGTTCAAAACTGGATACCTGGCAACCCATGTGATTCCCACATGTCCATGCTTTCAGAACAAACAAGCTTCTATTGCAGAAAAGCCCAGGTTTTTAAAGGCATTGAGACTAGGGATGTAAAATTCCATTCATCTGGTTAACCCATAAAAATGGTGGTTAACCGATTAAAGGGGGTGCAGGTGGGGGGCACTCTAGCTCTGTTGGGCTGGTGTGGCCTCCCCGCTTGCCGAGGATGGGCTGGAGTGGCCCCCCCCCATAGGCAGGAGTGGCCCCCCATTTGCAGTGGCCTGGGCACATAACAGGCAGGCACTGCTCTGGTCATCTGGAGCAGCCCCTGTCCGCAGCAGGCTCTCCTTGTCCTCCCCAGGGTTGGAGCCGCCTCCTACCTGTGGCCGGCAGGGAGTTGCACTAGCCCCTGCTGGTTAATGGTTAACTGGATCCGGGAAGCATTATCCATTAAGGGTGCTGCTTACTGATTTTCCCTAGTTGAGACATCGCTATACTCACCATAGCACTGCCTAACTGATTTAGGAGTCTTTAAACAAAAATCTCATTTTCTGAAGGGATTTAGGCACTTGGCATTTACAGTCAATGGGATTCAGGTATTTAGGAGATTTTAAGACTCCTAGATTAGTTGATGTTGCTGCGCTCCCTATCTCAATGCCTTAAAGCTGGGCCTTACTGCCTTGTGGGAGCTGCTGAGGGCTTTTAAGTCCTGAGCCAAGTCTACATGAGGGAAATGTTCTGAAAATGCCCCCGGTGTAGACAAGACTGTTGTGGGACTCTGCATCTCTGGGGGTGGGGAGCTCAGTACATTTCAGGAATGGGCCCTCAGCCTTTTTGATCTGCTGGTTGCCAACTATCTGGGACCCACACAGGATTATGATAAAGCCTTAGTAGTCTAGAGCAGAGGAGTCCAGATATGACCAGTGGGCTGCATCTGGCCTGCCATGCCACCCTGGCAGGAGCCTGAGGCACAGAGCAGCCAGCCACTTCAGAGCAGCCTCACACCTCTTTAAGCGGCTGGCTGCTCCCCTGTGGCGCTCTGCTTTGGGCATCGGGGGAAGGGGGAGGCTTTGCAGAAACCGGCCAGTGGGAATGAGAGATTTTGTTGGGGACAGGAGCAGCACGGGAAGCCTCCTCCTTCTCCCGGCGACTGGAACAGAGAGCCACAGGGGAGCAGCCAGCCATTTTGAGCAGCCTGGGCTGCAGCTGGTAGGGAGCCTGCCTCAGGATCCTGCAGGGCTGCTGATTGGGAGCCACCTAGGTAAGCACCTCTTGGCCAGAGCCTGCCTCTGGCACCCCACCCCAACTTCCTGCCCCAAATCACCACCATCTCCTGGCCCAGGTCATCATCCAAATCCTCTGCACCCTTCCTCCCCTTCTTCCCCAGGTCACAATTCCTCTCCCCAGGCCAGAATCCTTTCCTGCACCCATACGCCCCTCCCAGATCCTGCATCCCAAGCCCCTGCCCCAGATCACAATCCCCTCCTTCACCCAAACTCCCTTTCAGACCCCACACTTCCTCCTGCACCCCAGTCCCCTACCCTGAGCTCCTTTCTGCACCTATCCTCTATCCCAGACCTTGCACCCTCTCCACAGAAAAGTGTGCCCCTTGACCACATACTAAAATCTTGGAGTGCCCCCCCCCCAAATTATTGCCCACTCCTGGTCTATAGGACAGTCTGTGCTTCTGGAAGATTCATCTTTGTGAGAACTGATACTTGATTAAAAAGGTCATGTACCATGGTGGGTGGCTGACTGGATTTCAAGAGGAAAAATGGCTCTATGCAGAGTTTATAACTTAATATCTAATTATGATGCTGGCAGTGTCAAGGAAGCATTGCACAGCAGTCTTGTGACTGAATTTTTTTTTTTTTAAGTTTTGCTCTAGCTAGTCACTAATCATATCCCTCCTCCTTCCTCCTCCTGTATAATCTTCCCAGTGGGACCAAGGTGACCAGAAAATGAACCGCTATGAAATGGGTTTTCATTTCAGAGCAGTGGGTTCAGTTTGTGAAACCAATTTTGTTTTTCCAAAGATTTCCGCCCATGTCACAAGACAAAGCCATGGAGGCACATAGGGAGTTGTGACGAAGTGGGGATTGTATTCATGCTGTTCAGTTTGTTAAGTTACTGTGTGAATTCTACTGTCCTCTACTCTTCTGTAGTAACTCTGCGTGTGCGTGCGTGCGCCTCTATTTCCCTGGGCACTGCACTGGAGCACAGATGGGGATGAGAATTTGGGTGTGACTCTCACTGAAGGGAGGCTGCCCAGGCCAGCAAAATGGTGCAGGCTCACTGTAACATGAGCCTGGGAGGGGTGTGTGCCCAGGTGACACCTTTTGCCCAGGAAGCTGGACAAAGGAGGAGGTGGAGCTGCCTGCAGAGTGGGGACTTGTTGCTCAGTGTATGAGTTGGCCTCCGCTGGCTTAGGATACAGGGAGAGGGCCCAGGGCCCTGGCTTTGGGCCCCCCTATACACAAGGTGGATTGTATTGGCTGATTCTGGTTCCTGTGCTGACAAATCTGTTCTACGCTGTATCCCCGTGAACTAATAAACCTTCTGTCCTACCTGCTGGCTGAGAGTCACATCTAGATGCGGCTGGAGGCCCGGGGCCCAGTGACTCCCCACACCTCGGTGACAGGAGTATCTTTAAAATGCCTCTTGCTCTTTGTCACTTGTGACCATTGTGCCAGGGGAACCAGGTTTGGAGACATAAAAGGAAACTTACTTCAGGGATGTTTATATAATTCAAATTAAAAAAGTTTGGAGGAGGCTGGAGCAAGAGAGAAGAAGAGGAGAGTAATTTTGACTTGGCACACAATGGTACAGATTGCATAGCTAAAGCAGAATTAAATTAGGCAGATCTGTCTCTCATCTTCTAATAAGGTCCTGGGCAATTAGGCATTGTTTGGAATGGCTATCATGTTGCTCATGGGTCTGAACTGGGGTCAGCAAATGGAAATGTGCCGTTTCTTTGTGGATGCATACGAAATGGGAATCGGAATTCACTCAGCCTGAATTCTGGGAAAGAATTACCAAGCCTATCATCTTGCAGTCAAGTTAGTTTTGTTTTAGTTAAGCTAATGCAGGAGTTCTCAATCTGTGGTCCACAGGCCCCTGGTGGTCTCTGACGGTACTGCAGGGGGGTGCATGGAAAGTTTAAAAATAAGGCTCGGGCCCACCGCGGTGGTTCTGATCCTTACTTTTCTTTTTTTCTTATTTTTCTTTTCCTTTGCTTTTTTTTTCTCGCCAAGGGAGTGGGATCCATGAAATTTTAATAGATTGAAAAGAGGTCTGTATGCTTGAAAAGGTTGGGAACCTCTGAGCTAATGCATCCAACTGCCTTAACCCATCGTGTGTGTGTGGGGGGGGGGGGCCTTCCTTCTTTCAGTTAGCTTCCTCATGCCCAAAACCATGGCCAGTGGCTACCGTGTTGGATGCCAGGGCTCTAGAATCTGATAAGTAGCACAGGATGTATTGGGGAAAGAATTTGGCTGAGAAAATGCTCAGATCCAGGTAAAAGAATCTCAGCTCTTCCGCCTGGGCAGTGTTCCCAGAGCTTGTCATGCTGCTTGGACAATCAGTGCTCTCTGCAAAAGAAACCATCTTTCCTCTGTAGAGACTTCAGGCAGTTGTAATCCAGCTGTTACCAGTGTGTGGAAAAGGGGAGGACTGGAGAGTGAGAGAGAGAGAGAGAGAGAGAGGGATGAGAGGAGGCGGGGGTTAAGTAGGGACACAGATTCCCATCTCTCATTTCAAATTTCACCAGCCAGTTTCACAGCTGCTGATACAATTGGATGGAAGCTACAGATGACTAATGTGGCAACTGATGTTTGCTTGCTGGCCCTTTTAACTTGAAGCAGGAAAACTAGCGAACTGCTATTGGAAGGGTGGTAAAGGTAAGTGTGTGAGGTAGTATGGTTCTAAAAGTGAAGTGGGGTCCTTGGAGTGTACATGAAAGTCTCAACCTAAAAGGTTTGGCTTTCCCATTGGCATTCATTGTGGTGATTACTGCATACCCGAATGTCTTGGGTTGTTTTATTGTGGAGACTGTAGTTCATTCATACTGAGTTTGACATATTGAGAATGACAGCCATGAATTGTCTCTTACACTCAGTAGCTGGATGTAATCATCTAATAAATTATGAAGATGAAAGGCTGTAAGATCCACGCCCCAATGGACTACCTGGGCCTCATTCTCTGAGATGCCAATGAACCTGAGCTCCTATTAACTTTGTTTGGAATTATGAGCACTTGTGCAAAGAATCAATCCCCAGAGGAAATGGCATGCCCAGAAATCTATTGCCCGAATCCTTTTCCTTCACTTCCTTCCTGGAAGTTTGGCTTGTTGCAATAATGCCCTATGTGGAATATGCACTCCTTCAAATTGAAATTTTCCATTATCCAGATCCGGCATGGATCTCCCCAGTTTTGGGAACCAAGATGTAGCCTACTGATTTGGATGTCTGCAAAATAGTATACACCAGTGGTCCACGTGTGGCCCATGAGAGTCCTATGTGTGGCTCACAAGACATTTTGTTCACCATTTTCCCAAATGCAGGGTTGCCAGATTCCTCTGGTTTCTGTCCATCTATTTTTTTTACTACAAGTATTACTAAAGTGATGTGCATGTAAAGTAAGGGCACGTGAAGTGAGGTGCTTGCTGATTGTACACAGAAATGACTGTGAGAGCCATGTGCTCCCCTCTGTATCCAATCACAGTGCTGCTACAGTTCAGTTGGCACCTCTCTCCACCCCTTGCAAATTCTAGGCACACAAGGGCAATTAGCAAAACTAACCTATCCTGGGAGACTGTTTTGGTTACAACAAATCTTGCGGCCCATTGAGGTGGAGGAAGGCCACTCATGTGGTTCCTTCAGTAGCCTCGGTTGCCTATTGCTGGTATGTACTGTGGTTATTGTGCCTACAGACCCTGTTTGGGATGTTGGCCCAGGTTGTGTGCATGGGTGAGAGATGCTGGCCCCATTAGCACTGAGCTCTATACAGACAAACAACAAGGAGACAATCTCTGCTCACACACTAAGAGTCAGACAGGACTCCACAGGTCAATGGGGTGGGAGAATGAAGTAACGAACAGAGCTTAGCAGAAGAATGAGTGCCTCTGATTACCATTTGCCTAACCCATTCCAGGTGGACATGATTTGTAGGAGGTAGACTGTAAGGTTGCACTCAGTGAATTTTGGTAAGGAGTTTTCACTATGCATGGAGATTCAACAAGTGCTTGCAACCTATATATGGGGAGAGAATTGGTAAACGTGAGAGAATTATAACAACTGCTTTCCATGTGCCAACTGTTTGCATTCTTTCTCTTCTGGGAGACCTGTTTCCTGAGGGCTCTGGGCCCTGTACATGTATAAAGTATCTTTCCTCCCGCTATGTCTAATTGCCTCTGACTTCTTTGCAGACTCCCTGCTGGATGGTCAGTACGTGGAAACCAGCCAGAAAGACTACGGAAAAATGAAGAGCTGACAGATGAAGAGAAGGAGATCATCAACCGAGTAATAGCTCGAGCAGAGAAAATGGAAGAAATGGAGCAAGAGCGTATTGGGTAAGGAAATGACATTGCCACTCATTCTGTGGAATCCACAAGATGCTAACATGGGTCAGTGTATGGGCTTCCCTTTATTTCTATGTATTGGATTCAGCGTTGTGGTATGATGATCATAGGAGAGCCCATTTGATCCTTGTCCTACAGAGCTGCTTCTGCTTTTTACATGCTACCCTCTTTCTCCTTCCAAAACCATCTGAGCCCAGACATGTTTCATGCTATCATGACTTTGCCCATCTTAAATGTCTGGGTAAACTGAAATCAAATCTTCCGTTACAAGGCGGTTGATTCTCCAAAAGTGGCCCCTACATTTTGAAATCCAGTTTTAAGAGCAGTTTAGATAAACATCTATCAGAGATGGTCTAGATGATGCTTGCTCCCATCAGGGGACAGAACTTTATGACTTCTCAAGATTAGGGATGTTAAATTGTGTTTAATCAGCTAATTGAGTAGTTGATAGAATTTCCATCTACTACTCGAGTAGTTGATAAGGGGAAAAATTGCAGAGCCACAGCAGGGTTAGCTCCTGGTCCTGTGAGCTAACCCCGCTGCGGCTTTGTCTTTTAAATGTATTAAGAGCCTGGTGGCTTTTAATACATTTAAAAGGCAGTGGCGTAGCAGGGGGATTGGGCGCAAGCTGGGAATCAACTGATTCATGGCTCGCGCCTGGTCCCTCTGCTACACCTCTGCCTCCTCTGCCCCCCTGTGGAGACAGTGCTGGGGGGAACCGTCTTTTAAGCTGGCTCCTGCTCTCCCAACCCCTTACTGCCTCTCTCTGATAGAGGTAGCAAGGCTGGGGGAGGCAATTAGTTGAATCACTACTCAACTAACCAATAAGCACATACTTAATCGGGTAGTCAACTAGTCACTTACATCCCTACTCAAGACCTCTTTCAGTCCCATGATTCTTATATAGCATGGGCCCATTTCTACAACTTTTCCTAGCCCCAGTATGTCAAAGTTTCAGCTCAAGAAGCTTCTGGAAGAGCCGAGCCTGTAATTAACACAGGCTTCACTGCAAGGGAACAGAATCTAATGGGGCTGATTTGAGTTCTGTTTGCTGCTGATGTGCTGGGCTGTCCAGATAAGCACACACTTGTGGTATGTAGAAGGATGTCCATGGTGCATCCAGGTTCCTTTGAGACTGGCTGTATGAGATACTGGTTCAGGGTCACCCATCTGTTCTAGGGTGATATACAAGAAGAGTCTTGCATTTAGCTGAGGTGTTGGAAGGTATATTGTCACACTACAAAGCAATAGGCGTCTCTGCCTGCCACAGCCCTGTCACATGGTTGGTATTGGCCATTTGGTTTATGCTGTTTGAGTGAAGTCCTCAGTCTTGATTTTCTCAGCATCCCTGTCAGTATCTCTTGTGCTCCTTTCGTTAGTTGGTGGACTCTTCCTCTCCTCCCTGGTTTTTAATCTCATTTAAATGGCAGTCTAGCCTTTTTTGGAGGTCGCAATGTAAGAAGTTGCACCTGTGTGGGTGGTTGGTGGGGCGGATTGGACCTTGGACCTCTGGATCTGAAAGCGCGATTCTCTCTCTCACCTAAGCTAAAAGAACCAGCTCTGTTAGCGCAAAGCCAGGAGCGAACTCTTAAACCTAAAGTTGTCCAGCCACTAAAGGAGGACAGGGACCACGCTGAGGAAGAATGGAATACCGCTGTGTCCGTGCAAACAGCTAACCTCCAGAACCTCCAAGATAGGATGTGTAACAAGATAACATCCAGCACCTCCATGGAGGCAGCCTCCAGGCGGTCCTTGCCAGGCCAGAAACTGCTCTGTGTCATTGTTGCTAGTCCAGTTGCTCTATTGTCATTGCTGGCCAGGCATCAACGACAGAGCAGAATTTGGCATGCTAAGTTTTGTCCATGGACCTGAATCCTCTCCCCAGTTCAAGTGCTTGTAAATGGACTTGGGGTGCAGGGGAACTCTGAAGGCGTACAGCATCTTACCATCCATCCTCCTTTCCTTTCCCTTTCCTTCCCTGGGTTACAGAACTCCACCCGAGCAAATCTGCAGCAGCTGAAGGGTTGGTGCTGTGCCCCCCACAGCTCCCCAATAAAACTCTTGCCTGATGATGTGGTGGAACATTGTTTAGCGTGCACGGGGGTGGACCCTTGTGCCATAGGGGCTCTGCATCCTGCCCCTTGCCCCGGAATCCACCGGGCTGCAGGTGCTCACAGAGAGGTCTATGTACCCTAGGACTGACTCATGACATTTTGGTGGTGGTGGAGGAAGGGGGAGGTTATTCCTGCAGTGCCCGTCTCCTCTCTGGGTCACAAAGGGGTAAGTTGCTTGAGCCGTCCCACTGAAAGAGGCCAGTTAGAGACAGAACCATTTGCTTTGTGTTTCTGTGGTTTAAAAAACTCCAACCTCTCGTGGAAGTTTTGCTCCGATGTCCTCACTGTCCTGGGAGGCAGTGGTCCATTTGAATTGCTGCTTGGGAGATCACCACCTGCGCAGGTCCTGGGGTTGCTGGAGAGGACGGGTGCATGTGTGAGAGGCGTCCATGCCCAGAGATACATTCCTACTTGCATTGGCTCCCAGGCCCTGTCAGAGGGCTGGGGTGGGGTGGGCAAAATTCTCTTGACTAATTATCTAGACAGCAGCAACTGCACTGCAGTGTTCTACTAGGGGAGGGACGGAAAATGCCTGCAGGGAATCTCTCTAAGCTGGCACTGCTGGCTTGGAGAAACCTGTTCAATAGGGAAAAGCCACTGCAGCTTATTGCGTTCTCCACCTAATTCAGCACTCAGATGGAAACTGTTATCAGAGCGCTGAAGTCTCGCCTCATTGTGTCCATTTGCTGCTTTGCTCGCCATCCACACTCCTTTGCTAATTGCGATAAACAGTCCATTGTAGCTTTCATTTATTTACTTAAGTGAGGCTGGCAGTTGAATTAGCCAGTTGATGATGTTGCTGTATGGATGATTGTTGGACATGTGCACGGTGTTGTGTTCTACTGGAAAAATATAGGATTTAGAGGGTGTTTAAGGACTGAAGGGGGCATTATACTAGATAGCCTGGCCTGCAACACGCTGACTTTCCTCCTGTTACTGCTGTGGTGGGCCCAAGAACATGCTTTTGGCTGGAGCATCTTATTGAGAGAGACCTCCAGTTGGGTAAATCTAGACTGCTTTCCTCTTCCGAAAGAGAAAATGCAAATGAAGTACTGATTAGCATATTCTCATGCGTCATTTGTATATTTTCTTCTGACCCTTTTTGCGAATCTGTCAGAGAGGCTCTTCTGATGAGCACACAGATGCTGGTGCAAAAGTCTAGAGCCTTGCAAATCCGCAGATATCCACTTTGTATCCGCATCCACAGATGCAGATATCCACAGCTCATTTTTGCAGATACAGATGTGAATGCGGATACACAGTGTGATCTTGTATCCGCACAGGGCTTTGCAGAAGTCTTTGAAGGTGGCTAATTTTCTCCTGTAATTCAGGGGTGCTGAACTTCAGGCCAGCCCCAGTTTGCCTGCATCTGGCCCCTGAGGCTTGTGGCTCCTCCCCAGCATGTGGGAGCCCACGCTGTCACTCCAGTGCCCTGCTTCCACCTGTAGGGCTGGAGCACACAAAATCTACTAGTCTGGGCCCCCTTAGGCTCTGGTATGTGAGGGAAATGAGGGGGAATGCCTTTCTGCTTCTCAGTCGAGCCACGTCAGTAAGGGTCTTTTTTATTTTATTTTTATTTATTTATTTATTTTTTAAAATTCTCACTTGAGTGCAGCCCCTGAATGATTTTTCTGTGGGTTAGCGGCCCCCAACCCCAAAAAAGGTACCCCACCCCTGCTGTAATTTAAGATAAAAGATACAGTTGTATAAGAATCCCGGAGATTTTTGTTCATTTGCAGGCTGCTTTAGAATAGCAGCAACATGCCCAATTCAAAGAGGCTTGATTCAAAGACAAGCATATTCTCTAGTACTGTGTGTTCCCCTCCCCCAACACCCCGACTTTCTGTGGAATGCATGGGCAGATGGAGGAGGGGAGATCAGAAGCAAATGGATCAAAGGCGAACTTCACAAACATACCTTCAAATGTATGATAAAATACCCAGCTAGAGTGATGGTGGATATTCCACCTGGGAAAATTCACTTAAAATCACCCAGGAATAGAGCAAAATCTCCAAGCAAAGACACCCCCCCCTCACTTTTTTCTTTTTCTTTTTGGCGTCGAAGGAAATTTTCCAGTTGCAAAACCTCTGTCATTTGTTTCAGTCTCCGGAGCTCCTTGTGATTCCAGACCCTCACCTTGAAAGAGCATATTGAATTCCTGTCTTTACCATTTGTGATCTCTGCCTTTGTTTACAGTCGAGATTTGTAGTTATTGGCGTTGAATGTTTACAATAACTAACAAATTTCAGCCAGGTTGTACAATGTCCTCAGTAGGCAGGCTGGGTTTTGTGCAGTCTGGCATAACATATTGCTGTGTTTTGATGGAAACGGCTCTCTTCATAAGCTGGTCTTAACTTTTCACCTTCACTCTTCATGTTGCTGATGTTCAAACTTCACAAGTTCTGCAGGGACTGCATCAGCGATCTGGTTTTTCTTTGTTGTTTCTCCTCCCTCCTTTGTTGTTTTCTCCATTCATGGCCAGCCTCTGTTTTGTTTCAGTATGTGTGTAACTAGCTAGCATCCTGGTGGGTTTGGATCAAAGGTTGTTTGATGAAATGTGTGAGATTTTTTTACTTGCTGTGAGGAGTGCTTCCAAAGTGCGGCTCTTGCGTGGATAGAAATGAATGTCCCTGCACATGAAATAGTAATTGCAGGCATATAAAAATGGTGAAAGCCTAACAAAGGCCTCATTGAATCACATTGATATTCAATGCTCTTAAACGTTGAATGCGCCTTCGAAGTTCAGGATCATTCAGTATCTTGAGCTGAGAAGACTGGAGAATGCGGTAGGCAAGAGAGCCTGCCTGGGCCAGATTTGGCTTGCCAAGCTGGTTGATCCGGCCCACCACCACCCTGTTGCTCCTGCACCCTCAAGTCAATCGAGAGCAAAGTCTCCTCTCATTTCCAGAGGCGCGCAGCGCCTAGAAGGAACCGCCAGCTGCTCAGAACAGTTGGCCATTCTTCCAGGCACGGGGAAGCGGAGGACAAAGACTTCACATGCTCTCCCACCTCCAGGCCAATCAGGGTCTGTGGGCAGGGGAGCACAGGAATTTTCCTGGCCCTGCCCCGTCCATCCGAGGTCCTGCCCCTTCCACTTCAGAAATTTGTGAAGTGGCTCCCCCTTCAAAAATTATTGTCCATCCCTGGTCTATATAGACATTATGCCACTACTAATCCTGCTGGGAACACATGTGTTTTAAAGTCTGAATAGTAAAATTAAAGTTAACATGGACGGTCAAAAAATGAAATACAATTTAATGATTTAAAAAAATTAAAATTAGGATCAAATGTTTGAGTCATTTTCTTTATCAATGCATGCACAGCTAATGGCAAAACATGGCTGTCCAGCAGGGGTGGGCAATAATTTTTGAAGGGGGGGCACTTCACAAATTTCTGAAGTGGTCCTAAGCCCTCCCTGAAGGGACGGGGCCTTAGAAGGTGTGGGGCCAGGAGGCTTCCCATGTTCCCCCGCCCACATACCCTAATTGGCTTGGGGATGGGAGAGTGTGCGAAGTCTTTGCCCTGCTGGTGGTTTCCTCTAGGCGCTGTATCCCCTGGTGGTGGTCAGAGCCGGCCCAAGCTATGGGCTGACAGCCCAGGGCACCGGATTGTAAGGGGCGCCGTGCGGTGCTGCCAGGCTCTGTGGGGGCGGGGCCGCGTATGCGCCACGTGCCTGGGGCGCAAGAATGAGCTGTGCGCTCGGGGGCGGGGCCACGTGCCTGGGGCCTGGGGTGCAAGAATGGCTCAGGCCGGCTCTGGTGTCGGGAGGAGACTTCATGTGCTCCCCTGGTCACCAGGCCAATCAGAGCCTGGAGGAGTGGGGGAGCTTGTGAAGTCTTTGTCCCCTGTCCCCCACCACCACCCAGTCAGAGGCATGTGGTGCCTAGAGGGAACCACAAGATGTTTTGAACAGCTGGCAGTTCCCTCTGGTGCCACGCCCCCCCCCCGACAGGGGGAGGAGACTTTGTGTTCTTCTCTGCCCCCAGACCCGGGACTGGGGAGTAGCAGGGTAGCTGCGGGCTGGATCAGTTGGCTTGGCGGGCTGAATCCAGCCCGCGGAGGCCCTTTTGACCACCCCTAATAGAGAGAGACTCATTCCAATCAAATCTGTTGTGACAGGAGTGTTGTGGTTTTTTAAGACCGATTGTAGAATTTCAGAGTTTGAAGCCAGTGCAATTGTGAGGCAAGGCATCAAACCATAGTTATACTTTGCGATTAAGGCTTTTTATTTCCAGATTATACTGCATGCTGCATTAAACATACCACTTGGTGCTGTTTCAAACCCATTAGGCTGCCTTCAGTATTCATTTTTTTGGAGCTACGATAAATATTTAAATACAGAGAACTTTTACATGCATATGCTGGTGCCAGTTCTTGTGTTGCGGTGGAGTCAGCACTGAACAAGGGTTCTTTCTGTAGTTCCTTGTTGATTTCAGCTTCTTTTGAATTAAAAAAAAAAAAGCAAGAGAAAATGCCTGTGCCATCATACTGCAGGGCTGCTGATAGAGTCCTGCTCTCGTGTACTGCAGTTAGAGCCACAGTATATGCAGAGAGGGGATGTGCGCTCGTGCAGTTGCGGCTTCTGCAGTTGGTGTGAGGCTGAGCACAAAGCTCCTGCTGACGGTCCATCAAGACATTTATTTTGCAGTCATCACTGCGGCATAGGGTAGTGACTGCAATTATAGCATCTTTGTTCTTACCGGGGTTATGCAACACTAGGGTTGATATAGTCAGTGGTTAGGTTGTAGGGGTGCTGAGACCTATCAGGTTGATCCCATATTGTCTTTCTCTTTCCTTATACTCCCTTGTCTGTCCATATCCATCCGTTATTTCCTGTCTTACACTGGGATTGTAAACTCTTGTTTGCCTTGTTTGTACAGTGCCTGTTGTAATGGGCTCCAGGTCTCTGAATAGGTACTATAACCATGTTACTAATAATTCTAGTCAGTAGGAGGTGCAGGAGCGTAGCACACTATCAGTCAAGCCATTGTATTAGGTGCCTGAATAGATAGATGTAGGTGCCTTGTGTTAGACACTCAAATTAGAAAATGAGCTTCAGGGGGTAGCTGAGTTAGTCTGTTACAAAAAAAACTCCAACAAATGGTCTGGTAGCACTTTATAGACTAACAAAACATGTAGATGGTATCATGAGCTTTCGTGGGCACAGCCCGGTCATCTGAAGAAGTGGGCTGTGCCCATGAAAGCTCATGATACCATCTACATGTCAAATTAGAAAATGTTACTCTAAGTCTCTTGAGAATGGACTGGATTGCCCAACAGGTGGTGCAGGAATAATGCCAGGTACTCTTTCCTCTAGAGAAAGACCAAGTCGCTCACCTCTGTTGGGGTGTGGATTCTCAAAGTCTCTTGCAAGGTCTTCTTCGTGACTCAATTGGATGTTCCAGTGTCACCTTAGACACTGATCTAGAGGTGACAACAAAAAAGGATGACCTCTTAGAGGGTCAGCAAAATCTCTAAAGAGCCATTATTATCTCTTTGATTGTGCTTGAAGATATATCCGTGGATTTGCAGGGCTCTGTGCTTTTTTTTTATCCAGGGGGAATCTGTATCCGTAGATGCCGATATCTGTGGATCATTATTGCAGATTTTGTATCCACACAGCACTCTACTTGTAGAGTATCCCTATCTAGCAAAGGAGTTTGCTTCTGTGCTTCAAACGGCATCCTAGAACCAGACAAATTATAAGCTTATTTTGCCTAGGGAAAATGTTAGGAACATAGGAAATATATCAGTCCATATATCCCATATCTTGCTTCCATCAGTGACCAATACCTGATTTGTTAGAGGGTGGATACCTTCAGGACTGTCCTCATGGGGAAAATAATGTTCCATGTGCCTCACATACAGTGCCTGGATTACTCTGTTCAGCTGCAGATTTTAATAGTCATAATACGTATGCCCTGCTTTTTTAAATTAGCCCATTTGATACCATAGTGATGGGTACTTTAGAAATGTGCATAATGGAAATTAAAATCCAGCTATTGTGTTAGAGACCTATAGTAGAAACTGAGTAATTGGCTGGTTAAACGATACATGCAGCAAAAATTAGAGAGATGAAAAAAATGACTTCTCTAGGAGAGGAGAGGAAGAGAGTCTGGCTGCTGATGCAAAGCAGTGACTGAGAAGCAGAATGCCATTTGTTGAGTAAGACTGATATGGTTACATAGGCTTCTCGCAAACCAAAATGTTTTGCAATTAAATGGTATTAGCTGGATGAGATTGACCTGAAATGTAAGAACAGCTGAAAAGTGTTGGGAAAGGAAATGGGTTGTTACAATATAAATCTCTCTAATGGTGTGTAGCAGTGAGAACTGCCAGTCTACATTGAATCCACCTTATTGCGAAGATGTATTATGCATTTGACTTCACAGGAAGAAATCAGGGTTTATTCCAGTCAGGAGTACCTGGTCCTTTTGATCCCAGTAATTAAATTTGAATCAATAACATACCCTTGTGTGTGGCTTACATGCCGCTTGTCCTCATGCCACAGCTAGGAGCTGAATATCCTTGGTCTCTCTCTTGCTGTCTGTCATGATCTGTCTCTGGTTTACAAAATGGCATCTGGCCACAGCTTAGCAGAGGATAATATAAGTGGCTTGTAATGCACCTTTCTTCACTCATGTGGATGGGGTGGGCTCCTTTAGCAGACTGGGTAACCCCACCTTTCTGTGGTTAAAATTTCATTCTGATTTCCCTGTAATATCTGTATGGATCTGTTGCTGCAGTGTCCAAGCACCATACAGTCGTTAATGTAGTTATCCCCACAACACAGCTGGCTGATGGGGCCCTGCTCTCACCCTCCTTTTAGAGATGAAGAACTGAGAGTTTTATTAGCACTCAATATACAGATAAGAACCCGTTCTCATACCGGGGTCCAGTGTGTCAATAAGCCAAGTTATTTAACTGGGGCAAACGAAACCACTGAAAGCCAGAGTTATAGTGGTGTGCGAGTGTCCACACGCCATGTACCTGAGTGCAGTAGCGAAACTGGAGCCAATCCTGTAGGTAGATACCCCTAGCCTAAAGTAACTATACCTCAGAATGGAGGAGAATGTAATTTGATGAGAACCAAACCTTTGTGTTCCATGTAGAATGCAATCTAAAGCAGTATCATTATTGCATGCCTCCCTTGCCATTGCCTCACAACACAGAGCAGTTCAAATCAGAAGGTGGTATAAAGAGGAGGAAGTGGTAGATCAGGAGGAGCATGAAGGACTGGTAAGTGATGGGAAGGAAAACTTGTGACAGCCCTAGCTGTAGGCAGGAGGAAAGAGATGGGGGTGTGAACTGCATTTAGAGGAGGAGGGCAAACTGCATCAGGGAGAGAAGGTACAGCAAAAGCGAGGGAAGGCAAAGCAATGGGACCGAGGAAGTTTAAAGGGGTGGGGGAACCAAAGAGCTACGTAGGGGTGTGCCATTGCCTGGGGTTCCCCGAATCACTCTGGATCTGATAGGGAGGTAAATTGTCCCCCTCGCCCAATAAAAAGGTAAAGGAATGGAACAGAATCTGATTTTCTAGAGCACTTTTTGGTCTTAAAGTGCCCCCAAGTACTAGGAGTTAGGTGCTAATAGTGCAATTGCTGCATGGCAAATTCATTAGTCATGTACTTAGCCACAGTCAGTTTGCAATTGCACACAGCTTTGCACGTTAGAACCTGGTGTTTCTGGTATTCCTTCTAAACGATTCCCAGGGGATCTTTAACTTCTAGCCTGGCTGATCTTTGGAGATGGGTCTCAGGCCTCAATTTAATATCCTCACTCCAAAGACAGGTGTGTATGCATGTTTAGATATGGATGGAGTGCAATGTTACCTCATTTTTTCCAACTGCGTGCAGAATAAATTTTGTTGTGTGCACCAAGGCATGTGCAGACATACACCACCAAAAGAAACACATGCTGCCAGCTATGGACGGATGTGCATGCTCTGGTAATCAGTTGGGTGGGATTGGAATCTCTCCTGGATCGTTGCCCAAATGCACAGCTTACAGGAAACACTGATGGAGTGGTAAATCATGAAAAGAAAATCTTTGAGGTACAAAATCCTTGCTGCAGCATTATCTTCTGAGAAAAGATATAGGAGTAAGGTAAATGTTTGTTTTAAAGTACTCCTATAATCTGTGGGTGAGTACACAAATTGTTATATTTTTACACTGTTAATAAAATAGGTTCTTTTTCTTTATGAAGACGCTCCCCATGACGAGTGGAGGTTTTACAAAACATTTGGAGCCAAATTCAGAATTGCTTTAGATCTCTGAGGATAGGACAAGAAGCAAGGGGCTTAAGTTGCAATAAGGGAAGTTTAGGGTGGAAATTAGAAAAAACTTCCTAACTGTCAGGGTGGTTAAACACTGGAATAAATTGCCTAGGAGAATGTGGAATCCCCATCACTGGAGATATTTCAGAGCAGCTTGGATAGACATCTATCAGGGATGGTCTAGACATCTGTCAGGCTTGGTCCTGCCCTTAGGGCAGGGCATTGGACTTGATGACCTCTTGAGGCCCCTTCCAGTTCCATGATTCTATGAAAGGATTTTTTGTTCTGGTTTTGCAACATTTACCTTTCTACAAAAGAGCTGTGTTTGGACATGCAGATTTGCTCAGTGGAAATAGGCTCATTTTCTAGTATAACTGGCTTGGCATTATAAAAGCATGTGAAAATCTGTACTTTCAGATATTTTTGCTGTGAAGATAGACATTTTGCCAAAACCTCACACAAGACAAAACCTCTCCACACAATTCCATAAAACATAAGGTGTGAATTTCTGAAGCTACTTGTGGGTTAGCAGCAGTAACATGCAATCTGTGGGAGAGTAATTTAGAAGCCACACCAGCTGCCAAGTTCCATTCTTTAACCCAGTGGGGGCATGTTTGCACTACAGAGAATATCGAAGCTGCCACAGTTTATCTTTTGGGGTTCGATTTAGGAGGTCTTGTAAAGACCCACTAATTCCAACTAAGAGGGTGTTCCTGTCGGCACTGGTAGTCCTGCTCCTCCAAGGAGTGAGGGAAGTCAAAGGGCGAATGTATTCCCATCGACCTCCTGCTGGGTGGATGGGGCCAAAAAGCAATTTAAGACGCTTTGTCTTCTGCTATGCAATTAACGTAACTGGAGTTGCATACCTTAATTTGAACTTATTCCCTAGTGTAGACCTAGCCTGGTTTATTTAGGGACATAATCAGCGATCTAATGATAGCACCATACACTCTCTAGACAATGATATTCCCAGATTTGTCCGTTTCCGTAATATGCTCCAATGCCTGTTCAGATAGACCGTTTCTCTGTAAATTGTACCATAGGATAGACATTGTAGTATACTATAGGATAGACATTTAATTATGGAGTATTTTGAGAACAGCCAACTTTGTCTTATTAAAAATATTATTGGAATAATCTTCATTCTGGCCTAAATAGTAAGGGCCTAATCCAGTGTCCATTCAAATCAATGGGACCCTTAGTGTTTGCAACTCAATGTACTTCCCCATTAAATCTTAAATCTATAGAGGTAAGGTCAGGAATGATTTCCCTGCATCACCAGGTCCGACATCTGAAATAATGTCTAGAATAGAATTGTGGATTAACAACCTCAAGTGTACTGAGTATGGATCAAAGAATGGAACAGATAGTAGCTCGCTTTAGGAATAAGGCAAAAGAGGGAATTATGCTAGAAAATAGGTTTAATGTTAAAAGTAAAGGAGAAAGTCGGCAACCCCCCAACTCGGACCGGATACTGATAATCATTCACTCGTTTTATTCCTTTTGGAAAGTATATTGTCAGGTTTAAAATCAGAATTACTTTTTCAAAGGTACCTTGCTTGCATTGCTGATGATGTTTTAGATCATGCAAACTGAAAGAATTAAAATTTCTGACTTGAATTTTCAGCCTGTATGTGGATTGTTTGCTTTTTGACAAGGCAAATAGGTTGGTCTGTTTCAGTTTTGCGGATAGTCATTTTCTGGTCATTCATTTTCTCCTTCCCCTGATCTAGCACAGTACTCCTGCAGCATTTATGGCAGAAATGCATTCTCTATGAAGGGTTTTATATTTAAACAAACTCATTTTCCCCCCTCTTTAAAACCAGAAATGTTTCTATTGTCATCAAGTATAGTAAAAACCTGTGGTTGAACTCTTGAAGTGAATGGGAATTTTGCCATTGATTTCAAAGGGACCAGGATTTTACATCCTGTCTTGTTTTTTTTAAGATACCTGAATTTGGGGTCAAACTTGACCTGGTAGCATCCCTAATAAAAACCCACTGAACAAGGCCTCAGCATTTTGGAAAGCCTCCCACAAATGTCAATCAGCTTTGGATCAGGCCCTGTATGAACCATAATAAAATGGCTTGGTACAATATATTTTCTACTTCTTACTAAATAAGGCTGCTTATTCCATTATCAAGTACTTACATATTCTTTATGTAGTACATAGAAAACCTCTTGCAAATGTTTTTGGGCTCCGCTGTGTGACTAGCATGCAATTTAAGGATGAAATTCACAGAACTCAGTAAGATCTTGTCAAGGTTTGCCACATTTAAATTTAGGGATCATATAATGTGTAAATGGTTTGAAAGTGTGGTTCGTGTTACAGTCATAAATCTGAAACTGTCTTAAGACATGGGGGAAAACGTTGTGTTCTTTTTTTTTAATGGATGCTGTTTTAGCTGCTGTGTCAGATTTGGGTCATCCTGTAATGGGAATGTATAAAGCCCCTTCAGGGCTTGATTTTTTTTTTCCTGAAAATTTCTCAAGTAAGGAGCTCTCTCTTTCTCTTACCCCTTTGAATAGAATAAATAATGCATTTTAGATTCTGCCAGTTTTAGCTGGTTGACTTGTAATTTAACCAGTTGTACCATTTATCACTCAAACCTTTCGTGCTGTTGTGCCTTTTGTGAGCAAACTGCTGTTTAGCTTAAAAAACAATGAATAGTCTTAAAGAGTAACAAAACACGTAGGTGGTGGTATGAGCTTTCGTGGGTACAACCCACTCTGTTCAGCTGTTAGTTTTTTTTCAGAAGTTGCTAGTTGTCTATTCACCCGCACACTGAGCAGATGGGTTTGCAGGCTTTGGTGGGCTTTTTGCATTTTACTCAAAAGACTAACAATTGCAGCAGGGTAAAATATTTACATTGTTCTTAGAAAATTAAAGAAGGCATTAATACACCACACTCCATCCCCAAAAATACACGAAGGCCTTCACCCTGTGTCCTTTTCACAGACTGAAACTACAGCCACTCAAAAAATTTTAGACCAAAGATTTCCATAGAAAAATGCAGCTTGTTGGAATTGAAACGTGGTGGGGACATGTTGATTTTGATGAAATTTTTCAATAGAAAGTAGTCAAAATATTTCATTTTGACAGCGCTCTTTTAAGTAATTTCGTTTCAACATTTATATTTCACAAATGTATTAAACATGATGTATAATATTTTAAATAATATATAAAAGCTGAAACAAAATGAATCTGAACACTATTCAAACAACATAATCTGAAGGCCCAGGATTCACATTTTTTGGAAGTCTAGTTTAATAGGAAATTGAAGAAATTTGGCTTTTTTTTTTTCAAATTGGAATGATTTCCCTTCACTCCTGAAATGCTGGCATTTTGCAGGGAACACAAATTCTGTTCCAGGCCTACTCTAGGGAAAAAACAAACAAACAAAACCTGATGGGTTTTGGCTAAATGCTAAGCAGGCTGTGACCATGACTAATGGACACAGATTTTAAGGAAATAGTATTGCCATTTTGAGGAACAGTGTTTATTTGTCTAGAACTTTACATATTCTAAGTGCTTGACAAAGATTAATCTTCATGGCCTTGAGGACAGATAGGGACAGAAGTGTTAGCCTCCTTTCTCTAGGGGTGGGGAAACTGAGAGAGAGAAATGACTTGTCCAAGATCACACAGAAAGACAATAAGAGAGCCAGGATAAGAACTCACAATGTTTTGGCTTGGGGCACTTTGCTCAGTTCCCTACAATGTCAGCTATACCCATATGACTCACCACTGCCTCTTGTTTCAATGAAAACAGAGGTGGATGCATCTGGAGTGGAGTGGGGTTCTCAACCTTTTTCTTGGAGTCTCTACCCCCCCCCCCATGCTATATAAACTCCACAGCCCACTTGTGACATCATTACTGGGTTTTCTCCTACATCCAAAAGTTCTGGCCAGCATTGGGGGGTAGCAGGCCGGGCAATTGCTACATTGCTCAGGTTTCAGCTTCAGCTCCTGGTGGGGGGTTCAGGGCTTCAATGCCATGCGGTGGGGCTTTGGCTTTCTGCCATGGCAGCCAGCAAATCTAATGCTGACCCTGTATGGCAGGCCTGCTATAACTTGTAAGTGGCCCCCACAGGGGACCAAGACCCCTAGCTGGGAACCAGTAGAGTAGAGTATCACTATATACATTTCCCCAAACCATTCTAAGTTTGGGTGCTGGCAGCTTGCAGATACAATTTATGCACCATACATTAGTGTTTGCTAGCTCTGGAATAACTCACCGCAATATAATTCTTTTGGTTTTTTTGCTTTGATTTGCCAAATACTTCATACTGTTTGACCACCACTGATTCCTCAGCAGTTTATGAAAATTCAGCATTTCCAACATGAGTTGCTTTGATTGGAAGCATACATTGCAAGGTGTGTTTCTTGATCTGTGAATGGATCACCATAGTTCTTAGACTTAGGGGCCCACTGTGAATACTTTCAGTTCCAAGTCTGAAACTTGGTTATTCAGCAATATTTGCGTAACATTGGCTGTGTGAGGCTAGGTTTACGCTGGACCGAGCAGCTCAGCTTAAGGTATGAGACTCCAGTTACATAGAATACATAGCTGGAGTTGGCTTTCCTTAAGCTGAGTTTGGTGGCATCCCTACAGTAGGAGGATGGGAGCATTCCCATTGGCTTCCCTTAGTGCTGGCAAGAACAGGAGGTCTGGATGCTGGTGGGGGAGCCATCTGAGTTTGATTTAGTGAATCTTAACTAGACTCGCTAAAGCGAACGCCAGAATATCGATCATGGCAGTGTTGACAGGAGCGGCCCGAGGCTGGCTGTAGCAGCTGGTGCCCCAGGCGGAAAGCGCGATCGGCGCCCCCTCCTGCACGGCCATCAATGGCCGTGACGTCATCATCGGGCGCCCGGGCCAGCAGTGCCCTAGGTGACCGCCTAGTCTGCCTAGGGTCACGGGCCGCCCCTGAGTGTTGATCTTCCATGCAGTGAAGAAGTGGCCTGAGTAAACACGCCTGCTGAGAAACTCATTCTCCAAAATCCATGGGTAAAGCCAATGCAGAAAAGATGACCATACACTCAAGGGGAATCTGTCTGAACACCTAAAAATATTTACTGGAGATACTGCATAGAATTCACATAGCTATACTGTTTCTGTATTATTCTCTGTATTTTAAGAACGTAAGCCCAGCCACAGTGGATCAGACCAATGGCCCATCTGGTCCAGGAGTCTTCTGACAGTGGCCTGTGCCAGATGCTTTAGTGGGAATGAACAGTCCAGGGCAATTTTAAGTGATCCATCCCCTGTCATCCGGTCCCATCTTCTGGCAATTGGAGGTTTAGGGACACTTGAAGTATGGGGCTGTGTCCCATTCCCACCTTGGCTAATTTCTGTTCCTGTCCTCTGAACTTCTCTAATTCATTTTTAAATCCAGTTATGTTTTTGGCCTTCACTATGTTCCCTGGCTACAAGTTCCACAAGTTGACACTGCATTGTGTGAAGAAATATTTTCTTTTCTTTGTTTTAAACTGGCTACCTACTAAGAGTGTCTCAAGAGTTTCCTAGAATGTATTAGATTGGACACTAATGGCTGTAGATTTCTTAATATTTGCAGGTGAAATGGGAGTGGGAAGTGACACATTTTCTTCATGTATTAATTACTTTTACATTTCCTAATTCTGTTTTACTTTGTTCAGCCTACAGGATCATTTTGTCTTGTGTGAGACTGTATGAGTCTGTATGGCTATAACTAGACACAGAAGAATTAGATTTTTATTCATCTCGTGTACTTGCACACACACAACTTCTTTTAACACAATTCTTTTAACACATAAAGCTTTAACTTTATCAATATCAGTATCTACTCTTGTTAAATATTTAATATCTGACCCCATAATTTCCAACAACTCTGAACATTTAAATAGATAAAAATAAATGCAGAAATCCATAATTTTGTGCACCTATGAAGATGAGTTGATAAAAATAGAAAAAATGCTTAAAAGTCTCAATATAACCCATCAGTATTATAAAAAGAATAACAACTGAGTTTTGCAAAGCCTAGGTATGCCATAACACTTGTCTATGGGTCAGACCGTTACTGGGTGATCTAGGACTGGGTCTATTATGCAGTGCTGACAGTGCTGAGCCTTTTGGGCAACTGTTACATTGACCCTTTATGACCAACTTTAAGGCTTAATCCAGAGCCCATTGAAATCTGTGGGTGTCTTCCCATTGACAGGTCCTTGATTGCCTTCCAGGACAGTGGAAGTGAAAGATCCTGGAGATTCTTGGTAAAGGGTGGGGTCAGGGTAGTGTTTTCCTTTTGTTTGAACAGCTTTATATCCCCTGAAATGGGGAGGATGCTCTCAAAGGTACAGCTAGAGGGCTGTGTAGTCCAACAAGAAAGACCACAGGATTGTGGTTGCCCAGAGAATGACATTTGAGGTAAGTGAGGTATCTGCTCCCCCTCCCAAGGGGGTGAACTTGAGACCATTAACCTTTGACAATACCCATGCTTCATTCTTCTCCTCCGAATCTCCTTAAGTTTCTTCTTTCCTTCTAGTCTCCTTCTTTTCTCTCCTCACTGACTCCTTGAGTTAGCCTGTGGGAGGCACTGCTACTGAGGGAACACTTGAACAAAGGCTAAAATAATGATCTGTGGTGTCCATGAGAGCAGGGCTCGCCAACACTGTGAATGTTGCGGTTGTCAAAAGTCACAGGTGTGGTATCCTGACAGGTACCATGCTAAGTTCAATGATAACCATTTGGCTGTATGCTTGTTCGTGTGCTCCTTCTGCATGTTGTGCTTGCTTGTTGTAAGTAGCCAGTACAGTAGACTGAGTGAGCCTCCAAGGATCACAGAATCAGATAAGATACGAAGGCACCTGAATCAGGTTTATTGTTAATGAAGCACAGAAATGGCACTTGACAGACTCTACAAGGATACTATGAATGCGTGCCTGTGACAATGGACGCGGCTCAGTTTGTGATAGGGATACGCCCCCACTCCCTAGGATGGACCAAAACTTAAGTTGAGATACCCCAACATTTATAGACTGAGATGAAACAATCTGTGATACATATCTTAACGTGTTAATGATGGGTGTGTTACCTCCCCTTGTATTTTCTTCCTGATATGTCAGACAGTGCATCCCTACTGACCACCTGTTGTGCTTTTATTCCTGATGTTTGACAAAATATCATTATTCATCACTTTCGTCAAATTATTTTATCATGTGCTAGGTGTGCCTTGTACCATGCTGCTCTGGAATGTATTTACATGTTCCGTGTGTTTTAGTAGTGCTAGTGCCGGGTGCATGCCCCAGACACTGACTTGCAGGGGAACATTTGCTTTTGACAGGACCTGCCTGTTACTCAGAGTATAATTCTTGCTATCTTTGGTTCAGGCTTCAGGCCTTACACCAGCCTAGTCTTCAGGCTCTTTCTTTCTCCTACAAATGTCTTTGTGTTACCCTGTCATATTCTGTGTGCAGGCGTCTCATGAACCGCTTGGAGGACATGCGCAGGAATGTGGCCGGCGATGGGGTAAATCGCTGCATCCTGTGTGGAGAACAACTGGGTCATCTGGGATCAGCTTGTGTAGTATGTGAGGACTGCAAAAAGGTGAGCCCTCACCTCGGCTGCACTTGAGAACAGCAGATAATACTGATGGCACAACCTCCAACTTGTGTGTTTGGGCTTCTCCCTTAGCTGTGACATCGGCTATCTTGAGCAAATCACATAGCTTGAGATTTCTGAAAGCCAAGTGAGGGATTTAGACATGCAATTCATACTAGCCCTAATGGATGATGTGTCTAAATGAGATCCGGCAGAATAACAAGGTTTTTTTTTGTTTTTGTTTTTGTTCACGTTCATTGCTGAAAATATGATAAAATTGTTTTGGGTAGAATGGTGTTTTGTTTTCCATTTGGTTTGAGGGTTTTTTAGGTTTTAAATTTAAAAAAAAATAAAATTGAAGTAAGTTTTGGAACAAAAATTCTTTTTTTTTTTTTTTAATTGAGACTTGTTTTGGAAAAAGAAAAAGTGATAATCTCAAATTTGCAAGATGTGTTGCTTGATTCAAATTTGCATTTTTTTTTTGCAGGGGCACGAGGAAATGTTTAGTTAAAAAATATATATAGTTCCCAGCATTAGTCTGAATCTGTTGGTCTGCTTTGCAAATCTCAGTCTTAAACTTTATACCTCAGTAAAACAAACCCTCCTCCTCATGGCTTTGTGAGAGTTCATGAGAAATCATTTTTCAACCATTTTTTAAGGCAAAAATGCCATATTACGTGTTAACTGTAATTATTATAGTTAAATCTGAAACAATGGTCTTTAGTGGCGCTTTGACATAGCAGAACATGTGCTATACAAAATGCCCATCTGTTTTGGACTCATCCTAACATCCCATCACAGCAAGGGAAGCACTCCTGGCAAAGTTTCAGTCTTAACTGTTTGAATTTCCTTGATCACTTATTTATGATCCTTTGCAATGAGACCCAAACACACCTCCTAGGGTAAATGATGGTGAGTCTTAAACTAGAGCAGGGTTCTTTTATTGTTCCACACCAGGACCTTTCTGGCCATGCTCTGTTGCAGTGCTTTAGTCTCGTGTGGTGCCGTAAGTGTGTGTTTTTGTTTTGTTGGTAGAACGTTTGCACAAATTGCGGCGTGGAGACAACCAACAGCCGCCCTCATTCCATCTGGCTGTGCAAGATCTGCAGTGAGCAGAGAGAGGTAAGTGCTAGTACTGCTGGCTGGTTTTACTTCCTCTCTCGTGCTGCAGCGATGCTTTTATTAAACCCTGTGACTGGATTTTCCTGCTGTTTGGTGGTTCCAGAATTGGTAGCATTTGCAAGTCAGAGCTTTAATGATATGTGTACTAAACGTTTCTTGATATTAAGCATTCTGCCATGTGGAGCATTATGTGGCTGTCTGCTTAAACAATATTCATTCTGAGTAGGCTTGTCCCAACAATCCCAGAAGGAACAGTGTTAATTAGATATTGGCCCAATTTTTTTCCCAAGCCATTGAAATCAGAGAGTTGATTAGGTTTGTTCTCTCTCTGTACCCTGACTCCATAGACAAACTCTCATTCACAGCTAAAGAGCTCCTAGCTGGCAGGACCCTCTCAGTATAAATAAGGGTAATTTTTTTTAATATAAAGCAGGTTGGACAAGACTTGTTTTCCCTTAGAGAAATTAACCTCTTTTGCTTGTAATGCTCATCTGTTCTGGAGAGGGTTTCATGTCCATCAGCCCATCCACTGACTTGCCCTGTGTTATGGCTCACAAGCTGAGAGAATTGTTTACTTGGTGACTTTCCCTTTCTGACTGGTTGCTCTGGATGTGTATGTTTGGTGGCATGATGTCTGTTCAAAGAGAGTGGAAGCTGGGAGCCTTGGTCCTCCATGCTTCTGGGGAGTCTGGAATGCAAGGCACCAGTTCAGGGTTGCAAGGCACCATATGAGGCTGTTTGTCCCAGTGCCAAGCAGGCATAAGGTGCTGCGAATCTGGGCTGGGAAGATTCTGTACTCAGTTTGCACTGGGCTTACGTCATTGTGCAAGATGCAGGACCATGGTGAGGCAAGTCCAGTCAGCTTGTGAGGTGGAGAGCGAATCAAAAAACAGCTAAGTGCAAAACACTAGAATTATCTGTGCAAAGCTGGCAGGAGAGTTAATTCAAGGCTGGTTTTCAGGAAGCTCCACCCACCTCACGTTGGGTACCATGTTCATCATTTCCATATACCGGGGGTAGGCATCAAACAGACTCTCGATGGCTGAGCTGCCCAACCAGAATGTAGCTAAGGGGCAGTTCCTGAGAACGGATTAATCCTGAAATGTGGATCAGGTCCACCCAGTTTAACAAACGGATGCTCATGTGGACAAAGCGCGTCCCTTATGCTCTGCCTCTTTTTCCAGGTGTGGAAGCGTTCAGGGGCCTGGTTCTTCAAGGGCTTGCCAAAGCAAGTGCTGCCTCAGCCAATGCCCGTCAGCAAGACCAAGCCGCCCCAGGGTTCCAGCGAACCCGTCTCCTCAGAGCCACCTGCTCAGGACCCAAAACTTCACTCCCGCACCCTGAACCGAGGTAGGGGGCGATTTTTATCCTCCTGTCTCATTCCCAGTTGCTCTAATGCTGCCTGAGGTAATAGAGAGCTGGAGCTGTGGAGCCGTCAGCTGAGGAAGATATTAGTCAATTAGGGCCCTACCAGGGCTGTATAAATAAGGACTCCTGGAGGGAAGGAGAACACACACACCCTAGCTCTAGCTGAGGAGCAGGAAGGACCTGGCTGTCAGGGAAGGTGGAGGCCACCTGAGACAGAGCAGGGCTGAGGAAAGGCAGGCAGAGCTGCGGAGCCCTGGCCTGACCTCACTCCCAGGCTGCAGGGCCTAAAGCAAGGCCTGAGAGTATCAGGGCTGCAGGGAAACAGCCAAGGCAGTAGAAGACAGCAGGTCCACACCCCCTTGCCGAAGAGAAGTGGCCATTTCAGACGGCAGTTTGCCCCTGAGGCAGAGGCTAGATGATGACTGGCATTGGGCACTGAGGCAAGGTGGGTGTAGAGGAATTGGGGATCCCCTGTAAGGATAGGGTCCCAGAGTGCAGTGGCACTGACCTAGGAGGAAAGGGCACGGTGAGCAGGGACACCAGGTGAATCAGAAGAAGACCTGTAACAGAGGCTGGGACACTGACCAGCAGAGGGCACGCTGAGGCAGGGAGCTGATTCCCTGAGTACCCAGCAGGAGCCGTTGCAACAGTGAATGTTTGCCCCCGACGTGTGTTTTCTGATCAGCCAGTAGTTTTTTGGTTCCCTTCCCCATTGGAGGTAACTGGGTGGCTCCATTCCCACCCCCTTAAAACTCACCCCTTGTGTACCTTCCATCTGGAAGATCTCCAAGGCCCTGGGCAATATTGTAAAGGTTTTCTAAGGTAATCCAAGACATGGCTACAGTAAGTACTAGACACATTCACTGAGATGATTGCAGGGAAAGTGGATTCCTGTGCATCCTTGCATTGCAGCAATTTAAAATAAACCCAAACAAAACAATTTTGGCCCCTCATGGATTCAGTTAAGAAGATCAATGGGCTGTAATGCCTGTTAGAACTAAAGGAGCATTCATACAGTAAGCCAGCAATCTGATTGGGACTCTCTAGAGTAAGCATTGGATTTTGCTTTTGTTCTGGAGATAAACGAGAACAATGCCCTACCCCTCACTTGTTCAAAAGCTTTGGCTAACTTAATCAGAGACATCTAATTGGACCAGATTTCTGCTAAATTCCAGTGTGGAATGAAATGGGGAAGGGAGCCTCGATCCTGAGCTCTAATGCTGGTCAGTAAAACCTCATGGGGAAGCACAGCTAAAACTCCTCCCATAGGCGATCTCCAGGTGGAGAGATCTCCTGGAGCTCTAGGATCACATAATTGTCCGTTCACTGAAGACTGAATCTGAGACGCCCTGCTTTAGTTTATGCCTCAGGGAGTTAAGACCAGATTTCATTGTCTGCCATGCCCAGTTCTGATCCTGGCCCTGTGTGGAGAGCCCTGCAAAGTTGCCTGTTTGTCTTGGCTTTTCTGTTGACTCAGCTTCTGCTGCCTAGTCCCCTCTTCTCTTTAAAGTCACTATGCTGAGGGGTCCGTAGGTATTAACCCCCTGTAAGTGGAAATTGGGTTTGCCTGAATCTAAGCCATACATCCCGGCCACAGGATAATGGATACTCCGCATACACTTCAAACTTACGACTGCATGGCTGCCCCAGCTTTTGGCTGGCAGAGCAGTACTACAGCATCATTTTGGACCACTTCCTCTTTTCCTATTGCTAGGAGCGTTCACTCTATTAATTGCTCTTTCTTTGTGCTTCTCAGGCCAAGCTGATACTGGGGCCCCTGCTGAACAGGACTCTTACGGTAAGAGGGCTGGTTTTCAGACTTCTATCAGGCCCTGTCTCATTAAGCACATGCACCATACGTTCCTGCTGGCTAATGCTCAGAGTACGTCTGTCCTGCAAAGACAATTTCATGGGTTAGCCACATGTTTTTAATAAGAACAGTGGGAAAGGTAGGAAATAAATACAAATACCTTAGATGGATTTGATACCCCTCCCAAGACAAATTATATATAAAGGAGTTGATCAGTGAAATGTGATCCCCCTTTTTTTTTACATTTAAGTTTGAAGATAACTTCTAGTACCTATATATTTCACTATTCTGCAGTTACAGAAGCTACCTGTTTTCATAAATTTTAAAATATGCATTTCTAATAATGATATAGTTGCAAAGAACACCTTTCAAAGCCACCTCTAGATAAAACATTCCACTGCTTGAAATATACCAGTATAATTATAACCAGTACAATTCCCTATTGTGGATGCATTTGGATCAGTACAGTAGTTCTTATACTGATATAGCTTATGAAGGGAAGTATGGTTTAGTGGTATTACTGCATTATCACTAAGGTTATACAAGAGTCACACAGCTAACTGATATAGTAATGCTGGTACAATATCTGTGCACACAGCAAACCCAGCAGTAAGCAGAATATAAATTGACAATGCTTTTTAGATTCTCTTTGGATTGTTGTATCACACTCATCCTTGTGGCTTTGGCTACCCTTAGGTTGCATCTACATTTAAATTGCTACAGTGGCATAGCTGCAACACTGAGTTTTGCTGGTGTAGTACTTCAGTGTAGATGCCATCTCAGGGACATGCAGTAGCCAGCCCTCCCCCACAGTAATCCATCCAAAGGGCCTCAAAGTGCATAAAAGCTCTAGCTTTTTCATGTAATTTATAAACAGGTGTATGGAAAAGGCTCATTCATCAAGAGATCTCACCAGTGCCATCCTGGTGGGCGGTGATGCCTGTGGCACCTGCCTCAGAGGCACTCACATTCTTGGTCCTCTTATGGCTTCCACTCTTCCATTCAGAAGAACGTCTTCTGGCAACCTACCCCTCTCTGTAGCAAGAATTCCAAGCTCTTGCAAGCTAGTTTGATCTTCCCTCTCTTCTTGGGAATCCCCTCCCTCTCCCTCATGACTCAGTCATTCACAGCTGGACTTGAAGTCCCCCAGGGAACATATCAAAACAGTGCTGTTCAAGCGATTCTGTAAATTTCTGATTGAAAATTTGCTGCCTGGTGAGTGGTCTGCAGGGGCAGGTCCCAGTGAAGTCCAACAGGAGTGTGTCTGTTGATTTTCAGTGGTAATTGGCTTGTGCTGCTTGTCTGATTGTGTCGGGAACTTCTCAGGCTTCTGTCCAAAGCTATGGTTAGAGGTGGGTCAGCTGTAAACTCAGGTCCAGAGTTCAAGGTGCCTCCCCCCCCGACTCTGAGTCAGGGGATGTTTGGAATTTGGCTTTTGGTTTGGTCCCGTCTTGGCTTTATGGGCTTTTGAAGCCGGAAGGGATCCCGATGATTGCTGGGTCTGACCTCCTGCATAACATAAGTCATAACAGAATCCACACTGTTTTTCTCGTCATCAATCAATTGCAAATTTTAAGTCCTTTCTGTCGTGGTTATTTTTATCCCACGTTTCCAGCAAGCCCTGTAATTTAGTTACAGGAAACCTGTCACATAACACCGACACCACCCACTTCACAGAAATTTAGTTATTTTGGGCACTCCCACCTCCTGTACATTTCTCAGTTGAAATGCTGCAATTGAAAGAGCCAAACAGTATTCGTAGGTGGTGTTTCCTGACATGGATTTGAAAGCTCCTCACAGTATATTCAAGTTATTTAATTTGAGTCACCAACCCAACCCCAAAACTCTTCATGTGAAAGAAACTTTAGAGAGATGCAGCTGAGAATGACCCCTCATTAAAGAGACAGAGACCGCAACCCAAGAATGGTGGCTCTTCTCTTTTCCATCCATGTGCGGAATACATTTTATGTGCACTGAGGCATGTTCAAATGTGCAGCACCAGTAGAAACACAAACCTATCTGTGGGCACTGTGCTCATCAGGTGGTCAGCATTTGAACCTCTCCTGATTGCCTGCACAAGCACATAGCTTACATGGAACCCTGCTTCTAATCCTGAAGTAGGTTGCCTCTTTGGCCTAGGAAGTCACCCAGTATAACCTACATTAGCACAGAGTGGGATACTGGCCCCTGCTAGTGCCTGGTACACAGAGAACATGAACTTACTACAGCCTCTATCTAGCGCTAGAAGAGCTACTCTTTTAGCTTAAGCGGTAGAGGCGTATGCTTTTAGCACCAAGTTCTGGTTTCTCACACAAATGAGGGTGGAGGCAGGGGTATGTTACCCTTAATTTTCCCCATGTGGTGAAGGGGGGATGCTTATGTTTCATTATTCCAGTGAGGTAGGTGATTTCCTTAACACCTGTCTAGGGTTGCCAGGTGTCCGATATTGACCCAGACAGTTTAGTAGTTTCGCCTCCTGTCCGGTAAAAAAAAATTCAGAAAATACTGGACACCTAAAATGTCTGGTATTTTCTGATTTTTTTTTTTTCCCTGCCAGGAGGCAAAAATACTGGACACCTGGCAACCCTACAGCAACTGGGCCCAGCCCCCGCCCCCCTTGTACCTCTCCCCCCGGATACCCACCCTGCTTACCTGGTTCCACAGGGAAGCTGCCTTCTGGCTCCGATCAAGAAAACAAGATGGCTGCCAGCAAAAAGCCTAAAATGCTGTTTTATTTTTTGTATTTTTTTTTGCTTAACTCTCAGGGTCCTTTTTTTTCCTCAACAACTTTGGTCTCCCCCTTTTTTTTTCTCCTCAACAGAATTTTTCCCCCGGTGTTTTTTTTTCGGGGGGGGGGCGGGGGGCGGTGTTCGGTATTTTTGGTTAAACCATATGGCAACCCTACACCTGTCAGGGTAGTCCAAAATTTTTAACCTGGTTTTTAACCTGGCCCTGTATCAGACAGCCTCTTGCTGTGAGCAGGGGTGGGATGAAACCTGTTGTTGGTCCTGGATTGAGATTCCTTCAGGACCTATTACCTGGACTGTGGTGAGCCAGGCTTCTAGTATGCTCCTTTCTTACTGTAGTAAGATCAGGGCCTACAGCATAAGCCCATACATCACAGGCGGGGTGTGAGGCTGTGACCTAGATAAAAGTGGTCAAGGCTCTGCTTATATAAAGCAAAGAGAAGCTGTGAATAAGAGGCAGTCCCTGCTCACAGAAGTTGGTAAGTACAGGACTGATATTACAGAAACACTCAGACCTACGAGGTGATAGGCACAGACTGTAAACATACCCCAGAGGGGTGGTAACAGAACACCTCCTTGAGAAACATCTTAGTACCTCAAACCACCAAGTACAAAGTAATGGATTCTATCTGGCTAACATCAGAGGGTGGCACCCTCAGGAATGATGTGTAACTTTTCTATACCTGTGTATAAAAGTGTATCTTAAGGATATTGTCCTTGTGCAGCCAAGGGGGTAGTGGAAACTCCTGCCACTAACTGAGCTGATCCTGTTACAATAGGCATACATGTTAGTGGCCTGGTAGAGTGTGCTAGGTACAGTAATTCCTCATTTAACATGGTAGATAAGTTTCAGAAAATGATCGTGCTAAGTGAAAACGTGTTATGCGGGGTCAATTTTCCTATTGAATATAATGGAAAAGGTGGGGGTTGCGTTTCAAGCGCACGTGTGCTTGCAGCTGCAGCCTGCATTTGTTAGCAGCTGGGACCGGGACAGAAGGTTGGGGGAGAAAGGGGACTGGGTTATAGCAGGGAGGGGAGGTGTTTGGCTCTGGGGAAGGGAAAGGAAGGACAGGGGAGGGGGCTTGCAGCCGGCGGCTGGGTTTCCCCAGCTGGCCGGTCACCGGCAGCTGCGTGGGGCTAACCATGCCTCCGGAGGTTCACCGCTCGCCATGCCATTCCCCCGGCGACCCCCTCTGACTGGATGCCTCGCTCCCTCTCCTCTGCCCTCTGCTTGCAGCTGGCGGCTGGGTTTCCCCAGCTTGCCGGTCACCGGCAGCTGTGCTGGGCTTTGTCTGCCTTCTTACAAAGCGGCAGAGGTTCTCTGCTCACCGCGCAGTTCCCTGGAGACCCCCTCTGGCCGGATGCCTTTCGTCCGGCCACAGGGGGTCACCGGGGAATGGCGCTGCAAGCGGCAAACCTCTGCCGCTTTGTAGGGAGGCAGGGGAAGCCTCGCGCAGCTGCTGGCCACTGGCCGGCCCTAGGGGAAATCGTGTTATTGTGGGGACAGGTTGTGTTGTTCGAAAAATGTTCCCAAAACAAAAAATCGTGCTATCGCGAAAACGTGTTAAGCGGGCACGTGTTAAGCGAGGAATTACTGTACTAGGACCATATGTCAAGGACAGTGAACCTGGCAGGAGTGCCTTTGCACCATATCTGATGTTGTGGTCTTTGGGGACTCTCTTTGAGTCTGCTGAGCTGGCTACCTGCGCAGAGCCAGTGCAGCGTGCAGGAAGAGTGCACGCACGCGCACACACACACACATACAAAACGAAACGGTTATCATCCAAGAACAGAGCAAGAAACCTGTCAGGGCACCACACCGGTGTCTCTTAACAACACTTGCTGTACTCCTGTGCGTGGCTGGGGGGTGTGAGTGGAGGTGCTTGGTCCCAAGCTCAATTTTCCGCTCTGGCTGTGAGCTGGCATTGCCCATTTATTTGAAATTGTAGCCTCATGACTAAAATCCGACTCCTAGTATAAATCCCATAGAATAACTTGACACCCATGTTTAATGCCAGGTACATGCCTTGGGATTGAGGCTGTCAGAAAAATTATTAGCGCCTGCGGGTTACTGTATCTTCAGAGCAGCAGGTGGTTTGTGATCCGTGGTGCCCCTGCAGACTTAGATCTGGCCAGCAGTACAAAAGCAGAACCTGCAGCCTCATGTCACTGTGCACATTCTCCTTTTAGGTGGCCCGGAGGAGAAGAGGGGAGTGAGCAGGAAAACAGGTTTGTTTCTAAGCCATGGATGCTTTTCTTCCTCCCTTAAAGGATTCCTTCCCTTGATTTATCCCAAAGACAGAATTTGCTGTGGCAGATGCACCGTAGCTGCCTTCAGTAGCTTGGAAGGTTTGATTGTAAGTTAGTGAAGTAATGTTTAATTTACAAGTGCATGTATAATATTGTGACACAGCCATAATTACCTAGGACTTTACAACTGTCCCTCTGTAGCACACAATAGCCACTCAGAGTCTGAGCTCTATTCTGTTATCACTGAGGAATTCTAACACCATAAGCCCTATCATATGAGTTAAAGGAGACTCTCCAATTGCAATATATGGCTGATGACCTAAACTTGTGCAATTCTGTTTCAATCCAGTAGAGGGCAGCAGTGCATATACACACTAATTGATTTGCAAGGCATTACACATTGTGTTTGGGTTTGGGTCTGTCTTTCAAAAAAGGTTAGCAAATATATATATAAAATGTTTAATTCAACTCTCTTTTCGTTTTTGTTTAGTCAAATCCCGGGACCCCAGCCATGATTCTGAACGTGGCTATAGTTCGGAAGAAGAGAATCCTGCTGCCTACAGGGGAAGGAAGGGGATGAGACAAAAGGCAGAATCAGGTAAAGATTTTCTAGCTTGGCTGAGAGACTAAAGCAGGGAAGTTAGGGATTCTGTACCATATATCTGCTGGCCCTCGAGGGGTCAGAGAACACCGTCTGGTGGCCAAGACACGTCCTATTTACAGTGCACATTCAGGTGTCTCAGTCCAAGCCTTAGTGGGAATTCAGGTGCTGAATGCACTGAAATTTCTCTGAGTGAAAAGCAGAGAAATGCATTGAATGAAAATGCATTGAAGTTTCTCTGAATGAAAGGCTTTTTGCAGGGCATGCTGCACAGGGGTGGATTTCACCCACTGGGAGAGGAGCTGTGGGTGGAGAAGGATTCTTAAGCTGCTAGTTGGGTTAAGTAGCACACTATTCCCACCACCCAGCCTTCCCTCAAAACCTTCCCTGTGTGCAGTGACTGGGGACAGCAGCTAGCCAGCCACCCTCTTTAAATATGGCCGCCACTTGCACATTTCTTTTCCCAATGTAGGCAGGGTCCAAAATGACCTTTAAGCCATCAGTTGTACTGCGTGTGACCATTTATCATTATTTAACCAGGCTGCTCCTGGTTATCAGTGCCCTCGTAGTGTGCCAATGACTTTCCCCAGGCTGCCTGTTGTGCTTTTTTTTTTTTTAAAGTGTCCTGCTGTTCTGCAGAGATGAGGCTCCTGGTGTGCGAGGCACATTTTTCCCCCACATTATCTCTCTTGACACCTACATAGCAGCCCATATCTGTTGCTATACATGCTCTCCTGGTGTGCGGTGACCCTGAGAATTCATCCCAGGGTAAGGATGCCATTTATGTCATTAGATTTATGCCTAGCATCTGCAGCACAGGCCAGGTAAGTGCAGAGACCTTTTGCATCTCTGCGGGGGGATTGCAATTTTTTCCACAAGAGGGTACCAGAATTCCTAACCAACATGGCAGTAATGTATTTGTTCAAACCGCTGGTATCCGATGAATGTAAACGAAGACAAAAACAGTGATTGTGGTTGTCTCTGAAATGGAAGTATATTATGCCACCTTGTAGGGCACAGTTAGGCTGTAATTTTCATTAGTGAGCATGAGACATTCACTCATGCTCACTAATGAGCATGGAAAAGTCCTGCAGCAGGCGCTTCAACCTGACCCCTACACATGGAGCCCAGCCTCCTAAAGGCATTTCCCCTTCTGTCGCTCAAGCACACCCCTTACAAGCTTCCCTGAAGTGTCTGAGTTGAAAGTAACCCCTTGCTCACCAGGACCCATTAGTGCCCCTGCATGGCATAACATACCCTGACTATTCCAAACTGCCCAGTGCTACATGCCTGTCTGTAGAACACTCTCTGGGCTAGGCCACGCATTCTTACATGTATTTAGTACCAATGCATTGCTGTCAAACAACGTGTTCTGTGCATTTATGCACGTAATTGTGGTTTGGTGCAAACAGCTGAAGTGCCAGATACACAGCTGGCATAAGCGGGAGCCACTCAATTGACTGAGCACCTGCTTCTCCAGCTGGCATGAAGAGTAAAGCGAACAGCATGCCAAAGGGCAGGAAAGCAGCCTTTCACTCGTGATGACTGGCATCACTTGAGGTAGCAACCAGCATCACTAGAGTCTGCTAGGGAGTAGTTTCTTTTCGGGCCTGCCTAACAAAATGGTTCGATTGGAGACACATGGCAAAGCCATCTGCTTGGATCTGAGTTTCACCCTCCTGTGAGACAGGATGAGTCATATGTCATTTTGTTCTTCAAAAGCATGCTCTCCGCCAGCAACCTTCACTGTTGTGAACAGCCACCTGTTTCCTTGGCTGGCTTGATTGAACACATTTGTGTGATTCTAAGAACCCCCTGCCAGATGTTACATCTCACCGGGTGATAAATAGAACCTCTCTAGTCCGGCACCCTCAGGACTTGACTGATTCCGAACCAGAGAATTTTCCAGACCATGGGAGGTCAGTGTTACCTAGCTACGTTGCCACTGCTCACTGTGCTGTCGCCAGACATTGAGGGGTAAATGAGAGCTAAAGAACAGCACAGAACGCTGAGAGCCAGGACTGGTGGCTGTCAACAGACTTTGTGGGGATGCAGGAAACTTTGCCACTCCCATGATAAGTGGGCATCCAGCTAAACTGAAATCATGCCAGATGACAGATGTCTCCGGACCAGAGAGGTTCAACCTAGTAGCTGGCTATTGTAAGCAGGCCATTGTACGTTCCCTCTGGTCTAATCCTTCATTCCCATTGTCCTTGTATGCTAGGTGTGTAATGCTAGCTCATTTCTCCTCCCTCCGTTTTCATCTCTGCCTTTTCCCATCTCTCCCTCCCTTGCTGTGACATGTGCTTACGTCAAAGGGGGAGATGAAGCTGGAAGCTGCCCTTACAGAAAGCAAGGGTAGCTTTGTTCTAGGCAATAAAAAGATCCCCAGGCCTGATGCCTTTCCCAGAGTTCCTTTTTGGGGGTGATTGATTGTGATAAATGCAAATAGAATGGAGTTTTAGAATTGTGATCTAGACATGCCAACCTTCCCCTTCTGTTGTTCTTTGCTTTCAGGCAGTGAGCCAATGGCTGGTGCTTCTGGCCGGGGAAGCTACCCACCTTCAAGCCGCAAACCATCTGAGATCAGAATGGCTCCGAGTGGCAGTGAGTTTGCTGGCAAGGTTGCTGACACCTGGGAGTACACAGTAGAGAGCGAAGTCAATAGAAGCCCTGGAAGTGAGAGAAAGCAATGAAAAATTTACTGTGTGTGAGACTGGGATGGGGTGTGGGGGGAGCGGTCACATGGGAACATTTTTAAGAATCGCTGACCTTTCTTCCCTTTCCTTATCCTACCCCCTCCCCCCTTATTTTGTCCTTCTGGGAGCAAAATCTTGGTGTGCGGGGCAGCATCCAAGACCTGCAGCATGGAGCTGTCAGCAGAACCCTCCCTCTTCCTAGTGTATGGGTCAGTAGCAGAGCCCTGGGCACATGGGGCAGCAGCTGGGTGCTCGGCTGGAAGTTCAGTTGTACTGCAGCACTCCCTGCACACTAATTCCCCACATCTATTAAGGGAGAAAGGAGGATAAAGGGGTGGAGGTGGGGTTCTGCTTTCGCTTGCATGCTATAGGGTTGTATAGAATAGGATGCAGTTACCATAGTCCGTCTGGAAAGAAATGGCCTTGAAATAAGTGGGGTGAATGGCAAGGAGTAGCCTGCTTTGTTCAGAGCTTCCCCCAAACCTGTAAGCAGAACTGCCCTTAAAGTGATAGCTTGCCATTCTAACACAAGCCTCAGTGCACCACGCTTAGCAGACTTGCCTATGGAGACAGCTGAATGTTGCTTCAGGCCACACAAATCTGGCTGGGATTCAGTACAATACCAGGACAAACACTCCCTTCATCTGCAGAGGAGGTGTGAACCCCAAATCCCAACTCTGCAGATTTGAATAAGACCTGCCTGTGTCCCTTCTTCCCCCAAGGGGAGCTCTGGCCCAAGTCACTGTTGCTGAGCAGACTTGGACCTTACTTTTTTCTTATTCCTTCCCTCCCTGCTGACACTACTTCCCTTCTTCGCTTTCCTGGCATATGGGAGAACCATCCTGTTCTCGAGGCTATTTAGCTGAATTTGCCCTGGCCGTGCCAGTACCATGTCTGGGTTTTGTTACCTAGGAATATCCGGGGGCATGAGATAAACTGGCACAAATAATCACCAAAAGCTACGTTCACAACTGACTGTGCTAAAAGTGAATCTGCCTCAGAGCTGTGTGCGTGCAGCTGGGGCTTGCAGCCCCCTCCCCCTTGCTTGAAGAGAAATAGCACCATTGCTTGCCTGGGTCTGTCTGAGCCACAGAACAACAGCTGGATCGGTGAATAAGGTTTGCAGAGAGGTCCTGCTGCTGTTCTGCATGCCAGATTCCCACAGAATTCCTAGTAGGTTGCATTTTTTTAAATTTATCCTTAGTACTTAACCCTGAGGTAGATTAAAATTCTACAGGTGAGAAACCTGAGGTACAAAGGTCAAGGGGTTTCCCAGGCTCCTGCAGTTTGTGAGCTGGAATTGGAACCTAGAGAGCCCTGGAAACCAGTCATTTGGTCAGGCCACTAGGCTGAATATATGTAACTCTTTCTTGTGCTGGTGTGTGCGCAGGTGTGTCTATGTGAGTATGTAGAGTGTGTATATGTAACCCACACATCTAGTGTGGTTCACTGTCCCATGCAGTGGCACCTAGACCACAGCAACAGATAAAATCAAGAGACCTCTACAACCTAGGTTGAGAGTCAACTGGCTTTATAGCTCAAGCTATAGAGGCTCCTACACTAAGGTCCCAGGTTCAAATCTGCCTAGGGGTGGTTACATGTTCATATGCATGTGGGTGCGGAGTATATTTTCTCCCTTTCCAAAGCTAATCTTATTCCACAATCCTGCCCAGCCATATTAAATATGAGAAGATTGATGCAGCGTTGCTCGGTAAATTAATTTTTTTCATTTAAATCATTGCGCTGGGGTGTGGCTGGGAACAAGGGGTTCTGTTTTCAGGCTACCCCAGGGAGAGATGGCTGCTCCAGCTCTCTCTCACTACAGCAGTTTGAGGCCAGGTGAGAAGCGCCTCTCCGTGACCGCTGCAGCTCCAGGGGGCACAGGTGGAGAAGGGGTGGTTGTCCTCTGGGGTGGGGTATAGACAGACACTCTAACAAACAAACTCTCTGAAATATATGGTAGATAGCTGTCCCTTTCTCTATCCCTGCCCTCTGCTGCCCCAATGGGATTATAGCTGTCCTGGTCTCCATCTCTGGCCCCTTGCTGCCGCCTTGTGGTCATTCTGTAGTATAACTCACTTCCTGCCACACCCCTCCCTTTCCATTTTATGAGAAGCAGTTGCATTCCAGGCACATCCCATTGTTTTGGCACAAACAACCCCTGACCTTGCTTTAAGCTTGATAAGAGGAAACTGCAAAGTGAATTTGGTGGTCCTAGCTCTTACAGTTTAGGAGGAGTTCTTGAACAAACGGACTCAGACAGATGCACACACACATTTTAAAAACATAAGAGCTACAGAGCTCTGTGTAAAGAAAGATATGACATGACTGAGTCATGCAATATTTTGCTTTATTTCCTGCTGTGTGACAGATTCACTGTAGACCAGACCCTACTTCTGTTATAGTCAGTAATTTTTTTTCCATTGATTTCAGTGAGGCCCCAGTGCCATGAGCAAATCACTTGTTTATTTAACATTTATAGTGCAAAGTAACACATGGAGGCTGACCAAGTCAGGGAACCATTCCTCCACATCCAGCTCTGTGAAATGGAGAGATAGATCTCCCTAACCTAGAAAGGGTGGGGATGTCACAGCACTTGCGTGTGTGTCTTTACAAAGTGCTTTGACATCCCCAGGTATAGGGTGCTACGTACACAGCATTTTTATCATTATAGAACTAGATTAAATGCAAAATAATTGTTACTATTGGAGAATTCAGCCAGTTTCCCAAACATGCCTCCTCTTCTGAGGTGAGGCGGACAAGTGGGCAGCTGTAGCGCACTGATCTAGGTAAGACTCTCCGTGTGATAATTTCATGGCTTTGTTGATGAAGGCGACTGCACTGATTCAGCTCAGTGTCACCTATTCTTCCATGGAAATGTTAAGGGGCCTCAATTGTAACATGTCCTGATAAAAAACTGGTGGATTTTTTCTAGTAGCGTTTAGTTCACGGAATAAATCTGCTAGCTCAGCTCCCAGCTGACAGGCCTTCTCTGAAGTTGCCTGTCATCCTACAATGTCCCCTTGGGAGAATTCTGTTCTTGACAGGCTCTGGGGTAACACATATACATGTGCGTAGACCTTCCCAACCCCACCCTTTCTAGGTTAGGGAGATCTCTCTCTCCATTTCACAGAGTTGGACGTGGAGGAATGCTTACCCCAGAGCTTGTCAAGGACAGAATTCTCCCAAGGGGACATTGTAGGATGACAGGCAACTTCAGAGAAGGCCTGTCAGCTGGGAGTTGAGCTAGCAGATTTATTCTGTGAACTAAATGCTACAGGAAAAAAATCCACACTCTCTAATTCCTTGGATATAAAAGGAATACTTAATAGCAAACTGCTGGAGATACGCTTCCTGTAATCCCTTGCTTGATGCCAGATGGAGCCTGGGCTTTCAATTCCATATTCCTGTGAATAAGAGAGTACATAGTCCTGAATATTATGGGTGTAGATCAGCCTGGGGATCATGCAGGGCCCTCCAGGCACGTGAGCTGTGCTTTCACGGCTCATCTTGAAGATGATAATCTCTTCTTAACAGCATGGCCCAGCAGTAGTTCTGTTGTTAAATCCGATCCATGTGTATGTGTGGTGGAGATTGCAGTCACATTCCTATTATCTTAGAGTTACTTGCAGTGAATCAGTGTAATCTGTCTATCTGCAGAGTTCATTGTCATATATACCAGGGCTAGCTTGGTGCAGTAGATTGGAAGCCCGACATTCAGAAACCTTTTTCCAAGTGCATCCTTGCCGTGAGGGCTGGGTGAATGCTGCATAAAATCTCCAGTGAATAAGGTTTGCAGGTGAATTCAGCTCTGCCAGGCTTTAAAAAAGAGCTGAAACCTTTCCCTGTTCTGGAAAGCACAATGCTTAAAGTTTAAACATATGCTCAAATGCTGTCCTGAATCGGAATGCTTTCTGGTCCCACTCATCCAGTCAAAGACCAGAAACAATACCATGTGTCTCTTAGTGCTCCCCTTTAGTGCGGCTTGAATGGTGAATCGTTGTTGAGGATTTTTTTGCTCTCTATCTCCAGCTCTCAACAAAGCCGTTTTGTTGGGTTAAAATAATCAGGGAAAAGAGAGGGAGCTGTGTCAGTCTGTACCTGTAAAAACAAGAAGGACTCCTGTGGCAACTTGAATTCTAACAGATTTATTTGAGCATAAGCTTTTGTGGATAAAGACCTCTTTGACACTATGCATCTGACAAAGTGTTTTTTACCCAGGAAAGCATATGCCCAAATAAACCTCCTAGTCTTTAAGGTGCCGCAGGAAACCTTACTGATTTTGCAGGGGGGAAAAAAGACAGTTTAAAAAAAAAAAGAATGAATCTGAGTTAGTTGCAGCCTGCTCAGGAATACTGTGAGCTGAAAAAAAATGAGTTAGTTAAATAATTTATTTGTAGCAAACAGTTTGCTCAGTTCTATGTATGGCATCTCACTTTAGAGTGGAGATAAAAGTTGCTTTGGAGAACAATGTGCATCTCATAGGGTGTAGCATAGAACTGACCTTGTGGCAATATGTGGCTGAGAATAACTCGAATGCAGGGACTGCTGGGCTGCGTCAGACGTAGGGCCACCTATTCCCGTATATTGTGCTTGCTAACGGAAGAAAGGGGCAAAGAGGGCAAACACCTTAGAACCCATCAATTCAAAAGGGGCTGGGGGGCCGAGCCCTTTAAATTGCAGCTAGAGCACCACGTGGCATGCTCTAGGTGGCTCTTAGGGCTTGCCTGGCGAGGTGGGGAGCACCATACGGTGTGCTCCAGGCCACGTTGGGAGGGGTGGCACTGCAGTCTGGCTGGTGCTGAGGGCTGGATGCCCTTGGCCCTGCCCCTTCTGCCTGAGACCCCACCCCTTCTGGGAGCATGGAGCCGGAGCCTCCTCTCCTCCCTTTCCCAGGGGCATGCTGGGACTTACTGGTCTGAAAGCCCCTGGAGTGGGCATAGTTCTGCTTTGGCACAGTGGATGGGGCAACACTTGGGGCTGTGCGCAGGGCTGGCTGTTAGCTCTGCTGGCTCACACTCTCTTATTTCCTACAAGATGGGGGCAGACATGTGCCCAGCTGTGCAGACTGGTGTTGTCAGTGGGGTACAGTGGAGATCAAAGAGCATTTACAATGGGGCCCAAGCCCCACAGAGCATCTCTGATCAAAGTCCCTGCGCTTTGGCTTGGAATGGGGAGATTCTGCCCATCCTTAATCCCTTCTCAGTCAATCCCCATGAGAATAAATGCCCCTATTTTGGCCATAAAGTCAGTTTCTTTCGCTGTATTCTCGCACCCATCTCTCTCTGCTGCCCAGCATTTTCAGACATCAGCGCAATGCGCGAAGCAAAGCCATTTTGCTGGGTGGGCAAATGGATGTGTAATGCATGCACAACATCGGCACACTTCACTGCGTGTAGCAATAAGGTATTGCACTCAAGCTAAACTTCCTGAGCTCAGCTGGTTTTGAAAGAATTGAGTATGGAAATAGCATTGAAGCAGCAGCTGTAAGAAATGAGTGAAGTCAACGGTGTGGTATTAACACAGATGAGTAATGTCGGAGAGAGCGGGGACCATAGCAGCATCTAATAATAATCAAACGGGGCTCTTATATAGCACTCTTCATTGGCAGATAGGGTGGCCATTTGTCCTCTTGGATAGTCCTGGTTTTTGCTACACTGTCCTCTGTTGATATGAAATGGGACACCCTTATGGCCCTTAAGTAAATAAACCGGTGCATCCCAGTTCATCAGTCCTGCAAGAAGAATCTGGCAGGCTGGGACGCTCAGCTGCAGCTGCTCCCAACCAGGCTGGGCTCCCAGGACTTTCCTGCAGGCTGCCTTGCTAAGCCGCAGGCAGCCAAGAAGATGAAAGGCACTGGTTGGGGGAGTGTGCATCCCCCCACAATCCGGGTCTGCTCCAGCTCCTAGCCCCTCCCTCCCAGAGCCCTTTCAGGAGGGCTTCAGGCACATATACTGCATCTTTTTCCTCTTCCCCTGACTATCAGGGACCGAGGGGTCATGGCTCAGCTTGTGCCTTCCTCTTGCTCCTGGCTGCCGAGGGGAGGGCAGAGGAGGATGCAGCAGGCTGTGAACTTTCCCCCTCGCTCCCTGAGAGTCACAGGAACAGGAAGAAGAGCAGCAGCGACCTGATATGTGCGACTGCAGCCATGCCTTGCCTTCCCAAAATGGCACCCTGCCCCCCCCCCATTCATCCCTACAGCCCCAGCCCTGGGCCTTACCACCCCCAGCCCTGACTCCTGAATCCCTCACATCTCACAGTCTGGGCCCCCTATGCACTAAATGCAACTGTCCTCTACTCTTGAAGTATCTTGACCACCCGTAGCGCTCCAGCTGCATCAAAAAAGGAGCTCTGCATGAATATCACTATTTTACAGATGGGGAAACTGAGGCACAAAGCACTGCAGTGACTTGCCCAAGGTCACACAGCAGGCCAGTGGCAGAATCAAGTTGCTTCAGCCCCAGTGCTTTATCCACTATGCCACACTTCACCCGTGGTGCCCTTAGGTAATGCTGCCTTTCGTCTGGCTGTTGGAGACCAAAAATCTCGACTCTAACCCTACTGTGGCCACACTCTCAGGATTTACCTGCCCTCAGTTTTTTCTCCTAACATGTGCTGCGTTTGCTAGTGCTGGTACAGACCGGGCTTTGGGGCCTGCGGGCATGTTGATCATCGTGTCACTAAGCTGTTCTGAACAGGGCCAGATGCAGGGTTCAACTCAGCTAGTGCCTTCCACATCGCTGCCACCAACAGGGCTGCTGTGGTGGTGGCAAAGGTGGGCGATTTGGGGGAAATGAATCTGTTAGGCAGAGTCCACACTATAAATGGGCTCCCACAGGCTAGTCACTCAGTTGCTCTGTGCCTCATCGTGCCCATTAATAGTACTGGCCCAGCTTTGTAATGCATTTTATTTCTCCATCTATACACTGGTATTCTTGCTACAGCGAATGGTATTTGGAGGTGGTTAGGCTGGTCACTATGGCCCATGTTTTCAGAGCTATTTGATTTCAATGGGAGTTGGAATTTCCATCGGCTACTTGATTAGTCAATAAGGGGGGAAACTGCAGAGCTGCAGTGGAGTTAGTTCCTGGCCTTGGGAGCTAATGCCGCTGCGGCTCTGCCTTTTAAATGGAGTAAGAGCAGCCTGGCTCTTACTCCATTTAAAAAACAGAGGCGCAGCTTCTGGGACCGGGCACTAGCCAGGACAGCTGAGTCCTAGCTTGTGCCTGATCCTTTGCTGCATCTCTGTGTCCCTCATGCCGTGGAGACAGTGCTGGGGGGTGCATTTATGCTTACATTCCTAGCCTAAATGCTTTTCAGATCTGGGCCTGTGTGTGTCTACAGATACATCGCCAGCTCCACACACAGGGACCCTGTGTTAGGAAACTTCCATGCAGACTTTGAATTGAATCCTTGCATGCTCCTGTCAGATATGGCCCTGCAGGGCATAGCCTGTGCCAGTGCAACTTGTTGCTATGGTGACAGTGTAGGAGAGAGGTGGGCTCTCCTCCCTCTCTGGAAATAGGCTGTGTGAGCCAGACACTCAGCTGGTGTGTCTCCCCAGTGGTGCTCCCTTGATTGATGAAGCCGTGCTGACTGACTCTGGAAGCCACACACCCGGCCCAATTATTTTGCTCATGCCCCTCACCGATGTGCTTGTTGCTGCCTCTTACAGAACAGCTGTTGTGTGGCTGTGCAGTTGCCGGTGATTAGAGACTCTTAATGCCCCTCTTCTTCACCATGGTGATCAAATTTTGAATTGGAGAATGAGATTCCCCCCCCCCCTAATTTTCTCTCCTCCTTGTAGGTGTAAAAACGTGCCAATTCCGTTCAAGCCTCCAGGCCTCCTCTAGCGACTGGTCAGAGCTCTGCTGCGCAGCCAGGTGCACACATTCTGCTTTTACATACTCTGGGCCTGCTTGTGCCACAGTGGTGCTGGGCCACGCTGGGAATGGTGGAAAATGGGTTCCTGGAGTGCAGGACTGTGCTTTGAAGGCACTGCTGATCACTGAGGCAGGTCAGGGCTTTCCCCACCCCCTTCGCCTTTACACACACATACACATAGAGGTGTAATGGCTTTTCAGGTATCACACCACTGTTCAATAGTGGAGCCAAAACCGTGACCCCGGAGCATTGTTCCCTCTAATTTTTTTCCCTCTTTGCATGAAATAAATTTTATTATATGCACCAAAACAGGTGTGGATGTGCACCACCTATAGAAACACATGTTACTAGCGGTTGGTGGCTCTGGGTGCTCTGCTAATCACCTGGGCAGCATTTGAATCTCTCCTTGGTGGCTGCCCAAGCACTTAGCTTAGAGGGAACACTGCCTGGGAGCCAAGATTCCTGGGTCTAACCACAAAGCTCTTTCCACAGGGACGGCTTGGTCAGGCTGTGATGGGCCCCTTGCTTCCTGGTGGATGAGACTGCCATGCTGATGGTGCCACTACAACCCCCCTCCCCTTGTATGCCCCCTTCTCTCACTGCTGCTTGATCAATGGTGTAAAAGTGACTTGGTTCCCACAGATATGGGAGGGAAGGGGGGTTCCAGTCGCCTGCCCTCGAGAAGCCACTAGCCTTGCTGCCAGCTAACAATATAACTTTTTATACCACAGCTCCCCCAGTAGGTGGCAGACAAGAGCCTGGGCCCGCTGGTAGATATCCTGAAAGACAAGGTAAAGAATCTCAGTGGGTCCTCATCTACTGCAGTGCACTGACTTGGGGGTCCTGTGGGTTCCGGCTCCTCCTTTATGCCAAAATGCTTGGAAAGGGTGACAAAGCAGATGACACAGTTAATGGAAAACAGGGAGACTATTCATAATCAGGGCTACTGGACCTAAACCGTCTCTTCTGCAGTTTGCCCATCTGATTCCTGGTATTTAACAAACACCGTTTCAGATGTTTTCATATTGTGAATGGCCTCTTCTGTGCATCAGGGCAAGACATTCTTCTAGGCGAGTGGCCTGTTGGTATGGTAACTAGCATACCCGTAATGACACATGGCTTAGAAAAGGCGGATTAATGACTGGCACTGGAAGGAGATTGCTCTGTCTCTCTGTGTTTAGTCCATGTGCCTCAGTGACTCACCTCTCCATGTGGTTGCCATTTCTTTCATTCTGCACAGTAAAGATGGATTGAGAGGCTAAGTATCTGCCAACGTTAATTGACAGGCCAGGCCAGGGGACTCACTTTCTGAGCAATTTTGCAGTTGTCTGTGATTTATTTAAAGCTTTGCTTTTCCTCTTAGAAGGCCAAATTCTGCTTTCACTTATCCTGGTGTAAATCAGGAGGATCTACTGATGTCAGTGGGGTAACCTGATTTGCAGTTGAGTAACGGAGAATAGAATTTGGCTCCTGTTCTCTTAAATAATAAAATGAGATGAAAATGCCTAACTAAGATAAATGCCGTCTTTCACCTACTTGTCCTGGGGAAACACACAGTGCCTCGTCTTGACTTTCAGGATGTTAATTATAAACATTCCATCTCCTCTGTTAATTCCCATGAACAAGGTGCTGGTGTATTTCCCTCAGGCTTTCATCCCAAGATCTGAGAACAGAAATGGGTCAGCAATCTATTTCCGAGCTTTCAGGTTTTCTTTTACTTGAGCCCTTGGTACTTGGGGAATTCTGACTCAGCAAGAGATGGGGTTGCTGTATAGCCCCTCCACCACTTACGGCTTAAACCCAGGGCAAAGGAAGATGTGTGAGAAGCCCATTTTGTAGCCATGACCTGATACAAAAGCAAAGCACCTCGCATATGCATTAGGCAGAAGTGTAAAGAGAAGAGTTATTCTGACATCCACTGAGCAAAATGGAGTAAGAAATAATCCAGGATGAAGTTCATTTTTCACTCACCATGGATTTCCTCCCTGCTTAATTTACTAGCCAAATCAGCTGTAATCCAAGCAGCCATCTCGACTGAGGGCAGCTGTTTGATCATAAACCGAGCTGCTTATAAGTGGAGATGCACGGGTTCTGCAGCAAAATTAACCACTCAAATGCAAAATGCGTTGGGCATGCTCATGCACCTTCATTTTCTTCATTCCTCATGCCACGTCCATTCCTGTGGTATCTGAGCACCTAAGTGGTGGGGACAGGTGAGAAGCATGGCCACCGGATGCCCAGGCCCACATGGTAGGCAGGAGACCTGCTTCCCCCTTTTAATGTTTGCTTTTTGAAGGAGATTGTTTTACTCACATGGAGGCTTGGGAGAAACCAATGTAAAGCTTGCCCCTTAGGTATGGGTAGTGCAAGCCTGGGCATTGTATGCATATGGCACAGAAGCCAAGCAGAGCTCCCCCAAGTTCCTTAGCATGGGTTCTCTCTTCCCACAGCACCAGAAGGGGGAAAGTGCCTGTATAAATGCAGTGCAGTCCCATAGGATATGGAATGTCATGTTTGCTTATGCCAATCAGAGCATGAGAGTGGGGCTGCTGGGCCCCATCAATGGTACGTCTTCTGCTGCTAGCCAGTGGCAGAGGCTTTAGGGCAGTTCTGAGGGATCCATCCCTGGTCTTCCAGTCCCAGCTGTTGGCACTTAATGGTTTTAGGATGTGCCTGACCCTCCTGGCTCACAGCCATTGCTGGGCCGTACAGAGATCAAATCCTCACAACAGGTACCAGGTCGGTGTCACCATCCCCATGGGAAAGGGATTCCAGTGCTCATGTCAAGTTTCAACCATGCCGAAACCCATCTGTGGCTGGAATTTTCACGCCCTAACTGGCAGCGGGTGACTCCATCCAGGGTGCTGACTTTGAAAATGAGGACAGGAAATGCTATTTAGCATAATAAGGCTGAGATCAGACCTCCCCCTTCTGTGAAGGAGTCCACAGCGAGCAGTGCAGTTGGCCTAGTAGAAGAGAAGCAGAGGGAAGAGGGTTTAAGATTGATAACAGGATCCAGCGACCAGAAGTGGAAGGCAGACACATTCCAGACCACCAGTAAAGCGTAAATGTGAGTGAGAACTGCTGAGGCAGCTTACCAGGCATTGTGGTAGCTTCGCCATCCCAGGCAAGTGAAGACCTCCTCTAACTCAGACAGGAATGATGTAGGGACAGTGTTCATGTTTGTGTTGTACAGGAGGCCAGACTAGATCAGGGGGCTTCATTGCACAGTGACCCCCTTCTGGCAACAGAAATTACTACATGAATCCGGGGAGAAGGGAGGAGGAGGTGAACCCAGAGCTGCTCAGACCTGAAGCCTGAACCTGGCTGCCAGGGCTTTGGCTTGAGCCCCAGCAAGTTAACATCTTCACACAGGACTCCATTAAAACAGGGTCGGACTTGTGACTCACTTTGGGGTCCTGACCAGTGTTCCTGCTAATCTTTTCCCTCCATGTGTGGAATAATTTTATGTGCACTGAGGCATATTTAAATGTGCACCACCAGGAGAAACACAAACCTTCCTCATCAGCGTGTCTCAATTCAATACTTGTTTTCTCTCACCCAGTGAGCCAACCGATGGGCCCACCCCAGACAGACCTTGCCTATTCAGCAGCAGTTCCCAGGGATGAGAGAGGAGGTGGTGGTGGTGGTTATGCGATGCCTGCAGCCAGAGAGGAGAGGGCCACGCGCCAGCCTGCCCCAAAAATGCAAGCCACCGCCCTGCCTGTGCCAGCTGCACCTGTGCGTCAGCTCCCGCCGCCTCAGGATGATGAAGAGGATGAGGCAAACAGCTACGATTCCGACGGAGCAAGTACGTAGCCTTGTGTGGTACCAGCCAGCACTGGTGCAGATGGGTTATTTTGAGCTGCCTAAGAAAAGCCACAAATACTGGGCTGGATCCTGAATTGCCGAGGACCTGCCTTTCCCTCTGGCTTCACCAGTGTTCAGCCCCTCTTGAACTTAGCCCCTTATTCAGAGCGGAGTGGAGATGGTTCAGAGGGTTGCATTGCGGGGAATATGACTGTAAGTGTGAGGTCAGCAGGTCTCTGCAAAGTGCGCCTTGTGAGAAACTGTTCTGTTTTTTTGTGTCACCTTATACTCTTGAATGTTTTATATTCAGCAAAAAAAACCCAAACCAAAAACAAAAAAACCCCCACTGTCCTTTTTAAGTGACTGTAGCTTTGATCCTCTGAGGCTCATGTCATGTTCCCGGCATCCACTAAGTGCTTTTAATGCTTGGTAAATAAATAATCAGGGGAGGGAATTGTGCTCTTTTGTGACTCTGTTCCTCTCTGACTGAAAATAACAAGCCATCTCCAAAAATGCAGCTTTTGAGTTGAATAATTCATCATTTTATGAAGGAGCCCAAGAGTCTAAATGGCAACTCTATGCAACTTGGTTTTAAACCTTGAAAAAGGAGCCAGTAAAAAATACTGCTAATGTAGAGCCCCGTTAAAGGCACAGCATTTGCAAAGACTGAGAGGAGAATATGGCCTTGACCTAGAGTTAGATTGTGGAGACTTTCCTCATGCCGTGCTCTCATTGCTTTCACCATGCCTTTCAGAATCAGGGCCCATACTTTAAAGGTATATAGGTGCCTAAGTCTATGGTCCCAGGTCTTTATTTTACTCTGTCTAGTATATACACCACTATGAGGTGGGTATGTGTGTGCAAATGCCCACGTCCACATTTGTACACACATGAAGAAAGTTCAGCTGAAGTCTCTCTTCCCCCTTTAGCTGCATGAAATGCCATTTGACAGATCCATCGTATAAAGGAGAGCCCCTTGTGGTTTCAGTACTTCTGCACTAAGATTCCACCCTCCCCCCCCCCCCATTTTAATCTATGAGCTTACTGACCATAAGAGTGAAGATCAGGAGTCCCGGAAAAGCATCACTTTACGTTTCAGACCTTTTTCTGGGGAGAAGGGTGAGGACTGTTTGGCACCTGTGGCAGTGCATAAATATTAACCAGAGAGGAAAGTGGCCATGAAGGAATTTAATTCAGATGGAATTAAAGCTTTCCTCTCTCTCCAATCAAATTTTGATGAGAACCCAGTGCAATGAGTGTGCCGAGCCCAGTCTAGAAACCTGAGGTAATTGTCTGTCTCTGCTCAGTTGAGAGAAGTGGCTGAAGTTCAGGGCTAAAGTGCATGAGCAGAGATGTAAGTTGCATTGTGTAGCTGCTTTGAGCCTTCCATATGTCTGACTCGCACTGTCACTCTCTCGTTTGCATGCTGAGCACTAAACTCCGCTAAAATTCTGTGGCCCTTCCTTTGTGTTCCAGATAAATGTTTGCATTGTTCTGTTCTGACAATGTTCCGACTACGGCAGAGCCATCCTTACCCGTATGCAGAATATGCAGCTGAATAGGGCACCTGAAAATTTGGGGGCACCCCTGGGTCTTAATGTCCACCCATCAGCCTCTTCCTATCCCTATTCTGTGGCTCTGCTTCCTCTGGAGAGGATCTAGTTAACTTAATAGTGTCAAAGCCTGCCAGAGCCATTTGCAGAACAGGGAACCCACGAAAGAGTCTTTTGAGTGGTAATGAAGTGAAGCTCAGATATACACTGTCAGTTTCTGAATTTACTGTGTGAGTCCACAGGAGCTTTATTAAATATTTTTAAAACAAGTTGTAAACTAGTGTGTTGATGTGGATTATAAAAATCGCCATCTTCCCCCAGCTGCCATGGAGCGTAGGGGGCACCAGTTTAAGATTACAGGTTGGGGCTCCCTGGTCTGCCACCTTCAGGACTTGAGCAGTCTTGAACCAGACAGTTTGCCAGACCAAGGGAAGACAGTGCTCCCCCTGGTGGCCACCGGCCCATCTCTGGGCTCCCTCTTCTGGGGCTCACTAACCTGCCACTGGCCCCACTGCTGCTGGCTGCCCAACCTGCTGCCGGCCCTACTGCCACTAGGGCTCCCTGACTACCACCAGCCTGCTGCTGCTGGTCCAGCTGGGTCTCCCCAGCCGCTGTCAGACTCTGTCCGGCTCCCCCCCTTCCTGCCAGACCGTGGATGTTGCTGGACCAGAATGTTGGATTTGAGCGGTTCAGCTTCTACTGCATAGGGCCCCATAAATCCTATGGATGACCCTGGACTACATTAGCTTAGGAGTTTGGCCAGGAGTCGCTGTGATGGTGGGTTAGCTGGTGATTGTGTACGATTATGGCTGCAGTGCTTTAAAAGCCCTCTAAATTTGTGCACACCGTGTTTCATCTGCAATCACAAGAGCAAAAGGGAGCATATCACTCAAGTCTGCAGACCAGGTCATTAGAGGCTATCCATCACATTCAGTAAGTTTTGTCCATGGTCCATTCCGGAAGTTAAATTAGAATCTGGCTTCAGGTGCCTTTATGACATTTGACACTATACAGCTAAAATATCTTGGATGCCATAATGCTGTTGATAGACATGTCTTCATGATGTGACGCAGCATGGTGCCTCCAAGAAGTGTGGGCACAGGGGTGCTGACCTTTTTGGAGAGAGCAGCTGAGGTCCTGGTCAGCATTTTAGAAAGGCATTTCTGCCAGACATGAGTTTAGGAGGAGGCTCGCCAGGCAAATGGCATGGAGAACTGGTCGGAACACTTTCCAGGCAGTGAAATCTTATTGCAGGAGACCCAGTACAAGCCCCTCCTTTGCGTGAATTAGGGTGGTCTGGTATGAAAAACTTGTTTGAATCAGGCAGGCAGGGACTTTAAACCAGGTCTTCCCCTCCCTCCCCCATCTTTCTATGACAATGTTTGAAAGACTAATTTGTTTCAACGTGGAATGAAAACACATTTCAGAACCTTGGGAGTTGCCATGAGATGGGTTGGTTGTTCTCTGGCATGGCACAATGTGGGAGGGATGGAGTGGATGCCCTCCCTCCCTCCCTCCCTTAGTGCTGCCCTGCTTGTGAGGCTGGGAGCCTCCAGGGTTTCATATTGATATCACTAGGGGGTGGAGTAGATGAAGTGTCTCCATTGTACTTAATAAGCCCATTGCTTCCCTTTTCCTCTCCCTTCTTGCTCATTAGCCACGCTGGGGGCGATGGAGTTCAGCCTGCTCTACGACCAGGAGAAAAGCTCTTTGCACTGCACGCTCATCAAAGCAAAAGTAAGTGCATCCCTGCGGCAAAATGAAATGACTTGGGAGTAGGCCCGCAGGCAAAGCCTGATTCAGTTACAGAGGCACCTGCTTGCTCCACATAGACCAGGACACTGTCCTCCCTTGGAAAAGTGCATTTCGGAACTCCCCGCCCCCCCCCGTTTTCCTCCATTTCCCAAGACCCATTCTGGTTTCCCTTCAGCTGAATGCAATGGGACTGAAGCTATTTCTGCCACTGTCCCCCTCTCTCCATGGGCAGTGGGTGCACCTACAGCCCCACCTCCTCTGCTGAGGCCCCACCATGGGGAGGGGAGGAGGCAGAGCAGCCCAAGCACATCCGTGTCCCCCACCCACTATGAGTAGCAGAAGAGAGGGGGCATGAATGCGCCTCAGCCTCCCTGGAGCACCGGGCAGGGAGGAGGCCTCATGGACCGCACTAGCCTGTTCCTCCCTGGTCCCTGGAGCACCAGAAAGGGAGGAACGTCATGGCCTGAGCCAGCCTGAATCTCCCTGACCCCTGGAGCACCAGGAAGGAAGGAGGCCATGCGGCCCAAGTCTCCCCAGTCCCCAGAGACCCAGGGAGGGAGGAGGCTATACAGTCTGAGCCTCCCTGGCCTTCCCAGCTCTTGGAGCACTGGGGAGGGAGGAGGCTGCCCAAGCTGGCCCAAGCTTCTCCAGCCCCCTAGAGCATAGGGTGGGTGGGCACTGGGGGCAGCAATACTCTGCCCCTAGAATGCCTACAGGAAGTGTTCTTGGGGCGGAGCATGGGCAGAGCCGTGCCTGGCAGTTTGGGAAGGCAAAGCCTTCCCCCGCCTAGGCTGCCAGACACCAGGCGACCCACACAGGCATTGCTAACAAGGATGCATGATGTCCATTTCTCTAGTAGCTGCGTGCTAGAGGTAATAATAATTCCCATAAGGGTGAGGTGCAAGATTCTCTGCCCTTCCAGCTCTCTGCAGACTTGAGAGGAGTTAGGACTACATTGGGCATCTTTCCAGCTCTAGAGCTCTTCCTGGTTACGAACACAAGAACAGCCATACTAGGTCAGATCACAAGGGCCATTTATCCTAGTATTCTGTCTTCCCACAGTGGCCAATGCCAGGTGTTTCAGAGGGGATGAACAGAACAGGGAATGTTCAAGCAAACCATCTCCTGTCACTCCTGGTCTTCACAACCTCCTCTGGCAAGGAGTTCCACAGGCTGACAGTGTGCTGTGTGAAGAAAACCTTCCTTTTGTTTGTTTTAAACTTGCTATTTATTTATTTCATTTCGTGACCCCTAGTTCTTATATTGTGCGAATAAGTAAATAACTTTTCCTTATTCACTTTTTCCACACCAATCATGATTTTCTAGACCTCTATCATATCCCCCCCCTAAATCTCCTCTTTACTAAGCTGAAAAGTCCAAGTCTTTTTAGTCTCTCTTAATATGGGACCCGTTCCAAACCCCTCATCATTTTTGTTGCCCTTTTCTGAACCTTTTTTGAGATGAGACGACCACATCTGTATGCAGTATTCAAGATGTGGGCATACTATGGTTTTATATAGAGGCAATAAGATATCCTGTGTCTTATTCGCTATCCCTTTTTTTAATGATTCCTAACATTCTACTTGTTTTTGTTTTATTGACTGCCACTGCACATTGAGTGGATGTTTTCAGAGACCTATCCACAGTGACTCCAAGATCTGTCTGTTGAGTAGCTGTAGTTAAATTAGTCCCCATCATATTGTGTATATATAGTTGGGATTATTTTTTCAATGTACATTACTTTACATTTATCAACATTAAATTTCATTTGCCATGTTGTTGCCAATCACTTAGTTTGGTGAGATCTTTTTGAAGCTCTTCACAATTGGTTCTAGAGATTTTCCCTGTTCCAAGAGTCAGGAACATCTTGGAAACCTCTGCTGTCTCCAAAAGTAGCAGAAGTAGGTTTCCTCAATGTTGGAGGTAGTGAGCCCTTGTCCTGCCATACAGGAAAAGGTAGATGGGACAGTCTTGTTTCAGGCCATTAATGATAGCAAGGTGTGGACTCAGTCTAATAGCTAATCGTAGCAAACACTCCCGCTGAGAATGATCCTCCCAAAACAGCCCGTCCCTAGAGACAGTAAATTGCATCATCCACTCTAGTGTTCCCCTCCCACGTATCTGCTGTAGTAGACTTGGGTAGATGGGATAGTTAAATCAAAGTGGTAAGGCCACTAGGTCCTTGATAGGTCCCCAGATGAAGAGTCAGGTTGCTAGGGTGATGTGTCTCTGAACTAGAATCCCTTGGCTGGGCTATGTCCTTAGGAGAGGTGGTCATTTATTGTAGCAGTTTAGCAGATAATGGAGGCTTGAGCCAGTGTCGGAGGCCACATGCCAGGAGCCAGCATCACATGTTTGACCTGAGCCTAGTAGGAGGCAATCTATGCGTGAGCGTACAGATGCCTGTCCTGCATCAGAGATGCTGAGTACACTGTAATTACCCACCAGTTTGCTCAGGTGTAATTGATTTCCTACAGTCATCTCATGGGGTTATCAGGGTTACTTCTGCCCATAGGCAAAGGGTTGATTATAGCAACGGTAACCATGACAGCTACTTGAGCTATGCTGAAAGAAATCACCGAGTTGATTCCATCTCCTTTAACCACCTGCATGAAGCATTCATACCAAGGTTTCTAGAGCTGAATAGGGGTCATGCAGCGACAACAGCTGAGAAGTTAAGACATCACCCTTTAATTTCCTGATTCCTGTTTGCAATGATTTAGTTGACCTGCCATTTCTGTTTATACGCTCTATGGCAGCTAAACATTGCTTTCCAGGTAGTAGGTGCAATGAAACCCCAACCTGCAGCACCGGGAGTAATGAATTCGGTCCTAAAATTCTACCTTCACCCCTGTTAAAATGGTCAAGCAGATAAGTCCACGAAACCTCTGAACTAAACAGCACTGATTCAGATCTGAACCCAGAATTTGTTACTGCCGCTAGGTAACCCACTACCTGCAGACAGTCGCAGGTAACATACCTGACTACCCATGGGCCTGTAGCACTCACCTCTTATCTGGTTAGAGCAGATGACATCAAGTTACTTGAAATACAGCAAAGGAGCCAGTGCAGCCATTCTGCTATCTCTCCTGATGGGAAAGGGCTGCTCTCTGCAGAGAATATTTGCCAAGCCTCTGATGTGACAAACACAGACTGATTTCCCATAGCAGCGAAACGTCCCAAACCGAAACACCTGACAAAGGTGAATCCCTCTGCTAACTTCAAGATTGCACTGTAGGCAAACGCCTGCATTTCCAATCGCCATTAATGAGTTGGGTGCCTGCCTTAAATAGGCTTGATCTCCACTTCTTGAGCATCCAGCTCCTTTAAAGGTACCTTGGAGGAGGGTATCCAAAATCCCTAGTCGTGTGGGAAAATGTCAGCTCAAGCGCTTTCTGCTGCAGCCAACTGTGTTTCCATAGTTTGTGGTGAGGCCATAGGATGGACTTGCGCCCCCAGGGCCTTGAGAAACAGAGATAAATCCCTGAAGCCTGATTCTCCTCTCAATGTATAACCCCAGTAACTTCCACTGGAAGTGATGGGGGGAAGATCGTGTTAACATTTCACCTGTTCTGTAAGGAGAATGCCATTGAATGCTCAACTGATTCTCTAGAAGAAAGGGGTCTCTTCTCCTTGTGCTAACTTTACTGCCCCCCAGTGGTATCATTTCAGGCTAGTTTTTCAGACCCTTTTGTGTGGCTTGAAGACGTGTAAGCAAACCTTGCTTTCTTGACTGTGAGCTTGGAAGTTGGCTATAGATAATGCAGAACCGTCTTGTGAGGTCATGGACTCAAAGACAATATGACCAGGTCAGCAGTGGAAAGTAGAGGATATTTAGAGCTGAAATCTAAGTGCTGGTTGAGTATGGGGACTGAATATTGGGTTACTTATTCAGAATGAAGACACTTGCTTTATCCAGCACATACCTTCCCTTTATTAATTTCTGTTTCGTAATAAACTATTGCTAAATCCTTCACCCCTCCCCAGTGCATTTAAAGATAGCTAACCCCTTTCATTCTCTTTTAGGGCTTAAAACCAATGGACTCCAATGGTTTAGCTGATCCTTATGTAAAATTGCACCTGTTGCCGGGAGCCAGTAAGGTAAATATATTTCCATGAATTTGCTTTACTCTGTTATATTGAAACCCTGAACAAAAATATGACAGGACTGCTGTACGGTGCGGATTTTCCAATAGGCTGAGATGGCTGAATTCCATTAAAATTAACAGGCACTAAACATTCAAATCCTCTTGGTCGCTTTGGAAATCTCAGCTCGCAGGCTTACAGATATTCCACACGGATAGAAAAATCTACAATGCCGTGTTAATCTTGAGCATTGATTCTTTTTAAACAAAAAATAACAATAGCGTGGAAGGAGTGAGAACCGGTTGCAAAGGCAGCTGCTCTATTGTAGGGATGTAAAATCCCGTTTAAAAAGTTAACCAGTTACAGTATATGTTTAACCAATTAACTGACCACCACAGCTTGCTGCAGGTGAGTAGCTGCTCCATGCAGGCTGGGTTGGGCCTGTTGTGCCACGTGTGAGGGGCTACTCCGTCCAGGCAACAATTAACCAGTTACACCTGGTAAGGGTGACAATTACAAGGTGACTGGTTAACCGGATACCCATTTACATCCCTACTCTGTAGTTATTCTGAATAGTGCTGTGGTCTCTCTGATTTCGGCACACAGTTGCTCATTGTTGCAGTCCAGCATGTGACTCCTCAAGAAATTGGAGTCTTGGCCCAAGCAATCTCCCTGATGCTGTTGTTGCTTAGGAAGAATGATGCTTGTAGACACTATGATATAGGTCCTGGAAAATCAGAAGCATGAAACCTATAGACACTCGTTAGAGATGAACTACGCTAAATGTTCAGTGATTCCCTGACTCTCAGGAGCTCACACAGGTCTTCTAAGATATTTCCTATGGGATGACTGCTCACAAACATTCAGAAAAAGATACTTTCTGGGATCCTTGTGAGAGATTACAGCTCTGAACACCCCTTACCACGGTCAATGTTTGTATTTGGATGCAAACAGATGGGATGGGCTCAATGGGCTGAGCTAAAACCCCAGAGCTGAAAGCATTTGTTGCTACATTTTAATCATGTTGATTAGGGTGATGCTCAAGGACCCGTCAAGAGTGGGGCCTGTGGTGGGAGGCTCTGGACTAACATGGAGCAGGAGACACTGTCTGTCCTGGAGTGTTTTCAGCAACGCTCTCTGCTTTGCTTCAGCAGCTGCTCCTGCAAGGCAGAATTGGACTGGGTCTGGACTTTTCTTTCTCTCAGAATCAGCTCTATCTTTTGTGCCAAAGGAGAAGGATCCTCCTCCACCTGATGACTGGATTCTGATGCCCTCACTGTTGTTCCTTGTTCTGTGGATTGTCCCATTGAAGTCAGTAGTGTTACTAGCTGAGCAAAGTGCTTAATTTATTGTAAGGATATCGGAATCTCCTCATCGCTTTGGATGGAAATAAATAGGACACTGGTGAATAGGGTTAAGAATTGGCTATGCCTGGTGGTTTCTGTGAATGTAGGAGTGTTCCTGATTTCTCCGAGAGGTTGTCTTTTCAAATTGCTCATCAGTGCTGCATGTTTCACTGCTGCCTTGCAGAAGCGAGCAGCATACAGCACATCTTGAAAAACTAATCCCTAGTTAATGAGCACAGGGAAGCTTCAGAGAAGGTGACATTGTTAATGCAATGCGAAACATCTGACACAAAATCTAATTATTACTAGAGTTTGAAAAATCAATTTTCCTTTGAAGGTTCTGCGTGTTCTAATTAGAGCTGTGAAAAATATCCACCAAGTGAGGAAATGCTCCAATTTTTTTTCCCCTCATCAAAGAAAGCTCTGTAAACTCTCACTTTCAGGACCAGCTGAATTGAGTTCAGTGGAGAAAACTTCTAGAAAGAAATGAACATTGTTGGCATGCTGCCTAACAAATGACTCTTCTGTTTGCTATGGGAATCCAAAGATTTTTTTTCTTCATCTCTCCCTGGCTGAATTAGACTCCAAAAGAAATAACAGAAGTGCCAAACTCTTTCAAAATAACATTACTACAAAGTTTGTAATTTACACTTGCTCACTTTGGATCAGTCTCTCTGACTAGCTTGGCTCAAATAACACATCAAAAGAAAACCATTCCAGCCCACCTACAGAATACAGTGAGCAGAATCCATCCCTAGTGCAAGATTGGAGTAGTCCATGTCCATAATGTTTTGTGCTGGTCTTTCTTTCTCATCCTCTTTCTCATCCATTGAAAACATTTTCTCTAATCAGAAGGACCTGGGATTTTGCTTTTAGCCCCAGTTGTGTCTGTTTATTCAGTTCTCATGCATGGCTTATCTTTCTACTCTGCAACAGTGGAAGAAGGTTCCTAATCTTGCCCAGGCAGAGAAGCCCAGCCTGATATCTCAGTTAGTAAGAATATAAATTTTTCAACATGGGACAAGAGCTGCAGAAAACGAGATTTCATTAACTTGGGAATCATTTAATTTTCTGCTTGTACAAGGGCTGAGTGGGCCAATAACAAGCAAATATAAACAAGTGAGAGAGACGCAAGAAAGTTCCAGCTTTATAGGCTTTTCATTTATTATAGACGATTAAGTTCATTTCCTCTTTCCCAAACTACCATGGGGTGGTAAACACCTCAACTTCCCCCAGAAGAGGCGGCCAGTACATCTGACTCCGATTATGAAGACTGGAGTTTGACTCTTAAATGAAACTTCTTTGGATGGAGATTTTACTTTACAAACATAACTTAAAAGCCTTAGGTTAATGCCCTGTAATACTTTGCTTGGGTAGTGGGGCCAATGAAGTCAAAGATGGACTGGGAAGAAAGATTAGAGGACTGGCCCATTGTTTGCAAAATGTTTGACCTGGGGCTAGTTTAGGTGTGCATTTAGTTCTTTGTTTTAATTTTTGAAACCTCACAGTCAAACAAATTGAGGACTAAGACTCTGCGCAACACTCGTAATCCCGTGTGGAATGAGACGCTGGTGTATCATGGCATCACAGATGAGGATATGCAAAGGAAAACACTCAGGCAAGTTGAAGACAAAACCCCAGTGTCTTAAAGTGCACTGGGATGGGGAACTGGGTGAGGCTTCTGCAACAGGGATGGGTGTCATCTCCTTCAAGCAAGTGACCTTTGTAACCATGTATGAAGTCGGGCAGAAGTGGAGATGGATGGAAAATGTGTGAAGGAACAGCTTTCCAACAGGAAATACAGCTTACTGATAACCGCAGTGTTTCCTGGCGATGTGTCATTTTAGATGGAATTTTTGAGGGGGGGAAATTTCTGAATGATAATGTCATAATGTTTCACTTTGACTTCATCATGCTTTATTTCCTTTAACCTTGGGTACTATTCTACCTTAAATGATATATTATCTATCTAATAATAACTATTTCAAATTCTGTATCAAAATGAAACATTTTGCCTTTGTTGAAACTAGATTATTTTCACGTGATGGAATAAAAATGTCACTTCAGTGCTTCTGAAGTAACATTTTTCAGAATTTCTGTTCCATGGGAAATTTTAAAATGTGTCTTTTAATTTGTTCTAATTCAGAACAAAAAGTTGTCAGAATTTCCTGTGGGCCAGAAATTCCCTTTTCCAGCCAGCTCTTGTCAGCAGTTAGGACAAGGCTGCTTGATTTTTCAGGGGTCTTAGATGTGAGGTTTTTAGGCTTTGTGGTCTACATTCCCCCCTGCAAACAAATGTTCTGGGTCGCACAGCACAGATTTCTAATGGGAGGGTGTGTCAATCTGAACTGAGAAATGCCACAGCACATTCAGTATGAGGTCGCTTTTTCTTGTTCAATTCAGGATCTCGGTATGTGATGAAGACAAATTTGGCCACAACGAATTCATTGGTGAAACTCGAGTTTCTTTGAAGAAACTCAAATCCAACCAGAAGAAGAACTTCAACATCTGCTTGGAGAGGGTAATACCAGTAAGTCTCAGGAAGTTCTGCTTGGTCACCTTTGCTTTTGGCGCACAATATAAAAATAGTATTTAAAGGACTTTGGAGTGACAATGAATTGGAGATTCCCAGTGGCTGTGTGAATGGGAAGGTCTCTTGGAAGGTGTGCAGAATCTTAGAGCCAGTTTCTATGCTCAGTTCTGTTTGCATAAATCTGAAGTAAATCCTATTGTAGGCCGTCATGGGATTAGAGCCTGGTCCAATCACTGCCTGGAACTGCAAAGCACTGGTGTGATGGGGCAGGTCCTCAGGGCATTCTGTTCCATGGATTAGCATAAACCTAATGTATACGATATTAACTCCCCCCTCCTCCCTAAAACATCCTATGTTGTGGACAAAGAGCAAAACTCTGCTCTTGCATCTGCATGCTGACTCTTGATTCTTGCACCCTGGTGCTCTAAGAGCAGAGGTTTTCAAACTTTTTCTCATGACCCAGTTGAAGAAAATTGTTGAGGTTCATGACCCAACATCATGTGACTGGAATGTGGGCTGCAGGGTGGGGCTGAGGAAGAGAGTTTTAGGGTGTAGGAGGGGGCTCTGACTTTGGGGGGTTATCAGGGCTGGGGCAGGAGGGGCTTACCTTGAGTGACTCCTGGTCAGCGGTGCAGCGGGGGAGGGGAAAGGGGGCGGGCTAAGGCAGTATTCCAGCTTCTCCTGGCACCCAGACCATGATGAACCCCAGAAGCAGCCAGCCGCAGGTTTCTGCCCAATGGGAGTGTGGAGCTAGTGCTCAGGGCAGGGGCAATGCATGGAGCCCTGTGTGCTCTTCCCCCTCCCACATAGGAGCGAGGCCTGCTGCCGGTCACTTCTGGGGCGCAGCACAGTCTGCAGTCAGGACAGGTAGGAAGCTGCCTTAGCTCTTCCACTGGTCACCTAATCCCCCTGCAGCAACGAGACCTAGCGCCTGGCATTGCACCACCCAGTGCTGGGTCATGACCCGTAGTTTGAAAGCCACTGTCCTAGAGAGAGTTCCATGAGTGTAGAAAGGGCAGCATAACAGAGCTGAGTTCAGTACTTCAGGGTTGAGTGGAGATTTTTACCCACTGGCTTTAAACAAGGAAAACTAAGCAAATTGCTGAGGTAAGAACAGTACTAGTTCTAGCAGGAGCCTGTCTGACCCTCCTGTGCATGTCCTGTCCAACTCTTCACACCTGGAAGAGGAATCCTAGCTGCAGGACTGACCGCACGAGCATGTTGCTCACTCCTGGCTTTGTCTTCCTTCCCTAGAAATAACCCCTAAGAATGCTCAAAGGCTGCTTTAAATAGTTCAGTGACCTAGTAGAGTGCAATGCAGGGTCCTACCAGAGTTTTCCTGAAAGGAGCTGATGGCTTATGTGGGCGGGGAAAAGATTGCAATGCAGATGGATGGTGCTGGAAAAGAGGAATAAAGAAACTCTTGGAATTTGACGGATGGGTAGAAGTCGGCCCCTGTGGCTAATCAGAGCAGAGTGTGTAGAAACATTCCAGGCATCATTGTCCTTTTGGAAAGTGGAGGTTTCGTCGCTCACTGAAGAGCCTGTTGGTATGTGGGACAAATTCACCCCCTGCGGTCAGCCAGGATGTGACTGCTGGGGGTCAGCCAAGGTGTGACTGCTGGGGGTGTGCAGGAATGTCTTTTTATGGGGAGAGACCTCCCTCTGCCTGTGGCATTACTAACAGGAATGTCTCTCTCTTCCTGCTCCAAGATGAAGCGTGCTGGCACTACCGGCTCCTCTCGCGGGATGGCACTATATGAAGAGGAGGTAAGACGCATGCTCCTCCAGCTCTGGTTTCAAAGGGCGTCATGGGCAGTGGGTAAAAGTAGGGCTGGGGGCTTGCCTCCCCCAGCCCTGCCCCTCAGCCCCACCCCATTGCCCCACTCCCCAGCCGCACTCCTTTCTGCCCAGGCTCCACCCCCCAGCACAAGGTGGGAGGTGGGGTGGTACACAGCTCCAGCACCACCTTCCCCACCACCATGGGGAGGGAGGAGGTCATGCAGCCCCAGCCTCCTGGCCTCAGACCACCGGGGAGGGTAGAGGGTATGTGTCACTGGAGCTCCGGAGAGGGCAGGCATTGGGGGGCAGCAACATTCCACCCCAGTATGCCTGTAGGAAGTGTTCTGGTGGCAGAGTGTGGGTGGTGCCACACTTGACATTTGGGAAGGCAAAGCCTTCCCCCGCCTAGCATACCAGCTGCCCATGAAGAGCAACTTTAGCCAAGGGGCGAGAGGCACCGTTCCCTACCTTTTGGTGCCACTGTGAATAACAGCTGTTTGTTTTATAATCCCACTTGCATAGCCTCTTAGTAGCTGCTTGTTATGCAGGTTTCCCATGCAGCTAGGGCAGGGACGTAGTGAGCTTCATCCTATAGGTCTGACAGCATGGCAGTCAGGGATGCGTTTCCAGCCTGGGATGGCACACTAGAGCTATCTGTAACCTAGCTCGAGTGCTGATCGCAGTCAGGCCATGGCAGCATGGATTACATCCGGAGCACATAGCCAGGGTCCTGGGTGGACTGGTACGTACTGTGCTGCTGCAGCTTTCCTGCTGTTGGGACTCACTCTAGCCAGAGGGCAGCTAACTTGGGGGGTACAGCAATTCGATTGCAGCACAGACCTACCCCTAGAGTGCTCTGCTGCCCTGTTATTGGCCTCTGGAGTGAGCAACAGAATTGCTCTTGTGATGCCCAGCCCACGTGTGGGATCTCCAGGTCATTCCTGAGCCCAGGTGTCACATGGGAACCCATCATGCTGCCAATTGTGTGGGATGTGCATCTCTCTCTAGTGCCAGCTCAGACATGTAGTAGTGGTGGTGATGCATATATTGGCTGCCTTGCAGGCCTGGAGAACTCTAGCATTTCCCCCTGAGGCTCACTGGAAGGTGGAAATGAGTGTGACCTCTCTCTCCCCTGTCTGCCTTCAGAGCATCTGCTTGCAAAAGCCCTGGCAACTGCAGATTTGTTCCAACCTGAAACTAAACTGTGGCATGTGTGATCCCAGACAAAGCTAAACTAGCTAAAACTTTCTTGCAAACTACAGAACGGGGTCTGCCGAGGTTCACCTAAGACTACAAACCTTTAAAATCCTTATTGACTATAAAAATAGAATAATAACAACAGGACGTGGCTTCTGCACTATTGTTCACCTTCTGCAAGTGGGGCCCTGTGTTTAAACATGTCCTTGCCTTCCTCTGTAATTACTTGTGGTCCCCTTTCAAGCTTTTCCTGTACTCATTTCCTCCTTCCTGCCCCAATGGGTTATGGCACATCCCTTCCTGCAGAATTCCTGTATGGGCGCATTGCTGGCCTCTTATCCCTGTCCCCTCCTGTTTGTCTGCTTCCTCATGTAGGTGGATCGCAGTGGTGATGTGGAAGAACGAGGAAAGATCCTTGTGTCCCTCATGTACAGCACCCAGCAGGGCGGCCTGATTGTTGGCATTGTGCGTTGCGTCCACTTGGCTGCAATGGATGCTAACGGATACTCGGATCCTTTCATCAAACTGTAAGTCAGAGCCCCAAAGTTCTGAAGTGCATGTGCATGTGCCTGTGCCACCGTGCAGTGGACCATGTGTGCAGTGGGCCCTAAATCATAGCTATTGTCAGAGGAGTAACTTTGTCATACATGATGGCTTCTAATTCTGCAATATCCCTGCTCTGTAATTGTCACTGACTGAAATGCGCTTTAGCTGCTTCTCTGGCCTCAAAGCCCATCCAACAGTGGATGGATAAAATGGATGCTGTCCCAATCATGGGCAATGGGTGAAGGTAGGGCTGGGGGAGGCAAGCCCGCAACCCTACCTCCCAACCCCACCCCTTCTGCCCAGGCCCCACTCTCATGGCAGCCAAAGCCCCCCTCTCAGCACCCATGGGGAGATATGTGGCCCCAGCCTCCCCAGTCCCAGAGCACAGGGAGGGTGGGCCCAGCCCCAGCCTCCCCAGAGTACGGCGAAAGCAGGTGGTGCACAGTCCCAGCCTCCCCAGATCACGGGAAAGCGGGTGGCATGTGGCCCCAGCCTCCCTGGCTCTGTAGCATGGGAAGGGCGGGTGCTTGGGGGCAGTGACACCCTGCCCCCAGTTCACATACAGTAGGTATTCTGGGGTGGGGGCAAAGTTTGGGCAGGGCCAGGCTGGCGGTTTGGGAAGATAATGCCTTTGCCCGCCTAGGATACCCACTCCCCATGGTCCCAGTGACATTGTCAGATGAACTGTAACTGTAGGATTGTTGGGATTTTAATGAAGCAGCATTTCAGCCTGCCACCCAGACACAGTGAAATACATACCCACTCCGTGGACATCTGCGGCATCTTTTCCCGTGCTCGTTCCAAGCTCAGTTCTGATTCTTCACTCCTTAAGACACACCACCATAGAATGGCTGTAGCAGAGTGGGGAATCAGACTAAGGATGTTAAGTGTCGGGTAATTCACTAATCAATTAGTTGATAGGGTGTCGCTGCCCCTTTGAAACGCCACTCAGCATTTCAAAGGGGCAGCGCCTCACGGAGCCCGGGATCAGCTGGGGACTCCCCAGCTGACCCTGGGCTCCATAGGGCGCTGCCGCTTTGAAATGCCACGGTGGCGATTTCAAAGTGGCAGTGCCACACAGAACCTGGGACTCTGTGCAGCATTGCCACTTTGAACTACCCCACTCTTCTCCCCCTTGTTGCCTCTATCTTACAGAGGCAGCAAGGTGAGGGAAGTGACTAGTCGACTAGTCCTTAACATCCCTAAATCAGACCCTCGATAGCTGATCCATTCTGGTCAAAGTCCTGGTCATCCATGTGGTCTAATATACTAAATAATGTCACCATTGGCTACAAGGCATGGCTGGTGCATATGAGACTCACCATTCAGCCCTGCTGCACAGGTTCTGATCTGTCATACACCCTTGTCATGTGCAGAGCCGTGCTGGCCTTTATTGCACTTCATGGGTGGCGATGCCGTGCTGAATCTTGACATATAGATTTTTTTTTTTAACTATCACTAAGTCCCTACACAGCTGATAGTTACATGTGACACTGCAAGAGGGAGAAAGAACGTTGTGTGCTATTAATGTTCTCAGCTAAGTGCAAAGTCAAATTACATATGATCAGTTTGTGAGGTGGGCAAATTTTAATTTGAAGCCCTTAATCTGGAATAGATATTCCACTGTTACCCTTTCAGGCTAAAACTGCACTCTATAAACGTAAACTCACTCTCTCTCTGTCTCTCTCTCTGTCTCTGTCTCTCATATATGGTAACTCCACCCCATAGAGATCTGAAAGTCTTATCTGTTGTTCACAGTTGAATGTTTTTCCTTCAGTGTCTTACTTTTTTTTTTTCTCATGCTCTACAATGGACACTGAGATTTTTACTTTTGAAATTAATTTAAACAAGGATTTAATTAATATAAATGGTGCAATTTAGAATTAAGTTTGGACTGGATTGTTAAGACTGAGCTAAATGTTTCCATGCTTATAAGTAAAATTAATTCAGTATGCTAATCTGCATTTTATTAAATGCTAATTGATTATCAGTAGTAATTGTTTTTCTCCCAGGTCTCTCCAGACTAGTTTGTGTTTGTGCACTCTTGAAATTCTCAGGAGCATAGACACAGTGGAATAGCTTGCCCTGGAGCTTAAAAGTGTGGTTTGGTATCATTTAATAACCAACATGTCTACTGCTTTTCAATGTTATGGTTATTTCAGCTTCTTCCATGCTGGGAGCCCACACTAGCATCAGTCAAGCCCTTTCTGAGTTGTATGTGTGTTTCCAATTTAGTCCCTTGGGCTATTTCTTTGATCATTGCAATTTTACATGGAAGTGCCTTGTGAGAAAATTGTGGAGCAGGTTACAAATAAACGACATCAATACAATCTCTTCTTCAACCGATCCAAGTGAGGGGGTGCTAGCAGTTCAGATTTAGCATGGTTATTTTTAAAGTGTCTCTTTTTAATCTAAGTATTACCAGCACACCTCTATTGGGAGATTTACGCTGAATTGAGTAAGAGGTGCAAAGTGACTCATTCTACTCTTAGGCTGCGTCTAGACTGGCATGATTTTCCTCAAATGCTTTTAACGGAAAAGTTTTTCCGTTAAAAGCATTTGCAGAAAAGAGCGTCTAGATTGGCACGGATGCTTTTGCGCAAAGCGCTTTTGTAAAGCATCCATGGCCAATCTAGGCGTGGTTTTAAAGCCCCAATCGCCATTTTCGCCATCGGGCTTTTTGCGCCAAAGCGGTTCTCAGTTGTCTACACTGGCCTCTTGCGCAAAAGCATTTGCGCAAGAGGGCTATTTCCCGAGTGGGAGAGTCGTATTTGCGCAAGAACACTGACGATCATACATTAGATCGTCAGTATTCTTGCGCAAATTAAGCGGCCAGTGTAGACAGCTGGCAAGTTTTTGTGAAAAGCGGCTGCTTTTGCGCAAAAACTTGGCAGTCTAGACGCAGCCTTAGATTTTAACCTGATGATCTAATTTAAAAAACGAGTTGTCCTGTAGCACCTTAGAGACTGTAGATGGTATCATGAGCTTTCATGGGCACAACCCACTTCTTCAGATGACATGAACTGGATGGGCCATTATAGTCAACGTCCAAATGACCCCAAAAGCTAAGTATTGGGCACTTACAGCCCATTCTATTAGCCTCATTTAGCACAGACACTTTAATTGATAATGTTTTTTCTTCTTTCCCTTTCCGTCCCCTAATCCCCTCTTTTTCTGCTATTTATTTGTATCTCTAGACTCCTTGCTCCAGTCATCTGAAGAAGTGGGTTGTGCCCATGAAAGCTCATGATACCATCTACATTTTTATTAGTCTCTAAAGTGCTGCAAGACCATTCACGGTTTTTAAAGTTTTTTTCATTTACAGACTAACACAGCTACCCCTCTGAAACTTTTAAACCTGATGATTTGAAACAGATTTTTTTGTACTCATTTTGGGATTTTTAAAAATTAAGATTTAACTTCCTTAGTTATTGTTCTTCCATTCCAGAAATTCCTTTTTCGTTCTGGCTCTGTTCATTCACTTCTGTTCTAAGCTGCTTTTTGTTGCCCCTAGCTGGCTGAAACCTGACATGGGGAAAAAGGCCAAGCACAAGACACAGATTAAAAAGAAGACATTGAATCCCGAGTTTAATGAGGTAAGTAGATGTATCCTTTTTTAAAAAATGGGACAAATGATTAATTCTTTGTACTTGGGAAACACAAGGCATTTCTAAGTGACAATTGCTCTGTCAAAAAAAAAATAAAAAAACAGTGGTCATATAGCACCTTAGAGACTAACAAAACATGTAGAAGGGATCATGAGCTTTTGCCCCACTTCTTCAGATGAGTTGAGCAAGAGTGTTCTGTCAGACTCTTTTCTGGGATATTTCTGAAATAAATGAGTACAAAGTTCATTGCCACCAAAGACTTAGGGATCTGGGAAGTCTAATTGAAGTGTTTGAATTTTTAGCCTCATCATCTTGATCAGGGAGAAATACATATGCTAAACTGATCTCAGTAATTCAGGGTCCTCTCTCCCTCTGAGAGAGTAAGTGATCTAACTAAACATGATCCTACACCACAGAGATCTATCTTTTGACCGAATCAGAGGCCCCACAATAACCTAGTGTCTCTCCCCACAATATAATCTGGGCTAAATGAGCATTAGGAGCATGGGTTCTGCTAATGCTAATGAGCATTAGGAGCATGTTCTTGCTATCTGGAAAGATTGTGGGATGTGATCAGTTTCATAATTACAGGTTGAACCTCTCTAGTCCGACACTCTCTGGTCCAGCAACATCTGTGGTCCGGCATGATTTTAGTTAGCCGGATGTCCCATACAGTTTGTTTACAGCCACCAGTCCTGGTTCTCAGTATTCTGTGCTGTTATTTCGCTCTAATTTACCCCCTGAATGTCTTCTAAGAGCCCAGTAAGCAGTGGAAGTGTTGGTGATGCTGCTAGACAGTATTGACCTCGGCAAATTTTCTGGTTCAGCATTGGTAGGGGGTGCCAGACTAGAGAGGTTCAATCTGAAGCTTCCAAATGCTCAAAACTCCTGGGGAGAAGTGCCTTTTAAATTTCAGATTCCTGAAATGACATTGGCAAGAAACTGACAGCCGTACCTAGGTCAAACCTCTTCTTCCCAGACCCTCCTGCTGCTGGGAAGGAATCATGGTTCAGACTTCTCTGAAATGTATGGGTAGTATGAATTATTATTATTATAAACCTCCACCCCAGTGATGACACACAAGCTGCTCAGAAGACATTTTCCCTTACAAAGGGCTTGATCCTATGAGGTACTTTGCATCCTCGATCTCCATTAGCTTCCAGGAGAATCGAGAATGCCCAGCGCCTTTCAGGGGTGGGTTGTGTTACTGATCTCTAGTTTCCCCATTGGCTTTAAAGAGGCAGCACGAAGAGCAGTGCTCCTTGGGTTGTTTAAAGTGGGAATCGACTGCGGAGCAAACAGCCCAATGCTGCTCCCCCCATTACAACTCATTCCCTGTGCATAGATTGCTCTGTAGGGAAGGATGCGTTCCCACCATTTGAGCCTTGGAGTAAGGGGGTTTTACTACTGTCCACCTTGCAAAATGAGACACAAGTGGCCTAGTGATCAGAACAAAAGACTGTCTGGACTTCGGAGGAAGAAGAGGGGAATCCTGGTCCCACTGAATCCAAGTGGAGTTGGTGTTTCTCCTTCTCCTTGGAAAAACTGTTCTTCTTGGCCTCAGATGATAGGACATGAAGCAATGGGCTTAAACTGCAGCAAGGGAGGTTTAGGTTGGACATTAGGAAAAATCTTCCTACCTGTCAGGGTGGTAAAACACTGAAATAACTTGCTTAGGACGGGTTGTGGAATCTCCATCACTGAAGAGATTTGAGAGCAGGTTGGATTAGGGATGTTAAATTTCAATTAATCATCTAATCGAGTAGTTGAAGGAATTTCGATTAGTTGATATGGGGGGCACTCACTATCCCTTGCCATTTCATGGCTCTTGTACATTTCAAAAGGAGAGGCACAGCAGTAGGGACACCTCTGCCTCCCCTGCCCCCTGCAGTGACTGTGCAGCCTTTTCAATTCAGTGAACAGAGCATTAGAATGTAATATGCTGCCTTGGGTTCTACTCTTAAAGCTGGGTGTTCGGTGTCATGTTAATAATTGGTGTGGTTTTTTTTTCCAGGAGTTTTTCTATGACATAAAACACAGCGATCTGGCCAAGAAATCCCTGGACATCTCAGTCTGGGATTATGATATTGGCAAGTCTAACGATTATATTGGTGAGTTGAGGGTCTGTACTCTGTGCTGCTTGGTGGGAATGGGCCATTTCCCTACACAGGTCCTGAGGTCTCACACACAGCGTTGGGTCAGCGGGGAGAAGCAAACGCTTGCCAAGAGTTGTCCGGCTCTGCTTTAGGGTCTGGAAGTGGTCAAGGTGCTGGGTCTCATTTAAAATCTGCAGGCATTTTGGCATGGAAAGTGCTAAGCATGGAGTCAGCTTATTGGAGTGTGGCTGCAGTCCAGGCCTGCCAATGGGGTAGGGTGCAGCAGGGAAGGGAGCAACTGCTCTGGGACCCGGTGATTCAAAAGGGCCAGGGGCTCCCAGCTGCTGCTATGGTGGCAGCAGCACAGGTTGACGCCCCAGGTCCTTGAAATCATTACTAGCATGCTCCGGGCAGCCGCTGAGAACTGCTTGAGAGAGAGAGGTCAACCCAGCCCCATCCCTTCCTCCCAAGGCCATGCCCTTCCTTCAAAAGCCCCACCCCTTCTGGTAGTACAGAGCCCACCCCTCTCTTGCCTTGCCCAGGGGCCTGGCAAGTCTGTCAGCCCCACTGCTGCAGTTGTTTTGCCTCCAAGTGCTCTTTGTGTATTTGAAGTGTTCCGTGATGTCAAATGACTCACCTCCCTTAGGTCTTCTACAGTGCTCTCAAATACAAATAATTTCTGTTTTAAGCACAGAAGTGGGACCTCATGGGTAAAGGTGTGGTGACTCACTTGTGACTTCTCGTGTCGCGACATCGTACTGGACACCTGGGCTCAGGAGTGGATTCTGCTCTGTGCTGATTTTATAAAATTTGCCTGAAAAATTTGACCCCTTTTTGGTTAGGATTTTTCTTTTGGATCCCTAAAATGGTGGCCTAGCTTTAAATCAGAGTAATCTGTGGAGCATGTGAGCTTCAGGTCAGATTGTGGCTGTTCTGCAGATGATGAGGGCCTTAAACGAAGGGTGGGCATTAATAAAACAAGGTTGGTCCCTGGTGGGCCGCCACTGCTATATTTACCTGCATCTCTACAGGTATCAGACAATCACAGCTCTCATTGGCCGTGAATTGCAGTTTGTAGCCAATGGGAGCAGTGGGAAGTGATGCGGATCAGGACACCACTTCTTGCCGCTCCAATTGGCTGTGAAATGGCGATCCGCAGCCAATGAGAGCGCCTGATACTTGCGGAGGTGCAGGTAAATATAGAGAGAGGTTGTGTGGGCCAGAATTTGCCCACCTCTGGCCTACATAGCTTTGCAGGGAGGAACCCGGGTTCAGCTGAAGGAAAGGAAAGGTGATACCAGTGGTGCAAGACCCCCACTCCAGCAACTGTGTGGCTATCATGCTGTCCCTCGTCAGCCTGCATACTGCACCCTGTGCAGAAATATCCCGACCTGTATATGCTGCTCCTGTAGGATCTCTCCACAGGAAAAACTTCTCCAGCTACTGCTGCTCTGCACTCTAAAATGCAGCCAGATTGTCCATGCAATGCTGATTCAGCTGGGTTAAGCCACCAATAACAGGAGGAGGGGCTGTAGGAGAAGCTGGTTTGAAAAACTAAATATTTAATGCTAGGCTGTCCCGAACTCCTAGGGTGGAACCCTGCCTTGCCGACTCACCTCCCATTCTTGTCCCGTTGTCTAGGCTGTCTGTGTGGAGTGGGGTGAGGATCTCCCACTTGGGTTCCATTTTAGAGGCGTTTTGGTTGTCTGTGATGCTGCCTCTGTTTTGTGCCAACTAGCAGGTGTTTTGTGCCAACTTGCCAGCTTTAAATTCATTTTAAACTGGGGAGGAAACAAGAAATGCAGAAAAATGTGGCACCTAAGAGAAGGGAAATTGGAACCCTGCTGTCTTCTTTGACTCCCCTGCCTGCTTCTTTCCTCCAGGGGGCTGTCAGCTGGGCATCACGGCCAAGGGGGAGAGATTGAAACACTGGTACGAGTGCCTGAAGAATAAGGATAAGAAAATAGAACGCTGGCACACTTTACAAAATGAGAACCACGTGGCAAGTGATTAAAGTCCCCAGGACACGTCTCTCTGAATCCCACCTCCTCTGCCAAATCACAGTAGATTCCTGATGTCCGTCTTCCAAAGCCTATGCTACACACCTTGCCTACACCTCCTTGGATCCCAGGAAAGTTATGCGGCTCTGTCTCCTTGGTGCCAGCATCAACCACTCTCATTCTAAAGAGCAATCTGGGTCTTGTGTGTTCAAATCCATTTTTGACTAGTGCATTGTTCTGATGTATAATTTTGTGAAGCAATAGCCACACATTGAGGATTTTCATTTTTCTTCATTTCACACCAGTCTAATGTGCATCATAACACTGCTTTCTCTTCTGTTTGTTGAAGATATTTGTTCTTTAGGTGGTGTTTCACCTGGGTACTCATGGTTCCATCCTCATTCACCCAAGTGTGTTTATTTTTCTCTCTGCATGTCTCTTTCCACTCCTCTCATTTTCTCTTCGCTAACTGAAAAAAGGTTAACGCCAGTTCTGTCTACTGGGATGCACAGTCAGCGAACCTACTGTATTATTGCTTTCAGCATGTGATGGGAGGCAGTTTGAAAGTTATCACCACATCAGACCATTCAGTTCATTTGATATCAATACCTCCCTTGCAGTAAGCAAAAGGCTGTTTGCTGTGCTTTGGGTTTGGTTTTAAACATAACTTAGTATCTGCACTTTTAATAGTACGCTAAAGCTGACACCACTAATATAATACGGAGAATGTAGGTATCTGGCTTCTTTTCCAATGGGATCATTTTTGCAGTGTATAGAGCTAGCAAATAGTGTGGTAAATGCTTTTGAGTTTTCACAGAAAGGACACTAAGTATCATGGCATTTAAATAAATAACTGCAAATCGAGAGCCATCTTCTGCATGGTCATTTTGGAAACACAAGATTTACATTTTGGTTTGTTTCAAACGCAATTAATTTTGGAACAAAGAACCTGCACATGCTCTTTTTGTGGAAATACTTCCATACCCACCTCCCATTCCATCGAGTATGCCTCCATGACCTAGCAAAGAGATGTATTTTGGGTGCAGAATTTGTTCAGTTCCCTTGGGACAGTATTCTCTGTTTCATCATACTTTCAGAAATGTTCATTTTACCTCCTGCAGATGGGAAAACATTTCCTATGGAGTTAAGTATTTCTTTTCCTTTGAAAAATACAGCACTTAATGAAATTATCTGGGACAGCTAGAGGTCTTCCAACATCAATTTTCTGGTGGGTTTCCTTTTATTCTTGCACAAAAGAAACATTTGCTTCAATCTGTGCTTAATTTATTGTGTGTGGGTGTTTTTTATTTTGTATCAACAAAAGGAGTCAACAAGGTCTTGAATTGATATTGATCTTTTTGATACCAGTGTGATCCATCTGCTGTTTTATACAACCTTCAAGCGTAGCAATGTTAAGATTAGTACACTAAGTATATGGTCGATCAGCTACAAATTTAGCATGCGAAACAAAGCCCAAAGACCTTCATTCGGGCTGTCATCCTACAATTCCTTCGCAGGCCTGCTGTGCTAGTCTCTACTATGGTGGTGGTATGTATTCTGAACTGAGATGTACCTCAGAGTCTTTGACTTTTTTTATTTTGATGAGCTATTTTTCCTATTCCTGGCTTTTCTTCCAGTGGAATTTAATAGTATTAGTCATTTGCTATGAACATCTTGATAAAGCTTTAACTTCTCCGACCGAGGGAAATCCAACCCTCTGTCTTGCATGAAGGTTTCAGTGGGCTGTTACTGTACTGTATTCCTGTGATGTGCTTTTATACAAAAGAAACCGTAGACTAGTAATTCTCCGACTGGGAGTCCTTCGCTTCCTTTACCCATCATTTCTTCTAAAGCCGTGAGATCAAGAGGGGCAGCCCCTGGATGGAAAGAGAGTGCATTGCTCAGCTGAATAACTTCACTCCAAATGCATCATCAGATGGTGGGCCCTGCACATGTTTCCTGAGCTGCTGTTCTAGTTTGGGGACTGTTTCTTGTGTAGCCTGATTCTTTTACGCTTGTAGAACATTGCGTACAGCATTCTAGGGAGTGTTGGTTCCTGCCATTGTTGATCATACAATCGAGATGAGTACTTGGGGCTGTCTCACTCCAAGGTTAATAGAGCTCAGTCTAGTTTGTGGTGTTCTGATAAAACCAACAATGGCTTTTTGCTCCCTCAGACCCACAACACCGCAGCGTGTCGCAAAGCACTGCGGCTCACCGTGCTGGGCTGTTCCACTGCAGATCTAAGAAGGGATAAAACCCATCTAGACCTGGTGCATGCCTCCTCCCCCTTTCAACAAGCAGGTTGCAGTGGTAGTGTGTACGGGGCCTTCTTGTCTTCCCTTTCCTCTTCTTATAGCCCCTCCTCCTCCAGCTGTGATTTCAGAGGGCTGGACTTTTTTGGGGTGGGGGTGGGGGGGAGATTTATGCAGTTCATTCAGGTCAGCCCAGAGTGTTGGGGCTGGGCCCCCAGTGTGAAGGTCCCATCCCAACCTTTCTGGGGGACTTGGAGGGTGGGGAGGGGTGGTTTGGTTAAGGAAACTTCCTGTTGGTTCAGCCCTCCTTCCCCTTTCAAGAGAGTAAGGCCATCCTCCCTCGGAGGTAACTGGTGTTTAGAGCAGGGCGTACAGGCTGAATCCTCCTGGATCCTTGTGTTCGGGAGGGTCCACTACAATGTATAGGCTGCAACGCAGACTTTGGGTCTGAGCCAGCATCCTTTGACATCAGTGGAAAAGCTCCTAGAAGCTTGGTTGGATATTGTATCAGCTCTCCCTGTGGATTGGGTAACTACCCCGTGGAAATTCCTGGATGCCCCATTCTCTGGGCTAGGCTAAGGAGAGAGACAGCTGCCTGTCAGTTCCTGGCTGTGGGGCTGCTTCCTTGATGTATTGCACGAGTTCCCATTGTCCAGTGTAAAAACAAAATGTGGCTTGTAATGCCAGCCAGAGCAGCCTTCCTGGCAGACTGTATGGCCAGGCAGGCAAGTTTCTCTCCTTTGTTTTGCTGGGGTTATCTCCTTGACCAGGTGTGCTGCAAGATATAGCAAAACATAAGGAATCCCATCTGGTGCCAGAGCATCTCCTTGACAGTCCTTGCTGCATCCATCTTTATTCTGGAGAGCTTGGCTCTCAGGGATTCCTATTGAGGCCCCTGCTCTGTTGCCTAGAAACTCATGGCCTTGGAGCCAGGATCCATTGGAACCACCTAACAGGTTTCTTCTGCACAAGGGATCCAAGTTTTGGAGACACCTGCATCAGCCCTTTCAGCGGGGGAAAGCCCTCCTGCAGGCCCGCTGACAGGGTGCTAAAGGGGGCAACTGCTCCAGGCCCTGGTGAGTCTAAAGGGCCCAGGGCTCCCAGCCACCACCATTGCTACTGCAGCAGCCCCGGGCCCCCTAAATTGCCATTGGAACCCAGGAGATGCACTCCAGGTAGTTCTGAGGGCTGGCATGTGTGAGTGTGTGTGTGTGGGGGGGGGCAGGAAACACAGCATGGAGCTCGCCCCGTCCCACCTTGCCCAGGGGCCTGACAAGTCTGTCGGCTCCCCTGCCTTCCTGAACATGATAGTGGAGTAACCTGACCTTACTTTAGGCTTGATAGTTAAGCAGGGGGACTGGCTTACTATGACCAACATGTCTCAGGCTAGAACAGGGCAGGTATGATGCCTCCTCTTGGAGCAGACAGACTTCCACAGGAAATTGCCCCATGGTAATTAAAGCTCACAATGGATGCTGTGGAGGCCAGTAAAAGGCAAGGCCACAGCCAAGGGAAATCCTCACAATCTTCCCCCAGGCAATATGGGTTGGACACTTTTGGCAGATGGGCTTCTGGTTGTACCATTAAATGTCTGTGGAATATGATCACATTTCTGTCTGCCTCTCCAGCTTGTCTGGGGCCAGTCAGCTCTGGTTTGAAGGGATGGAGACAAGGGAATTTGCCTCTACATCGGTACATTTCTTTTCTACATCTTAGATCCAGTGGCCCACACTGAGACCTCCTCCTAATTTATTTCAGAGCAGTTCGGCCTGTTCAGAATGCAGTACCTCTCTTGCTTTCCAGGGGGTTAGGCTTTCTCTTCTGTGTGCATCTTTATTGTCACTTTCTCAGCTTTTTTCCCTCATTGGAACAAGTTGACTGGGGTTCAGCAGTTCAAGCTGGCCGAAGGGTAGAGGAATCCAACCGCCGACCCTCAGCAAAATCAGTGTCGTGAATGGCCATTTGTTGAAAGTGGCCAGACTACCCAGCAATTCCGACCTGCTGTAGCTGCGATGCAGAATAGAAACCCTTAAGTCAGAGAGATTCTCTCAGCCAGTGGGACCAGTTAAAAGCCGAGGGCCTGGGTTTTGTTGCTGCTGTTGTTTTTGCCATCCTGCACCTTGTGTCTTCATTTACCCCAGCACTAAAAGAGCATATAACAGTAGTGTTGGTGTACCTCGTGCATAAGCATTTTGCACTGCTGTGAGTGCCGACATATAGTGCAGGGTAATGGAGATTCAGGCTCCGAGACCCAAAACTGGCTGTAGGTATGTGTGAGATCTCAGCAGTAGGGCCAACAGCCATTGTGGGTCCCAGGACAAGGTGTGTGGGGGCGGGGCCTCAGGTGGAAGGGGCGGGGCTGAGGGCAGTCAGCCCTAAGTGCTGCCCAGACCACAGCAGGCTCTCTCCCTCCCTTGGCCCCCCAGCCCTCAGAGCCCTGAGGAACACTGCTCGTGCACTCTGATGGCAATTCAAAGGGGCGGCCAGAAGCTCTGGGCCATGGGGCAGTTGCCTGCTTTGCCCCCCTGCCAGGGGGCCTGGATCTCAGAAATAATCTAAAATGGTTATTCAGCTCTTTTTAAAGTATGTTTTTCAGACAGCAAAAAAACCAGGCCCTTGGCTTTTAACTGGTCCCACTGGCTGAGAGAATCTCTCTGACTCGAGGGTTTCTATTCTGCATCACAGCTACAGCAGCTTTCCTGAAAGAGACTCTAGTGCCCTCCTATTATCTGTTTGTTTAAAACCAGCTCTGATATTTTGTGTCCCATTGAGAAAGTTGGCATCTCCTCTGAGTTTTAAGCTCCTGTTACCATAGTGGTATAAAAGGTCGGCTTAGCTGGTCATTCAGAATAGCTGATCCTTGAAGCCAGTGACAATTGCATCATGCTGGGTCTTAACCACAGATTCTCCAGTCCCTGTGTCTTTTTGGCTAGCTCTTTTCTAGAATAGCTTTTTCGATATTAGCTCACTGTACTCACCTGTGGTCTCGCTAACCCATTCTAGGCATCTAGCGTAATTTCTTTGCCATTCAAGTTCAGTGCCTCTGTGCCTCCCTGCAGTGTTGCTGCTAAGTAACCTAAAGCTCCTCTCTTTATCCCCTGCTCTCTGTAGATCTGTGCTTTGCAGACTTTTTTTTTTTTTTAATTAAGGACATATTTCTGTTTCATGTTCTTAGTTCCTAGCCTCATTACCTTGCATTTCTCTGCACAAAATTCCATAGAATGCTAACCTCTCTCTGGCCTTAGACTTCTGAAGTTAAGTGCAATGTTATTGCCTTCATCCTTTAAACCGACAGCTGCTGCTTTTGGCTCTGTCTTGGTAACATTTGCCAGTGATACAAAAGTTAGCATCTCATTTCCCTCTACAAGGCAGTTCTCTTAGGCCACTGAGACGTAAAGTGAACAAGATTGATAATAATCCTCATACTGATCCTTTTAAATTCCCCAGGCCAGTGAAGACTATTCCTTCCATCCCATATTTTTTCCCTTCTGAGTCTCTTCTATATTTTATATCTATTTATTACCTCACTCAAGGAACTTGGAGGGATATTCACAAGGGCAGTTAATTGCCCATTGAAAGCTTAATGGGGGTTGGGTGCTTTGAAATGTTCCTTCCTTCCTTCCACTTCTCAATTTAATTATGTCTATAGTAACTGATCTACACTGAGGCCAAATCTATACTAGACCTGGAAAGCTGGCTTAAAGTACACAACTCCAGCTGCATAAATAATGTAGCTGGAGTCAACGTACCTTAAGCCAAGCTTGGCACCATCTCCACAGTGCAAGGTCGATGGGAGCAAATGTTCCCATTGGCTTCCCTTACTCCTTATGAATCAAGGAGTTCTGGCCCTGACCAGGAGTGCACTCAGCATTCAATTTAGCAGGTCCTTACTAGACCCACTAAATCAAAGGCCAGAAGATTGATCTCTGGTGCTGTAAGTATAGACATGGCTTGAGAATCTGCCTGTTTTGCTTTTCTGGTCAATTTCTGCCTTCCCCTCAGTTTCAGTACCTTTCAAGAATGCTATATTTGAGCATACAGGTCTAAAATGCCTTCAGTCTTTTTAAAAAAAATCTAAATGCCTTTCTTGTGAAATCTATCATTCCATTCCTATTTGCCAGAAGTTTTATGAAAAAATTGCCCTTTTTATGCTAAGTAAATAAAAATTAGTTTTCAAACAAGGCTTAATTTTCAAACGTGGATGCTTGTTGTGTGGCATTGATATGAGTAACTTAACTTGTCATGGGCCTCCAAATAATCTCTACCAGTTCAAGCATTTGAGGATGGAACTGACCACCTTCATTATTAGATGCTGAGTGTGGAAATTGGGCTCATGGTATTTATAGATCTAGCAGTGTCCTATGGTATATTTTACTATATAGTTAACATAAGGTTATGTGTCAAGGAACAAAGATTGGATGGAGATGTAAATTCCTTGGCACCTTTCCCCCTCAAAAAACTTCTAAGCATTTCCTTTAAAAGATAAGTGGCAGTAAAGCCTTCTTTGTATATATACACAGAACAATTAAACAAAGATCTGTCAACTTCTTCCCATCAGCTCTCTTACCTTCTCAACTTGGTCTGTTTTACTTTTGAAGAAATTATATTCGTGTCACATACTTGTTCAAAAAATTTTCCATTGCTGACACCACATTCTGAGTATTGCATAAGTCACATTAACTGTCTCCATTGATCATCCATGTCTGATTTTTGTGTTGGCGATTTGTGACCTGAAGTAGTTTTTGCCTTTGTGAATACAGCATGCACATATGGCTTGGGAATGGTGCGGGAACCTCCACTACCGATGTTTGCATTCTAACTAGCATGCAGTGATTTGACAGCAAAATGTCAGTTTACAAATAATGAAAGAGAAATGTAACACAGAAACTAGAAATACTTTCCAGTCTTCCTCTGCATGCAGGTACAAACATCTCTCTTTATGTGATAGCTAATAAAGTAAGACTATTGGGGAAAAAAACCCTGAAACAAGCTTCTTGGTTTTAATTTTTACTCAACAACCTCATGGAAGGAGAGGCACTGTAGTAGGACAGCCAAATGGACAGAACCCTGAGCGGGCATACATCAGCATGGCTTTGTTGATCGCAGTAGATTTACACTTGTCCTGGAGGTTCTGGCTTAATGGGCCTAATGGTGAAAAGCCCTGTTCCATTTCACTGTGAATTTAGGAACAGGGAACATGTGTTTCAGGAATGGGGGTAGACCTTACTGTGTCAGGGTTTGTGTGGGCTGATTATTTTGAATGATGTCGCTTCAAATCCTAGGAACGCTGTGGAATCAGCCTTTAGTTAGATAAATAGAATACCTAACATGGATTGAATGGTGAATCCAAGGCCTGAGGTCACCTTGTTTCAGTTGGTAGGGAGTCATTCACTAGTATGACAGCAACCACAATGTATCATAGAATTTAAGGCCAGAAGAGATGGCCACATCATGCAATCTGACCTCCTGTGTATCACAGGCCATCACCTCCCTTCCCCCCCCACCTCCAGCACCTGCACCCCAAACCCAACCACCGGAATTGGGCCAAAGGATTACAGCCCACAGGAGACTAGGCATAGGGAGAGAGGAGGAGGGATCAAGGTGCAGCAACACCCAAATTCCCCATCACAGTAGGGAAAAGAGAAACACGGATAATCCTGGCAAGGAACCCCTCCCATGCACTGCACAGGAAGGTGGGGTCACTGCCCATCCAACCTGGGGGCGGATTTCTTCTCAACCCCACATATGCAAAGATATTGGATTGTGGAATGAATGATTTTGTCATCTGCAATATTGCATGACACATCGGCGCCTGGCTACTCTCCTACCTGAAACATGTCAGTCCCTTCCCCTTGGTCTACACTAGGACTTTATTTAGAAATAACCCGCCTTCCCTCCCCTCAAGGTTGAATTTATAAGCGAAGCATCCACACTACTAACCCTGTAATTTCGAAATAATAGGCTGCGGAATTTGAAATCTGTACTCCTGCTTTTCATCAGGAGTAACACTAATTCCAAAATAGTTATTTTGAAATAGCAATTGTGTGGACATTCTGCTGCCGCTATTTCAAAACAACTACTCCCCAGAGTCATTCAGACTAATTATTCCCCAGTGCTTTCTAGGGCTCCAAGTCGAGTGAGCACATCCACATTAATGGAGCCTGCCTCGGACTCATTTCGAGGCTTCCCCATAGTGTGGACACGCTAATTTGAATTTGTTAAATTGGGAGTTATGTCAAATTTGCAAAGTTTGAAATAGTTTCCTAGTGCAGGCAGGGCTTCTGGTTCTGGAGTGGCCTAGGGGATAGGGCTTTTGCAGGTTGGGGGTTCGAAACAGTTAAGCATGTGTTTAGCTCCTATTCATACCCTCACTCCAGAAATGTCTAACTTAGGGCACAATTCCCCTGCCATTGGGAGGTGATTCCCGGTTTGGGGCAGATGTGCCTGTGTAGTTCCCCTGTGAGCTAGCTCCTGAACAACATTGTGGGAGCCGCAGCAGAGGACTCAGGTGTGGACTCAGGCCTGTGCTGTGTGCTGTGATGGCTGCACTGCAACGTTTAGCATGGGAGCTTGTGCTGAGCATGTACATCTGCCTCAGCTGTTAATGACCCCGTCGGCTGGCTACGTGGATGTACCTTCAGCTGAGCAGCTGCACACCAGGAATCGCGAATAGCCAAGTGCGTTGAGATCTGGTCTCAAACTGGACAGCTGCAAGCGTGTCAGAGGCTGGTGGAAATGTGGGGCCAGAAGGGATGTTAAGAGAACCAGTCCCATCCCTGGTGCGCTGGGAAAGAAGTCGCCGCGTGCTTACGAATGCCCAGCTACAGCTGACTTCATGGGGAATGGTCAGCAAACAGGAAAGAATCCCATGGTCTTCTACAAAATTCAACCCACTCCACCCACTGCAGTGTGAAATGATCTGTGATGGGGCAGCTTCCCCACACTGGCCCTTTAAGGGTTAAAACCCAGCCCTGGGAGAGGGGTGGAGCTGTGGAGCCAGTCCCTGTGGCAGGTACTAGGCAATTAGGGCCCAGCTGAGGGCTGTATAAGGAAAGGCTCCTGGAGGGGAGGAAACACTCAGACTCACTCTTGCTGGGGAGCAGGTGGGGCCTGGCTGCCAGGGAAGCTGGAGGCTTCCTGACTTAGAGCAGGGCTGGGGAAAGGCAGGCAGAGCTGGGGAAGCTCTGGTCTGGCAAGCTCCCAGACTGCAGGGCCTGGGGCAAGGCCTGTTAGTACCAGGGCTGCAGGGGGCTAGCCAGGCTAGAAAGCGGCTGTAGGTCCACACCCCCTTGCCAATGAGTGGCTATTTCAGACAGCAGTTGCCCCTGAGGGAGGGGCTAAATGAAGACTGGCAGGGGGTCATTGAGGCAAGGTGGGTATAGGGGAGTTGTGGGTTCCTGGAGGAGGAGGAGGACCCCAGAGTGTGGGGCACTGTGGCAGGGCAGAACTCAGGGGGGAGGACGCCATGCTCTAGGAAGGGCGGGGGTCCGAACACAGAGGTGGAGGAAAAAGAGGTAGTAATGGGTGAGACACCCGCAGAAAGGGGGTGCTCCAAAGCTGCAGAGCTAATTCCCAAAGCAACCAGCAGGAGGCGCCAGTGGCAGTGTGTGGTCACCCTGTTACAGGCCCTTGGCCTGGTTCTGAAAGGCCCATGGATAGGCTGGGACGTTATGGGTGTTACAATTCTTCTCACTGCACAGACTGTAGGAATATTTTGGGGTACCAGCCCATTCCGGGAGCAGTAAGCTCCATTCACATGCCAGTCATGCACTAGGCACAGAATACCGGAGACACAAAGCCAGCAGGACTGTTATGCTGACAAGGAACTCACTTTTTGATGAGAGAAGCTGGCTGGTATATATCAATTAAAATGCTATTCAGTTTGAAAGCATCATTTAAAAATCTATGCAGGAATGAATTCAACGAGGCAAGGATCAGTTGCCATTTTATTTAGTATTCAGCAATCAGAATGCATACTGCGTGCAATCTTTGTCTGTCTGACTGCAATAAAATTCACCATCCTTGTTTCTTTGCCTCCTCTTTGCCATTCATCCTTTTTGTGTGTGGCTGGTAATTGAATAGTGGGTGTCATGCTTACGATGAGTCTGAAGAAAATCTTTTGAGCCCTGGAACATTGTCACAGCTGATGTTCGTTATAGTCTGAAAATAACCATGGCCATGCATAATCCGATTTCACACAGGGAAGTGGCCTTTATTCGAGAGGGAATAGGTGACCATCCCAGCTTCCTCTTTTAATAAAAAGTGCTCAGATTAGGTACAGTAGACCCTTGCTGGAAGGCTAACTCAGGCTAAGTCTACACTGGCACTTTATGGCACTGTAGCTTTCTGGCCCAGGGGAAAAAACACACCCAAGTGCAGCAAGTTACAGCTCTGTAAAGCACCAGTATAAACCACACCACACTCCCAGTGCCATTAGCTACTGCCCTCCTGAAAGTGGTTTGCAGAGCATGCTGGCCACACTTTGGCTATGTCTACACTGGTGGGTTATTGCGCAAGTACGGCCGTTCTTGCGCAAGAATCTGCAGAGCATCTACACTGTCCGCCCGCTCTTGCTCGAGGAAATTTACAGTATGGCGTGGTAAGAGAGGGCTTCTTGCGCAAGAGCTATGCTGTTTTCTATCAGGTGTAAGCTCTCTTGCACAGGCGCTCTTGTGCAAGAGGGTAGTGTGGACGTTTGGCAAACACGTACTTGCGCAAGAATTGGCCTCCAGTAAAAAACACGGGTGGCCTCTCCTGCACTCCGTACGGGCAATCACCACTCATTGGTTCCCCCTAGTTGGCCCCCCCCTTAAAGGCACAGGCACGCAGCACGGCCATGTGCCACGTGCGGCCCAGATAGCAGCCAGGGGGAACAATGGTAGCTGCCCAGCCTCAGCCAGGTCCCTCAGACCCCACCGAGGAGCCACCCCAGAGCACCCAGCAGGCCCACAGGGGCACCAAGTGGCGGGCTTCATGCTGGAGCACCGCTGAGGTGAATGCCCTCCTGGACCTCTGGGGAAAGGAGAAGGCCCTCTGGGACCCCAAGTCCAGGAGGAGGAATGCCCCCATCTTCTCCCGGATGGCCCAGGTGCTGCCCGCACAGAGACACCCGGCCCAGACCCTGGAACAGGTCTGGGCCAAGGTGAAGGACCTGTGCCTCACCTGTGTGTGGGCCAGCGAGCGTGGGGGCGGCGGAGCCACTGCCTGTCCCCATTACCACCCCCTGCAACACATCTGGGGGACACAGGGGCCAGTCCCCTGCTGGCCCAGGTGGACACAAGCGGTTGCCACCCCAGTGGTCCAACCCAGGGAACCGGAGGAGGAGGAGGAGGAGGGCGACCGGTCCACAGACAAGGAGGAGGAGGAGGAGGCGGCGGCAGAGGACAGCAGCCAGACCCCACCACCCCGGCCCAGCAGCAGTCAGGACATGTCCCAGGCATCCTCAGAAGCTGGCGAGGGATCGTCTGGTGAGTGCAGTGGCTACCATTCGCAAGTGTGCTGGGGGCAGGAGGGGGCCACAGGGTGGGGGAGAGGGAGCGGCACATGGCACAGCCTGGCCACATGCTGTGCAGAGGCATGCAGCACGTGCAACCTCGTGCAGCTGGGGTTGCCAGATGTCTGGTTTTGAACTGGACAGTCCAGTATTTGAGCTTTCTGTTCGGGAAACAAATTGAGAGGATATAAATGAGAAGATATAAATGTTGGGTATTTTTTAACTAAGATGTAATGTAGATTGTCATGTAATGTCAAGTGTGTCCGGTATTTTTGTTGAAACCATCTGGCAACCCTACGTGCAGCCAGACCAAGTGGCACAGAGAAGCAGCAGCTAGCCCCAGCGCATGCCTGGGACCCCAGGGATTCTGCACGACCAGACCTGGGGTTGGGGGTGGGGGTCTGGCCAGGAGTAGGCCAGCCCCAAGGTTGCAGGCCTGACCCCACACAGCCTAAAGGGTGCCGCACACAGCACACATCCATGGCAACCTCTAGCTTCCCCAAGGGAAGGTACAACAGGCCCCCCCCCAGCACATGTGCCCCTCCTGGGGGCTCCTAGGCCACCTTGGGACCCCCCCTTCTGCTGCCCCAGGAGAATTCCCCCTCACCAGCCACACCTGTCCCTGGGCATCATGGCACGTGATGTGCTGGGAGGAGGGCATGGGGTGCCCGGAACACCATGGGGCAGGGCTCACTGACCATGTTGCTCTCCTCTGGTTCACCTGCAGTGGGACCTCCTGCCAGTGAGGGACCTTCCAGCCCCATCCTGCCGGCGCCAAGGATCCAGGGCCCGTCGCAGCGCTCCCGGGACCGCCACCACCTGCTCCGCTGCCACGTCTGCGTGATCGAGTGCATGGAGCACGCTCTCACAGAGAAGATCCGCGCAGATGCGGAGTGGCAGGAGCGTGTGTGGGACCAGTACTTGGAGTGCTGCGACCATGTGTGCGCTATCCTGGGCATGATCGCAGAGCAAATGGGCCCTGTGTAGCAGCCCAATGCTGCCAGGCTCCCTTCTGCCACCCCCAGCTCTCCCCCTGCCTTGCCCATGCCCCCTCCTGAGGTCCCCCCTGCCTTGCCCATGCCCCCTCCTGATGTCTCCCACCCTCGGCACCTCCTGGTGCAGCCTGCCCCAACCCGGCACGAGGGGCACCGGCGCCCGTGCACCCGTGGGGGAGGGAGAAGCCTTCCTTCCCACCCATGAGGCCCTCCCAGTTCAGACCCCCCTCCTCCCCACAGTCCACCCCCTTCCCTTTGTAAATAAAAGTGCCTTTTCCTAACTCAGTACATGCTATTTATTGGGAGGTGAGGGAAGAGTGGTGAGAAGGGGTGGTGATGGGAGTGGGAGGTGGAGGCATGGAGAGAGCCCTGCGCTTGGAGGCATAGGCACAGCCTACTGTGGGGCCCGGTCCAGCATCACCTGGAGGGCTTCCCAGACCCGCACCCCATCGCGGTTTGCCTGTCGGGTGGCAGCCATCTGGGGCTGCTGGTAGGCCTGGCTGTCACCAGCCATCCACCCCAGGAGGAAGGCCTCCCCCCTTCCCCTCAATAATGTTATGCAGCACACAGCACGCTACGATGACCTCCGGGACATGCTGCACCCTCATGTCCAGGCGGGTCAGTAGGCACCTGAAGCGTGCCTTCAGACGCCCGAAGGCACACTCAATGGGGCTGCAGGCCCGGTCCAGGTGGGCGTTGAAGTTGGCCTGGCTGTGGTCCAGTCAGCCCATGTATGGCCGTATCAGCCAGGCCATCAGGGGGTAGGCTGCATCTGCCATGATGCAGACCAACATCCTGACTACCCCAATGCTGAAGTCCTGCTGGGGGAAGTAGGTGCTCGCCTCCAGCCTGTGACACAGGCCTGAGTGCTGGAAGATTCGGGTGTCGTGGGCCCTGCCAGACCACCCCACATATATGTCCATGAACCAGCCCTGGTGGTCCACAAGCGCCTGGAGCACCACCATGCAATAGCCCTTCCGGTTAATGAACCGGGCCGCTTGGTGCTCCGGCACCCGGATGGGTATGTGGGCCCTGTCCATGGTTCCCCCGCAGTTCGGGAACCCCAGGCTGGTGAAGCCGGCGATGGTGGTATCCAGGTCACGAGGGCGGATGACCCTCTGGAGCAGTACATCATTGATGGCACGGACAACCTGCAGAGGGACATGTGGGAGCACAGGGGATGCAAGGAATGAGACACAGTAGGTACATGGGTCCTTGGGATGTGCTGCCCCCTCCCTTTGATGGCTCCTCCCCCCACGTAGGCCAGGGCCCTCTGCCCCTGGAGGTTTCTCCCACAAGCGGAGCTGTGTGCGGGAAGAACAGCATGACCCCCCCCAAGTGTGGGGCTTCCTCCTCCCCCTACAGTCTCCCCCCCCAGGTCTGGCCCCTTCCCCCCCCCGGGGGCAAGCCCGTGGTCCCCCGGGGGCCTTACCTGCTGGACGACCGCGCCGATGGTGGACCTGCCCACCCCGAACTGGTTCCCCATGGAGCGGTAGCTGTCCGGGGTGGCCAGTTTCCATAGGGCGATCGCGACCCTCTTCTCCACGGGGATGGCGGGGCACAGGTGGGTGTCCTGCTTCTGGAGCGCAGGGGTGAGCCAGGTGCAGAGCTCATGGAATGTCCCCCTGCGCATCCGGAAGTTCTGCATCCATTGCTGGTCGCCCCACTGTCCCAGCACCAGGCGCTCCCACCAGTCCCCACTGGTATCATAGCTCCACAGGCACCTGTTGGTGGTGGGGGTGCAGTGCCTGAGCCCAGCTGCAGCCGTGGTGAGGTCCTGCACGTGCTGCCCAGTCTCCAGCTCCTGCTGGAGCACTGTGGCTCCCTGGTGGAGGAGCTCCAGAGCCTCTGTAATGGCCATGAGGGGACGTTGCTGGCTGGGGTCCACCTCTGGCTCCATGGCTGTGAAGGTGGCAGCGAGGGTGCCCAGGGGCACTTGCCAGGAACAAAGGTGACAGGCATGGCTGTGGCTCTCACTCCCTCGAAAGGGGTGCCTGAGCACGCAGCCACAGGGAAACGGCGTCCAGGAGTCCCTTTAAGCGCATTTCCCAGTGGGGGTCTGGCGCATGCCCACAGAAGCTGGTGACCTCTTGACATGGCTGAATTTCTTCCGGAGACACATTCTTGCGCAAGGGCTTCCCACCAGTGTGGACGCTTTCTTGCGCAAGAGCTCAGCGTTCTTACCATGCGGTTCTGGCCAGTGTGGACGTTTGCTTGCGCAAGAGATCTTGCACGAGAACCCTCGCACAAGATATTCTTGTGCAATAACCCACCAGTGTAGACATAGCCTTTCAGTTTAAAGTGCTGTTGTGGCTGTGCTTTAAACTGTTCAGTGTAGACAAAGCCTCGGGTACAACACAAGACACAGCATAATGCATAAGAACCAATCTTGACCACGGATTCCTTTGTCATTTCCAAGCTTGGCCTAATTGCCACAGAAGAATAAGGCTGTGTTATAGAAGGGAGGGAACGATACTTTAAAAATCAGCATTTCACGGGAATAAATAGCTTTTAACTTGCCCCTGCTAGGAATAGTCCTTGTTTGGAACTAGCAAAGCAAATCCCCTGGTTCTCAACCAGCCACCCGGTTTAACTATGTAGCAGTCCCAAAACCTCTCCCAGGCTACGTCTATACTGCAAGGCTTTTCTGCAAGAGGAAAGGCAAATGGAGTGCTCATTTGCATATGTCACACTCGCATTTGCATTTCCTCTTTGGATCCCTTTTGTGGAAGAGGTTTTTGTGCAAAAAAGCGCTGTGTAGGCAGCACCTTTTTCATAAAACCCCCTTTCACTAGCATAAGATGCCTTCTACCTCAAAAATTGAGGTGTACAGGATCTTGAGCAAAAGGGGTTTTTTGCGCAAAAACCTCTTCCGCAAAAAGAATCGGAAGAAGATATGTAAATGAGCGTGCCATTTGCATATCCTCTTCCGGAAAAGCACGGCAGTGTTGCCGTAGCCCTAGTGTGGAGCACTGTCCCATGCTGTGGCACTTAGACCACTTACAGCGAGAGATAAGAACAAGGGAGCTGTAAGCCCAGCTGGCTTTATAGCTCAAGCTGTAGAGGCTCCTACGCTAAGCTCCAGAAGTCTCAGGTTCAGGTCCTCCTAGTGGTGGTTTCAGATATCTGTTTGATCTCTGATCTAAAGATTAGATCAGACAAACCCCCTGCCCTCCACAGCTGCTTATGAAGCAAATTGGAGTTCCAGAGACTGAAAACAAATCAAGCCTTGTCCATAGAAACCTGAGCTACTGAGCCCTTCCCCTGCTCCGCCCTGGCACAATTCACCTCTGGACTAGATGCTGCAGTGAATTGCTGCTGCCCCCAACCCCTTTTCTACTCTCATTTTCCCCACATGGAAAACTTTGGCATCTGAGTGGTCTCTCTTAGCTGGCAGCGCTGTTGCTGCCATGAGCCTGTTCTCATTAGCAGGGGGCTGTGCTGGAGCAGCTCCCCTCCAGCTGCCGGCAGTGCCATCTGCCGGCATCAGATATCATCAGAAAGTGCTTGCCGATTCCCCTCCCCTGCGCATGCCAGTCTGTGGGAGGTGGGAGAGCTGCATTCTGCAGGAAGGGCACATAGGAGGAAGATGGTTTCAATTATCGAAATCAGCAATTTAAACCCAGTGGCAAATAAACACCCCCGTCTCTCCCCCCCACCACTGGTGGCCGGACTTGCATCTTCTAGCCATTGTTTTGTGACTTGTTCTGTCCTTCTGATAAGCTGCAAGCCTAAGGTGCTGACCCCTGGTGCGCAGTGAAAGTTTGCCTGACAGCCTCTGCCGCTTCAGCTTGCCTCCTTGCTCAGAGCCTCAGACAGGCAGTTACATGCCACATGCCTATTTCAGTAGCTTCACAAGGCTGCTGCATCCTCTGCTTTGTACCCTGGGCCATTGCGCCATTCAGCTGCCTGTCAGTGGTGGGTGAAATGACCTGTGTAACGCTGTCGCACCAGCTTAGAGTGTAGCCGTTCGACGGGCAAGAATTACTGCTACCTTTGCAATGCCCTTTGTGAGATGGGGAAATAATATTAGCTTCATTCTACAGAGGGGAAACTGAGGCACACAGAAGGAAATGTCCCGCCTGGGTCTGTCCCAGAAAGCCAGAACCCGGACAAACCCAGAGCCTTGTGTTGCCGCTGTGCAGCTCTGGAAACCTGATGTTAGAAAACAAGATGGCTCGCCAGTCCACCTGGATTCCCAGAGACCGGCCTACCATGCACTCAAGGGCAGAGAGAGGGAACCAGGCGTTCCTTGTTGACCCTATACTGCAGTCCTGGCATGTAGAGACCCACGCAGCCCAAAACGCTTGCCAGCCTGTCTCCTTGGGCTTGTGGGGCAGTGTGCCAGCCCAGGGCAGCGGATTCCCCCTGCTGTGCTTCAGCTTCCAGAGACCATTAATACAGGAGCATTTATTATGGGCACTTTGCTGGAAAGCAAGAGTCTGATGTTGTCTGTGCCCAGTGCACCTCCTGGAGCACAGCATGCTGTGCCGGGAGCAGCAGCCTTTTCAACAAGTGTGTGACATCCCATTTCGCCAGCCCTCTCTGGTCAGCGCTCCCCTGTGCTAGGTGGTGTAGGCCCACAGATGCACCACAAGAGACAGTCTTACCCCCACTGCCCCCAAGCTCTTCCACTCCAAGTAGACAAGCCAGACACTGGATTGGAGGGGTGTTAATTTAACCTGCAACACCAGGAACAGATCCCAGGGCTCGTATTCTCAGGCTTGTGCCTCGCTGGGGCTGCACCTCTGAGCAGGGTCATCCCTACCGGTAGGCAAAACATGCAGCCGCATAGGGCACCATGACATTCGGGGCACGAAATTGCCCTCAATTTCATGGTGCCCTAGGCAGTTGTGTGCTGCCTATAGGCTCCGGCTGCCCCTATTCCCATCCCCTGGCTGCTAGGATTGCCAGATGGTTTCAACAAAAATACCGGACACACTTGACATGAAATCACAATCTACATTCCATCTTAGTTAGAAAATACCCGACAGTTCTATTTTCTCAATGTGTTTCCTGAACAGAAAGCTCAAATACTGGACTGTCCGGTTCAAAACTGGACACCTGGCAAACCTACCGGCTGCCTGCCCCCAGCTCAACACCAGTCCAATCACCTCCTTCCCTATCTCTAAGCCATCTCCCTATGGCTGCACCCCAGTCCCGCCACCTCTGGCTGGCCCCCTCTCCCAGGGTGTTGCACCCAGCCCCTGCTCACCAGGCAGAGGTGAGCAGCCCTCGCAGCCTGGTGGACCGAACAGGGGGCAGCTGCGCAGTGGGCAGCTAGAGAGAAGTGGCGCTTTCCCCTTACATGTGCCATTTCTCTCTGACAGGCTGCATGGCCACTTGCTGCTGCTCCAGCCTGCGCCTCCCTCCCAGCCCTACTCCTGTGCTGTCGGCTGTCTTGGACTGGACACATGGCAGTAAATGGTGTCCACACCATCTAGTCCAAGAGAGCTTGCAACCCCTTTCCCCCACTGCTTCAACCCCTGCCTTCCCCTGGAGTAGCGCCCCCTTAGGAGGGGGGTGCCAGTGCTGGGTTGTGTAGGGCAAGAGCACCGGTAGGGATGGCCCTGCCTCTGAAAACCTTGTTCCCCTCTCCCCTTATTCCCTGCAGCTCAAACATTTGTCCATCTCCCGTCTCAGAGCAAGGGCCTGAGCAAAGCGGCGGCTGTCTGACAGCACTGTGCAGTGTGCTACCGAGGGAACGCTGCTTGCAGGGTGTGCTCCTTGACTGGACATGCCTGGGGCTTGCTCTGTGCTCAGTTGTGTGTAACCTTCCTTGGCCACAGCCCTGAGCCTTGGACAGCAGGAGGCCAGGGAGTGACCCAGGCCATTTGTCTTCAAATCTCGGCCCCTCTTGCCACACCGCTGGGCCCCTTGCAGCCTCGCCGCTGCTCAGGAAAGCAGTTTGGGAGCATGGGCACAAAGGCTGGAAGGAGCTGGCACTCCAAATGTCCCTTGTGCAAGAGCGTTGTAAGCTCGCTGGCAAAATTCTGTCAGCACCGCGGTAAATTGCCGGCAGAAATTGACCTTCCGCCCCTGTGGGCAATTGGGTCGTGGCATGGCGGCTTTTCCAGCTGGGCAGAAAAGTGTCTCAACAGGGAAGATGCGGTCATGCTACCTGGGAGCAGCATTGCTCTCACACCAGTGTGCCAGTGGTGCAGCCTCCTCCCTCACTGAAGGGCCCCGATGCTGTGCGCCAGGGAAGCCAGAGATGCTGTGCAGCCCAGCGGAGGGCAGTCTGGGAGGGAACACCTTGAGCGCCTCTGGTGAAAGAGCCAGAGAAGGACAAAATGCTGGGCACCGTAGCTCCTTGGCCTGGCCCCCACACGCTGGTTTGAGATGCTTGAGGCTGTGTGAGGAGGCCAGCTCAGCTAACCACCAGGCCAGACACCATGTGATCTGGGAAGGGGAGACAGATTCTGGGCTGCTCTGATTTAAGGGCAGCCTCCCTGCCGCCCTAGTGGATGCCAGGCCACCTGTGGTATGTCTCTGGTTGGCATAAAGCACAACGAGTGGCCAAGGAGCCCCTACTGTACAGGGCTGACACAGAGTGGTCTGTCTAGCCTAGTGCTTACAGCCATGGAGCTGGGACCCCGAGATTATGTGGGTGCGACTGCAGGGAGAATTTGATTCGTGCCTGCCCCCTGAGACCAGGCATCTTTATTGCATAACAGATGATTTCCCCTCCCAAAGCACCCGGGGTGACGGATTGCACTGCAGAGCACAGGATGCAGAAGGGTGATGGCCAAGGGGGTGCCAGTCAGGTGCCACCCGAGGCCGGACCAATATCAGGATCACAACAGACTCACTGGCAACATCCATTTGTCAGAGGATGAACTGCTGTGAACATTGTCAGAGCCCCAGGTGCCCACTGGAATCGCCCAAAGCCGGGAGGGAGAGGAGTGGTTTCCAGAGCGCTTCGTTAAATGATGCCAGTTAATGAAGGAATTCACTGCCAAGCCTCAGCTCTCTCGCAGGGCAAGCACTTTGGGGTTAGGTATCTGACACTCCACTTTCTGCCCTGGCACCTGATTGGGCTGGCTCCCTGTTCTCCTGCCCTCTGCTCAGTACACACAGTGAGGGGGGGCCTGTCTGATACTGTCTCTCCTGGAGTCGCTGGAAACAGCAGCCAGTGTACCACACACTACATCACACTATTACCTTGGTTTTCTACATCACGTCATTTGCATCCTTCCCTCCATTTTATAGTGGGGGAAACTGAGGCACAGAAAAGCCGGGACTTGCCCAAGGTCACCCACCAGGCCAGTGGCACATGCCACATCACACTGCCCCAAGGAGTCAGACTCCTGCCCTGGAGACCCCTCCTGGAGCTTGGTGAGGAATGCCTTTAAGAATATAAGAACGGTCATACTGGGTCCCTCTAGCCCAGAATCTTTTCCTCCAACAGTGGCCAATGCTAGGTGGCCTTAGAGGCTTCATTTCCCCCACCCCACCCACCTAGATTTCCCCCTTCCCATGAGGAAGGACTACTGAGCCTATGGATTGGTTGGGAGGTTGCGGGGCAAGAGTCGTTCTGGCAATATACAGGGATGCTTCTCCGCGCCCAGCCCTGTGGAGGAGCTGGGCGTATACCAGGTTAGAGCCTTGTGAGGATACAAAATTTGTATCTGCGTCCGCATCTGTATCTGCACAAATGAGCCGTGCACATCGGCAACTACGGCTACAAAGCAGATTTGCAGGGCTCTGAGACTGGTCAGTCTTCTGCTTCTGAGAGAGACTATGATAGTTCTCTCCACCAGAGGGTGCTGCCCACCGTGGGAACAGCAGCATTCAAAAATACCAGCTACTCTCATCAGAGCCTTGGAGCACAGGGCCCATGCAGCAGACAGTGGTAGAGGAGATAAGAACCCAGGTGTCCCGGCCTATCCAGTCTAGCCACTAGACAACACCCTCTCCCTGAGCCACAGAGCCAGTAGCAATCAGTGACAACCATTTCAGACACCCTGGCTGCGTCTAGACTGGCATGATTTTGTGCAAATACTTTTAACGGAAAAGTTTTTCCGTTAAAAGTATTTGCATAAGCGTCTACACTGCACGGATGCTTTTGCGCAAAAGCACATCTTTGCGCCAAAGCATCCGTGCCAGTGTAGACGCTTTCTCTTACACAAGCACGCTCCGATGGCCATTTTAGCCATCGGGCTTTCTTGCACAAGAAATTAACGTGGCTGTCTACACTGGCCTCTTGCACAGAATACTTGTGCAAGAGGGCTTATCCTAATGGGAGCATCAGAGTATTTGCAAGAAGCACTGATTTTGTACAGTACAAGGTCAGTGTTCTTGCGCAAATACTGTGACCAATGTAAACAGGCGGCAAGATTTTTGCGCAAAAGTGGTCGCTTTTGCGCAAAATCTTGCCAGTCTAGATGCAGCCCCTGTGTCCTAAGCGCCTTGGACTTTCCTATTGAGCAAATCCCTCCCCCCCACAACCTGGGGGCCAGGCATGTGCATAGACCTGGGCACCCTCTGCCCCACACAAGTAGTTCCTGGGGATGTGGCTGCCTGGGTGAGCAGAGGGTGACCAGACAGAGTGTGAACAATTGGGGGAGAGAGGGGGAATAGGTGCTTGTATAAGAAAAAGTCCCCAATATCAGGACTCGACTATCCCTATAAAATGGGACATCTAGTCACCGGGGCAGGACGGACAAGTGCTGAACGGTGCAAAGAGACCACAGAGGTAATTCTGCTGAAGGTGGCATCCATGGGCAGTGGGTGAACCTAGGTCTGGGAAAGACGAGCTCCCCAGCCACGCCCTTTCTTCCCAAGACCCGGCTCGGTGGGACCCAAGCCACCTCACACTGAAGGGGCAGCCCACGGCTTCATCCCCCTGAAGCACATGCAAATAAAGGAAGTGTTTTTCTTTTCCAAATGTCCAGTCCATTCCCCACACCTCTCCTGTTGGTGCTTGGCTTCTCTACCAGCCTGCTTCGGGGTTTGAGTCTGAAGGCTTGCGGGGCAGGTTTTGTTTGCTGCTGCTAGGCTGGGGGAGAGTCACATTCCTGCCGGTCTGGGATGGGTCCTAAAATGGTCTATTTGGCTTCCAAGGGTAAAACTCCTCTAGCAATTTAGGCCAGGGAGGTGTTTGGCCCAGCAGGTGTATCTGTTGGCCTCATTGCTGGTAAATTAAGAAACGCTCCTGATCATGCCCGAGTTTGGAACGGAAATGAGTAGTGTACAGGATTGCTCGGCTCTAGGGTACAGGATATTCCAGGGTGACAAGTCCTGGTAGGTCCCCCTAGCCAAAACCTTTAGAGCTGGGTGCTTGAAGTTAGACTTCTCAATCAATAGCTGCCGCAGTAAGGTCTGTGGTGCCCAGCATGTTTGAAAAGCAGTTTTACAGACTGAAACACAGCTCCTCCTCCTTGTGGCAGGGGAGATAACATGGAAAAGGTGGCCTGTTACTGAAGCAGAGATGCCTGTGAGAGCCTGAGAGCCTGAGTCCCAGGCCCCATTCAGCTCAATCGAATCCCCATGGACTTTCCAATTCCCTTAGGGGGGCATTTTCCCAGGGAACTCAGCATTTTCACATGGAATTTTTGGATGCACTACGCAAGGGACCATTTTGCTGTCTGTCCCCCTGACCAGCCAGTGGCTGCCCAACTTTTCCCGCAGGGAGTAGCGGATTAGATTACAGCGAGTGCACTGTTCCATGGAGCTGTGGCTGGAGTCCAGCCTGCACTCAAGGAAGGCACCAGTTGGGCTTCCCGGAGAAAGACTCTGGAGACAGAGCCTGGAAAGAGGAGCAGCTGAAGCTGTTGACAAGAATCCTTCTTTTCCTGGCATGAGTTGACTGAGTGGAGGGTGGGCAGGGCAGGAAGTTCTGAGCTGAGACACCTGCACTAAGGCCAGGTAGGTGCCGGGGCCTGGAGAACGGCGTACCCTTTATCTGCAGCATGTCTGCCGGTTCGGGTGTAGAGGAGCAATTCCCTTTCTCAAATGGGAAATTTGTTCTGTAGCTCTCAGAGACTCCTGCCCCTCAGACTTGTTTGTGCTGGTCCATTCAAAGTCAGAGTTTCCTGCGTGCAGAGCCCTGTGAAAAGCACATCTCTTTGATCTATGGCTTGGAAAGCACAGAGCTAGCTGTAGCATTCAATAGGACATCTCCAGCCACAGCTATAATAACCAGCAGGTGTCACCATTGCTCCAAGTATAATGACTGAGCCCTTCAGCTGAAGAATCTGGCGACTATACAGTAGGAATCTGGTTGCATCCTCCATATATTTATTTTTGTGCCAATGGAAGTTTTGCTGAGTTCTCAGAGGTTGCCCTAATGAGATGTGTGGGGATTTGCATCTCCATACCTGGCTGCAGTGGAAAGTCTCAAAGAGTTTTACAGAGCCACTTCCTGGCCATGTTGGATAGAGCCATGCTTCTCCAGAGAGATGGCTTCCAGGTGGTGGAGCAGTGGGGTTAAGGCAGGCTTGCTCCTGCCCTGGCCTTGCATCACTCCTGAAAGCAGCTGGCATGGACAGCAATGGCTCCATGGCCCCATGTCCTGCCCCTCATCTGGAGGCCCTGAGCCCACAGCTTCTACTGGCCACGGTTCCTCATTACTGATCAATGGGAGCTGCAGGAGTGGTGTTTGCAGGCAAAGACAGCATGTGGAGACCCCCTGCTCTGACTTTCTCAGGGGCTGCAGGGATGTGCCAGCCACTTCCAGGACCAACAATTATCACAGGGATAATGACTCCAGCCACGACAGGTTCGGCATTTTAGAACTCACTCCTCAAAGAATTACATTTAAGTGGTAGAGAGAAATGAAAATTATGAAATGCCCAGACCAGTCAAAAACCAAAAACAACCCACTTTGCAAGCCGTGAAAGAACTAACAACAACCCCCCTGTGTATGTGTTGGGTCGGGAGATGAGAGGGAAGGACAGTGTGTGTTTGTGAGAATGACAGAGACACACACACAGCGTGTGAGAGTGAAAGATATTTGCATCACAAAGCTCCTTCAAGCCCCTTCTCCCTGTGTGGAGATGGGGTACAGAAGTGGGGGCAGGGCAGATACCCTGACATCAGCCCCCCTCATCTCCATCCCACACCCTGCACAGCAAGCAGGAGGCTCCCAGGGGGCAGCTCCAAGGCAGAGGGCAGGAGCAGCATGACAGTGGGTAGAGGGGCAGCTGAAGTGCCAGCACTTGATAGCTTCCTGGCCAAACCAGTCAGGATCCCCTGGCAGAGGCTCCAAGATCTACCAGTAGTTCCTGATCTACTGGTTGGTGACCACTGCCCTAGAGGCTACATTAGCCATCAAATGATAGACAATGGGGCCCCACAGGAACTAACCTGCAGCCTTCATTTATTCACACAACCTTCTGCATGGGCAGCTCCGCACACACGAGACAGAATGCACATGCACACAGTCCCAGACAAGCATGAGAAAATGAGTTTCCTGTACAGCTTTGACTGAGCGCCAGCTGGCTTTTAGCTCAGGCAGTAGAGACTCATGCATGAAGATCCAGAGATCCCAGGTTTGGTTCTATCTGTGGGTGTTACACATGCACAGATGTGAGCAAACCCCAGGGAAGCATAATGTCATGAGCCACGGGTCCCAAAACTGGGTCTAGAGGAGCAATCACACTTCCACTTAGCAACCTGGTGACAACTGCTGACTCAGGACCCATCCTGAGGCTCTACCCTTGACATCCCATTGGCAGAGTTCCAGAACAGCTGATTGTCTTGCTGGTCCTGCTTAAACCAGCAACAGGAGGAGGAAGTTGTCTGAACAATTGAGCTTTGCCTGCTCCTCCAGCTTGGTTCCCTGGTGTCCTGACTTGGTTTGGCTCCTGGCACCTGACTAGTGATCCTAACCCCTGGTCTGGCTCCTGCTTCTGACCCCATTAGTATCCTGACCTAGCTGACTCTTGTCCACATATATATATGGACAACAAAATAAAGAAGGTACTTGTGTAAATGAGGCTAATCAAGTCAGAGTGAGAATGGCTCATTCACATCAATTGATGTGGAAATGTGAATATCGAAACAGGGGAAATTGCCTTTGTAGTGCACTAACCAGTTAAGATCCTTATCCAGTCCTAAATGGATGGTATTGAATTTTCAGAGATCACCACTAGAGTGTGAGTATAATTCAGTCTCTATGTCCATTCAGACCCTGGACTCTCTGCTCAGACTGCCAACAGGGGCAGGGACAGGGGCAGAAAAGTGACATTAATGGAGGTGATGGTTGTAGTAATGTGGTCACCAGTCTCCTAGGAATGGGGTGGAAATTGGAGACCCACCAAAAATCACTTCACTACATCAGATGGCAATAGCTTTCAGTCACCACCAACCTACCCTAGATTTGAGGGGACAATTTAGCACTGTAGTTTGGAAGGAATGGCGTTACTATCGTCTTTCACATCTGTTTTAGGGTTAACACCTGCCCTGTTCTTTATGAGACAGTCTCATGTTCTTCAGGAAAGCATCCTCCTGAAGTTACTTTTAAGAGAGGGAAGTTGTCGTACAGTGATGTTGCATTGCAAGAGGGTTGTTAGTGCTCCCCATCAACAGCTGCACAATGGAAGCCATTTACAGTCTGCTACAAGTTGTGATGGATCCTACAAAACCCAAGCACAGTGCTATGTATTCAGAAGTGCCATGAGAGCTACCTCCTAGGATTTTATCTGTGTTCTATTGCATATTTATAGATAACTCACATTTACACAGTCCTGAAACCAGGATAACTCCATGCGAAGAAATCACGATGCAAGAAGCATGTCCCATGTGGACAACTACTATAATTTGGCGCTAGGTTACGGCGAGGGGATGTTTATGGCCTGCTCTGCTCATTTGGCAGCTAGTTACTCACAAGAGCAGCTTCATGTCAGTGAAACTGCTTGTGAGATTAACTGCTCACCAATGTGAGCCTGGCAATCACCCTCAGAAGTTTCAGATCTCTTCTCAAGTGCTTGTGAGTACAGCTGTTGGGATTTTTTTTATTTAGCAAAAATGATTTTTGTGTGCGGAGCAAATGGCCGGTCCATTGAAATCAAAACTGTCTGTGAGGAGGGGTCAAATCTGACGAATTTCCTGACTTAAGAAAAGTTTGAAAAAGATGTTTCAAAAAGATATTTGGAAATGGTCAAAATAACCCATTTTTTTTCAGTCCAGATTGATCTTTTGATTGGTAATGTAACTTAATTCATACTGAATTTAAAAACAATTAAAAAGTTTGACATGAAAAGTAAGTAGCTAGATTGATCCAAACTAAATATTTTTCCCAGTTTATCGATTCATAAAATTTTTGAGTTAAGTTTTTTATGCCCACTCAACCAGGGCAGGAAAATGTTTAGAAATCTTGAAATTTCTTCTTGCAAGATGGGAAAACCATGTCCCGTCCAAACTTACTTTTGAGTCCCAATGCATATCTAACAAATGTCCTAATACATATCTAATGAATATCCACCTATGAAAGTGATGAGTGTGATCTAAAAACTTAAGGGGTTTCAGTGGTTTAAGTATATTTAAAATAGTCTTACAGTACAGCACATAACAATATACAGATTCTGCTTATAAAAAACCCCTGTTAAATAAAGAGTTATGTCTCAAAAGACTAACTTGTTAATCAAGATGATCAGACATTGCTATAAATGAGGACCATGTGTGGAGTCAGTAGAAAACTTGGTGTTATGTGAAAGATATTGGCAGAAGGAAAGAGGAAGTCATAAATTTTTATAGTGGTGGTCACAAGTGAACTCTGTTCTATGGTTTTCTCCTTTTTTGGAGGGTGGTGGTGGATAAAGATTTTCCCTGTTGAGGAACAGGACTGGTTATCATTTTATACATGAAAAAGAAAAGGACTGCTGGTGTAAGCAATATAATAATGAAGTATTTTAGTGACACTTGTGTTCCCTAATGCATGCTAAAAGGATCAGAGCAATGAAAGCAGGCCATTTCTATGAGGCACATGGCTGTAAAGTACATTTGTCTTCCACTGGTATGATTTTTGGGTGCGAAGGAACTGAAGAAAGCAAAAACATCTGAATCAGTAATAGCTATGTGCAGTAAAGAAAGGCAGGAGTAAATTGAATGCCCTAGTTTCTGTTGCTAAGACTTTTTCTTTCTCTCTGTTGAAAACCCGTTAGCGGTGGGAAGGAATTGGCCCTTTGTCCTCTGAAAAATATTTCCTGGAGACGTCTATCATCCCTGCAATTGGGCTGCAACGTTCTGTCTTTTTTTCAGCGTGAGTGATTGTCATTGATTTTTCTTTCCTGCCTGGCGCTGCGCTCTGAGTGACTGGAAGAAATCTCAGCTCTGAAAGGCCACCCAGTCACTTCTGGAGACTGAATTTCTGCCTCCTGTGAGTGGTCAAGTCAGATGTCCCAGGTAATTAAGAATCCTTCATTGTTTAATAAAAGGAGAGATTGCCCTAGCTCAGGATCAAAGGACAGAAGGAAATCTGGAGAAGACACTGAGGAAAAAATGGTGGGGTTTTTATACCATTAAATCTTACCATTTTACAAAATGCCTTCCTTTATTTTGGTTCCAGCTCCTCTGTGAATGAGTGCTTGCATCCCAATTTACCCTACACTATGAGCATCCATCACATGGTATGCTTTTGCAGGTAGTTTTCCTGTTTAATTATGCCTCAGAACATCTGAATTTTTCTGCTGTTTCAATGAGTTTCCTTGTGTGCTAATTAGATTTAGACCTTTGGCACAATCAATAGATTCCCATCTCGGTTCTGGCCAAGCCAGTCATGACCAGTAATTTACAGCTCTAGCTGTTCTGAAATCAATACAGATTTGCTCTTCATTGAGAGCACTGTAAAACAAGGGTGACAGCAGGCCTACTAAACAGTTGACATGGAAGCAGATCCCATGCTGGTATTGGAGAGGGGCCAGCACAATTAGATAGGCGCTGCTGCAGAAGCAGTGAATGGAATGAAGCAGATTGCTCCAGCTGAATGAGCAACAAGTTTAGGAGCTGACAAGGTGTAAAGTTTTTATCCTTTCTTCAGGCAGGATATTTATAATGCAGGTCAGGCTGGCCAAAAGCCTTTAATGTACAAGAATGCAGGTCTGATGGAATCCAGATGTGGCAGGCCCCAGAATCATGCACAGTGAGATGTGATCACCCTTTTCTGGAACAGAGAGCTGTCGCTCATGAAAATGATAGGGCCTGTAATTATATGTTCACTTATTGTACATTATTCAGCTAATGCATATCTGAGATGTATAGAATTCCAGGTAATATGTGGTACGTGGTAAACAAGGATGACAAAGGTGGAACTAGAGCTATGTGAAAGTCTGTTAGTGTGAGATGCTGTTTTCTTTAATAAGTGCCTCCTGTTTAAAAAGCACTATGATGTCAAGGACCGTGAAAGGACCTAGTATAATTCATCTTCCTTCTATTCTCCTCTTTTATCACCTTCCCCTGGAAGTAAAACTCACAGAGCCAGGCATCTTATTAAATTGACAAAAGCCCTGCAGTAATGGGATTCTGATAATTTCTTTTGGGTCCAGGAGTCTCTTTTCATTCCCCAGGATCTGTTACTGCAGAGAATTAAAAGCAGGGGATAAGAAGCATTGGTTGGAATGTGACTGGATGTCCCCAATTGTATTCTTAGGATCCACCAACTTGGGCTTTGATCCTTCACCCAGAGCAATTTGCAGGACTGGCATTTAAAAGTCTGTGAAAGTGACTTTAAAATGCAATTCTTGTTCTTCCTAGCTCCCTTAAATCTTGTCTTGGGGTGTCATTTTTTCACTAGTGCAACATAAAATAAAATGGAGTCCCATCAGTCAATGACAGATTGCAACTAATCTCCCAATATTACTGTTATGTCCTCTGCAGGAGTTAAAAATCTTGCCATTGCTCTTGGTCACTGGTAAAACCAAGTGCACAGGTAATCAATCCGCTTAGCAAATGCCAGCTAGTACTCACCTTTGGCCAGGCCTTGAGATGCAGGCAAGCAGAATTAAAGCGATCTCACTTCTGAATAAACCAGAACATGAAATATTCAATTCTTTGTGGTTCACATGTGTGGTGGTGAACATTTTATTGTGGGATCCTCATTCCTCTGTCTCTGAATCTCTCTCATTTGGTTTTAGATGTTTTTTAAAGATAACAGCATTTTGTTCTGTATTTCACCATTTTCAGTAAACACATTCTCTCCCCCACCATAATGCCACCCTGCTTTTCACACAAGACCCATGGAGATAAATCTGGCTCTCAGTGTTTCCTACAGCTATAAACCAGTCACCCTAAGGACTTCACCTCCGCTACCCCAAAAGATAAAACAAATGAGGTACAGAACAAGGTTCCCAGCCATGCAATTATTCTCCTTATGCAGAATTCCATTTGCCTCAGGGGAGTAGTGTTTCCTTGAGTAAGCCACACTAAATGAAGGTGAGTCTTTATCCCCCATCCCCCCACTCTAGTGGCTGGTCCATATGTGTGAGGTAGCAGCTAGTGACACCCTTAGTCGTTTATCTCAAGCCATTGAGGCTCAGGTTTTGGTGCTGAAATGCTGCTGAGAGGACCCAAGCAGGATAAGTAAAACTGGTCAGATGCTGATGGATGTTCTTTAGCCCATCTTCTCTCACTTCTTTCAGGCCTGCAGTGAATGATGTGCATGGCCCTGAACATTACTGAGCTTTGGAAAAATGAAGCTCATCTGGGTATGGGTGAGACACCCAAACCCCCTCAATTCTGACTAGTAAGGGGGTTACACAAACATCCTGATTCTGTTATAGGGAGTCTGCTTCATGAAAGAATATCTCGTGAGGTCCTATATGCAAGTCAGGGTCATGCTGGTCACCAATATTGTCTCTAGGCATATGTTTCACCGCCATGTCAGGAGTTATGTACCTCTGCTGAAAATGTGTTTTAAAGTTTGCATCAGGGTAGAGTCCACAGATTTTGCTATCAGATGGAAGATATTTATTCACCTCTCTCAGCATGTAAAATAAGCATTGTAAGCTAACATGAGGACTGCATAGCTATGTGCAAAGTCAACTGGGCAATGTGAAATCAGCCAGGCAGTTGCATACAGGAGAGTAAGCCAAAGGGATTATTCTAATGTGGGTGCAATAAAACGTCTTTACATAGGACATTAGCCTGTTCTGTTTAGTCTCTGGAAGAGGTGTTACAATTTTGGTTTAGATTCCTTTTATTTCCATTACCCTTACTCCCAGTTGCTTGAATCTTTGATCACAAATGTTTTGTTTTCACGCTGAATATATCTCAGTGCTGTGATAGTGAGCATAGGGAGTTGGTGTGTGCATTGTTCCTGTGGGAATAGCAGACCTAGTAGTGCAGTGAGTGTTCAAAGGAAAAGGGCTGGACACTACAGGGAACTCTTCATAAGGGTCTGGGGCACACCTAATGTTAACCTGGCTAATAGACTAGTGGCATCAGGGAGCTGACATCCAGCCAAACATGAGCAGGTACCCTGCGGTAGAATACACGGCTTTACTCACAGCCCATACATGACCTTAATCATCTGTGTAGCAAATATCCCATGTGCAGTATCATTTCAAAGCTAATAACTCATTGGCCAATGATATCATGATAAAGTGTGTGTAACAACATGGTATGTAAAGTTATGATTATAAGCGGAAATCACATCTGAAATTAACCAGACAGGTCTGGAAAGTGGGTAAACCTATTTCTCAAAGATAAAGGACAAGCTGACCCCTCTAGCCAGGTGTCATTAAAGCCAAGGAGCCCATCACCTATTCTCTGGCAAAGAAAGGGGACAAAGACAAACAGATCTGCATCTTAGCAAACAACTTAGCAAACTGTCCCTCAGCCCCCACTAGATTCCATGTCTCCTTTTGCACAGCTGAGTAGGATTTTATGGGGCATGTGGTTGAAACATAATACTGAGGAGGAGCAAACACCCCAAGGCATCTCTCTCCCCGTCCAACATCTTTGCACCCGAGGAAACAAAAGAAACAGTTGTTTGACTGTGCCTGATCTGAAAAGTTTGGCCAGTAATGCTACAAAGTTAAACTTCTTTGGGCCAGGACTCTCTGGTACTGCTACAGGTGTGATCTGGCAGGACCCCGGATATTGCTGGACCAAAGAGCCCCTGGATCAGAGAGCCCCAGCAGCTGAGAGTATAGCTGGAAATCTGATGGTAGAGGGACTGGTGGCCTGGAGTTTGGCAGCTGGGAGCACAGCCGAGTCAGGGAATGGAACAGGGTCTGCAACTTGGGGGCTAGGAACCCATTTGGGGCCCGGAGCAGAGCCCAGTAGCAGGCACTGGCGGCAGGATCAGTGGCTGTGAGGGAAGCCTGGAAGCTGGGGCTGGCAGCCAAGAGGGGATCCCGTCTGGGAGAACCTAGAGGCCAGTAGCAGAAGGCTGGAATTGGTCTCCCCAGCTCTGGCAAACTCCTTTGTTCAGGGCCAGACAAGTCCTGAGGGTGCCAGTCCAGGGGGCTACAGAAGCTGTGGTAAGGACTCTACTTTCAGCCAAGTATACTTTGTTCAGCTAGGCACTAGGAAGCATTTTAACTATTTTTCTGGTAACCATTTCTATATTTTATGTCTCATTACTTGTACTCAACATTTATTAGTGGTTAAATAAACTTGTTTTATTCTTTAATTGAAACTAATCCAGTGTGTTTAAGTTAAATTATTTGGACAGCTCCATTTAAAGGGGAAAATTGTTGCGTATGTTTCCTGTTAAGGGGCACTAGCCCTCATCTCTCTCGAGTGGGAGGGGGCTGGGCAGTGCTAAATAAAGGTTTGGAGAAAAAATTCCAGGATGAGGAGTGTTTTGGAGTCACCCTGCAGTACAGCCAAGGCTGGTGAGAGCCAGAGTGTCACCCAAGGGTGGTGGCGAGCTGTAATTACTCACCATGCTCAGTGTGCGGCTTGCATGCTGGAAGGCTGTGTGAGAGCAGGCCAGGTGAGAGCTGCACTTGCGTAAGGCACCTAAGGGAGCAGAATGAAGGTGACACACCCTGTCACTGGTCTGATCTGTTCCCTGGAGTGGCACAGTCCCTCCAGAAGAAAAAGGGTTACAAGGCGACTCACGGTTCTGAGCACCCTAAGAATGGCCACCTTGGGTCCACTTTGGGCAGCTGGACTCTTGTGCTAACTGGACAAGAAGGTTGGACGTGCCACAAAATGCGCAACCCCCCCCCCACCCCCCTTGTAGAGACGAGAGCTCTGGCAGATATTTTCAGTGCTTCCCCTGGGTTATGGCTTATGGGCAAGTTGATGGGTTCTCTGATGGCTTGAACAAAGGATTCCTTATGAGCAGCTGAGCGCTGAGCAGTGTGGTTATGTGTTGCTTCTTGGCACCAAAAGCCAGATCATAGAATCATAGAATCCTAGGATTGGAAGAGACTTCAGGAGGTCATCCAGTCTAACCCTCTGCTGAAAGCAGGACCAACCTATTCAGTGCTTTGCCACCCTGTTGATGTGCTGAGAGAGTGATTCTCACCAACAGGGGTGTAACTTCCACAGGGACCCTGAGCTATTCAACTATCTCATGACAGCTTACAAGCCTTCCATTGGCATCTCTGCTCATGACAGATTACTGACAGATACGTTAGATGTAAGCATTGGAGCAGAGCTAATGCTGTAGAAGAGGAAGATGTGCACAGATACAAATAGTGTATATAGCGACCAAGGTTTGTACAAGGACAAACACCCATCATCCACACCAATCAAATACAGTCCTGATTACTGGGAAAAAATTGGTGTATTGATAATTTGGATGCTGGAATATCTTGAATGTATGTCCTGAGCAATGTTCCCTCTAATTGTTTCCATCCATGTGCAGATTTTTCCCATTCATGTGCAAAGTAACTTTGCGCACTTCCCCCCCACTCTCTCCCCCGCTCCCGGGCCAATCAGGGCTTGGGGACGGAGGGAGCGCGTGAAGTCTCCACCCTTCCTGCCAGGAGTGTGCAGCACTTCTAAGGGGGCAGAGCGGGAGGAGACTTCATGTTCTTCCCTCTGCCCCCAGGCCCTGATTTGCCTGTGGGTGGGGGGAGCAGCAGGGCCTCTGCAGGCCAGATCAACTCACTTGGCAGGCCGGATCCAACCCACTGAGGCCCTTTCACCCACCTCTGGTCTAGATGGTGCTTGGTCCTGCTGTGAGGGCAGGAGTCTGGACTTGATGACCTCTTAAGATCCCTTCCAGTTCCAGTGTTCTATTAAATGGATTCATTTAATTGATTTCCTTGTTCAGAGTTTGCTGATCATTTCAACTGTCTTCTAAAAGGCCTCTCAGGTGTCCAGCCTGTGGTTCCCTGGAAAGTGACTCCTAAACCAGGAGGACGGAAGCGTGGAAAATGTAAGTGCTTTGTCTCCATACGTGGCTCAGCAAAGACGTACCTCTATGAAGCAGAGCAGGTGCAGGGCCTTTGTTTGGACCCCATTGTGTGGCCAGCTGCCCATCAAAAGGCCATTATGGTTTGTGAGCATGGGACTATCTGAAACAATCTGAATGTTTTAATCCTTTTCATTTTAGGAAAAGTTTTCCTTTTTTAAAAATGTAACTTTTAATTTAAAAATAGAAGAGCTCAAATAAATCAGCCCCACTTCTATCCTCTTGATAACTCTGCTCTCCCAAAAGCTTGCAGTTAGAAGTCTCTTTATCTCACAGGGCTCAGATAATGATGTAATTATGAGCTCAGATCAGTAGCTTTCATTCCACAGGTGCCCAGCCTAAAAATAATGTTATCCTTTTGCTTGTGTGCATTGCTTTGCCAGCTCTCCAGCTGGTGGGTCTTAGGGGCTGCTGGCCCAGGGCAGAGGTGTTGTGACATTTGGGACAGCTGGTTGGGACACAAGTGGCACGGATAGGTTCACAAAACCACAAACCACCAGAATTCAGAGCTTTGTTGAAAGGCATTCAGGGCCATGCAGGCCCCTGGGAGACCTGTGTGGGACCCACACGCCCAGAGCTGTATGACTGAGTGGAACATTCACTCCTCCTAGCCTGAGTTCCCACTGCCCATCATGCAGCAATCTGTGTGTAACCCAGAGACACGGGTGAATGACATCTGGACTACAGCCTTAGCTAGAAGTCAGCTGGCTTTTAGCTCCTGGGGTAGAGGTTTGTGACTTTAGCTCCTAAGGTCCCTGGTTCAATCCCACCTCCTGATGACCCAGATCTGGTGGCTTGATATGTGTTTGAACAAAAGCTCCCCCTAGTGCCATTAGGGAGATGTGTTTTGAATGTCAGCAAGCCTAATTTGAACAGCAGAGTCCAGAATCCCTTATTCTCATGGGCTATGTCTACACTGGCGGCTTCTTGCGCAAAAACACTTCCACAAGAGCGCGTCCACACTGCCATGTGCTTTTGCGCAAGAGATGTGCTTTTGCGCAAGAGCATCCATGGCAGTGTGGATGCTCTCTTGCGCAAGAAAGCTCTGATGGCCATTTTAGCCATAGGGGCTTCTTATGCAAGAAATTCATGTTGCCTGTCTACACTGCCCTCTTGTGGAAGAGCTCTTGTGCAAGAGGGCTTATTCCTCATGGGGAGAGGAATAACTCTTCCAGAAGAAGCCCTGTTTTACAATGCTATACTGTACATTTACTTGCACAAGAACGCTCGTGCAGTGTAGACAGCAGGCAAGTTTTTGCGCAACAACGGCTGTTCTTGCGCAAGAAGCTGCCAATGTAGACATAGCCATGCATAACAGTGTCTCTTTTGGAGGGAGTTTTGACTATATCAAGGGCATTAAAAAGTCTGGTCAGGAAGGGATGGTAACCATACCCCTGTCTGTATGTAGATTTAGATTTTCAGACCTGCTGCATTCATTCTTAGAGCGCAAATGTTTTCAGCTTCCCTGGTGCTTCCTTGCTGCAGGGTTACATTAGACTCCGAAGTCACAAGGGCTCTCAGGTGAACTTTAGCTACCACGACCTTTCTGCAGAATGCCTCTCAGCTTTTCAAGTGCTGTCTCTGGATTCCCAAGCACCATGGTGAGTGAAATACGCAGCCCCACTGGAGTAGCTGTGTGGGTGTCTAAGTCTTTCTCCAAATCCAGCAAATAAATATCGGCCTTTTTTTTTACTGCATGCTGCATAAGGGGAATATAACTTATCACCATCAGAGACAGAGCAGTCAGCAGCTACCATAAATTCTGAATTCCAATGGACTCCATACACATTTAAACAAAAATAGAGGGTATGGCAGCGAACAGCGAGTTTAATTGGAATATGGAATGGAGTTTTTTGATTAATCACATTCTGAATATTAATTGTGCATTATGCTGATTTTATTGTAAATATATTCAGAGCACTCAGCATGTGTACCTGGCTACAGCTTATAGCTGCTGAATAAGAAATGGTCTAGCTCTGCAGTGTTAGTAATATTCCCCGATTAAATTTACAGGGCTTTGCTTTTCCCCCCTTCCTCCTTGGAGAAAACAACCTTTCCAATCTCCAGAGAACAATATGAAACACAACTGACTGCTTTGGAGAACCTACGTGAACAAATTATTACTACTTTTATGGGCGTACAACATATTGGCAAAACGCATGTATCTTCACTGTTGGCTAGAGGATAACAGCTCACTACTGATGGGTTGCTTGTGGAACTACATCCTTAGCTCAACTGGTAGAAGTCTATGAGGCTTTGGTACCAAAGATTCTGTGTTTCAACCCTGCTGGACAACCCAATGAAGGGTGCCATGCAATTATCTACTAAGGCCACGTCTCCACCTGCCACGCCAGAGATCAATCTTCTGGTGTTCCATGTAGCAGGTCTAGTAAATCAAACTCTGAGGATGCCCCCCTCATCAATACCAATAAGCCTCACAGCTGTGAGGAGTAAGGGAAGCCGATGGGAGCATTTGCTCCTGTTGGCCTCCCACTACGAAGATGGTGCCAAGCTCAGCTTAAGGTTTGTCTACTCCAGCTATGCTATTTACATAGCTGGAGTTGCATACCTTTAAACCCGACCATCTGGGACTAGTATAGACCTGGCCTAAGAGGCAGTCCGGCCCTGAAGAGTCTAGTTAAAGGCAAGACATAACAGCTGGGTGTCTGTAAGACAATGCTACCTAATAACAATTTGCTAATGATGCACCTAACAGATCTACATAGCCCTGAATTTCTGATATTAATCAATCATTAGCAAGCAACAAATAGCATATAATTATAAACATGCAATCAAGGCCTGACTTTTCATTGAGCTTCTTAGTGAGACAGTAAAATTGTAACTTAGGCCAGGTCTATACTAGACCCAGAAGACTGGCTTAAGGTACATACTCCAGCTCCATAAATAACACAGCTGGAGTTGACATACCTTAAATTGAGTTTGGCACCATCTTCACAGTGGGAAGCTGACGGGAGCAAATGCTCCTGTCAGCTTCCTTTATTCCTTGTGACTTCGAAGAGTGCCGGTGCTGACCGGGGTCACCCTCAGCATTTGATTTAGTGGGTCTTTACTAGACCGGCTAAATCAAACACCAGAAGATCAGTCTCTGGTGCAGCAAATGGAGACATGGCCTAACTTGCATTGCCAAGATCCTTACTGGTGCAAAACCTCACGGTAGGTCTTGTTTATACTGGAGTAGCTACGATGATAGCAGTCATGTCATTGGCTGCTCTTGCAGCATGGGGCAGAGACTCTTCTTTACAATCCTAACATTCTCTGCCATGCACATATCACTCACAGTAATGAAAATGTAGTCATTTCTAGGTTCCACTGACTCTGAGGATAGACTTATTTAGATTATAATGTTTGAAAGCAGCAGGCATAAGGAGAAGGGTACGTCTAGACTACAGGCTTTTGTCGACAGAAGTTTGGTCGACAGATACTGTCGACAAAGCTTCTGTCAACAAAGAGCATCTAGACTACATCCAGTTCTGTCGACAAAGCAAGCCGCTTTGACGACATGACAGTGTAGACGCAAAGAACAGTGTAGATGCAATAACGCCTTCTGTCGACAGAACTCTGTCAACAAAAAGCATTATTCCTCATAGAATGAGGTTTACAGCCATCGACAAAACTGCTGAGTTCAGTCAACGTTATGTCAACAGAACTCAGCGGCAGTGTAGACGCAGGTATAGTTTTGTCGACAAAAGTTCACTTTTGTCGACAAAACCCTGTAGTCTAGACACACCCTATGAGATCTAAGGCTGTGGTAGGGGACCACTGAGCTCAGCTAAGTTCATTAGAAATCTCACCAGTGTCACATCTGGTTTTCAGTTTTGACATATGGCATTTCCTGTTTGCTTTAATGGCGAAGCTGGCAATAGATCAATAACAGGGCATATGGGAAGCACAGCACTGTTGTTGTCTAGAGGGCGATCCAAACACACTTGAATTGTGGGATGCTTGGAGCACGGACCCAGATCTCCATGTGTTGGTTTGAGCTCATCTTTCTTGAACACATTGATTTAAAAGGATCAAAGTGAAAGATGCTTTTTAAATCCTAATTTAGCTGAAACCTCCATTAATTTCAGATGAGTTTGCCTAAGGAATGGGCAAAAAAATTGAATCAAGACACAAGGGTTAGATCCGTATGTATCTATTTATACAAAGTAGAGATCAGACCAAGTTGACAGAACTGACTCAGCTATAGAATGATGTAGCCTATAGTCATCTTAATGGTGTTAATGCTAACTGTGAATGGGTCACAACAGAACATTCATGTGTTCTAGCAGAAACAATGAATGGAACTTGAAACAATAGCTGGGTTTAGCTGAGAACTCACGGTTGTAGTGCTCTAAACCTTCTAGATTCTTAACTTGAAGAAGAGCAGCAAACCCCTGGGTTTTTGTCCTTCATTAGTCACAATGACCATTCATGGACATAGTAGTTTAAATGGGATTCAGTAACTCAGAGGAGACACAGATATTCAAACAGGAAAGGACAAGATAACCTAGGTCTTCTTCATGTTTCTACAAGAGGGTCATCTTTGGAACTGGAAGAAAATCCGACTCAGCACTCCTCACTAAAACCCATTAAGAGTCAGAAATTAAAACGTAAGCCTCTGTTTCAAAGAGAATGTTGGAGAAATTAATTAACAGGCATTGCCACAATTTGTCTTAATTAACCAGATAAGTTTCATCTTTGATAATTAGAGGGTAGATAGGCAAAACAGAACAGCTGATTGTTATCTCACAGATAGATAGACTTGCTACATTGTTATTATAAGCCTCAATGCCAAATGAAACATCTTCTTGTTTTTACAAACAGGGTATTAGCTTTCAAATTCCAGATGACCTACCCAGATGTCCTACATTTTCTTGGTTGGTTATGACAGGCAGGTGGGACTGAAAGGGATGGCAACTCGAAGTTTAGAACATGAGAGCTGCACAGCTGATCCTAAAAGCCCTTCCCCATAGACTGAATTGTGGGTGAGTTTATACCTCTTCAGAACCATTCCCTGATCCTGCAAACACTTAGGCACGTGTGTCTGTTCAGGCACATGAGTATTCCCAGTAAGTCTGAACCCAGTGGCCCTGGTCAGAATCCAGTTCTCTTGATTCCTCCATCCTTTTGCAGTGGCGTTGGCAGTGAGTTCTGTTTGGTCCTGAGACAGTTGCTCTAACCATCCTTCGCAGCTTGCGACTCTCTCTGGCAGGTTTTCAAAACCCAGATCATGCAAGCAGAGTTTTAATCTGCACTGATGGTCACGGGCAACATTCCCTCTATTTTTCCCCCTGACCACCTGTAGAATACATTTTGTTCTGTGCACTGAGGCATGTGCGGATGTGCACCACCAGTAGAAAAAAGCATGCTGCTGGGGCTGGACACTGTGGGTGCTCTGCTAATCAGCTGGGTGGTATTTGAATCTCTCCTGGCTGGCTACCCAAGTGCTCAACTTATGGGGAACCCTGGTCATAGGGGGATGCTAGGCCATCCAGCACAGAGCTGGGGCCTCGCAACAGAAACTCAGCTCCTTTCCTGTGTAAGCCACAGGCAGCACATTTCTGCTGTGCTGTTGGCAGGCCGAGCAGAGGGAAAAGCATTGGAGAACATAGTTCAGAAATGTTTCTGAGGGCAAATCACATTACAGATGCATTGCACAGGCTTTAATCATACTGCCCTTCCTGCCCCCCAGCTACCTTCCATCCCCTCTCATTTTGCAGTAGGGGGTAGGGCGGAGTGGGTGTGGCACCAAAGCTGAGAGCATATGACTCAGCGCCCTCCTTGTTCAGTGGCTGGCCACGGGGAGGGAACCCAAGAGAAGTACAGAGAATTTGGGCTCAGGACTGTGATGTCTAATGGATAGACTTGCTACATTGTTATTATAACTCTCAATGCCAAACAAGACATCTTGTTGTGGCAAACTGAAGTTGTTTGCCTTTCAAATTCCAGAGGCTCCACCTAGTTGGTTATGACTGGCAGGTAAGGGTAAGGCACAGGGGTAAGCGGTGCTTTGTTTATGGCCCCTGCTTTCATCACCTTTCCCAAACATGCACTCAAGGTGCTGAGGTAGGGCACGAGGGGGACCCAGCTGTGGTATTTGCCGAGGAGCTCCAATTGTCATAGAATCATAGAACCATAGAGCTGGAAGAGACCTCAGAAGGTCATCAAGTCCAGCCCCCTGCTCTAGGCAGGACCAATCCCAACTAAATCAACCTGGCCAGGGCCTTGTCAAGCTGAGACTTAAACACCTCTAGGGATGGAGACTCCACTACCTCCCTAGGTAACCCATTCCAGTGCTTCACTACCCTCCTAGTGAAATAGTTTTTCCTAATATCCAACCTGGACCTCTCCCACCACAACTTGAGACCATTGCTCCTTGTTCTGCCATCTGTCACTACTGAGAACAGCCTCTCTCCATCCTCTCTGGAACCTCCCTTCAGGAAGTTGAAGGCTGCTATCAAATCCCCCCTCACTCTTCGCTTCTGCAGACTAAACAGACCCAACTCCCTCAACCTCTCCTCATAGGTCATATGCTCCAGCCCCCCTAATCATTTTGGTTGCCCTCCGCTGGACCATCTCCAATGCGTCCACATCCTTTTTGTAGTGGGGGGCCCAGAACTGGACACAATACTCCAGATGTGGCCTCACCAAAGCCGAATAAAGGGGGAATAATGACATCTCTGGATCTGCTGGCAATGTTCCTCTTAATGCAACCTAATATGCCATTAGCCTTCTTGGCTACAAGGGCACACTGTTGACTCACATCCAGCTTCTCATCCACTGTAACCCCCAGGTCCTTTTCTGCAGAACTACTACTTAACTGGTTGGTCCCCAGCTTGTAACTATGCTTGGGATTCTTCCGTCCCAAGTGCAGGACGCTGCACTTGTCCTTGTTGAACCTCATCAGATTTCTTGTGGCCCAATCCTCCAATTTGTCTAAGTCACTCTGGACCCTATCTCTGCCCTCAAGCGCATCTACCTCTCCCCCTAGCTTAGTGTCATCCGCAAATTTGCTGAGGGTGCAATCCATCCCCTCATCCAGGTCATTAATAAAGATATTGAACAAAACCGATCCTAGAACCGAACCTTGGGGCACTCCTCTAGAAACCGACCGCCATCCTGACATCGAGCCGTTGATCACTACCTGCTGGGCCCGGCCTTCTAGCCATCTTTCTATCCATCTTACCGTCCATTTATCCAATCCACATTCCCTTAACTTGCTGGCAAGAATATCATGGGAGACCGTATCAAAAGCCTTGCTAAAGTCAAGGTATATCACATCCACTGACTTTCCCACGTCCACAGAGCCAGTTACCTCATCATAGAAGCTAATCAGATTGGTCAGGCACGACTTTCCCTTTGTGAATCCATGCTGACTATTCCTAATCACTGTCCTCTCTTCCAAGTGCCTCAAAATGGATTCCTTAAGGATCCCTTCCATGATTTTTCCAGGAACCGAGGTAAGACTGACTGGCCTATAGTTCCCTGGATCGTCCTTCTTCCCTTTTTTGAAGATGGGCACTACATTTGCCTTTTTCCAATCATCCGGGATTTCTCCCGATCTCCACGACTTTTCAAAGATAATGGCCAAAGGCTCCTCAATGACATTTGCCAACTCCCTCAGTACCCTCGGATGCATTAAGTTCGGACCCATGGATTTGTGTACGTTTAGCTTTTCTAAATAGTTCCTAACCTGTTCTTTACCATCTTCATCCCATCTTGCGTCACTTAGCGCATTAGTCCGGGAGCCAACCTTGTCAGTGAATACAGAGGCAAAGAAAGCATTGAGTACTTCAGCTTTCCCCACATCATCTGTCACTAGGTTACCTCCTTCATCCAGTAGGGACCGTACACCCTCCCTGATCACCTTCTTCTTGTTAACATGCCTGTAGAAACCTTTCTTGTTATCTTTCACATCCTTAGCCAGTCGCAATTCCATTTGCATTTTCGCCTTCCTGATAACCCCCCGACATTCTCGAGCCATACATTTAAACCCCTCTGGTCATTTGTCCAAGTTTCCACTTTTGTAAGCTTCCTTTTGTGCTTAAGTTCACCAAGGATTTCCCTGAAGCCAATCTGGTCTCCTACCATGTTTGCCTCTCTTGCTACGCGTCGGGATGGTTTCTTTCTGTGCCTTCAGTAAGGCTTCTTTAAAATACTGCCAGCAATTGTGATTATCAGGTGCTGCCAAGGGCTGACAAGTTGGGAGAAAGGCCGTGTTAGCCCAGTTCACAGATGGGAAAATCAAGGCACATAGATGCTGAGATGGCCTGGCTTGCTCAGGAAACCAGAAATGAGCCAGGAATTGAACCTCAGTTCCCCTCACAAGCCCGTCCAGTCTTTCTAGAGTAGTCAAGCACTTATGTCACCAACAGAGATTCCCCATGCAATGCAGTCCAGAGCTGGGGAGAGCCAGAGGTCAGAGGCAGCTCAGTGGGGAAAGGGCATTGACTGTCTTGAAAACCAAAGAAGGATATTGACTGGATTCCCAAAGCATGGAGATAGGGAGTGGAGTTGCTTGAGAAGGAGGTAAGGGGGTCCCCTGACAATGGTAATGATCACAGGCTCACAAGAATAAAGCCAAACTGCAGCTAGTGAGACTTGAGTAGCATCCATGCCTAGTTCGCCTCGCCTCAGTAGGCTGCTTCCCCCCACAGCTAATAGTTACTGTTAGCGAAAGCACCATCAAGTTCTGTGGTGGGGGTGGGTAAGGAAGAGATCCAATAAGAGCAATATATTTACACCGTTTGTACCAGAGGGGCTCCCCCCCCATGTCAATTCACAGCATGTGGTAGTTTCCATTAAGTCATGAAATACAAGGCCCTTTTGCACCAGTATTTTTATGTGCAGCAATTTAAAATATGAGGCACTGCATCATAGTCGGGAGCTTTGAAATTACCCAGAAGTAATCATTTCCTAGTGGGCTGATAGTAAACATCCTGTCACTGAGCTTTGGCTGCTCTTCTGTCTCAGTAAATCAGCTCACAGAGGCGCTGGGAGGTGGAGAGATACAGAAAAATATGTGGGGACGTGTGGGGACAAGCTGCCCTCTGTTGGCAACTAGTTACAGATAACAACACAGGGATAAAAACACATGTTCTTCTGCTCATATAAAGAGGGTCGGAGACATGAAGGAGCCAATTTTTCTCCCCTTGCATGTGGTAAGCTGGAGGACCAAATGCACCAAACTTTGTTCCTTTATCCCTCCCCCCCACCAAACACTGAGGAAACGAGCATCCTGTTTCACATGTCCCATGTTGGGTTCAGAATTTTAGCTGCTTCTTCTAAGCTCTTGATTTGCAGGACTGGGCTTTCTGGTGACCCAATGGAAAAGCTCCTTCAGTAATTAGCAGTATAAGGTTCTATAACACACATCTGGCCAGTTCCAATTCCCTTTGCCGGGGAGCAGGGAAAAGTATATATTTTATACACATTGAGAGATATTAACAAAGATATAAAATAGTACTCCATTGAGACAAATGAGTAGAGATGCACCCACATGTGCAATAACTAGTCTGACTAAATATTGGCAGAGTATTTATTTATAGTGCACCCATTCTATGTGTGTTATATGTATGTACTTTTCTTTTTAGACAAAGTTACTGTGTAGACACATGGAATGAAAATACAGGTTGAACCTCTCTAGTCCAGCACTTTTTGATCTGGCAACATTCATGGTCCGGCATGATTGTAGTTAGCTGGATGTCCATTTATAATGGGGGTGGCCAAGTTTCTTGTGGTCCCATAAAGTTTGTTTACAGACACCAGAACTGGCTCTCAGTGCTCTAATTTACCCCTAAATGTCTTCTAAGAGCCCAGTAAGCAGTGGAAATGTTGGTAATGTTGGTAATGTTGGTAATGCTGCTACACAATATTGACCTCCCGTGGTTTAGCAAATTCTCTGGTTCACCGCTGGTCAGGTCCCAAGGGGTGCCAGGATAGAGAGGTTCAACTTGTACAAACACATCAAGTGGTGAACTATGTAAGCAGAGATGTAGGGAAAACATTGTTTTGCTATGAGATTATCAAAGCTCTTGTGAAGCTAATTAAAAGTACAGTTGAGTACAGGTTATTTTTTAAAGAAATTCTCAATTTTCTAAGGTGATTGGTATATGAACAGTTTATTTTAATGAATGTATTTGTTCTGAATTTTCTAACTAACTGCAGCACATTTTACTGGGTCTGTATATTGCACACAACACAAGCAATTTATAACAAGTATTCAGGTGCTGAACTCGGAACTTGGTTGTTGGATGGATCAAATAGTGTAATTTTTGCTTTCTGGTGGAAGTGTATTTCTGTCAGCATTATGTTGCTGGAACAAACATTAACTTTTAGGAGTTCAAAGGTCTTTCTGGGAAAATATTCTCAAATAATTTTTCTTCCATCCAACGTTCCTGCCTATAAATGCATGGACTATGTTGTCTGTAGAAAGCAAACTCAGATAAAGGGTTTTAACATAGGCCAATCACATTTTAAAAAATGCCATCAAATAGTCACAGAAGAATGTGTAGTTACACAAATACACAGCACTTCTTATCTTAAATGTCTAAAAGCATATAAAAAATGCTTCATTGGAAATAATTGCCAGCAGTAGCAAGGTAACAAGGAGGAATATAATGACACTGATGAAAGCAGGATCTGAAGGAATGCATCCCTTACAGGTAGCTGGAAGGGAGAGTAACCCTGGTTGTGTCTATGTAAATACAGTTTGTTCCTCCGTGGCTTAGATGTGTTAGATATTCAGCAGATGGAGTGGCATTTCGCTCATTGTAATCAACTTAATTTGTGACCCAACACCAGCTGTGTTTGTATTAAATTCAGGGATAACTAGAATATGGTTACCAATGTTTGTAATTGTGTGGGAATACAGAAAAGCAGGACTGAGCTAAATTGTTCAAAGGGAAGGGCTCACAGTTAGCAGGAAGAACCTTGCTAAGCAGAGGCTGGAATTTTAGAGCTGTATGGCAGTGGCGGGGTAAGGGAAGATGCCCTTGCTTGGACTGGTTTGACCTGTTCCTCCTCCAGCGTTCAAAGAAATAAATAGGCTAAATTGGTGGCATAATTAACAGCCAGCAGCAGAGAAGTGAGACAAATGGCCAGAAGGATGGCGGCAGAGAACAGTGAGCAGGCAGATGACTAGTGACCAGCGGAGTGAGTAAGATGCCTCTTTCTCTTCCCCCGCCCTGACCAAGGGCAGCAACTCTGAGTGGGGTGCAGAAAAGGGTAGGGATGTGATGCATTTACATTGCTAATTGGATTGAGACTTTTAATATCCTGGAAGAGTGCGGCCCTTGGACCACATTCCAAATTCTTGGGGTGGCCCCCATCAAAAATGATTGCCCACCCCTGCGCTAGCAGAAGGATGGCCCACTGGTTCCCATTAGACAATTCCTTCTGGATTTTTACCACTTCACTTTGGAGGCCCTTCCTCTCTGGTTTCCCATCATTTCTCTTCCAGGTGCTGTTTTCCTAGTCAGCTCTCAGGGCTGGCCAACACACTACCCCATGTTGGTGCAGCACAAAGGGGCCATGGGATTTGCATGCGTGTGGTTTGAATTACATGCCAAAAAGAGAGGAATGCTTCAGGCGCAGTGCTCTGGAGCCAGCGCCTGAAAGGGATAACCACCCCTCAAAGAGGAAATGTTCTTTGTTTACAATTTTCAGTTCGGCCCCCAAACCAAACCCAGTTATTTGAACAGCTCCACTGGCCACCATGCAGCAGGTGGAAGAGAGGCAGGAGAGTTGTGACAAAATCTCTCACTCTTGTGGACATGTCCTGTGCACCATGCTCACCCCTCATGACTTTAGTACGCTCCTTTTTCTTCCCACTGCAACCCAGAGAGCCTTGGAGGATGTTTCTGCCTTCAGGACATAGCAGGTGCTCCATTGCTTGGCTTCATGTCTTGTTCTAGGCCTCCCTGCTGGACTCTTAACCATGGCTGAGCCCTTACCTAGAAAACTTCCTCTGTGAATTCCACGGAGTGAGCTGCTCTGTTTGGGGGAGCAAACACAGAGCAAATCATTAGAATGCTCCTGTTCTGCCCTGCTAGGAGCACAGCGGTAGGCTAACGGCTGCTGCAGGGGGAGGGCTGGTGAGATGGCTGTGCTGCTTTGACATTCCTCAGCACAGAGAGCTCACAGAACAGCTCTGCTGTCCCACAACACTGCACTGCGGGGTGCTTACCCACATTGCTTTGTTCTGCCTGTTGCCAGGCTGCTAGCAATATGGCCATGACACGTCAACAACGGGAAGCAGAAATATTTCTTCGTTTGTTCCCCAAATGGAGCAGCTCATTCAGCTGTCAGATACTTCCCAGAACTTTGAAAGGGGTAGGGTGCCTGCCTGCAGGGCAGCAGAGATCACAGAACACTGAGCAGAGCCCTTAGGGCAGGCATTGTGGGATACTGGTGGAAGCCAGTTCTCTTGACAAAACAGATAGCAGAGTCCACACTGACTCCTTGTTGACAATAAAAGGTGGGGAAAAGACAAAAGTCTCTTGCAGGGGTGGAAGTTTTCTATTGCCAAAACTGGGTGTTTTCCCCAATAAAAGTTGTATTGTAGTGTAGGAAGCTATTATGAACTATGGTGACACTAGGTTGAGACTGAGATAAGGCCCTAAGGGAAGGGCAAGGACCCTGTCTCCAGAAGGGGAAATCCTGGAGGCACCACTCTCTCAGAGTGGGGAACAGACTAAGAGGGCCACTGGCAGAGGGCATCGGAATGGGCCCCTCTTATGTGTGTGCCCAGGAAGGGGTTTGCAATCTACACACAGGGGTGTGACTCAGCTGGAGGGCTGAGTAGCCAAAAAGTCTGATCTACTGAGAGAGCGCAGGCACACACACTTGGCTAGATGGGGGCTGCTTGCGGGAGGTGAGTGCCACCCTGTTACAGGCACCTTAGTCGGGGAACAGCTCACACTTTTCCCCACTTTGCCAATTCTTGTTACAGTGCCCGTTTCCTCCCGGAATTCATGACAGACTATTTGAAAGCCATTGCCTGGCTGCATTTTGGGTGTAGTCAGAGAAATTCACTGATCGGCTACCTCTACTAACATGCACATTTTTACGGATTTAATTTTAGCTCGGTGTAGACAGAGTGTGCACTGTGATTAAAAATAGAAACAGCCTATTAAATTCCCATGCATTTGAGCTGAGTGCAGTGAAGCAGGAACAAGTCATGAAAGACTTAGATCTGGGCATGCCAGATGAATGGCAAATACACCCTACGCCCTGGGGAGCAACCACGGAGAAGGAATTTTTCCATTGATTTCCACACCCACTGCTGCCCTCCCTGTAGCTTTTATTAGGTAGTTCTGGGGAGAGTGGTGGAGTGAGACAGGCATGTATTTGGAGTGGAAACACCAAGTTTTATTGAACATTTGCATCTTGCGCTGAGAATTTTATATAACAGATGCTGCCAGATTTGCTTTTTACCATGTCTGTCAAGGCAACATGGTAGAGATGGGAGAACCAGTTCAGCCACGCATGGGTGACTTGGGGAAGCATGCAAGAGGTGCACCATCCCAAATTTTAATTGCTAAACTGGGAGTTCCCATATGCCCCCTCCCTGCTCCTCTGGGTAGTCCTCCCCGTACTCCCTCCTTTGCAGCCACATACAAAACCCACTATGAACTGTTGCCCAAACTAACCGAAGAAGAAAAATCTGGATAGGAACAGGGAAAATAACGTGTAGGACAAAAAGCACTTCTGTTCAGCAGGCTGGGACAAATCCCTTGCAACGCTGAGGTGGTGGGACAAGATCTGTGCTGGCCCATTGCTCGGGTCCAAGTGTTGTCTGGAGTGAGCCACAGCCCAGCAGTATTTGGAGAGGGAAAGATGGCTTGGCTGGACACCAAAGGCCTCAGCTATTTTCACTGCTGGCCCCCAGCTTCCAGTTTCTGCACCTCGGGAGATTACTAGGCAGAGGGGCGGGAGTTGGGGAAGGTTGTATCCATAAAGAAGGCCTAGGAAACAAATGCCGTTGGGAGTAAAAACCTCTAGTGGCTGCATGGAGTTTGGTCCTTCATTCTTAAGCGCGCCCAGTGCTCCTGGAAGGTTGCATCTACTTGGTAGGCACAAGCCTGCAGGAAACCCAGGGACGGGGAAGGGGCCCCCCCACTGATGTACTTTACTGTTAGGCATATTAAGAGTGACTTCAAAAAGTCTTGTCCAGGGACAGCTCCTCCTTTTGTCTTCGGGCGCAGCAGCGCCTTTGTTTCATCCCAGCCTTCTCGCAGCTTCTGAGTGCACTAGGAGTGCAACTTCGCCTTCGTGCCTTTTCCAGAATTCCTTTTTATCCATTGCCCAGGAAGCCACATTAGCTGCTTGTGTTCCTGGCCTGCAAATAGGTAGCGGTCCCAGCATGCTGGGTCTGGGATAGAGGGTGATGAAAGAGCAGCAGAGAAGCAGATCGGTTCCCCTATGCAGGGCAGCAGGGAGCGGCCGAGCATGCTTGCTGGGATCAGACAGAGACACGGCCAGCTAGAGTCTGACCTGACTGCTAGGGGAATCGTGGGAGCCAGGACTGAGCAAGAAAGAAATGTGTGAGAGAAAGTCTAGGCTATATCATTAAGGCATCAGCTAAGCCTGGTCATATGGTGTAAGCTCAGTCAGTTAAAGAATTAGAAAAATACTATCAGGCTTCTACCCTCTAACCAATTCATTGCTTTTGAATTGCCACTGGAGACCCATGAGAGATGTCAGGCTCTTCTTTGATGGACGTGTGACTGAGGCATGAAGTTTGCAGGAAGCTTTGCTCACTCAAGGAAGCTTTTCTGTGAATTCAAACGAGGACAGATGGAGTGACTCATCCACAAAGTGCAGCCATTTTTGGAGTGAGACATAAGCAATTGCTGAACAGCTCACACAGCAAAACTACACAGCAGAGTAGGTTCTGTAATGATTGGCAGTGTTGTATCCATTTGAGGCAACAGAGGGCTCCAGAAATCAGGCAGTTACATATGCTAGAGTTCTCTCATGTGCCTGTGCTAGGCACCCCCTCATATAAATGGGCTGGAGCCATTGGCAGGAAGTTAGATGTGGGGTTCTTGAGACTGGAACTCCATGACAGAACAGAATTGAAGTCTATTGCCCTTCCTGGCATGCTCAGGAAGTCTCACCCTTTTACCCCAGGCATTTGAGAAAGGGCAGATTGGGAGGGTATGCCACGGTTCAAGGAGAGCATTAACTATAGTACTGATGGGAATGGGTCCAAAACTTTTCAGCTCTAGCCTTGATTTGCCATTGTGCATGTGCCTGGAGCCTGTGTATTGGACCATGTCAAATGAAATGACTCAAATATACACAGTAATTATCTCTTCTCTATGCCTTGCCTAATATTCTCTTGCTGGACAACTGCACCCTCCAGAAACAGGGTTTGTTCCCTGCATGTTCCCCACTGACAGCAAGACAAGAAGCAATGGGCTTAACCTGCAGCAGGGGAAAGGAAGGCCAGGTAGAAGGAGAATCTTTCTAATTCTAAAGCCTTGTCTACACTAAAAGGAAGATTGCTGCTGCTGCGATCGATTTTCTGACGTTTATTTAGCAAGTCTAGTTAAGTCTCACTAAATCAAACTCAGAGGTTCCCCTGCTAGTGTCTGGCACTCCTCCTTTTGCATATGCTCTGGCAGTGGGGATGCCGCCAAACTCAGCCTAAGGTAAGCCGACTCCAGCTATGTATCCTACGTAGCTGGAGTTGCATTCCTTAAGCTAAGCTGCCGGGTCAAGTGTAGACTTGGGCTGAGGGTCATTAAGCTCTGGAACAGGTCTCCAAGGGAAGTAGTAAAATTGCCATCATTAGTGGCATTTAAGTACAGGCTGGGCAAACACCTGCCAGGGATGGTCTTGGTTCCTTTAGCTCTGCCGCATGAGGTCCGTCCATCCCATGACTAGCATTCTGTGCTCTAGAATAAGCATTTCACTTCTTTTTTTTAGCATTTCTGGGACTTGGGAGCTTTTACTGAGTTAGCCATTCTAGAGCTTCAATAGATGGCAGACCAATGACAACCACATCTAGGAATATTTGAGCAGCGGAGGTAACAACCACAATTGGTTGGCTTTAGCATATCCTGCAACAAATTAGCACATAAGTAACTGATGACCCAGGAGAAGTTAGGTCCGATTGAGTCCAGGCTGCACATGCTTAGATATTGCCTATGTTGTTTCTCTAGAACATGGGTTCCCAAACTGGGGGGAGTGCCCCTTGGGGGGGGTGAAAAGAAATTCCAGGGGGGCATGAGGCGACCCAGCCCCCCCCTCCAAGTTTTGCTGCTATTTTTGTTTTTTGGCCCCGGTCAGTTCCTTTTTTTTTCTCTCTTCTCAACAAGTTTTGCTGCTATGGGTGGGGAGGAGGGGCATGAGGGTTTCTCAAAATCAAAAGGGGGCATGATGCCGAAAAGTTTGGGAACCACTGCTCTAGATCAACTATTTTCAAGCCATGGAAGAGTCTGGCTTAAGATGGGTGTGTTCTCCATGCATCTAATTTGATGCCATTCCTACAGTGGAATCAGTCATCATTCTCAAATGCTATGTTAAAGTCAGTGATTTATTTGTGGAACTCCTCATGCAAGAAGAATACCACATGCTCAAATACACAGAGTGGTAAAGCGCACCCAAAAATACATTTAGCAAATTATAAAGCAAGTCAGATCTGTGGAAAAAGAGAGTAAAAATATATTCTCTGGGCAGGGATGTTATTTCTATTGGCTAAGATGCCTTTGGTTTGGGCAGGGGCAAGGTGGGGACAGAAGGTTTCTCTGGCTTCTCCTGTGTTTTTTAAAGACAGGGTTGAAATGGCCAAGGCTGCTCTGGACCTCACACAATTACCCTACAGGAGAGGAACAGAACCAGTTTATTTGGAAAGTCTCTGTCAGGAGCATCATGGCTGAGACTGGAGAGGGACAGGCTGGCATTCACTGATACAGCAGACAACAATTCACCATATGCAGAAGCAGGTGCTACTCCCTTAGGCCAGGTCTATACTGGTGACTGGGAGAGAAAACTGATGCAAGATATGCAACTCCAGCTACATGAATTGCATAGGTGGGGTCAACATATCTTGCACTGATTTTCTGGGGTGGCCCCACAGTGGAAGGTTGCTGGGAGAAATACTCCTGTTGACTTCCCTTACTCCTTATGACAGCAAAAAGTACCTGTGCCCATGGAGGTGCTTTCAGTGTTCGATTTAGCAGGTCTTTACTAGACCCACTAAATGAAACCCCGGAGGATTGATAGCTGGAGCATTGATCCTCCAGCAAGTGGAGACATGGCCTTAGTGAAGTTGCATGTATTTCCACCCGCAGCAAGCTTGGCTGACTATTCTCTTCCAGCCACGGACCTTACTCAGTTCTTCAGGAGCAGGTACTTTTGTTGCAGTGCTGCTGTCAGAGCAGTCAGTTCAGCACAATCCCACCATAGTGCTAGCACATGACTGAGCTCTGGCTAAAGACATGATTACATAGCAGAGTTACTATAGGCTACAGAGCCAACTCAGTCTGGTCTGGTGAAGGCAAACATTAGAAGAGCAGCATTTAGTATGGACAGGCTGCTACTTGCAGAGCTGGGAAGGAACTTTTCCCTAGAGGGAGTAGGGGTTTAGAGTGGCTGCCATCTTTACAAGAGATTGATAAAACAGATTTTTCAGCTTAGAAAGGAAGAGACTAAGGGGGTGGGGGGAAATGATAGAGGTCTATAAAATCATGACCAGTGTGGAGAAAGTGAATAAGGAAAGTTATGTACTTGCTCCCATAACATATGAACAAGTAAATGAAATGAATAGGTAGCAGGTTTAAAAGAAACAAAAGCAAGTATTTCTTCATGCAATGCATGGTCAACCTATGGAACTCCTTGCCAGGGGATGTTGTGAAGACCAGGACTTTAAAGTTAAAAAAAGAACTAGATAAATTCATGGAGGTTAGGTCCATCAATGGCTATTAGCCAGGATGGGTAGGAATGGTGCCCCTAACCTCTGTTTATTAGGGGCAACAGGGGAATGGGTGACAGGGGAGGGACTGCTTGATGAGATTCCCTGTTCATTCCCAGTGGGGCACCTGGCATTGGCCACTGTCAGCAAACAGGATATTGGGCTAGATGGACCTTTGGTCTGACCCACTATGGTTGCTTTTATGTTCTAAAGCAATTGCCTAGATGTCGTAGTAACAGAGTATTAGAGATGCTTTGTTCGAACAGCAGAAAGGGGCTCTTTTCCAAGGACTTTGGGAGTTTTTTGGGGGGTGCCTTCACCTGGGTCAATGGCCTGTGCCCAGCAGGAGATAGCCTCACACTGTAACATTCTCTGCATCAATGAGCTAACGAGCCCTCTTCTGCATCTCTCCAAGAGCCGTGGCCGGACAAGACAAGGAGGGCTGTGCATGGGAACAAAATGCTTGTGAGAAAGGCTCTTTCTGTGGTCTAAAGCTAATAAACTGACTTGAAAGGGAGAGTGCTTTGGAAGCCACTTTCCTAGCAGCAATGTGTCTGGCTCCAACAATTCAGGATGCTGTTAGCCCCGCATTGGAGCAATTCTGTGCATGAGCAGCGCAAGCAGATCTACACTGGTTTTCAAACCCTTTGTGCCTTCCTCATTGGCACATCCTCATAATCCTGCTGGAGAAAGTGCTGCCATCACAGCACGTTTTCACATGTTTCCCAGCAGCCCAGACCCTCTGTATCCAATCCAAGGCCATCCAGGGTGTCTGCTATCCCCACACTGTGGCCAGTTGGAGTGTCACCGCAACAGCTGGGAGAGAATCCTGCATCTCCTGGTGCAAAGACGCAGGCCGGCCCCCACACCTTGAGCTAAAGGGGAATTTCTGGTCACTGGACAGAGGTTATAACCACCTTGTGCCTCTTTGGCTCATGAAATGCTGCTGCTTCTTTGCCAACATGAACCAGGACTTCAGGCTCCCACAATGGCATTTCTCACTCAGGGAGGGATTGGCAGGCAGAAAAACTAAACCTTATATCAGACATTCCTGTCTCTTCCAGGCTGAGTCAATGCCCATGTGTGGCCTTTCCAGCTGACCTGATCCTCTTGCTCTTTGTTGTACAACCAAGCCTATTTCCCTCCATTGCTGAACCTGTATGTATCCCTCTGCTCCTTGGTGAATATACTATGACTCAGCTGAGAGAAATCAAACGTCAGTGTGGCAGGCAATATTTTCCCTTTCTCCTCCATCCTCCAAACTTCTTTCACTCCAATGATTTTGGCTGTGCCTTTCTATGCTATTTATAAACCTTTATTTCAATGGCTTATCTCAGATGGACCATATCAAACAAAGGCTTCTATCTCTCAGGCCCAGTCACAAATACAGAGAGAGTGGAAATTCTCCAGACGAAGATAAGAGACCCTAGATATTAGCTGTGTATAGGAGAAATGCACAATTCCATTTTCCTTACAAAAGGTCAAATCTCTTCTTTTTTCCCCCTGGGTCTGACGTGAAAGAACTGCCCTAAAATGTGCTTTTTGAAATGCCAATGAACTTGAGAAATCTGATAAGAAGGGAGGCAAAAAACACATCTGTGGTGTGATGACTTTCAAGTACCAACGTGTAAAGGAGCAGTTTCAAAAGAAGCAATTTCTCTTGGTTTTTTCCGAGAAATCCTTCTGACAGGGTAAGGTGTAACTAGCTTGTCAAACTCACAGCTGACTTGTTGCTCCAAATCAGTAGTTACCACTGGAGATCACAACATTAGCATCTGGATGACAGATTTCTTTGTTATTGTTGATCATGCTCAAGAGGCTTTTAAAGGGCAGCTGGGGCTGAGAAAGAGAACCAGACGGATAGCCCTGGATGCTGACATCTGCTGTTTATTTGCAAGCTTCAGAGGGGTAGCCAAGTTAGTCTGTAACAGGAAAAACTTAAAAAACAACAAAAGGTCTGGTAGCACTTTATAGACTAACAAAACATGTAGATGGTATCATGAGCTTTTGTGGCCACAGCCCATTTCTTCACATGACCAGAGTGCAGGGCAGCTGCAGTGCATGCTTGCTACCACATTATCATGGGCAGTGGGTGAACCTCAGGCTTGGGGATGCTAGCCCCCTTGCCTGGCCTGCCCCTTCTAACTGGGGCCTCCTGCCCTCCTTCCCCTGCCAAAGACCAGAAACCCCTCCCCTGTTTCAGCCTGGGCTGCCCAATTGCCTCCCCCCTTCCCTAGCCTTGGAGCACCATGTGGCTGAGTAGTGCAAGCCACAGGCCAGCTCCCACTAGCCCCAGGTCCTGGCCACAGGGGAGAGCCACAGCAGAGTGCTGGTGCGAAGTAAGTGGGGCTGAGGGCAGAGCATGGGCAGGGTCATGTAGGGCTGGTTGGGGAGGCACAGCCTCCCTTGGCTTTTGCTACCCACCACTGCTAATGCATGTCACTCTGAGGGTGTGTCCAGCCTGTAACTGCAGGCTGTGCATACAGCTCAAATAGACGTGCCTGGCTTAGCTTGGGGGTGCCTCAGCACAGGCTGTACAGATCCACCTGGAACTGCTGGGTAATGACTTGCAGGGCAGAACTGGGCTGAAATGGCTCCGCTGCTCCAGGATGGCTTGACTAAAGCTATCTTGGTCCTACGTGAGCCGGGATCACACACTGTGGCTGCGCAGACATGCCCAGAGGGGGCGCCGTAGTGCTGGTGGGGAGGGGGATTAGTCTTCACAGCTGATTTGCCCTGATCTGCCAAGAAGGCCAGGAAACAGGTGAATCAGGGCCCGTTCGGCTGGTGGCTGGGCCAGCGCTGAATATGTATGAGTTACAGGTCACTCTCTGCATGGCCTGGCATAGGTTGGGAGTTGTTCTAGCTCCCATGCTGCAGCAACTAACTCAGGGGATAGCAGCTCATGCTTATAGGGCTGGCGGCTTCCGTGGTGCCTGCTGAAAAGGCACCTGTCACACAAGCACAGGAACCATGACAAAAGCAGCCACTCGTCTATCAAAGGCCATGGAAGCGCCAGGGACATTTGGCCCTTCCCATCACTGACGCTGGAGGTACGGTGGACTCGCACCTTTGAATTCAAGGGAGTGATGGTGATGGGGAAATAGAGATGACCCAGACATTACCCAGCACCTCCCACGCAGTCATGACTTTGCGGCCCTGACTCGCTAGTGGTGGCTCCCCCATAGGGCCATGAGCACGTGTGTGTATTTGATGTGGTCCATCCCCATCCTCAGTACTTCTCCCTTTTGCAGCACGAGGCATGTCTCAGGAGTGCACCAGGTTGCAGCCCCTAGGAGTATGTCTACACTGCGGCGCTATTTTGGGATACTTCCAGTATCCTGAAATAGCATTTTCCGCGCATCTCGACAGTGCACCCGTTATTCCAAAATGCACTATTCCAACATCCTGGTAAACCTTGTTCCACAAGGATTAAGAGATTTGTGGGAATCGTAGTATATTTTGAAATTTAGCACTGTGTATACAGCACCAAATTTCAAAACAGACTATCTCAAAATAATCTTGAAATAAGGTATGCAATTTGCGTAGCTCAAATTGCATAGCTTATTTCAAGTTAGTGCCTTAGTGTAGGTGATCCTATTTCTGCTCCTTCTAGATATCTTTTTTGTGGTTTGGCTGCACTTTTCCCATATATCTTACTTTCTATCTCCTTGTCAGCCTCCTTGTAGTGCTGCTCAAAATCAGCTATATGACTAGAGAGAGGTAGTTGCCTGAGGTGTCTTCTGCGACTATGGGGCCTATTTCCGCTCTTCCCTCCATTCATGCATCTGGGAAAAGTTCCTCTGGGTGGAGTCTGCTGCTCCTTTGACACCTTCATGGAGCATTGGGTGCTGTCCAGGGTTCTTTGCTCCATGTCCCCTTGTTTTGACCCATTGACCTTCCCACCTCTCCTTGTTATAGTCTTGGTTGTCCCCTGTAAGTGGTTGAGCTCCTGAGTCTTGTGGCTCCTTCCCAAAGACTTGGGGGAAGGATCCTTTAGCAGTTCTGCCCACTTCCTGGAACCCAAATAGGACTGACTCACTGATCAGCCTTCCCTGACAGCTCGCATGGAGAATAGCCTAGTCGCTGCTGTACATGAAGCTAGCCATGCCAGCCACTTTGAAGCTGCAGCGCATGCGGGGGCGAGGGTGGGGGCCGGTTTTCTACTGATGGCAAGTTACATAAAGGAAGCTCATTGCATGGCTTGAAATAATTTTAGCTGGTGTCGTGCTGAACACCTGGGCTGTGGATGCTAGCACAGCACTATTACAAACGCTGCCTAGGAGCTGTTCCACGTTGCTCAGCTCAGAGCTCCTTATTACACACACACACACACCTGCAGCAACACAGGGCTCTGGGGAAGGGTGTAGCTATATTTGCATAATACCAGTCTGAATTGCTCTTTGGTGTTGGGAGAGATAGAAGATAAGATTTCCGCTTGAACAGAAACGGAGGCAGAAGCCCTGAGTCAATAATCTAACAGATTTTTAAACAGTGTGATGGATTGTTTACATGAAGGTTATATTGTCACATCTCATATGATTTTTCTCATGGGGACCATGATAGGAGTAGCATTTCATTTGTATTTAGAGGACACACAGTTAGTTAAGGCCTGGAATCCAAAGGCAAGTGCATAATGTCACGGCCATAACATAACTTTCTTTTGTACCACCGACAGATCTGGCCTTAGTTCTGTGCTACAAGTAATTTTACAGAAGTTCCTTCCACGAGTTATTTTCATAATGCAATGGGAAAGGGGGCATTTACTCACTGCAGTTTGCAATAGCACAAAGCTGATCTGAGAACTGACAAGCAAAATTGACTAGAAACCGAAGGTCCAATTCACCCTGCATTTCTTTCCGTTTTACACCAGTGCAACATCATGGAGGCCACAGGCCCAGCAAGTGGAACTTGTGGGTCACCCCCTTGGCCGAGGGATGGGAAAAATTAGACTGTCAAAACCATGCCCTGGATTAAGAAGCAAAGGTGCTAATGGTAGCTCGGCTAGGACATTTTAAAGAGAGGATCTGAACCTCAGTGTTCTACCCACAGTTTCATGACCTGCAGGACACACAAGGTGCAGGCTCTGAGGTGCAGCTTCAGAACCACTCACTGGGCAGTCTGGAGAGGTGGGCCATTGAATTTGCTGGGGGCACAGAGTTCACGGTCTTGGGAAGATTTTATCACCCGCAATAGCCAAGTGCCCTTGCTGGACATACTCTTGGGTTTGGAGACCCCCTGGACCCTGCTCAGCTCAAGGGCAATTCATTTTCACCATGGATAATTTCCATTTCAAGTGTGCGTGTGTGTGTGCAGGGAGGTGGGGGGGCTGCAGGACTTCCACACATCTCCAGTTGCAGCACCTGTGTGCAGAGGCTTCTGCGCCCATCGCAGCCCATGTAATTCTGAGTGCTCCAGCTAGACCAGCAATAGGCTAGCAAGTAGGCTACATGAGTAGCCCTCCTTTTTCTCAGTGGGCCGCAAAATTGTCATAACCAAGTTGGTTTCCTGGGATAGGGTACTTTTGCTCACGGCACTTGCGAACCTAGAATTTGTGGGATGTGCCGATGGAACCGTAGCAGCACTGGGATTGTGTGCAGAGGGAGCACACGCCTCTCCCAGGCAGTGCTGTGTGCAATCAGCATGCACCTCACTTCACCTGCCCTTGCTTTGTGTGTGTGTCCTTGTAGCAATACTGATGGGAAAAAAAGCTACGTGGATGGAAACCAGCAGAATCACAGCCCTGTACATGGGCAATGGTAAACAAAATGTTTCACGGGCCACATGTAGAACCCTGGTGTGCCACATGTGGCTCATGGGCTGCAGGTTGGTCACCACTGATCTAGAGGCTCAATACAATCAGTTGAAAGAAGGGCTCTGTGTTAAATCTCCAATGGCTCTCATTTCTTCTCAGTTCCCTGGGCAGTTGCAGCAATCCAGACTTGGCACACACACGGTTTATTCCTTCGCCACCAGATGCAGCTCCAACAGCTCTGATGCTTGTCAATCTTTTGTGAATCAGTGTCACAGGCAGGGCTATGCACTCACTCATAGGAGCGCTGATAGGGGAGGGCGACCGGAGGGCCCAGAAAATGTAAAGTCATCTGTGGGCGTTACGGCTTACCTAACAAGCACAGGCTTTTTTGCCCCATTTGGCCTCTGAGCTTTCCTTCCAAGCCCTTTGTGGGCAGGAGATGTTACCCACCCCAAGAAGAGGGTTCTGAGGGCTGCCCCAGAACAGGACATGTTGATCATGCCACTGAGCAACGCTGAGTGGGAGCTAGAGAAATACACAGCAGACTCTAGAGTCAGCGAGGTGAAAGGTTTTTCCACGTGACTGGCTCTGCTTGAGCCCATCCAGGCTTTAGTGGCTGAGTCTCAGCCATGTGATCATAAGCACCCAGTCCACTTTTAGGGGTTGATCAGTCGCCTCTGGATGAAAAGCCCTCACAGCAGCTCTCTGATACGGTGAGATGTTCTGCAATTTTTCTTCATTTATAAATCTAATGAAGCCAAGTGGCCCTTGGAGGAGTTAAAGCGAATCTGATTTTAAGACTGGTTAGATTTGGGATCCAGATGTTAGTTGCCATCCCCAACAGATTTGGAAGCCAGTACAGCACAGACCCAGTGCACTTCACAGCATTTTAAAAGGGAGAGCAACTGAGTTAACCCCTCCCAACCCCTGCTAGCTGCTTGCTTTACCAGAGCACTCAGTTTAATGAGGCTTGCTCTCTCTCTCTGTCACTTTCTCTCTCGCGTGCACAAAACTTTGCTTGCTATATCAACAAATATGACCCGTTTGATCTGAATAATTCAGTGTTATGCAGCAGTTCCCATTTCCACTGCCAGAGAATGTCAGCCACTCACATGGCACAGAACTAAATGATTTCCTGCCAGAACGCTACAAACACATGAAAAAAATGAGCAATGCCCTGGTCACTTCCCAAACCCCACTCCCCTGACATAATGCTGTGTGAGCGTGCATGTGTGTGTGTTGCGATACGCTGGCAATTCTCAGTCGCGTTACCAAATCATTCGGGGATTGACGCTGGGGGTGCGGTAGATCTAGAAGCCGCACTGCACGTCTGGGAGCTGCCATCCATAACCATTGTCTTTGAAGACCTGTGTGATGAAGCCAGGCCATTTTAAGCCACTAGACCATTCAGAAGCCTGGCGGATGACTGAACTGTTGACCCCACCGTCACTGCCAGATTGGAAGTTACCACCGCGTGATGGGGGCCTTCCTTATGCCAGCATGAGACAATGGGAGTGAGGGGCTGCCGGGCAGCATTCCCAGAAATGCCTTCTCCCTAGGAGCTAGCCAGGTGGGGTACAGAAGAGAACAGGATGTCTGGTTTTACCATTCTCATGGAGAGCTGGTAACAAGGGTCTAGATACCCTGGAGAGGGGTCTAGACACCACAGATGTGCCAGACAGCTCCTCCCTGCTCCCTGAGTCTTATAAATACACAAGCCACATCCTTGTGACTGGCAGTTGGATGGATAGCAAAGCACCGGGAAAGCATAGAGAGGATGACAGAGGCCCACCCACCCTGTGCTCTTCTGTCCCTCAGATTTCAGGCCCCAGGACCTGCACCTTAAGGTTCAAGATCTCTGGCAGCTCATGCTCTCTGCATGGCCTCCTCTTAGGGCCTCTCTGGGGAGCTGCCGAGTATGGCATGGTTCCGGCCATGTCCCCTCACTCCTCTGCCTGCCCATCACTGGAAGCAACCCAAACCAGCCATGTCTAGGCTGGCCGTCTCTCCCCTCTCCTTGTGAGCCCCTCTGACCCGTAGCGGTGTCCCCTGAGGTTCCAGGCTGAACAGTCATGACTTAACTCTGCTCTCACGTCCGCCTCCTCCTCTCCGTCTGCCCTGGCAGCAGCCCCCAGCTCCGTCCTGTAACAAAAGCCTCGTGCCCCCACAGAAATAGCATCCCCTCCCTCCCAGCGGGGCCACACCTTCATGTTGTCACTCTCACTCCAGACTGGCCGCTTCGCATGGACACTCATGGGCTCTGTGACTGATGGTCTCCTGTCAGGCCTGCAGGACAGGGGAGACACAATCCCCCACTGGAGACAGGTGGGGTGTGTGTCACTCCTATGCGTGCCGGCTTCTTGACCTTTCCCACTCGTGTTCCTTCACTGGTAGTAAAGCTGAAAAAAGTCAAGCCTGACGTGAGTGAGGAGCAAGACTTGGAAGAGAACCTGAGCCCTGACTAATCCCAGCTAATCAACCAGTCGCTAGCCAGCCCACCTCCTACCAGTCCACATTTAGGTAGCAACAGCCAAATGGAAATGTGGGCCTGTTTTAAACCGTTGAGGCAGTACTGGGGGAAATGGAGTTCTCTCCTTATTGCTGACATAAGAGACATGTTTCCTGGTATGGAAACGTCTTTGCTACTGCAGCAGGTGCTTGAATGCACATGTTCTCAGCTCCCACTGAACAAGAAGAGGAAAAAAGGTGATCTTAAGGTTACAGTACATAAAATTGTCACCTTCCTGTTATGCTTTTAAGAAGCACATGGGATCTTTTTCAGGGGAAAGGCAAAATGCTGCATTTATTGAAAATACAACATGAAACGCAACATATGCATTCTCTCTCTCTCTCTCACACACACACACACTCACTCACTCACTCTCTCTCTCTCTCCTGTCCTGTGGGTGGTTACCAGTTTGTCATGGCTTGAATCAACCTAATGGCCAGTTAGACTGAACACAAGTGAGAAGCTGGGCTTCCTTGGTCATGATCTGATACTCCAAGATGTTGCAGGGCTGAACCCAGAATTCCACAGCAAAACATTCCATCTTTATACTTGAAAATTCCCACGTGAGTCCATACATTTTGGAGTGTGATATTGCAATTGTCAATCCTGAAATGGTTTTAATCTCAGAGTTTTCCATAGTTACCCTTTGATCCTCATTGCTAGGCTACCCATCATTTTCTCATTTGTTGTCTCATGTTTGAAGTGTCTGCCTGATCATCAAGGTTATCATTTTTGCTAACTCGTTTAAGCATTGGGCACAATGGATGTTTTCTGGCTCTCTCCAAGTTTCTCATTTCTTCATGACCATCTGGACATTCGTGATGGTTTTCACACTTCTCCTTAAGTAAGCACACATCCTCCACTCACACCAGACAATTTTGTAGCGAATTTGAGTCAGGATTTCATTTTAGAAAGGATTATAGAGCTACTAAAGAAATTACAAGAGAACCTTACACAACTTAGTTTACAGTGCAGACAGAAGCTCAACTTAATTTGTAATGCAGACAAAGAAGCAAGACCTTATTGCAAACACTGTAATAAAACCATGTCCTAAGATAAAAGAAATGACCATCAGAAGTCATGGTCTCTGCCTGCCTTAGCATTGGGATATGCACTTATCAGCTTACTCAATTTGTATCTACCAACAGCACAAGCTGTTCCTTCCTGCTCATCATGCACCATGGTGGGCAGGATGAAACAGAAGCATACAGAACTTATCAGCAAAACATTATATAGGAATTATTACCTTCATTCTAATTTGTCATGGCCCCCCTATGCTTTATGGAAATTGGCTTGTGAATATGAATATGCATAACTTGAAGACGCTTTCGGCAAAATGCATCATGTGACATATTTTTAAAGTTACAATCTGCTGAATGTGTATATTCTATTTCTGTGCATGTATCATTCGTGTATGTGAAGTTAGAAACATGAAGTGTGAATCCTTTTAGAATTCTAAATGGGCTAATGAAGGCCAGGAGCAATACTCCAGAAAAATAATGGCTCAGTGTTCAAACCAAAGTTCCGCAAATGGTTTTGTTTTCCCTTTAAGACAGAGGGGGGGAATGTAGGGCCAGCAGGCTGTATCTGGCCTGTGGCTTGCTTTGATCCAGCCCACCAGGCTTGGGGCTCATCGCACCTCCACCCTACTGGTATGAGCCAGCCCTGGCTAGTGCGCCAGCGGGCAGGCGAGATCAAAGCAAAACTGCAGGCCAGATTGGGCACAGAGGCTCTGTCTGGCAGTGGAGAGGAAGCTGCTGTGCTGCAGTCAAGCGCTCCCTGCCCGCCCCCCATTGCTCCCGTTGGCCAGGAATTGTGGCTAATGGGAGTGATGGCGAGGAGAGGGATGCTTGCAGGGAGTGCTTCCCTGCCATGTGCAGAGCCATGCGGAGATACCCGTGTCCCGTTGGGAGCTGCGCCAGGTAGGTGCCCCATCCTCTGCTCCCTCCCCCCCCAGATCCTATCCCCGCACCCTGCTCCTGTATCCGCCCTCCTGCCCGGACCCCTTATCCCCAGCCTACTCCTGCACCCTCCCTCCCACACTCCTCAGCCTGCTCCTACACTATCCCTCCCACCCAGACCCCACACCTTCTCCCAGCCTGCTCCCCGACAACCTCTTCCTGTACATGCAACTCCTAATTTTTGGCCCCACCCTGACACTGGGAGGGCCCACAATATCCAATATCCCAGGTCCCAAGAGGAGTTAACCTAGCCCTAAGCCTTGGTGTCTCCTGCCTTGCTGTGGGGCTACAGATGGAGGGGAATGTTTTTTATTCTCTTCTTCTCACTTGGGGGCCACATTGGTGAGTGTTTTTTCTCTGTACTGCGGGGGGGGCAGATCAATGAGGGTTGTGGGGTTTTCTTGTGCATGTGTCCCACTTATATGTGGCCCTAGACTGATTTTTTTGTGTGGGTCAGTGGACCCCAACCCAAAAAAGGTTCCTCACCCCTACTGTAAGCCTAAACTGTGGTTGGTCCTGCCAGGACATGTGGCTAGGCCACCTGATGCTGGAACCCATTTTGGATCCTGTATTTGCACTCAAGTTGAGAAAAGTTTGAACTGAGCACAAAGAATTCCCAGGTTGGGCAATTGGGATGTAAAGGGGGGAACCAAACAATAAAGGCAATGGCCCGATGCCAGGAGACCCCCCATGTACCACCCTAGATGCCTGCTGGAAACATTTAAGACTGAACAGTGAGAAGGACTGGGCCCGAGCTAGGAGGCTGCCTAGCTTGTGAAAAAGATGATTAGAACAACTGTTAGGGTAAGAATTTGTATTTCTTTAGTGTATAAAGCTTAATTGTCTTGTTTATTCTGGCTTAGCATCATAGAACACTAGAACTGGAAGGGACCTCAAGAGACCATCAAGTCCAGTCCCCTGGCCTACGGCAGGACCATGAACCTCTCTTGCCACAGAGCAGCAGCTGTGACTGCCCGGGGAAAGAACAGTTGTAAAATATCTTTATTAGGCACTATGCTGTCAAACAGAAGGCATCTGAAGGAGGCCAGAGAAGCTGTGCTCCTGGGACATGTTTGTTTGCCTGACCAGGGGGTCTTCAGGCAACGGCCGCCTCTCCCACCGGGTCGGGGTCAGCGGGTATGTGGGGCTCTGGTGCCGCCCCACCTCACGCTGCACCACACTGACAGGGGTGCGGGGCTCAGGTGCCCCATCACAGACCTTGAGAGGTCATCGAGTCCAGGCCCCTGCCCTCACAGCAGGATCAAGCAGCATCTACACCATCCCTGATAGATGTCTGTCTAACCTGCTCTTAAATATCTCCATTGATGGAGATTCCACAACCCCCCTTAGCAATTTATTCCAGTGTTTAATCACCCTGACAGTTAGGAAGTTTTGCCGATTGCTTCTTGTCCTAGCCTTAGAGGCCAAGGAGAACAATTTTTCTCCCTCCTCCTCGTGACAATCTTTTAGATACTTGAAAAATGTTATCATGTCCCCTCTCAGTCTTCTCCTTTCCAACCTAACAAGCCCAATTCTTCCAGTCTTCCTTCATAACTCATGTTCTATAGACCTTTCATCATTCTTGTTGCTCTTCTCTGGACCTTCTCCAATTTCTCCACAGCTTTCTTTGATCTGTCTGTTTTCACTTGCAATCCCTTAAATCCTACTTTTTATACTTAATAAAACCCTTTTGTTTATTATCAAGCCCTGTGTAAATAATTGTTACCTGGGATGGGGGAAGCAACCACTGTGCATCTCTGTCTTTGAAAAAGAGAGAAACTTACAAGCTTTCCCTTATATAAAGTAGGATGATTTATTAGGGGGTTTGATCCCTTCTGAGAGTTGTGTTTTGGGGTGCTGACAAGGTTCTATAGCTGAGCCCTCCCAGAGCTGAGCTGGTTCAGCATCTGTGTTGCTCTTCAGGGGTCAGTTACTCCAACTCTGTGGAAAGACCAGAGCGTCTGGCCCAGCAGGACAGGGTGGTAGGGAACCCCAGAGGGTGGGGTGGCAGGCATCGGTGGTTGGATCAGCACAGTGGTGGACAGCCCCAAGGGGACCTCTGTAATGGAACCCATGACAATTATATTCTTGTGTTCTTATATAAACATTAAAAGACATTTTGGCTACACCCCCTGTGGCAGTCAGCATTTGGCAGGAAGTCTGAGGAGTGAGGGGCGCGCTGCTATAATAAATTGCCTCTCCATTTGCAAGCTGTCATATGAAGAAGGCTCATTGAAGTTAGAGGCATCCCACAGATTATCATTGAACAGGCACATGCTTATTTCAGGGATACTGAGACCAGGGGTCGGTCTCAGCTGGAATCACAGATTGGTACTGAGCTGAGGGTACTAAGGTTACCTAGATTACTGCACACTCTTCCGACTTGGTTATAACCTTTTGGGCTACTAACTACAGCCACAGTCAACACAGGCACAGAACTGAGTCTGGAGCCCATTGTGACAGACAGGTACTGCTGCTAGACCTACCCAGGCCTCTTGTTCTCTCTGGAACTCATAGTCCTAGACCAATGATTCTCAAACATATTTGATTGGGTTCCCTCTTCTTTGTTTCTGTAGTTGTTTATGCCTCCTCCCCAAATCCTGTACTGCTGCCCAGCTCTGAGAGCAGCAGCAGCTGGCTGGGTACCCAGCTCTGGGGTGCAGCACTGTGCCAGCAGCAGCACACAAGTAAGGGAAGCAATGTGAAACGTGATACTGGTCAATATCACTTTTTACAGCAGAGTTAGTGCCCCCTTCTTTCTGCAGGACTGCTGCCACCCTGGGACTTACAGCTAGAGCCCAGCCTCCTCCTGGGGAGGGATTGGACGGGGGAGATCCCAAGACACAAGGTACTCCTGTCCCTTTTATCTTCCTTGGTCAGGTGTGCATCACCTGTCTGCACAAGTCCCAGCCATGGGGAGCTTAGACAGCTCTTAAAAAAAAAAAAAAAAAAAAAAAAAGCACAGAGCTTGTGCCTCCCTTGATCCATACCCATAACACTCTCCATTTGCCTGCCCCAGAGGTTGAGAAACGCTGTCCTAGACTACAGAGAGTTGTCCCTAAATACTGATCTGGACTCAGCAGTCATGGACTGGCTTGCTGCCCACAGAAGAGAATCCATGTGCTACCTACAGACAGAAACGAGGGCAATACAGCAGAACCATGCATTGCAGGGAAAGGTACCTGAGACCTTGGGTGCCAAAGACACTGGCATTTATGAGCCTATTTAACCTAAGGGAGACGCACTGCTGTAGACATCACAGACTGACACATCTGACCACTACTACGGTGAATTAATTGAAGTGGCATTGCAGGAGACTTCAGTGACCCAACCACAGCATCTTGGAGTATAGTCTGAATGAGTTTCAAATACTTGCAGCATGTTATGGCATTGTACAACTTGGACAACTTGGGACTGATTTGCCTCTCAGTTACACTGGTGTAAATCCAGAGTAACTCAAGTCAGTGAAATTATTTGGGAGTTAGACCATATAGCTGAGCAGAATTTTGTCCCCTATTATCTATGTTGAATTAGGGAAACTTTTTTCTGTCAGGGGCTATTGACCCACAGAAAAAACAGTCGGGGGAAGAGGAGCACACAAGCAAAAAACCCCACCTCACTCAACTCACCAATAGTCATGGCCAAATTAACTCTTCTGGGATCCTGGGGCTATTTGATTTTATGGGGCCCCCGAGGCTCCCTTAGCCAGGGCCTCTGCCTGTAGTGGGAAAGAGGTTCAGGCTGGGGCCAAAATTGGGGGGTTCAGAGTGAGTGAGGGAGCTGCAAGTTGAGGCAGGAGGATGGGTGTAGGAGGGGGTAAGCCTTTGGGGGTGGGGCTGGGGATGAGGCATTTGGGGTACAGGAGAAGGCTCCAGGCTGGAGCCAAGGGGTTTGGAGTGCGGGAGGGGGCTCAGAATAGGAGATTAGATTGGGGATGCAGGGTCTAGGAGGGATTTAGGATGCAGGAGTGGCTCAGGACTGAGGCAGGGGGTTGGGGTACAGGGTGCTTACCAGGGGCAGCACCCTTTTGTTGGTGGTGTGGGGGCTCAGTAGGAATGGGAGCTGCAGGGGTGGAGCCTGAAGACTAGGGTAACTGGGGGATGGAAGTTCCCCAGTGCTCACGTCCACACGGCTCCAGCTGGGGGAGACAGCAGCTTACAGAGCCGCCTCCATTCTCCTCCCCTCACCAGCCCACAGGGCCAGATAAGGTGCAGGGGCTGTAGTGCCTGTAGCCCAGCATCCCGGGCTGAGGGGTCTCACAAAAAGATCTTTTTTGCAGACCCCCTTAGCCCTGGCCCCTGCCTGCAGTGGGTAAAGGCACTGGCACTCATGCTCAAGCCCCACACAGGGGCCCTGAGGCTTAGGGGTTCTGGTCCACAGCAGAGACTTGCCATGGGCCACATCAAATCAAGCCAGGGGAAGGATCCAGCCTGTGGACTGGAGATTTCACACCCCTGCTCTATGTCTTTGTGAATCAAAGGCTAGGATTTCCAGAGGACCTGAAGGGAGTTAGGTGCACACACTCCATGGGCTTTCAACTAGATTTTGGTGCCTAACGCCTTTAGGCGCCATTGGAAAAATCTCAGCTTCCAATGTCTACACTCTTCTTCCTGAAGAGTAATAGGTGTAACGGCATTGCGCAAGAGGGTTTTTCTTGTGCAAGAAGGTGCAGTGTAGACGCTCCTTCTTGCGCAAGAGCCTCTTCTGAAAAAAATGGTGGCTCATTAGGTATGCAAATGAGGCTCGGCGATATTCCACGCTTAGCCTCATTTGCATATTACTCGCGCAAGAAGCCGCGAGTGTAGACATAGCCCCTGTGTATATAGAATGTGTTATGGCTCCTGTTAAGGTATCTACTAGCATCCAAATGCGACGTTATGCCCTTCCCCTGCAATTGTACTGCATATATCAGGAGGGCCAGAGGCAGCAGTGGTCTTTAACTATTGTAGAAGGACTTTGGTGCAAAGATAAGAGTGGTGCAAAGCTTGGTGGTTTGGACCAGCCCAATTTTCAATTGAAACTCTTCTTTTTCAACTGGCCCCACCAAGTTTTGCTAGAGCAGTGTTTCTTAAACTGTGTTCTGTGGTACAGCGGTTTGCTATGAGGCAGTCGGAGGTGTGCTGCAGAGAACAACAGAATTCAAAATGGCCACCCTTAAAAGGGCAGGTGGCCTTTTTTTTTGCTCAACAAAAATCCTCGGTGTTCCTAATTAAAAAAAAATTGTTTGGCATTCCTTGGTCTTAAAAAGTTTCAGAAACACTGTGCTAGAGTGAATGGGCTACATCCACAATGAATAAGCTGTTTAGCTCTGTGTACAAAATACCATCTCCTCAAGTCTCAGACCCACATGATGAGTACGAGTCACTGGCACTGGGCCTGGAATGTAGATGGCTGCAGGGACCTGACCGGTGACTTTGAGTGCCCAAATTGAGACATTACGGAGGGTGCTTATTTTGACAGGGCAGGTGCACAGCACCCAAAATTACTGCACCCTTTGAGATGTCTACATTGTGATGGGTTTGGTCACAAAGGTCTCCTTGGGACAGTCATCTGACATGCTGAAATACTCCAGAGACACCTATCTGCCCCTCAGGGTGCACCGCCTCTCCCCTGTCCTGCTGGCCCTCCAGCTTGGCCACAGAATAGAAGTCACAGCCCACTGCAGTAGAATACAGATGCTGAGATCAGCTCAACTCTGGAAAGGCTCAGCAAAAAGGACTTGCCGCAACACCCAAATGCACAGCCTCAATGGGACCTGAACTGCAGATAAATCCATCTTACCCAGTTTTATACAGAGCAAGCTCATATTGTCCACTCTCTTTCTTATGTAAAGAGAGATACGCACAGGTAACACTACTCGCTCCACACAAGTAACACTTACACTGGATTTATTAATAAACAAAAGTGATTTTCTTAAGTACGAGAAAATTTACCCAGCATCGCGAGGGTCCTTAGCTCAGTTAATTTTTGTTTTTCTTCTTTGAAATCATTGCTCTGAGGTAGGGCAGGCGGCCTTGGAGAGAGAGGACTACCTCTGCAGCTTGGGGCCAGGTGAGAAGCATCTCTATATGATGGCTGCAGCTGCAGCAGACAGCTGGGGGACAGACCCATACACAAACAGACGCAGTTCTAGCATTTTCGGAAAGAACATAGAAAGCCACATGACATATGCCAAGTCCTTATTTAAGCTCTGGTGACCTTTTTGCAAAGCAAGCCCTACCACTGAGGCACAGCACCCATTATACAGTACTAGACATATGAAAGGGTGATAAACCAGCCATGGCTACAGAGTGTCACTGCCCCTGCTTCTTGCTTTACTCCAGTGAGTTACTTCGGAAGTATCACTGAACTCTGATGAGAAGTGGATTTAAGTGTATAATGCAAGAATTAGAGGGAGAAGATAAAGCTGATGTGCCATGTTCCCTCTAATTATTTCCATCCATGTGATGAATAAATTTTGTTATGTGCACCAAAGCCTGTGTGGATGTGCACCACTAGTAGATACACATAATGCCTGCTGTAGGAGCTCTGCTAAATAGCTGGGCAACATCTGAATCTCTCCTGGGTGGCTGCTCAAGCCCTCATCTTACAGGAAATACTGCCTCTGTGCCACGTACACTGGATTTTATCCCATGAGTAGAGCCCAGTGAGCGTACCCTGAGTGTTAGGGAACTGAAACAGAGAACAGTCAAAGTTACGTTACATCCTTCACACCCACGATGGGCAACTAGGCTAGTGCATGGGCTGCGTGTGTGTCCCTCCATCTCAGTGGGCCAAAAAATTCTTAACCAAGTTGGTTTCCTGGGATAGGGTAGCTTCAGGGGGTAGCTGAGTTAGTCTGTTACAGACAAAAAAAACAACAAATGGTCTGGTAGCACTTTATAGACTAACGAAAGTTTTGCTAACTGTGCTGTCATACTTAGAATTTGCAGGGTGTGCTGATCGAACCGTAGCAGCGCTGGGATTGGGTGCACACGGCTCTCAGTCAGTGTTGTGTCCAATCAGCGTTGTGTCCAATCAGCATGCACTTCACTTTGCATGCCCTTGCTTTACATGGATGTCATTTTAGTAATACTATCAGGAAAAAGAACTACGTGGATGGAAACTCTGGCAATCCCGCACGTGGGCAACAATAAACAAAATGTCTCATGGGCCACATGTAGAACCCTGGTGGGGCCTCAGGTGGCCTACATTCTGCAGTTTGCCCACCATGCTACAAACTAACAGGCTTCTTCCAGTTTGCCTATTAAACAAACTGACACTCAAAAAGCTGCAGCATTGGCCACACGGCGCTAGTCCAATCAAGCCAGGAATTTCTCGACATACTGAGATTTATCAGGGCTATTCCCTTCCCCTAGAATGCATTGGGTGAAATTCATCCCTGCACAGTGGGCTAGATCCTCCTACTCTGAGCACTGATGTGATTTGCAAACCTCACATTAGCCCTTTGTCCAGGGAGCAAATTTCATGAAAGAGGCATCAACAAGTGGGACAGCTGACAACACAATTTCCACAGCCCAGAAGACCAAAGCATGGATGCTCCATTCTGTGGAGAGATACTGAGGGTAAATTAATTTCTATTTTGTAATGACAGTGTTGAGTTCAACGTAGCAGAATCTATCTGCTCTCTGTCTATCACACTCAGCTCCATACATGGCCAGGGCTTTAAACTAAACCGGTTGCTTCAGAGAGAAATAAGTCATATGTCAAAATTAAATGAAAAGTAGGAGCCAGGAATGAAGTGAGACAGAACTCATCTATATCCTTTAGTACTTCAATTTGTCTTATGACTACAAAAATAGCACCAGGTCAGGCAGCCAGGCCTGGGAGATGAACCAGAAATGTTTCACATCAAATATTATCAAATGAGAATTTAACACTGATAAACATTCTCCTATTAAAAGGACCTCTACCTTATGCATTTAGTGTTATCTTAGGTTATTGCAGGGTGGCAGCTGATGGATCCATCAACATTAATGTTCCATTTTCTGGATTAACTGGGCTGTGTTTGGAATAATTTACTGAGAATCATTAACCTAATGATATAGGCTTTCTATAAACTGCTTAGCCTGGCAGTGGGGAAATGGGCTTAATGAATCTAGATTAAAAAAAATCCTGGATGACTCATAAAAGAGACGGTAATTAGAGCTGCAGGCGAGTCACTAGAGATTGCTGCTCAGGTAAAAAAAGCCTAGTTAGGTTTACCTGGAAATGCTGGGAGCAGCTTGCCTTGCAGGCTCGGAGCTGAGATGGATGGGTATTTAAATCTCGACCCATTGTTTTCTCTGAAAGGTTCATGAGGAGAGAGGCCAAATATGCTGGGAGCCAAAATGTAGAGTTTGTGATGGAACAACGTGAAGGCCTGGAAGTCAGATTCCATGTGAGACATTTCTGCTACAGGAAGGACTGGCACCATGTCCAAATGCCTCGTACATTCTAAGGGCTACACCTCATGCTATTCAATTTACTGCAGGTGTGGACATGAGGGCTTTGCAGGAAATGTTCCACTCCTCCAAAGAAAATTGAGATTTAAAACAGTTTCCAATTCTGCATCAGGACAAAACTGATCCCTGAAAAAACGTTGGAGGGTTTTTTCCCCTCCAAGTGAGCAATCCAGCCCAAACTAGCCATAACCGGTTACGTATGGCACTCACCTGGTATACAGGCAAGCCAGGGTCAAGTTTATACTCTGTGGTTCTCCCACATCTCAGGGAAATGCCCTGGTTATTCTCAAGTGGACTGTTCTAACCTTGACTAGAAATTGTGTCCTGGACCTGAGAGCCCTTTTCTAATACAAGTGTAATCAAAACTGGGACATTGCTATGAAAAGTTTCAGTTTTGACTTTTTCTGACCACAACCCAAACCAACCAACTACAATAACCCTCCATTTCATCCCAACCATGGCAAAGTCGGTGCCAGTTTATGGCTTTTGCATGGTATGCTGTTGGCTCTTAACAAGCAGAAACAAAATGTTATGGAGGAATGTGTGACTTTACTCTGAAGATATTCATTAGAAAGACCAGGGTGGGAAAAAAACCCTTAATGAGTGGGTCTTCTCCAGATTCCCAGCCTGGTTAATGTGTGAAGGGGTGTGGTTAGAAATAAGTGCTTCCTTACTCTAAAAAGTGAGCTAGACTCCACTAGGCTACGCAGGGAAAGATGTACAGCCCGAGGGTATGTCTAGATTACATGCCTCTGCCGACAGAGGCATGTAAAATAGGCTACCCGACATAGTCAATGAAGTTGGGATTTAAATATCCCCAGCTTTATTAAAATAAAAATGTCCACCGCGCTGTGCCGGCTCAGCTGATCATCGGCACAGCGCGGCAGTCAAGACGCGGATCGGTCGACAAGGGAAGCCTTTGTCGACCGCTCTGTTATGCCTCGTGAAACGAGGTTTACAGGAGCAGTTGACAAAGGCTTCCCTTGTCGACCAATCCGTGTCTTGACTGCCGCGCTGTGCTGACGATCAGCTGAGCCGGCACAGTGTGGCAGCCATTTTTATTTTAATGATGCTGGGGATATTTAAATCCTGGCTTCATTGAGTGTTTTAGCTAAGCTGAGCCAAGTCTCCCTGTAGATAGTGTGAGGTTGAGAGAAGAATTCTTCCGCTAATCTAGCTACTGACTTCGTGGGAGGTGAACTACCTACACCGGGTAGGGGAACCTTTCCTGTTGGCACAGATGGTGTCTACACCCAAGAGCTACAGAGCTGAAGCTGCAGCATTTTAGGTGTATACAAGCCCTAAATCTGAGGTAGACGTTCATTATTTTACTTTAAAAAAAAAAAAAAAAAAAAGGGCAATTTTAAACAATGTCACCCAGGGAAGGCGGTGGAAGAGAAATGCAGCGTACATAAGTTTCATGGACAGCTTCTGTTTTTGGGGCAGAGGCTTGAGCAATTTTGAATTCCCTCGAGGAAACTTCAGCTAGCACAGTGGTACTGAAAGGGACCCTTACTTGCTGTCTGTGAGTATTACTCGATAAGCAAGAGGATACTGGCCTTTTTTTTTTTTTTTTTAAAACCAGCCATGACTTCATTACTCAGCAAAGCACTGGGTGTTTGACAGCTCCCATGTCATGAGCCGTTTAGTCATGTGAAGCCCTATACACATCCATGGAACTATCTACAGACAGTTTCCCTGTACAAAAAACTTGCCATCCACCACCCCAATTCTCTCCCCTTCACTTACAAACACCCAGTTCCACTGCAACCCAGGCCAGTCCCTGGCAGTCACAGGGTCATGGCAGATCAGGAAGGTGGGACAGGAATGAGAGTTCAGGCAGGAGGGACAGCAGAATTGTTTTGTGAGGGCCCAGAGAGAGGGGAGGTGCCCTGGCTTGCTAGCACTGTCTGCTGGATAGAATCCACAGAATTGTCCCCGAGGAAGAGAGCAGAGAAGTCAAGTTAGGCAAAGCTGGGTGCACCCTGAGTCTTAATCAGCTGGTAATAGTCATGCACTGCAAGCTCCCAGTAACACAACTCCCCTCTGCCCTGTGAGTGACAGGGAAGGAGTTGAAGACATTTTACAGGAACACTGCCTGGATTAAAATGAATCGCCCAGGCTTTGGCCCTTGTTTGGGAAACAGCAGCACTTAAGCAACTTCTGCGGCGTGTCCCAGAGGAGATAAATGCTGTGGCCATACTGTGATCCCAGTGAGAATCAACCCATGAAATGAGCATGCAGGTAACTTTTTGAAGTCACAGGCATGCATGCAGGCACTGTAGGACCAGTGTCAGGGATAAGGGCTTCTCCCCCGGGCTCTCATGGACTCTGTGCCTCGGTTGCCCTACCTGCATCTTGGATGACTCCTTCCTACCTACCTCTTGTCGGGGAAGCAAATCAAGGGCCAGTCCTAGGATATACATTATTCCACTGTGTCTGCCTGGGTGAGGGACCCTGGTGGGACTGAGCTGGTGAGTGGCCATGTTAGCCTGCCCATGGAAGCCAGCCTAGTTAGCTGTTTCTTAGGAGTATAACAGGGGCTTATCTGGCCTGGCGGCAGGCGCCTGGTGCTGTGACTCCCTCTCTGAAGTAGGGCAGTTAGTCGGGTTCATCCTTCCAGCCAGAAGCTCTCTCCCTCCATGGTAAAGAGGAGTTCAATCCACTGTCCCATCTCATTACCGGGGCAATGTTCTGGTATGAGGCTTCCACACAGGCATCTGCCAAACCCCTCCTGGGTCACCCCACTGGTAATTTCCCTGCTTGCATGCAGATTCCCACCAGACCTTTGGTCTCCTTCCTTCTGTGGATGAAGGAAGCTCTTTTCTATCTGGCTTGTCCCAGCACCCCTTGCTGTCCCATCTCTTTTTTTGCCCTGAAACTTGGAGCAGGTCTTTCTCTGGCCCTGTAGACAAAGAAGAGCATTGCAACTTGTACTACAACAATGCCTCGTGGCTGGGCAAGGCTCAGCGTCATGTAGTACATACAAGCAGCAATGGACAGGCCGTGCCCCACGGGGCACTCAGTCCAGCGGAGGAGACAGAGAGAGGGAAGGGGATTTTTATAGATAGGACATGGAAATTAAGAGCCTGATCCAGTGCCTAATGTGAGTCTTTCCATTGGCCCCACTGGGCATCAGATTCTATCCTTCACAGCTTGCCGGAGGACTTTGCTGCTGAATCAGGAAGTGAACCTGGAATATCTAGGTCAGTGGTTTTCAAACTCGGGGTCACGCTCCGGAACTGGGTTGCACAGGGTCAGGCACTGGGTCACCTTGCTGTAGGGTAACCTAGTGACCAGTGCAGGGGGTAAGGCAGCTCCCTGCCTGTCCTGGCACTGTGGATCACCAAGCAGCCAGCAGCAGGTCTGGCTCCTAGGCAGTGGAAGCAGGAGGGGGAAGACTATGGGCCTCTGTGTGCTGTCCCCACCATCAGCATGGGCTCCACACTTCCATTGCAATTCCCAGCCAATGGGAGCTGGTGGGGAGTCTGTGCCCATGGGCAAGAGCAGCATGCAGAGGTGCTTGTGTGCTGCTGCTTGGGAGCCAGACTTGCTGCCAGCCACTTCCAGGGCACAGCCAGGCTGAGGTGCCAGACAAGGCAGGAAGCTGCCTGAGCACGCCCACTGCACCACTGACAGCAAGCCCATGCCCAACCACAAGCACCAACCTCACCCAGCCATGAGCATCAACCTCCTGCCCTAGCCTTGAGGCCCTTCCCCAAACCTGGAGCCCCTTCTGCACTCCAGACCCCTCATTCTTGCCCACCCCCCCAAACCCACACTAGTCAAAAGATATGATTCTGTTGGGTCACGGGCATCAACAATTTTCTTCACTTAGGTCATGAGAAACAAAGTTTGAAAACCGCTGCGCTAGGTGCCCGTCGATTGTCTTAATCACAAGACTGTCCTTGCTGGTCCTGGGAATTCAGCTGTAACTCCCTGAACTATCTGCCTTGCACCCCTATGCTCTGTCCATTGAGCATTCAACCCTCTCCGGTCAAACCAGGAAATATTCCAAATCCCGGCCTGTAAATGGCCAGCTCCATTCGATAACACGCCTTTAGTTTCACGCTCTCCATGGTCTGAGAGCATCTTTCATTGCTTCTTTATGATCGATTATCTATCCGGGCTCTTAGACAGCTGAGTTTATCCTCACCAGATAAATAATCTGGGGGAAAGGATAAAACTGTTGCTGGTAAAATCTGCAGACGACACAAAAAGTGGTGGAGTGGTGAATAATTAGGGGAGTGGGCCAGCAATACAGGCTGACCTGGATCACTGAGTAAGGCAGGCTCAGTTGATTAACATGCCATTGAATACAGCCTGTGACAAAGCTCCTCCTCAAACCTCATGGGCCCTGAGCTTTCAGGTGGGTTGCTTGCCTCATAGCAGCCCTCAATTTAGGCACCCAGCTAGCTGTTTTCTGAGCTACTGTCACCATTGGGCAGCATGAGGAACAGAGGGAAACCAAACTCCACAGTCTTAGTGGATCCTTCAAGTGATACAGGGCTGAGTAAACCCCTTTCTTTCCCCAGCCAGTCTTTTTCCTGAGTGGAAATATGTGTGTGTGGGGGGGTGTGTGTAAATGCCAGGCCCACCCACTACTCCAGGTTCCAGCCCAGGGTTCCTTAACAGCAACTGCCTATAAATGTCTCCAACACCAGCTACAAACCTCTGGACTACTTCCCCAGCACCTTTCTTCTCTCAGGCTCTTCTTCCTGGTACCCAGTTGTGCTTGCTCCCCAAGATCCTCCACAGCTCCTTCTGTCTCCTCAGCACCTTGCACTAGCTGCAGAGTAGCTCTTTTAAACCAGTCTCAACTGGTTCTTAATTGGCCCCAGGTGTTCCAACTAGCCTGGCTCACTTGACTCTGGAAGTCCTCTGAATTGGTTCCAAGTGCTTAATGGCCTTCATTAAATCTGGCAAGTTCCTTCTGGTTCAGGACTAGCCCTTGTTAGTTTACCTTGGAACAGAGATTTACTCAGTCTAAGACTAATGTACCTCCCTTCTATCACTCCCTTGCACCCCTCTGGCCCGACTCTCACAACCCAAATGCCTGGTCAGACATCTTCAATGAAGAACATGGATCATGCTTTCAAGGTGGGAGACAGCGAAGGACTGGGGGTCACTGCAGTGGCAGATGATGAGTGGAACATGAGCTCCCACTGTCATGTTGTAGTTAAGATGGCAAACATAGTCCTTGGATATATAAGATGGGGAATATCAAGTCGGAAAAGGGAATCAAGTTACGTTGGTATACATCATTTAGTGAAGTCATTTCTGGAGCAAGTGTCCTCTCTCCAAAAGGAATCTTGGGAAACTGGGAAGTGTTCAGAAAAAAAGCTCCAAGACGGATCTGAGGTCTGGAAGACCCACTTTGTTGTGAGAGCCTAATGAATCACAACCTATTTATCTGAGGGACAGTAACAAGGTCACCTAATCCCAGTTTACAAGAATGTGCATAGGGAAGAGCTTTCTGAGAGTAGTTGGCTCTTTAATCTAGCAGAGAAAGGTACAACAAAATCCAGTGGAACCAAGTTCAGGCTAGAAATAAAGCCACATTTTTAAAAGTGATGTCAATTAACCACCAGATCATCCTATCCAAGGCCATGGTGCAGTCTCCCTTCCTGTAAATCTTGCAATCAACATTTGACCTCTTTCTAAAAGACACGTTCTAGATCAACCAGACATTATGGGCAAGGTTGTGTGAGCTGTGTTATGCAGGCAATCAGACTAGATTCTCCAATGGTCCCTGCTTGCTTAAAATCTAAGACTATCTCATGAGAGAGGGGGCACTATGCCCATTTCACAGCTGGCAAACTGAGGCACAGAGTAGAGTTCATGACTTGCCCAAGATAGCCCAGGACCGCATGGAAGAGTTAGAGATGGAACCCAGTTCTTCTGAGCCCTTTCCACCATTCTTCGTAGCTCACCTAGCTAATGTAGGGTCAGCTTGTACCTGGCCCTCCGGGTGCACAGTGGAATTGGGAATGTGTGTTTAAAGGAGCATTCCCCATCCTTTGCACGTCCCATGTATTTCCATCTTCAAAGCATTTTCCTGACATGAGCCAATGAATTTGCCCTGAAAGCCGCACTTCAGCTAAAGAATTAATCTGAAAGCCCAAATTGTTTACAGGCTTTGCTGGCTAGTTGGGAATTGTGAACAGTGCAGTTTGCTTGCTGGCAGTTTTCTTATCAAGAGAGGTTGATCATGAATTATTTCTGTGTTCCATGGCAGCCTGTAACGAGCCAGTTATGTCTGCTGACTTTACGGGAATTGTAATCTGCACATGAGGTCTGATTAGACTGGCCAGCAGTGATTTACGTGCATGGCAGGTTTTAGCGGTGCCGTTCATTGCCTTGCACTAGAAGAAATCTGGGACCATTTCAGAGATAGCAGCAAAGAGGGGTTTTATTCTGCACCCCCTGAAAAGTGTTGAGTGCCCCACATTTCCGAGGCTGTCTCTAGAAGGGCAGAGGCTACAGCAAGGTGAAGCACAGAATGCAGGGCAGCTTTAAAACCCTGTTAGTAACAGCACACTGCAGAGCAGGTGTGATTGGGGAAGTAACAGAGAACATACATAAGAACATAAGAATGGCCGTACTGGGTCAGACCAAAGGTCCATCTAACCCAGTAGCCTGTCTGCCGACAGTGGCTAGCACCAGGTGCCCCAGAGAGGGTGGACCGAAGACAATGATCAAGCGATTTGTCTCCTGCCATCCTTCTCCAGCCTCTGACAAACAGAGGCCAGGGACACCATTTCTATCCCCTGGCTAATAGCCTTTTATGAACCTAACCTCCATGAAATTATCTAGCTTCTCTTTAAACTCTGTTATAGTCCTAGCCTTCACAGCCTCCTCTGGCAAGGAGTTCCACAGGTTGACTACCCGCTGTGTGAAGAAGAACTTTCTTTTATTAGTTTTAAACCTGCTACCCATTAACTTCATTTGGTGTCCTCTAGTTCTTCTATTATGGGAACTAATAAATAACTTTTCTTTATTCACCCTCTCCACAACACTCATGATTTTATAGACCTCTATCATATCCCCTCAGTCTCCTCTTTTCTAAACTGAAAAGTCCTAGTCGTTTTAACCTCTCTTCATATGGGACCTGTTCCAAACCCCTAATCATTTTAGTTGCCCGTTTCTGAACCCAGAGGCAGAGCTAATGGGCAGGTGGGGGTCTGGAGTGCACCCTATGCCCTGGGGTATCCTGCTCCTGAGACAAGGAACACTAGGAAGTCGGGGAGCTGGCAGTCTCAAAGGGGAGGGCTAGTGGGGGGAATACAAGAAGTTCCTCCCTGCTTCCTAGAAAGATGCTGAGAAAGGCAAAGCTGGGGGTGGGCAGACAGGGATGTGGTTTTAAGAGATCCTATGTAATCCAGCGACTCAGCCAAGGATTCTTTCAGGGTCTGATATTTTCAATGAATATTGCCAGGGCCAGGAGCAAATAAGATAGCACAATAGCTGTAATGCTGGCTTGGTTGCTCACAGCTCCAATCCAATTGTCCCCAATATCCTTACACTGGGGACATGGCCACACTGCATATATAGCCTATGACCCCCTGGTGCCATAAGCAACAAGGAATAAGGGCTTGTCTACACTGGCATGTTTTGTTGCCAAAACCTGCCTTTTGGCAACACAACAGTGAGAGCGTTCACACTGCAATGTGACTTTGGTTGGGAAAAACACCCAGTTTTGGTGACAACAAGCTTCCGGTCCTATGAGAGACTTCTGTCTTTTCCCCTCCCTTTATTATTGACAAGGAGCCAGTGTGGACTCTGCTGTTTGCTTCTGCCACTATCCCACTATGCCTGCCCTGATGGCTGTGCTTGTTGTTTTATGATCTCTGCTGCCCTGCAGGGCTGCACCCCCACCCTCCCCTTGCAAAGCTCTGGGAAGTGTTTGACAGCTGAGTGAGCTGCTCCATTTGGGGAGCAAACAAAGAACAAATCATTGGAATGCTCCTGTTCTGGCCTGCCAGGAACACAGTGGTAGGCAGACAGCTGCTGCATGGGGAAGGCTGGTGAGATGGCTGTGCTGCTTTGACATTCCTCAGCACAGAGAGCTCACAGAGAGCTTCCCACAACACTGCACTGTGGGATGCTTACCCACAATGCTTTGCTTTAGCTGTCAACAGGGAGCTTGCAATGTGGCCATGAAAGGTTGGCAATGGGAGGCAGAAAAACTGTTTTGACCAGTTTTCACTTTTGGCAACTTTCGCACGTTGACAGCACTTTTGTCACCAAACTTTCCCAGTGCAGACATCGCCTAAGTTAGGGTGGCTTTGAGGCTGCTGTAACTTGAGCGAGAAGCTGATCTCCCCGAGATTAGATGTGTTAATTGACATTTCCTCTTCCCCTCCTGTGTTAGTCTGAGCATCGGGGCTGTGTCATTACATTTAATGACAATGAAGTCATACCTAGACAGGATTAATACTCATCTGAACTTGGCTGTAATTAGAGAAGGTCAGAAGAATTTATGTCAACATCTGTCCATTACACTTGCTCTTTGCACCACACTGACTTTTTTTTTGTTCTCATCTTAACAGGCTCACTCTAATTTCACCCTAATCACATTATCATCATTATAAATGTGCCAAAAGTTCTAGGCGGGTATGGGACACTAATCTGTGATGCTGGAGAGAGACATGAGTGTGATAATGACACATTACAAAAAAAGGAAAGTGTGATAACCCTCAGCAAAAAACCAAGCAAGCCCATCTTGCATGTATGTGGGGGTTTTGCTCCTTTTTCTGTACAAAACAATAAAGTGGTTACTACTGGGATGGAGATCTAAATTCAGACATAAATGCCAGAGTGAATTACACAGTGGTAAGTCAGTGTTAGGGAATGTAGGTTGGTGTAATTTACATACAGAGGGCATGGAGGGACAGGGGCAAGGGAAAGGGGTTGTAGCAGTAAAAGCAGCTCTCAGGAACCTGTGACAAGGGGGAACATAAGAACATAAGAACATAAGAACGGCCGTACCGGGTCAGACCAAAGGTCCATCTAGCCCAGTATCCTGTCTGCCGACAGTGGCCAGCACCAGGTGCCCCAGAGAGGTGGACCGAAGACAATGATCAAGCGATTTGTCTCCTGCCATCCCTCTCCAGCCTCTGACAAACAGAGGCCAAGGACACCATTTTATCCCTGGCTAATAGCCTTTTATGGACCTAACCTCCATGAAATTATCTAGCTTCTCTTTAAACTCTGTTATAGTCCTAGCCTTCACAGCCTCCTCTGGCAAGCAGTTCCACAGGCTGACTACACGCTGTGTGAAGAAGAACTTCCTTTTATTAGTTTTAAACCTGCTACCCATTAATTTCATTTGGTGTCCTCTAGTTCTTCTATTTAGGGAACTAATTAATAACTTTTCTTTATCAGCCCTCTCCACACCACTCATGATTTTATACACCTCTATCATATCCCCCTCAGTCTCTCTTTTCTAAACTGAAAAGTCCCAGTCGCTTTAACCTCTCCTCATATGGGACCCGTTCCAAACCCTAATCATTTTAGTTGCCCTTTTCTGAACCCTTTCCAAGGCCAAAATATCTTTTTGAGGTGAGGAGACCACATCTGTACACAGTATTCAAGATGTGGGTGTACCATAGTTTTATACAGGGGCAGTAAGATATTCTGGGTCTTATTTTCTATCCCTTTCTTAATAATTCCTAGCATCCTATTTGCCTTTTTGACCTTGCTGCACATGTGTTTTTCAGAGAACTGTCCACGATAACTCCAAGATCTCTTTCCTGATTTGTTGTAGCCAAATTAGCCCCATCATACTGTCGTATAGTTGGGGTTATTTTCCCGATGTGCATTACTTTACACTTATCCACATTAAATTTCATTTGCCATTTGTTGCCCAATCGCTCAGTTTGGTGAGATCTTCTTGGAGTCCCTTACAGTCTGCTTCTGTCTTGACTATCCTAAACAGTTTGGTATCATCTGCAAACTTTACCACCTCACTGCTTACCCCTTTCTCCAGATCATTTATGAATAAGTTGAACAGGATTGGTCCTAGGACTGACCCTTGGGGACACCACTAGTTACCCCTCTCCATTCTGAAAATTTACCATTTATTCCTACCCTTTGTTTCCTGTCTTTTAACCAGTTCTCAATCCAAGAAAGGACCTTCCCTCTTATCCCATGGCCATGTAATTTACACAAGAGCCTTTGGTGAGGGACCTTGTCAAAGGCTTTCTGGAAATCTAAGTATACTGTATCTACTGGATCCCCCTTGTCCGCATGTTTGTTAACCCCTTCAAAGAACTCTAATAGATTAGTAAGACAGGATTTCCCTTTACAGAACCCATGTTGACTTTTGTCAACAAATTATGTTCTTCTACATGCTTCACAATTTTATTCTTTACTGTTTAGACTAATTTGCCAGGTACTGAAGTTAGACTTACGGTCTGTAATTGCCGGATCGCCTCTAGAGCCCTTTTTAAATATTGGTCACGTTGGCTACCTTCCAGTCATTAGATGGAAGCCGATTTAAGGGATAGGTTACAAACCACAGATAATAGTTCAGCAATTTCCCATTTGAGTTCTTTTAGAACCCTTGGATGAATGCCATCCGGTCCCGGAGATTTATTAACATTAAGTTTTCTATTTGTTCCAAAACCTCCTCTAATGACACTTCAATCCGGGACAGTTCCTCAGATTCATTACCCACAAGGACGGTGCAGATTTGGGAATCTCCCCAACGTCCTCAGCCGTGAAGACTGAAGCAAAGAAATCATTTAGTTTCTCCCAATGGCTTTATCGTCCTTGATTGCGCCTTTTATAGTTCGATCGTCTAGGGACCCACAGGTTTTTAGCAGGCTTCCTGCTTCTAATGTACTTAAAAACATTTTGTTATTTCTTTTTGAGTTTTGGCTAGCTGTTCCTCAAAATCTTTTTGCTTTTCTTATTACATTTTTACACTTGATTTGACAGTGTTTATGTTCCTTTCTATTTATCTCACTGGATTGGACTTCCACTTCTTAAAGATGCCTTTTTGTCCCTCACTGCTTCTTTTACATGGTGGTTAAGCCACAGTGACTCTTTTAGGTCTCTTGCTATGTTTTTAATTTGGGGTATACATTTAAGTTGGGCCTCTATTATGGTGTCTTTAAAAGTTTCCATGCAGCTTGCAGGGATTTGGCTCTAGTCACTGTGCCTTTTAATTTCTGTTTAACTAACCTCCTCATTTTGTATAATTCCCCTTTTTGAAATTAAATGCCAGGGTGCTGGTCTGCTGAGGTGTTCTTCCCACCACAGGAATGTTGAATGTTATTATATTATGGTCACTATTCCCAAGCGGTCCTGTAGTTATTTCCTGGACCTGATCCTGCGCTCCTCAGGACTAAATCGAGAATTGCCTCTCCTTGTGGGTTCCTGCAGCTGCTCCAAGAAGCAGTCATTTAAGCCATTGAGAAATTTTATCTCCTTCTCTTCCTGAGGTGACATGTATCCAGTCAATATGGGGGTAATTAAAATCCCCCATTATTATAGAGTTCTTTGTTTTGGTAGCCTCTCTAATCTCCCTCAGCATTTCAATGTCAGTATCCCTGTCCTGGTCAGGTGGTGGTAATATATCCTACTGCTAATTTCTTATTTTTGGAGCATGGAATTACTATCCATAGCGATTCTATTGAACATGTTGATTCATTTAATATTTTTATTTCATTTGATTCTACATTATCTTTCACATACAGTGCCACTCCGCCACCCACCCGGCCTGCTCTATCCTTTCGATATATTTTATATCCCGGTATGATTATGTCCCACAGATTTTCCTCATTCCACCAGGTTTCAGTGATGCCTATTATGTCAATCTCCTCATTTAATACTAGGTACTCTAGTTCACCCATCTTATTAGTCAGACTCTAGCATTTGTGTAGAAGCACTTTAAAATTTGCCACTGCTTATTTGTCTGCCCTTCCTGATGCATTGGATTCCTTTATGCGTGGTTGTTTGTCTGCTCTGGCCCATGGTTTGCCTCTCCCCTCCTCTCTTTCTGACTACAGCTTAGAGAATCTCTATCAATGGATTCTCCTCTAAGAGAAGTCTCCCTCCGATTCGTGCATCTCCACACCAATTGGCTTTCCCCATCTCTCAGTTTAAAAACTGCTCTCTGGCCTTTTTAATGTTTAGTGCCAGCAGTCTGGTTCCACCTGGTTTAGGTGGAGCCCATCCTTCCTGTATAGGCTCCCCCTCTCCCAAAAGTGTCCCCAGTTCCTAATAAATCCAAACCCCTCTTCCCTACACCATCGTCTCATCCACGCATTGAGATTCTGAATCTCTGCCTGCCTACCTGGCCCTGCGCGTGGAACTGGAAGCATTTAGAATGCCACCATAGAGGTCCTGGATTTCAGTCTCTTTCCTAGCAGCCTAAATTTGGCCTCCAGGACATCTCTCCTACCCTTCCCTTGGTACCTACATGTACCACGACCACCGGCTCCTCCCCAGCACTACACATAAGTCTATCTAGATGCCTCAGGAGATCCGCAACCTTCGCACCAGGCAGGCAAGTGACCATACGGTTCTCCCGGTCATCACAAACCCAACTATCTATGTTTCTAACGATCGAATCACCCACTACTAACACCTGCCTCTTCCTAACAACTGGCATTCCCTCCCCTCAGAGATATCCTCAGTGCGAGAGGATACGCAACATCCTCTGGAAGGAGGGTCCCAACTACGGATGGTTTCCCTCTGCTCCCATTGAATGCTCTGTTCCTTGAGACTTTCATCCTCCTTAAGAGCACTGGGGCTCTCAGACTGGAGGTGGGACAGTACTACAGTGTCCCGGAAAGTCTCATCCACATATCTCTCTACCTCCCAGCTCCTCCAGTTCAGCCACCTGGCCTCCAGAGCTCGAACTCGGTCTCTGAGGTCAGGAGCTCCTTACAACGGGTGCACACATAAGCCGCCCACAGGGCAGGTAATCATACATGTTACACTCGAGGCAATAAACAGGATAGCCCCACTCTGCTGCTGGGCTTCTGTCTCCATTTTCTAATGAATAAGTTTAAGTATAAACTGGGTTTCTTTTTAAACCTCTGGAATATAGATTATTATAGAGTTATGTTTTAAAGAAGGCCAGAAGTCACTAGTGCCCTCTAACCTCCCCTCAAACTCCCTCTCCAAACTCCTGTTAGCAGTTCCTGGTCAAGCTCCTGGTCGCTGAGTCACAGGCTTATATAGCTCTGGTAGTCCCTCCCCTGACTGAGGCTCAGCCAATTAACAGAGGCTTCTAGATTTCAAACCTTTTAGAAGCTCCTTCAAGCAAACAAACAAACCAACCAAACAGACAAACACAAGCTCAGCACACAGCAAATAACTCCCCCACACACAAACACACACTCCAGACAGCCACTTACCACAAGGGTCCCGTTTTTACTCCTCTTTTACCTGGAGAACTCCCTCTCCAAACTGCCTGTTAGCAGTTCCTGTTCGCAAGCAGGACTCCCGCTTTTGGTTGCTTTACCTGTTACAACCCCATACTCGGGGGCAGGGCTGGCCTGAGCCCTTTTGGCGCCCCAGGCCCAGGCGCGTGGCGCCGCCCCGGGCACACGGCGCATGCGCGGGCCCACCCGTGGGGGGCAGGCCTACCCCTCCAGGGTGCACGGGCCCGCCCAAGGGGCGCATGGCGCATGCGCTGCCCGACCCGGCCAGGGCTGCTGGTGCGCACGCTGGGCCGTGCAGAGCTCCGCGGCCGTGGGGTAAAGGGCACTGCTGGCTGGCGCCGTGGGGCCAGCGCTGCGGGAGCTGGGCGTGCAGCGCCTGATGGCAGCTGTAAGGGACGCCGCGTGCACCTTACAGCTGCCATCAGGCTCCCCCCGTCGGTTGGCGCCCTGGGCAGCTGCCCGGCTAGCCCATGCCTCAGTACGGCCCTGCTCGGGGGTGTAATTACTCAGGCTGGTTGTTAAAGTGTTTCACCATGGAAAATGGGGTTCTTGACTAAACAAAGTTTACCCCCATTTTCTGACCTTCTCTAGTAATGACATCTGCTAACACTTGTGCAGACGTGACCTTACATTTGGCTCTTCTTTGCGTCCTCTCTAAACTGGTCCAGAGAGACTCCCAGAACCATGAGGATTTTCCTACTGCACCATCTGTACAGGTATCTGATATTCCATCATACAGAGGGAAGAGCAAGGCAGATGTGTTGATTGCTCCTGGTCTTGTTCCAATCTGCCTTGGATTGAATTTGGGAATGCAGTTACAGTTACAAGTGTGTGAAATCAGTGCTCTCTGGGGGAGGATGTTGCAGAGAGACAAGCCTGTGATTGTAGGCATAAAGGGCAACTCCTTTGACCTGGTGTCCTTGGAAGAAGCTGACATGGCTAGAACTACAAAACTACTGTGAGTAAATGATCTGGGATAAGGTTTGCAACGTGTGTCGCCCGGGCTTGTATATCTCAGTGAAGTGCTGTAAAGTTCATTGTCGCTACATTTGCACATTGGGGCTGGTCCAGCCAGCAAAAATATTCCAGCCACGCTTGAGAGGAGACTCCAAACACCTATTTATAACAAACTTGAAACTTTCTGTGAAGGTGAAACAGCCATTTGCCCAGTCCAGTTCAGCAGGGTTGATAGATAGTAGAGCTTGAAGTGTCATCTCAAGGCTGTGTCAAACTTGGATTTAATCAGGTCTCTGTAGTTTATAGTTTGTTTTATATTAAGCATTTTTATTAGGAAAGGAAACATATCACATCAAAGGGCAACTTCGCCAGGCCACAATCCACAGGCATAACATTTGCCAGTGAGAATTTAAAGGAACAGAGTCCAGGCCTGACATTTCAAAATTGAAGTGTCATCCTTTGTATCCACGAGGGGAACTTCTACCTCTAACAATAACAGCAATATTTATGCATGCTTGGCGTCACATGCATCCAATCAGGGAAGAGAAATAATACCATGTGACTTAGGTGACCAATTACAGCATCTGAGATTTTTAATCTGTTGTGGGGCAGAGTGACCGCTCACTGACCCAGAGCGGGAGGAGCCCTTCCCAGGGCCTTGGTGGGCTCAGAATTGTTTGCTTGCCGCCCCGCCTTGAACAAGGGCCTGGGCTCAGAACTGTTTGCTCACCATCGGCCCTGCGCCAGGGCCTGGCCTTAGGGCTGTTTGTCTTATTGCTGCCCCACCCGGAACTAGGGCTGGGGTTTAGAGTCTATTCCTTACAGACTGACATCTGAGCGGTGGACGGTTATAGGACCGGAAGCCCCAGATGATTCCCCGCAAGAAACTGAGCAGAGTGTAATAGGGCGGAATGGCCGCTCACCGACCCAGAGGGGGAGAAGCCCCTCCCCAAGCCCTACTGGGCTACAGAATCATGTGGAGGAAAAATAAAGGAAGAAGGGTCATGTGACTAAAAGAGTGTAAGGGCTCTAGGTTCAATTCCTTGCTCTGTGACACCTGGGGTGTGATTCTAGCCTCAGTTCTCACCTGTAAAATGGGGACACTATACTCTCCAACATCTGAGCTAAATTGTGTAATTGTGATTGATCACCTAAGTCATGTAGCATTGCATCTTGTCCCTGACTGGATGACGCCAGATGTCCACAAAGCATTATTATGAGAACTGGTTGGAAAATCTTAAGCTCCATAAAACACACAAGGAAACACTGTCCCATTCTCTTGATGCCACTTTCCTTTTTATCTTCTGACCATTTCTGCAGCTGCCTTGGCAATGTGTTCATCAGCCCGGCTCTCCAGAAAGAGGCTGCGAGCCAAGCAAGCTCCCAGGCAACCTCTGTGCCATCAGCGGAACAGCTAAAGATGGCACCAGACTGGGGCAGAATTGGGTAGCAGAGAGCAAAGCTTGCCAAAGCCTGGGGAGGCAGGAAGCAGTTGCCAGATGAATGCAGCTCCTCACTTAATGGTTGCGGGGAAAATTATGCTCCAGAGGCATTAGTGCAGGTGTGCTATGTGGCCAGCTTATGACATACAACATGGATGAAATTTCTGGATAGCTCTGGATTTGTTACACTTGGCATTCGCTTTCTAGGCATATGGCTGGGACTGATTAGCTAGGACATGTGAAGCGCTGTTTCCATGCTAAGTGAATGGCCCATCAAGGAGCCAAATCAGACCACGATGGCAGAGACTCTAAGTGCAGGCTCCAGATCTAGTTAGCATCAGACTAGTAGCGCACAGTGAAGGAGGCCAAAGTGAGCATTGGGTCTATTCACAGCTTGCGCGCTTGCTTTCTTGTCTGGCCGAGGCAATTACAGAGCAGTTCCCATTGAGACGTAGAAGGGGTTAGAGAAAATGAATGAAACTAAACAGGTTCAGGCCTGCCGTGATGGTTCTGTATTGCTCCTGGGGAAGTCAGCATGCTCTGGGCTCACGTGGTTCTACAGATGGGACTGAAAACATGGACAAGCAATAGCGATTAGATCAGGGTGAGGCTAACGATGTGCACTTCTTGGCCACACAGGTGGGGGTTAGACCACTTTGCAGAATGAAAGGCAGCCCAACCATCTCATTGACCTTGGCAGAAATCTCTGTTGTTTAGGCTGGAAGCAGCTCCTGCCTATGCACTCTACTTTGAAGAAGTTATTTCCCCAGTCCCTTACCTTTCAGGTGTATCAGCTGCTTGCTGACATTCCCCTGAATGTATGAACATGGAACTCCAGACACTCACTCTCACTAGAAAATAACCTAGAGGGCTCTTCTGATGGGAAGAAACTAGCGAATGCTACAGGTGACCAAGTCAATGACGTGCTGAGATAGGGGAGTTTGATTTGATGTACGCATAATTTTAATCAGGCTTTTTGTCTTTAAATATAATGACTATTGCAGAGGAATTTAGGAACAATGCTCACTAATTGTTTTTTCAGCCAGGGGTGTGTACACAGACACACACACACTCACAGACACACACCCAAACCCACACACATGCCCTCTATCCAGCTTTATTCATTCAATCTTCCCACACAAAGGCTGAAACACGGTGCAGTGTCAATGAGCTGACAGAATGGAGGTTGGCACATCAGATGTGGCACACGGCAGCCAAATGCTCCGACTAATCCCCAAGTGAGCTGTTTGTCACTGGGCTAAATGAAGATGCATGGGCTGAAAGCATAATTGATAGTGGTTGAAGGATAAGATGAAGCATGTGACCCTGCGCACAAGGAGAATTTAGCAAGACCGCCTGATATCTCTCTGTCTGCGGTCCAGCATTCGTCCCCTTTTCACTCTTGTTTCCCGTGTGCGCCGAGCTTGACCCTTAAATCATAAAATTCCTGGAGTAAGGCAAAGATCAGCAACGTGAGAAGCAGAGTGGCTCTGACTGGCAAATTTCTCACCAGGGAAGATTGGCCTCACTTTCTGCTTCTGAGATGTTCCGTCCACACCACAGATCTTAAAGAAGTTCTAGTTTAGCCTCACCCAGGAGCCATGCATCTGAAGGTGCCTTTTTGGGTCCTGAGGAGTTTACAACCACTTGGTAGTTTGTAGAAATGAGCCTGGAGTCTCTCTTCCTCTGACCACAGCCGCTTGTTATCTCCCAGCATTACAGCTGGATTTCACTTTGAAGGCCTGGTTCCTGGCCCATCTTCTGCCAGCTGCTGGTAGCATTGTGACAATGTAGGGAAATTCCTGCTGGAGGTGTTGGCCTGTATGTTCACAAACAGCACCTGCAGTGTAACGCTGACAGGCGGAACTGAACCTGGGATCTCTGGAGCTTCATGCATGAGCCTCTACAACTTGGGCTAAAAACCAGGTGGAGACAGTGCCTGCTCTGGGGCAGCCTGTGTTGGCTATTTGGCTGCTCCCAGGGGGGATAGTGGAGGGGGGGCACTTGAGCCCACCACCCTACGGTCCCCAGGCAAATGCCCTAGCCCCTAGGCCACTCCAGAACCTGCCCCATCTACCTCCCTTCCGGGCATCCCTTATCCTGCCTTCCGAGTGCTAGAGCCAGCTCCACTAAGGCTGCAGAGCAGAGTCATTCTCTCTCTCTCTGTCAGTGGTCAAAGGGCCACTACGTATAACCCAGCAGATGTGTGGGCTACATATGCCCAGTGTGAATAGGCAATTATGCACGCACAAACTGATCATTTCCATTTGCAATTCAGGAAAATGCAGGTGTGAACTGGATAGGCAATGGGATGCACATTACCCTGGCTATTAAGGCTTTTGCTTCCTCTAAAAGCTGGTGCAGGTGATGTGCTGCTGACACTGAGGGAGACAAGAACCTATAATGCCATGGTGCATTTCACACTGATAAGAATAATGAATAGCTATAACAGTCTGACACTGTTCTACCAGTGCACCAAAACAGTCAGTGCTTGGTAACTCTTTTGTTTGACATGCACAGGGCCTCACCCTGGATTGGCTCCTGATTCTGTCTCTTAGACAAATGCCCATTAGGTGATTAAGGTGAAGGGCCTGATTCATGCAGCGTCTTGTCTGAAAAGTGGAACCTGGCAAGGAAGTGAAGACGAGGACAGCAAGTCAGTCTGGAGTTTTGATGCTCAAGACACAAAACCAAGAAGCTGCTTTTTGGGTTGCAATGGAGGAATGTTACAAAACAAAATAAAAATGTTTCAAAAGTTCTGACCCATCACAGAAGCCAGTGATGGGAAATACCCTCTAGTCTCATCCAAGGCCAGCACTGAGAATAAACCTGCATAGCCAGGGAGATTCACTACATCGCTTACTAGCGCTCTGTTTCTAACTCTGAAGTTTCCATGATTATCTGGTACCTAGGCCCGGGGACAAGCTAAGAACCTGGACTACTGGAGTCTTTTCCTGCCTCTGCCACCGACTTCCAGTGTGATCCTGAACTTCACTGCAAGTCATGGAACTTCTCTGCCCATCTGCCAAGCAGGAATACATGGGAGAAGTGCAGGGAGTTGGAATTCCTTCGTGTCCATAATGTGCTGGGGTGAAAGCACAAAGTTATAACTGCATAATAGTTTCTCAAGGTTCATTCGCCCCTCCCCAAGCTGAGAGACAATCTGAGGACTGGGCAGTATCTCCGAACAAGACTTATGTGGTACATAGTCCTTGTCAGACATGGGCCAATGCCAAAAGGGTTTACACAGTCAGAATCTGTGGGGGAGAATGACGGATGTGACCATTGGTGTGGCTGCTAGTTAGCTTTTATGCAAATGTGCAGGCAAGCTGTAGCTCTCCATTTCTCTCAGCTTCTCCCAGACACAATCCATTTGGCTCTGATCCTGACAATCTGCGCTGACAGCACAGATCAGGTCAAAAAGGAAATTTGTAGGAACCTCGGCTTCATCATGTTGAATTATGTCATGTTCTGTTGGCTTGCCGCAGCCTCTGAGCTGATATGACATGACATGTAGCGATGTAATACAGCGGCCGTGTGTCAGGACAAGGGGGGAAACAGCCTTTTGGGCCTGAAAACCAAGGTGTGCCACATGCCTGCAGCTCTGTGTTCCACGGGGCTCCGTGTCTGCCTGACAGAAGGCAGCCTGACCTGGGGAGTTGTGTATGCTGTGGTTCTGTGGTGGCTCTGCCTGGCTGACACGGGGCCTGCCCAGGGGCTGGGAAACAGCTTAACAGGCATGAATTCTAAGAGGCAGGAATGAGTACAAGGGATCTTGTGATGGACCTTAAATCTTCATCATGGCTCTGTGGTTCTTCCAGCCCACACTCAGAGGTAGATTTGACAAACACACCTGCATTTAGAGACCAAAACTGAACCCACCAGCCACCTCTAAAAGGGCAATGTGATAAGCCCGACCCAACTGCATCTTTGAGACATTGATTGGACAAGCAGGTGCCCTTCTGAGGTGCACAGAGAGAAGAAGGGGGAGATATCTAGGTTTAGACGTGGTTTGAGTACAGCTCACTGTGGTGATTGCAATCTGCCAGCATGAGCACATGTTAACCAGCATGCCCAGGGGAACAAACACAGCTCAGGAGCATTGACCTTTCCTTCCAGGGTCCTGAGATTTGACCTGTGCTCGAGGCAGGCTTGGCTTGAAATAGTTGGCGGTTCATTGGTGGTCCCGGAGATCAAGCACTGGGGAAGCAGCAGGCGAGCGGTGTCTGGGGGAAGCTTTGAGCTGCATTGGCAAAGTTCTGGAGAGTCCCAGCAGGCTCTGGGTTGTGCTGGAGGCCAGGGCCAGGACTGGAATAGCAGGGAAGCAATGGATCAGAACTGAGCTATTAGCAGAACTGAAGGACCTTTTTTTTTTTTTTTTTTTTAAATTCAGTAGTGCCTAAAACAGGTTCCCAGTGCTCACATTTTTTTTTTAAATGACTCATGGTAGAAAGGGAAGCTAAGCGCAGCCTGCACCTGCTGTGTTTTGGGGGGGCGGTTTTGCTTTCATGCCTTCTATTTCAGGTGCCCTGCCAGCTTCCTTCTCTTGAGCCATGTTGCTCTGAAGCAAATATGGCTCCTGGGTTAAGAGCATCTTTCTCTGTCAGAGCTCTCAGTCAATCCGAAATCCCCCAGCTTGTTTGCAGCAACACCAGATTCTGGAGGGGCTGCAGAAAACACAGAATTCTAATAACATCGCTGTACCAATCAGCAAGAGACAGAGGTGGGTCGGGGGAGAAGAATTCCCATTTATGTTAAAAAATGGTGCCAGGTAGCAGGTTTTGACAAGGAGCTATGAATACAGAGAAGAAAGAGAAATGCCACAGGCACCCAGCTTCATGCCTTTATAGCTTGCAATTTTTATTCTGAATCAGAATTAATTTTTAAGATGGCAAAGCACTAACCTCTGGTAATTAAACCCAAACTGGACTGGACTCCACACTATGTATCACCTCCGCACGGCCAGTCCCCAGCCCTATTATTTTAAATTAGTACAATTATTCTTCTTGCAGAGTAATATATTTTTTTGTTCTCTGGTGCCCACTAGACCTTAAAGCAGAACAAATGCTTTAATAAAATTGGGAGATTGCTTCCTTGAAGCTAGAACGTTGTATTATTAGGAGCTGGAGCATGTGGAACAGGTTTGGGGAATCTTTAATAAATTATTGCCTAATATTTCTTTCATGCAACACATATATGATTAGAAAATGTTGTCTCTTCACTGATTAACTTTGTTTATTTCTTAATTAGGTTTCTCATCGTCTGTCTGGTGGCGATGAAATAATTGTGTGATTAATGTGTCTGAATTTACATTTTCATTAAGCTTCCAAATACATTCTGTACCAATTAGCAGCAATGTAACATGCAGATCTGGGACATTAGAATTACAATTTTCTCCCATTAAGTAATAACTGTTATATTGATTGGTGATAATGGGGCACCCATAGTAAATACACATTAGGCTGAGGTAAAATTATGTAGTAACTGGTTGCCACATTTGTAAACGGAGCTGAGTAAATGCAGGCCCATATGTGGAGCAGGGAAACCCAGAGATGAGTGTGTGGAAAATAGGACACCCTTCTTTCTTTCCACCAGGGCAGAGAAGCATGGAACCAGTGGCTTGAACACAAGACTGGAATCCAGGAACGCTTGGCACCTCATTATCTGGTCAGTTGCACAATAGACAAATCAATCAGACCCTGTATTCGAATCACTGACCTGACACTACTTCACTCTAGTTGCCTTGAGCAAGTTGCTGACCGGGTCTGCGTCTCACTGTCCCTGGGAATAAAATGGGGGTCATCACGCGTACCTCCGTTGTGGTGGGGTGAAGGTTCATTAACACCGGGGCCAAATTCTGACCCGTCTGAGGAGCTGCAGCTGGGGAAAGTCAGCACTAAGCTTGGCCCCATCGTTTGGTGTGGCAACAAGTTCATAGTGTTTATCGTAAACTCCTTGCGTGCGTGGGGCCAGAAGGATGCGCGGCTCCTCCCTTGTCTCTGTGCTCCATCTCTTGCAGGAGGGCAGCAGCAGAAGGAGACCTGGAAACAGGGCTGCTCCTGCACCTGAGGTGTAACATGCAAGTGGCAACGAACCTGGGACCTTAGGGGCTAACGTCATGTGCCTCCATGGCAGCAGCTAAAAGTCAGTTGGCTCTTGGCTAAGCCTGCAGAGAAGGCTTCACGCTCCCTCCCAGTGCTCTCAATGCCTCTGGGTTGCATGGATTAGTGGGCAGACTCCTTACCCATTGCACCACTGCACAGGCTGGGCACGAGGGAGGCCTCACACAGCAGGAGAGGGTATTGCCCAGTTGGTCACGTCCCAGAGGCTGCAGGAAGGACAAAGTAAGGACTTCAATAGCTGGAGCACTGATGCTAAGTATGAGGGACCAGACTGGGAGGACTTTCTCACCAACTGGAGACCAGTAGGGTGGGGATGTTTTTAAGAGTGGGGGTGCTGAAATCCAGCCTTCTTAGCCCTGTCCATCCCCACACCCCTAGCTGAGGCAAGGAGCAAAGCCCCAGTGCATGGGGTGTCAGCTGGGGCTCTGAGGCCAGCAGCAGAACCCCCTGGTGCATGGAGGCAACAGCTGGGACCAGGGACAGCAGCAGATCCTCTGGCGCACACGATGGCAGCTGGGACCCTGAGTTCTAGGCTAGGAGCCTGGGGGTGCTGCAGCACCCCTCATACCCCTAGTTCCTGCACCTATTTTGGGGGACACATGGTGCAGGCGATTAGCATAGAGGGAGGTGGGAAAAGCAGCGGTGCCAATGAAGGGCTACACTTCAAAGGGTCCCATTCCACTCTGGGGAGGAAAGGAGAAGCTCTGATGGAGACAAGCACGTGGCACAGAAGGAGAAGACGTTCAAGTGCATGGCCCCAGACGCCCGTTGAACCAGCAGTGATTCGTATAGGGAGAGCAGAAAGGAAAGTTGCAGTGACAGGCTGTTTCCCAGTGCAGCCTTGGGACCCTGAATTATAAAAGAGCTTTTCATTCTAGCTAGTGTGTTCGCTTTAGTTTGGTGTATTGGCTGTATTTTTCTTATAAACTCCGGCACGCATGCAGGAAAAAAAATCCCCATGTCAATAAATTATTCACCTCTCCTAAAGGAAAATGTAATGCAAAGGCATGGTGAGACACAAGAGGAGTATCTGATACAGACAAGCTATAATGGCTTCATTAGAGGAAATCAAACAAAAAAACCGCAGCAACAGGTTAAAAACCAAGACGCCAGAATTGTGTACAGGATAAACAGAGCATCTCAAAGCCACTCTGTTGAAGAATCATTAATTTGCAGCTTATTAGCCTGCTCTGTCTGCCTTTCCAAAGTCAGACTCACTTTAGTCAGCTGATAGTAATTAAGTGACTTTATTTGATTGTTTCAATTTGGAGTTTCCACATGAGGCTGTTATATTTAGCACATTTTCAGAACGAGCTCTGTGCTTTTCGAGGAAGAGGTGGGCACATCAGTTCAGACCAACTAAGCGCACCGCCAGCCTGCCTTTTTAAAGGGGATGACTAGAAGCCATTTAACTTCTGGGCGGCATCAACATCTGCCCACATCTCTCGTGGGAGCTTGGGACGGGAGCTGCAGTCAATGTGTCTCCATCATGGAGATGTGACCCTGGGATGCAGTCCTAGTTCTGGAGCCGGTTAGTGCTGTTATCAGATAGGCCTTTATCTAAACACCCAGACATATAAACCCTCCACTCTAGGAGGACTTTGTGGACTGGACCTTACAAACATGTGGCCTGCAGATTGTGGCCATTAGCCATCTGCCCACAGGTCAGGCTTTCTAGTATGGTGTGTGTGAATCGAAAAAACATTGCCTCCATGAAGAAGAATGGTTATCAGGGTTACTGCAGAGAGAAAAGCACTCACAGCTCCTGGTGGACAGGAACAATGCAAGCACCCCAGTCTAATAAGCTCCCGGTCATTTCAAAAGCCACATCTGCCCAGCCGACGCTGGCTGCTGGTGGCTGATATTTCACAGGATGAGCCTCTTCCTCCAGGCCATGCTGGCTTTGGGGATGGAGAGCTGGCTGACGCAGGGCCATTCATCACAGCTGACTCCAGCTGAAGTCCAGAGGCCTTTGAGGGGTAAAAAAGAGACACATCCAACCAAGTGATCAAATTTCTCTATGCTGCACTGCCCGGCCCAGGAACGAGCATGGTAAGCGTGTGTCCCAGGCGCTGCCTAATGCCCACAGCCACTGACCAGTGATAAAGTTACTACATTAGTTTTGTTCAAAGATGGGGGAGTAATGCCTTGTAAAAATTCCCCTGCCCTATGCCCTCACGCTCTGTCAAGCAGCTGAAATCACAGTAATTTGTGGCTGACAGCATCACTGAAGCCACATGGCTCAACTGAGGGTCCAGAGAGAGGCCTTCCAGATACAGAAATGGATTAGGCTGGTGACCAAAGCCTGGTGACACAGGTAGCACCTGGGACATTTTGAACCGGGTGCTTGGATGGACAGGAATGATTCCACTCATCGGGCTTTCGGCTGCGAGCTGGCTTGTTCCTTGGGCTCCGTTTCCCCTGCGTCGGAGAAAGGAGAAGTGAAGAAAGCTGAGTCGGCAGCTTCCGTTTCACTAGGAAGGAGAAAGGGGACGCAAAATAAACGCTGCTCCCGCTGCCAGGGAAGAATGGACTTCTGGGACCGGTTCGGAGCTCATAATCAGAGCTGTCTTATCCGTAGGATGAATCAGGGTGGACACCCCAGGGCCTGCACTTTTGGAGGCCCCACAGTGACCGCCCCAACTGTCCTATGGACAGGAGAGACCGGGGGATTATTGGGCCTGGCGCGTCAGCAGGGGCTGCCTCCCCCTTCACACTCACTACATGGGCAGTGGGAAGTAGAGTGGCCCGGCAGCCTACTCCACCCTGCCCTGCTGCCTTCGCCCAGACCATTGTGTGCGGCTTCTCAGTGACAGTGGGAAGCAGAACACCCCACCCCAGGGTGCTCCAGTTCTAGCCACACACAGAGAAGCGAAGTGCAGCAGCCTGGAAGGGCAATGTGGCAGGGGGGAGCAGGGTGGTGAGCGGTAAGTGGAAGGGGGGAGGTGACCCCGGTTGCTGCTGCGCCATTATCCCCAAGACCACATTGCTCAGGGGAGAGGTTAAGGGGGTGGGGCCTGTGGTGGGCGAGTTGCCCCGTGACAGGGGCACTGGGGCACTGGGGGAGGTGGGTTGCTCTAGGCCCCGTGCCCACCTTTGGGTGGCCCTGCTCATAATAACGGCCGGCAAGATTCAGTGCAAAACTGAATTGAACCCTTATCAGCAATCAAGCAAACCAGCTTGGAGGCTTGAAAAATTCCAGTGGTTGTATTGGCAGGAAGTCTGCCTATTGCACAGGAACGCCGTCGTGTTCTATGGCTCAGTTCCAACAAGAGCAGAGCCTCCTATTTAGCCCCTCCCAGACCAAGAAGGATGCAAGTATCTTTGGAGGAGCCAGTCTGTTTGTGTTTGATTTAGTTACATTTCAGGCTCCTCCATAGCTCTGGAGATGGGCTAGAAGTGGATGCACTGAGAATTCCGTGCTCTTGACGGACAGCTGGCCTGAGGTCCAGGTAAAAAGGGTTGGATGATTTTCAGGCAAACACCTACACTCGGGGGGGCAGGGTGTGTTTTGGTGGGTTGTCCTCCATTGCTTAACAGGGTTCCCAGTACTTAACTGAGCCCCCTGCCAATACAGTGTGCACTGTAGACCACCCTCAGCCATGACACATTGAAGTGAATGGGCATTTTGCCCAGCTAGCCACATAAGAATGGCTGTCCTGGGGTCAGACCAATGGTCCATCCAGCCCAGGATCCTGTCTCTGACAGAGGGCAGTGCAAGATGCTTGTGGCAACTGGAGGTTTAGGACACCGGGACCATGAGGTTGCATCCCTGACTATTTTGGCTAATAGCCATTGATGGACCTATGTTCCATAAAGCCATATTTCTGGCTTTTCTGGGCAATGAGTCCCATGGGCTGTCTATGCATGGTGTGGAGACAAACTTCCTGCTGCCTAGTGGAAGGGATGATTAAGAACTGGGCATGCTAGGAAATATTGAACTCAGCGTCTCCTCCCTAAGGCAGAGCTGGCATGGCTGGGGCCAGGCAAGTGGATGTATGTGCACAGAGGGTGAGCACAAAAACTTTCTCCAGGCAGGGGCCAGAGATAGTCCTGAAGTGCCAAGGTTGGTCCTTGTTTGTGCCCCCTAGAGGGTGCTAGCCACTCTACTGACCTAGAGCAGGGGTGGAAACCTAAGGCCCCGGGGCTGGATATGGCCCCTGGCTTGCCTGGATCCAGCTGCCGAGGCTCAGGGCTTCCCCCGCCCCCAGCATTGGGAAGCCCGCACTGGCGCTCCAGCCCTCTGCCACCTTCCTGTGTGGCTGGAGCACATAAAATCTACTAGCTTGCCTCTCTCTCCCCACGCTCTGGTGTGCTCTGGGAATCCGGGGGGAGTGTCTTCCTGCTTCTCAGTCAGCGAGGGTTTGCTTGTTTTTTTGTTTTTCGCTTCTCACTTGTGTGCAGCCCCCGACTTATTTTTCTATGGAGCAGCAGGCCCCAACCCCAAAAAAGTTCACCCCGGCTGTAGAGCACTGGCCCCAGCTCTCAGATGCGGAAGGGAGTTCATGCTGAATCTGCTGGGTGGCAGAGCAGCCGCACTGAGGAGCACTTGGAGTTCCCCTTATAATGGTGACCGTCACAGCTCGTGCACCCTCTGTCACCATACATACACACCATTCAGGGCCACTGCACCTCCGTTCCTCCACCCACTCTAGGCTCCCAGCTCCTTGGCTCTCACCTCTCTTGTGTGGACTCCCGTGTTTCACTCCCTTCTCACTGGAGAAGCGGGGGGGGGGGGCGGTTTCAGGCTGTGCAGGTCCCCTGCCTATACTGTGATGCTCCCCAGAAAACCGTCCAGCGTTCCCTTTGGAAGTTATGCACAGCTGCATTGCCAGCAGCTCCAAGGCACCTCACAGCTCTCCAAGCAGGCATCTTTATTCTTAAGCTGAAATCCTTACAGCACAAGTACATTAAAAACAATGAAACTCCCTGGGTGCCTGCTAAAAGCTTCCCAGAGGTCACCCATCAGGCCAAAGTACTCCCAGCCCTTCCCAGGAGAGTTTGGAGCCCCCTTGGACAGAAGATCCTGTCAGTTTGCAGGATCAAAAAGCAGGCCCCGAGGCAGGGGAAACTCAGGCTTTTTATCCAAAAGTCCTTCCTTTGTTGGTCTTGGGAGAATCCCATTTGATCAGTAGGCGCAACCTCTGCAGACTGTGCCACTTCTCCTGCGTGAACCTGAGTGAATTCATCTAGTCACCTCCAAACCACACCTTGTTCTCAGTTCCTGGGGGAACTGTGGTCATGTTCCCCCCATTGGAATTACACACAGTCCCTGTCTCACAACGGTCCATACACTTAATACAGGAAGGCCTCTCAAAGCGAGGGCAGGAAATTTCCCTGGGTGAAATCCCACCAAGTGAGACAGGTACAATCCGGCCCTTTGAGCTTACAAACAGCTTGACTTCAGGGGGTTGCATATGTGCAAAGGCAAACATAGTACCAGGAGGATTTCAGCTGAGGGTTTCACAGGCACAGGGTGAACAGAGCTGTGATGCTTAAGGCTATGAGGCTTTTTTTTTTTTTTTTTTGGTACATCTTAAAGCTGCTTGTTTTGCCTGAAAGATGAATCAAAAGCACAAAGAATGATGAATTAGGTTGATTTCCAAAGCACTGGAAAACAGTGTTGGCCTAAGAGTGAATACACATCTGGTGGATAAAAGATACATTGCGAGCAAACTAGTATCCATCTTCATCTTCCTGCCAGGCCTCTCTCACGGCAGGTGCCATCTATCCTCCACTTGCAGCCTCTCTCTCACACCCAAGGCTCCTGTCTGAGGGCTGCTTCCATGGTAATGACAATACCAGGCCATGAGAAAATGTGGAGCATCGACTGCCACACACTGAGATGGGCAGTTGTGCACGACACACCTGTCTCATCACCTCGTTATTCCTCTAAATATCTCCCCAGTCTGTGCTCTCTCCCTCTCAGCACCACAATGACTTCACTGGCTGTTTCAGCTGAAACATAACCCTGAACTGTGAAAGAGGCCAAAGTAGTTTTGTGGGGATAATGCTGATTAGTAATAAAATAGCTAACAGTGGGTGACAGGTAAACGTGATCATTAGGCTTCAGAATTAACAGTCAGTTGGGGTGAACAGAACAAATTCATACTCCTCATCCAGCTGTTGGTTTCAGCCTGCCCGCTATGCTCTGGGAGTGATTAGAATGCCATTCCCAGCCCCCTGGAATCGAATCCCTTCATTGGCCCAGCAGAATCATGCTGATTGCACCCCGAGGTGACCTCTGCTGCCCCTGAAAGGGAGGGGCTGGATTTAAACATGGCAGATTACAAGATAGTTCCCTGAATGAAGCCCTGTACGGCACACTGTGCCATTGACATGAGCCAGGAGCATGTAGCCCAGGGATGGGCAGAGCTGGCCGGCCAAGCCGTTTGATCTGGCCCATGGCCCACCCTGCCACCCCTCCCACTCCCAAGCCAATTGAGACTCAGGGGCGGGGAGCTTATGAAGTCTCTTCCCCTCACCAGGGGCACATGGCTGGTGTTTCCCGCTAGGTGTTGTACACCCTGGCAGGGTGGGGACAAGAGATTTCACATACTACCCCACCCCAAGAACAATTGCCAGAGGGAACTGCCAACTGTTCAAAACGTCTGGCTGGTCCCTTTAGGCACCGCATACCCCTGGCAGGGTGGGGCGGGTGTCAGAGACCTCGCGTGCTCCCCAGCTTCATGGGGGAGTGCACCAAGTCTCCCTCCACACACCAGGGGCATGTGGTACCTAGAGGACATCCCTTGTACCCAAGGTCCCACCCCTTCCACCTGAGGCCCCACCCCTTCCGGGGCCAGACTGCCACCACTGCCAAAAAGTGATGAAGTGGCCCCACCCCTACAAAAATTATTGCCCACCCCCGATGTAGGCCCACTACAAATAGCAGCACCAGAAAAAAAAAAGCCCATGCAGAGGGATATCTATGCCCTGAAGGGCCAATCCTGGTTCACGTGGGTCAACCAAAAGCATAAGACCTACAGCAGGGGTCACCAACCAGTAGATTGGGAGCTACTGGAAGATCTTGGAGCCTCTGACAGGTGATCCTGACTCGTTTGGCCAAGAGGCTATCAAGTGCTGGCACTGCAGCTGCCCCTCCCCACATCGTTGCACATCTCCTGCCCTTTGCCTTGGAGCTGTCCCCTCAGGAGCCTCCTGATTGCTGTGCAGGGGAGGAAGAGAAGGGCACTGATGTCAAGATGCCCCCACTCCCACTTTGTATCCTTTCTCCACAGGGCAGAGCGGGGGCACAACAGGACTTGGGATGGAATTCGCTGGCTGCTTTAGGGAGTGGGCCAGGGCCAGGGCAGGGCAGACTGCACCACCACCCAGGAGCCACCTGAGGTAATCAGGGCCCAGCTAGAGCCTACATTCTGATACCCTATACCAGTAATGAACCCCCTCCTGCACCCCAAGCCTCTGCCCTAGCCCTGGGCACCCCTGCATCCAAACACCCTCCCAGAGCCTGCACCTCTCACACCCCAAATCCCTTAATCCAAGACCAGAGCCTGCACCCCAACCCTCTGCCCCAGCCTGGTGAAAGTGAGGGAGGATGGAGTGAGCAGGAGGTGGGGCCTCAGAGAAGGGGCACAAAGGAGGCGGGGCAAGGGTATTTGGGTGTGAGGTAAATCTTGGATTGCACTTAAATTCAAAAAGTGATCTCATGCTTAAAAAGATTGGAGACCACTGCCCTAGAGGCATATGCCTTTCCCCTGGAATGTCCTGCCTCTAAAGCAGGGCCGTCAGTCGAAAGTGGATGGAGCATGTTTTTGGAAATTAAATTCTGTTTTCAAGTGATGGGAAAAGCCAGGGAAATTGGAGCTGTTAAACTAAGTCCACCCCCTTCCTTTTATTTTATTTTTTTGTTTTTATTTATTTATTTATTTATTTATTTATTTATTTTTGTTAAAGCCAATGATTAATTTCCTTTTACTAGAGGGGAGAAGCCAGCACAGATGCTGCTGCGCACTCAGCTCATCTGTAATACATAAATGAGAAAATGTAAACAGCAGAAAGAAATTAATACACCTAGCGTATGCAGCCATCGGAAGCCCAGGCAGAAACGGACACTGAAATATGATTGTCCCTGCCCAATAAAAATGGTTAGATGAGCTGCTTTGAGCAATTGCCTTATTAAACTGTATCTAAGTGTAGCTGTAGGTTATTCAGAGGCATTATCGACGAGTTCCATATTGATCACCGGGGCCCGCCTGAGCAATGCATTGTTGTTGAGGGAAGTAAAGCACCAGGTCACCATCAACACCACTCCGCTGACAGAAACAAATTAATTGAGTCTCCTGGGCCAACCAGTGGAGAAGTGATAAATCACCGGCTGATCGATGTGTTTGCAAACGGACAGCGCCAGGCTGGGGGAGGGGGCAGATCTCGGCTAGGCCTTCAGTAAGTGCTGTTTCTCAAGGAAAATCCGGGCATCTGGGAAGCAGGTTTTTTTCTCTAGATCTGTCAGGCTGTGCCCATGTAACCCCCTGCCCTGATGAGCTGCCTGCCATTCAGCTAACAGGCAGGGTCAGAAAGCCTTGCTAAGCTTTGACTGGTGTGTCTGACACACCCGCTGGTGTGGTGGGGGTGTCACCCAGGAAGGGGAGGAAGGATGGTTAGGAAATACATCACGTTCTGGAAGGGATGTGTCAGGCAAATAAGTTATTGGTCTCCTACAGGAGCAAATGGGTGAAATTGTGTGGCCTGTGTTACAGAGATGGTCAGACTAATGATCTAATGGCCTCAAAAGCCAGGTGCATGTGAAAAATAGAGGGGTTCTCAAATGGCAAAAGAAAGCCATGGAAGTGGGAGAGTTGTTTTCATCAAAACATACAGCCCCACTACATTTTGTTTTTATTATGATTTTATTCCATACTATTTTTATAGTAAGGAATAAAATAACAGTTTTAGTATTGTAGTGTGGAATAGGATGCAATAAAACTATTCACTACTATTCATTACTACAAACTATTCCCTGTTCACTACATTTGCCAACGCCTCCCTTCTCTTTGGGGGTAAGTGTCTGGCCAGGGGGAAGGTGCAGGAGCGGGCTGAGGGCAAGGTGTCTGACCAGAGTCAAGGGGGCAGGAGTGGCTGGAGGTTTGGGGGCTCAGCAGAAAGGGTGAGGGAACTGTGGGGAGGGGTCGGGCTAAGACAGCAGAGGGGACCCGGTGTGGCCTAGGGTAGGAGGATGGTCGGGCTCAGATGGCAGAGAAGACCTGGCGTGGCCTGTGGGGACAGGATGGGAGTCAGGCACGGATGGCAGAGGGGACCTGGCACAGCCTGGGGGGCAATGGGCTCAGATGGCAGAGGGGACCCGATGCAGCCCATGGTGGTGGGGGGAAGCTGTCATTGGGCTCAGGTTCAGATGGCAGAGAGGATGCGGGGTGGCCTGGAGCGGGGGTTAGGCTTGGATGGCGGAGGGGATCCAGGCCCAGCAGCTTCTCCCTGGAAGCACAGACCCCCAGATTATGAAGTGAAAGATCAAGCTGGAAAAGCACATGCCTGGAGGGGACAGTGCGAGGCTAGATAAGGCAAGCAGCTGAGGATGGTGGCGGAGGCAGGCAGTGGCAGTGGCACGTGGACACTGATGACGTGATGAAGTCACTCTGTCATCCATCAGGAAATTGTTTTTTGTATACATATATATATAGAGAGAGAGAGAAAAGCAAAAATTGTGCTGTTTTCAATTAAAACTTTTTCTATAATCTTTCTTTTTTAAAGTACAAATTCATCAGTTTTACCTAACACGGTTTTTGAAAACCACCCTTTTCTGGATGCCAGGTTGTTGGTTTTTTTCACTGAAAATTCACAAAATTGCCACCAGGAATTTAGGGGCAGGGGCGAGAGGAGTCAGGAAAGGAGTGTTAAAAAATCCTGCCAACAGTACCTGCTCTCTTTTAACCAGCTCAGATAGGTTAATAACGAGGGGGATGAGAATGGTGAACTGCATGGCTACTAAGAGCTCTTGTCAGACTCAGAATTGTAGGGCTGAAAGAGACCTCAGGGGGTCATTGAGTTCAGCCCCCTGCCCAAAGCAGGACCAACCCCAACTAAATCATCCCAGCCAGGGCTTTGTCAAGCCAAGTCTTAAAAACCTTTAGGGATGGAGATTCCACCACCTCCCTAGGAAACCCATTCCAGTGCTTCACCACCCTCCTAGGGAAATAGTTTTTCCTAATATCCAACCTAAACTTGAGACCATTGCTCCACGTTCTGCCATCTGCCACCACTGAGAACAGCCTCTCTCCATCCTCTTTGGAACCCCCTTCAGGTAGATGAAGGCTGCTATCAAATCCACCTCACTTTTCTCTTCAGGTATGTCTACACTACAAAGTTAATTCAAATAACAGCAGTTATTTCGAATTAACTTCAATAGTGTCTACACATGCAAATTGCTATTTTGAATTTAATTCGAAATAGTGGAGCGCTTATTTCAAATTTGGTAAACCTCATTCTACGAGGAATAACGCCAAATTCAAAATAGCTATTTCGAATTAAGTGCTGTGTAGACACTTACTTCGAAATAGGGGGCCTCCAGCCCTTCCCAGTTTCCCCTGGTGGCCACTCTGGGCACAACCAGGAAAACTCTCCTCTCCTCCAGCCCGGGGGCCCTTAAAGAGGTAGAGTCTGGCCACTGGGCACGTGCCAGAGCCAGGCCTGCCAGCAGCCGCAGACCCTCACCCAGTGGCCGCACAATGGCAGCCAGTGGCAGCCAGCCATCCCCTGTCCAGTCCCCCAGCACCCAGGGGCCAGCCAGGGGCCATAGACAGCGTGCGCCCTCGTGGACTAGTGTGGAGATCATGGACCTCCTTGAGGTTTGGGGGAATGCCCCCAATGTCCATGAGCTCTGCACTAAGCGGAGGAACGTGGCCGTCTACGACCGCATAGTGGCCACCATGGCCCGCGAGGGACACTGGCACACCCAGGAGCAGTGCGACTCAAAGTCAAGGAGCTGCAGCAGGTGTACGCCAGGGCCACCAGGGGCGGTGCCACAGGAGGGGCTGACACCTGCCCCTACTTCCCCGCCCTCGACTGAATCCTGGGGCGCGGGGCGGTCCGCGCCAGCCCGGGGGGTAGCGAGCCGGGAGCTGAGGGCCCTAACCCGGGTGCACCAGAGGGGCCACCACCAGCTGTCCCTGCACCGGAGTCGTCAGGGTCGTCCAGGGAGGCCATACCAGGTAAGGGCCGGCACTGTCCCCTGCCCAGGCGGGAGGCGAGGTGGGAGACCAGGGACCGTGCATGTGGGCCATGCCTCCCACAGATTAGGCAGCCATCTGTGCATGTGCGGGCACGTGCCGTGCTACCCTTGGGCAGGTGGCTCCAGCTGCGTGCCACACAGGGGCCGTGGCCTGATAGGCACACATGTGTGTGAAGAGACCTGACACACTCCTGACCCCCGGGGCGGGACACAGCAGGATGCCCTCCCTTCACACACCCCCTCTACACAGAGGCAGGGGACAGCTCCCCCACCTCACCCACACTATACACAGCACTATACACAGCACAGCACAGCACCCTTCCCTTCTTCCCTTGCTTCCCCTTCCAGCTCCCTCCTCCCAGTTTTCCCCTCCCCTCTCCCACCCTCTCTCCCCTCTCCGCCTCCTTTCCCCAGTCTCCCCAGAGGTTCATCCCCCCCCCCACAGTTGTGTTAAATAAAGACAGTTTCTATTTTTGAAAATACATGTATTTTATTTGACATCAGGAAGGGGGGCTAGGGAAGGGTAAATGGAAGGACGAGAGGACCGGGGAGACTGTTAGCGGTCCTCAGGGTGGAAGCTCTCCCGCAGGGCCCCCTGGATCCTGACAGCCCCTCGATGGTCCTCCCGGATGGCAGCCTGCAGACCGTGCAGCCAGGCTGCTGGCAACGTGTCCACGAGATGCAGCACAGTCCCCAGGGGCAGATCTGGTTCCATGTTGCAGAGTGCCGTGGTGTCCCGAGTGAGGGCAAGCAGAGCACTCCGAGACACAAATGCTTTGCTGTCCCTCAGCGAGGTAGACCAGCAAGCAGAGAAACCTGAGAACTGTCTGTCCGGGATGGGGGGTCGGGTCCCTTTAAGCACGACCTCGGATAGCCTGAGGCAGCAGCCCCACACACTAAGTCTGACCCTGATGCTCTGCCGGCACTGGTTCCGGCCAGCCTTACTTTCAATTCAGGGTCCACTCAATGTGGACGCGCTATTTCGAATTAGAAAAACGCTATTTCGATTTAGTTTTTGTGTCTAGATGCGTTATTTCGAATGAGCTTAATTCAAATTAACTTAATTCGAAATAGCGCTGTAGTGTAGACATACCCTTCTGCAGAACAAAGAAGCCCAAATTCCTCAGCCTCTCCTCATAAGTTGTGTGCTCCAGCCCTCTAATAATTTTTGTTGCCCTCCACTGGACTTTCGCCAATGCATCCACATCCTTTCTGTAATGGGGGGCTCGGGATTGGACACAATACTCCAGATGTGGCCTCACCAGTGCCGAATAAAATGAAATAATCAGCACATAAACCATTCAAATATTCCCCTTTTATTATGAACTACCAAACCTATTGAGTACCCAGCCCCATTGTGGCTTTTGGTAATTTTGGGTCAGGGAAGGTACCTGGCAGCCCACATCATCAGGACTTGCTCTACATGCACATGGATGGCTCTTCTCAGTGTGTCATTCAGCCCCAGTGGAGCTAGATTGAGCTCTGACCAACTCATTGCACAGAGGCATCCAAACAGCCATGAAATCTTGTCACTGCCCATTCTGGTTGGATTAGAATCTCAGCCAGGAGATAAAGATCCATATGATTTTAATATGAGTCAACAGTGTGACACTGTTGCAAACAAAGCAAACATGGTTCTGGGATGCATTAACGGGAGTATTGTGACATGAGAAGTCATTCTTCCGCTCTACTCTGCACTGATTAGGCCTCACTTGGAGTATTGTGTCCAGGTCTGGGCATGACGTTTCAAGAAAGAAGTGGACAAATTGGAGAATGTCCAGAGAAGAGCAACAAAAATGATAAAAGGTCTAGAGAAGGAAGACTGAAAGAACTGGGCTTGTTTACTTTAGAAAAGAGAAGACTCAGAGGAGACATGATAGCACTTTTCAAGTATCTAAAAGGGTGTCACAAGGAGGAGGGAGAAAAATTGTTCTCCTTGACCTCAGAGGACAAGACAAGAAGCAATGGGCTTAAATTGCGGCAAGGGAGGTTTAGGTTGGACATTAGGAAAAACTTCCTGTCAGGGCGGTTAAACACTGGAATAAATTGCCCAGGGAGGTTGTGGAATCTCCATCTCTGGAGATATTTAAGAGCAGGTTAGACAGACATCTACCAGGGATGGTCTAGACCAGAGGTTCCCAACCTTTTCCAGATGGGGACCCATTTTGACAATTCAGGAAGACTTGGTGACCCAAAGCAATTCAAAAATGGGGGGGAGGAAGGAAGGCAGAGCCACCTGGGGGAGACACTTGGCGACCCTGTTGTAATGTAATGGTGACCCATATTTGGGTCCCGACCTATAGGTTGGGAAACCCTGCTCTAGATGGTTCTGGGTCTTGTCGTGAGGGCAGGGGACTGGAGCTGACAACCTCTTGAGGTCCCTTCCAGTTCTAGTGTTCTGTGATTCTACGTTGGCCATGTGTTTATTTTACTGAGATCAGAAGTAACATTTGAACTCTTGGGATACTCTCCGATACTTGAGACCAAGCTCCACATAGGGAAGCATGGAGGGAAATGGCTTTGTGCACACCTCTGCTACCTACTGGATATAAACAGAACTGATTAGCAGTGTTTCATTTACCGTATTCTGCTAACACCGGGGGACGATTCTCCTTTGCTTTTAGAGAAGTACTAACTGCTCTTTAGACCAATGTGTTTCTGTGAAGCTCCAGACAGCTCCAGCATACAGCACTGTGGCCACCATGAAGTCTTAGGTAGCCATAAATGTATTATCTATGGACTGTTCTGCAGGCAACTGGGAAGTAAGATCGTCAATCCATCCTTACCCACCCAGGGCTGCAATATTTTATCTCTACTCTGAGGAGAGAAACCTCTATTCAGCACAGAGTTTCTCCGTGATTTATCTGTGAAAATGCTGGGCAGTTGGGCATAGGGAACAAAGCCACATAAAGAACTAGAAGCTGCCGCTGATGATGCAAATAAATGTACAGAGAAAGAGAAAATCCATTTCCCAGGTTGAGGAGTAATAGATTACTTAGAGCTAAGAGCAGATACTTTATGGTGGAAGAGGTTCACTGAGTGTTTCAGTTACCAGTCAAATCCCTGGATTTCATAAGAGGCACTGGGATTTTTCATCTCCTGACATTAGCATTGGAGCATCTCACACAAGCTCCTTGTGCCATTCTAGCAAAGGTATATGACAGCAGGCAAAGACAAAAAAATCAACTTGCAATAGCTTATGAATGTAAAGATGCAAGAGCTACAAAGGGGATTTCTGGCTTAACTCAATGAAGTTGGTGCACTTTCCCCTCATTTCCTGTCAGGCTACGTCTACACTGCAGAAGAGGAAATGCAAATGAAGCACTCATTAGCATTTCTTGAACTCTCATTTGCATAGTCTCTTCTGATCCTTTTTGCAGAAGAGGTTTTTGCGGAAAAAACCACACTGTAGACGGGGCCATTTTTCGCAAAAAAACCCCTTTTACGCAAGATCCCTTATTCCTCAAAAAATGATCTTGCGCAAATGAAAGTGTGAGAAATGCTAATGAGCACTTCATTTGCATTTCCTCTTCCGCGAAAATGATGCTGTGTAGCTGTAGCCACAGTAATGAAGAGAAACAGCCAACAACATCCCCATTTGAATCGGGGGGGAGGGGGCAAAAAGGGGCTCAGTGTCCTCTGTCCTCCCTAAAGGATGCTTCGGGGTAGGAGGCTCATGGCTGGGGCAGTCCTGTAGGGAAGGAGGCCCCCTAAGCCAGCCCTTTTCACCTGCCTGGTGATTCTGTCTCTTCTCTGTAGGGTTTATGAGACGCAATCCCATTCCAGGCACATCCCATTGTCCTGGCACAACCAAACCCTGACCTTGCTTTAAGTTCTGAGAAGAGGAAGCTGCATATCAAATATATATATATAATATATATATAAATATATAAAAATATATAAATATAGTATATCCTAGCTCTTACCATTTGGGAGGAGTTCTTGAACAGACAGACAGACAGACAGACAGACAAACTCTCTAAAATATATAGTAGACTACTAATGAAGCAGGTTTCAAGGTGCTTTCTCAACTAAATATACACACAAAGAGGGACCTGACTCAGGCTGGGATAATAAACACTCTTGGGGTGAATTGTTCTGGTGTGTGTGTGTGGGGAATGAGGAATAATGTTTCCCATTGAAGTGTCAGGGGAATGTCAAACTGTAATCAGCTCAGCTGTGATTTAGCTAGGACACCAGGATTAGCACTTGGCATCCAAGTCCATGGATTTCATCAGAGCTATGTGGCTTTACACCAGGGAGATCTTTGTCCCCTGCTCTTGTACCCTGCACTGTTCTTTCCCTGTACTCATCACATGGAAACAGGGTGAGATCTTTTAGGGCTGCTTTTCCAAGTCAACTTTCTCCATATTATAGATCCTGCAGGGTCGCTTTCAATAGACAAACTGAAACACATTGATTTCACTCATCCCCTCTTCTCCCAAGCTAGCAGAGTGATCAGTAATGCATTATTGATCATGCACCAGGAGCTGAGATATGCAATTGTAGGTTCTTAGGATTAATAAAAATGTACCTCTTGTGGAGATGTAATTCCTTGAGTCTTCGTGTATTAGCACGCCTAAGTTTTATCCCTCCACTATCTGCACACTGTGTACTGATTCTCAAGGAGTCTGATGCCAAGGCCAACAGAAATTTACAAGTCAGGGTGGTGAATTCTACTACCATTCTTGGGTACAAGTACAGAATTTTCCAGTTGTTCTGCCTGTTTTGCAGGTGTACAGGGCAAGCAAGTATCACAGTCTAGATCAGGGCTACTCAACTCTGGAAGCCCTTGGGGGCCACAGTGATACTCACAGCACATGCCGAGGGCTGCAACTTAAGTGTGGTTGCACTCATCTGCAAATATATGCAAATAGCTTCTTTCATACTGACGGGCATAAATACAAAGCACTTCCCACAATACCTCCCAGCACCTCCTCCCTGGGGGTTAGAAACACTGACACCCATCTGTTCCAACCAGCCTGTCCACTTGCACCTTTCAATGCTCACCCCGCCTGGGAGATGCCTCGCCATTGTGGAGCACGTTCCCAGTGGAGGCCATGTTCAAAGGATCCCACCTGTGGGCTGCGTGCTGAGTTCCACATAAACCCAAACCGCACTGTGGGCTGCAAACAAACAGGCTATGGGCCACATGCAGCCTGCAGCGGCGTGTTGAATATCCCTGTTCTAGATCAAGGGTGGGCAAGAAATGGTATGTGGGAATTTAGGTGCAGAGCAGGCAGCTGCTTCAGAGCAGCCCCCACACCTCTTTAAGCAGCAGGCTGCTCCCTGTGGCTCACTGCCTGGACACCAGAGGGAAGGGGAGGCTTTGCAGCAACTGGCCAATGGGAGCTGAGAGATTTTGCTGGGGCCAGTGGCAGTGCATGAAGCCTCCCCTCCCCCTGACACCCATAGCGACAGGGAGGAGCTAGCCACTTTGAGCAACCTGGAGTTGTGGCAGGCAGGGAGCCTGCCTGAGTGTCCTTCTGGGTTGCTGGCTAGGAGCCACCTAGGTAAGCACCTCCTAGCCAGAGCCTGCCTCTGGCACCCCAACATCTCCTTCCCCAAAACTCCCTGCCCTAGGTCACCATCCCCTCCTACTCCTGCTCACCATCCAAACCCTCTGCACCCTCCGTTCCCTCCTTCCCCAGGTCACAACTCCCTCCCATGCCTTGTACTCCTTCCCTATGCCTCTCCTCAGCCCAGAATCCGTTCCTTCCAGACCCTGCACCCAAACCCCTGCCCCAGATCACAATCTTCAATCACCTTCTTCATTCAAACTCCCTCCCACCCCTCTCCTGTACCTTAATCCACTACCCTGAGCTTCCTTCTGCACCCACCCTCTGTCCCAGACCCCACACCCTCTCCATAGAAAAGTGCAACCCTTGATCACTTACCAAAATCTTAGTGTCCCTCCCATCAAAAATTATTGCCCACTTCTGATCTAGAGCTATGAAAAAATGTGAAACCTCTGGAATCAAAATGCCCCCTTGGGTATGGTAAAATAAATAGTATGAAGGGTAGTCGGAGCAAGTTCTGTCTCCCCTGTACACCTCATGCCACATCATTTTCATAATGTCTTGTGTCATTCAGCAGGGGGAATCAGTGCCCCTTCCAGGAGAATAAAGTCTTTTAGCCAAAATTCAGCCAATACACAAAACTAAGGTATCGTTGGCCCAGCCACGCCCAACATCCACCCCACTTCCTTGCAGGCAGGTTCTGACTGCAACAGCCTGTATTCCTATGCGCCAGTAGCTGCCTGGACTATGGTCAACCCAACACCTGTGTCTCATCCTGTTCCCTAACTTAGCTCTCTGGTCAGCTATAGTCCCCAGCAGTGCCTGGCCTTTGACCGGGCTTCCTACCTGTAGGCAGGAGCAGGCCTCATGTTCTTCTCTCTAGGCAGCCCCCAGCTCCCAGACCGTCCTTTTAAATCCCAGCATAGGTGTCATGGGTAGGGCTAACGGAACCAGAATGATTGGCCCCAAGGCCTCCTGGCCGCAAAAGAGGCAGGTTGTCTTGTTACAAGTGTTAGCATTAGGCCCCTTGCTGTCTCATTCCAGTGCTTTATGGAGGTAATGGAAGGGGAGGCTGCAGGTACTCACTGTCCAGAAATCTGTTTCTTCCCTTCCCACCTGGAAAGTAACAGAACACCACTGCCCATCACCTACAGCCCCCAGCTACAGCCTCTCCAGCGCATCGTCAAGGTTCTACAACCTATCCTGTAAGGTGATCCCTCACTCACAGCCTTGGGAGGCAGGCCAGTCCTCGCCTACAGACACACCCCCCAACTTGAAATACTCACCAGCAGCCACACAGCACACCACAGAAATGCTCACCCAGGAACCAATCCCTGCCACAAACCCCATTGCCAACTCTGTCCGCATAGCTATTCAAGTGACATGATCATAGGACCGAACCACAACAGTCACTTTTTCAGGGGCTCATTCACCTGCACATCTTCTAATGTGATCTGTGCCATCATGTGCTACCTTTGCCAGCCAAACCAGACTGTCTCTATGCAAAAGAATCAATGGACACAAATCAGTCATCAAAGAAGGTAACATTCAAAAACCAATAGCAGCGCACTTCAGTCTCCCTGGACACTCAGTAAAGGTACATCTACACTACAGTGTTAATTCCAGTTAACTTAATTCGAAATAGTTAATTTGAATTAAGCTAATTCTAAATAACGCATTTACACATAAAACCTATTTTGAAATAGCGTTTTGCTATTTCAAAATAGCGTGACCACACTGAGTGGACCCTGAATCGAAGTTAAAGCTGGCCAGAACCAGTGCCGGCAGGGCATCAGGTTAGGACTTAGTGTGTGGGGCTGCTGTCTGAGGCTAACTGAGCTCCATGCTTAAAGGGACCCTACCCCCACCCCAGACAGACAGTTCTCAGGGTTCCCCGCTTGCTTGTCTACCTCGATGAGGGACAGCAAAGCAGTCCTGTCTTGGAGTGCCCTGAGTGCCCGAACTCGGGACACCACAGCACTCGGCCACATGGAGCCAGAGCTGCCCCTGGGCACGCCAGTGCGTCTCGTGGGGTCATTGCCATCAGCCCGGCTGCACTTGCTGCAGGCTGCCATCCGGGGGGGGGTCCATCGGGGCTGTCAGGATCCAGGAGGCCCTGAGGGAGAGCATCTACCCCTCAGAGCCTCCCTGGTCCTCCCAACCTGGGGCTCGTGCCCCATTTCTCCCTCACGTTCTTCCACTTACCTCTCCTTAGTCCCCCTTCCTGATGTCAAATAAAAGAGATGTATGTTCAAAAATAGAAACTGGGTTTATTGAACAAAACTGGGGGGGAGGGATGAACCTCTGGGGAGACTGGGAAAAGGAGGTGGGAGAGGGAAGAGAGAGGGTGAGAGGGAGGGGAAACCTGGGAGGAGGGAGCTGGAAGGGGGAAGCAAGGGGAAGACGGGGGAGGGGAAACTCAGGGCTCAGGATTGGGGGTCTCACCGGACCAACTTGATTTTCATGCAAACCTGCTCCTGGGTTCGCATGGGTTCGCATGTGGCCTTTGGTGGCCAGGCTGCCATAGATGGCTGCTTTCCTCCGTCTAGTGCGGAGATCATGGACGTTGGGGGCATCTCCCCCAAACCTGCATAAGGTCCATGATCTCCACCCTGGACTGGGAAGGCACCCACCTTCTCCAGCCCCTGTCAGGCTCCTGGCAGCTGGCAGACTGCTGGTGAGGACATAAGAACATAAGAACGGCCATACTGGGTCAGACCAAAGGTCCATCTAGCCCAGTAGCCTGTCTGCCGACAGTGGCTAGCACCAGGTGCCCCAGAGAGGGTGGACCGAAGACAATGATCAAGCGATTTGTCTCCTGCCATCCTTCTCCAGCCTCTGACAAACAGAGGCCAGGGACACCTTTTCTATCCCCTGGCTAATAGCCTTTTATGGACCTAACCTCCACGACATTATCTAGCTTCTCTTTAAACTCTGTTATAGTCCTAGCCTTCACAGCCTCCTCTGGCAAGGAGTTCCACAGGTTGACTACCCGCTGTGTGAAGAAGAACTTTCTTTTATTAGTTTTAAACCTGCTACCCATTAACTTCATTTGGTGTCCTCTAGTCCTTATATTATGGGAACTAATTAATGACTTTTCTTTATTCACCCTCTCCACACCACTCATGATTTTATATACCTCTATCATATCCCCCCTTAGTCTCCTCTTTTCTAAACTGAAAAGTCCCAGTCGCTTTAACCTCTCCTCATATGGGACCCATTCCAAACCTCTAATCATTTTAGTTGCCCTTTTCTGAACCCTTTCTAAGGCCAAAATATCTTTTTTGAGGTGAGGAGACCACATCTGTACACAGTATTCAAGATGTGGGCGTACCATAGTTTTATACAGGCGCAGTAAGATATTCTGGGTCTTATTTTCTATCCCTTTCTTAATCATTCCTAGCATCCTATTTGCCTTTTTGACCGCCGCTGCACACTGTGTGGAAGTTTTCAGAGAACTATCCACGATAACTCCAAGATCTCTTTCCTGATTTGTCATCGCTAAATTAGCCCCCATCATACTGTACGATAGTTGGGGTTATTTTTCCGATGTGCATTACTTTACACTTATCCACATTAAATTTCATTTGCCATTTTGTTGCCCAGTCACTCAGTTTGTTGAGATCTTTTTGGAGTCCCTCACAGTCTGCTTCTGTCTTGACTATCCTAAACAGTTTGGTATCATCTGCAAACTTTACAACCTCACTGCTTATCCCTTTTCTCCAGATCATTTATGAATAAGTTGAAAAGGATTGGTCCCAGGACTGACCCTTGGGGGACACCACTAGTTACCCCTCTCCATTCTGAAAAATTACCATTTATTCCTACCCTTTGTTTCCTGTCTTTTAACCAGTTCTCAATCCAAGAAAGGACCTTCCTCTTATCCCATGACAATGTAATTTACACAAGAGCCTTTGGTGAGAGGACCTTGTCAAAGGCTTTCTGAAAATCTAAGTATACTATATCTACTGGATCCCCCTTGTCTGCATGTTTGTTAATCCCTTCAAAGAACTGTAATAGATTAGTAAGACAGGATTTCCCTTTACAGAAACCATATTGACTTTTGTCCAACAAATTATGTTCGTCTACGTGCCTCACAATTTTATTCTTTACTATTGTTTCGACTAATTTGCACGGTACTGAAGTTAGACTTACCGCTAGACTTGCACGGTACTGAAGTTGTTTTGACTGTTCAGAAAGTATCCTGGGGGCCAGGATCGCCTCTAGAGCCCTTTTTAAATATTGGTGTCACGTTGGCTACCTTCCAGTCATTAGGTACGGAACCCGATTTAAGGGATAGGTTACAAACCACAGATAATAGTTCAGCAATTTCCCATTTGAGTTCTTTTAGAACCCTTGGATGCATGCCATCCGGTCCCGGAGATTTGTTAAGATTAAGTTTTTCTATTTGTTCCAATAGCGGTGGAGAGCTGGCTGCCAGTGGCTTGCTGGCTCATGTTTTGGGACCACTGGGTCAGGGGCCCCGGTGGCCACTGCTGGCTCTGGGCTGGCAGTCTTGGAGCTGGCACAGGCACTGTGGCCAGGGTCTACCCCCTTTAATGGCTCTGGGGCTGGGGGAGAGGAGAGTAAGTTTTCCTGGTTATGCCCAGAGTGGCCACCAGGGCTCTCTGGGAAGGGTTGGAGGCCCCCTATTTCGAATTAAGTGTTTACACAGCACTTAATTCGAATTAGCTATTTTGAATTTGGCGTTACTCTCCCTGTAGAATGAGGTTTACCAAATTTGAATTAAGCGCTCCGCTATTTCGAATTAATTTCGATATAGCGGTTTGCATGTATAGACGCTATTAAAGTTAATTCAGAATAACGGCTGTTATTTCAAATTAACTTTGCAGTGTAGACATACCCTAATAGACCTGAAAGTTGCCATATTTCAGCAAAATTCAAAACCATACTGCAGTGTGAAAATGCAGAGCTGGAATCCATATGCAAACATGTCACTATCACACTGGGTCTGAATAGAGACTGGGAGTGGCTAGCTCACTACAAAACCGTAATTTCCCTCTTTTGGTATTCACACCTTCTGATCCACTGTTGGGAGTGGGCACCAGCCACCCTGACTGAATTGACCTCGTTAGCACTGGTCCTCCCCATAGTAATGATACCTGCCAAAATATAGTCACCACGACATGCATCAGACAAAGTGGGCACCAACCCACAAAAGTTTATGCCAAAATAAATTTGTTAGTCTTTAAGTTTTTTTAATAAATGTGTTAGTCACAGGACTTTTTGTTTTGACTGTTCAGAAAGTATTCTGGGGACCAGGGATTTGGTATAAAAGGAGGCATGGAAGCAAGAGAGGAATAAATATTGGATGTGGAATCCTGGCAGCAGCTTAGAGCAAAGATACATGCAGTAATGTTCACTGAAGACTTTGCTCTTCTTAATTACGTTAGTGTGGTGTACTGCTGCGAGGAAACTTCCTAATGTGATTCAGTATCGAGTCTACAGGCATTGGTGGCAATAATGCTGGTTTTAAGAAGGGATTAAATTCTGACTCCACTGAATTCAGTAGCAAAACTCCCCTCGACTTCAGTGGGGCCATTAATTCAGAATGAACAAAAAGCTCTTCGCTTCTTATAACCCCGATGTCCTTGCACCTGCAGACGTTGAATTGAGATCAATGGGAATTTTGCCTGAATAATAACTGAGAAAAAATCAGAGTGAAGATCTCAGGATTTGGTCCAGTATACATGAAGGAAACGTCTCACTCTTCATTGAAATGTGGGGTGGAAATGTGGAGTGGAAGCTATTCATCGTTCACAAAAACTCTACAGATGTCAAGAGCCCATATTCATTAACTTGCATCTTCCCTTTGAGGCCAGGACAAGGTTTTGATTTTTGGCATTTTCCCTTGCTCTTCCCTCTCAGAGGGTATGTCTACACTACAGCACTAATTCGAACTAACTTAATTCGAATTAGTTAATTCGAACTAAGCTAATTCAAATTAGTGCATCTAGACCTAACCAATTCGAATTAGCGTTTTGCTAATTCGAACTAGCATGTCCACATTGAGTGGACCCTGAACCGAAGTTAAGGCTGGCCAGAACCAGTGCCAGCAGGGCATCAGGTTAGGACTTAGAGTATGGAGCTGCTGCCTCAGGCTAGCCGAGGGCTGTGCTTAAAGGGACCTGACCCCCACCCCGGACAGACAGTTCTCAGGGTTCCCCGCTTGCTTGTCTACCTCGATGAGGGACAGCAAAGCAGTCCTGTCTTGGAGTGCCCTGAGTGCCCGCACTCAGCACATCACAGCACTCGGCCATCAGCCCGGCTGCACTTGCCGCAGGCTGCCATCCAGGGGTCAATCAGGGGGCTGTCAGGATCCAGGAGGCCCTGCAGGAGAGCTTCCACCCAGAGGAGCCCGCAGAGCCACCCCCAGTCCTCCCCATCGGGGCTTGTGCCCATTCCTCCTCACTTCCTTCCACTTACCTCCCTAGCCCCCTTCCTGATGTAAAAATAAAGAACACGTGTGGTCAAAAATAGAAACTCTTTATTTAACAAAACTGGGGATTAACCTCTGGGAGAGACTGGGAAAAGGAGGTGGGAGAGGGGAAGAGAGAGGGTGGGAGAGGAGGGGAAACCTGGGAGGAGGGAGCTGGAAGGGGGAAGCCAGGGGAAGAAGGAGGAGGGGAAGTATAAAACTATGGTACGCCATATCTTCAGTACTGTGTACAGATGTGGTCTCCTCATCTCAAAAGATGTTTTGGCCTTGGAAAGGGTTCAGAAAAGGGCAACTAAAATGATTAGGGTTTGGAACAGGTCCCATATGAAGAGAGGCTAAAGAGACTGGGACTTTTCAGCTTAGAAAAGAGGAGACTGAGGGGGGATATGATAGAGGTCTATAAAAGCATGAATGGTGTGGAGAGGGTGCATAAAGAAAAGTTCTTCATTAGTTCCCATAATATAAGGACTAGAGGACATCAAATGAAATTAATGGGTAGCAGGCTTCAAACTCATAAGCGAAAATTCTTCTTCACACAGCACATAGTCAACCCGTGGAACTCCTTGCCACAGCAGGCTGTGAAGGCTAGAACTATAACAGAGTTTAAAGAGAAGTTAGATAAATTCATGGAAGGTTGGGTCCATGGAGTGCTATTAGCCAGGGGTAGGAATGGTGTCCCTGGCCTCTGTTTGTGAAGGCTGGAGATGGATGGCACGAGACAAATGGCTTGGTCATTGTCTTCGGTCCATCTCTCCGGGTACCTGGTGTTGGCCGCTGTCGGCAGACAGGCTACTGGGCTAGATGGACCTTTGGTCTGACCCAGTACGGCCGTTCTTATGTTCTTATATTCTAAGCTCAGGGCTCAGGGTCAGGGGTCTCACTGGACCAACTTGATTTTCATGCAAACCTGCTCCTGGGTTCGCATGTGGCCTTTGGTGGCCAGGCTGGCAGCTATCCTGCCCTAGACAGCCACTTTCCTGTGCCTAGTGCAGAGATTGTGGACGTTGGAGGCCTCCCCCCAAACCTGGATGAGGTCCATGATCTCCGCACTAGCCCAGGTGGGCGCCCGCCTCTTGCGGCCCCGGGCAGGCTCCTGTGAGCCTCCAGGCTGGTCCTGGGAAGAGGTGGAGGGCTGGGTGGCAGCGGGTGGCTGGCTCATGCTGTGCCAGGTGCAGGGTCTGCTGGCTGGGTGCTGGCAGGCTTGCACCTGGCACGGGCACCGTAGCCAGACCGTGGCCCTTTAAGGGCTCCGGGGCCGGGAGGGGGGCAGAAGAGTTTCCCTGGCTTGGCCCAGAGTGGCCACCAGGGCAAGCTGGGAAGGGCTAGCCTCCAACTAGTTCGAATTAAATGGCTACACAGCCCTTAATTCGATCTACTTAATTCGAACTAGGCGTTAGTCCTCGTAGAATGAGGTTTACCTAGTTCGAATTAAGCGCTCCGCTAGTTCGAATTAAGTTCGAACTAGCGGTTTGCATGTGTAGTGCCTATGAAAGTTAATTCGAACTAACGACTGTTAGTTCGAATTAACTTTGTAGTGTAGACATACCCAGAGCTACACTGTGCCCATCAGCTACAGCTCCCAGATATGTTGTTGGCAGAACTTCTCTGACTTTCTTTAGAATATTTTTATTTTCCCTGTGAGAGGAAATAAATATGGGTATCTCTAACCTTGCCGAGGGGCAGATGCTGTGACGAAGTGGCACATTTTTTGGCCAACTGATAATGCTGCACTTGGTTAACAATAGGGTATTGATTTTTAGCATGCACCATTACAGTCACATGACTCTGAACATCCCCTGGCCCCCCAAATTCAAAGAAGGAGAGAAATGTTCTTGAGTCTAAACAGCCCTGGACTTCTATGGCTGGAAAGGGGGAGGGAAGAAGTCAGTAGCTGCTGCAGACATTGTTACTGTAATTCAAGTGTGGAGCCGGTGAAAACATCAGCTGAAACCCGACTGACACATATTTTCCGGTTTCTTCAGATGTGCCAGCAGCCTAATGTCTTCAGTGGTGGAGCAGGCCTTTGAGGGCTCCTTTCAGCTTCAGAGCAAAGTGAATCAACCTCAAAGAGCGTCCCTAGGTTAAGGAAGGATGTTTGGCCTGGAAGCTCCTTGCATGGCTGATTGCTTTTAAAACATGGTGACATTTTAGGCAGACGGCTACAACTGAAATAACATAATAAAGCTGAGCTCAGCTTGGGAAACCAAGGCACAGCAAGGGGCCACAACTTGCCAAAGACACCTGGCAACACCAGGAATGGAATCCAGATTTCCTTGCCTAGGGGCCCTACCCACTGCACCATACTGCCACATAATTTAGGCAAAAAAAAAAAACCTGGATAAACAAGACTGTGCTGTGTGGGGATGTCGTGCAGATATAAGGGGGACACAATTCCTAGGATTCCATGTAATCAGAGAGAAATTCACATGTGTGTGTGAATGAGAGAGAGAGTGAGCAACAAAGATAATGGATCTCTTCAGGCGTCTAATTAGAACGAAGATGAGCAGCCCGGCTGGAGAAATGGAGTGGGGACCTGGCTAGCACAGTTGTCATTACAGAACCCCCTGACATTTACTGTCTGAACCTGCTTTCCCAGATCTCTCACTTTGTCGTACAAATGAGCTGGTGCTGAAATGTAGCAGTTTTCAGTCCCATTTTGCAGTTCCTATTGGAAATGGTGGCTTCATTTATTAATCGGGTGGAATTTTCCTGGCTGTTCATTTGCAATGTACCATGGGATGTTCTCGTGTTGGAGAAGGGCTGAAATATTCATTTTTTAAAGGATGGGAATAAGTTGCCCTAGACTTTACAGGTTTTGTTCTCCGACGGATGGATTGCCATTAACAGGCATTATCTGTATAACTCTCGCAGGCTATGTCTACACTATGATGGTTTAAAAAAAAAAAAAAAAAAATTGCACTCTGCAATGTGCATACATTTTTTTTGATACTTTGGTTGGAAAAGGCTTTTCCAAAATTTGGCCCATCTACACTGGGCCAAATTTTGAAAACTCTCTTCAGAAGATCCTTCTTCCTTGTGGAACGAGAAAGACAGGACTTCCGAAAGAGCGCATCTGCTCTTCCGCAAAAAAAATAGCGCAAAAGCAAATGCATTCCCTGGATGCGGAGGAGTTTTTTTGGGATCCCTCTGGTATCCCAGAGCCCCCTCCCGCCCCACACACACACAGTCTAGACATACCCCCAGACATTGTTTGCAAGAGAGTGGCTCTCACACAGCATTAGAGCAGGATTCCAGTGCTCATTTCCAAGTGACTGATAATAATAAACATCTTCCTTGCCCAACACTCACTGTTCAGATAAATGTAAAGAGCCATCCTCAGCCCTGGTGAAAGTGAGAGCAGCTGCTCAGCTGTGTTTACACCCAGGCTGAAGTTGGCCCAGTAGGCCATTCTAGCAGGAAAAGCAACACTAAAAATGACTTTGTGGGGTGCTCTCCTTAATCTCACTCAGCAACTTTCCAGAGCCATGTTACAAGTTCAAATGATAAGGAGGAGTGTGTTCTAGTGCATAGCACTGGGCACATAACCCTTGGCTGTGATTCCAGTCTCCAACACTGAGTCACTGCATGACTTTGGAAAGTCCTTAAGCAGATTCCCCTTTCTGTAAAGCTGGCATAATACTCACCTGACTATTCGGGGGGCACAGGGGAGTGTGCATTTCTAAATTAGAGGCCTGCCAATATAAAGTTCTGCCATACACATAGACAGATCAGTGTTGTTTCTTTTCTAATTCCCCCTGCAACAGCTTATTCTGGCTCCGACATCAGCTCGCCTGGGCCCCATGGCCATTGCTATCAGATGTACAATTACCAATAGTTTGCACCCACATGCAGTGGGCATGAACTTGTTCAGAAATCATGGGCACTTTATACCTTGAGATTTGTTTGAATGCTACTTTCTTAGTTTATTTAATGGAGAACATCGTTCTCCACAAGGTGACCTTCTTTTTCGACTTTCTTTCAATGTAACAAGCTTATTGGACTGATGTAATTAGGGCTTTGCTAGCAGTTTTCTATCACAAGCCCTTCTTTTCAGGTACTTGTAACTCAATTGTCAAAACATGCTCTGGGCTTAACCTTTGCATGTAAATTCTCCATCCCAGGCAAGATGTATTACTGCCATTACCTTTGGTTTACATTGCTTTAATTGTCTGTGTGTGCATATGTTTTTTAGAGCCCAAAAAGAGGAAAATGTCAGGGTTTAACCATTAGATTCATCAGCGCCTTGGTCTTTTATTTTAATGTTAGCCACAAATCTTCAGGTATTTTGCATTTTATACTGACTAGCGTAGAAGCATGGTAACTACAATAATGATTAAAGATAACAAAAATGGTTAAAGGTCTAGAAAACATGACCAATGAGGGAAGACCAAAAGAATTGGGCTTGTTTAATTTGGAAAGGAGAAGACTAAGAGGGGACATAATAGCAGTTTTCAAGTACCTGAAAGAAAGGGTGTTACAAGGAGGAGGGAGAAAAATTGTTCTCCTTGGCCTCTGATGATGGGACAAGAAGCAATGGGTTTAAATTGCAGCAAGGGAGATTTAGGTTGGACATTACAAAAAACTTTGTGTCAGGGTGGTGAAACACTGGAATAAACTGCCTAGAGAGGTTGTGGAATCTCCATCACTAGAGATATCTAAGAGCAGGTTGGACAGATATCTGTCAGGGATGGTCTAGATGGTACTGGGCCCTGCTGTGAGGCTAGGGGCTGGACTTGATGATCTTTCGAGGTCTCTTCCAGTTCTAGTGCTCTATGATTCTACTTCCCTCCTGAGGATCTGAGTTTGTATAATTAAAAATTGGGCCCTAGAGCAATGCAGATTGTACTATGTGTTTTCCTTTAAGTATGCCAGCTCACACAGAGCTCCCCTTGACACAAAGAACCATAATTATTATTTATTGTGTTCATTATCTGTGGACTGAAGTTCCTTAAGTAGGTCTTGACAGTGCTGAAAATAGCAGGAGAGAAGGAGGTAGGTGAAGGACGAATGGAAGCCTTAAATCTGGATGTCTTTGCTTTATTATGCTTTATTATCTTTAAGGGAGACTAGACTTGTCTGAACAGAGACTTCAGGTCATAATATGTGTGAGGCCAACTCCTTCCACAGCAACAGCCTCCAAAAGGTTTCAGTATAGCTAAACAGTCAAGGCCCCTGCACACGTCAATTAGTTTTCATTTCAACCTTGCTAAGAACACCCTTGGCTGCCAAGAGCGTGTGATGCCCGTCCTGGAGAATGGTGGATTTTCAGCCCCAGAACGTGCCACTCTTTGCTGGGGCCAGTGCACAGTTTGACAAGCAGAGGGTTTGCTAATGGCTACGTAGAGTTTATTCTGCTTGGGGGATCACGGAAGACAAATACAGGAACAGCTGTGCTCCCTGAATGAGGAGCAAGTTTGTGCCATCCATTATGTGAACTACTGTATCCCTGTCTTCCACAATATTGTTAGAGAAGAACAGGTGATCCAGAGGTGGACAGGGTAGAAGGTTACTTTATTGCAGATACTCATTCTTCCTCAGACCCCCAAAGCCCTGGTCTGAATGAGCAACCAATTAACCACAAGTATACTCCTTAAGAACGTAAGAGAGGCCAGACTGGGTCAGACCAAAGGTCCATCTATCCCAGTATCCTGTCTGCCGACAGTGGCCAATGCCAGGTGCCCCAGAGGGAGTGAACAGAACAGGGAATCATCATGTGATCCTGCTCCTGTCATCCATTCCCAGCTCCTGACAAACAGAGGCTAAGGACACCAATCCTGCCCTTCATAGCTAATAGCCATTCATGGACCTAACCTCCATGAATGTATCTAGTTCTTTTTTGAACCTTGTTAAAGTCTTGGTCTTCACAATATCCTCTGTCAAGGAGTTCCACAGGATGACTGTGTGCTGTGTGAAGTCAGAGTTTGAGTTGGGTTGCATGGGAATGCAGCCCAAAGCGGGTGGTAAACTCCATCTAAGGCTAAATATCGGCACAAGACCGATAGTCAACAAATACCGTAAAGGAAGGTTGAAACAAACTTTGAAGTGAGAGTTCAAGAGGGCATGAAACCATTAAGAGGTAAATGGGTGGGTTCTGTGAAGCCCTTGGATGGTATGAGACCGGTAGCAGCCCCTGGTATGTTGGGACCAGGCCTTCCTTTATCCAAGTGACTGTGTAAATACACTTATCTAGTAAAACTCCCTTTAAAGCCTTATTTAATAATGTGAACATTCATATAATATATAGTAATAACCATGGGTATGTCTATACTACAGCGTTATTTCGAAATATCTTATTTCAAAATAATGCATCTAGACACAAAATGCATTTCGAAATAGCATTTTGCTATTTCGAAATAGCGCGTCCACACTGATAGGACGCTGAATCACATTTAAGGCCGGCCAGAACCAGTTCTGGCAGGGCATCAGATCAGGAGTTACCTTGCATGGCTGCTGCCTGAGGCTATCTGAGACCTGTGGCAAAGGACCCCTGGACAGCCGGTTCTAAGGTTTCCCTGCTTCCTTGCCTACCTTGCTGAGGGACAGCAAAGCATTTTTTTCTCTGCGTGCTTTGATTGCCCTCACTCAGGACACCACAGCACTCTGCAGCATGGAGCCGGAGCCGCCCCTGGGCACTCTGGTGCTTCTCGTGGACGTGTTGCTGCGAGCCTGGCAGTACGTTCTGCAGGCAGTAACAGTCTCCTGGTGTGCCCCACTGGGGCTTGTGCCTCATTCCTCCTCACATCCTCCCTCTTACCCTCCCTAACCCCCTTCCTGCTGTACAATAAAAGACACATGTGTTCATTTACAACAAAGCCTCTTTATTGAACAAAACTGGGCTGGGGAAGAATGAAACTGAGGTGAGACTGGGGAAAGAAGGTGGGAGAGGGAGGAGGGAGGGTGAGAGGGGAGGGGAAACCTGTGAGGAGGGAGCTGGCAGGGGAGGCAAGGAGGAAGGGGGAGGAGAAGCTCAGGGCTCAGGGTTGGGGATCTCGCTGGCCCAACTGTCTTCCAGCACCGTGGGTGCAGGGGCCTCGGCATCCCTGGTGGTGTGGGGAGGGTAAGGAGGAAGAAGCGGGAGGGGGAGGAGGAGTGGCAGCTGGGGAGGCAGCAGGGGCTAGAGCAGCAGGAGGCTGCAAGCTCAGCCCCAGGGTCAATGACCACCTGGGGGGCACGGACCGTCCTGCCCCCCAAGATGAGATCCATGGCATCAAAATAGCCCTGCCTCCTGTAGCCCTGGCATATACCTGCCATAGCTCCTTTATTTTCATGCGAACCTGCTCCTGGGTTCACATGTGGCCTTTGGTGGCCAGGCTGGCAGCCATCCGCCTGTAGATGGTTGCGTTCCTCCATTTAGTGTGGAGATCATGGACATTGGAGGCATCCCCCCCAAACCTGAATTAGGTCCCTGATCTCCGCACTGGACCAGGCAGGCGCCCACCTTTTCCGGCCCCTGGCAGGCTCCTGGCAGACTGGTCCTGGGAGTGGTGGAGGCTGGCTGGCACTGGCTGTCTGGCTCATGCTGGGGCCACTGGGTCAGGTGCAGTGACTGCTGGCTCTGGGCTGGCAGGCTTGGAGCTGGCACAGGCACTGTGGCCAGAGTCTACCCCTTTAAGGGCTCTGGGGGAAGGGGGGAGGGAGAGGAGTTTTCTTGGTGGTGCCCAGAGTGGCCACCAGGGCACCCTGGGAAGGGCTGGAGGCCCCCTATTTAGAAATAAGCATCTACACAGAAATTATTTCGAAATAGCAATTTTGAAATTGGCGCTATTCCTCATGGAATGAGGTTTACCAATTTCGAAATAAGCACTCCACTATTTCGATTTAATTTTGAAATAGCGGTTTGGCTGTGTAGACGCTGGTAAAGTTATTTAGAAATAACAGCTATTATTTCAAAATAACTTTGATGTGTAGACATATCCTATGTGATTAATATAATTATACCTACCCCTATTTACAGCTTTTTTAGCTGAATCATGCAATTCTCACATCACAAACTCCCTGAATCAGCAGTTTACAGAGGGAAGGAGATGTGACCCTGAATGTGTAGCTAAGAGTGAATGGGAACGGACAATGGGTAGTGTGTGTGTGGGGGGGGGAAGGGAGATAGCATTGTAACACAGAGAACATTCTTTAAAAGTTACACCCTTGATACAGCTGCATGCTTATCGATCCCAAGCAAGCAGGGGAGAAGGAAAACATGGCTGTAAATCAATAGAGATAATACCTGCCCATACTATACCCCTATCATCATGAAAGTGAGTACCCAGACCCATTATTTCACTCTTACACACCCCAACAGATACTAAACACCAACTATTAAAAAGCACTTGGTAAAAGTCCATTAAGGAATTCTGCTGCTTCACAATGCACAGCATTGTCTGTTACCTTAGAGAAACCTAAAACAGATGTATCATGTGCAATGTACAATCTATGGATATGAAGTGGAATGATGTATACACAGCAAGTCGGAGTTTGCCAGTCACTGTGTGTATTCAGTTAACCTAGCAAAGGGATAGCGTTGACCAGAAACAAGGCCACACATATATACAGTAGGGCTGCATCTAGACTGGCAAGTTTTTCCACAAAAGTGGCCGCTTTTGCGAAAAAACTTGCCAGCTGTCTACACTGGCCGCTTGAATTTGCGCAAGAACACTGACGATCTAATGTAAGATTGTCAGCGTTCTTGCGCAAATACTATGATGCTCCTGTTTGGGAAAAAGCCCTCTTGCGCAAATGTATTTGCGCAAGAGGGCCAGTGTAGACAGAGGAGGACTGTTTTGTGCAAAAAGGCCCCTATGGCAAAAATGGCGATCGGGGCTTTCTTGCGCAAAATCGTTTAGATTAGCACGGATGCTTTTCCAAAAGTGCTTTTTATAAAGCATCCGCGTGCCAATCTAGACGCTCTTTTCATAAATACTTTTAACGGAAAAACTCTTCCATTAAAAGCATTTGCAGAAAATCATGCCAGTCTAGATGTAGCCTAGGTGTTTCCATTAGGGACATAGGGGACGCATATAGTCCTATTAAGCCTGCCTGATCTCATACTGGTATGAATCCAGAATAAGTTACATTGAGGTAAAATTAGATGTGAAGCTAGAATCCATTGATTGAATGGGATTCCTGGTATGGGTGAAGGAGCCTCTTATGTGAGTGAAGGTTTTGCAAAACAGACCTTTGGGACAAGAACCAAAGTATATCTAATCCTACATAATCCAGAGTGACCGGGGCCTGGGAGTTCCACGTTATATTGGTTCCAGAATTTTTGTACTTGCCCTGAAGATCTCTAGTGAAAAAAACCAAGACTATAAACTCTCCATAATTCACAATGCTGTGAAGCACCAACATTAATTATACAGACAGCATATGAAAAACAGGAACAGACAAACCAGCCTTTATTATATTTTGATGCTCCTTGTACTGGCAGAGCAAGTGGTCATGTTATGCACAAAAGAAATGCACACACTGATTCCAGGTGATGCATTGAAAACTGCAAATCCACATGTAGTTCTTTGAAAAATAAAAAACAGGAGTTACTAAGGGTACGTCTACACAGTGACATTTTGAAATAACTAGCGTTATTTTGGAATAACTTAGTTCGCATCTACACAGCAGGCAGTTTTCAAAATAATGTTGAAATACTGTCAAGCTGGAGGACTTCTTACTCTGACGCCTGTAACTCTCTTTGTAGGAGGAGTAAGGGAAGTCGGAGGAAGAGTGCTCTATTTCAAAATAAGTGCTGTGTAGACACTCCCAATTTGAAAATAAGCTATTTCGAGATAAGCTACACAATTGACGTAGCTCAATTTGCATAGCTTATTTTGAGTTAAGCACTGCTGTGTAGACACACCCTAAGTCTTCAGTGTATGATGCAAACGTAACACAAAACTCCACGTTCTTTTGTAACGGCCCCCCGGTTAGCTGACACTCTAAAGAGCCAAGGTTCAGTAACTTGTGCTGTAACAACCCGTGACCTCTGTGAGTCAGCATAAGGGGGAGTCATAACACAGACAGACAAGTGTGGGCTATGCTTTCTCATTAGCTTTTTGTTGTATAGGCTGAAAGCAGAAGAAAACTGTTCTTATCCCCATAGCTCTTAAGCTTCCTGCATTTGAAATGTCACAGGAGATGCCAGAGGGAAGATCTGGAAACCTGTTCAAGTGCCACGGAGTGGAGATTTCTGAAGTTTCTCATGTGAGTTTCTAGGCTTGATGTATGAACGGGATTAAGCCTTAATGGAAGCTGATCCCATCAACTCTGAAACTGTACAATTCAGTGGATGAGCTTGCCCTGTGCAGCTCTAGCAATAGGCTTACCTTAAATTTGTGGCTGGGTAAGCCTGTTTCTTATAATGATCAATGGGCAAGCCAGCCCATAAATCTCAGCTTGTCGGACCTGAGTGCCTGCATTAGCCATGAAAGCAGAACTAAACGCAGCTCCACACAGGAGAGATCTTGGGGAATTATACCTCTGCTTTGCTTTGCATTCCCCGAGACATACTGCATAAAGGGAATCAGGACCCACGTGTCGCTTTACACCACTCTCATTTGGGTAAACGAACAATTTACATTGATTAGCAGATGATCAGTGAGTGTCTAGTTAATTAATCAGTAAATGCTAAATGCTAAATGGAGGTGTTGAAATCAGGAAACAAAATACAGTTAAATTATTTAACCTTTAAATTTGCTTCCTAATTTGCATGCCGATATAAACATGATGATCATACCATGTTCTGCACTTCCAGTTTCAGCGACATTCCTTGTGCCAGCAAGAACCACCCTATGCCCCTAGATCTGGATGCGATAACAAACCAATGACCTCAAAGCATCAGCAGAAGATCTTGCTGTAGGGATGTAAAATCCCATTTAACCTGTTAAATATTACATTTAACTGGTTAACCCAGGCCTGGGCAAAATATGGCCCACAGGCTGGATCCAGCCCACCAAACCACCAGATCTGGCCTGCAGGGGCAGCGGGGAGCCCCGGGCAGGTTCCCTGGCTTGCCCCGCAGCCCCACGCACCACTCAGAAACACAGCTGCCAGGCCCCATTTCTGTTTCAAACTGAAGGGAAGGGGGAAAAGCTTCAGGAGCTGCCCCGGCCCCCAGCAGAATCCCATTGGCTGGTTTCTGGCCAGGTCAGGCTAAGGCCTCCATACTGTGCCACAGGTGGGGGCTACTTGGGCCTGGCTGGGATGGGCCCTCCATGCCACGGCTCAGGCAGCCAGCTGCTCTAGCCCAGCCAGTGGGCCTGACTGGGCTGGAATGGTCCCAGCCTATGGCATGGCACAGTGGGCCCAGCCTGGCCTCAGCAGCCCACATTGGGTGAGGGGCGCTGCTCCAGTCTGGCTGGGCTGCTGGTTAACAGGTTACCAGTAAACATCATCCAGAGAGGGTGATGCTTATCAGCTAACCAATTAATCAGTTAACCTGTTACATCCCTATCTTGGAGTAGATGCAGCTATGGCTAACAGGTCTGCGAGCAAAGGTGTTTCAGGCAAGCACTACCAGGTGGTTAGACTCTCATTGGAGTCAATAGGAATTGTGCTTGAGTGAGGACCACCAAACTTGTCCTGCTAACATTAGTCTATAACAATATAAGAGCTGCAAGCTGGGTCATACCAAAGACCCCTTTAGCCCAATATCTCCCCTGACGGTGGCCAGTATCAGAGCTTCAGTGGGAGCATACAGAACTCAGCAGTCTTCTGGCATCTCATTTAAAGTTGTCCCATGCTTGGGGTTGTTTCCCTGACCATCTTGGCTAATAGCCATTAATGGACCTATCACCATGATCACAGTTATTTGTTGGCCTTCACAACATCGTCTGGCAATGAGTTCCACAGGTGCGTTGGGTGCAGTGTGAAAAAGCACTTCCTCTGGTTTGTACCAGCCCTGTGGGCGGTTGTTTTCATTGGGTGGCCAACTGGGTCTCCAATCCTCTCCCTGAGTCTCTTCACCTCAACTTCACTCCATGCCTGCAACTCTTACACTCATCTCTCCTGCCCTATCCTCCTTCACCCCTCACTTCAGTGTCTTCTTTCCCTTGCTATTCCCCATTTAGCTGATTCTCTACTACAACCCCACCACAATTTACAAATAAACTAAAATCAAGGAACTAATATAACATCAGCCACTATCCCACTGATCACTGAGCTGGCAAGGGGATTTGTAATCACAGAATCCTAGGGCTGGAAGAGATCTCAGGAGGTCATCGAGTCCAGCCCCCTGCCCAAAGCAGGACAAACCCCAACTAAATCATCCCAGCCAGAGCTTTGTCAAGACAGGACTTAAGAACCTCTAGGGATGGAGATTCCACCCTCTCCCTAGGGAACCCATCCCAGTGCTTCCCCACCCTCTTAGGGAAATAGTTTTTCCTAATATCCAATCTAGACACTCCTCCTCCTCCCCCCGGAAGCTCCTTCACTTGCCCTGAATCTGGTCTAATTACTCTGGAAGCTCTTTGGGGCAGAGTCTTCTCCTTTGGGTTCTACAGCACCTGGAAGCAGGGAGCTCCATCCATGCCTGGCCCCGAGGTACACTAACTTTTGCCTGTATTCGGGGTTTGTAACGCCATCTGTGTAAGGCTTCATTGCTGAGTCCCAGCCAATGAGACTGCAGGGAGGAGAAATAACAAAAAGCAGCATCTTGTTGTAAATATGCCACTGTTCCACCTGTATCTCCTAGACCTCTAGCCTGAGAGAACCCTACTGGCTGGGCATGCTGACTTCTGAGTGGGCCACAGATCTGTTGCCAGGGGCAGGCAAAATGATTCCAGCATGTGTATGACACTTTCATAGGCTCTCTCCATCTGTGATTTACCATCTGTGAAACTGCCCTTTGCTTAAAGTCTGCACTGAGTCCTGTCACTGGGGACCAATTTCACTTTGCATTTCTTTCGGGAGGCCTCTCTCAATATAGATCATTGCCTAACAAATATTTAATCATGCGTGACCCGGCTGTTGATAAAATATGCGGTGCCTGAGGACTCACTGAGTCTTGGCTCAATGCTGGTGATTTATTCCCCGGCGTATCCGCTGCTCCTGCTGTTGTTGTGTGAGTGTTGTACCCTTTGCTTGAAAGATGAGAGAGCAGAGGCAGGCAGGACCCATCAGAGAGGGGGAGCCAGGAAGGCCATTTGGTCTGGGCCTCAAACTCAAAGGGAGCCTGAAATTGAGACACCTGTTAATTTTTTGGCATTAGATAAGTTTTGCAACTTGTTTTTATGCACATCCCTATTGGACCAAAACGTGACTCACTCTCAGCCTGGAGCCGCAAATTTAAGCAAATAAGAGATGTGATTTAGTAAAAGGTCTATTGGTACACATGGAAAACTCATGCTGGAATCCAACCATGCAAACACCACCAGGCCCAGACCCCTTGTTCAAACATGGGTATGCAGCAATCAACATCTGAGCTCCACATTCATCAGAGTATGACACTGTCCCTTTTACAATGGGACTAAGTCACCAGTGATATCTTGAAGAATGACAGATGCAGGAGAGAAAGGCACTAGTGGCTTGTAAAGAAAAGGGTTATGTAGCAGGGACAAGCTATACCAGCCCAATGACATGAAATGTTATATGAACACCTGATGGAATCATACCAAGGAGGAATGTTAAGTGAACAGCACAAAAAGGGGGATAATCCCACCTCTAATCAGAAATGAACAAGGGCACTTTAAAGCCAAGTGCCATTCCAAAATCAGAAACCTGGAATTACCCTTTTATCAGAAAATATAATAATTAGGTTCCTCTAACACTGCGGCAAAGCACAAGAATAGTGTTCCCTGTAATCAGAGCACTTGGGCGGCCACCCAGGAGAGATTTCAATGCTGCCCACCTAATTAGCAGAGTGCCCACAGTGCCCAGCACCAATAGCATGTGTTTCTACAGGTGGTGCACACCCACATATGTCTTGATGCACATAATATTCTGCACATGGATGGAAAAAATTAGAGGAAACACCGGACTAAGGAGCCAGTAGACTCATAGAACACTAGAACTGGAAGGGACCTCAAGAGGTCACCAAGTCCAGTGTCCTGCCTTCACGGCAGGATCCAGTACCATCTAGATTAGTGTTTCTTAAACTTTTTAAGACCGAGGAACACCAAACAATATTTTTTTTTAATGAGGAACATCAAGGATTTTTTTGTTGAGAAAAAAAAAGGTCAGGGGGGAAGTTATTGAGAAAAAAAGGGTTACCTACCCCTTTAAGGGCAGCCATTTTGAATTCTGTTGTTCTCCGTGGCACACCTCCAACTGCCTCGTAGCACACCGGTGTGCCGCAGAACACAGTTTAAGGAACACTGATCTAGATCATCTCTGACAGGTGTCGGTCCAACCTGCTCTTTAATATCTCCAGTGTTGGAGATTCCACAACCTTCCTAGGCAAATTATTCCAGTGTTTAACTACCCTGATGGTTGGGAAGTTTTTCCTAATGTCCAACCTAAACCTCCCTAGCTGCAATTTAAGCCCATTGCTTCTTGTCCCATCATCAGAGGTCAAGGAGAACAATTTTTCTCCCTCCTCCTTGTAATACCCTTCCAGGTACTTGAAAACTGCTATTATGTTCCCTCTTAGTCTTCTCCTTTCCAAACTAAACAAGCCCAGTTTTTTCAGTCTTCCCTCACAGGACATGTTTTCTAGAACTTTAACCATTTTTGTTGCTCTTCTCTGGACCTTCTCCAATTTCTCCACTTCTTTCTTGAAATGTGGTGCCTAGAACTGGACACAGTACTCCAACTGAGGCCTAATTAATGCAGAGTAGGGCAGGAAGAATGACTTCTTGTGTCTTGCTCACAACACTCCTGTTAATGCATCCAAGAATCATGTTTGCTTTTTTTGCAAGTGTCACACTGTTGACTCATGTTTAACTTGTGGTCCACTATGACCCCTAGATCCCATTCTGCAGTACTCCTTCCGAGACAGTCGCTTCTCATTCTGTATGTGTGAAACGGATTGTTCCTTTCTAAGTGAAGCACTTTGCATTTGTCTTTATTAAACTTCATCCTATTTACCTCAGACCATTTCTCCAGTTTGTCCAGATCATTTTGAATTTTGACCTTATCCTCCAAAGCAGTTGCAACCCCTCCCAGCTTGGTATCATCTGCAAACTTCATAATTGTAGTCTTTATGCCAATATCTAAATCATTGATTAAGATATTAAACAGAACTGGACCCAAAACAGAGGCCTGTGGAACCCCACTTGGGAACTGTTAATAACTACTCTCTGAAAATGGTTATCTAGCCAGTTAGGCACCCACCTTATAGTAGCCTCATGCAGGCCCAGCCTTTGGGCAAGGTGAGCAAGGTAGTTGCCTTGGGTCCCGCGCATTCAGGGGCTCCATGCTGCTCAGCTCCCGCCCACCCAGCCACTCCCTCACTGCACTGGCTGGGAGTTGCCCGGGTGTGTGGCACAGCCAACACAGCATGCTGCCTTGGGTCCCGCAAACTCTTTGGTGGGCCTGGCCCCATTTAAGTTGCATTTCCCTAGTTTATTAATAAGGTCATGCAAGACCCGTGTCAAATGCTTTACCAAAGTCTAAGCATACCATGCCCACCGCTTCTCCCTTATCCACAAGACTTGATATCCTATCAGAGAAAGCCATCAGATTGGTTTGACATGATTTGTTCTTTATAAATCCATGCTGGCTGTTAGTTATTTCCTTACTATCTACCAGATGCAGTTTCTCCCCCAAGGAAAGAACATTGGGCTTTTTAATGATTTCTAGCCATTGATGTGTTGTAAAACCACTAAGACCTCACAAAACAGCGTTGCCTAGTTATAGACATATTTGTACCATCCTAACTCAAGTAGGTGCTTTAATAGGACTTCTTTATTTGTAGATATTGTCAGGAAATGCCATTATAATGTACTGTAAAAGAAACTGTATTACACCACAGAGTAGATGATCAGCAGAGAATCAATGGACAGGTAGAGAATCACAGAACAGCGTCAAATTTTTAGAAAAGAAAATAATTCAAAGAGAAAAGAACTGCCACATGATCAAAAATCCAACATGGGATCTTAATATCTATTTTCAACATTAAATTATAGTCTAAAATATAATGAAAATATGTGCAGCTAGACCACCTGTATTCAAGGGAAATAAGATGTAAGTTTTTTGCATGGAGGGTAATTAATCACTGGAACAATTTGTCAACGGGCATGATAGGGTCTCCATTGCTGTCCATTTTAAAATCAAGATTGGATTATTTTTCTAAAAGATTGTATGCAGTTCAAATAGAAATTATTCCTAGGAAATTCTATGACCTGTGTTATACAGGTTAGGCTAAATGATCACAGGGTATGCCTACACTTGCAGCCTATTTCGGAATAGGGCTGCAAATGTAGGCATTCGGAATTGCAAATCAAGCCCGGGATTTAAATATCCCGCGCTTGATTTGCATCTTCCGGCTGGGCATCATTTTTTGAAATTTACAAGCCCGAATAACGCTCACGCGTCTACATGCGGCAGTGAACAGGCATTTGAAATAAAACCCTATTTCAAACTACCTGTTAAACCTCATTGCAGGAGGAATAACAGGTAGTTCGAAATAGGGCTTTATTTCGAACGCCCGTTTCACTGCTGCGTGTAGACGCGGGTAGTTATCCTGGGCTTGTAAATTTCAATAAATAAATAAATAAAAATAAAAATAAAAATGGCACCCGGCTGGGAAGATGCAAATCAAGCACGGGATATTTAAATCCTGGGCTTGATTTGCAATTCTGAATGCCTATATTTGTAGCCCTATTCCGAAATAGGCTGCAAGTGTAGACAAACCCACAGTTATCCCTTCTGGCAAGAAATCTCTGAACTTTTCATGCAAGGAGCTCAGAACATTTTACTAACTTTAATTAAGTCTCTGAATGCATGTGTGATCTAAGTATTTCTGTATAGAGGTTATAGAGATAGCAAAGAAAAGTTAAGGGATCTATCCAACACCATGTGCTGAGTCAATGGCAGAAACATAAATATTTGTGTATCAAGGTTACTTATGTGCTCCCTGTCACCACAGTATCTCAGGGTGCATCTATACTGCACCGTTATTTCGAGATAACTAGTGTTTTTTTCGAAATAAAAATGTGAGCGTCTACACAGCCATTCTGTTATTTCAAAATAATTACAAAAAAAACCCCTGGCTTATTCCAAACTCTGTAAACCTCATTCTGTGAGGAATAAAGCCTATTCCGAAATAGCTATTTCGAAATAAGGCGTGTGTAGATAGATGCTCCACTGCTGCTATTTCAAAATAGCCCCTTACCAGGGCCATTGTAAGTTATTCCTCCTCAGTGCCTCCTGGGGTGCTAAATCGAGATAGTGGGTCTACATTAGGGAAGCCTGCCTCAGACTAATTTTGAGGGTTCCCTACAGTGTAGACGCACTATTTCAAAATAAGCTATTTTGGAATAACTATTCCGGAATCGCTTATTTTGAAATAAATGTGCAGTGCAGACATGTCCTAAGGGTCTCACAGGTATTAGCAAATTTACATTAGAAAAGAACCTAGTAGTCTTGGGGTCCATCTAGACTACACGCCTTTTTCGAAAGAGGTTTTTTGGAAAGAATTTTTGGAAAAAGCCTTTTTCAAAAGAGAGCATCTAGATTGCACTTAGCATATCAAAAAAGCAATCGTCAGACTGCCTGGACACTCTGTTGAAAAGAATGGCACCTGGAACCACTTCCGGCATGGGGCATGGGGGCAGCCTTTACTTCCGGGTGCTGCTGCCTGCCCTTTGCAGAGATGTGCTGAAAGGGATTCCCCCTTGACAGCCGTTTCTCTGCTGCTGCTTCTGGCTTGCCTACCTCTTAGAGGGACAGCAAAGCAGCTGCAGTGCTTGCTTTGGGTGCCCTTTTTTCTGGGATACCACAGCAGTTTGGTTTTTGGTTGGTTTTTGTGCTTTAGAATCTTATTTTTGCCATGGAGCCGGGGTTGCCCCTGGGCAGGCGATGGCCCCACACTGTCATGCTTCAAGTACTGCTGCATCTACATGAGACCATCATGATGCTCGTGAAAGATCTGGATTCAGAACCCAGCCTTGAGCCCCCCGGGCTGCAGCACCAGTGCCCTTGCCACCAAACTTATTCCTGGAGAGGCGATTTTGGAAGCTGGACACCAGTTCAAACTGGTGGGACTGTCTTGTTATGGAGCAGTGGGACGACCAGGCTTGGCTCCAAAACTTCTGTATGCAGAAGTCCACATTCCAGGAGCTGTGTGCCTGGCTCGCCTCTGCCCTACAACACCAGTACACCCACTTGTGGCCCGTCATCCCCCTGGAGAAGCAGGTCGCTATTAAGAACATAAGAACATAAGAACGGCCGTACTGGGTCAAACCAAAAGTCCATCTAGCCCAGTAGCCTGTCTGCCGACAGTGGCCAGCACCAGGTGCTCCAGAGAGGGTGGACCGAAGACAATGATCAAGCGATTTGTCTCCTGCCATCCTTCTCCAGCCTCTGACAAACAGAGGCCAGGGACACCTTTTCTATCCCTGGCTAATAGCCTTTTATGGACCTAACCTCCATGAAATTATCTAGCTTCTCTTTAAACTCTGTTATAGTCCTAGCCTTCACAGCCTCCTCTGGCAAGGAGTTCCACAGGTTGACTACCCGCTGTGTGAAGAAGAACTTTCTTTTATTAGTTTTAAACCTGCTACCCATTAATTTCATTTGGTGTCCTCTAGTTCTTCTAGTATTGCCCTCTGGAAGCTGGCCACCCCCAACAGCTACTGCTCGGTAGGACACCAGTTTGGCATGGGGAAGTCTACTGTTGAGGCTGTCTTGATGGAGGTAAGTCATTCTCTGGGGACAGTCTATGGGGGGCAGAAAAGGGTAAAGGGAATGGGGGATGGGGTGGGAGTGGTAGAAGCCCTCCTCGCCTCACCCTGCCCTGGTGCGGGGAAGGGGAGGATCCATCTGAGGGGAGACTCCTGGGGTCTTGGAGGGGAGGGGTGGGAAAGCACCTCTCAACAGCTCAGGCAACCCTCTAATTTCCTGTTATGTGTGTTTCTATTTGTCCCTTTCTGCAGGTGGAGACGGCCATCGATTTGGAACTGCTTCACAGGACTGTCTGCCTCAGAGACCTGGATACTATTGTGGCTGGATTTGCAGGGCTAGGATTCCCGAATTGTGGTGGAGTACTCCATGGGACTCACATCCCGATCCATGCACCACCCCATCGAGCAGCCCAGTATATTAACAGAAAGGGCTATTTTTCCAAGGTGCTGCAGTCCCTGGTCAACCACTGGGGACAGTTTACGGACATTTGTGTCGGGTAGTCGGGCTGGGCACATGATGTCTGCATCTTCCACAGGCTGTACCGCAGGCTGCAGGCAAGGACATTCTTTCCGCAGCACAACTTTGTAGTCAGGGATGTACAGATGTCTATGTGCATCGTGGCCGACGTGGCCTACCCCCATATGCCCTGGCTCATGAAACCGTACACTGGACACCTGGATGTGAGCAGGGAACTGTTTAACTCCCACCTGAACCGAGCTCACTTGCAGGTGGAATGCACCTTTGGGCACCTGAAGGGCAGGTTTAGGTGCCTGCTCACTCGCCTGGACATGGAGGAACGCAACATCCCCGAGGTGGTTGCTGCCTGTTGTGTGCTGCACAATCTAGTGGAGAGAAAAGGGGAGGCCTTCCTCCCAGGGTGGGGACACAGGCTGATGAGGAGGGGAGGCGGATTGAGCATCCCTGGACAGCTGCCATCCGCCAAGCCCACCAGTCAGGATTGCGTATTCGGGAGGCCCTGAGGGAGAGATTCTCCCAAGGAGCCCAGTGACTTTCCCCAGGGCCTTCAAAATGTGGGCTTGCTCCTTGCCCCCAGTGCCTCCCCCCACAAACCCATCCCTGCCACACTTTGTGGACATACACACAGAGAGACAGGCGTGATTTTCAAATTGGTTACAATTTACTTCAAAGTTCTAGGTAGCTAACAGTATAACTCTTTTGTAATGAAAAATAAAGTTTTCTTTAAAAAATTGAAGTGCTTCCCTCACTCACTGGCGGGAAGGGGGCTGTAAACCTGGAGCGGGCAAGGGGGCTGTAAACCTGGAGGGGGGAAGGGTGGCTCATGGATGCGGGTGCTGCCTGGATGAATAACTCCTGGTGCCTCAGCTACGGGGGATTCTTCTGAGACGGCTTTGCATGCGGCCTGGGACAGTAGGGGGCCGGGCAGGAGGTGGAGCTGCACCTGGGTCTGGGATGGCAGGGCATATGGGGGGGGGTGAGAGGGAGCAGAGGGTGAAGGGGGCAGTCTGAGCAGGAGGAGCAGGAACAAGGACAGGACCTGGGAAGGCCATCGCCTCCCGGATAGCAGCGCAAATAGCAGTGCGCTGCTCGATGAACTTGTCCAGCAAGTGCCTGCGCCACTCTGCCTCTGCCTGCATCCTCTGGCCCTTTGCTCCCGCCTCCCCTGCCTTGTGTGTGTTGGGCCCTCACAGCACTCACCTGATGTTCCCTCCCTGGTGTCCAAAAGACGTCTGAGAGGCCTCCTGCATCTTGGGAACTGGGTCCTGGGTCCTGGGTGAGGGTCACTGTGCTCCCGGTCTCCTCCTCCTCCTCATCTCGGAGCTGCTGTGTCCTCAGGGATGTCATCCTGGAGCTGCAGCCGCTGCTGCACAGGTCTCTCCATCTCTGACTCCACAACCTTCTCCAGAGACAGGGGTTCCCATGCCCCCAGGATTCGGTCCAGGTCCTCGTAGTAGGCACAGTAGTGTGCTGCTTCCCCAGAGTGGGAGCTGCACTCACGGACCCTGACATACCCCTGCCACAGTTCCTTCACCTTGGCTTTCACTTGGTCTAGTGTGGGGAGATGGGGGTGGCCTTTTTTGCCTAGGCCATCTGCCATTCGGGCATAAATGTCTGAATTTCTCCTCCTGGACTGTAGGGCCTGCAGAGACTCCTCCTCAAGGGTTTTGATCTCGGGGGCAGACCATGATGGTGCCCGCCATTTGGTACCGCTGGATTGGTCCTGGGATGTGTACCTGGAAGGGCCAGGAGGGTCTCAGGGGGCTTGTGCCTGTGACATGGCTGTAAGTGGGCCTACCAGGAACAGCCGAGCAGTCAGGGTCCTGCTTGGAGCTGGCTTCCTGCCACAATGCTTCTCCTGGCTGCCTGTGCCGTTAAAAGATGGCTACAGACAGGAACAATAGAGGTGAAAGGTTTGGCAAGGAGTGTCCACCAAGGCTTTTTCCTAGAGGCCTTTATTTTAGAAAAAAAAGTTCCCCCGCGTCTAAACACGCCTTTTTTTTGACAGATCTCTGTGGAAAATGGCGTTATTCCCCATAAAATGAGGTTTACCGCTGTCGACAAAACTGCCACATTCTTTCGATTTATTGTCGACAGAACCCAGCAGCAGTCTAGATGCAGGAAAAGATTTTTCGAAAAAAGGCCACTTTTTTCGAAAAATCCGTGTAGTCTAGACACACCCTTGGTTACTAGTCCAAAAATTAATCTCGGGTTACACCACAACATAAACAAAAGGAAAGAGGAAATATTAACATCTTTAAAGTAAAACAGCATTTGATGGTGAAATAGGTCCCACTGACAAATGCTGAGGCTAATTCCTGTATTTGGGGAAGTACAGAGGATGATCTAGGGCATGTCTACATGGGGAAAATGACTAGCTGGCCTACCGCAGCATAATTATACCTCTGTAGCTATGCCAGTATAACTTCTAGGGTTGCCAGGTGTCCAGTATTGACCCGGACAGTCCAATATTTTCCTCCTCTCGGTTAAAAAAATTCAGAAAATACCGGACACCTAAAATGTCCGGTATTTTCTGATTTTTTCCCGGCCAGGAGGTGAAAATACCGGGTACTTACCTGGTTCCGCAGGGGAGCTGTCTGGCCAGGAGCAGGAAGACAAGATGGCGGACGGCCACCAGCAGCCTGTTAGGGCCAAAAAAAGCCTCAAAAGCAACTTGGGTCTCCACCTTTTTTTTCTCAACAGAATTTTTTTCCCGGTGTTTTTTTTGGGGAGGAGGGTGTTTGGTATTTTTGGTTAAACCATCAGGCAACCCTAGTAAGTTCCCACGTGGATGCTCTAGCCCAGAATAAAAGTGACTTTTAGGGGATAGCTTCAACTGCTTCCAAATCAACACAAGCAATGCTGACACCAAATCCTTTTTATATTTCTGCTGGCTAGACCCCGATGCAGCTGAGCACTCCCACTTGTGCCTCTGAAAAGCACTGTTTTTGAAATGGCAGATTACCAAGAAGCTCACTCCTTGTATATCACTGTTCATGTGCGGCTTTAATTAGCATGCCATAAATGGGAGTTAACGAAGGGTGGTATGCCATCTGGAGCTGTGGGCCCAGAAGCAGAGCTAGTCCATTATATGGTGTGATAGTCACTACAGGTCTCAACCGGGACTCTCTGGTCTGGCTGGACCAGGGATGTTGCTGGACCAGAGAGATCTGGTGGAAGGCCAGAGGCAGGAGCACTGCAGGGGCCCAGAACCCAGCCAGACTGGCTGCAAAGAGGGCAGAGCCTGGGAGCCCTGTGGTGGGAGTCTGGCTGAGCCAGTGACAGGGTGGCTGGAACACCAGCAGGTTCCAGTGGGGCAGCAATATGCTGTGGGGGGGCCAGGAGCCCTGATGGAGGGACTGTAGGGCTGCTGCAGCAGGGCTGGCAGAGCCAGAAGCCCTGGCAGCAGGGCCGGTGCTGCCCAGGTAGAGCTGGCAGGGTCGGGAACCCAGGCAGTTGAGCATCAGTCTGCTGCAGGGGTGGGGAGTCCCACTGGCAGGAATGAGGGCTGGTAGGGCCTGTGCTACTGCGGCAGGGCTGGGAGCACCAGCGGCGGGGCAGTGGTTTGCCACGGCAAAGCTGAGAGCCCAACAGCAGGACTGTGGGCTACCGCAGCAAGGCAGCAGGGCTGGTCGCATGCGGGGAGCCCGCCGGGAGGCCAGGCCAGGAGCTGAGCAGAGTTGGGGGGCTGCAGTGGGAGCTGAGGAGCAAGAGCATCTGAAACACTGACTGAGAGTTCCTCCTCCTGCTCATTGTACTCCCTCACCTCAGCTTAGCAGGGACTGTGAGATCTTCCCTTGCGAGATTCTGTTTCTGTGTGGAGTCATCTCATTTCCTCTAATCCAGGGGGCAATATTCAAAACAGGTGGGTGCCTCTTCCCAGTCAAGGTGGGTGGAGCAAAGATACGGAGTCTGGGGTGAACAACATGGCTTCTTGGTTTGGCTGAAACAACTACACTAATCTTACTATGGGGGTACGTCTAAACTACATGGCTCCATCGATGGAGCCATGTAGATTAGTTTACGCGAAAAAGGGAAATGAAGCAGCAATTTAAATAATTGCCACTTCATTTAAATCAAAATGTCCAACAAACAGCTGATCGGCACAGCGCGGCAGTCTAGACCCCAGAACCCTTCAGCAGATCCCCGTCTAGACTGCGCTGTGCCGACAAACAGGTGATTGGCACAGTGTGGTGGCCATTTTGATTTAAATGAAGAGGCGATTATTTAAATCGCCGCTTCATTTCCCTTTGTCGTCCTGCCTCATCTACATGGCTCCGTCGACAGAGCCATGTAGTCTAGACACACCCTGGCTGTGGGAATCCAATCTCTGCAGGTCCATACAGACCCATACAGTCCCTGCAATCAGTTAAACACAACTGCCAGTGATTCAGAGTGAGAAAGAAAAATTAGACAGGGATCCTGTCAGTGAGAAGGGCTGGATACCCATCCAGTGTCTTTGAGCAACTGTAGGTATTACTGCAGATCAGTGTTTCACAATTTTATTTGGCCACGGAACCCTTTTAGACTCGAAAGAATTTTGTGGAACCCCTAATAACTGTCTTATATATGGCACTGAAAAAGTATTATTGTTATGTATTGTAGACATGTAGATTAATCTGTCATAGTCAATTTATATTTGTCATCGTTAAATTTTTAAATACAAGAAATCACGAGACTATCCTTAAGTAAAATATTTGTGAGAGCACGGCCTGCGCACTCCCGTACAAGCAACTGGTTTGACAGCTGAAGCTTCAACTTTGTCCGACACGGCGCTAGTATATTCGTAGTCTGTCACCCACGTGATCCACACTCCCTGAGAGTGAGAACGGGGATTTACGGAAGTATGGTGTGGAGAGGGAGTTCTCCAGGTAAAAGAGGAGTAAAGGGACCCTTGTGGTAAGTGGCTGTCTGGAGTGTGTGTTTGTGTGTGGGGAGTTATTTGCTGTGTGCTGAGCTTGTGTTTGTCTGTTTGGTTGGTTTGTTTGTTTGCTTGAAGGAGCTTCTAAAGGTTTGAAATCTAGAAGCCTCTGTTAATTGGCTAAGCCTCAGTCAGGGGGAGGGACTACCAGAGCTATATAAGCCTGTGACTCAGCGACCAGGGAGCTTGCGAACAGGAACTGCTAACAGGGAGTTTGGAGAGGGAGTTTGGAGGGGGAGGTTAGAGGGCACTAGTGACTTCTGGCCTTCTTTAAAACATAACTCTTATAAATAATCTATATTCCAGAGGTTTAAAAAGAATCCCAGTTTATACTTAAACTTATTCATTAGAAAAATGGAGTCAGAAGCCCAGCAGCAGAGTGGGGCTATCCTGTTTATTAAATCGAGTGTAACATGTATTATTACCTGCCCTGTGGGCGGCTTGCGTATGTGTGCACCCGTTGCAGGAGCTCCTGACCCTCAGAGACCGAGTTCGGGCTTTGGAGGCCAGGGTGGCTGAACTGGAGGAGCTAAGGGAGGTAGAGAGATATGTGGATGAGACTTTCTGGGACACTGTAGTATCCCACCTCCAGTCTGAGAGCCCCAGTGCTCTTAAGGAGGATGAAAGTCTCAAGGGAGAGCACTCAATGGGAGCAGAGGAAACCATCCCGTAGTTGGGACCCTCCTCCCAGAGGATGTTGTGGTATCCTCTCGCACTGAGGATACCTCTGAGGGGAGGAATGCCAGTTCGGAAGAGGCAGGTGTTAGTAGTGGGTGATTCGATCGTTAGAAACATAGATAGTTGGGTTTGTGATGACCGGGAGAACCGTATGGTCACTTGCCTGCCTGGTGCGAAGGTTGCGGATCTCTCGAGGCATCTAGATAGACTTATGTAGTGCTGGGGAGGAGCCGGTGGTCGTGGTACATGTAGGTACCAATGACGTAGGGAAGGGTAGGAGAGATGTCCTGGAGGCCAAATTTAGGCTGCTAGGAAAGAGACTGAAATCCAGGACCTCTATGGTGGCATTCTCGGAAGTGCTTCCAGTTCCACGTGCAGGGCCAGGTAGGCAGGCAGAGATTCAGAATCTCAATGCGTGGATGAGACGATGGTGTAGGGAAGAGGGGTTTGGATTTATTAGGAACTGGGGACACTTTTGGGAGAGGGGGAGCCTGTACAGGAAGGATGGGCTCCACCTAAACCAGGGTGGAACCAGACTGCTGGCACTAAACATTAAAAGGCCGTAGAGCAGTTTTTAAACTGAGAGATGGAAAGCCGATTGGTGTGGAGATGCACGTAAATCGGAGAGACTTCTCTTAGAGGAGAATCCATTGATAGAGATTCTCTAAGCTGTAGTCAGAAAGAGAGGAGGAGAGGGCAAACCATGGGCCAGAGCAGACAAAAAACTGCGTACAAAGGAATCCAATGCATCAGGAAGGGCAGACAAATAAGCAGTGGCAAATTTTTAAAGTGCTTCTACACAAATGCTAGGAGTCTGACTAATAAGATGGGTGAACTAGAGTACCTAGTATTAAATGAGGAGATTGACATAATAGGCATCACTGAAACCTGGTGGAACGAGGAAAATCTGTGGGACACAATCATGCAGGATATAAAATATATCGAAAGGATAGAGCAGGCCGGGTGGGTGGCGGAGTGGCACTGTATGTGAAAGATAATGTAGAATCAAATGAAATAAAAATATTAAATGAATCAACATGTTCAATAGAATCGCTATGGATAGTAATTCCATGCTCCAAAGGGGATCCAGTAGATATAGTATACTTAGATTTTCAGAAAGCCTTTGACAAGGTCCCTCACCAAAGGCTCTTGTGTAAATTACATGGCCATGGGATAAGAGGAAGGTCCTTTCTTGGATTGAGAACTGGTTAAAGACAGAAACAAAGGGTAGGAATAAATGGTAAATTTTCAGAATGGAGAGGGTAACTAGTGGTGTCCCACAAGAGGTCAGTCCTAGGACCAATCCTGTTCAACTTATTCATAAATGATCTGGAGAAAGGGATAAGCAGTGAGGTGGTAAAGTTTGTGGATGATACCAAACTGTTTAGGATAGTCAAGACAGAAGCAGACTGTGAGGACTCCAAGAAGATCTCACCAAACTGAGTGATTGGGCAACAAAATGGCAAATGAAATTTAATGTGGATAAGTGTAAAGTAATGCACATCGGGAAAAATAACCCCAACTATACGTACAGTATGATGGGGGCTAATTTAACTACGACAAATCAGGAAAGAGATCTTGGAGTTATCGTGGATAGTTCTCTGAAAACTTCCACACAGTGTGCAGCGGTCAAAAAGGCAAATAGGATGCTAGGTATTATTAAGAAAGGGATAGAAAATAAGACCCAGAATATCTTACTGCCTGTATAAAACTATGAGTACGCCCGCATCTTGAATACTGTGTACAGATGTGGTCTCCTCACCTCAAAAAAGATATTTTGGCCTTGGAAAGGGTTCAGAAAAGGGCAACTAAAATGATTAGGGGTCTGGAACGGGTCTCATATGAGGAGAGGTTAAAGCGACTGGAACTTTTCAGTTTAGAAAAGAGGAGACTGAGGGGATATGATAGAGGTGTATAAAATCATGAGTGGTGTGGAGAGGATAAAGAAAAGTTATTTATTAGTTCCTAAATAGAAGAACTAGAGGACACCAAATGAAATTAATGGGTAGCAGATTTAAAACAAATAAAAGAAAGTTCTTCTTCACACAGCGTGTAGTCAGCCTGTGGAACTCCTTGCCAGAGGAGGCTGTGAAGGCTAGGAATATAACAGAGTTTAAAGAGAAGCTAGATAATTTCATGGAGGTTAGGTCCATAAAAGGCTATTAGCCAGGGATAAAATGGTGTCCTTGGCCTCTGTTTGACAGAGGCTGGAGAGGGATGGCAGGAGACAAATCGCTTGATCATTGTCTTCGGTCCACCCCCTCTGGGGCACCTGGTGCTGGCCACTGTCGGCAGACAGGATAGTGGGCTAGATGGACCTTTGGTCTGACCCGGTACGGCCGATCTTATGTTCTTATGTTCTTAAGTATATAACAGGCGATCGCACCACCGATTGACTGCGCGCGCAGCGCTGAGTAGTGACATCGTCGTCCCCACTCTCTGGCTAAGCTGGCATTACACAGGGACGCTTACTGTGGCAAACGCTCATGAAAATTGTTTTCAGTAAAATTCATAAATGCTTAAATATTAGTTTTTTAAAAATCATAAAATGTGATTGTAATGGAATTTTCTCGCGGAACCCTTATTTTCACTTAGCGAAACCCTGGGGTTCCATGGAACACCATTTGGGAAACACTGCTGTAGATTCACACACCAAGTTCCCAAGCAAGATCCAGGGAAAGTGAGAGTGGAAAAGGCAACAAACAATCTAGTAGGACATTCTGTTCATGCCTCACCGACTGCCAGGAGAGAATGAATCTAGATTCCTATGAATTCTGAGCCATTGTAGTGACTCATGTCATGAGGCTCCAAACGCTTCCCTTGGGATAATCACCCTCACATCTCAGCACAGATGTGGCTCTGTTTATATACTGAGGGTACGGCTAGACTGCGAGGATCTATTGGAAAAGATACGCAAAATGCGCTCCGCATTTTGCGTATCTTCTTCCGATACTTTTGACAGAAGAGGCTTTTCTGAAATTTGGCCCATCTAAAGTGGGCCAAATTTCGGAAAAAAACCCCTTTGGAAAGCCCCTTCTTCCTCGTAGAAGGAGGAATACAGGGGCTTCCAAAAGAGCACATTTGCTCTTCTGCAAAAAAAAGCAGAAGAGCAAACGCATTCCCTGGACACGGCGGAGTTTTTTGGGGATGCCTCCAGTATCCCGACCCCCCCCCCACAGTCTAGCTGTACCCTCAGAGGGGGTGTTGCTATTGACAGATGACACCCTGTGTGGCTCTGCTCAGTTTTTTATCAGGTGCATTGCGGTAGGACCCCAGGACCTCCATAAGTACTAGACCCAATTGTGCTAGGAGCTGTATGAACAGCTCAGACAGCCCCTATCTCAAGAAGACAAAAACAAGAGCACAACTAACAAAACAAACACAAAGGGAGTGTGACTGGGATAGTGCACAGGAGTAAAGTGACCTAGTTGAATGCAGAACATAGGAACATATGAACAGCCACACTGGGTCAGACCAAAAGATCATCTAGCCCAGTGTCCTGTCTTCCAACAGTGGCCAATGCGTAGTACCCCAGATGGGATGAACAGAAGAAGGAATCATCAAGTGATCCACCCCCTTTCACCCATTCCCAGCTTCTGGCAAAACAGAGGCTAGGGAAACCATTCCTACCCATCTTGGCCAATAAGTACTAATGGACCTATCCTGCATGAATTTATCTAGCTCTTTTTTTTGAACTCTGTTAAAGTCCTGGTCTTCACAAAATCATCTGGCAGGGAGTTCCACAGGTTTACTGTGTGTTGTATGAAGAAATATTTTCTTTTGTTAGTTTTAAACCTGCTATCTATTAATTGCATTTGATGACCCCCTAATTCTTATGTTATGGGAACAAGTAAATAACTTTTCCTTATTTACTTTCTCCACACCAGTCATGATTTTATAGATCTCTGTCACATCCCCCCTTAATCTCTTCTTTTCTAAGCTGAAAAGTCCCAGTCTTTTTAACCTCTCCTCATGTGGCAGCCACTCCAAACCCCTAATCATTTTTGTTGTCCTTTTCTGAACTTTTCTGGGCAGGCATGTCCTTTTGTTGCCAGGGAATTTATTTTGTTGTCCCCAACAAAAGGGGTGAGATACACTGGAGATGTACAATTTTAGGTACAATATATACATTGCATTACTTAAATAAATACAAGTCACCCATACGGAACAGCCCTTCAGCCTAAGCATTAATAGCTGATTGGTTTTCTGTAAGCATTGAAAAAGGGGCACATCTTGGGAGGGGATCCAGAGGTAGAGCAGGTATTGTCATGTTGGGTGGTTCAATCAGGGATTCTCTGCCTTCTTGTGGCAGAATATCCTGGCATAAATGGGGAATGGGTGTTTATGGCACTGAGAGTGGCTTGCTTCCCACGGTGCTGTTGGGACTTGATGTCTTTCCAGGGAACAGAACAGCAATGAGTCAAGCCCCTTCCCCCCTCACTTGTCATCCCACAGTTCAAAGCCATGGGCTATTCAATTCCATTTCCAAATGAGGAAGGCTCTTCTGCCCACCAGTGGTTGAGGCAGCATGACAGATGATCCAACGCTGTAGCCTCAAACCAAGGCTTTCCTAAAAACGGCTTTATGTGCTCCCCACAAGGTACCCAGTGACTGATACACCATTAGAGACCGCCTGTACTCTGAAAGCATATTTCTGGGCTTCAGAATGTCTGCTGTCTGGAACAGAGAGTCTGTCCAGTGGAAAGGCATTAGAATATAGAGGTGGCAAATACACAAGTGGAACCTCATCTGTTCCTGTTTTTCTAATCCATTAATGCTGATCGTTATCACTCCGGATTTAATAGCTGAGTGCCAAGGTGAGATCTCAGTTTACTAAGATTTCAGTTCTTTTACAAAGGACATTCAGACTTTACTATTAGGAGCTACTGTGATGCTACTCCCAGCTTTGACCTGGAGCTTTGGGCAAGTTTCTTCCCCTTTCTATGCCTTCAGTTTCACCATGTCTAAAACAGAGATTCCAATGCTTAGCTTTCTTTGTGATCTGTCTGGAGACTTACAGACGGAAAGGGCTGTATAAGAGGTCAGTGTCATCTCTCTTTGCTTCTTAACGTTCAAAAACAGACAGTCATTTGCCAATTAAAAATGCACAGAAGCAGGGAAATGTGGTGCTCTTCTCGAAAGTACCGTGAGACCTCCCTCTTGTTTATGTAATCTGCTGCAAGTGCAGGCAGAGCCATAGTGACAGCTATACAACATGACTGCATTACATTTTGAGCCCTGCCGAGCCAATAAAAGCTTCAGGAGAAAGAGCTGGATTCCATTCCTTCTCATGTATTCTGAACAGAATTGGTAACAAAGACCCATGGGTGGCCAGTTAATGCAGGCAAGGGAAGGCACATCCTTCCCAAAATTGCCTACATGCCCCAGCTGCCCAGGAAGGCTAGGGGTGGGGGTGGCATGGCAGTCTGGCTTCCCCAGCCACTGCAGAGGGCTGGGGTTAGAGTTGGGGCTAGGGCCCTGGCACAGCAGCCTCGGCCCTCCAGGTGGCCAGGAAGGATCAAGCTGGAGGTTGGCTTCAGGGGCCGAGCCTCGGATAGAAGGGGCTGGGCTGGGGCTTGCCTTCCTGAGCTGGGCCTTCACCTGCTGCCCATGCAAACACCTGACTGCGGGGATAAGCTGACATCACAGCCTGAAGGAGATTGAGTTGAATGGTTGGGTCTGTGAGCAGCAGATTTTGGCCTGCTGAATCTTTATTCATATAGATGATGCCGGCCCCAAAGACGATGCTCAATTTGCATCTTAAAAAAAAAAAAAGTCAACTGAAAAACATACCAAGCTGTTGTTAAAAGAGCTGCAATTGACAATGGAGCACTTTTGACCAAAGTCCATGAGCAGAATAAATGCAAAACAATTTTTGCAAAATTATCTTTCAGAGAAGAATCGTGGTATAAGCTAATTAAATGATATTTCCATGGTTTGCTTTTATTTTTCTATTAAAAAACAAACTCCAAGTTTTGATTGCTTTCACTTGGACTAGCCAGACGTGCTGTGCATTGTGAGGAAAGGTATCCACATCTATCCCTGAGTATTTTCTCTCCGAAAAGTGGATGGGTCAGAGTGTCTCCTGGTGTAAACCACCAAAATGCATTGAACTCTTTGCAGCTGAGCCTGTTTAGCCTGGTGAAAAACCAGGGTGGCAGTCAGACTTGCCAGGCCTCTGAGCAAGGTTGCAGGGGGGTCAGCTCCATGCTCTTGGAAGGGGTGAGGCCTCAGGCAGAAAGGGCAGGGCAGGGTAGCTGTCATGATCGTAAGAGATGGCCAGCAGTCTGGGGACTAAGGGGTTAACTGTACCTAACTCAGGTAGAGTTGGCCAATAGGGATGTAGGTAGGAATTTCAAATGGGGGACAAAGGAATGTTTGTTTTTTCCCTCCTTTGTCTCTGGGTAGTTTCTCTTTAGCTATTGAAGGGGACAGGATGTCTCCCTCTAAGAAAATACTCTTCACAGTCTGTAAGTAGGATAAAGTTAGATAAATCCGTTAGGTTTTATTGTTTTATGGTTTGTGAAATAGGATCTAGTGCCTGTGCATTTAAAAATGGGGTTTGCTCTCCTTTGTAACTAAGTTCCTGGCCCATGGTAAATTTCTCCTCCATGGTTGTGCCATTGGCATTCGGAAAGGATGCTAATGAGACATTAGTACAAATCCGCAGGATTTAAATATCCCCGCGCATTTCATTACATAACTGCCTGCTCTGGGTTTTGCCGAGAAAAGCCAGTCTAGATCACGCGATTTTCGGAAAATAAGTTTCGGAAGATCCCTTATTCCTTCCTTGAAAGTAGGAATAAGGGCTCTTCCGGAAAAGGGCTATTTTCCAGAAAATCGTGTCAGACTCGGCGCTTTCTCCGCAAAACCCCGAGCCGGAAAAAAGCGGCAGTTATGTAAATGCAAATGCCGGGGATATTTAAATCCCCATGGATTTGTATTCTGGCGTCTCATTAGCATCCCTTTTCCGAAAGGGGTGCCAATGTAGACACAGCCCATGAGTATATTATTTTGTTACTGTTCCATCTAGTCATTATGCTTGCAACAGGAATATTGTGGTGATAATAAAAGTTCTTTTTCTCTTTTCTTTTTATTAACCTGGTATTGGTTAATTTTTGTGTCCTGGTTTGTACTTTAGGGGTGAGATTTCCCAAGGAGTCTCTCCCTGGTTGCTTTATTAATATTTGGGTGGTGGCAGCAGAGATTTTATCCCCAAAATCTAGGTTGTTAAGATTTTTTGGGGGGAAGTTTTATACCAAAGCCTGGTAGATAAGGTTTTGGGATACTTTTGCTGGCCCCCACTTCTGCATTGATCGTGCCAGAGTGGGGAAGGAGCCATGACAGTAGCCTCAGTTCCTGTTTGGAGCATGCTACATGGGGTTTTGGTGATGATTTAGGGTCCAAGTCTCTGGCTGCCACTACTGCTGTAGTGGCAGCAGCATGGTTGTGGATGAGATCCGTGGGCCTTTTAAAATTGTTGTATGCCCCCCTTGTTGGTGGGCCTGTGAAAGCCTTAATCCAATGTTTTCTTCTTCCCATTCGACTCTAAAAATGTTCCACAACTTTTGTATTCTAGTGGAAGCCAAGAGTTCAAGTGACTTTTCCTCTCTATTTAACAAGGCCCAAAGCTGTGGGAGGAATTGGCTTGTTTTGGACAGGCTATGCTGACATTTTATAATTTATTAGTCTGGACTATATAAATTGAGCCAGCTCCCCCAGGACATGTTGAAAAATGAGATGCTGTATTTCAGGTGTTTATCCTGGGGAACAAATAAATAAGCAGAGAAACAGAAACCTCATGAATTTTTTAAAGAGCTTATCAACATCTTTAAAAAAAAAAGGGGGGGGGAATATTTATCAGATCTGCATTCTCTGCACTCCCCCTTCCCCCTCCCATTTTAATCTTTTAAGCCTCTTGCTTCCAGCTTTAATCCACGCGGCCCACTCCAAATAATCACAAAAACAATAGCAATATGTGGAAGAAAGCAACAATCATTCTAAGAGCTGTGTTAGCCCAAGTCAGGCAGCTGCTTTCCCAGAACACACTCTCTGATGCTTAACCCCACCAATGTTCTTTTTTAATCTCTCCTTGTCCAGGTGCAATTTATCAAGTAAACATTTTTATAGGGAATGTCTCTGCATTACAATATTTGCTAGCTGCTGCTTCTTTTCGTTTTGTTTGTTGCTGTTTTGCAGGATGGATTTCTTCCTGGGACAGGAAAAGGCCCCCCTGTGGCAAGTTGCCCTAGGCATGGATCCTGCACCAGACCCACACAGAAGGATCCTGGTTACTGTACAAAGCCAGGTTGCCGCTAATGGAGCGCTGAGAGGCAAAATGGCATGCCTGTGGACCAGATGGCAGGAATCCTGGGACAAAATTTAATTGGGCAATATATTAACAGCAAGGGTGTATTTTAATGCTGTTTATAGCAAAGAACTGAGTAATTGGCTACCATGTTGTGAAAGAACTGCCGTCATGTCCAGAATTCTTCAGTGTTCTCTAGACACTCTGCAAACGTACCAGCACTGAGAAGATCCTCTTCCTACCCCAGTGCATTCCACATACTGCCCAGCCTTCTCACAGACTAATAGGGCAGCAGTGAGAAAACCCATTTAATTCCATTCTTACTAGCATTTGACTTCAATTATTATTCCTGTTTATCTGTGCTGTTGCAGAGTCAATGGATCAGGGCCCCATTATACTGGGTGTCTCCTTAGCAATAAGTGAGGTGGCAAAGTTGCAGGAACAAGATCTTTATTATACCTGCCAAGAAAACAGTGCTGCACACTGCACCACTACAGGCTGGATATGAGCAGCTTGCCTCCAGTTGGTAGTCCTGATTTGCTGGTGTTATATCACACTAGATCACTCCTGAAACTTACTTCTCTTTCTCCAGTTCTTTGCATCATATTAAACTTTGAGCCTAACAAACATGGGGGAAAAGAGAGAGCGTTCCCTCCCCAGAAAGCTTTGTCTAAGAAAACTTGATCATTTTAAATTGAACTCCTTAGCTTTCATTCACCCACAAGGAATTGAGGAGAATTTGACCATGTGAAAATTGAGGGCACAATTTTAATATCCTTGGAGAAAACTGTATCACGCTGATGGGCAGAACTGAACCTGGGACCTCTGAAGCTTAGAGTGCGAGTCTCTACAGCTTGAGCAAAAAGCCAGTGGACGCTCTGTTAAGGCTGTAGAGCAAACACATTCTCTCTCTCTGTAAGTGGTCTAAGTGCCACTCCAGGGGATACACAAATTGTGTATGTTATTTCAATTTTATTTCAAAATAGGCTATTTTGAAATTTGGTGCGTCTACAAGGTGCCAAATTTCTAAATCACTATTTCGAGACATACCTTATTTGTTGTGAAACGAGGTTTACACGTCCATTATTTTGAAAATTATTTTGAAATAGTGGACACATTCCTTGGTTGCATGGTAGCTATTTAGGAATACCTCTGGTATCCCAAAATAGCCTTGCCGTCCAGACATACCCTGTCTGTATTATATCTCCTGAAGTCATTGGGTCCTGACCTTGCCAAGTGTCATGTTTTGCAGCTCTTTCTTGCCCTCCTATGGATGGACACTATTGTTCTATAGTGCCCACTGAATAGCAGTGGAAGTTTTGCCTGGCAACCCAGCTGGCAAAGTTCAGACAATATCTTTGGCCTTTGTGCTCTTCCTGCTGGTGCTATAGTACATTTTAATCAACAATCCTGTTTCCCCAGGCCAGCCAGGCTCCTGCCCCTACAATCAGATGGATCAATTGAAATAAATTGTTCATTTTAAGATAGCTCAGAAATACAAGAAAAGAAAAATCCAGAGCTGCCAAAGAGGGAAGGCAAAATTGATAAGGGAAAGATGCATTGGAGAGAAGCAGATAAATGGCATAGGGACTGTGATTGCTGGATGATTTATTCAATAGTTACTATGCATAACAAATTGGAAGTCAATGGTCCATTCAAGTGCAAAAAAAGTATTGACAACTGGCTCCCAACTTGCCCCTCCAAACCTGGAAGTGCATTTGACAGTGTGTGAATGATGTTTAACAAAAGATTAATTAATTTATTCCAGGAGCAAATCACCCCTCCAACTCTTGTTTCCTAGTCCAGGGCAAATAAGCAAATAGCACCAGTTGGCCATTAGGCATGGAAATCCCAACAGGCAAGTGTATCCCATTTTCCCTTCCTTTCTCTGACATTTTAATGTCTAGCTGCCAAGAGCCAACAGACTGCTTACTCTGGGAACACAGGTATTAAATAAACTCAACAGCATAGTCAGTGTGTTTATAAGAACATAAGAACGGCCATACTGGGTCAGACCAAAGGTCCATCTAGCCCAGTATCCCTGTCTTCTGGTAGCAATCAATGCCAGATGCCCCAGAGGGAGTGACAAGCACAAGGAATCATAAAGTGATCCCTCCCCTGTCACCCATTCCCAGCCTCTGACAAACAGAGGCTAAGAACACCATCCCTTCCCATCCTGGTTAATAGCTATTGATGGACCTATCCTCCATTATTTTATCTAGTTCTGTTTTGAATCCTGTTAAAGTCCTGGTCTTCAAAACATCCTCTGGCAAGGAGTTCCACAGGTTGACTGTGTGTTGTGTGAAGAAATACTTCCTTTTGCTGGTTTTAAATCTGCTACCTATCAATTTCATTGGGTGATCCCTACATCTTGTGTTCTGGGAGCAAGTAACAACAAGATTGCAAACCCAGTCACAAAGAGTGGAGATTTTGCAGAGCCTTTGGGCATTGCTTAGTTAAAACTACACATAAAGCCAACTTGGTTTCTTTGAGCTTTTGGTATATTTAGCACAGACAGGACTCAGGGAGGTATGAAATTCAGAAGCACCAGAGGTTCCCCTCAGCCAGGCATCTAGGTGTTTGGATACTTATTGGGAGCTCAGGTCCAAGTAAGATGTATAGTGCTTCCTTCTTCTTGCCAGACCAAAAATGCCATGGGAACAGCTTGTTTTGGGAGATCCTTTGAGAGCTTATCTGGGTTTAAACCAGCGGTTCCCAGCCTTTTCCAGATGGGGACCCATTTTGACAATTCAGGAAGACTTGGTGACCCAAGGCAATTCAAAAACGTGGGGCGGAGGAGGCAGAGCCATCTGGGGAGACACTTGGTGACCCTTTTGAAATGTAATGGTAACCCATATTTAGGTCCCAACCCATAGGTTGGGAAACCCTGGTTTAAATGAACCTTCACCCTAGCTGTGTGGGTGAGGTTGTCCCCTGCAGAAAGTGGATGGAAGAAGTATGTCCCCATGGATGCCTCATTCATGTCAGCAACACACCCCCAAGATATAGAGGGGGAGTGGCTGGTGTCAGCCAGAGCTCTCTCTAAGTGACACTGTCCACCCAAGGGCAGCAGGTTTGCATTATTTTTGGTGGGGCCCAGAATGGATCCAAGTCCCCTCCCCCCGCCACCTGCCTAAGGTTCTGGGAAGGAATTTGGGTGCCGGGTGTGGGCTCTGGGCTGGGGAAGAGGGTTGTGATGCGGGAGGAGGTGAGGGGTATAGTGTTTACCTTGGGCAGTACACATAATCAACGTTTGGAAAGAAGCACTTTAGACACATTCAAGTGAGTGTATGGAGAGGGTTTCATGTCTGGTTTGTTGGGTCAGGACATGAGAGGACTCTATGCTTGTAAAACTGAATTGGCTCTTTATTAAGAGAACTATTTATAAAAGTGCTGAAATACCAGGTATATTGAAGCCATGTGCATACAGCCTGACTTTGTGGTGCTTTGTTCAAAATCTTCCCTCCTGAAACCTGTGCTCCTCCTTCCAAACTCCATGTTCCTCTAAGTTTTATGCAGGTTGTTACAAAGCGGATTAACGCACAGGCCTTTTGCTGCTTGCAGTTAGGGATAAGATTCTTTTCATATGTGTTCATTTTTTTTAATTGTATCCTTTGGTATATATGGTTGTGACTATTTTCTTCCACTATTTGATCTGAGGAAGTGGGTCTGGCCCACGAAAGCTCATCATCTAATAAACCATCTTGTTAGTCTTTAAAGTGCTACATAGTCCTGTATTTTGGATAAGATTCAGGGACTCAAGTGAAATAAATCTACAGGCATTTCAGTCTATCCCCTTGTGTGGGATTTGTATAAATCTGCATTATGAGATGAGATCTGTCCATACGGACATGTGAATTATAGAACTAAATGACTTTAGGATTATTCCACAAACATCTCAGTTTGTTAAAAATATTATGCACAAAGTTTTACTGAACCTTTTCAAAATTCTGTGCAATGGCTTCAGCTTGGGGGCATTCGGTAAAGTCAAAAATAGGCAAATTTCTCTGGGAAAAAAAACCATTGTGAATAATCCATCTCATTCTCATCAGGACACAGTGGAAAAGGGGAGGCTCCTTTCACTCCTGTTCACACTGAGCCTCCTTTACTGCAGCCCCCTCCATTTCATGAGTCACCCAAACTTTTAAAGAACGAGCCAGAGTCAGAGAGATGCAGCTCCATAGTGCAGTGCTAAGTGGAGATTTTAAATAGATACTCCTTTAAAATTGTCAGGTGGCCAGTGTTTGAGTGGACAGAAACTCAGGGAGAGCAGGTGATCCACTGCATAGGACAGTGGAACTGAGGAAATCTAGGCTTTATTCCCAGCTCTGCCAGTGACCTGCCGTGTGGCCTGCAGCAAGTCCTTGTACTGTTCTGTGTCTGTTTCTGCACCTGTTTCTTTTCGGGATTGCTCTAACCCAGGGGTGGGCAATAAGCAGGACCCAGCTCACTACTGGTGCTTCATTTACCTGGTAAAACAAAAGGAAAAACTATGTAGCACTTTAAAGACTAACAAGATGGTTTATTAGGTGATGAGCTTTCGTGGGCCAGACCCACTTCCTCAGATCATCTTCTGGAAGAGAATTGGCATGACCATATATACCAAAAGAATACAATGAAAAAAGTGAACACATTATTAAACTGACAAATCAGATTTAGTACAGAAGATGGGGTTTACCTGGGCTATTGGCACTTTATTTACCTGGCCCTCCACAGGTACAACTGCTTGAAGCTCTCATTGGCTGTGGCTCGTCATTCCTGGCCAATGGAAGCGGTGGGAAGTGGTGTCCTGGTCCGTGCTGCTCCCCACAGCTCCCGTTGGCCAGGAATGGCAATCCATAGCCAATAAGAGCGTCAAGCAGCCAAACCTGCAGGGGGCCAGGTATATAAAGCACCAGCAGCCCGCCAGGGGCTAACCCTAGTGAACTGAATCGTGTATTATTGCCCATCACTTCTCTAACCTGTAGCCTGGTTCTCCTCCTCTTCTTTGTTCCTCTCTACAGCTGGTCTCCTTCCTGTCCTTTCACACCGTCTTGCCACTTTTTGGCACAAGAGTCTTCTCCACAACAGATCCCGGTGTCTCCCTGCCTCTTTCCAAACCTCATTGGCAAACATTTCTTTTTTCCTCTGCTCTGCCTTTACTTTGTTTCTTAATTGCTCTCTTGCTCTCGCTTTGCTGCCATTGCGTATATAACCCTGTTCAGTTAAATGAAAAAGCAGCTTGCAATGGAGCTATTATGGGAGATACTATGTGTGGGGCCTGATTTTCTGATGTGCGATGCGTCCACTGCTCCAAAAGCAGGCCTTAAGCAAGCAAACCAGGCCCATAAATGGGAGGTTTCTGGCACTGCCAGTGACATGGAGTTTCACCTGGTCTCCGTGAAATCAAGTGCAACTGGGAAAAAGAGGAAACTCTTTCCTGGTCCAGAGAAACACTAAATATTGTAACAGTAAATCATCTCTGCCACAGGGCAATGAGAACACGGGAAGGAGCAGCTGCCAGTGAGTCATGCAGCTCTCCAGGAAAGGTTCACAATAAAGAGCTTTCCATGGAGAGTGATATTGCCATTTCAGGCGTTTTAATGAGTCCATTAAGAAAAATGAGGGCATGTGCGGTATGATGAGCCCTCTGGGAAAGTTAATTTAAGATGTGGTCTGCAAGAAAGGATTTTGGCTTGCCTGTGGGGGTCCGTGGCATCACATTTACTTTCTGTGGCATCAGATGATGAACAGGGAAGCCAATCCAAACATGCAAATGAGATACAAGGTGCCCTGCTTTGAAGTGCCTGTGAGTGGCTGGATTCCTCCTTTGTCTTGGCATCTGGTTTACAGCCTACTGCTGTTAGCACTTCTGTGGTGGGCCCAACTGGAAGGAGGTGTGAATGAATCAGGCTCTCACTTGCCACCTCTGTAACTACGGGCAGATGGGGGCCCTGAGGCTCCACACTTGCATGGTCAAGCTGTGAGGAGCGGCAGGGTGTGTAAATGTACTCTTTAGTGCAAATAGAGGCAACGCCTGGAAACGTGTCAGGTTAAGTGTTGATCTCTCTGTGCTGTGTAATTTGACTCCAAAGCCCCGTTCCAGTACTCAGGGTTACAAATGGGTGGGGGTGGATGGTGAGCAGTGTATGACCATCTGAGGAGACATGCTCTTAGCTACGCACTCCCTCCTTAGTTCTCTTTCCTGCTACTAGCAGCCTGGTGGCGGGGTTCCTCCCAGCCTCACAGATCTTCCCTATGCATTCATCACTTCATCTGCATCCGTCTGGGGAAGATCACTGAGGTGTGCCCATGTCAGTCCTCACAGCCAGGCCGGTGTGGGGAATCTCACACTGCCTTTCTTCTCAGGACACAGCAGCCCCAGTAGGATAGCAGCCAAGGTCATAGGCAGGACCGCGAGTGGAACAGCAACCTCTCTTCTGATTCCCCAGGAGCAGGAAGTGTGCCATGCTGAACGCAGGCCGACAGGACAATGATGCCCTGCTGGAGAGGAGGGAGATGGAACAAAGAAATAGGCAGCCATGTTGGCTAATGGATTCAGTGGGAGGCAAGGAGAAGCCTGGAGCCCCTCAATCAGGCGAGTTCCCATTTGGCAGTGAGAGTCTAAGGACGGGAAGCAAATCTGAAAGCAAGACAAAGGGCAGAATCTCTGATGTTTTTCATAGGGGAATGCAATCCTCTAGGGCTCAAAGCGCTATACCTCCTCCTTTCTCCCAATCTTCCTCCACAGTAATGGTGGCCTCTACAGAACAGTGTTGCTGCAAGCGGTGGCTGGAAAGGAAGCAACATTGCAGGGGGGACAGTGGGAAAGTTCAGAGGTAGATAATGGAGCCAGCACAACAGATTTGTGGAATCCCCTTAGCACCACTAATGCATCTTTGTTGTGTTTAAGGAATTCACCAGCTGGTGGAAGGACAAGAAACTGACCCATGTTAAGCCAAAGGTGATTTTAAAAATATCATTGGAAACCAGCCCTTAAATGAGCCTTCCTTTTCTTGGAATCAGAGGAACGTAGAGAACATACAAACAGCCATACTGGGTCAGACCAAAGGTCTAACTAGCCCAGTATCCTGTCTGCCGACAGTGGCCAATGCCAAGTGCCTGAGGGAATGAACAGAACAGGGAATCATCCAGTGATTCCTCTCCTGTCATCCATTTCCACACTTTCACAAACAGAGGCTAGAGTCAACATTCCTCCCCATTCTGGCTAATAAGTATTGATGGACCTAACCTCCATGAATTTATCTAGCTCCATGGGCACCAACCGGTTGATTGCGATTGACTGGTTGATCGCGAGGGCTTGACCAGTCGATCGCAAGGCGTTTGGGGGCCCTCCCATTTTCCCACCACCACCAAGAAGCCCCACTATCTACCTCCAGTGAAAATTGAGGTAGTGCTGGCTTCCTGCAGGGTGGATGGAAGTCCTGCAGCTGCGCGCCACTTCCGGGGGTTCCAGAAGTGCACTGGCTGTTCCCCTCCCTCAGGTCTGTGGCGTGCCAGAACTTGTGGGGTGGGGTGGTCCCCAGAGGAGGTGTGTGCCGGGGCTTCCCTCCTCTGTGGGAAGGGGAGTTGGCCCTGGAGGAGGCGCTCATGGGGGCTTCCCTGCTCCGTGGGGGTTGGGGAGGAGTCCTGGGAGGAGGCTGGTGCAGGGGACTCCCTGCCCCCACTGGCAGGGCCAGCTTTAGGAAGCGCGGGGCCCAATTCGAACCACTTTGGCGGGGCTCCCCCACCCCCCAACCAGGATTTTTTGTTGAGCAAAAAAAAAAAAAAAACCACACAACAAACCACAACCACACACAAATATCACATCAGAAGTAGATCTGATCAAAATGTAGTTGAACATTTTCAAAAAAAAATGCCATCCTTTATTATGCAAAATTTTACACAAAATTAAATCAGTTGCCTTAAGTGTAGGTCAAATATTTTCAATTGCAAACTATCAAATTTTTTCAATAAAGTTTAAAGTTTGATTTTTAAAAAGTTACCAGAGGGCGTTGCACTTTCTGTTACATTGATTTACTTTTTAAATAGCAAAAATTGAGTCTTTGTTAAGAAAGTGTCAGTTCTGTGGTCAAATTCCAGGCCTTAGTGATTTCAGCACCAATGATTTCACTAGGTAATATGGTACCTCACCACCATTGCCTCCTTTGCACTGCTCTTCAACATATTGCCTGCATGTTGAGTCCAAGATCTGTCTAGACAAGATTTTATCAATGATTTTTGCTCAAGCGATCACTGAGACAAGACAAGGACTCAATTGATTCTAGTCAGCTCTGCCTTTAAACACTGGATGTAAAGTGTCAGATATAATTGAGGACTCCCAAATAGACTCTACACCACCAGAAATAAAACCTGTTTCCATCTTCTGTGACTTTCAGTTAGATGTGACTCACTATCCTCTGCTTAGTGTTCAAGTTATGGTAGACCCTAAGCCCAGTCATATTAAGTTCAGGTCTTTTAATCATACAATATGGATAACAACATTTCATTCTCCCAGCTCCAAGTCTTAAGTGAATTTCAACCCAAAAGAGCCAAAATTGATCACCTTGACACAGCAAGTGTGTCTACTGATCTCTGTGGCAAAGTAAGTTGTCTATATAAGTAAGGTCTGCTCCTGAAGCCTCTTCCTACAGTTGATTAACAGATGGCAGTAGATAGCTCATTCAGACCACTGGCTGATAATAGTTAGTAACCCTGACCAGTCATTAACTCACCCTACTCTCCATTGTCTCTATGATTCTCTGATGACCTGTGACAAAAAAGGAGGGTGGAAAGGGAAACTGAAGGGAGAGACCTCTCTAAATTCACCAAAGAGCAGTATTGCCAAACCAAAATCACAAGGAACGCCTACACAGTTATGAGAATGGTCTACAAATCATAAGATATTTTAAAAATAAAACATGTTGGATTTTTATTGGCCTTTTGTTTGAGTATTTAGGGTTCATGTTTTAAAGCTTTCCTCCTTAGCTGTAAGGCCCAGTAGTATAGAGAACTTTTTTTAAATGAAAGCTGAGATTCCTACATAATCAACTGACTCCAGACCTTTAGAAAAACACCAAATGTTTTGAGACTCATGGTAAAACAATGGAGGAATTCTTGCCCACAGTATAAATAAAAAAAACAACAACAATATCTTCTCCACTAAACATCCTAATGAGATACTGCAGACGGTGAACTGAATTCAACAGCTCCTGATATGAACAGGTATCAACCTAGTTTTTCATATTTCAGATGGGTTACCAGGAATCAGATATGATAATATGAAATCTTTCCACTCTCAAGTCAGCATATTCACAAAGCACCTATAATTTTGATCCATTTTATAATATTTTTCTCCCAGGAGCAACTGACCCCTCTGGCCCCCTCACTATGCCACTGCCCCCCCTCCTGCAGATCTATCATCTTATGCATGTGCAAGATCTATGAGAGCTGTCCCATGAATCTGCAGTTAGTATCTGTGGCGCCTGCTTCTGGGTGGTGTCTCAATGCTGCCACATTCACCTCCAAAGCGGGGGCTTCCCAAAGCAGGCCCTTGCTGCTGACCCCCAAGGCATCCACAGGTCCAGTCTTCTTTCAATGGGCCCACTTCCCAGGGCTCATTGATCTTGGATCTGGCTTCCAACCCCCATCAGAACTACTGTGCCCTCCTGGCTTAGGAAAAGAATAAACAGGAGGATTAGAAATTAACCCACCCAGTCTCACGTCCCCTAGGGAGGGAATGAGCCTACATTAGTCATCTTCTGTGACTTCTGCCACTCCAGTTCTGGGCGCCACATTTCAGGAAATGTGGAGAAACTAGAGAAAGTCCAGAGAAGATCAACACAAATGTTGAAAGGTCTAGAGAACATGAGATATGAGGCAAGGCTGAAGAAATTGGCCTTGTTTACCTTGGAAAAGAGAAGACTGAAAAGAGACATGAGAGCAGCTTTCAAGTATCTAAAAGAGTATCATAAGGAAGAGGAAGAAAAATTGTTCTGCTTGGCCTCTGAGGTTAGGATGAGAAGCAATGGGCTTAAATTGCAGCAAGGGAGGTTTAGGTTGGACATTAGGAAAAACTTCCTGCCTGTCAGGGTGGTTAAACACTGGAATAAATTGCCTAGTGAGATTGTGGAATCTCCATCACTGGAGATATTTAAGACCAGGTTAGACAGACACCTGTCAGGATGAGCTAGGCAACTCAACTTTGGAAGCCCCAGGGGCCACACTGATACTTACAGAACATGCTGAGGGCCTCAACTTAAGTGTGGTTGCATATGCAAGCAAATATATACAAATAGCTTCTCTCACACTGACAGGCATGAATACAAAGATTAAGGCAAGACTACACAACACACAGGCCCCATTTAAGTCAGTTCTGCTGATATTAATAAAATGCAATATTTACCCGATTTCTACCCATGTGACAGCACTTTTCATGAGCAATGACAGTCCAAGAATTTAACTACTAAAACACATCAACAGAAGATCATTACACTGACTACTTTTTTGTTTTGGCTCCCACTCGCCGGCCACATGTTGATCCCCACATAAACCCAAACTGCACCGCGGGTCGCAAACAAACTGGCCGTGGGCAGCATACCAAGTTATTAATAAATATTTTTAAACCTTTACCTTTTCTCTCTGCTGCCATGTCTCCTCTCCTTGCTCCATCAGCTCCCCTGGTGCCTGCTGCCCCCAACTCCTCACCCTCCTCTGCTGTCCTGACTCCTGCCCTCTCACTGCCCTCAGCCCTCCTGCGACCTGCCCCCTCCACCAGCCATTCTCTCCCCTGTGCCCACTCCTCCAGTAGCCCCACTCTGATCATGTGAGCTACCCTCCTCATCCCCTAACACCTCCTCTACACACCTGCCCTGCCTCTCTCTCCTCTGGTGCTGGTCCTCCCTGCAGGTGTCTGCCCTTCTGCTTCACCCCAGAATCCCTGGCACCTGCACCTTCCTTACCCCCTGCACCCTCCTGGTGCCTCCCCTTCCCTTACTGCCCTTTGCCCTCTTTTTCCCTGATGCCCACCCCCTCACCACCCTCTGCCCCCGTTCCCCTCCTGCCCCTCTGTGCCCTCACACATGCCTTGCTCCATCCCCACCTTTCTCATGCCCACCCCTTCTTTCAAGCCTTCTCCCAGCACCTCCCCTCTAGCCCCAATGCCCTTCCCTCCTCTCCCAGCATCACCCTGTCCTCTCCCACTGACACCTCCTCCTGCCCTTGGCCCCTGGCATTTGTCTCTCCTGCACCCCTGTCTCTTGGTGCCTTCCCCTCCCCACCCAAGCCCCTTCTTCTTCCACCTCCCCTCCGCCCCTCTGCCTCCGCCCAAGCCTCTTCCGCCTCACCCCACCCCGCCTAAGCCCAAACTCCTTCCCTTCCCCCGCCCCGCCGCTGCCGCACAAGCCCATTCCCTACCTTCTGCCTTCCACGTTGCGGTTGCGGTGCCTGTGCTCAGGCCCCAGAGGCCGAAGCCGGAGCCAGCGAGGCCCCGCAACGTGGCCTCCCAGGACTTTTAAAATCCTGGGCCATGACGTCACGGCCCGTGCATACTCCCTGCCCACGTGCAATGCCGCACATGGGCAGCAGCTGGTGGCGAGGAGGAGCCGTGCATGGCAGGGGCCAAGGGGGACGCTCTGGGGGCGGGGTGGGAGGACGCACGGGGGGGCCGGGGCCCGCTCCGGGCAGAGCCGGGGGAGAGACCCAGCTCCACATATTGGTGGAGCAGGGCCCCAGCTCTGTAACTCGCCGGCCGGCACTTCTGGGTTCAGGGGTGCGGGGCCCCCTTAGGCGTGGGGTCCGATTCGACCAAATCAGTCGAATCGGCCTAAGGCAGGCCCTGCCCACTGGCACCCTGTCCCTTCCCCCCAGCACCCTGTCCCCTCTCTCCCGTTCCCCACTGGCACCCTGTGCCCTGCTGCAGAACCCTGCCCCCACCCGAGCACCCTGTCCCCTTCCCCTGTGCCCTGCTGCAGAACCCTGCCCCCACCCCAGCACCCTGTCCCCTGCTCCAGTACCCACTAGCACCCTTCCCCAGTACCATGTCCCCTGCTCCCACCAGCACAGTTGGGGCCACATTAGTGAGGCTTCGGGGGGGGGTTAGGAGGAGTATTTTTTGCATCTCCCTTATGTGGCCCCAACTGACTTTTCTGTGGGTCAGTGAACCCCTGACTCAAAACAGGTTCCCTGCCCTTCTCAGAAATAAAGACAATGCAGAAACTTTTTGTGTTTGACATAGTATTTTATTTAAAAAATGAAGCCTGGCCAACAACCCCCAAATTGGGGCCAACCCCCCATCTGGCCACAGCATTATAACACTCCTGCACCCCTCCAGACCATAGATCTGAGCCTATCATACACTGGAACCCCCTGCCCTGAGCACCTCACCTGTGGCTTGCTTAGTACCGCAACCTGACCCCAACACTCCCCAGCCTGGAGCCCCCTCACCGAGCCAGCATCCCCTTCTCCACCTTCTCCTGCATCCAAATTTCCTCCCAGAGCTTGCACCTCTCACCCCTTCCCACACCCAAATCCCTCATTCCCACCCCAGAGCCCACACATCCTGTCTCAACCCAGTGAGGGTACGCTAGATTGCAGGAGTTTTTCCAGGATTCCAGAGATATCTTGGAAAAACTCTTCCGCATCCAGGGATGCATTTGTTCTTCTGCTTTTTTTAGTGGGAGAGCAAACATGCTCTTTTGGTAACCCCTGTATTCCTTGTTCCACGAGGAATAAAGGGGATTCCAAAAGAAGGGGTTTTTCTAACATTTGGTCCAGTCTAGACAGGCCAAATGTTGGAAAAACCTCTTCCTACATAAGAATTGGGGAAAAAAAAGTGGCAGTGTAGAGTGTATAAGGGCTGGGGATAGCAAGTGATGGACAGGAGGAGAATAGAGAGGAAGGGGCTTCAAGGAAGGGGTGGGATCTTGGGGGAAGGATGGGGTGGTAGATCTTCACTTGTTCTAAGATTTAAAAAGTTATCTTGGGTGTAAAAAGGTTGGAAACCACTGATCTAGTTCTTTTTAGATCCCTGTTAAAGTCCTGGTTTTCACAACATCTTCTGGCAAGGAGTTCCACAGGTTGACTGTGTGTTGTGTGAAGAAAGAGGGTGCTTGTGGATGTCTTGGTAGTCAGGAGAAGTCAGAATAAAAGGAGGCTCACACATGCTGATATTCATTGCACAGAGACATGAGCAATATTCCCTTTAGTTTTCTCCACCCATGTGCAGAATACATTTTGTTATATGCACCAAGGAATGTGCAGATATATATCACCAATAGAAACACATGCTGCCAGCTGTGGATGGCTGTGGGTGCTCTTTAATCAGCTGGACAGTGTCTGAATCTCTTCTGGGTGGCCACCCAAGCACTCAGTTTACAGGGAACACTGGACACGAGATGTAATCACCTCTCTGTCATCTCATGGTGAATTCCCATGACTTGGATTTCTGATTCATTAGGTCTCATTTAATTGAGTGGCTTCCTAAAACCCAGGTGTAAACAGGATCCTGCTTTAATCAGCTAGAGGGAGACACGTGCCCATCCATCTGCATAATATGTTAACCCTCTGGCCTTTTCCAGCACATATCACCAGAGCTTCTCCAAGTGCTTATCCTATGATAATTAATTAAGCCTCAAATTATCTCCATTTTACAGCTGTGGAAGCTGCAGCACAGAGAGGCTAAATGAAATGCCCAGATTCACACAGGATGCCAGTGGCAGAGCCAGGAGTAGCAGCCACAGAGAACTGAAACCTCCTGGACTATTCTCGTCCCAATACCATCAACTGCCAAGTCTATTAGGCTAGTTTTACACTGCAATCCAGAGCAGCTGTGTCTCCAGCTGTGGAGGGCCTGTTACAGTAACACACATACACTGTTATTTCTGATATTCGGGGTTACTTCTCAAGGGAGAAAGGTTTGTGTGTTCAGATAAAATTGCCATCCACAGGGAAAACTTTAAACTAAACTTATCTGGGATCTTTTTACAGGTGCTCAGACAACCACGGGATATTACAGGTATTCAGATACTAGAAGATTTACCTGGGTCCTTAACTCAATAATTTTTTTATTTTCTTCAAGTAAATCATTGCTCTGGGGAGGGGCTGGAGATGAGGGGTTCACTATGTAGGCCACACCAGGGAGAGAGAGGACCACTCCAGCTCTCTCTCACCACGGCAGCTTAGGGCTAGGCGAGAAGCACCTCTCCATGGCTGCTGCAGCTCCAGCAGGCACAGCCGGGAGAGGGGTGCATGTCCCCAGGCTGGGTCAGGTCCAGGTTCATCTGCCACCTCTGCTCCCCAGCCAGAGTGAGGAATGCAGCAAACTGTGCACTTTCCTCTTGCACTCTGACAATAGGGAACAGCCAGCAATGTTCCTGTGGGGGGTAGGGTGGGGATAAGAGAGCTGCAGCCCCACTGCCTCCCTAAAGGGCACTGGAAGGATGGGAGGCTCAGCGCCGGGGCAATCCCATAAGGGCATCCCGAGCCAGTCCCTTTCACCTGTCTGGTGATTCTTTTTTCTGTATGGTTTTATATGTCCCTGTACACATGTGGGGAAGGGGAGCTTCAGGCCCTTTCCCCCCACACAACCAAACCCTTTCCTTATTTTAGTTTATGATAAGAGGAAGCTGCAAATGTGGTGGTCCTAGCTTGTACCATTTAGCAGGAGTTCTTGAACAAACAGACAGACTCACTCACCTCACAGACAAACTCTCTCAAATATACAGTAGATATGTATTTATGAAAAGGACATTTACTAATTTGTAGGGCCCCTAGATTAACAACTCATCCAGGCTACAAAACCCAGCCATCACTACATTAAATCCAATGAATAGTCCTGTGGCACCTTAGGGCACGTCCACACTAGGACATTATTTCTAAATAACTTATTTCAAAATAATAACTCCCGAAATAACTATTTAGAAATAAGCTTATTCCCTCAGGAAAGCAGGAGTACAGATTTCCAAATAGCTAGCCTGTTATTTCAAAATAACAGGCTTGGTAGTGTGGACACTGCGCTTACTATTTTGAAATAAGGGGAGTTATTTCGAAATAACTCCCTTATGTAGACCAGGGCTTAGAGACTAACAAAAATATATAGTATCATGAGCTTTCATGGGTAAAACCCACTTCCTCAGATGAAACTCCTCCAGATACAAACAGACATCATCTTTCTCTCCAAGTGCAAACAGATGAACATCATGCCCAATGGACTGAAAGTGAAAAATACATTACAATCAATGTACTACACTGAGTACAGTGAAAGATTATGCCACATACTCTCAAAGAAATTGGTCCAACTCATTTGAAGAAGTGGGTTTTACCCACAATAGCTCATGATACTGTATTTATCTTTGTTAGTCTCTAAGGTGCCACAGGATCACTTGTTGTTTTTAAAGTTACAGACTAACATGGCTCCCCCTCTGAAACTTTACTGCATTAAATCCAGTTAACCAGCCAGTAAGTCAAAGCTGCAAGATATCACATCCCACCATGCCTAAAGCCTCCCCCAAATCACAGGCAAACACGGAGGCTGTGTCTAGACTGGCAAGTTTTTCGCAAAATCAGCTGCTTTTGCGGAAAAACTAGCCAGCTGTCTACACTGGCCGCTTGAATTTCCGCAAAGCACTGACTTCCTACTGTAAGAAATCAGTGCTTTTAAGTGAAATACTATGCTGCTCCCGTTTGGGCAAAAGTCCCTTTGCGCCAAAACTTTTACTAGCAAAAGGGCCAGTGTAGACAGCTGAGATTTGTTTTCAAGAAAAGCCCGATCGCGAAAATGGCGATCGGGGCTTTTTGTGACTGCGTCTAGATTACACGGACGCTTTTCCGCAAAAAGTGCTTTGCGGAAAAGCATCCGTGTCAATCTAAACGCGCTCTTTCGAAAATGCTTTTAACGGAAAACTTTTCCGTTAAAAGCATTTCCGGAAAATCATGCCAGTGTAGACGTAGCCATAGTGTTTGAAGCCTGCCCTAAAGCCTGACAGATTTTGTGCTGTTTTGAACATAAGAACAGCCAGACTGGGTGAGACCAAAGCTCCATTTAGCCCAGTATCCTGTCTGCCGACAGTGGCCAATACATTGGAGATTTTGTGGGTAAAAACCATTTTGTTAGATGCATTGGTGTGGTGTTTTAGATGCTGCTTGTAATTATTAGAACTGTGAGCACTGGCTGTTGGGAGTCTGGAAGCACAGGAAACAGGAAGGAGGGGGGAGGAGATGGGCCAGGCCTGAGTGAGAGCTACAGAGGGGAGCAGCAGCAGCTTTGTAAAGAGGTTTCATCTTTGGTAAATAAAGGCCTGTTGAAGTTTGTTACTACCTTGCTTGCATGATATAACATTTTGGCGATAAGGATGGATCTTCTGCCTCTGAATCCACCTGCACCCTTTCTGCAAAGCCCAGGTGAGCCTCCAATTGCTTTTACTGCCTGGATCCATATGTTTGAGACTTATCTGCTTGCAATCAGTGCTACAGAGATTTCTGAAGTAAGAAGGCGTACTCTGCTAATCCACTGCCTTGGAGCAGAAGGGCAGCGTATATTTTACACTTTTCCCCTTGCAGATGATAAATATGAGACGGCACTCATTGTATTAAAGAACTTTTTTGTGCCAAAAGTGAATGTAGTAGCTAATCGCTACAGATTTCGGCAGAGTGAGCAGAAACCAGGGGAGACTATAATGCAGTATGTTGCTTCTCTGAGGAGTCTGATTGTAACTTGTGACTGGGAATATGGCAGATGAGATGATTAGAGCCCACCTCATTGAGAAAACAACCATGCTTCGTATAAGAGAACGCTTGCTTCTAGAACCACAACTTACACTGGAAAAAGCAATAACCATTGCTACCCAGATCGAGTCAGCTCTAGCAGAAGCCAAAATAATGAGCATGGATACAGGAGGCCCAGTTCAGGCTGTGACTCCTTTGCAGAAAAGTCCACTATTGCTGTAGACAAACAATCACAAGGGGAAAACTAATGAAAAACCACAGAATCAGCAAATTCTAAGTACAGCAAAAGCATGCTTTTACTGTGGATCCGCACAATACCTTGCAAGCTACACAAGATGTCCTGCAAAAAAAGCTCAGTGCAATCACTGCAAAAAGATTGGGCATTTTGCTAAGGTATGCGGCAGTAGCCAGTCCAATCAACAGGTGCATGCAGTTACAATACCAGATGTTACTGTGCTGAGTGTGGACAAAGTCACTACTGCACATATTCCAGAACAGATAAGGTGCACTGTAAATGTTTCTGCCACACCTTCAGGCAAATCACATCCTATTCAGCTAATGTTGGACACTGGTTCAGCAGTATTTATACTACCTGATTCCATCTATTTGCATTACTTTAAAGATGTGCCTCTTACTGAACCCAAACTTCACTTGGTGTGCTATTTGAAAAACCAAATTCCAGTACATGGCTGCCTGCCAGCAACAGTGACTTTGGTGATTGCTGTGTAAATGCAGAGTTTTACATTGTCCACAAAGGCACTCCTATCCTTGGCAGAGATTTATTGGCTGCTTTAAACCTCAGGGTAGTTAATGGACGAATTGATCTTCCTCAGCAAAGCACTCTTGCAGTACACACACCAGTTTCAGCTGGGACCCAAGACCAGGTTGAGGAGAAACTTGGCTGTGCTTATGGGTTTGTGCGTAAAGTTAAAATGCGACAATGTGATGCCTGTACGACAGAAGTTACGGTGCTTACCATTTTCAGTCAGGGAAGCTGTTTCAGAGGAACTTAAAAAACTTGTTCAAAAAGACATTATTGAAGAGATTGACTCCTCAGAATGGGTTTCACCTATAGTAGTGACACAGAAGAAGGATGGAGGCATTCGCCTTTGTGTGGACTTAAGGGAGCCAAATAAAGCTATTGTGATTGACAGCCACCCTCTTCCTCACATTGAACAAGTATTTGCAGAACTCCGTGGAGCAAAGATGTTTTCTACTCTTGATTTGCAGAGCGCATACCACCAGGTTATGTTGCATGAAGATAGCAGAGACCTCACAGCATTTATTACACATGAGGGACTATTTCGTTTTAAACAGGTTCCATACGGTCTAGCATCTGCCCCAAATGCCTTCCAAAAAATGATGTCATTGATTCTGAAGAATCAACATGGAGTTCAGTGCTATCAGGATGATATTATCGTGTTTGGAAATACTTCTGAGGAGCATGACAATAATCTGCAATCTGTACTAAACTGCATCAGCACAGCAGGCCTCAAGCTCAATATGTCTAAATGCAAATTTAGACAAACAGAACTCTCCTTTCTGGGGCATACAATTTCACCGGCTGGACTAAAACCTGATCCAGATCATATCCTAGCAATTTCAAATGCTCCTCCTCCATCAGATTTGCAAACCTTACATTCCTTCTTGGGTCTAATCTCCTGGTATGCAAAATTCATTCCCAATTATGCTTCTGTCATTGAACCGTTACGAGAATTACTACAGAGAAGTTCAACCTTGGTATGGACAATGGATGCATAAGCTAGTTTGGAAACTGTGAAAGACTTGATTGTACATAGTCCAGTACTTGCACTATTCAGTCCTGCATTGCCCACAATTGTGACTACTGATGCTTCTGATTATGGATTTGGGGCTGTCCTCAAACAACTTCATGAGGACAACACAGAGAGGATTGTTGTATTTGCTTCAAGGACACTGAGTGATGCTGAGAGAAAATATTCTACGGTTGAAAAAGAAGCACTTGCTTGAGTCTGGGCTACTGAAAAATGGAGAACTTACCTGTGGGGCTGCACATTCAAGTTGCGCACAGACCACAGCCCTTTGACAACATTGCTAACCACGAAAGGACTGGGAAGCGCAGGGAATCGTATTGCTAGATGGTCTGCTAGACTACTCTCTTTCAATTATGAACTGGAATATAAGCCTGGAAACCAAAATGTGATAGCTGACTGCCTTTCTCGCCTGCCTTTGTCTTCACCAGATGGCCCACCGGAGGATGAGGATGAAGTAGTTGCACTTATTACAAGCACTCTTACTGCAGTTACAAGAGAGCAATTCCAAGCTGCTTGTTCAGCATGTCCAATTCAACAAAAGCTATAGGAATTTCTGACAGAGATGGCCCAGTAACCCTAAAAACCTTGACCCAGTTTTGCTGCCTTATTTTAGAATTCGGGATGAACTTTCTTTGCTTGATGGCTGTGTGCTACGAGGTACACACCGGCTACTTGTGCCAGAAGAATTACAGCCAAAACTCATACACCTGGCACACGATACTCATCAAGGTATTGTCAGAACCAAACAACAACTACGAGATCTGTATTGGTGGCCAGGGGATGGACTCCCAAACTGAAGCAATCATAAAATCCTGTGTCACTTGCCAAATGCACGATAAGACAGCAGTGACATGTACCCCACCATTACAGCCTGTTCCTCTTCCTGATTCTGCATGGGAAAAAAGTTGCGATTGACATCGTAGGACCCTTTGATTCTGCTCCAATTGACTGTCATTATGCCATCACTTTAATAGACTATTTCAGTAAATGGCCTGAAGTGGCGTTTACATCGCAAATTTCTTCTGCTACAGTAATTAAGTTCCTCTCTACAGTTTTTAGCAGGGAAGGTAACCCCAAAGAACTGGTTTCAGATGATGGTAGTCAATTTACTTCCATGGAATTTGAAACTTTTCTCGCAGAGAGAAACATTTTACATAGAAGATCGTCCCTGTATTACCCTCAAGCCAATGGGGAAATCGAAAGGTTTAACAGAAGTTTGAAAGAGAGTTTGCAAACGGCTAAACTGGAAGGGCGCTCGTGGATAACCTTCACTACTGATTTCTTGCAAGCTTACAGGGCTATATGACATGCCACAACGCAAAGATCACCCGCAGAGTTACTGCATGGAAAACAGATGAATACTAAACTGAACATTGCTGGATTGTTAAAGGCAAGACCTGATGCACCAAATGAGGATGCTGTGAGAAAAAACAGTTGAACAGAAGCAAGCAAAGTATAAGGCTTTCACAGACAAATGGCGGGGTGCTAAGGAACTGAAGTTTGAATGTGGTTCCTTCGTTGGGAGTAAGAAAACCTGAAATTTTACGCAAAGGGGACCATAAATTCACATCTCCTCTTAAAATCATAGAGAAGAAAGGACCTTACACCTATCGACTTTCTGATGGGTGGGTATGGAATGCTTCTTATCTTGCACCTGCCTATGCACCAAGAGGAGATGATGCCTACACCCAGCCCACGTTGTATGACTACACCGTAACACCAACACAAAAAGACATTGCACTGGAACCGGGGTTTGAGAGACGGTCTGTAAGACCTAGACAACCACCTGTCTGGACTAGAGACTATGTTATGTAGTATTTACAGTGTTTTCAGTGTAATATTTCTGCCAACAGTATAGTGTCTTGTTCCATTTTTGTTGCTGTGGTTAGAACAACAAGGTTTATTTTATAATTGGGAGAGCTTCTTAAGAGAGGAATGGGAGAGAACTCAAATGGGAAATTGCTGAACTATTATCTGTGGTTTGTAACCTATCCTTTAAATCAGCTTCCGTACCTAATGACTGGAAGGTAGCTAACGTGACACCAATATTTAAAAAGGGCTCTAGAGGCGATCCTGGCAATTACAGACCGGTAAGTCTAACTTCAGTACTGCAAATTAGTCGAAACAATAGTAAAGAATAAAATTGTGAGGCACGAGAAGAACATAATTTGTTGGACAAAAGTCAACATGGTTTCTGTAAAGGGAAATCCTGTCTTACTAATCTATTAGAGTTCTTTGAAGGTTAACAAACATGCAGACAAGGGGGATCCAGTAGATATAGTATACTTAGATTTTCAGAAAGCCTTTGACAAGGTCCTCATCAAAGGCTCTTGTGTAAATTACATGGCCATGGGATAAGAGGAAGGTCCTTTCATGGATTGAGAACTGGTTAAAAGACAGGAAACAAAGGGTAGGAATAAATGGTAAATTTTCAGAATGGAGAGGGGTAACTAGTGGTGTCCCCCAAGGGTCAGTCCTCAGACCAATCCTTTTCATCTTATTCATAAATGATCTGGAGAAAGGGGTAAGCAGTGAGGTGGTAAAGTTTGTGGATGATACCAAACTGTTTAGGATAGTCAAGACAGAAGCAGACTGTGAGGGACTCCAAAAGATCTCACCAAACTGAGTGATTGGGCAACAAAATGGCAAATGAAATTTAATGTGGATAAGTGTAAAGTAATGCACATCAGGAAAAATAACCCCAACTATACGTACAGTATGATGGGGGCTAATTTGGCTATGACAAATCAGGAAAGAGATCTTGGAGTTATCGTGGATAGTTCTCTGTAAACTTCCACATAGTGTGCAGCGGCGGTCAAAAAGGCAAATAGGATGCTAGGAATTATTAAGAAAGGGATAGAAAATAAGACACAGAAAATCTTACTGCTCCTGTATAAAACTATGGTACGCCCACATCTTGAATACTGTGTACAGATGTGATCTCCTCACCTCAAAAAAGATATTTTGGCCTTGGAAAAGGTTCAGAAAAGGGTAACTAAAATGATTAGGGGTTTGGAACGGGTCCCATATGAAGAGAGGTTAAAGCGACTGGGACTTTTCAGTTTTGAAAAGAGGAGACTGAGGGGGGATATGATAGAGGTGTATAAAATCATGAGTGTTGTGGAGAGGGCGAATAAAGAAAAGTTATTTATTAGTTCCCATAATAGAAGAACTAGAGGACACCAAATGAAGTTAATGGGTAGCAGGTTTAAAACTAATAAAAGAAAGTTTTTCTTCACACAGCGTGTAGTCAACCTGTGGAACTCCTTGCCAGAGGAGGCTGTGAAGGCTAGGACTATAACAGAGTTTAAAGAGAAGCTAGATAATTTCATGGAGGTTAGGTCCATAAAAGGCTATTAGCCAGGGGACAGAAATGGTGTCCCTGGCCTCTGTTTGTCAGAGGCTGGAGAAGGATGGCAGGAGACAAATCGCTTGATCATTGTCTTCGGTCCACCCTCTCTGGGGCACCTGGTGCTGGCCACTGTCGGCAGACAGGCTACTGGGCTAGATGGACCTTTGGTCTGACCCAGTACGGCCATTCTTATGTTCTTATGAGGAGGGAATGTGGTGTTTTAGATGATGCTTGTAATTATTAGGACTGGGAGCACTGGCTGTTGGGAGTCTGGAAGCACAGGAAACAGGAAGGAGCGGGGAGGTGATGGGTCAGGCCTGAGTGAGAGCTATAGAGGGGAGCAGCAGCAGCTTTGTAAAGAGGTTTCACCTTTGGTAAATAAAGGCCTGTTGAAGTTTGTTACTACCTTGCTTGCATGATACAACAATTGGCCTCTTAACATTGGTCCTACACTTGGTAAGTAACTCCCTTCTTTTTTTCATATATTATATATGGTAGTCTACTAGGGCTATGGTTCCCAACTTGTGGTCTGTGGACGCCTGGTGGTCTGCGACGGTACTGCAGTGGGTCCGTGGAAAGTTGAAAAATAAGGATTGGGCCCGCCCGAGCCTTACTTTTCTCTTCTTTCTCTTTTCTTTCTTTTTTCTCCCCCAGGAAGGGGGAGTCCATGAAATTTTAATAGGGGTCTGTATGCTCGAAAAGGTTAGGAACCACTGTACTAGGGCATCTATCTATCTATCTATCTATCTCCCTGCCTCTGTAATTTCCACTCCAATGCATCTAATTAAGTGGTTTTTACCCATGAAAGCTTCTGCCCACATAAATCTGTTAGTCTTTAAGGTGCCCCAGGATTCCACACTGTGTTTGCAGATACAGACTAATATGGCTTCCCCTCTGACACTTGATAATATGGTACGTCCAAGAGAAAGGCATAGATGATAGTTGCAAGCTGTGTGTCCAAGGGAAAAGGGCATGGTCTTCTAGCTAGATGTAGATGGAATGCTACTGTCTGCTAGGCTGATACAACAATATAGTCCATAAGCAACGGGGGGATCTTACTCTATCTAGTCTGCAAACTTGGGTGACCAATGGTGAATGAAACTCCACAGTGAGAGGATGGATATAGTTTTGGTCTCTCTCCTCCAACTCACCCCTGTCACCTCTGTTGGATGTGAATTGAATAGAAAATATGACCCAGGATCCAAAGCTGAAAATCATTTGGCCTAAGGTCACAGTACGAAGTCTTGAAAAGCCCTCTAAAAGGGAGGGAATGGCTTTTAAAGGTAAGGCGATTTGTTACAGCAGAAGATGTGTGCACTCATGTGAAATCAAGCATGGAAGCGCTGATTTGGGCACCTTTCAGCAAGCACTACTCACTTCAGCGTGAAAGGGAAAGACTAAAATCTTTAGCCAGCCTAAAGCGCTGACTCAGTGAATCTTGCTGAGCGTGTGATAGGGCATTAGTCTACTTTGCTGGCCCCTGACCTCCAACAGCTGGAGCTGCATGTTTGGAAAACGCCAGTTACCCAAAACCCTTAGAGCTGATGCACTGTGAAATATAAGTGTGGGCACATTTAGAAGGCCTGGGAATGTCCTATTTCTTCATTAGTGGAATGGGTTCAGGACGCTAATTGAAATTCTGTAGTGATGTCAGTTCCAATGCTTTATAAAGGAGCAGCCTACTCCATGTAGCTTATATCTTTGATTTCCCCTCTTCTAGATTTCCCTTCCCCCTTTACATGTAACACATTGTAAGAAAGCTAAATTGTCCATCAGTGAAATAGGCAAGAGAAGATACAAAAATGATAAATCAGTAGCATCATACATTGAGCATCTTTCTTGTGGGGAGATCCCAAATTGCTTTTATAAACATGCGTGTGATGATATTGAAACTGTTTCACCTGCCACTGAGTGGTGCCCCCTCTGAGCTAGGATGCAGCAGCTGTTTAACAGTGTACTGCAATTACACACAAAAGTTTAGGTAAAAAGAATTAAGAGGGATACTATAAGAGGCAGAGGAGATTTGAGACAGCCAGAATATATTTGCCAGCACTGGAAATTACCAGGGCTTGGTGCTATCAGCCCTATAATTAAAAAAAAAAAATGCCATTGGATTTGTATGGAACACAAGCGGTCAGGTTATAGAAATTTTTCTCTCATCTGGAAGACTGAAAACCTAGCCCAAGAGTGCTCTGTGCTGCCATATTCAGGAGCTGGTTCACTTGTTGGTAGGCTGAACCATGTACTGAACCATCACAACCCTTTTCTGCATCACTCTTGGTTTCAGATACTAGGACCTCAAATAGTGACCTGACCCAAAACTACATCACTTATAAGATCTGGCTAGCTCACCATCTAGGATGATATGGCTTCTGGATGCTTACACAGGGCCAAATGCTGATATCCATGCTCTGGAAAGCTCCCACTGAAGTCAAGATCATTGTCATTAGTATAATTTATATGTCATAATTATAACAATTACATATGACAAATGTCTGAGGACGAGCAAAACCAGAGTCAGAAACAACTGAGATCATGGCCCATTTGTGTCAGTTGCTGTCTAATCACATATTAAGATATCATATCTGTCCATAAGAGCTTACATTTCAAATAAACAAGACAAATAAGAGAGGAAATAGTGGTAACATGAGGAGAAGTGATTTCCCCAGGCAGGTCAGAGGCAGAGGAGAGAATAGCATCCTGGCCTTTGGGGCTATGTCTAGACTGCAGACTGAACGCCATTCAAAGGTGAATGGCGTTCACCTTTCGAGGAGGGGGAAGACCCTATTTGGACACAGACTGGCTAACCTAGTGAGGAGGGCTTTAAACTAGGTTCGACGGGGACAGGTAAGCAAAGCCCACAGGTAAGTGGAGAACATGGAGACCTGGGAGATGGGTCAGAAATGGGAGGGAGCGTGGGCTATAATGGCAGAGAGAAAGGAGGGTCAGGGCAAAACTGGGAGGCAAAGTCAAATCAGTATCTTAGATGCCTATATACAAATGTGAGAAGTATGGGTAATAAGCAGGAAGAACTGGAAGTGTTAATAAATAAGTACAATTATGACATTGTTGGCATCACAGAAACTTGGTGGGATAATACACACGATTGGAATGTTTGTATGGAAGGGTACAGCTTGCTCAGGAAGGATAGACAGGGAAAAAAGGGAGGAGGTGTTGCCTTATATATTAAAAATGAACACACTTGGAGTGAAGTGGAGATGGACATAGGAGACGGAAGTGTTGAGAGTCTCTGGGTTAGGCTAAAAGGGGTTAAAAACAAGGGTGATGTCATACTAGGAGTCTATCACAGGCCATCTACCCAGGTGGAAGAAGTGGATGAGGCTTTTTTTAAACAACTAACTATATCATCCAAAGCCCAAGATTTGGTGGTGATGGGGGACTTCAACTATCCACATATATGTTGGGAAAATAACACAGCGGGGCACAGACTATACAATAAGTTCTTGGACTGCATTGGAGACAACTTTTTATTTCAGAAAGTTGAAAAAGCTACCGGGGGGAAGCTGTTCTAGATTTGATCCTAACAAATAGGGAGGAACTGGTTGAGAATTTGAAAGTGGAAGGCAGCTTGGGTGAAAGTGATCATGAAATCATATAGTTCACAATTCTAAGGAAGGGTAGAAGGGAGAACAGCAAAATAGAGACAATGGATTTCGGGAAGGCAGATTTTGGTAAGCTCAGAGAGCTAATAGGTAAGGTCCCATGGGAATCAAGACTGAGGGGAAAAACAACTGAGGAGAGTTGGCAGTTTTTCAAAGGGACATTGTTAAGGGCCCAAAAGCAAGCTATTTCGCTGTGTCGGAAAGATAGAAAATATGGCAAAAGACCACCTTGGCTTAACCACGAGATCTTGCATGATCTAAAAATAAAAAAAGAGTCCTATAAAAAATGGAAAGTAGGACAAATTACAAAGGATAAATATAGGCAAACAACACAGGAATGCAGGAGCAAGATTAGAAAGGCAAAGGCATAGAATGAGCTCAAACTAGCTACGGGAATAAAGGGAAACAAGAAGACTTTTTATAAATACATTAGAAGCAAGAGGAAGACCAAGGACAGGGCAGGCCCACTGGTCAGTGAGGAGGGAGAAACAGTAACAGGAAACTTGGAAATGGCAGAGATGCTTAATGACTTCTTTGTTTCGGTCTTCACCGAGAAGTCTGAAGGAATGACTAACATAGTGAATGCTAGTGGGAAAGGGGTAGGTTTAGAAGATAAAATCAAAAAAGAACAAGTTAAAAATCAAATAGAAAAGTTAGATGCCTGCAAGTCACCAGGGCCTGATGAAATGCATCCTAGAATACTCAAGGAGCTGATAGAGGAGGTACCTGAGCCTCTAGCTATCATCTTTGGAAAATCATGGGAGACAGGAGAGATTCCAGAAGACTGGAAAAGGGAAAATATAGTGCCCATTTATAAAAAGGGAAAGAAGAACAACCCAGGAAACTACAGACCAGTTAGTTTAACTTCTGTGCCAGGGAAGATAATGGAGCAAGTAATTAAAGAAATCATCTGTAAACACTTGGAAGGTGGCAAGGTGATGGGGAACAGCCAGCATGGATTTGTAAAGAATAAATCATGTCAAACCAATCTGATAGCTTTCTTTGATAGGATAACGAGTCTTGTGGATAAGGGAGAAGCGGTGGATGTGGTATACCTAGACTTTAGTAAGGCGTTTGATACGGTCTCGCATGATATTCTTATCGATAAACTAGGCAAATACAACTTAGATGGGGCTACTATAAGGTGGGTAAATAACTGGCTGGATAACCGTACTCAGAGAGTAGTTATTAATGGTTCACAATCCTGCTGGAAAGGTATAACAAGTGGGGTTCCGCAGGGGTCTGTTTTGGGACCGGTTCTGTTCAATATCTTCATCAACGATTTAGCTATTGGCATAGAAAGTACGCTTATTAAGTTTGCAGATGATACCAAGCTGGGAGGGGTTGCGACTGCTTTGGAGGATAGGGTCATAATTCAAAATGATCTGGACAAATTGGAGAAATGGTCTGAGGTAAACAGGATGAAGTTTAATAAAGACAAATGTAAAGTGCTCCACTTAGGAAGGAACAATCAGTTTCACACATACACAATGGGAAGCGACTGTCTAGGAAGGAGTACGGCAGAAAGGGATCTAGGGGTTATAGTGGACCACATGCTGAATATGAGTCAGCAGTGTGATGCTGTTGCAAAAAAAGCAAACATGATTCTGGGATGCATTAACAGGTGTGTTGTGAGCAAGACACGAGAAGTCATTCTTCCGCTCTACTCTGCGCTGGTTAGGCCTCAGCTGGAATATTGTATCCAGTTCTGGGCACCACATTTCAAGAAAGATGTGGAGAAATTGGAGAGGGTCCAGAGAAGAGCAACAAGAATGATTAAAGGTCTAGAGAACATGACCTGTGAAGGAAGGCTGAAAGAATTGGGTTTGTTTAGTTTAGAAAAGAGAAGACTGAGGGGGGGACATGATAGCTGTTTTCAGGTATCTAAAAGGGTGTCATAAGGAGGAGGGAGAAAACTTGTTCATCTTGGCCTCTGAGGATAGAACAAGAAGCAATGGGCCTAAACTGCAGCAAGGGAGGTTTAGGTTGGACATTAGGAAAAAGTTCCTAACTGTCAGGGTAGTCCAACACTGGAATAAATTGCCCAGGGAGGTTGTGGAATCCCCATCTCTGGAGATATTTAAGAGTAGGTTAGATACATGTCTGTCAGGGATGGTCTAGACAGTATTTGGTCCTGCCATAGGGGCAGGGGACTGGACTCGATGACCTCTCGAGGTTCCTTCCAATCCTAGTATTCTATGATTCAATGATTCTTTCAGAAGAAGCTTTTCCGGAAGAGATCTCCAAAAAAACTTCTTCCAAAAGAGAGCGTCCACACTACAAAGGGCATCGAAAAAGCAATCTGCTTTTTCGAAAGATTGTGTCCATACTGAATGGATGCTATCTCACATATAAGCTGTGATTGCTATGGACGGAATGGCCACCAGGGCACCTGTGCTTTTTCCTCTCTTTCCTCTTCTTTTGAAAGAACTGCCTCTTCTCCGTCTACACATGCCTTTTTCTGAAAGAGCTCTTTCGGTAAAAGGCTTCTTCCTTGTATAAAGAGGTTTACCAATGTCAGACAAACACCTCTGTTCTACTGATTTTTTTTTTTTTTTTAAAGAACGCAACTGCAGTGTGGATGTAACTGGAGGGTTTTTTTTGAAAAATGGCCATTTTTCCGAAAAAAACCCTCTGCAGTGTAGACATACCCTGGGTTACTAGTCTATGTCCTAGATGCTAGAGTGATCCATGTGTGACACTGTATCCCGATATTTTTATGGAAATGTGTTTTTGAAAAGGAATGTGTCTAACTAGAATATGCTTTATGCAACACAGGGCAAGTAACCTATCATTTAAGAGCTTGTAACCCCCTAATGCAGTGTTTCTCAAACTGTGGGTCCCGACCCCACAGGGGATTGCGAGCAACTTAGAGGGGAATCGCGAACAACTTAGAGGGGGGTCACGAGCAACTTAGAGGGGGGTTGTGGTATCACAAGTTTGAGAACCCCTGCCCTAATGTGTATATTCTATTTGCATGCATATATCTTTCTTGTTTATGAAGTTAGAAATCTCTCTCTTTCATTTTCTCTGGTCGTGAAAGTGAAAGTGGCCGGGGTGGGGTTGAGGGGCTCTGACGAGCATAGTGAGCACAGGGTGCAGCCTGCTAGTAAAGTTTAAACCTGTCTATTAATATAGGTCTTCTAGTTAAGGCTATTAGTGGTACTTACAAAATGTAATGGCCTGGTGCTCAAGACAAGGATCAATGAAAAGTTTTATTTTTCCACTAGGCCTAAACTGTAATTAGTCCTACAAAGACATGTGACCATGCCATGTGGTGCTGGACTCCATTCTGAGTCTGGTATTTTTCCACAAGAGTGAGGGGAATGGGACAAAGGCTTCCCACGCAGGGGAAATTCTATTTAAGGAATGGGAAGCAAAAAATGATGGTCTTCAGCTGGCTTCACAGACTGCTCCTCACCCTGAGGGTACAGCTACACTGTGTGCACTGTAAAACGAGATGTACAGGGGGCTTCCGAAAGAGAATTTTTTCCCAACATTTGGCCCCATGTAGATGGGCCAGATATCGGAAAATCCTCTTCTGGAAAAAGAATTGGAGGGAAGACATGCAAATGCCAGCGCAATTTGCATACCTTCTTCAAAAAAACAACAACACAGTGTAGCTGTACCCTGAGAGAACACATGAAATAACCTGAAAAGAAAAGAACTATAGCGAGAGGAGAAGCTGTTAGAGCCACATCAGGAAAAAGATCAGCTCTGGCCTGAAGAACTTTACCTAAAATTAGGACTAGGGTGAGAAATTATGATTTGTAACAATTTCTCTTAGTATATTAGGTTTAACTGGCATTTTTGTTTTATTTCAGTTTAGTATCTTACTTTGATCTGTCTGTTATTACTTGAAACCACTTACATCCTAATTTTTATACTTAAAAAAATTACTGTTTATTATCAACCATAGTGTAAATAATGAATACCTGGGTGGGGGGAGGGGAGGAATGACACAATAGCTATGCATATCTCTTTTTCATTGATAAAGAGGCAAACTTCAAGAGCTTTCTTTGTGTACAACTTTTATGCAGAACAAGATGGATTTATTTGGGATTTTGGTCCTATTGGGGCTGTGCTGTTGGGTGCTGACAAATCCCTGTAGCAGAGCTATTCTCAGTGTCTGTGTTACACTGCTGGCGGCTATTACCCAATTTTTGCCTTTGCTGCGGAGACTAGAGTTTCTGGCGCAGCAGGACAAGGTGGAGGGGTGCCCCAGAGGGCAGCTAGGCAGGCATAAGTGGTATGATCAGTACACTGGGTGCCAGTCTCAATGGGATCTCTGTAATCCAACCCATCATACCATGTTTAGTTGTTTCTTTCTCAGAAAGATTCTGCCATATGTGGTCAAACCATACTGCATAATATTTTGTCCCCATTATTATCTGCCAATGAACTGGGATCCTGAATTTGAGTTTTCACCTTCCAAGATACACCCAGGAAAACATTAGGGACAATAGTTACAGAACAAAATATTGCATATCACCAGCGAATCATATGTGATAAAACCAGATGGCTATGCTGTAGGGGTCTGATTTGGGCTTTTGGATAAAACATGGATGTGACACATGGTTTTGCAAAATGGGAATATTTCATGACAAGGTTGGGAACATAAGCTGATTTTGCCTGTGTTTCACAAAGCCAGGCCAGTCTGGAGATGTTGCGAGTCAAGATCTGTGGCAGCAGGAATGTTTGTTAAAAAAATCCTGTGTCCTACAAACCTGGTAAATGTCATGGGACTCAGAGGATAGGTGATAAAGCTAGAGGAAAGAGGAACTTGGATCATTCAGAACACTGAAACACAAAGTCTCCACCACAGATAGATGGTATGGAAATGTTGTTCAATATGTGGAAATAATATAGCATCTGGGCACTTAAGCTGAGAGACTGGTGGCTGGGGATATGGAAGTGACATTTAAAAGGAAAGGGACTCATTACATTTCACAGGCTATGCCCTATAATTGTTACTCCAAATCAAAGTTCTGAGCTGAGCGGCCACGCAGCTGTTCTGAGCCCTGTGCAGAAGTTCAAAGCTCCTTGCACAGGAATTTTTTTAAAATCCTGTGTTACTAATGAATACATGGCAAATTGCGTTGCATTAGGGCTAGACCTTTGCTATCTGGTAGATTTCTGGCTTTTATGAGTTAGAAGTAGAACATTCTTCGTGTGATGCTAGTTGTTTTGTAGGATGAAACCTTATTTGGAGCTCTTTGAAACATGCAAATGTCTACAAACCCTGAAGCCATATGTTAATTTGGTCTGGAGCTTCTACTCTTCCTCCAGTGGAAGAAGGCTAATGCCCTTCCTTTGTACAGCACCTTTGTAGTCACTAAGTGTACCTCACAGCAACTAGTCAAAGGTGTTTTGTTTTAATATATTTTATTCCACACATATGGACTGCTTAAAATTTATGTATATATGGGGTGTGTGTGTGTGTGTGTGTGTGTGTGTTTTGTTTGTACTGGTGGTGTACATCGACACACTACCTTAATATTGGTGGTGCACATAAGAAAATTGAACCTGCCCAAAGGAAAATTCAACCTACTCAAGGATAGAAAATGTTAGAGGGAACACTGCTCTAGATCCCAAACACACTTTTATTTAACCTCATTCAGTTTCCTGCAGAGTTCATGTTCCAATGCCTTGTGGTCCTTTTAAAAGACAATACAGTTCATCACCATGGGCTGGCTACTCTAGAGCAAAGGGAGTAGAGAGGAACCTCAGGGCTGAGACTAGATTTGGAGCCTTAAATCTGACCTACTTTCAACTATCCACAGAGGCAGGGGAGCAGGTGGCAAGGGCTGGGGGTGAGTTTGGGGTCAGGAGAGGCAAAGAACATAAGAACAGCTAGTGACATATTGGCTCCCCTGAATTGAATTGAATTGAATTGAAGCAATGGCCTAACCTGGATGGCAGCCTGCAAGTGGAACCCTTACCTGGGTCCACCCGGCACAAATACATTCGGAATGGGCACAGAGCACCTCTCCCTGCCTCCAGACTGCATCTGCCCAGTAGGCAACCAGGATCAGACTACCTGCAGTCTGGAGGAGGGGCTGGCAGACACTCACCCAGCCAGCCTGAGCATGTTTGGCTGGGGCATGGCCAGGGCACGTGTAACCCACACACCTAGTGTGGTTCATGGTCCCATGCAGTGGCATCTAGATCACAGCAACAAATAACAACAAGAGACCTTTACAACACAGGCTCAGAGCCAGCTGGCCTTTAGCTCACAGGGTAGAGGCTTCTATACTAAGCTCCAGACTGCCCAGGTTCAAACCTGCCTGCTGGTGGTTCCACAAGCACAGCCAAATATAGGCTATCCCCTTCTAAAGAGCTGTTCACTTTGCAAAGAAGACAAGACTGCTCAGATTCCACTGGGTATCCCAAGTATGAGGGATGTTCTAAAGGTATGGTAAACCACCATGAAGCAGCCCTCCTTCCCTTCTAAGCCCTGGGGAATTCAAACAGCTCCGTCCCTGACAAGGAATTACAAACTGCTGGTACCAGCTTGCATCATTCACATTTCTGCTCCATCTACTCATCCTTGCCAGAGCTGAAACAATGCAAAATGGAAATTTAAAAAACTTCATCTGCATTGCCAACAAAGGCTCATTAGTATTCAAGGTTTGTTATTTCCAGTTAGATTCCTCCTGCCCCTAGCCCATGCAAATCCCCTTGACCAAGGAAAAGCCAAGTCCCTATAGCAGCGAGATTGGTTGAAAATTGACTTTTAATCTGCAGCACCCCCAAAGAGCCCTTATCTATTAATATTCCAATACACTTTCTACAATGCAAACAGAAGTTTTTGTTGAGGACAGTTACCAGGAGGAGGGAGTTGGGAAGCCTGTTGCTAAGGATTGTGACTTGCTGCTTCAAAGCCCTTGAGTTCTGAACAGCCCGAGAAAGTTTTTTGTTTGTATATGAGACACACACTCACGCACGCACACATTTCTGAAATGTCTTAAATAAGAGAAGATTTGGAAGCCAGGTGCAGTGAATAGAGATGATGCAAAGGGCTCACTCAATGCACTGAACTCATTCACTGCTCACTCACCTCACAACCTGGCCAGGTGAGGTGTGGCAGCTAAGATGCCCCCTGCCAACAGCCTCTTGCCTCACAACTGGGCTCTCTGGCCAGGCCACATTTCAGACCATCCTTCCCAGGGATCCAGAGCTCAACTTATAATCCAGTGACCTTACAACCGGTCTTACATTTGTCTCTGGGCTCCATGGTCCTTACAACCGTGCTCTAAGACAGTTTCACACCATCTTCCTCAGTAGCTGGGAGGGGAAGCCAGGTCCTCCTGCTACTCTAGCTCCAGCTCAGGGACCATGTAACTGGTCTCCTCCCTCACACTCCTTGCTTCAACAAGAATCTTGAGTTACATGGAGACCCAGTTCAGGAGTTGCCCAACCCAATCCTGAAGGCCCAAAGAGGTGCAGATAAGTTCCAGAGAAACAGCCATTCAGACTCTACCAAACATCTGAACTTTCCAAGGGTGACCCACCACTGATAAACCTATGGGGGTGCTCTGCTGACATATCTGGATATCTTTCCAGGGATAGATGTTCATTCTGTCTCTTTGGGATCCTCTCTTTACTCCATCTTAAAGCCTCTGTCTTTCTCTTTGCTGGTTATAGAACTTATTGTGAGACAGGTAGCAATAGGCACATATCAACCCTTGTAAACTCACAGTGTCCAGCCCCTTATGCACTAAACACTCACATAATTACCAGGGCTAGTGTTTCATAACTCACACATATATACATATATACAGGGCTCGACAAATAATGCAATATACTCACCCGTGGCGAGTAGACGCATCACCACCCAGTCGTAAAGACACTTCATGCAAATACTCACCAGTGGCGGTAGATTACCAGAAGAGCCGGGTTCGGGCGATCTGCGCATGCGCAGAACGATCTGCACATGTGCAGATCGCCGGACAGCGCGGCTGCCGAGCGGGGCTCGCCGCGGTTTGGCGAGCCCTGCATATATATATATATAGTGAAAACAAAGAACAGAGATTCAAGTGCTAGTATGTGAGAATACTGGAAGCAAATGATTACATACAAAACAAAATCCTAACATGCTTTTTAGAAAGTAAACTTAAAAGGTTTTTAATGGAGCCAGGGTGAAATCCCTTTTTCATAAAGCAGACTACTTGTCTGTTTACTTTCCCAGTGTGGTGTTTTGGGTGTGGGGTTTAGGAATTCTCTCTCTTCTTTTTCCCGCAAAAGTGGTATAGCAAATCTTTGGTGTGCACCTCAAGAGACAGCCCCCATCTCCCCAACGTACTGTTTTCCCCTTCCTGTTGGTTTCTTTCATCAAAGTTCTCATAATACTTCATTTTGGTTCAGACTAGTAAATGGTGGTGTGAACTATACCATACTTCATTTACATTGAAACAGCCAGCTAGAGAAACATTTCTTGTCTTGTTCTTCACTTTTGCTGGTGACTGGTCCTTAAGCACAGGTATTAAGAGCATATTTTCAGTCCATATACGTAGTTCCTCTCACAGTCCATTATCAACAATCTTCAGCCTATCCTGAAAATGACCCCTCATTCTCACAGGCCTTGGGGGTCAGGCCAATCCTCACCTTTAAACAACCCCCGAGCCTCAAACAAATTCTTTCCAGCAACCACACAGCACACATCCATCATCCTTCTCCAGGAACCCACCCCTGCAATCAACTCCGGCTCCTACTCTGTCCACACATTTACATAAGCAGTGTCATCACTGGACCCAACTACATCAGCCACTATATCAGGGGCTCATTTAATTGCACTGACACTAATGTGATCTATGCCAGCAGTGCCCCTCTGCCATGTATATTGGCCAAAGTGGACAGTCTCTATGGGAAAGAATGAATGGACACAAATCAGATATCCAAAAAGACAACACACCGAAACCTGTTGGAGAACACTTTTATCTGCCTGTGTTGTTTCAGGCCAATTCCACAAGCCAAATACACAGGTAAGCATTGGAACTTAACTTCATTTACAAGTTTGAGACCCATCACAAATGAAGAAATGGGCTGTGCCCACGAAAGCTCATGATACCACCCTACATGTTTTGTTAGTCTATAAAGTGCTAACAGACCATTTGTTGTTTTTTTCAACCAACAACGGGTACTTAAGAACAATTTGCACCTTCTCTATCAGCTTCATTAACATGAACACTAATTCACCATTTTTTCCCTTCCTTCTTCCCCCACCCCATCCCCTATTTATTTCGGAACTGGACTTTTAATACTCCGGTCAGCTGAAGAAGTGGGTTGTACCCACAAAAGCTCATGATATCAGTTACATGTTTTGTTAGTCTTTAAGGTGCTGCTAGACTAGTCGTTGTTTTTAAAGTTTTCCCAGTTATAGACTAACTCAGCTACCCCTCTGAAGTCCCTGTACATACATTTCCAGGTGACATTGGTAACCAGGGAGACACAAACTTTTATTAGAGACCTCCCATTACACTCTTGTGGTGAGTTAGACTCAAGAGGCCTTGGTAACTTCTCTGCTCCCAGTTCTGTGCCCCTGGCTAGTATGGGTCCAAGAGGTTTCTGGATCACACTTGCATTGCTTCTGTTCAGTTTTTTGTGTAACTGTGGGTCAGGACCTCACAAAATCAGGATTCTCTCTCTCATTCATGCCTGATTTCCCTCCCTCTCCTTCCCTGTTCTTCAATTTGTCTTTCCTCTCCTGCTGTTCTCTCTCCTTCAGGTTTCCACCCCCTCGCTAAGCTCCTAAACAGCCCCCTTCACTTTGCAATCCTTCTTTCAAATGCTGCTGGCCCCCAATGTCAGTTACAGCACTGCCTGTCCACCCATGCTATTAATCTGTCAACCACAGCGAGGTTTTCTGCTCCAGTTTGTCACACCAAGCGGATGGAAACAATATGACAGCCAAATGCATGGCCCCATTCAGCGAGGACCAAATGTCAAAGCCACAGGGTTCAGGTAGGTTTGAAATGTTCTCATACAGGCTCACTCCCTCCTTGCTTCCACCTTCTCCTTACAAAGCTGTTCTACACCCCTGCTCAGAGACAATCAGATGATTGAGAAGCTAGCAGGGAAGAAGCACTTTAAGATGTACACGCGCCCCCACACTCTGGGTAAAAATTTGCTTATAAAAAGTTGACATTTCAAATCACAAAAGGACCAAATGTTGTTTCAGAAACAAACTTATTTTTCCTACACCCAAGCTTATTAGAAAGCAAGAAGTGAGCCATTTAAATTGTAGATTATGACCTTTACACTGAAGATCTTTTCAGATGTCCTGTTTACAGCTTTTTTTTATACTGGCACTTCATAATCCTCAATATGAGATTTTATGAAGCCTTTTTCTTATTAGAAGGCACTGCATCCTAGGCTCTCATGTGTTGTTGAGACCACCTTGGTAATTAGCAGTTTTGCAAAATTCCCATAAATTAATGCTACAGACTACTAGACTACCATATATTGTGGTGGGAGACAGCATGGATTCTGTTAGATTCTCCTCTACATTATCATGCCCCTAGGAAAGGAACTGGTCTAGTGACTTTGAGTCTAGGAACATGTGAGGAGAGGGAGTCTTTTCATGGGACAGAAGTCAGTGCATTTCAGGGCTGACTCACAAAGAACATTTATGCAACAAAAGTCACCTCCCTGCAAGGACGCAAATTAATCACACAGGTTTTATTTGCTTGATAGGTTTGTTTCAACAGCTCTTAGTATGTGGTTTTTGGCCAGTGATTTAGGATTAAAAAATATCGACTCTAACTAGGATGGATGTTCATGATGACAGTGTTAAAAGTTTAATTAAAACAGGTTTTTCCCCCTTTGTTTATAAAAAGCAACATTCTCTGTGCTGAGGAGCAGCAAGTGAAACATTATTCAAAGCAGAAAGAGAAACAAACTGGTTTTGACTGAATAAATGAAGGGCAAACAGTAAACCAACTGCATGGAGGATGCAAAGTGAATTAGTGTTATACATTCTCCTAGGAGGGAGAGTTTGCTGCTTTAGGGTACGTCTAGACTACACCTTTTTCTGCTTTTTTTTTCGGAAGAGGCTTTTCCGAAAATTGGCCCTTCTACACTGGGTCAAATTTTGGAAAAAAAACCCTCTTTCGGAAGATCCCTTCTTCCTTGCGGAATGAGGAAGACAAGGCTTCCAAAAGAGCGCATCTGCTCTTCTGCAAAAAAAAAAGCGGAAGAGCAAATGTGTTCCCTGGATACCTTTGGTATCCTGAAAAAAATTCAGCAGTCTAGACGTACCCAAGTTATACAGCAGAGCGAGGTGACTTCACCTACCCTGTACAACTCAAGAGAGTGCAGGGTTTGCTGCTATGCTGGTCCTCTATCTTGGAGCAACTTTCCTCAAAGAAACTGAGGATGGGCGGGGTGAAGGCAGAGCCATGGCTCTGTTCCCTCCTAACCCCCCACCTCCATATTTTGGCCTGGGAGGATGGTAAGTCAAACATTACCTCTGCACCCCATCAACCAGTGTCTCTGCACTGCTCCCCCCTTACCCCACAAAATGGGGCTGTGTATTTTGGCCTCGATTTCACAGTATGTTGAAACACAAGCTTAACTTTACATATATACTTCAAGTCCATCCCTGCTCAGCAAAGCATTTATGCAGGAGCTTAAGTTTAAGCCCTGGAAACATCAATAGTTAAAGTTAAGCTAACAATTAAGTGCTTTGCTGAACTGGGCCCTTCTGCACAACTTGCCCTTAATGTGTTAATATGGGGTTAAAGAAATTATTTCTATTTTGACAGTGTCCGTTCCCCCCCCCCCCCCCCCCCGCCCTTTTTTTTTGAATGAGGGGAAAAGCTGATTTGATTTGTCTCGAGATGTTGTATAACTGTGATGAGATCAGGGTTAGCAACACTGTGTCAGCCCAGAAAGTTAAAACAACTTCTTCTTATAGGTCCAAGTGCTTTAAGTGCTCTTGCATGTAAACTGAGTTGACTAAAGCTTGCTGATCCAATCAGGATGGACCAGACACCAGGCCAGATGCATATTACTGTGGCTGAGTGAACCCAGCAAAACCCCAAAAGCATGTGTGTGAATTGTTATTCCCTTCCCGTCTAGGCATGCTCTCATCTCTCCAATCAGTGAGTTTGCTGGTTGGGATATTTGCACAAATGGGGGTTAAGATGATAAAATCATGACTGGTATGGAGAAAGCGAATAAGGAAAAGTTATAATATAAGAATTAGGAGTCACCAAATGAAATGAATAGGCAGCAGGTTTAAAACAAACAGAAGGAAGTATTTCTCATGCAAAGCACAGTCAACCTGTGGAACTCCTTGCCAGGGGATGTTGTGAAGACCAGGACTTTAAGAGGGTTCAAAAAAGAGCTTGATAAATTCATGGAGGATGGGTCCATCAATGGCTATTAGCTAGGATGGATAGGAATGGTGACCCTAGCCTCTGTTTGTCAGAGGCTGGGAATGGGCAACAGGGAGTGGATCACTTGATGATTCTCTGTTCTGTTCATTCCTTCTGGGACACCTGGCATTAGCCACTGTTGGAAGACAGGACACTGGGCTAGATGGACCTTTGGTCTGACCCAGCATGACCATTCTTATGTTCAGAGAAGAGAACATAGTGAATTAATACAGCATACCTTGAACATATCCAATCCTTGAAACACTAAGCAGATCCATAGAATTTTTATGACATGGAATTTATTTGCACAAAACAGTTGTCAGAAAATTCCTAAAAATTAATTCCTAAAAAATGGAACACTTTGGACACAGGGAAATTCTTTGGAGAAGGATAATCCAGTGCTCAGGGCACTAGGAGATAGGGAGTTTGCAGCTCTGTGCCAGACTTCCCATGTTTAAAGATCAGGAAAATCAACAGGGCTTTTGGTTCATACCAGAAGTGTCTGCCCAGAGCAATTAGATCTCAACGCTTTGGTGCACTTGGCAAGTCACACCTTTGTTGCCTGCACTGCAACCAGCCCACAGTCAATTACGGATGGCCTAACTCCTTTACAAATCTGGCCCTGAGTTTCTCTGTGCCTCACTTCCTTGTATGCAGATAAGGATCACAGCCCTGCCCTGCCATAAAGGTGCCTTGCAAGGACAAATACGGCAAAGATTGAATGGTGCTCCAAGATTTCAGTAATGGAGGTTGTAACAGTACCTTTGTAGCCAGGCAAAGGGCTAATTTCCCCGCGTAAACAAGGCCAGTGGAAAGATTTGCTGAGATCTGCTCGTGAGACCATCAAGAAGGGGTTCCTGCCTGCTCTTGTCCAGGAACAAAGTATGTCAGTGGGCCTGCATAGTACTCACAACGAGCGCTGGGATGGAGTTAGTATTTTGTATCTATATTTCAGAGGAGTGCTTATAGGCCCCCGTGAAGATCCCTGAGCCATCACGCTAGGAGCTATACATACACATAACAATAATTCAAGTGCCCAAGCTGAGATGCTGCTCTGAGTAATGGAACTGCTTGCTGGAAAGTTACTGGAGGAGGGAGAGTGAGTCCCATCCCTAGCCTATCCCACAACATTGTTTCCTTCTAAGCTCCCTGGGCATCACCCCAGCTAGCACACCATTTAATTCACTGTGAAGTGCATGGCAGGGCACGGGGGAGGAGAATGGCTTGGACAGGGTGTCACTCTTCCCATGTTTGCTCAGAGGGGTCATTGTAATTAGGCTGTACCTAACCCTCACAAGTGCTGCGGGTAGGGGCTAGAGCTAGAACTATCCCTGAGCAGCCATGGGGAGCAGCTGGGAGCTTGTTCTCTCCCCTTCAGCAGCTTCACTTGTCCTGTGCATTGCTGTCCCTGCAGCTTACGCAACAGGAATGAGGTGGGAGGCAGGGCCTGGCGTCATGCATTGCCTCTCAGGGTGGGGCTATATTATGCCTGAGGGAAATGTGCATTTAGTGGAATCTAATATAATTGCATATACAGGCTCTCCCCGAGTTACAAACATCCGACTTACAAATATCCCCCCATGCACACACAACTCACTGGCAGCCTCCAGGGTGCAGGCAAGCGGCACAGGTGGGGTGAGCAGCACAAGCGCTGGCCCGAGGACTCCAGAGGAGCAGGGGGCAGTCGCACAGCCAGTGGCTGGAGAGAAGTGGCACTCTGAAGGGAAACCATCCGCTTCTCTCCAGCCACTGGCTGCACGGCCGCCCCCTGCTCCTCTGCCAGCACTTACACTGCCCACAGCCTCCCAGTGAGGGGGGGATGGGAGAAGCCTCTAGGGAGGGAGGTGGCAGCCAGGGGATAGGACCGGCTGCAGGAGCCGGCGCAGAGCCTGTGGGGATAGGGGAGGGGTGGTGGCCAGGGGATGCCCAGAAGTCCCTTTCAGAATCTCCACCCACCTCCTCATTCTCCTCTAGTTAAACCTGCCTTTCCTCAAGCACCAGCATTCAAGGTTAAATGAAAAAACTCTCTCTATTATTTTGCATTGCAGACGTACAGTATTTCAGCTACAATAACGGGTTAAACCAGCTTTGGTGGGCCAGCCTGGGAACCTCACTGCCATTTAAAAGATTGTTTCTATGGCAAAATGTGTTCTGAGTTCCAAACAGCTGGCTTACAAACTAATTTTTGGAACACAACCCGTTCCTACCTTGGGGACTTCCTGTAATATTGGGTGTTATATTTCAAAAATATAATGGTAGTGACTGTAAGCTTTTGGGGGGCAGGCACCTTCCTTTGTTCTGTAGTTGTACAGCTCCGAGCACAATGGATTCTTGGTATAATTAGAGCCCCCAAGCATGACAGTACTACGGATAATAATCGCAGGCAGCTGCTGCTAACTCCAACCCACTTTTGATTCCCTTTGGTTCCCTACCAGGTCTGCCCTGGCTGCTCTTTGCTGTGTGCCTGGCTCAGGTCTAGGGAGCATTTTCCCTCTGTGACTGTGCTTTCACAGTGAGCTTTTTAATGCTGTCTGCCTGGCTGAGCTTTTTCTGGGGGCGGAGGGATGTGAATAAGCAGAAGGTGGCAGGTGGGGGGGGGGCAGGGAGAGAAATCTCAAAGCACCAGCTACCCCCTTACAAAAGTGGAGAGATGGCAATTAAGGAGTTAAGCAGTAGGCAGTGCTGTAGGCCTGTGAATAGCAGCGTGCAGCGGAGCGGAGCTGCAGCAAGGAGAGCTGGATAGAGATGTTAAGTAACGGAGATCAGGAAGCCTCAGCCGCATCAGGAGCTGGAATCCTAGCTACAGGACAAGGGTTTCCCCCTCTCCGCCATCAGCCAGGGATATTAGAGGCAGTGGCTGGCATGTAAAGCATCCTGGGCAGAAAACAGGAGTCACAGGATGGACAGAGCTTCTGGGAAGCCTCCATCTAGGTTGCATGAGGGGGAATTGCAGTGACTTTAGCACTACCATCCTTTCTGGAGAGGAGGACTCGGAGACACACACACACTCAGGTTGGGGCTGCTGCATTTGGGGGGGATGTTCTCCCCCTCCAACACAAGCTGGTGCCTTGGCGGAAGGCAAAGCAAATGCCCTTCTGACCAGGGCGGCGAGGGGGAGGAGACCTGCTAGAGGAGAGGGTCCTGTTAGGAAAGGCAGATCCTGTACTACACTGTTGGAAGGACCAAGGGAGCACACAAAGCAGCTGCAGACTTAACCCGGAGGGAAGAATCTAGCGTCCTGACCCTGACCTCTGTGGAGTTTTGAAGGGACTGCACATTGCTCAGGTAAGAGGGGAGCAAAGTGAGTAGTGCTGGGGGCTGTTGTGCTGGGGCTGCTGGAGAAGGTGGCTTATTTTAGTTGTTTCATGCTGAAAGCAAGTAAACAGCAGATTCTTTGCAAAAAGTGATGTCTATAAGGCTACTGGGGAGAAGCAGGAGAGGATGGGTTACAGTGATTACCAGGGGCCAGAGGATTATTGACAAAGTTTCACTTTGCCAATAAACTGCTCCTTGGAATGAGGAATCTGCTCCGTTATCTTCCCCCATTTGCCGTATGGGAGACGCTTTAAGGACCTTATTAAAAATACAGTGTGACAAAGGATGAGCAGACAATTGCATTTCCACTCATTGTTGTCCCCTTAAAAAAACCCTGCCTCCTGCCCCCATGCTGGACTCGACCCCAGAATCTGTTTCTATGTCTCAAAGCTAGGAATGGGGAAAAGCGAAGAGACAAATCTTGTGTTAATCTATAGTGAGTGTTTCATGCTGTCTGTGCAATGAAGTTATAAACCAATTCCTGTGAGCGCCCCGGCTCAGAAGAGGTTAAAGATCCTTTGCAAGGAGGTGTTAATAATTCTATTATTGACAGTGATTTCTCACCATATTCTTCTGGTTTCAAAAGGGCTCCTAGACTTGGAGAGTGGGGGGAGGAAACAATCTCTCTCCTATACTTTGTGCAGGAACATTCGCAGCATGGGAAATTGGGAGAAAGCTGCTTATCCTTCCAAATGAACTTTCCTGATTCATTCTGCATCTGGGGCTGACAGCTTCTTAATATATTTGTAACATGTATGTAGAGAAAAAAGGGTGACAGGGCAGTCAGATAATAACATGAAGGTTACCTTGAGCCGAAGATTAAAAAATAAATAAAAGGAAGCCTACGCGTCTTCCAGCCAGGCACGATGTAGTGAAGTATCTCTGCAAATGAGTAAGTACATCCATGGTTCAAACTGAAATATTTGGATGGGCAAACTTTGGAGAGGGGAGAAGACTAAGGTGAGGTGGGAGGGTGGTACATTCTAGAGCAGAGGGCAGAGCTGTTTAAAAAACTGGCTGGAAGCATGAGATATATCTGCTACACTCCAGTGACCCCTCCAGTTCATATTGCTCCTTCTTGCACCACTGGCAGCTGTAAACTCTCCACCTCCTAGTTTACTCTGGTCCAGTTATTTTAACAAATCATGAACACGGACCTGCAGGGACCACCTCTCTGGAAGCATCATCCCCAACTTAATTCCTTTGCTCTGGTGCCCATCAAAGAGTCTTTCCCTCTAAGTTGTACAGGAGTTTTGCTGAGCTGGTTTTTAAATAGGCAGCCCTGTTTGAAGGGTTACTGAAAACAGCAGCTTGGCAAGCTGCATGGTGAATGACAGGCTGGTTCTCCATTCATCTGCCATCCCTCAATTTTAGCCTCTTGTCATTCTGGGTTTGCATTGCTGGTTATGCTCATTTATGACAAATGCAGTTCGGTGCTCAGAAGAGGACAAAAACCATGTTGGGAAGGGCCCAGGGAGCCAAAAACCACAGTCTCATAGAAATGTGAAGAAGAACATCTTTTTCACCCTCTGCAAATACTAGGTTGTCTCTATGTGTCTCAAGTATAGTGTTAAAGGTCTCGGCCACTTGCCTTGTCTTTTGCATTCTGCATTCAAGGTCCCCAGGAAATCATATACAATCCCTGGCCCTCTTTGCTCCCAGCAAGAGCTGCAGGAGGTGGCACTGTAGCCATGGCTAGTCCAAGAAGCACTAAGGCAAGCTCCGGTGGTTCGGGCTGCACGCTCTGAGACTGTTTCTGATGTTACAGTTGTTCTCCCCATAGAGAATGTGTTTCAGCTAGGATTGCCAGGTGTCCGGTTTTGAACCGAACAGTTCAGTATTTGAGCTTTCTGTTTGGGAAACAAATTGAGAAAATAGAAATGTCAGGTATTTTCTAACTAAGATGTAATGTAGATTGTGATGTCATTTCAAGTGTGTCTGGTATTTTTGTTGAAACCATCTGGCAACCCTAGTTTCAGGTCTTGTGTGTTTAATCCACGCCGACATTTTTAGCCTTAATCAATTGCTGACAACTAGGAATCAAGGGATTTCATGTTCTCTGCCATTTGCCATCCCCACTTCACCACAGGCCCTGCAACTTACCCATGTGCTACAGCCGGAGCTGGGACCCACTCTCGCCGCTCAGTAGAAAAGTGGCTAGTTTCCTCCCACTTTGCAGTGGGGAAGTAGAATAACACCTCCAGAAGCACAGGTTGACAGTCTGTAATGCGAGAGGAGGCAGGGATCAGGCATGTTGGCAGGGACGTGCAATTGCACATTTCATGGGATTGACTTTTCTGATGGTGAACAAACAGTTTCCATTTCTGGTCTTCATCAGGCCTTGTATTAATTTGCTAGCAGCCTGATTCTGCTCTCAGAATGGTGTAAATCTGGAGTAACTCTCCTTTGAAGTGAATGGAAAGTTGGTGCAAATGAGGTATCAGAGTCACCCCTGGACTCCTCTTTAGCGACTGGCAGCTGTTGTGTTAATGACCGGGTTGGGAGCATTAACATGTTACCCTGGGGTGTAAAGGGAGCAGATTGGCTAGTGCATGCATATGTTTTATATGGCTAGACACACTCCTTGCTTCACAAGATTTGAGGTTGCATCAGGGCCTGGCCACCAGTCCAGCTGCTTGCATTGGCTTGCTAAAGTTAAAGGCACTTATTAGTGAGGAGAGAAAACTTCTGGCACAATCTTGACAGAGCTGATAATTGGAGGTGAGTGACTACATTTAGATCCAGATCGGTGTCTCCACATTTTCTGAAAAAACTTAAAAACAACGAATGGTCCTGCAGCACCTTACAGACTAACAAAAACGCAGATGGCACCATGAGCTTTCGTGGGCACAACCCACAATCTACTGCTGGGTGGTCGTGTGTGTGTGTGTGTCCTTTGCACAACCCACAATCTACTGCTGGGTGGTCGTGTGTGTGTGTGTGTGTCCTTCCAGGAAGTCAGTTGATATGGGTTGAACCCTCCTGGATTAGCATTCCTGGACATGTTCATTTTCCAGAGTGAATAATCCATGCAGCCCGAGCATTGCTGGCTGCCCGGCTATAATTGCCAAATGCTCTAAAGTGATGTTTTTTCAGCTAGTTAATTTTGGACAGTGCTGCTCTGTAGCGACTCGCAGCGATTCTCTAATGCACACTGCTCTTTCCCATTCCATTCTCCCAGCTCCTCTTTGCAAGAAGCCCCAATTTAATAGGAATTGCTGAATAAATTCACAGATGCTAAAAGCTCAGATATACATTGATTAAGTGCATGGGGCAGGGGGAGGGAAAGCTGGCAGCCCAAAATGCAGTGCAACGCGTTGGCATAAAGATTTCTAATTAGAATGAATTTGCTTTGCTTAAATAAACAAATCAGGAAAAGAAACTGTCAGTTGCTAAGAACCCCTCTGGGTCTCTTCCCACCTCCTTCTGCAAAGGATCCACAACAACTCTCAGGTGGTTCAGACAGGCAAGCAGGGCTTGAATACCCCCGGTGAGTGCAAATTGGCACCTCTTTGTATCTGAAGAGCAGCTGCTGACAAGGAGAATTCACTCCTTGGGGGAACCCAGCAACAACATCTCTGTTGCCTTCTGCCTGGCTAGGAGCAGCTTTCATCTCCAGCTAGACCCACCTGGTGAGCTGCTGAGGAGATGCAGTGATATAATTGTTCCCTGTCATGCACATGGTTGCTTTGTGCGTTGTATAAATCGGCTTCAGGGCCCCTACAAAACAGGGGTTACTCTGACTCCCTTCCAAACACAGTTCCCACTCTCAGAGGCCTCCAGCTGTGATGGAACACAGGCAGAGAATCTGGTCTCTTGTCTAGAGTTATTAAAACAATAATTGTTTACATTAGTGCCAGCCTGGGGTGCTATGATACTCCACAGATCCTGCTGTCTCCCCACTGAATAGATAGCAGGTTTAAAACAAACAAAAGGAAGTTTTTTCTTCACGCGGTGCACAGTCAACCTGTGGAACTCCTTGCCAGAGGATGTTGTGCAGACCAGGACTTTAACAGGGTTCAAAAAAGAGCTAGATAAATTCATGGAGGGTGGGTCCATCAATGGCTATTAGCCAGGATGGGTAGGAATGGTGTCCCTAGCCTCTGCTTGTCAAAAGCTGGGTGACAGGGGAGGGATCACTTCTGTTCATTCCGTCTGGGGCACCTGAGGACACTGGACACTGTAGGATGACAGAACACTGGGCTAGACGGACCTTTGGTCTGACCCAGTATGTACTTACCTAGATATCCTTCTTTCCCCGTTTCCATATAGCACTACAGCGTACAACCTTTTGGTGCAAAAATAGGGCTCCTTGGGAAGTGTGTGTGGCCAGAGTTTTTGGAATGCTGTAAGAGGTGAAAGTTGAACTCCAGTGGATTTCAGGTGCTTTGTTCATTTAGCGAAGAATGTGTTCAACATTCTAACATGCAGGAGCCCGGCATGGGAGACACACGGAACTGCTCCCCTCTGTCCCTGTTAGCTCACACGGCTGGGCAGGGTTCTTTTGCAGTTCTATCCCTGGTGCAAAGCACAGGAAGCAATAGAAGGCTCTGTGGTGGCCTCAGATTCGTTACCATATATGTAAGAAAGAATTTCTTTTTTTGTGTGGCAATCACACCCTCTTTCTCTTCATGTCATATCTCAATTAAATACATTTTAAAACTGCACATTCATTAGCAAAAGAACCAATTAGACCGCTCATCAATATGTCATTGTGAGTGATGGCTTCTCCTTTCAGGTTCACATACCATCAAATCTTCTACTTCATCACTATCGTGCATCTCTTATAACAACAAAAATACTGGGCATAAACTAGACTCACACTTACAACTGTCCTTAAACTGATGGCAACTTGACATCTTGATATATCTTTTACATGAGAGTTGTAGCCAGAATACTCTTTTTTTAAAAGAAACCCCTATTGTGTGAGAAATTCTTCTGCTGCTTAATTTAGTTTTAAATACACTGATAAAAATAACATCTTCTGCTTAAAATGGGATTTTGGCTTGCACCATGCTGTGCATAATCCTAGATTACGGACCTCTGGGGAAAGACTGTGTCTGAGAACTGGAGAAGTGTGGTTTTATGGGTGAGATTAGTTTTGTCTCCTTTACACTTGGAGATTCTTGGGGATTAATTGGAGACATAACTCAGTTGACCTTCACACACAGTCTTAAGGAGGAACATTTCAATGATTACTGAAAGGGATTTATTATCTACCTGGTAGGAAGCTGAATTAACCTTCCAAAGTTTTCTATTGGAACTTCCATTAAATGGCTTACTCTCCTCCCTGAACAATAAAGTCCAGTTCCCCAGATTATTCAAGGTCTTCCCAACAAAACAAGTCTGTTTTTAGCTGCACATTAGTGGCTTGATTTAAAATGTGGACTAAAACCATCAAGGAGTCTTAAAGGGAGTGCCACAAATTATACAAGTATTTTGTCATCAGTTTCATATTGGTGTCTATAAAGTATGCATCAGATCCACTGTTGGAATAAATTGTCAGAGGTCAATTGATGGTCCTATCACAATTGACATCAGCCCAGGTTCTAGCTCAGTTGTTCTCAAACTTTTTGGCCTGCTCTGTCCAATGCAGACCTTTCTGTGACTCACCAGCCAACCATCCATGGTGACAAAATGGGTGCAGGAGGAGGTGAGGGTGCAGGGTCTGGACGGGAGGTTGGATGCAGGAGTGGGCTGAGAGTGGGGGGGTCTGGGAGGGAGGATGGGTGCAGGAGCAGGCTGAGGGTGTGGGAGCCTGGGTGGGAGGCTGTGTGCAGGAGTGGGCTGAGCCAATGGGAGCTGGGGAGAAAGCCTCCACGTGAGTAGTTTCCTATGCTTCCATCTCCCCAGTCACTTCCTTCCCTTGTGAGGCTCACCTTCCCTGACCCCCTGCAGTGGGAAGCTGGCGCTGGTACACCAGTCTTACATGGTGGGCAGGGCTGGAGTCCTGAGCCCATGGCTCACAGGCAGAATGGTCCACAGACCACACTTTGAGAACCACAGATCTAGCTGCATGTGTGTTCTCCATAGAACCATCTAAAAGAGAAGCAAGCTTTTAGGTGTGTGTTACAGGAATCCAGGGATATTTTGTAAGACTCTGCCCTTGACTTTGTCATGTTTTTCATCACTGAGACAACTGCCGGAATTTTGTATTTAAAAATTTGGAGCATTAAGGGGGTTTGCATGCCCAGTGGGGGGAGTTGCATTAAATAACACTGAGGTCCTGCACAAATAACCCCCAAATCGCTCTTTTCCTGGAGAGAGGAAGGAACTTTTAAGGCTCCAGAATTCCATTTGGATAGTTGCAGTCAGAAAGCAAGAGATTTGCAGGGAATGGTGCAGTGGCTCAGAAGCCAGCTATGTGTCCAATCCATTAACTCAGAAACGGGAATAACAAGCCGGGCTGCTACAACCTACATTTTTCAGCTCTATTTGACTGTATTTTTACATTCCCTGCGCTCAGTTAAAGGTCCTGGACACACTCTCTCTCTCTTCTGCAGCCTTCTAAACACAAGCAGGCTGCTGGCCCAGCAAAACAATGTCATGAGGGGCAATGGGGCCAAGCTCCTAGTAAAAAACCAAATCTATTTCCTTCACCCCGGCGATACTAGCAGTACATCTGTGTGTTCAGCTTGCTGTTATAATCAGGTGTCAATTCCACTCTGAGGGCCAGATTCTCCCCTTTTATTTGAGTCTTTTGAGCCTTTCTAGAGATTCAAGCAAGGGGATCAGCAAGCAGCCAGATCTTTCTACCCACGGGTTCGTCTGGTGTCCTGCCCTTCCTGCTGCTGGCATGAGAGTGGTGTCATGTCTGAAGGGAGAGGTTCACTGTGCTGCAGTGTTCTCAGCTGATGAGCCATAGCCAGCTGGTGTGCAGAGCAGTCCTGAGACATAGAAAGGCCCCCCTCATCTGGTAACCACAAGCAGCTGCTTTGAAGTCTGCTACTCAGTTGGCCTGGGATGAGGGATGGAACCTTGTCCATAAAAGGCACAGGAGAAGCCTGCAGAGCATTGATACAGGTAGCTCTCCCCCACTTCACTCAACATGTTAACAGCTGATCCAATTGACCAAAGGTACTGGGGTTTCCCCCCTCACATTTTCTTTAAGGCTGAATTACTATCAGTGAGTCTGAAATTGCTTCTGTCACTGTCTCAGATCGGCCAGGTGGTATAAGGTGAAAATATTATTCCTAGTATGCCTGGCACTGTATAATGCTAAAAGCTGACTGACCCCCTTAGCTAAGGCTGCAGAGCAGATGTCCCTCTCCCGTCTCAGTGCCTCTGGGTTTCACTAGGTTAAGAGTATCCAGCTAGTTCCACCCTGCATGACAAAGACCAGACTTTAAATAATGAATCCAATGGGAGCGTTGGCCCAATATGCCTTGGATAAGGTATACACCTTCAATAATCAAGTCATGTCACTTCCTGCCTCAGTCCCCCCCCTTCCATAACACGATACTGACCTCCACTGTAAAGCACTTTGAAATTTATGGATGAAAAGGTTCAGGCAAGAACTCAGTATTGTTATCACTTTGAGTATCCAATATCTGATACAGGTCCAAGCTATTCTGAGTGGGTTCTGTCACGGAGGAACTCCCAACTCTTAGCATTAAGAAATCATGAGTCAGGCCTCTGAAAATCATGACATTGGCTTTAAAATGATGAATTTTTAAGAAATTGGGGCTCACTTTATTCATTTTCTGATTTCTCAACCATTCAGATGCGCCTGTGTCATGTTTTAAGCTTTGCTGGTCTAGAAACGTCCTTTATTTAAAATAGCAGCTGAGTGGCTCACCTTGTCACATGATTCTAGGCACTTGGACTTTATGAAAGACATCCCATGACATGCGGCTTGAGATAGAACAGCAAGAGTTGGCAGTGCTACTGGAGGATAGGTCACATGAATTGTTGCAGAAACACAGTTCCCAATATAAAATTGCAGTGCAAGTGTTTTCCCTTCCCTTGTCAGGTGGGTCACAGGTGCTGGTATGAGCACGAGGCTGTGGAAAAGAACCGGAACAAAGTGTTCTTTTGGGAGGTAGGGCCACTTGTATCCAGTGATAGAGGAGGGAGGTGTTGCTGAATGCTCTGGCTGCATTCAAGTTTTGTTGGCTGTTTAGACAGCACAGTGCAAGATGTGTATGGTCTGAAGAGAAACCAGACTATTTAGACAGCAAATAATAAGACAATAAATATCCTAATGCCACTGTATACATCCATGGTATGCCCATTTTGTTTGTCCCAGCCCCAAAAAGATATATTAGAATTGGAAAAGGTACAGAGAAAGGCAACTAAAGCGAACAACTTCTGGATGGAAAAGGGATGACAAAGCTGGATATGGAGGTCGCTGGTATGGAGAAAGTGAATACAGAAGAGTTAGTTATTCCTCCATATAACACAAGAAACAGGGGCCATCCAATGAAATTAAGAGGTTGCAGGTTTAAAGCACCTAAAAGGAAGCATTTCTTCACACAGCACACCTGTGGAACTCATTACCAGGGGCTGTTGTGAAGGCCAAAAGTAGAACTGGGTTCCAAAAAAGAATTAGATAAGCTCATGGAGGACAGGTCCATCAAGGGTTATTAGACAAGATGGTCAGGGATGTAGACCCATGCTTTGGGTGTCCCTCGGCTTCTGCCAGAGGCGGGGACTGCACAACAAGAAAGGGATCACTTTGATGATTCCCTGTTGTGTTCATTCCCCATAAAGTACCTGGCTTTGGCCACTGTGGGCAGATACTGGGCTAGATGGATCATTGCTCTGACCCAGTATGGCCATTCTTATGTTCTTAGACATGTGGTTTTGCCTCTTTCATTCTAAAACACATGAGGTTACACTGCTTTCTAGCCCAGACTCTTTGGTATACCCAAGGAGCATGTGGTGCAAATCCAAGTGGGAAGGGATAAATGTATCTTTTGAAGCCACCTTTTGTCCCTTACCCAATTCTAGTGTGGCACTCATACATAATTTTACATGTGCTTTTTCTCAGTGTGTGAGCAAATGTTCAGTCTTCAAAGAAATGTGCTGTCAATGTGGGAATATGGACTCTTTGGGAAAAGTTGTTGCAAAGAGCAAGGGAGTTTGTTCTCTGCCTTAATCTACTATATATTTGAGAGAGTTTGTGTATGTGTCTGTCTGTTCGTCTGTAAGTCCATTTGTTCAAGAACTTCTCCTGAACAATAAGTGGTAAGACTACCAAATTTAATATGCAGTTCCTTCTTATCATAACTGAAAGCAAGGTTAATAAGTTTGGTTGTGCCAGGGTAATAGGATAAGCAAGGATAAGCATGGAATGTGATTGTTTCTCATCAAGTGGAAAGGGAGGGATGTGATAGCAGGGACAATTATACTCACAAATGACCACAGGACAGCAACAAGCACAGAGGATAGTTATACCCCAGAATGACCACCGGGGGCAGCAAGAACTGCATACTAAATCCCAGGGAGCAGCTTCACCCCCAAACCTAACTCCTGTACCCTTCCACATCCCTAGTCCCCCGCCCTAAAGAACCTGTGCACTGCTGGGTAAGTCTTCTAGTTTAACTAACAAAAGTGAATTCCTGGGGTAGAACTGAGCATTGGCATGTGGGCTGACTGGTTTTCCTGCCTGCTGTTGATCACCGCCTCTGTTCAAAGACTGGTGTTTACAGTGTCCATAAACAAATGACACTGATAAAATACCCTAACTTCACATCCTTGATTCCTCTGAGTGGTTGGAGATGTTCAGTATTGCTGCAACCAAAGGCTGAGGTTCATTCTGCAGCACGGAAGGAGCGAGCAGAAAGTCTATTATCAAGGTCTTGCCCACACTGACATGCCTGGGTTTCACCACATAGAAATCAAGTACACCACTGTGTCCTTCATGCTGGCACTACTCATTAAGAGTGTGATCTGCATAGCACAATCATTTCTTCCTCTAGAAGCTTGACCGTGATGAACTGACAAGGACAGAATTACCTTTTCGTAACTGCTCAGACATCTGAAATTGGAATTGAGCATAGCTGAGCACACCCTGGGAGAGCTGCCATCTCTTCCTGGAAAAAATGTGGCCTGGGGAGATTTCAGTAATGACAATGACAGTTCCCCTCTAGCTAGAGAGCTGCCTGACTCACAGATCCGCTTCTGTGGCGTGGTCAGTGTAATTCCATTACTGTCTTTCAGCTGTTCTAACACATCTAGCCGAAGGGCCCGTCTGGGCTGCAACGCGGGAAGCAGCCTGATGTCAGCTGTTTCGGCTTTTGTAGCATGTTTCCTGGCAGAGCCGGCTCAGCTCATCCTTCCCAAACTGTAGTGAAAAGCCTTGAAAACCTCAAAGTGTTTGACACAGGACAGTAGCCCATCTGTGGGGTCCTGCAGCCTGTGCGCCTGCCAATGGCCAATGCAACCCCCTTGCTGAAGGGTGAAGACACTAGGTCCCAGCCCCTCCAACTGTTTTCAATGGCCAATGGGAGTGTAAATAACGTTGAGGATCTTGTCTGAATCTCTGTGGCTGCTTCTTTCACATTTTCACACTGAGGAGATGCAGTACAGTGACTCTTTGCCCCTGGCGTGTACCCTGTCTTCATCCGTATCCCACAAGGGGATCCCGTGTCTGCTAGGGATTTAAAATCCTGTTTTAAAAAGTTAACCCGTTAAATGTTAAGTTAACCAGGAATCCATGGGCTGGGGGCTGCTCCAGCATAGCCTGCCACCCGGTAGGCTCATGACGCGATGTAACTGTCTAACAGGTTAACCTTTTACATTCCTAGTGTTTGCCAATCTCCATCCCAGGGATGGCAGGATGGAATGATGTGCAAAGGCCTCCAGAATGCACGGTCATGATAAAGGCAGACTTAAGGGAAGCCAGGGCTAGCCAGTCCCACACACGCGTAGCCAAACCAGCGCGCTAGAGGCCAGATATCAGAGACATTACTGCCGGCCTTGGCATACAATGACTAGGCCAGCGACCAAGCAACTGGTGTCTGAGGCCTTCCCTGACACAAGGATATATATGCATAAGGTGCTGTGCGGCCTGTGTGACAGTTAGGGTCCGGCCTACACTGCTGCTCTCAGTGGGTTGGCTGCTGGGGCTAACGCTGTCCTCAACACCCTCTTCTCCTCCTGCGTTCGCCTTTGGCCTGGCTCTGCCTGCTGTGTTCCTTTCCGCCAGGCTGGCCCTTGTGTTGTGTAGGGGAGAGGCTGGTTCTTCTCTCTCAATCCTCCTGCTTCCAGCCCACCAGAGCCCATTCCACAGGTATTGCTTTGGGTGCTTTGTGGAGTAAACAGCGGGTTTAACCTTGAGCCCACCTCAGTCCTGACCCCCTGTGCAACAGGCTTGCTTGTGAGTTAGCCTCCTGTTAACACCCTCTACTGCATAAGTGACTCTGACCCTCGTGGCCTAGACAAATGGGCAAAGACTCGCCCCTCTGAGTGCTGGAGAGTTCTCAGTGAGTCAGCGGTGACTCAAACACCAATGGCACCTTCTAGCTTCCTTTGGTTCCTGAGCTCACCCATCTTACCTAGCAATGGCTGATGGATGAGGGCAGCTCTTTTGCTGGTCTCTTTCTGCATTTTTTCTGTCAGCCACTTCTCTTGTCCTTTTCTCTGATTTTTCCAGTGATTTCTTGCCCTTGGCTTCTGAGGGAAGATGGAGTGACTCAGACCTCCTCCAGCATGCACTGATCATGGCCTCCCTAAAGGAATCTGACCAGAGGCATCTCCCAGCTTACCTGCTCCCCTCAGCCGTCTACCTTCTCCTGTCAGAGTGGATCTGGCTGGGAGATCTCACACAGATAATGTCTCCCCCATTAGGAAAGCAGGATAAGGGGACCTGCTGAAGGAAGGGAGGTGGAGTGAGTTCTTTTGTGGACTAAGGGATAAGGTGTTCCACTCAAGAACCTACCCCACCTCCTGGTACCTGTGGAGGTGCAGGTAAATATAGAGGTGATGGCCATTTTATTGCCTACCCCTGGTGTTGAGGATGCTAGGTATGGGAGCTCATGACATAATTGTGCTCACCAGCAGCTTGTCAGTAATTCCTTCACTAGGCCTCATACACTGGCTAAATGTAAGATCAGGGTCCAGATCCTGAAAAATATTTAGGCACCTAACTCGTATTGAAAACAAGAGGTGTGGCATCTTCGAAGATCTGGGCCCATGTCTCCATCTAGGTCCTGACAGCAGAGCATTGGCCTGGAGCTCCAGAAACCAAGGTCCAATTGCTGGCTTGGTCATAGATTTCCATCTTGCCCAGGGCAAGTCAGTTAGGGCCTGTCTGCACCATGGGGGCTGCTGTGGTGCTGTAGCTATCTTGCAGCAAACCCATAGTGTAGCTGCACCCTACAGTGATGGAAGGGTTTCTGCATTACTGCAGGCAATCCACCTCCCTCAGCGGTGGTAGCATGAATGCTTCTGTTGGCCTAGCTGTGTCTACTCCAAGGGCCATTCAGCAAGGTTACTGTGCCCAGGAGTGTGGGTTTGTCAATCTACATTTTTAGCGTATTCCAGGCCCTCATCTACCTCAGTAACTCATCTGTAAAATGGGGATCCCAGGGACGCTGTGAAGATAAACCCATTCATAACTGGGAGTCGCTCAGATGATGAGCCATTGAGAGTCCCTAGATCTAGATGGAATCTGTTCCCTTTTGTTGGTATGGAATTTCAATTACATTGGTATCTACCATTGATATAGCAGGACATTGGCCAACAATACAGGGATGAGCCCTGCTCTGTGGGAGCTATGGGATGACTCTGACGGGCGCGGGGGGGGGGGGGGGGGAAATCGACCCCATGTTGCTGTGGCTTTTCATAACGATGTTTTAAAAATAACACCATCATCCCGGCACCTAAGCACTCACTGAAAGAGTGGAAAATCAGACACAGAGTAGCAGTGGGGCTGATATTCTCACCAGGTCCCTGATCAAGTTTTGTGTAGGGGTCCAGCTCCATTGCTCTTGGAAGGGGAAAGGACCAGGGCCAGGACTGAGCATGACTGCTATCCCCACCATGTCCGAGATCCTAGGCCTGCCTCATCTTGAGCCTCAGAGATGCCCTGACCACAGCAGGCCAGAGAGAGGTACCCAGACAGTATCTCCCCACTCCCCGCCCCCGCTGGCTCCAACCAAATCCCAACCCCACTGCGGATGCAACAAGGTTGTACTTTACAATGACTGTTCCAGCCCATCTTCACAAACTTCTGCTCTTTCCCCCACCACCCCTGAAAGATGCTTACCATCTTCAATACCGTGGAAAAGACTATCAAGCCAGGGGGGATTTCCTTCCCTGTACTGCAGCTAAAGGGAAAAAGAACAAGTGACGCTGCTCAATACCTTGCATTTCAAAAGCTTTCACCATTTCCCCTTCTTTTCTTTATCTTTAGTAAAAGATTAAAAGGTTTTTGAATTTTTTTTTTTTTTTTTTTTTTTTTTTTTGCCAGAGTGCTGAGCAGGCTGAAGTCTCTGGATATCAGCCCTCACCCCAAACACTGTTTAATGTTGGACTCTGACTGGGTTATGTTAACACCTTTAACCCATTATTCCATCTAAATTAATACAACAGGTATCTCCCAGTCCTTGCTTCCCAAAGAGCTTTGCAGTCCCTCTCTTGTTTAGTCATGGTTGGGATGGGATGCAGTCACAGATGACCCCTTACAGATGTTCCCCAATGTGCTGATTATGCCATTAACACCTGCCTTCTTGCTCTCTGGGGCTCCTCAGCACCCTGCCTTGCTGGACCAGATCCTCTGGTCTCCCCCAGACAAGACACAGAGCCAGGGTAACTGCCCATTTCCCCCAAAGAGCAATGCGGACATTGAACCACTTCAACTCTGGGAATGCAGTTGTAGGGCATAGAAAGCAAACCTCAAATGGGACTAAACCCCCAAATAAATCCATCCTTCTCTGAGTAAACGTTTTACAAAAAGAAAGCTTGTGAGGATGTTCTCCTTCTTTATCAATGAAAGAGATATTCACACTGATTGCTCCCCCCAGGTAACAATTATTTGCACTGGGCCTGATAGTAAACAAAAGTGTTTTTATTAAGTGAAAACAGGCAGATCAAAGTAAGTTACTAAAAAAAGAGAAAACACAAAACACATAGCTGTTTCTAATGCATTAAAGCTTATTGCAAACTTATCTAAAACCTGTTCTTATTCCTGCCACATCTTCAAGTCAAAGATGTTTTTTTCCTCTGGCTTGGGTCTCTAGCCTTCCTTTTGGGTATGCCACGGCAGCCAAAGACAAAGGGACTGATAATTTACTATTGTTTATATAGACTTTTCCCTGGTTGGGAATCTTTTGTTCTACATCCTCCCTTCCATGGAATATCTCTAACTTTACAGACTAAAGTGATACATACACCAAAATAGGAGGTACAGCTCCAGCTGCTTGTAACATTAAAATGGGTAGGTTACATGAGATATTTTGTCCAAAACATCTTCAGGTTATGCATATTGATATTCATACAGTTATTCCATAAAGCATGTGGGGATGGGGGGGAATATCACAACCATCTCTCCCCATTCTCCTTAGCTGGTGCGACTCCCCTGGTCCAGGGGTCTTCCCTGGGGGATGTTTCCTCCCACTGCAAACTACACATGGGCTTTCCCCTTCACTGCAGCCTCCCACTGATCACTCCCAGGCTGACTTGTTCTGCAATCAAAGCTGGCAGCCTCAGCCTCAAGCCCAGCCCCAAAAGGGCAAGTCACCCTGTTAGTGGATCTCACATTGTAGAGAAAGGTCCTATAGGCAGTTTTCACATTGTCAGAATGTGTCTATATATGGCTTAAATCCTGGCCCATTTCAAGACAGTGGCAAAATTCCCATTGCCTAGGATGGGACCAGGATTTCACCCCAGGAATTTTAGTTTATGTGAAGGAAACCATTTTTGACAAGAGGAAGCTGAAGAATACTAAAGGCAACTCTGCAAAATGCCATTTTTGTCTTTATACTTTAACCAGCAACAGTTTCCACCAATTGGGATCCAGCTGCAAAGCACTGTGCATGGAAATGCTAATGGGTCTACAGAGGAGGTACCACGACAACCACACCACGGAGCCTGTAAAAACGCAGACAGAGAGCCTGCATTGGATTCAACAGCTGCTTCGTTTGAGGAGCTTCCATTTGGATCTAAGCAGCCCCCTTGCAGGGAAGCATATGCTGTCACAGAGAGACCACAAACTGCTTCTCCACTTGCATCCCAGAGCATTCCTCACTCCTGAAGCAGCTTGCTAGGGGAGAGCTGACATAGGCAGGCATCTGCTGTGTGGGCAAGGAAACAGGCCTGGGGAACATAGACATCCCAATCAGACAACAACTTTTAAAAAAGCGTAGTCCTGTGGCACCTTAGAGACTAACATATATATATATATATAGGATCATGAGCTTTCGTGGTAAAACCCACTTCCTTAGATGAGATGATCTTGAGTGGAAAAAAGGGGGGGAGACCCTCAGAATAAGAAGGGATCCCCAATAAGACAGAAACTATCTTATTGCCTCTTTATAATTCCATGGTGCACCCACATCTTGAATGCTGTGTGCAGATGTGGTTGCCTGGACTCCCCCCCAAAAAATCTTGCAATTGGAAAAGTTTCAGAAAAGGGCAACACAAAAGATCAGGAGTGTGGAATGGCTGCTATATGGGGAGAAATTAATAAGACTGGGACTTTTCAGCTTGGAAAAGAGGCCACTAACAAGAGACATGATAGAGCTCTATAACATCATGACTGGTGTGGAGAAAGTAAAAAAGGAAAAGCTATTTGCTGTTTTCCATAACACAAGGACCATGGGTCACTAAATGCAGTTAGGGTATGTCTACACTAGCCCCCTAGTTCGAACTAGGGAGGCTAATGTAGGCATTCGAAGTTGCAAATGAAGCCCGGGATTTAAATATCCTTAAGTCCTTAGTTCGAGTTAACGTTTGACTGCCGCGTGTAGCCGCGGGCAGTTAGTTCGGACTAGGGGGATTTAAAAATGGCGCCCGGATGGGAAGACGCATAAATAAAGCCCGGATATTTAAATCCCGGCTTCATTTGTAACTTCATGCTTTACATTAGCCTCCCTAGTTCGAACTAGGGGGCTAGTGTAGACATACCCTTAAATAGGGAGCAGGTTTAAAACCAACAAAAGGAAGTATTTCTTCATACAACACACAGTCAATGTGTGGAACTCCTTGCCAGAAGATGTTGTGAAGGCCAGGGCTTTAACAGAGTTAAAAAAAAAAAGCGCTAGATAAATTCATGGAGGCTAGATCCATCAATTGCTAGTATCCAGAAAGGGCAGGAATGGTGTGTCCCTAGCCTCTGTCAGGTCTGGAAATGGATGATAAGGGATGGATCATTTGATAATAACCTGTTCTCTTCATTCCCTCTAGGGCACCTGGAATTGGCCACTGTCAGCAGACAGGATACTGGGCTAGATACCTTTGGTCTGACCCAGTATGGCCGTTCTTATGTTCCTATGCTGTGCACGCACTGTTCTCTCCAATCGCTGAGAATTTGCACACATTCTGTGAAGATCCTTTCTGTTGCTAGTTGGAGAAAGCAGGAAGGCTGTTCTTCAATTAATATCACAGAGAGACATGTCCTCTTTGCAATTTTATATTCCAGCATGCTAATATTATATTAGCATCATGGTTATTCATTTACATTAGTGAAAACAAACACTGATCTAGTACGTTGTTCACTGCAGCACAATGCTAGTTTAAAGCAATTAGCCCCTCTCAGAAAATGATAGAGCATCTTTGCTCTTTCCAGAAGCATTTTCAGGGCCTGTTAAAGGAAACCCAAGTACTGTAAGCTCAGATAACACTAATGGAAAGAGTCAGATAACACGAGCTTGTGGTTGTTACTGGGTAATTAAAATAGTAATACAGTAATATATTGGTAGATCACAAAGGGCTGTCTACAGTTACCTGTTGTCCTGGCTTGAATTGTAAATGAATGCATCCTTATTTATGTTATTACAGTGATTTCAGTGTCCCTGGCTGTTTTAAATCATCTGATCTGCAGGCATTGTATCTTGTATATAATTCTGGAAATATGTAGGCATTTTCTGCTTTCCTTTATGAACCACCTTTGCCCTGACGTACAGCCCATTCATTGCAATACAAATTAGACTGCAAAGAAAAGCAGACTGGCATAGGACCCTAGAGTTGGAAGAGACCTCAGGAGGTTATTGAGCCTAATCCCCTGCCCAAAGTAGGACCAACCCCAATTATATCATCCCAGCCAGGGCTTTGTCAAGCTGGGACTTAAAAACCTCTAGGGATGGTGTAAGTTGGTCAGCTCTGGGAGGGGCACCTCCCCTTTGGGGTCAGTGGGTGGCCACTCCAATTCACTACACCCAGATCAGTCTCTGGGGGGAATTAACACATCAAATAACTAGTCCGGGTTCCCCCGCTCTTACCTCAGGGAGGGCTGACAAAAGTAACCAATAACCAAGGTGGCCTGGGTTTGGACAGGCCAGCAAATGAGAGTCAGAGGCCCAGCCTTAGTTCAAGGTGGGCCACCAAGCCTAGGGTTAGGAAGGCCCAGCCCTAGTTCAGAGCGGGGCTGCAGGTAAACATTTTATAAGCCCAGCCCTAGGTCAGGGTGGGGCAACAAGCAAATAGTTTATAAAGCCCAACAGTTTATCAAGGCCCAGCCCTGGTTCTGGGTGGGGCCGCAGGAAAGCAGTTTGTAAAGGATCTACACAATTCAGGTCTCCTTGCTCAGGAGGGTTGCAGGCAGCTCGCCGGCAACAGTGGAGAGAGGGAGGCTACCACCCAAGTGGTGGGTGGCGGGCGGGGGGGCACAGGCCCGCCCACTCCACTGTGCCCCGGCCCAGGGCCCTAGAGGCAGCAGTTTACTGCTGCTGGGTCAGCGGGGGCTGCAGCCCGAAACACGCTGATCCGGGCATGTCTGCGTCCATGCTGTCCCCTGGGCCACTTCCCACCTCCCCCTCAGCGCGTACCTGGCAGTTGCATAGGTTTCCCGCAGAGTCACAGGGATCCAGGTCCATTGGCCACTCCTCAGTGGCGGGTTGGGTGTTTGTGAAGTCTGGGGAAGTCTGTTGTTCCTCCAGGCTGCTGTGCAGCAGGGGCCCCGGTGGTCCACGCCAGCTCACCACCTTCAGGCGTTTGCTCCGCTCCGCGGCGTGCAGGGGAGTCCTCTGGCCTCTGCTGTTCCTCAAGGCCGCTGTGCAGCAGGGGGCCCGGTGGCCCACGCCAGCTCTCCACCTCCCCACGCCTTAGCTCCCCTCCTCGAGGTGTAGGGGAGTCCTCTGGCCTCTTCAGTGGTCAGCACCTCACTGTCCTGGCTGGCAGGCTTTTTACCTCTCTGGCCCTGCCCCTTGGCTTCTGGCCAGGTGGCTCAGTAGGACCAGGTGCAGCCCACCGAGGCTCTGGGAGGGGCACCTCCCCTTCGGGGTCAGTGGGTGGCCACTCGGAACCACTCCAGAGAAGGAGGAGGAAGGTGTGGCTGCTCTCCTCTCCTCTGGTCTGGAGCACTCTTCCCTCCCTCTCTCCCCTGCCCTGCCTGCCGCTACTGAGCCTCTCCCTTCCCAGACGGCTGCTACCACCTCCACTCACAGCTTGCTGCTGCCTGGGGGGCCTGCCGGCCTGCACCCCCCACACCCAGAGGCCTTCCCTGGTTGGCTGACACCTGCCTGATGCTGCTGCTGCAACACCTGCGCCCTGTCGAGGAGGAGGAGAAAGAGGACCACCTCCGGGACATGTGGAGGGGGTTTGCTTTCCAGGACTGAGCCTTTAATATCTGTGCTCCAGGTGCGGTGGTGAACTGAGTTGTTAAGAGGGGGGCTGGGAGAGAGGCGCAGAGCCCTCCCCCCAGTCCAGCTGCCCCCTCTTCCCCCCCCCCCACTGCCACCACCCCCAACACCTCCTCCACCACCTTTGACACCTGGACTTTTCTCTTCACCCCTTGGAGGGGCTGCTGCTCCAGCTGAGACTGAGCTGCTGCAGCAGTGGGCGAGGCTGAGCTCCCACAAGCGCTCGTGGGCGTGCTCCTTCCCCACCCCTTGGACTTGGCCCCCCTCCCTCAGCTGCATTTGGCTGGGGGGCCTCCCTTACTCCTCCTCGCCCCACTCTACTCCCCCCTCACCACAGTGGCTTGCCTCTTTCCCTGCTGCCTGCTAACCCAGGGGGAGGACGACTCTTTGCCAGTGGGCCTCAGTCTGGGCGGTGACTCTGCTGCGCCGCCCCCTCCTTTCCCCAACCCTATGCCCCAGGTGGCCGACCCCGTCCTCACTCTCGGGGCACCCTGGTGTTGCCCATTGGCCCAGCCGACTCGGGCGCTACAGCTGAGGCTGCCGAGCCCTTGGGGCGATGGCTGGTACTGAGCGGCCAGATCCTGGACTTGAGGGTGCCCCTTCCTCCACCCTTGAAGCGGGGCGGTCACCTTCCCTCCCTGTTGGGGGTCCAACAACGAACGTCCCTCTAGTCAATGCCGAGGCTGCAGATGTGTGTTCTGCTCCTCCACCTGAGCCCAGCATCAGCGCAGGCCCCCTTCCTACTCCTGCCCCCCCGGTCTCCATTTGGGAGGCACCGCAGCCCAGTGGTGTGGACCAGAGGAACCTTCCCCATGACCTTGCCCAAATCTCTGGCTCCCTTCCCTGTCCTGATCCTCCCCTCCCCCCCGTTCACACCCTTGGTCCCGATCCCACCCTTTATGAGCCCATTTCCAGCCCCGAGTCCTCCCCATTCCCGATCCCTCTCCTGCCATTACTGTTACCCTCCTCCATTCCTGACTCACCATCCGGCCCTGAGCCCACCCCTCCTCCCACCCCACCACAATACCTGCTCCCCCACTATCACCCCCCCATCCTACCCGCCCTCCCATCCCCACTGCAATGCCTGCCCTCCCACAGCTGCCCTCGCATCCCACTGTTATTGCTACCCCCATGATGGCTGCCTCGTTCCCACTATCTGCGGGCAGCCCTCTCGGGGTGCTATTCGTATCCCCAGTCCCATAGGGGCTGCCTTGTTCCCTCCGCTGCCCCCTTCCTCGCCGGGGTTGGGGACAGGCATTGCAGCGCTGTTGCTCTTGGCACCGCGCCGGGGATCGGAACCCTGTATGCCCATCTCCATGGCCTATGAGGTCCGATCCGAGGCCCAGACGGAGGAAAAGCCTGGTACCCCCTCAGCGCTGGGTGCCAAGCTCTGCCAATTCCTCGCAGATACCCGCGGGGCCAAAGGAAAGGTGGCTCTTCAGCGCTGGGGGGATTTCCATTCCATCCTGGGGGCCACGAGGGCCTTTTTGCAGGAGGGGAGATGGATCAAGAATCAGGACATTGCGGCCTACCGGTGGACCCGCAAATTCTGCGACGGTCTCCTCGCCTTCGGGTCGGGGAGCGGCCTGTTACGGGGCCTGCGGGAGGCTGATGATCACCCTGCCCGTGAGGATCCACCCCAGCCCTCACTATGTAGTACACCACCATTGCAACATTAAATGCCCGGGGCTGTAGGGCGGGTCTCCGCAGGAGCCAGGTGCTCTCCTTCCTTCAGGAGCGGGGGTACTCGGTGGTTTTCCTGCAGGAGACCCACACAACTCCGGCCATTGAGGCTGGCTGGCGGCTGGAGTGGGGGGACGGGTGTATTTTAGCCACCTCGGTGCCTGTTAGGCCATTCTTCCCTGCCCTACGGCAATCATGTTGCAACAGCATCACACTGCTGACTCATATTCAGCTTGTGGTCCACTATAACCCCGAGATCCCTTTCTGCCGTACTTCTTCCTAGACGGTCGCTTCCCATTCTGTATGTGTGAAACTGATTGTTCCTTCCTAAGTGGAGCACTTTGCATTTGTCCTTATTAAACTTCATCCTGTTTACCTCAGACCATTTCTCCAATTTCTCCAGATCATTTTGAATTATGACCCTATGCTCCAGAGCAGTCGCAACCCCTCCCAGCTTGGTATCATCTGCAAACTTAATAAGCGTACTTTCTATGCCAATAGCTAAATCGTTGATGAAGATATTGAACAGAGCCGGTCCCAAAACAGACCCCTGCGGAACCTCACTTGTTATACCTTTCCAGCAGGATTGTGAACCATTAATAACTACTCTCTGAGTACGGTTATCCAGCCAGTTATGCACCCACCTTATAGTAGCCCCATCTAAGTTGTATTTGCGTAGTTTATTGATAAGAATATCATGTGAGACCGTATCAAACGCCTTACTAAAGTCTAGGTATACCACATCCACCGCTTCTCCTTATCCACAAGACTCGTTATCCTATCAAAGAAAGCTATCAGATTGGTTTGACATGATTTATTCTTTACAAATCCATGCTGGCTGTTCCTCATCACCTTGCCACCTTCCAAGTGTTTACAGATGATTTCTTAATTACTTGCTCCATTATCTTCCCTGGCACAGAAGTTAAACTAACTGGTCTGTAGTTTCCTGGGTTGTTCTTCTTTCCTTTTATAAATGGGCACTATATTTGCCCTTTCCAGTCTTCTGGAATCTCTCCTGTCTCCCATGATTTTCCAAAGATGATAGCTAGAGGCTCAGATTCCTCCTCTATCAGCTCCTTGAGTATTCTAGGATGCATTTCATCAGGCCCTGGTGACTTGCAGGCATCTAACTTTTCTATTTGATTTTTAACTTGTTCTTTTTTGATTTTATCTTCTAAACCTACCCTTCCCACTAGCATTCACTATGTTAGTCATTCCTTCAGACTTCTCGGTGAAGACCGAAACAAAGAAGTCATTAAGCATCTCTGCCATTTCCAAGTTTCCTGTTACTGTTTCTCCCTCCTCACTAACCAGTGGGCCTACCCTGTCCCATGTTTTCAAATAGAACCAACCACCATTGGAAATACCACTTCCTCCAGGGGAACCCATTCCAGGGCTTCCCCGCCCTCCTAGGGAAATAGTTTTTCCTAATATCTAACCTAGACCTTGCCCACTGCAAATTGAGACCACTGCTCTTCATTCTGCCATCTGTCACCACTGAAAACAGCCCCTCTCCATCCTCTTGGGAACTCCCCTTCAGGTAGTTGAAGGCTGCTGTCAAATCCCCCCTCGCTCTTCTCTACTGTAGACTAAACAAACCCAATTCCCTCAGCCTCTCCTCATAGGTCATGTGCTCCACCCCCCTCATCATTTTGGTCGCTCTCCACTGGACCCTCTCCAATACATCCACATCCTTTCTATAGTGGGGGGCCCAGAAGTGGACACAATACTCCAGATATAGCCTCACCAGAGCTGAATAAAGGGGAATAATCACTTCTCTAGATCTGCTGGCAATGCTCCTCCTAATGCACCCTAATATGCATTAGCCTTCTTGGCTACAAAGGCACACTGTTGACTCCTATCCAGCTTCTTGTCCACCGTAATCCCTAGTGCCCCAGCACTCAAGTCTGTGCTAGCTGCCAGCCAGCAGCACCCAAGGGCTGTTCCGAATTTACTGGCGATGGGTGGAGAAAAGGGACACCATTACCTCTGGCAACACCCCCAACACAGGCCACTGAGAAAAGTTTGCATAGAGCCACTACATCTGTCTTCCACCCCAGGGGAATCCAGTGGCATGGCTACCTGTCACTGGCCCAGAGGCACAGATTAGCTGTAGCAGCATGGAGCATCTGGGCCCTTTATATTTTGATTTCCTTTCGCTGACCAGAGAAGTAGGCCAGTAGGGCTGTTTCCTAACTAGGGCTGCACATGAGAAGGTCGGAGAGTCATTTTAGTGAATATTTCACAGCTGAACTTAGATCCTTAATGGGACCCCTGGAGCCTGCAGGGCTGTGTATCCAGAGAACAAGCCTTGTAGCAGGTCAGCACCTCCCCTCCATTCCTGCCCACACTAGAGAGCAGCAGGGTGGTGTGAAACATTCAATATAACCTGCACAACAAAGTGGCCTGGAAGCTTTTGAAGCAGATGCTGCTTTTGTGTCCTTCCCTCTGCCCTGGCAAGCCAACATCTCCTGCTGCTGTTGGAGTGAATAAGTGATAGCTGGAGGTCCTTTGCCCATAGGCTGTGGTATGGCATATTGCAGGGTCAGTCTTTATTGCACAGTTAGCCAGAGTGCTCGGCACCCAGCTTAGCCTAACGTAGGTGGAAGCCACTCCCCACCATCCAGTGTTCCTGCTATTTTTTCACACCAGTGTGCAGAATAAAATTTGTTATGTGCACAGAGGCATGTGCAGATGTGCACCACCTGTAGAGATGCATGCTGCCAGCTGTGGGTGCTCTGCTAATCAGCTGGGTGGCACCTGAATCTCTCCTGGGTGGTTGCCCAAGTGCTCAGCTTACAAGGACCACTGTCCCCATCCTAACAAGACCCTACTTGTGTCCACTATCTCCTCACTGTTTCTGTGCTTCCCCTTGTAGGTCTGGGTGTGTGTGCATATTCTTTGTGCTGAGATGCACTAGGATTCTGTCCCAGACAATTGTGGGAAAACTTGTCTGTCCTTGGGGGGAATCGTAGCAAGGCATTGGAGGATGATCAGCATGTGGGCGATTTAGCCTTTAAATGCAAAAAGGGCAGATTCCAGCATGAATTAAATAAGAGCCTGGTTGGGCATTGACCCACCAAACCCCAGCCAGGCCAGCTAGCCTGGACATCCAGCACCTCAGTCCAAACCCAGTGTTCAGGTTTGTCAGTGTGGATGGAAGGGGGTTGGGCTGAAACCGAGATAGAAGCTGAGCTTACCTGTGCTATGAAGACATACCCGCCAGTGTCTTGTGAGGTGTACAAGAGGGGCCCCAGATTACTGGAGAAATTCAATAGCATGGGACTGATTAAAAGGGAATGGTTTCTTTAGCTGTGTCAGATTTCACCATCTATTTGCTACGTAGGCCTTTCATTTCATCCCATGTCCCTGCCGTGTGTCCCTGCTTTGGCTGACCTCAGAACTGAAATGCCACCATTCCTAACTGCACAGACTCAGAAAAGTATCTGAGTGTTGTGGTTCTTCTTCAAAATAAACCTGGAAACTTCTGAGGTTGGGCACTTCACAAGCAAAGCACAGGTTGCACCTCTCTAAACAGGGACTCTCTGGTGCTGCTGCAGCACAGGAGCCAGCAAACAGAGTTGTAAACAGGGGAGGGAGTTTGAGTGGGAGTTCTGCTGCAGGAGAAGTTTGAATTTGGTTTTGTATTTGTATTGTTTGTATGTGTAGAGGCTTGTAGGGGCAGTGTGCTACAAGAGAAACTGAGCCCTGATTGGGGGTGGGGCTTCACTGATTAGGGGTCCTATAAAGGTAGCCATCCAGTCAGGCTGTGGCACAGACAGCTGCTGCGGCACAGGAGCCAGCAAACAGAGTTGTAAACAGGAGAGTTTGAGTGGGAGTTTGTAAGGGGAGTTTGGATTGTGGGACTCGTTTGGGGTTTGTTTTTGCTGTGGGGGTGTTTTGGTTTGTTTTTGTGTTCACCGGACTAACAGGATTTAGGTGAGAAGGCTGATAAACACAGAGGCAGCAGTGGCCATGGCCCAAGTAGTAGAGGACACAAGGAGGATGATTGGATGTGGTAGCTGCGGGATGTACATGATTCTGGAGGGGGTACCTGAAAGGAGTTTTGTTTGCATGAAGTGCTGCCTGATAGAGCTGATGGAAGAAAAGATCCGAGGATTGGAGATGCAGGTGGAAACTTTGGTCAAGTTTAGAAGGGGGTTCGAGCAGATGATGGAGCAAAGGCATGAGGTGGCTGAAGGGGAAAGCTTAGACATGCAGATGGAAGCAGGATCAAAGGCCTTGAGGGGACTGCTGGGTGAAGAAAATGGACAGTGGAAGCATGTGACTAAGAGAACCAGGCAGAGGAAAGATGGGCCAGTGAAGGAGAAATAGAGCTCAAGAACAGGTATGGAGTTAGAGAATGAAGAAGGGATACAGCAGGTGGCCACTGAAGATGGAAGGGCAAGGAAGAAGAGAAGAGTGGTTAGTCCCATAGATAAAGGGGAAGAGTCGATGGAGACAACCAATAATGAGCACCAGGAGGATACAGGATGGGTTGAAGAGGATTACAAGGGAAAATAGAAATGGAAAGGATTTGCAGCTAGAGGAAACAAGAGATAGACCAGAGAATTGGACTGTCACCAGGAAAAGGCAGGTCTACGTGATTGGGGACTCCTTATTGAGAAGAATAGACAGGCCTGTAACTAGAGCTGATCCAGAAAATAGAAGGGTGTGCTGTATGCCAGGTGCTAAGATACGGGATGTGGAAGTGAGGTTGGAGAGGATCCTAAAGGGAGCGGGAAAGAATCCATTGATCATCCTTCATGTAGGAACAAATGATACGGCTAGATTCTCACTGGAACGAATCAAGGGAGACTATGCCAGGCTGGGGAAGACGCTTAAGGAAATCGAGGCTCAGGTGATCTTTAGTGGGATTCTGCCTGTTCCTAGAGAAGGGCAACTAAGGTGTGACAGGATTATGATGCTCAATAGATGGCTCAGGCAGTGGTGCTATAAGGAGGGCTTTGGGATGTATGGCCACTGGGAGGCATTCACGGACAGAGGACTGTTCTCTCGGGATGGACTTCACCTAAGTAGGGAGGGAAATAGACTTCTAGGATGGAGGCTGGCTCAACTGATTAAGAGAGCTTTAAACTAGGAATTTGGGGGAGACGGTTGGGAGATGTCCAGGTAATCTCTACGCCGGATTTTAGCATTGAGAGGAGGAAAAGAAGTAAGAAAGGATATAGCTGGGGTAGGAGAATGGACAAGGAGGAAGGGTAGAGTGGATACTAGTCTAATAGGTCATATTGGAGGTACAATGTCCAGGCCAAATTGGGTAAAGAATGTGAGTGAGGCCAAACAGCAAAATTAAGATGTTTGTACACCAATGCGAGGAGCCTAGGTAACAAAATGGAGGAACTAGAGCTATTGGTCCAGGAAGTGAAACCAGATATTATAGGAATAACAGAAACATGGTGGAATACTAGGCATGACTGGAGTACAGGTATTGAAGGGTATGTGCTGTTTAGGAAAGACAGAAATAAAGGTAAAGGTGGTGGAGTAGCATTGTATATCAACGATGAGGTAGATTGTAAAGAAATAAAAAGTGATGGAATGGAGAAGACAGAGTCTGTCTGGGCAAAAATCACATTGGGGAAGAAAACTATTAGATCCTCCCCAGGGATAGTGCTTGTTGGGGTGTGTTATAGACCACCAGGATCTAATTTGGATATGGATAGAGACCTCTTTAATGTTTTTAATGAAGTAAATACTAATGGAAACTGTGTAATCATGGGAGACTTCAACTTTCCAGATATAGACTGGAGAACAAGTGCTAGTAATAATAATAGGGCTCAGATTTTCTTAGATGCGATAGCTGATGAATTCCTTCATCAAGTAGTTGCTGAACCAACAAGGGGGGGGATGCCATTTTAGATTTGGTTTTGGTGAGTAGTGAGGACCTCATAGATGAAATGGTTGTAGGGGACAACCTTGGCTCAAGCGATCATGCGCTAATTCAGTTCAAACTAAATGGAAGGATAAACAAAAATAAATCTGAGACTAGGGTTTTGATTTCAAAAGGGCTAACTTTAATAAATTAAGGAAATTAGTTAGGGAAGTGGATTGGACTAAAGAATTTATGGATCTAAAGGCGGAGGAGGCCTGGGATTATTTTAAGTTACAATTGCAGAAGCTATCAGAAGCCTGTATCCCAAGAAAGGGGAAAAAATGTATAGGCAGGTGTTTTAGACCAAGCTGGATGAGCAAGCATCTCAGAGAGGTGATTAAGAAAAAGCAGAAAGCATATAAGGAGTGGAAGATGGGAAGGACCAGCAAAGAAAGCTACCTTATTGAGGTTAGAGCATGTAGGGACAAAGTGAGAAAGGCTAAAAGTCATGTAGAGTTGGACCTTGCAAAGGGAATTAAAACCAATAGTAAAAGGTTTTATAGCCATATAAATAGGAAAAACAAAAAGAAGAAGTGGGACCGCTAATCACTGAGGATGGAGTGGAGGTTAAGGATAATCTAGGCATGGCCCAATATCTAAACAAATACTTTGCTTCAGTCTTTAATGAGGCTAATGAAGAGCTTAGGGATAATGGCAACATAACAAATGGGAATAAGGATATGGAGGTAGATATTACCATATCCGAGGTAAAAGCCAAACTCGAACAGCTTAATGGGAGTAAATCGGGGGGACCCAGATAATCTTCATCCAAGAATATTAAAGGAACTGGCACATGAAATTGCAAGTCCATTAGCAAAATTTTTAATAAATCTCTAAACTCAGGGGTTGTACCATTTGACTGGAGAATTGCTAATATAGTTCCTATTTTTAAGAAAAGGAAAAAAAGTGACCCGGGTAACTACAGGCCTGTTAGTTTGACATCTGTAGTATGCAAGGTCTTGGAAAAAATTTTGAAGGAGAAAGTAGTTAGGGACATTGAGGTTAATGGCAATTGGGACAAATTACAACATGGTTTTACAAAAGGTAGATCGTGCCAAACCAACCTGATCTCCTTTTTTGAGAAAGTAACAGATTTGTTAGATAAAGGAAATGCAGTGGATCTAATCTACCTCGATTTCAGTAAGGCATTTGATACAGTACCACATGGGGAATTATTGGTTAAATTGGAAAGATGGGGATCAATATGAAAATTGAGAGGTGGATAAGCAACTGGTTAAAGGGACGACCACAGCGGGTCATACTGAAAGGTGAACTGTCAGGTTGGAGGAAGGTCACTAGCGAAGTTCCTCAGGGATCAGTTTTGGGACCAATCTTATTTAATCTTTTTATTACTGACCTTGGCACCAAAAGTGGGAGTGTGCTAATAAAGTTTGCGGATGACACAAAGTTGGGAGGTATTGCCAATTCAGAAAAGGATCGGGATATCATACAGGAAGATCTGGATGATCTTGTAAATTGGAGTGATAGCAATAGGATGAAATTTAATAGTGAGAAGTGTAAGGTTATGCATTTAGGGATTAATAACAGGAATTTTAGTTATAAGCTGGGGACACATCAGTTGGAAGTAACGGAAGAGGAGAAGGACCTCGGAGTCCTGGTTGATCATAGGATGACTATGAGCCGCCATTGTGACATGGCCGTGAAAAAGGCTAATACAGTCTTGGGATGTATTAGGCGAGGTATTTCCAGTAGGGATGTTAGTAAGGTGTTAGTGCCGTTATACAAGGCATTGGTGAGACCTCATTTGGAATACTGTGTGCAGTTCTGGTCTCCCATGTTTAAGAAGGATGAATTCAAACTGGAACAGGTACAAAGAAGGGCCACTAGGATGATCCGAGGAATGGAAAACCTGTCTTATGAAAGGAGACTCAAGGAGCTTGGCTTGTTTACCTTAACCAAAAGAAGGCTGAGGGGAGACATGATTGCTCTCTTTAAATATGTAGAAGTAAAGACTTCACTCAGTTTACGCGGCTAAACAGACAGTTTTATTGGCCAATAAAAGCAAAGTGAGCCAAACGTGGTCCAAGCAGAGTTGGGCCCAGTGAGGCTGCCTAATAAAAGAAATCCTAGTATTTTATACCCTTAACCAAACAAGTCTGACGTCAGGGCAAGAAATCAGCGAACTTCAAAGAGGAATTATTATCAGTAAAGAAAGAAACAGGTTGTTTTAGGGAGTTTGAGCTACAGCTCAAAATAGTTCATCAACACATTCCAACAGCGCATCCTTCTGGCCTCCCCACCTCAGTGAAGGCCAGTTCACTCCTCTAGTATATGTGCAGACACAAGAAACTGAAATGGCTTTTGTTATACAGAATGGCTTCTAGTTAAATATGAAATGGCTTCTACAACTCCCCCTTTTAGCCTTTTAAAGGCTAACTTTGGCTCATTTACGCCTCCATTTCCATCAAAGCATTTATGTACATCTCTTGTTCCTTTCTTGCTCATCATATTTTAACATCATTACTTCCACATTCTCTTTAGTAAGGGTCTGTCTTGTGTTTTTCAGAATACAAGAAATGCAGCATTTGATTAACAAGAAACAAAAATAAACACAAAAGAATATAGCCAATTCTAAAACTACACCTTGCAGAATCCAAGTTCCCACATGTCCAAACCAGCCTCCCAACCAACCCCAGAGGGTCCAGTCTTCCTCCTGCCTCAGGCTTTCCACAGTTCTTTCAATCTCTGAGGCATCTTCCTCCACTTCCTTGCTGGTGTCAGTGATACATACACAGCATTCTTTTCCCACTAAGGCACAAACCCCGCCCTTACTAGCTAGGGCGTAGTCTAGGGCCATCCGGTTTTGGCTTTTTCCCACCCTGGCTCCTGAACCATTACATGTCCAGCAATACTCTCCAATTGGGGTCAGGGCTAGGCGGATATACCCTGGGCTAGTAAACCCTTTATCCTGCCAAGTATCATTTGGCTTCAACTCACTAAACAATGGGCCATTCATTTGAGTTTTGTTCAGTGGGACTGGAATCATTGGGATGCCTCCTTCTGAATGTACAGGACTGTGAGCACATATCCAGCAACCTGTGGAATTAAATTCTTGGGAAACTTGGTTCATTAAAAGCATAAACACATTTGAACCATATAGGTTATAACTATTAGGTATTAAAAACAAGATTAAGCATAAGCTCAACATGAATTGTTTGTCCAGCCTCATGCTGGCTGTTCTTCAGGACTTCGTAGATTGCTTCACCTATCGCTGGCAGGTCCTTCTGGGTCGCAGCTGGTACCTTGGTCTCGGTCTCTCAGGATCGTCTGCTTCTGGGCCTGGATTGCCGGTACCAAGCCTGCGCTGATCCTCGTCTACTTCTGGACCTGGGTTTCTGGTACCAGGTCTGCGGTGATTCCCGTCTGCTTCTGGACCTGGGTCTCTGGTACCAGGTCTGCGGTGCTCCTTGTTGGGGCCAACCTCTGTAGGGGCTGGAACCGGTTTGCAGTGGGACGCGTGAATCCAGGTGGGCAATCCCTCGCACTTTACAGCAGTATGGGTGGTCAGAAGGACTTGGTAGGGACCCTTCCACCTGGGTTCCAGGGCAGTCTTCAGCTGGTGAACTTTCACGCAAACCAAGTCTCCTGCCTGTAGTTTATGGCACGGCTCAGTCGGGGCCTCCTGGAAGGCGTCCTTAACCTGTGAATGATAAGACTGTACACACCTCATAAGTTCCTGACAATACTTGACTATGCTTCCTTTAACAAGTGTGGCATCAGCCAGGTCAATGTCTGGGCTGCTTAATAGTCTCATAGGTCGGCCACATGCAATCTCATGTGGACTGAGTCCAGTTTTCCGATTTGGAGTGGCTCTCATGCTCATTAGGGCAATCGGAGTGCTTCTACCCATGTTAAGCCAGAGTCCTCACATATCTTAGCAAGTTTGTTCTTTGAAATCCCGTTACGTCTCTCTACTGCTCCTGCGCTCTCCGGGTGTTGCGGGCAGTGCAGTGCTTGTCTGATAGAGTAGTACTTTGCCAGTTTTGAACAATTTGTCCAGTAAAGTGGGTACCTCTATCACTGGAGATCCAAGGGTATTCCCCATGATGGGATGTAATGATTTAGAAGTTTCTTAGCTACTGTGATGGCATCTGCTTTCCTGCAGGGATAAGCTTCTACCCATCCGAAAACAAGCAAACAATAACCAGTACATATTCAAAGGATTGACATTTAGGCAATTGAATAAAGTCCATTTGTAAATTTAGAAATGGTCCCAAAGGCAGAGGTCTGGTTGCCGGAACTGTCTTTACAGGTTTACCCACGTTGTGGGCTTGGCAGACAGGGCAAGCCAGACAGTAATCTTTGGCTGCTTGGGAGAATTTAGGAGCAAACCAATTTTGCCTTAGGATAGCCACCATCCCCTTTGCCAACGTGACAATCCATGGAGCACGGAGGCAAGGTGAGGTAGCAAGACCACTGGGGCAACAATGCGGCCAGAGCTGCACCACAAGTGGTCTGGGTGCAAGGTGCACCCTGCCAGTCTCCACTCCTGCTTTTCCGATTCTGGGGCTTGGTCCTGCAGGAGGGCCAGTTCTGACAGAGATGGCATAGGAGCTGGCGGTGGTAGGAGAGAAGGGTACAATGCTTCAGCCCGAGGAGGACATAGGGCTGCCTTAGCAGCCCGATCGGCCATGTCATTTCCTAATGCAACTTCATTAGAGGAAGAGGAATGGGCTTCACACTTAACAATAGCAAGAGCCGAAGGTAAAAGAACTGCATCAAGTAAAGCAGCTACATATGGTCCATTCTTTATAGAATGGCCAGAGGAAGTAAGGAAACCTTGCTGCTTCCAGAGCGTACCAAAATCATGAACTACGCCAAAAGCATACCAGGAGTCAGTGTAGATAGTAGCAGATGCTCCTGCAGCAATATGACAAGCCCTTGTGAGAGCCATTAATTCCGCTACCTGTGCAGAAGAAACAGCAGGTAGAGGGGCAGATTCTACTACATCCCAGTCGGTACGAACTGCATAGCCTGCTACTAAAACTTCACTAGAATTATAAAAGCAAAAAACCATCTGTGTAAAGCACAAAGTTAAGATTATTCAAGGTACTTAAATTAGTCTTTCATTAAAACAACAATATTGTACACACAACAATGTTTGAAATACATATATCACAATTAAGACATACAAGACAAATCTGGACAGAACACAGAACACAAACTTATTATGTCATGACACAGAACCATGGGTTTTTTTTTTTTCAGTTGATTTTCAGCTGATATTAGCGCTTTTTGATGATCTGAAAGACAAAGAAAACATTTCTACCCACATTGGGGTGGTCCATTTTAACTTAAAATACTGCCTAAGATCTGCTAGGGGAACCGGTTACAGCTAGTTCCATGGGCGAGTGAGCTGCAACTTTCCGAGAACAAGGGTGCTTCATCGGTACTCGTGACCTTCCACTCCCTTGAATTACCTCAGAGTTGCTAGCCCTCCCCAACAGTGGCATGCCTCAGTTTCCCTCTTGTACTGCAGACCAAGTGTTTAATGTGTGAAGCTTCAAACTATTCACGGGTGTTAACTGAGAGACTTTACTGTTATAGACATTCTCCTTACTACTAGGTGTTGCCAATTACCATTCCAGCAATTAAAAAGGTTTTCAGTTCCTGAAAAGAATCATATGTACAATGTTACAGGCTTACTTATGAGGGACAGTGGGTTTCACACCTCTTCAGAACAGACAGGCAGTCTGCACCCACTCACAACCTTGGATCTGAAAGCAAGCCAAAAGTGCTATCAACTCAGCCTTGAACAGAAACACCATGAAGTTTCTGGACTTGGATTTTTAAAACAATAATTAGTTTCCTTGGAAGACACATTTAACCCTTAGGGTGCAGGTTTTACAAATTTACAATGTATAGATTCTATTCTTTTATGCAGTTAACCAATTAAGTTTCAGTAGAATTCCTTATTTTCCTTTTAATAGATTCAACAAAGTATCTGTAGCCAAATGTTTAAACTTGATTGTTTATTTGTTTAGATGATTAAAAGAGGCTGCAAGAAACAAGGAGTCATTTTTAAAGCAGTTTCTTTTTTTCCTTACGCATTACAATATTGCTTAATTTTTTTCTTCCTTAGGATTTGGAGGAACACTTCCCTTAAACTGTTAAACTTATTTTAAACTTGGTGTTTTGCTTTGGATCGGGCAAGTTTGTTACAGGAGCCCATGTTTTCAAAGGGAAGAGCTAATTCCTGTCAGTTATTTTTCGTGTTTCCTCTCTATCTGTGTATGTGTTATAAAGAGGGGTAGAGGGGTGATGTTGTGCCGAATTTCCCCCCCAAGCTTGGTTGATACGGGTGCCAACTGAGAAATCTTTTTTTTTTTTTTTTTTTCCTCTTCTTGTGCATTATTTTGGCACAGAGACGCTGCAGCAAGTTTGTAAGTTACCTATTTTACTGCAGGGCGGATTTTTTGCTTTTCTGAGCTTCACTTTCATCCCTCAGGGCTTTAATTTTTCCTCTTTTCCAATTTGTTAAATGCTTACAGGTCTTTGGACCATTATGCACGTACATGTAGTACACAGGGGTGCCTTTAGGCAGTGTGGGGGGATGTTTAAACTAACCCCCACCTAAACTAACTTTATACACTCCAAAGAAAGAGTCTGCCGGGTCTAGAGTGTCAGACCTTAACAGCTCATGAAATAAGGGGAGTCGTCACTCCCTCACATATCCACTAAGTCTCGAGGTTCAGCTGACCCCCCCTCCTTTGCGTTCAGAGCTCCTCGTGGAGAGCCCTGGTGCAGCTGGGATCAGCTCAAGTTTCAGACCTATACAGCAGCATTCATACTTCACTCATTACATTCATACTCATCATTTTCCACACACAATTTTTTTTTTCTCCTTTTCACATTTTTCCTACAGTTTCCACATTTAGATGCATCTTTCTTTACTGTCCAGTTCCCATGGGTTTCTATTATGGCGCTGCCCTAAGACACCCGGCACTTAATATCAGACTTAATTAGGATCCTATACCAGAAGGCATTTATCATAAAGGCAGTGGAATTCCTGTAGACTGACCTACCCCCATTTTCTGCGCGCGCTTAAAAGATTCTGTAAGACACCGAACCAAAGTCCGCCTGCTTACACTATTTTCTTCTGCGAGTCACCGAATTAAGAATTCACCTGCTTGCTCTGCGAGTCACCGAATTAAGAATTCACCTGCTTGCTCTGTAGTCACCGAATTAAGAATTCACCTGCTCGCACTGATCCCCTTTTTCTTGTGAGACGCTGGACCAAAATCCACCCGCCACAGGGGTTTCCGCACCCACCCCAGCCCGACAGAACACCACGCCCTGGCGCCTGGAGACAGCCTGACGGAATGGGGAAATACTATGGCCTGGGGTTAGCCTCAGAGGTCAGTACTACGTTCACAAATAACAGAAAGAGAGTCAACAAAGCTTTCCCACAGTTCCGTGTGCCGAGAGAGTGTAATGGCACCACACCAGCTTTTAGCGTCCGAACACAGAGGGTCCAGCGCATGGCTGCCTCACTAGAGACACCAGTGTGCCCTTTGGAACTGTGACACATAAGACAGGCCTAATAGACAAAGACAGACACAGACAGACAAAATGTTAGCCGCTCCACAAAATTGGATTCCGTAGCTCTTACCCCAATGGCCGGCCGTCACTCCAAATCCTAAGCCCTCATTAGGAGATTTCGTAACAGGTATCCCCTTACCTTCTATTGAGCGCTCTGAGAGGTTTGGAAGTGGAGGCCGGTCCGTCCATACGGCAAGTGGCGCGTTAGGAATCTCGGTGGAACCTCCAAATTGTAGAAGTAAAGACTTCACTCACGCTAAACAGACAGTTTTATTGGCCAATAAAGCAAAGTGAGCCAAACGTGGTCCAAGCAGAGTTGGGCCCAGTGAGGCTGCCTAATAAAAGAAATCCTAGTATTTTATACCCTTAACCAAACAAGTCTGACGTCAGGGCAAGAAATCAAAGCGAACTTCAAAGAGGAATTATTATCAGTAAAGAAAGAAACAGGTTGTTTTAGGGAGTTTGAGCTACAGCTCAAAATAGTTCATCAACACATTCCAACAGCGCATCCTTCTGGCCTCTCCCCACCTCAGTGAAGGCCAGTTCCTCCTCTAGTATATGTGCAGACACAAGAAACTGAAATGGCTTTTGTTATACAGAATGGCTTCTAGTTAAATATGAAATGGCTTCTACAAATATATTAGAGGGAGAAATACCAGGGAGGGAGAGGAATTATTTAAGCTCAATACCAATGTGGACACAAGAACAAATGGATATAAACTGGCTATTAGGAAATTTAGACTCGAAATTAGACGAAGGTTTCTAACCATTAGAGGAGTGAAGTTCTGGAACAGCCTTCCATGGGAAGTAGTGGGGGGAAAAGACCTATCTGGCTTCAAGATTAAGCTAGATGGGTTTATGAAGGGGATGGTTTGATGGGATAACATGATCTTGGCAACTAATTGACCTTTCACTATCAGTGGTAAATAGGCCAATGGTGGGAAGATAGGAGTTGCTATAGAGAACTTTTTCCTGGGTATCTGGCTGGTGAGTCTTGCCCACATGCTCAGGGTTCAGCTGATCATCATATTTGGGGGCGGGAAGGAATTTTCCTCCAGGGTAGATTGGCAAAGGCCCTGGAGGTTTTTCGCCTTCCTCGGTAGCATGGGGCACGGGTCACTTGCTGGAGGATTCTCTGCATCTTGGGGTCCTTAAACCATTTGAGGACTTCAATATCTGAGATATAGGTGAGAGGATTATTCTAGGAGAGGGTGGGTGAGATTCTGTGGCCTGCATTGTTCAGGGGGTCAGACTAGATGATCATATGGCCCCTTCTGACCTTAAAGTCTATGAGTCTGGCAACCTGTACTATTATACTGCCAGGCTTGAGTTTAGTCCGGGCCTAATTCAGGACAGATGTTCCTTTTTTGTAAGCATTTGTTATTTTTACTACAGCCTTCTCCTGCCAATGGTGCTCAGCATGGAAATGACGTATTTCCATCCCCCTCTCTCATTAGCGGTTGCTTCCGTCCGTGCTGCTGCATGGAAGTCAACAGTGCTGTCCTCCCTGATAAGGGATCTCCTTGTGGTTTCTCTTGGGCATCCTTGTTTCCTCATACCCTTTAGTTTCTCCTGGACAGCTTCATATGTACATCTGTGTGCTGGCATCCACAGTCCATTCGCCAAATATGCCTGATGCTTCCTTCTCATTCTCATGCAGACAAGCTGCTGGGAGGTAATTTATTGGGTCTCTTCACCTGGTGATTGTCTTTTCTTCCAGTGCCCAGAATCTTTGGTAGGCACTTATTTTCAAAGGCATCTAGTTCCCTGTCTAGCATCTACTACATCACCAGCCCTCATAGCACTGTGTGAGGACTGAGCTTGATTTCCATCCCATGTGGAGTTCAGGGAATGCTACAGATGCCTTCCCTGTTTGATGCCACATCCTTCTTGAGGTCTCCCTTGGTTAGGGTACCATTGCTCAGGTAAATGAACTGTACTAGTTTCTTGATGTTCTAATATGATGTCACTGCTAGATGGCTGAGTTTCAAGGATGTTTGTTTTGGTGTTAATGATTTCAAGCCCTGTTTGGCTGGTTTTGCAGTGATGTCTGTCTTGGCTTGCAGTTTTTTTTTGGGGGGTGACTCAGTAGCACATGAGCGAGCATTGCATTTAGGGAAAAGCTATTGCACAGTCAAGCAGTGAATGCTGCAAAGATCGGAATTAGACAGAAAACTAGTCCAGTGACATGAAAAAGAAATGATTCTCTCTCTCCTAAGGTCACTTCCTGATTGCTGCTATGCACTGCAGCTGCTGTCTGGATTTGGTTCATTGTGCATTGGTTGTGTGTGTCCGACAGCAGACTTTGCTTGTCTGCTAAATTAAGCAGCCCAGTTAGGAGTCAGGTTGCCAGGATGAGTGTAGGAATGTAATAACATCCTCCTAGCAAACTCTGTTGCATTCTTTGCATTGCAAGCTGATATTCTGCAGGCACAACACGACAAATGAAAAAGCACAAAGAGCCTTTATGCTACAAGTTGTATGAATCGAGTCACCCGTAGTCACCCACCTGTGTACTCATTTATGGAAGAGAAAGACTGGCTATTTCTGTACTGAAAGCCATTTTCTACCTAAGTGTGGGTAGGCACACTAGGTATGTTTCCCCATGCATTCTGTGGGCAAGGAATAGTCTAGTGCACAACATCTGTACATGGGAGACCTCAGAAAATGGAGACGATATGAAACATTCCATCTCTCCTGCTAAAAGGAGGGAGTTGGTTTGGTCCCAATAATGTTTAATTCAATGTACTTAATCCTGCAGGGCAGGAGTGGTGTCAGAATGCAGAATGGGCACAAGCTGTGGGAACAGATCTTTCGACAGGTACCAGCTGAAGGGGAAGTATTAGCTATGATGCTCTAGGCCCGTGGTTCTCAAGTGGTCCACAAACTGCTAGCAGTCCATGACCATCTTGTAGGTGGGCTTGGGGCTTGCCTCCTGCCCTCCCACAGCAAGGAGCTTGCACTGGCACTCCAGCTCTGCAGCACCCATGCAAGGTTGGAGCCCCTGCACCAGCTTCCCGCTGCAGTATATATGTGTATGTGGGGTGGGGAGAAGTGGTGAGCCTCACAGGCCAAATCTGGCTTGTGCAGAAGGAAGCAGCTCTGTGCCCTGCCGCTCCCCCTACCCTGGCTGGGGGAACAGCATTGCAGGAAACCACTTTCCTGGAGGCTTTCCCTGCTGCTCCCATTAGCCGGAATCATGGCTGAGGGGAGCAGTGAGGGGTGGTGCCTGGGAGCGGTGGGGTGCATGGACCCAGATTAATGCCTTTCACGCCCAGACCCCGCATCCTTACCCTGCACTCTACCTCCCACCCTCAGCCCACTCCTGCACGCAACCTCCAAGCCAGACCCCACCCCCTCACCCTCTCCTGCTCCCAACGTCCCAGCCAGACCCCACCCCTCACTGTCTCCTGCACCCAACCTCCCACCCTCAGTCCGCTCCTGCACCCAACCTCCCAGCTAGACCTCACCCTCTCCTGCACACAAACTCCAAGCCAGACCCCACCTACACCCCTGCCTGCACACAACCTCCCAGCTAGACCTCACCCCCACCCCCATGAACCCATTTTTGTCTTCATGGGTGATTGGCTGGTGGTCCGTGGAAAGGTCTGCATTGAGCAGAGTGGGCCACAGGCCAAAGTGTTTGAGAACCACTGTTCCAGGCCAATGGTCTCCAGACATTTTACCTCATGCCCCACCTTATCCCTGTCCATGTCCGGCTCTCCTCTGGTGCTGGTGCCAGCATGGGACAGGTAGCCAGGGCCAGCCTCTGGGGCTAGAGCCAGGAACAAAGGGTGGTGCTCCCTTCCTGTGGCGGGTTGCCTGGTGTCTAGCCACACCCCACAAACATTCTTCTGCACCCCTCTAAAGGGGCATGCCCCACAGCTTGGGGACCTCTGCCTTAGGCACTCAAAGAAGCAGCCATGCCTCCTCTTTCTTCTAAGTAACAAAGAGGCAGGACCTCATGTTTATTTAGGCTGTCAACTCTTTGGGACAGTGTCCATCTTCTGTTGTGTGTTTGCACAGTGCCACGCTCACTGGAGGTCTCTACGCACTACTACAGCACGAACACTAATCCTTAACAACAATAATACTGTTTCCAGGCTCGAATGCAAGATATAACCCGGCAATAGGCCATGCTTCCTTTCTCCTTCAGTGAGGTCCCTTTCATGCAATGTTCTTTGCACCATTCCAAATACAAAGAACAATACTGCTGCAAAACTGTTGCAGAAAATGCTGTCTGTGATTACATTTTCAGCCAGTGACTTCTTTCCCATTAAAAATCCTCCTGGCATGCTGATGAACTGAACAATATCTTGGGGATATTTCCTGTGCCATTACACTTACAACCGTTTCCTTTGGAGGGCGGAGTAATGTGCATTTGCTTTTGTCTTTCCAACAGGGCTCACAGCAGAAATCCTCTTTGGTGTGTTTGCTTTCAGAAGAGTATGGGAGAAATTCATGCCTGCCACTGCGCTTTGGTAGCATCCACTTGCTACTGAATCCTTATTATCGATATTATGTTGGCAGCATAATTTCTGTCCCCATTTCTATGTCATCTGTTCCAAAGCCAGGAATATCCTCTTCTTTCACAAGTCAAACGCAATGACCCAGGCAGACGTCTCTATAGAGCTGGGCACTGGGACTTTCGAGCAGCCGCTTGAATTTTTAATCCGCTACAACTGAACTCCGAACGTCAGTTACATTTAAAACTTAAGACATCAGCTCGGGTAAATAAAATGACTCCCCTCGATTCGCTACAGATCATGTCGCTGTGATTTCAGCCATGCACTCAAATATTGTCTGGGCAGCTGTCAGATGACTTATGCTGACACAGGCTGTTGTGTACAGCAGAGCAGACCCGTTTCCGGCAGGTATCCATCTGTGGAACTAATCGATGTAGACGGGCAGTGGAAAATCATCTCTAGGTTGTTCAGTGCAGGACTTTCAGGTCAGATCCTCGTCTGGTGGAGGCTGGTATGATGCCACTGGAGTTGCACTAATGGATATCACCTGAGGACCTGGTCCTGCATTTCAGAGTTTATTTATAATCAGCACATTTAATCGGAGTTGCCCAGGTCTTTAAGGAGGGGCTCAGGGCAAGGGGCTAGGCGCATGGAGGGGGTAGGAGTCAGGGTTGGGGGGTGAGGAGAGGCTATGGGCAGAGGACGTGTGTGTACGTGTGTATAGGGAGTGAGCAGGCGGCCAAAGCTACCCCTCCCCACTCCTGATTCATACCAGGGCTGTTTCCTCCTCCCCTTCCTGTCCCTGTCAGGGAGCAAGAGCAAACTGCACAGCTCATCTTCCCCCTGCACTCCCCAGCCAGAGCAAGGAGTGTAGCAAACTGTGCACTTTCCCCACGCTCCCTGACAAAGGGAACCAGCCAGCAATGCCCCCATACAAATCTGGGGAGCTTTGGCCCCTTCCCAGCCCTCCCAGTGGGAGTTTTAGGGCTCTGGCAGTCCCAGATGTGGTGGGGGTGCCCCATACAGCCCCTTTTCACTTGCATGGTGATTCTGTCTCTTTTCTGTAGGGTTTATGAGAAGCAATCCCATTGCAGGCACATCCCATTGTCCTGGCACAACCAGTCCCTGACCTTGCTTTACGTTCTGATCAGGAGCAGCCCTAGACGAGCTGTGGCAACTGGCGCCCTAGGCGAAACGCGCGATCGGCACCCCCGCCTCCAAAGCCCTCAACGGCCGTTTATCTCGGCGCCCTAGGCGTCTGCCTAGTTCGCCTGTATTGACGGGTCGCCACTGGTTCTGATAAGAGGAAACTGTGCACCAAACTGGGTGGCCCTAGTTCTTACCATTTAGGAGGAGTGCTTGAACAGATAGACAGACAAACTCAACAATATGGTAGATGACTTATAAATCCAGGTTTGCGTGTGGCAGCATCCAGGCCTCTTGAAAGTGAGAGAAACAGAGGAAGGGTTATCTGTGGGAATACAATCATGATCATTACCAACAACCAGTGTCCCCTGCTAGCTGAGCACTTGGGCAGTTGCCCAGCAGAGATTCAGGTGCCACCCAGCAGATTAAAAGAGTGCCCACAGCTGCTCAGGGCCGGCAACATGAGTTTCTACTGCTGGGGCACATCTATCTGCACATGCCTTGGTACATGTAACAAAATGTATTCTGCCCATGGATGGAAAAAATTAGAGGGAACCTTGACAACAACAGTACTTTGCATTTAACCCAGTGCCCTTTGTGGATCTCAAAGCACTGGACGGATGTTACTTAATGAAGCCTTATAACTGCCATACATGTGTTACCCAGGAGGGTTCAGCTGAGCCTCCGAAATATTGTAAGCCAGCCCTCTTATGGGTTCCTGCAACACCAACCATCTAGATTTAGCTGCTCCCTGCAATACCCAGAGCAACAGAACAACCAGTCTCCTCTGTCATAATTGTATGCTGTCCAGATCACCAGTAAATCTTATAAATAATATTTAAAAATTCCTCTCCTCCCCCATCCCTGTTCGCACTGGCCTCTGCTCTCTCGTGTAAATCCAACGCCTCCCATTGAGTTACAGCTAGGAAACAGATTTATAAACCTTAAAACAGATCTGGAAATCCTGCAAAACTCTCTGAGCAGATGGACAAATCCTCCTTTGGATTTACAAATCAAGCTAATAAATCCCAAATAAGAGGTTTTTCCTTTGCAAATCTTTTTTGTACTTGGGACAGAAAAGGGACTTCACTGCTTACAAGGGACTTTGGACCCAAGCCACTAGGACTTACAGTTTCCTTGAAAATGGCTGGATGAGAAAATTCTGTAGCGGACTTTTCTCTGGAGTTCGGAAAGGCACTGGAACCTGGGCAACCCTCATGCTGCAGTGTAACCAAACCCACAGGATTGAAGACAATCCGCTGGTCCTTATTCCTATTTACAGATCTCAAGATTTTCCCCCCTGTTCCCTCCTCAGTAAAACTCCACACCTTGTTCGCTGTACTTGTGGGCCCTTCAGATCCTCACTGGTTAGGGTTGCCACATACTTTCACAAAAAATCCAGACCATGGCAGGGAAAAAAACTGGTTGAGGAAAAAAAAGGGGGGGAGGGGGAGAGACCAAACTTGTTGAGCAAGAAAAAAGGACACTGCGCCTTTAAATTCCTGTGCTCCCACCCTCCCCTACCCCCCAGACGCCGGCCTTCCATCTGAGAAAAACATGTCCGGTATTTTCGGGGGAGGGGGGTTCCGGACAGAAGATGCAATTACCGGACTGTCCAGGTGAAAACCAGACACCTGGCAACCCCTATCACTGGTTAGCTCTGACATTGCTATCAATGGTGCTGCAGTCATCTACATCAGCAGATGTTCTAGCCTGCTGTTTCTGTTGACCATCTTCCTAGTTAACAACTCCTTTGTAGTTGCACTTCTCTCTCACCAACACACCGGAGTGCCTAACCCTGCCCTCCCTACACTTTCAGTATTGGCTGCTTCCTGCAAATGGTCAGGTAAAATATTGACGGCCACCTATCTGGCATGCAGATTGCTTCAATCTCTTTCAGGGGTGGGCAACCTGTGGGGGTGGGGTTCCACTTGTGGTCCTTGGACCCCCTGGCTGCTCCCCATCCCCTCTTGTCTCTTGTGCACTGGGATACTGGACCCCACGCCTACTGTTTCTTCCTCCTCCCTCCCAGCACTTTTGAAGGAGCCACTCCATCCCAGTTTCTCCTCCCTCCCTCCCAGAGCTGGAATGCTGAGAATCAGCTGTTCACGGCATTCCAGCTGTGGAAGGGAGGTGGAGGAGTGGGGATGGAACATGGATCAGGTGATTCATGTGCTCTGAAAGCATTGGGAGAGGGAGATACAGAAAGTGTGGGGCTCTGGTGCCCCTGTGCACCAGAGGCATGTGGGGGAGGGGAGCAGACAAGGGGAACCAGGGGCCCAAAGGTGGAACCCCAGTGGGCTGCAGATTGCTGTGGCCCACTGAGGAGACTCATGTAGCCTACTCGCCATTTCTGGTTACCCATCCCTGCCTTCCCAAAAGCTACATGATGCTCTTGAATGGTCACGCCCGACATCTGCTGAGGTCAGTGGGAGCTTTGTGTATACATCTAGTGGCAAAATTTGGTGACTAAGAATTTGATCTCAGGCTCATTGAAGTCAGTGGAAAGACTCCCATTGACTCCAGTGCACTAGGATCAGGCCCCTGTTTCTAAGGGGCTACTTTTCCATCTTCAATCATGTCCCACATTGCCTTTCGGGTGTGGGGACACCCCTGCCTCATTCTGAAACTAACTGACTAAGTGCTATAAAAGGAATACTGCCTGGCTTTTCTGCTTTGCACCTACTCACATTGACACAGGGATCAGCTAAGAAGCTGCACTGGGCATTCCTGAATCACTGCTCTGGGTACCCTTCTCAGGAGAAAGGGAGCTGCTGATGGAAACCGAGTGCAGATGGTAATCCAGAAAGTGACTGCCTCTGTCTGGTTGGAAGCAAAAGATCTTAGGCTGTGGAGAACTCTTCCATCCTGGAAGACTAGCATGAGATGGCTCAGCAATTGCTCTTCTGCTGAGAACCTGGTATGAGACTGCTGTAGAATTCGATTTCCCTTGTGCCCTGGTATTCAGTTGCGATGGCACCTCTTCTGGAGGAGCAGCTGTGCAGTAGCCGATAGACAGAGATAGGAATACTAATCTGAATGTAATTACTTCTCAGATAGAGCAGTTCAAAGATACATCAGAGGATACAAGCTGTGACCCTCTTGTAATATTTAAAGTTAGGAAATTGTGCTCATGCTGAGGGCTTGATGGGAAACAATTCCATTTCACCAAAAATTCGGAGGCTTTGACATTTATTTTTTATTCCAATATGCAACAAAAATTAGACCTTTTGAATGTTGCGTATGAAAAACACTGGAGAGAGAGAGTCTTCTCTACCCTGCAAGAGCCAACAGCCCAGTAACAAGGGAACTTATCTGCATGTGGGGAGCCTGGGTTCCACTCCCTGCTTCGCATCAGGACTTGAACCTGGGTTTCACACATTCCTAGTGGATCTGGTAGCCCCTGGGCTGTTGGCCATTACTTGGGAGCGGGTGTCTCTGTCTCTCTCTTTTGGATGAGAAATTCCATCCTGTATCCAAAAAACCTTCCTGATAGGGTTGCCAGATGTTTTCAACAAAAATACCGGACACACTTGACATTACATCACAATCTACATTACATCTTATTTAGAAAATACCCGACATTTATATAAAATATAAATATTTTCTCATTTATATTTGCTCAATTTGTTTCCCAAACAGAAAGCTGAAATACTGGATGTCTGGTTCAAAACCGGACACCTGGCAACCCTACTTCCTGATAAAACCTTTGATCAGTTCTATGTATGGGCAGCAACAAGTCAAAGAGCCCCTGTTTATTAAAGAGATCTGCATTTTCTGCCTGTGAAAATCCCACTTGCTCCTATCAGGGGCTAAATGGAAAATCTCTGTGGTTTAATCAGGAAGGAGTTAGCATTTAAATGCCCTGCTGCTCTTATTCACACCTCTATTTGTGCATGCCCTTGCCTATGTTTTTTCCAGGAAGCTTGAATAGCTAGACACTGACAGCAGATGAACAATAGGAGAGGTGCTGAAGGGTTATCATGATGAGTCTTAGAGGACAGGATATACCTGGATAGAGTATGTCCTCTGGGAACTGTAAAGAGTAGTGTTTGTGATGAGGTCTAAAACCTTATAGCAAACGAATTGAAGGAGGCCGGGATCCTGGAGATGAGCCCGGGTCCTGAAGGTTGGAGCTGATGCTTGGCTTTGGAGGGAAACACAGCACATTTTAAAATCTGAAATGTGGTGTTTTAAGCTCAGCTCTACCTTGAATTTTTGCATTAATTCAAAGTTGCAACTGCAAGCTAAGTTCAAGGGATGGGAACCCAAGAGAGGCAGAAGGAGAAAGGATCTCATGGTACATGTTAACCATCATATGTCACACAACTCTTGGGGAGAAGGCACAACAGAAGGGGGGGAAAGCCTTCCAATGTTTGGATGCTTGTCTACATTTATCATGAGAACAGGCTGTCTTGGGCCAGGCCACATTTAGCTCTCTGGTAAACCAGTGTAAGTCTGGAGTAACTTCACAGAAGTCAATGGCACATTCGGAGTTACAGCCATTGTTGTCATGCTTTATTTGTAACATCCAAAGAGCCCAGCCAGAATCAAGGTCAATGTTCCCTCTAATCTTTTCCATCCATGTGCAGATTTTCTTCCATCCATGTGCAGAATATATTTGTATGTGCACCGAGGCACATGCCTTTGTGCACCACCCACAGAAAAACAACCTAGCTGGGGGTGCTCTGCTAATCCACTGGGCAGCATTTGAATTTGTCCTGAGTGACTGCACAAATGCACATGGGAACATGGGCCAAGGCCCCTTTGTGCTGGTGGATGTACAAACACAGAAGAAGAGAGAGTACCAGAGATCAATGTATTTGAGTGCCACATTTGATCCATACTTTTAAAGTATCACATTTTTTGGTTTCGTGGACTGGAAAAAGATTTAAATAATTGATCCAACCCAGATGGCCCATCAACTGTGTCCATCATGTTGGGAAAGTAAAGTCCAGTAGTTATAGTAGGAGGCTGAAGGGCGGGGGGGGGGCAAGGCTATTGGGTTCTGGACCTAAAAATACCGCAGACTGATTTGTTATATGAATTTGGGCATCTTAATGAACTCCTCTATGTTTCAATTTACAAATGGCATACTTATAAACAGTGTCCCGTGTGAGAGTTGTAAGGCTATATCAATTAATGTATGTAAGGAGCTTTGAGATCCTTGAAATGAATGGGGTTAAATGAAGAATTTATAATGCATTATTTCTAAAACAGCTGTAAGCATGGTGATGAATAGTGCTGGTCAATGCTTTTTTTGTGACAGTACTGTCCAGTACGTAGTACTGGCAGCTCCAGATGCAGTACCAGCAGCTCCAGTCAGAGCTCAACAACTTTTCCCTTGGAGTACCGGCACCTCTTTTTTTTTTTTTTTTTTTTTTTTTAAACAAAAAAAGCACTGGTGCTGGTAATTCTGGAAAAAAAAAAAAAAAAAAAGAATGGTGCCATGTCCACTGCAAAAGAAAATTCTTTAAAATGTTCAGTGAATCAAAAAAAAAATTGCTTTGGGTCAGTTGGAGGATGTTGCTTTAATTTTATGCAGTTTTAAACCTATAATTGAAGGACATTTCTAAACAAAAAGATAGATAATGTCAAAATAAAATGTTTATTGTTTGGACAAAATCCAACAACAATGGCATGAATTTGCTAAAAGTTTTGATCAACCTAAATCTGCATTTTTGGATGACCAAAGTTTCAGTTGAAAAATTGCATCCTGCTTTAATGATGGTACAGAAGAGAATGACCCATAATACCAGCTCCTGACCCCCCTAAACAATTGAGAAATTTCGATCTAAGTCCACACGTTGGACTTGACCCCATTCAATAATGGAATGAACCAGCTCACCAGATTTAAACACTGAGAAAGTTTTGATCCAGGTTTGGAATTGAACTCTACAGTTCAGACTCCTCTGTAATAATGAAAGATGACACCTCCTGTAAGGAACTGATGGAGTTATGCTGAAGTTTGACCCCATTCACAGCACACACAAGAAATGCAAACTAGCTAGAGACCTGAACTAGGAATTATGAGATGAACCAAGTTATACTGAACAAACCTCAGAAAAATGGAAAACAGAAACTGCCACCACATAGCAGAAAATAGAGCTATGTCGGGCAAAGGGTGTTGCCAAAGAATTCTGAACCTAAGCCAAACCAAATAAAACATTTTTAAAAAATAAAGTTAAATTTGTTTTAACTGCATCTAAAATTTCAGGTGGTGTATTTAGCTTGGCAACATCCCACCAATGGATATGTGCACCGTATGTTCTGGTTTGGGCTGACGTCTGTTTGTGGTGTGGATGAGACCAATGTGCTTTCTTGTTACAATCTCTCCCCTCCAAGCCCCACTCCCTGCGTTCAGAATGGGTTACTTGTGTAGCTTAAAAAGCATTGCAAAAAATTGCTATGCTTGATGGCTACAAAACTGCCTATGTATAACAGCTACTTCGTTTCTATATCTGCAGCCATTCCTCTCGAATTATTCATTGTGATAGAAACTATTCCCAGCCACTGTATAGAGATAGAGCCAAATCCACAACTGGAGTAAATTGCCATTGCTCCATTGAAATAAATGATGCTGCATCGTGGATAACAGTTGAGGACCATGCCTGGAGAATGTAATTTTTCAAAAGTGACTAGTGATTTTGGGTGCCTCAATTGTTCCCTGTAAGCTGGGCACTTGGGCGGCTGCTCATGAGAGATTCAGATGTTGCCCAGCTGATTAGTAGCACTCCCACAGCTAGGTTTTTGTTTCTGTTGGTGGTGCACATTCACACAGGTCTTGGTGCAGATAAAATTTATTCTGCACATTGATGGAAAAATCCACATATGGATGGAAAAGATTAGAGGGAATATGGGTGCTCAATATACATTTTTTATTTATATTTATATATATAGTATATGTATATATTAATAAATAAATATTATTTAGTACTGGCATGAGTGTGGCACCGAGAAGTCCATAGTCATGAACAGCCCCCTCCATTATGCAAGACACTGTAAAGACAGAAGCCAAAACCAGCTGATCATCTAAGCTCTTTCCTTCTTCAGCAAGTGATAAGCATCTCCCCTCTTGGAAACAAAGACACTTTGAAGCATCCCTTTTGCAAACCTACCCAATGGATTGACATATAGATCGACCATAGGTCCAGACGCATACGCACGTGCTAGCTTGTAGAGCTATCAGTGACAATTTTGCAATCCAGATGGGATGTTTTTCTCCAGATTGGATGTTTTTGGTCTAGGAATTCTTTTGGGGCAGGTCTCTGGCCTGTAAGATACAGGAGGCCTGACTAGAGAATCACAGTGGTCCCTTCTGGTCTTGAAATCTGTGAATTGCAAGCAATGAAATGACTTTGCAATGCTAACTAATTGCATGGCATGAGTTTAATCAGGTGGCTTTCCACTTAAATCCCCCTCTCCCCCCACATTTTTTTTACAAATAACAGTAAAGGCTTAAAACTGTTACAGGGCTTCTGCTTGGTCCAATCTCCCTACCCCCCTACTACATTTCCTGGAAGAAAAAAATTCCTGCTGTCTTTACACTTCCTATTCACTACTACCTTTGCCACAGGCTTTTCTGATTTTCTCAGGGAGACAATGAAACACACGTTTTCCCTCCTACATACATAAATGAGCGTTTAGACACAAGTTGAATGGTTTGAACCACCCTTCCCCATCTATGGAAACAGCAGCATTAATGGGGGGCCTTCACTGTTCTAAATACTTGGTGGGTTTTGCTGCTCCTCGCACTGTGAGTGCTTTGTTCTTTTCTCTGATAGAGGGTTGAGATGGTAAAAAAGAGCTCTCCAACCGGGCAGCGTGAAATCCGGCTGCACTTGAATTAAAGGACTCTTTTAAGGGCCATTTTTGCCTGTCTACAGAATCCTTTCCAGCTTTAGATTTAGCCCAGGTAAGAGGAAGGGATTCAGTGTCTCTCTTCTTGTTTGCTGCTAATGCATAGAGCATTGTAGAAGGGAGCCACAGGAGTTCTTAGTCGTTTGAGCCAAGATCAACTGAATGTGAAATTACACTAATTGGAATCTTGGCCGGCCATTCAGAGCATTGAATTGCTACCATTGCTAATCAATAGGAAGGAAACACAACAGGAACCAGTAATGCCACCTAATCAGATGGCGACTTATTCAGAAGAGACAATAACAGAATTCTGTGAGCTTAGGAACAGGCCGGTGATATATGACTGGCTGAAGCACAGGATGTAAGTTGGTCTTTGTGGAGGCTTTTGTGTCAGTTAAAACCACATGAGCCTGATGGGGTCTGGATAACCACGTTTACTAAATACATGGGAAAACTTAAAACACAACAAATAGTCCAGCAGCACCTTAAAGACTAATCAAACATGTAGATGGGATCACGAGCTTCCATTAGGGCCGGCCCACAACATTTTGGCACCTTAGGCGGTGTGAGGCAAGTGACCCAGGCCTGTTGGCAAGGTAGATACTGTTGGGGCAGCAATATATCTGGAAAAAATATTCTGCAGTTACAAAAAGCTCAAGTGTGTAGACTGGTGTAATAACAGATCCGGACATTTCAGGAACCCTAATAGAAATCAGGGAAACGTGAAAACCTAGTATGTGCTTTCTGGTTTAGCGGTGCATAGGTCTCATGCTACCTCTGTATGGGGTAAACTTCCCACATTGTAAGAAGCAACTTCTTTTCAGCGTCTCCATCAAACAAAACAATGTAAATCTACATCAATCCCCATTGGACAGGTTTCCTCACGTGTATGGAAACTGGAGAATTTCTGGCACTCCTGTTATTATCTTTAGTTTTGAAACTGAATGGTTAACACACGCAGGTGGTGAAAGGTGCCTTTGAAACAGACCAATTAAATAAATAATGTTCCTGTTGATAAAAATCATTCTATTAAAGCCTCAGCCCTTTCAAATGAGATTTCATTCATCTCCCGGAAATTGTTACTCCAGTAACGATTGCCACCAAAGTCTAATAGAATTTACTGGGGGACAACATGTAAAAACAAAACACTTTTAAGATGTGTTTTTATGTAAACCCAGCATGGGGCAAGGCTGCCTGCGGAGAAGAAATCTTAGATGAGAGGGCAGATGTTGTGCGGAGAAGATAACAAAACATGCTGGCAAAGCAGCACTCAGCTTGCAGAAAAACATTCCAAGGCCCTGGTTTTCTGTGAGTAAATCAGGAGTCAGGGCATCGCAATCAATAGAGAACCAATGGTGTCAGCATGAAGGGAAGGAAACTAACAAAGGAAATTCCCTGCTCTTTGGGCTGACACCAATCTTTACACTAGTACATAACTAATACACTAATATTATAGTCCCGACTACTGCTACTGCTAGTCCATACTTTAATCAGTGCAGCCAGGCAAGACATCTTTTTGAAATGTCTCCGTGAAATTAGTTGTGCTCTTGTGGAAACCCTGAATGATTAGTGCCTAGGTACCTCTCTTATGGCTACCAGAGCAAAAAAGATGCCATCTCTGCCAAAAGCTTTCTTCTAAAAAGCAATACATTTAACGGGTGTTCCTTCAAGAAAAAGACACGCTGCTGGTTTCTGCTGTCATTTATTCTACAGCTGATGGTGTTATTCTGAGCCCATGCTGCTGTGAGGGCCTTGGTCATTGATTTTAATGGGATCAGGACCAAGTTCATTTTGAGTGGGGGGGGAAGGGGTGTCTCACAACCATGCTAGGACCTTGGGCAAGGGGTGTGTGTGTGTGTGGGGGGGCATTTCTGTGATCCTAGAAGGGGTGGGGCTTCAAGCAGAAATGGGGGGGGGGGGCAAGGACAGCCAGGGCCCAGTGCTGCCCAGACCATGGTTCACCTCCCTCACCAGCTCTGGCTGGAGAGTGCATAGGTCACACACACACCCCCACGCCTTTCCAGGCAGCCTTAAGAGCCACTGTTATTTAAAGAGGTTGGGGGCCAAAGCCCCTGGCCCCTTTTTATCATCTAGTCCCAGGGCAGTAGCCTCCTTTGTCCCTCCCCCCATCAACAGGTCTGTATGGGAGAGAGTGTATGCAGTTTTTTTTCTGGGAAAAAAAACACGTTCCACCCATTGATACAGAAAATCAATCACTTCATACGTAAATGGCCCTTCATATGGTTTCCTTCTCACATAGAGTGACCATATTTGAACTTTCAAAACAGAGGACACCTGGTGCCTGCGGTAGCAGCGGCTGCTCCACTCGCACAGGAGGCCGGGCTCGTAAGCCAGCAAACTCGTCCCCGTGCACTCCAAGTTCATGGCTCTGGCTGCCGCCTTGCTGCCGCCGGGGCTGCCGCTGCCCCCGCTGGCGCTCATGGTGTGAAGGAACACTGCATGCCAGGCTCCCGCTTCCCCACCGCACTGCCCCAAGATGCAGGCTTCAGCAGTACCTCCAACCAGCTGGCAGCCCGGGCTGCTGCAGGGCCAGGAGGAGAGAGTGGGGTGCTAGGGAGGCTGCTGGCTGGGGCCCCTCCTGGGGCATGAAGTTAAAGGCACTGAGGGGAGAAGTGGCCTGGCTAGAAAAGGAACTCAGGAATCCTGCTTTCCAGAATCCCTTCCTTTCCCCTGCCTGCCCCACCAAGCACCAGTCCTCACAGAGCTGGGACTGGAACCCCCAAATCTAACCAACAGACCCACTGCCCACCTACGGAAAAGGAAAGAAGCCAGAAGTCCTAACGCCCAATTCCCTGCTCTAACCCGGTACCCCTGCCCTACCCAGAACCAGCCCTCTTGATCTAACCTAGTGCCCTTCCCCTCCCCCAGAGCGAGGCACCCCCAGCCCTCCCTGCTCTAACCTACCCCTCTCCCAGAGCCAGGCACCCCTAGTCTCCCTGCTCTATCCCAATGCCCTTCCCCTCCCTCAGAGCCGGAGTGAAGGGTAACGTGGTGACTCTGTGGGAGGAGCCAACCCCTCCTCCCCATCGGACCTGCCCTGGGTCTCACCAGAGCTGCCACCACCCAGCCACATGCTTTTCCCTCCAGGCGCTGGGGCGCGTGCAAAAAGTGGCTGTTAACATCCGGGCTCACGGCTTTAAATGTTCAATTTGAGTGACAGGCATGTGCCCTGTCCCTTCCCTGATCCCCTTTGCAGGGCAAAATCCCGGACATTTTTAGCCATTTAAAAAAGCTGGCCGGCCGGATATGTAATAAGTAAAAAGAAGGACATGTCCGGGAAATACCGGACTTATGGTACTCTACCTCACAGACCCCACCAGACTGCTTCCCTGCAAAAGAAGATCACAAACAAATTCAGCAACAAAGCCTAGCTGAATAAATAGAATTTTAGTGTGGCTTTTAAAAGCAGACGATGGGTGGCATGTTCTTCTCACTTCCCCTGGCATTCACAACCTCTGTGTATTAGTAGTTCAAGGGATTGAGGATCAAATGGTCCTTAACTTGCACTGCTGAGCTTGACTGAAGGCTAGAATGGAAGCCTTAATTTTTAATGTCCTGTCTTTGCACAGTTTCTCTCCCCGCTGTCATGTTATTTAAGTCTTGTTGGGTGCATCTAATTTCCTGGTTCTGCTTTTGTTTGGTGTGTTTGGCCAGAGGAGAAGGAAAAACACATTTTTATCCAAAAACCTATTCTGATTTTAGTGGAGTGAAGTCCGCATTTTGTGTGGCCACAGAGATATGCCTAACACATGTCTAGTTTGATAACCAGACTCATATTTTCAGAAAGTGTTCATGGGAGTGAAGGGCTCCTGGCACTGACTAGATCTAGGCCAGATGATTTGCAAGCTTCCCAACCTAGCTAGGGATCCTCTCTTGCTTTCTCTTTTTATCTGCAGTGATCTCTATTGCAAGCCGGGCCCTTTTTTAGTCCAATGGATGGAGCAGAGCTGGGTGTCAGGGCTCCTGGGTTCCCCCCAAATTGTGAGAATGTAAATTCTTATTCACGGGAATAATTTGATTGCAGCATCTGCCAGTGGTGTCCAAGGGAGCTGACAGGATGGCCAGCAATGTGTGTGTGTGTGTGGGGGCGGTGTTTGTGGGGTAGCTCTGCACTCCTGGAAGGGGCAAAGCCTCAGGAAGAAAGCAGGGGGGCTGCACATCCAGCCCTCAGTGTCACCTGACTGGCCCCATAGCTCCCCCACCCAGAATGCATTTGGTGCAGAGCTCTGTAGTGCACCACCTAGTGCTTCGGCAGCAATTCTAAAGGGCCTGGGACTTTGGCTGCCGCTGCTACCACTGCTCTTTAGAATCTCTGGGCCCTGGGACAATTGCCCCCTTTGCTCTCTTCCCCATAGATCCCGTGTAGGTGGGAGGCTAGGAAAGCTGCAGAATGCAGACATAAGATGATATGTTTACACTGATCATTTAACATCAAGATATTTCAGGCCGTCAAATTACTAGATGGCAATCAATATGGTGAGGCAGCATTCGATATAAAAGCAGGGAGTTGATTTTTTTTTTTTTTTTTGAGATGGAGAAGGAGACCAGGTCAAAAATGCATGCTGTCAGATGGATTGCACACCAAAGCGTTGAACTACCCAGGAGCCTGGTTGCACTGAGCATGGATGAACCAAAGCTGACTGTTTCTGATGTAATCAGTGCAAACATGTACTTCCTCTTATAAGCACCAGATGCATTTTTCATTCAAGCTGTTAGTGCCAGGGATGAAAAGTGAGAGCAGAATTTGCCTCTGTGCATTGCAGGTACCGCACCTCCCATATGATGACCTCACAGGGCTTTCTTGGCCTCACAACACTCATGGGAAGTGGGTCAGTGACACTTCTGTGGTTATCTAGGACTTTGTAGTTGTCACGATGCTTCACATCATGACACGTTGGAAACTTCATGGTAGCAGGTGGGGGAGAGGACTCAGATTTTCCTCTTCTGAAGCCCAGCTGCAGGAGATTTGCTATTAGTAAAGCCCTGCAAATCTGCAGATAATCACTTTTCATCCATGGGTATCTGTATATGCGGCTATGGATGAGGATATCTGCGATTCATTTTAGTGACTGACTACAGATGCAGATGCAGATATACATTCTGTATCTAGAACTCTGTAAATTTGTGGAGATCTGCTTTATGTCCATGGGTACCCGCGTCTGGCTGTGGATATCCATGGATCATTTTTGCAGATGCAGATGGGCATACCAGTTGTGTATCCATGAAGGGCTCTAGCCATTTGTTAGCAGAACACAAACTATGTAACATTTTTTAAATAATCTAAACCCATCCCGGAGGGGGCAATCAGTTGGACACATACACAAACTGCACTATCCAGTTAGCTTACAGCAAGATCATGACTCCTGTTAGATGGTTCAGGTAACTGAGAGTTAATGTTTGTTCCAGGCCTATAGATTGTTTCCACGTTTTAAACACTAGACTACAGTGTATTTGTCTCTATTTTTAAAGGCCTTTTCTCCTGCCCTGGCCTAGACCCTAGATAAGATATGCTAGTGATATGATGCAACTGGATAGTTCAATTGCCTTTCTCCTCCTAATGGAACTCTTGTGTTCACTAATTTGCTGTTTTTAATAGTCTGATTGGCACATCTCAGGGAAGCCATGTGAGCACTTGAGTGTGTTTTGCAGTGGTCATGTGCGAGGTGGTGCTTGAAGGCAGCTGAACCTTGTTGCTCAATAATCGGAGAGCAATTTGGAGACAAGACTCAACTGTATAATTTATGGGCGCTTCATTCATCCTGGTCACAGGCAGTTACTGAGACAATTTTTATAGTATAAAAAAATTCCAGTCAGGAGTCAGGACATGTGGTTCGGAGCTGCAACTGGCCACCTGCTAGTGGGCATTAGTTGGGAAGAAATCATGGAGTTGTAGGACAGGAAGAGATCTCGAGAGGCCATCAAGTCCAGTTGCCTGCATTAAATCACTTTGAACTTTCTGATGAAGTTTTCCTAGTCAGCGAAAATGAGTAAAGGATCCTAAAATGAAGAGAGCCTGGTCTCACCTGCTTTGCACAGGGTGAGGAGCTGGTATAAAACACTAGCACATCAGAATTCCCACCCGCAACTCCAGGAGAACATTTCACATACACTTTCCACTAGTGTGAATGACTGGAAATGAAACCAGGCAGTGGGGAACCTGGCCCTCTGATTTGCTAGTCTTTTACGCCTACTTTGTATAGGTGTAAATAATTGTACATGGTGTAGGGCAGTGAGAAAAAAGAACTCAAGCTCTTAGACAGCATTGCCATGCAGTGTTACACTGGTGCTATGGAACCACTGCCAACCAATGCTTCCTCTAAACTTTTCCATTCATGTGCGGAATAATTGTATGTGCATATGTGCACCACCAGTAGCAACAAAAAACCTAGATGTAGGCTTTCTGCTAATCAGCTGGGCAGCATCTGAATCACTCCTGAGTGGCCGATGGAACCGCTCACAGTGGGGGTGAAGCAGCTCTCTCACCACTGCTAATGCCATATCTTTGCTCAGTCTGCCTTGAAGATCAATTATTCTCATTAGCGAATGGAGAATTAATGAGTGGTAGGCTTAATTAAGCTGCAGGAGGGAGAGGTTAGGTAGAGCATTAGGAAGGAAATCATATATGGGCCAAATTTGGCTTGTTGCCACCAATCTAAATCCATTAATGTTTGTAGAGGTGGATCCCAAGAGAGAATCTGGCCCTACTCCTAACATGGAACCCAGTGCCAAAGGAAGTTATGGACTAGCTGGCACAGCAGATACACCCGGTTACACAATAAACAAGGGATGGTTTAGGAACAATACAAATCAATTATGATTCTTCTCCAAATGCAGGGTGATGGTAGATACCAGCTAATGCTAGAGGTGGCCTCCAAGTTTCCAGCCTGGATAACCGTGAGCTTTTAATAAGGGTATTTGTGCAGCATAGCCTGGAACAACTGATGAAAGCCATGGCTCTGAAATGCGACTTTTCCAACCCTGCCCCCCCGGCACCGAAGCGTCTGATTAATTCCTCTTGCTTTAAGCTTCATTATTTTGATTGCTAAAGCATGTCACCAACTGTCCTCTAGCAGAAATGCTGATCTGGCCGGCGCTTATTAACTCGGCTGCTAAATAAGGGGAGGCTTGGGCAGCCGTGTGTTCAGAAGCTGCTTTCCCTGCACGATGAAGATAGAGAGCTTTCTTCAGCACGTCAATTCTCAGCCTCCCATGGTATTTCTCACAGAGTTCTTCAGACGAGTTCTCCTTTCCAATGCAGAGGGCTGCTGGGAATGCCATTTGACTGTAGTTATCCAATTGAGACCTGCAACCTCGCCATTCTGACGACATCCTATGTAAGAGAATGTGCAATTGCATGGGAATACTCTCCCCCCCTCACTCTCCTTCCTGGCTGGCAGAGAGAATTGGAGATCCCGGAGGGGAGCAAGCACACACCTTGGTCCTAAGTAACAACAAGTGGCAGCATTTGTTGACTTTGACATCAATATAGGCTGGACCACCCTGGTCCAGCACTCTAGGGACCTGAGTGTTCCCGAACCAGGGAGTTTGCAGGACCAGGGGAAGTTAATACTCCCCTGATGACTGCTGCCTCTGCTCCCAAGCTCTGGGCTGCGGGACTCCCCGCCCTGCTGCTGGCCCCACTGCTGCTGGCCTGGCTGGGAACTCCCTGGGGCTGGACATCCCGCCCTGCTGCTGTCAGCACAGCTGGGGCTCCCTGGCTGCTGCTGGCCCTGCTGCAGCCAGGACTCCCTGGCTGCTGAACTCCCAGCTGGCTCCTCTCCCAGCCTCAGGGGCTCTTTGGTTCAACAGCATCTGTGGTCTGTGTTGCCAGACCAGAGAATCCTGGATTTAAGAGGTTACACCTGTAGTAGGCATCTTTCAGAGACATGCCAGATTTTGGCACCTAAAAGCAGGGGTGGCCTGTGAGCCTAGGTGAACTAGGCAGTTGCCTAGAGCGCCGCTGGCCCGGGCACCCGATGATGACATCACAGCCATTGACGGCCGTGCGGGGGGGGGAGGTGCCAGTTGCGCCGCCCGCCTGGGACACCAGCTGCCGCAGCCGGCCTCAGGCCGCTCCTGCCTAAAAGCACTCAAGGTTCCTACGCGACAAAAGAAACCAGCCATTCCATATGACTGGCGTTGCCACAGACTGTGCCATGTTGGCAGCTCCTAACAAACCTAGGGCACTGTTCATCCACAACAAGCCCAGCCTGGTCTTCTTGCCCCTACTGGTGTGCCTCAAACCTGGCATGGACAGACGGCAAGAGGGAAGATCAGTTTTGATGGAGCATTTGGTCTTCAAGACCTGCTGCTGGAGTTTGCCAGCCAGTAGCAGATACACTCAAACCTCCCCTATCACTGGTGTCTGCAGTGCCTGCCTCCCCTCCCTCCCTCCATGTGACAAAGCTCAACATTGATATCACTTTGGGTTGAACAGGGAATTTCTTGGAAAGCCAGGAAGTCAGAAACGCCTACCGTCCCATTAATAAAACCTCCCAGCCTTAGTCCATCTCTCTCCCATTGCCTTGGAATGATCACAAAGCCCATTCCACAGCAGGTCAGATCTGACCACACGCTGTGCAGGACAGGGTGCATTGTATCATCTACCCACTAGTGCCCTGGTCACCACCGCACACGTGTTATTTAGCAGCATAAAGAGCTGGAGGACGACTTTGGCTGGGTTGTTAATTCCAGCCTTGGTGGGACTGGGACTAGTAACGAGGAACAGCAGCACCACATCGTTAAAATGAAAAACCACAGGGGTAGCCTCTTCATCCTCCAAACAAAGCGGAGAGAGCAGGCTTTGGAGTCCAAATATGTATTTCTGTCTCCCTGGTGGTACTTGGTGGGCATAAAGAGCCGATGCTCCCATGCAGAGATTATTTATCCTCCATAGAATTAACTTGGCTATTTTGCTTCTGATGTCTTTTTCTTTTTATCCTGCCTGAACATTAACAGTACAGAGCTGCTTTAAGGAGGGTTACGATGTTGTAAACCCTTCCCACTGGGGATTGCCTCCTTCGTCTGTGATGAAGCCTGCACTCAGTGAAATTCTTTGTGAGATTTCAGCACTACCAAAAGGCCCCGTTTTTCTGATTGTGCCCTCGTCCTGTTCCGCCAGAGCTGGAGGTGGGAACAGGGAAGAGTGTTGGCATTGTGCTAAGGATGTTAAATATCGTGTAATTCACTAATCAAATAGTCGATGCAATTTTCATTGACTATTTGATTAGTTGTTAGGGCATTTCAAAGGGGCAGCACTGCACAGCTGATCCCGGGCTCCCTGCAGCGCTGCCCCTTTGAGGGGCTGAGAGTTTGGCAGGCATTTGTGAATCCTGTTGTGATGTTTCCAAGAATAGTGTGTTTTGGTGCTGTGTTACACAACCTCTTGTTAAACCTGCCCATCTTTTTTACTTCCTTCCTTGTTCTGTAAAGACAGTGGTTCTTAATCTATTTACCTTTGTGGGATGTCTAGGTAGGTCTCTGTGCATTATGTGGGCTGCATCTACACAACACATACATAGCCTATATGATCCTGAGGATGTCGCATGGGCTGCAGCTGTGTGCTGATTGGGCTGCAGGTTGAGAACCACTTGGCTACTGGCTTGGCAGTGACTCCACAAAAAACTTTGCTGGCAAATGATTCAGAATCTGTACAAGTCTTGCCCCTTAATGGCTAGAGGCTGATTTCAAAGTGCCTTCTCAGGTGCTTAAGCTTGCGCTTAAGTGCATTGCAAGAGCTGGGCCTTAGAGGCAATTCCAGACTCAGAGTGAAACTCATAGGGTTGCCAGGTGTCTGGTATTGACCCGGACAGTCTGGTATTTTCGCCTCCTGTCTGGTAGAAAAATTCAGAAAATACCGGACACCTAAAATGTCCGGTATTTTCTGATTTTTTCCCAGCCAGGAAGCGAAAATACCGGACAACTGGCAACCCTACACACACTCAGCAATCGGGCCTGCCCCCCCCCCCACTTACCTGGTTTTTTTGCTCAACAGCTTTGGTCTCCCCCCCCCCTTTTTTTTTCTCAACAGAATTTTTACCCCGGTGTTTTTTTGGGGAGGGGGGGAGGGAGTGTTTGGTATTTTTGGTTAAACCATCTGGCAACCCTAGAAACTCAGCAGTGGTGGAGGACAGATAATTCTTTTGCAGGGGTCTTGAACTGGCTCTGTTCCTGACTCTTGTGAGCTTTGCCCCTTGGTTGCCTCCCTAAGAGCTGATGGACTTCTCCAAGGAGAGCTGAAATGTTTTTGGAGCTGTCCCAGGTCTTGCAGGCACTAAGGGCATGCCTACAATGGGGAGTTATTTCGAAATAACAAGTGGAGCATCCACACTATCAACCCCATTATTTTGAAATAATAAGCTTATTTAGGTAGTAATTATTTCAAAATAACCTGGTTGTGTAGACACAGCCCAGAATACCTCCCAGGAGTTGCCAGGTAGACCTCATTGCGAGCCCTTTTTGGAGCCAGGGGAACCGGGCTCACCATGGTTTTGTTCTAAAAGAAAGAACTCTGCCTAGACTTCCTCCCAGGCAACAATTTCCCCCACCCTCCCTGCAGACAATGACGTCTCTGGGAGCGGATGACCTTCAGAGCACAGGCCTGATTCAGCACTTGTTTTAAATTTCTGTCAATTTTTCACACTTTAGAGGGTGTTTAGCGGTAAGAATCAAAGTGGAAAAATGCCCCAGTTACCCTTGGCAACCATCTGAAGCAGAGCTCAGGGCTTGTGAAAATGTAATTAGAATCACCCTGGCTATTTGGTGTTTGCTGGTTGGGGGCAGGGGGAGACCAGCCAGGGGGCTTGCTCCTCCTTTGAATCAATTAGCTGTTCACCCAAGACTGCAAAGAAAAGGGCGGATGTAGTCTGGTGCTGCCACCCATTTCAGGCGGTTTGTAAATCTCCCCCTGGCAAGGGAACAATAAGAGGAGGACATTATCTCCTCGAGACAATTAGCAGCAGTATTAATGGAATATATGCAAATGTGCAGTAATTGACCTGAGACTCAGCAGTTCACAGTGGAGAAGGATGAGCTCCAGATGGCTTAATGAGAGTAATTTAAGCCCCCTCTTTATAGTGTCAGAGCCCAGAAAGAAATAAGGAAAGGCAGACTGCATTCTACCCAGGGAGGACTACAGCTGGAATTGATGTTGACACATCCAGAGATGCTTGTTGCTTTGAGAGTACAGTGGGGATAGACCCCAAATCCTCCTACTCCAAACAGCGGAGCAAAAGGAGACTGACTCACTTTTAGTTTTGGTAGTATAGGGTGTATGACACAGAGTTTATTCTAGTGACACAGTAGTATAGGGTCTATGACCCACAGCTGATTCTAATTCCATTCAGCGAAGAGGTGTGATGTGCTTGTGTGTACATGCACAAGTCAATATGTTGCTTGAGAAGATGCCATTTCTTTTATCTGCCCTGGTTATTTACCTTTTGTTTTCACCCTGGGAGGATCGGTGTGGTGCCCAATTCAAACAGGGTGGTTAAAACATTGCTTCCTGCTCAGAACTTATGGATTCATAGGTTCATATAACACTAGAACTAGAAGGCACCTTGAGAGTTCATCAAATCCAGTCCCCTGCCCTCACGGCAGGATCAAGCACCATCTAGATCAGTATTTCTCAACCTTTTTTTTTATAAAGTATCCCTTTAATATATATATATATATATATATATATATATATATAAAAGTACCCCCAGTACCTACAGTTTTCAGACACACAATTTTTTTTTCTACCATTGCAACACATTTGTTTAAACAACTTAATTGTAGCCAGGCGGGTGATAAAATTTTTGGGTGTAAAAAGTACAAAAATAATAAAGCACTGTAAAATGTAAAACAAAAATTCAGTTTTCTCCAAATTTCAGTTGTGTTGATGTACTCTCTTGAGTATCTCTGAGAGTACTCATAAAATTGGTTGAGAAAAACTGGTCTAGATCATCCCTGATAGATGTCTATCCAACCTGCTCTTAAATATCTCCAGTGATGGAGGTTCCACAAGCTCCCTAGGCAACTTATTCCAGTGTTTAACCACCCTGACAGGGTATGTCTACACAGCAGTATTATTTCATAATAACTGGTGTTATTTTGAAATAACATTGCCCGCATCTACACTACAAGCAGTTATTTCATCATAATATCAAAATACTGTCAAGCTGGAGGACTTCTTACTCCGACTCCTGTAACCCTCATTGTACGAGGAGTAAGGGGAGTTGGAGGAAGAGTGCTCTACCTTGCACTTCCTACTCTGTAGACAGTGCCAAAAGCCAAAATAAGCTATTTTGACTTAAGCTATGCAATTGATGTAGCGAGTTGTGTAGCTTATTTCGGCTTTAGCCCTGCTGTGTAGATGTACCCTTAGCAGGTTTTTCCTAATGTCCAACCTAAACCTCCCTTGCTGCAATTTAAGCCCATTGCTTCTTGTCCTATCATCAGAGGTCAAGGAGAACAACTTTTCTACCTCCTTGTAACACTCTTTTAGATACTTGAAAGCTGCTATCATGTCCCCTCTGTTTTCTGTTTTCCAGACTAAACAAACACAATTCTTTCAGTGTTCCCTCATAGGTCATGTTTTCTAGACCTTTATTCATTTTTGTTGTTCTTCTCTGGACCCTCTCCAATTTCTCCACATCTTTCTTGAAATGTGATGCCCAGAACTGGACACAATACTCCAACTGAGGCCTAACCAGCGCAGAGTAGAGCGGAAGAATGACTTCTCGTGTCTTGCTCACAACACACCTGTTAATGCATCCCAGAATCATGTTTGCTTTTTTTGTAACAGTATCTCACTGCTGACTCATATTTAGCTTGTGGTCCACTATAACCCCTAGATCCCTTTCTGCCATACTCCTTCCTAGACAGTCGCTTCCCATTCTGTGTGTGTGAAATGGAGTGTTCCTTCCTAAGTGGAGCACTTCGCATTTGTCCTTATTACACTTCATCCTTGAACATAGCGTTATTCTGAGGCTGGAGAAAATTTGGTATAAAATCTTTGAAAAATCCTCCCTGTGGTGCCTGGCTCTGCACTTATGCCTCTTATCTAGTCCTTTAACCTTGTGAACATTCCTCTGTTACAATTAACCTCTGAGGGCAGCATAACGATCAGTGGGAAGGATGGGATGGTGACAGACTTCGCCAGGCCCTGGGTAATGTGCCTGTTGGGGGGGGAGGCTTGCTCACTGGGAAGAGGCAGGGCCTTGGGTGGAAGGGGCGGTGCTACGGGCAGCCAGCCCTCAGAGCCACCTGGAGTGTGCTGCACAGAGCTCTGGTGGTGTTTTAAAAGGCCCAGGACAGCTGTCCCCTTTGCCCTATCCTGTTGGCATCCCTGGCGGTGGGGGGAGGGGAGAAGGAGGGCATATATGGACATGTCCCCAAATTTTTTATTATCTGGTGGATGTGTCTCTCCTCCTGTATCCTCCACAATAATGTGATATCAGGCCCCTGAGCTAAGTGTCCCCTTCCTCTGAAAAAAAATTCTCCCTGGAAGTTGTATTAAGCAGGATGGGGTAATTGTTAAAATGAGGGCTTCAGGCTGTCCCTGCTTTGTGCTCCTGGTAGTGGGAATTCCTCTGGCTTGTAACTGATGGGAAAGCCATATCCTCCTAAGAGGAACGTGTGAGTAGCACAGTCTGGCAGGGTGTAGGAATGTTTGCCCTATGAGAACATAAGAATGGCCATACTGGGTCAGACCAAAGGTCCATCCAGCCCAGTATCCTGTCTGCCAACAGCAGCCAATGCCAAGTGTCCCAGAGGGAGTGAACCAAACAAGTAATGATCAAGCAATCTCTCTCCTGCCATCCATCTCCACCCTCTGACAAAGAGAAGCTAGGGACACCATTCCTTACCCATCCTGGCTAATAGCCATTAGTGGACTTAACCTCCATGAATTTATCTAGTTCTCTTTTAAACCCTGTTATAGTCCTAGCCTTCACAATCTCCTCAGGCAAGGAGTTCCACAGGTTGACTGTGTGCTGTGTGAAGAAGAACTTCCTTTTATTTGTTTTAAACCTGCTGCCCATTAGTTTCATTTGGTGGCCCCTAGTTCTTATATTATGGGAACAAGTAAATAACTTTTCCTTATTCACTTTCTCCACACCACTCAAGATTTTATAGACCTCTATCATATCCCCTCTTAGTCTCCTCTTTTCCAAGCTGAAAAGTCCTAGTCTCTTTAATCTCTCTTCATATGGGACCCGTTCCCATAACCCCTAATCATTTTAGTTGCCCTTCTCTTAACCTTTTCTAATGCCAGTATATCTTTCTTGAGATGAGGAGACCACATCTGTATGCAGTATGCAAGATGTGTGCGTACTATGGATTTATATAAGAGCAATAAGATATTTTCTTTCTTATTCTTTATCCCCTTTTTAATGATTCCTAACATCCTGTTTGCTTTTTTGACTGCCGCTGCACACTGCATGGACATATTCAGAGAACTATCCATGATGACTCCAAGATCTCTTTCCTGATTAGCTGTAGCTAAATTAGCCCCCATCATACTGTATGTATAGTTGGGGTTATTTTTTCCAATGTGCATTACTTTACATTTATCCACATTCAATTTCATTTGCCATTTTGTGGCCCAATCACTTAGTTTGGTGAGATCTTTTTCAAGCTCTTCACAGTCTGCTTCGGTCTTAACTACCTTGAGCAGCTTAGTATCATCTGCAAACTTTTCCATTTCACTGTTTACCCCTTTCTCCAGATCATGTATGAATAAATTGAATAGGATGGGTCCTAGGACTGACCCTGGGGGACCACCACTAGTTACTCCTTGTGGGTACTCTGTCTGTGTCCTGTTCTAGCTTACTCATATTGCAGCAGATGACATGTGGAGTCAAGCAGCATTGTCCCTTCCTGATTGGGGGTAGCTGACAAATAAACATCCACCCCAATTTAGTTTTTATTGAGCCCTTATTATGTACAGTTTCAAGACACCCTTCTGACCACCTATGAATTATATATATATATATAAAAACACACCATTTTTGAACATTGTAATAGGTCAGCAATAGGTTAGGCTGACAAGGAGTCCTGCAGCGGAGAAGCGAGGGGGAAAGGGCGGGGGACAAGAGTTAAGTTCTGGAACATCGCTTTAAGTCTTTTCTTAGTGTTTACTCAGTCCTTACTCAGGCAAAATTCCCAATGAGCCCCCTAGAATTTGCTTGAGTAGGGAATTCAGGATACGGCTGGCTGAGATGTGCTTGGCCCCTGCCACTCTCATTAAAGCCACTGGTGCCAATCCTGGGGAATACTACTCAGTGTTTACTCAAACCAAGTAAAGGCAGAGTAAACACCGAGTAAGGACCTCAGGAGCAGGCCCATAATGAAGTCTCTGGCCATTTCTGGAGCAAATGCTCCTCCCTCATTTGCAGCCTGGTGCTAATTGCAATAAAGTTCATGCTTTATTGCAAAGCAAGAGGTGTTTGAATAATTACTCTGGGAAGCAGAATTAAAATATTTATTTATTATTCATGCCATATGTTCCACCAATATTTTGTATTTAATCAACTTAAGACAGATGGCAGAACATTAAGGCCATTAAACTAATGGCACTTAGTTTTTCCATTTATTTTCTTCTCCTTTGGGGAAAAAAAAAGTTGATGGATAAATGAAACTGAATGGAGGCAACAAACTCTGATCTCTGAAAAGCCAAGTGGAGCTAGAGAATGGCCCAAGGAAAAGAGCTAGAGAATGGCCCAAGGAAAAGGTTTTGCCTGAAATTAATGGAGCTGGATTTCAGCCTTGCTGACACCAGTTTCACACTGGTGTAACCACACTGACTTCAGAACAGTTACTTCCAATTTAAAGCTGTGTGAGGTCAGAATGAAGCCCTTAGTAATTCACTGGAAGATTTACCTGGTATTATCTGGATCCCTCAGGGCAGGGCCTTGGGTTTGTGGTGGTGGTGGGGGGGGTACTGCAGGAGGCTGGGGGTCAGGGGCCTGTTTTCTTCCCCCTCAGCTTCCCCCAGCCACCTTTTCTCTCCTTCCCCTTGTAGTGCTGCAGTCAAGGGAGGGAGCAAGGGTTTGGGGCAGGAGGGCTATTTACCCAGTGTGCTGGCAGGCAAGATGGAGGAGCCTCAGCCCTGCTGGCCACTCCCTTGGTGGTGTAGCTAGTGGACACTCTGCAGGATAGCTTCCTACAGGCTCGCTGCAGTGTCCCTTCGAACACCCCCTCCCTTTCCATGTTATGGAAAACTGTCCTGTACCCAGTACTTATGGTTGTCACCCTCTGAGAAACATTGGTGCCCTCAGACCAGTTGCTAGTGAGCAAGCTGCACCACAAATGACATTCCACTGTCAACAAAGAGATTGGGTAGTGATTGGAGCTCACTTCTGGGCTGAGAAGCAATCAAGAGAGGGCAGGGTTAAGACACCTTGAGGGATTTGCAGGGGAAGCTTGTGTGAAAAGTATGAACATGTGCCCGGACAGCACACGTGTGATGTAATATTCATGCAATGTCTTTCACTCGGCATGCTCTTCCATTCTCAACGCGTGATGCAGAACTCTTGCAGGCGCCGGGGGAGGAATGCACCTGCCACCCAGATATTGTGCAGCATTTCAGCGAAGGAACTGAATCATTGTTTAGCATTTGAATTATATTTGAAGTGCTCTTCTCTAATTTTGGCCAGCCTGGGACACCATAGTGGAGATGAATACAGGGTTCCCCAGTGCAGGCTGATTCCATTTAGCCCAGAGCTCTACTCTACTATTGGACCTTTCTTTGGGACAGGCCTGTTGATGGGGGAAGGAGGGGCAGAATAAAGGGAGCAACTGCTCAGTGGCCAGGCAATACAAAAGGATCCAGAACTTCCAGCCACTGCTGCTACTGCAGCAGCAGCTGTGCCAGACCCCCAGGCCCTTTAAATAGCTGCTGGAGCCTTGGCTGATGCATTCTGGGTAGTGCTAAGGGTTGCCTTGGGGGAAAAGGAAGGGGCATGGTGCACTCAGTCAGTGCTGTGGCTGCCTAGCCCCAGCCCTGCCCCCTTTACCTGAGGCCTCACCTCTTCCAAGGCATGTGGCCCCACTGCTTTAGGATAATGCTGGACGGGGAATTAGTTTTCTTCTCCCGCAAGAGTTTTCAAGATTTCAAACTTTTGTTCTGTTCCGAAGTGGGAGGAAAGGTTGGTATCTCAACATTTTTTATATATATAAATTGATAAGCTGGGGGTGGTGGTGGTGGGGGGGAATCAGATCAGGTCAGTAGAAACAACAATCAAAACATTTTGGTTTCGTGAAATTAGCATTTTCCAGTGGAAAAATGTCTCCTCAGAACATTCTGGCCGGCTCTACATAAGCCAACGCTTTCAAACTTTAGTGCCAGACAGAGGCATAGAGAGGGCAATTTTGAAAACTTCAGGAGCCCAGACCCTTCCATGTACTTAGATGCCTAACTCCCATTGATATCAGCATTGCTCCTTTGAGGACCTAGAGGTCTAGGAGACTTGCGATCCAAATTCTGGTGAAAGTCAATGAGCCAGTTTGTAAGTGGTGACTGATTGCCTGCTCATGCCGAACCCTTCCAAGACACCATCCACTAAACCTATGGTAACAGCTGCTGCACAATGTTGACCCTGCTTATTTAAGGACTGGCGTGTTCAGAAATTGGTGCGGCCAATGCCCTGTGGATTGAAAGAGACAATGAAGAGAATGCCGGCAACTTCCCCTATTGTTTAGGCTGCTTTCTTGTTCCAGGGATTCAGAAGAATAAACTACTCTGCCTCAATCTCCCCTTTCTTAGAGACAGGGAAGGGAGGGGGGAGGGACAAGCCCAGTGAATGGTGATTGCTGTCTCTTCTGTGTATACAAAGACAACTTCACTCTCCTTCAGTGGCAAGAAAATTGCCTCTAAAGTGGGGAGGCAGGGGAAGAAAAGTAGTTTCATAAAAAAGAAAATGTGAAGAAAGGCAGCAATCAAAACAGCTTTCTTTACAGTCCCTCTTGAGTTCTGAAAAACCCAGCCCCCCAACCTCCATCCCTCCCTCTGCTCTGTTTGGACACATTCAAGAGGAAAATGATTCACAGTTGGATAAACAGCTCCTGGAGGTGTTAAAATTTGCAATAATTTATTGCTGTTCCTAAAGCAGAAATTAAAACCTTCAGTCTGCAATTCCCAGGCCCCAAGCTTCTGGGGTTTGCTGGAAGACACCTTTCTTAGAGGCAGGAGAGGGAGGGAAGTGAATGTTGCAGGAAGCTTGGTGCATAATTCTCTTCCACATCAGCGGAATAACAAAGCACAAGTGTCTTTGTTTTCCCACATTTCATGGCCTGCACTGATAACATCTTGTGGCTGAACCACAGGGCAAGACCCGTCTCTCTTAGCTCTGTTGATTTCAGTGAGGTTACTTCTACTTGGATTTCAGTAGCAAATCAGGCACATTATACTCCCACTCTGTGCACAAAGGTCTTAGTTACACACTGCCAGTTTGGGGTGGGAAGGACTGACACCCTCCTCCCCCATTAAGTAATGTCAAATCAGCCCTTCCATGGACAAGGGTAGTTGTCTCCCTGGGTGAACTAGCTGAGCCATCTGGCATGCTGACAGAATTTGATCTTTGCCAGACAGATTCTGAACTTTGGCCTGGAGCTTCTCCACGAAAGGTCATGGGGAGTATGTCTAGACTACATGGCTTTGTCGACAGAGCCATGTAGATGAGTTTAGTAGACATGGGAAAATGAAGCGGCGATTTAAATAATCGCCGCTTCAGTTGCAACAAAATGGCTGCCGCGCTGTGCCAATCAGTTGTTTGGCGGCACAGCAGGGCAGCCTGGATGCGCTGCAGTCGACAAGGGAAGCCTTTGTCAACCGCTCCGGTATGCCTCACGAAATGAGGTTTACCGGAACGGGCGACAAAGGCTTCCCTTGTTGACAGCGGCACGTCCAGACTGCCCCACTGTGCCGCCAAACAGCTAATCGGCACAGCGCTGCGGCCATTTTGATGTAAATGAAGTGGCGATTATTTAAATCGCTGCTTCATTTTCCCATGTCTACTAAACTCATCTACATAGTTCTGTCGACGGAGCCATGTAGTCTAGACATACCTGGAGTCCCTGCACTATAGAAATGGGGTGATATCAGAGCTACAGTGATAACTGCCAACAGGCAGATCCGAACCTGGGACCTCTTAGAGCTTAGTGCATGAGTCTCTACAGCAGCGTTTCCCAGACTATGGGCTGTGGCCGGTCCTCAGCATGGCTGCCGGGAGGGGAGTGGGGCGGGCTGGGAGAAGGTGTGTGTGTGGGGGAAACTGGCCGCCAGGAAGCAGGGTTGGGGGCAGCGGGGCTGTCCGGCGGAGATGGGGGCGGGCTGGGCGGGGCCGGCAGAAGCAGGGCTGGACAGAGGGCGGGACGGGGCAGGGCTGGCCAGGGAGATCGGGAGGAGGAGGAAGGGAGAACCAGCCGCTGGAAGCAAGGCTGTACGGGGGCAGCGGGGCTGCCCAGGGAGACTGGGAGGAGAAGTTGGGGAGAATCGGCCGGCTGGGAGGGGGTGGGGGGAGTGGGGCTGGCCGCGGGAGATCAGTGGGGAGCAGGGGGGAACCTGCTGCCGGAAGCAGGGCTGGACGGGAGAGATCAGGAGGAGATGCGGTGCGGGGGAGTGAATCGGCCGGTGGGAAGCGGAACTGACCCGGGCACATGTAGATCCGGGCACATGAGTGAGTCTGGCCCCGGAGATTCCATTTTGCCCGCCCCCCCATACCCTCCCTCGAGTAGTTGTGAACTTCCTGGCTGTTAGACACACTCGCGCAGTGTGCACATCTGCCAGCCAGGCAGTTCGCAGCTATGGACTGATACACCTAATTATAATAAAACTTACCTAATTAGAAAATACCGGACATTTTATGTCTGGTATTTTCTCAATTAGTTTCCCGGACAGAACCCTCAAATACCGGACTGTCAGGTACAAAACCGGACACCTGGCAACCCTACCCCTCCTTGTACCCTCCCTCCTAGCCAGATACCCTACCCCCAATCTGCTCCTGCTCCCGCCTCCTGGAGTGCCCGTGCGGCACTGGGTCCCTGAAACCCTGGCCCAGGCTGGGAAGAGGATGCAACCGGGTGAAACACTGAAAATTTATTCATTTTTAATTCTTTTTTTTTATATGCGTTTATATTTTTGGGCTGCAAAAAACAGTACTGAAAAAAAAGGGGTTCCAACTAAAGTAAAAAGTTTGGGAAACCCTGATCTATCCAGCTTTGTATCCATCTTACAGTCCATTTATCCAATCCATATTCTCTTAACTTGCTGGCAAGAATATTGTGGGTGACTGTATCAAAAGCTTTGCTAAAGCTGGCACTGGGGGCTTTGGGAGGACCAGAAACAACTTATTTGAATATTCATCATTTGCTTAATGAATATGCAAATATACAAATGAATGTCACCAGTCCTCCAAAAGCTCGTGAATGGATTTACTGGTCCCCATGTCAAAAAGTTTGGGAACCCCTGCTCTACAGCATGAGTTGAAAGCCAGCTGACTCTCAGCTAAGGCTGTGTAGAGCAAACTCATTCTTTCTCTCTCCGTATGGTCTAAGTGCCACTCCGTGGGACAGTGAACTGCACCCAGCAAGTGTGTAGGTTACAATTGCACCCGTAGTAGGCAGATTTCCTGGTTACTCGGTGGTGGGCTGGCACTAGCAGACATAGCCCTAGAATAATGGTGCCACCCCATGTTCAGTGAACTTAAAATCAAGGGCTTTTTATCCCTAAAAGGGTGCAGGAGCATACTCCTTGCAGCTGCATGTGGTGCTGTCCCCTTTGCCCAAGGGTGGGAAGACAGAAACACTTCCTGAGGTGCAGGAACTTTCCCCCAACTCTCCTCCCACCTTCCTAAGGATGTCTAAGTGTGGGCCAAGGAAGTCCTGCGTGGCCAGGCAGTGCAGGAACTCTGATACAGTACTCTCCTACAGCATAGCTTGCAGCTTAGTGTTGCAACTACACCTCTCACTGAAGGCAACAGCTGCTCATGAGAGTGATATAATAAGGAGAAATGCAAAATACTCCATTTGTAAGGAGCAATCAGTGGCACCCATACAGAATGGGAAATGGCTGTCTTGGAAGTAGCGATGCAGAAAGGGTTCTGGCGGTCATAGAAGATGACAAGCTAAATATGACTCAAGAGTGTAACACCTGAACAAAAACAAAAATAACCAACCAACAAAAATAACCAACTCTTGCTTATGACACTCCTGCTAATACATCCCTGGTTATAACAAATAACTAGGGATGTATTAGCAGGAGTGTCATAAGCAAGACACAAGAAGGAATTCTTCCACTCTATTCCTTGCTGATTAGCCTCAGCTAGAGCATGGAGTCCATTTCTGGGTGCCACATTTCAGAAAAGATGTGGTCCAATGGGAGAAAGTCCAGAGAAGAATGACAAAAAGGAGTAAAGGTTTAGAAAACATGACCTATGAGAAAGATTGAAGAAAAAAATGTTTGTTTAGTCAAACAGAGAAGACTGATAGGGGAAATGATAACCACTTCCAAGTATCTAAATGGTTGCTACAAGAAGGAGGGAGACAAAGAATTCTCCTTAATCTCAGAGGAGAACCCAAGAAGCAATGGGCTTAAACTGCAGCAAGGGAAGTTTAGGTTGGACATTAGGAAAAAGTTCCTGTCAGTGTGGTTAAACACTGGAATAAATTGTCTAGGGGGGTTGTGGAATCATTCTTCTTCCCCCTTCCCCTCCAATTCCCCGTTCCTTGAGTGCTTAGAATCATTGAATGATTGGACTGGAAGGGACCTCAGTAAGTCATCTTGTCCAGACCCCTGCCCTCAAAGCAGGACTAATGGCTACTGCAGGGCTGAGAAGGGAGTCTTGGATGGCTTGCAAGGCTAAATGCAAAATCTTCTCACATTCATGAGAGGTAAAGTCAATTGGCCGCTAGACAGAACAACTTTTTGGTCTCCAGACAAAATCAATCAGCCCTTGCCCGAGGCTGCCCACAATGGGGCCTGTTGGAACAATCACCTTTCCATCAGCCACTGGGCTGAGACCATCCACTCTATCGCAAAGGCCTTCAAACAGGTGTAAGGTGCCACCAGACCTTTGTTTACTTAGGCTGGATTCAAGTTTTCCATGCCATTATCAATCCCCATGGCCAGCTCGCCCCCACCAGAAGGCTCTCTTCATAAACTGGTACTGCAGGAAATGGAGTTGATCGTGAATGCTGAGCCATCCCCAGGAAATAACGAGCCTTCAAACTTATTATACTCACAGGACATCAAGCCGTGAAAGAGAGGTGCCAACTGACTCTCCACGGGGCTTTTTGGGGGAAGGCTGGCATGTTTCTGAGCTTTTGGGAGCCGCAGTAATCTGTGCTGCTTTTCAAATTGGAGACTAGGAAATGTCCCGTGGGCTCAGAGAGGCACTTGAGTGATAGCGAATCTGGAAAACATTTACAGTGTGTTTAAAAAAAATGTAATAGCTCAGCTTGTCTACTTGAATTTAGGAAGGAAGAGGAAGAGGGAAAAGCCGGGCGAGAGCTGCCAACAGTATGTTATGTGTTTTCTGAAAGCTGAGATTGACTAAAAATTACACAGCGATGGAAAATGAGCCAGTATGTATGCGGGAAGGGCCTGTGTGCTTGTCAGCAAGCCGGTCTTGAGGGTGTGCTGAGATACAGTGCTTTGCACAGATTAAATCATTTAGAGTGTTCTGACAGCAAATACACTGTGATAATGTGCTTCGGGCCGTCCTGACATTCTGTCCACATCATGTGACACCCCAGGGCTGCCTCTCTTGCTAGGCGTTAGGAGAACCTCAATAAGACATCAGCTTGGGATGACGCCATGGTGAATAGCTGGTACCTTGCTCCAGACCCCAAGTCACGTCAAAGGAAACCCCAGCGGAGAACAGCCCTCTGGGTACCAGGGAGGGGGACAGTAATGATAGCACCCCATTCTGCCCCGTGTCCCCAGAGAGCTGTACCAGATATTAATCTCTACCACTTGTAGAAGCACCAGAAGAACTCTAGACCTAGGAGGACAAAGAGACGCTCTCAGGCAAAGAAGCTCCAGTACCGAGATTGGCCCAAGGGTCAGCAATAATTTATCTTTCAGGTCAGGGTGCTAATAGGAGAGTCTGGCTAGCACACAGAGGGCACGTCTAAACTACTTTTTTTTTTCGAAAGAGGATATGCAAATTCCTGTGGAATTTGCATATCTTCCGATCTCACTTTTGAAAGAGGATCTTTTGAAAGTGAAAGTAGTCTGAACGTGGGTTTTTTTTTCCGGGAAAACCCCCTTTTTGAAAAAAATGCATAAACCTCCTTTTTTAAGGAAGAGTTGTTTTTTTTGAAAAATGAGTTTTTTTCCAAAAAACCCGCATCCAGACTACTTTCACTTTCGAAAGATCCTCTTTTGAAAGTGAGATCGGAAGAAGATGCAAATTCCCACAGATGTTCGTGGGAATTTGCGTATCCTCTTTCAAAAATTCTATTTAGTCTAGACATAGCCTCAGTGGGTGGCCGGAGGCACACAGGCAGGGGGCCATGCTTTCCAAGCACAGCCTCACATAAGGGGTGGCGTGGAGATTCATTGCCTAAGCCGCAGTTCCTTGAGGCACTGTGTCCTAAACAGATAGTTCCTCCTACAGCTCCAAAAGAGAGGTGCTGCTGAACTTATGCATGAATGTATCATATGGTCTCCAGTTGGCCAGCATTTTAGTCTGTGTCAAGAAGAATGGGATGGGCAATTGGCTTCAATGGGAGATACCCACCTCCAGTGTGGGAGGAGCAGGGCTCAGTCGCATGGCAAAGAGTAGGCCCTTACCAGAGAGGGACCTCCTAACCAGAGCCAGTCAGAACATGTTCATTCAAGTATGTTTTTTTCTGAAAGCCAAAATGTTTTGCAGAGACTTATCAGCTTCTGGGACCAGGGCAGGGAGAGTGGGAGACCAAGGCAGGTTCTTGCTCTAAGGGTCCAGGGAGGGATGGGTATTGGGGACCACCCATGTCTGAGTCCCTAGGGCAGAGTGATCTAGAATTAGCCACTGGTGCAGTGTACCAGGGGCTGTGGCAGATTCCCCATCCCTGACTGGCTGGCGGAAGAAGCAGCTGGATGTTTTTCTAAAAGCTCTGCTCAGGGAATTACTGTGGGGTAGGCCTGTGGCTTGTGTCACCCAGGAAGTTGGGAAAGAGACTGATCGAGGTTTCTGGCCTTGGAATGTTTGAATCTCTTGCCTTTCGTAGCTGTAGCCGGGTTCACCCACTCTGGAGGTGACATTGCAGCTGCCTGTTGAGAAGGAGGCTGTTTCAGGAGGGGGCTCTCCTGTTCAGATGCATAGGAAGGTGCCACCTGGTCTAACTGAATGGACCTGCTCTCCTTACAAACTCCTCTGCAACAAGGAGCTCTGATGCCACTGGTCTATTGAGCAGGCAAGGGGGAGAGGTAATCAAAAGAGCTCCTGTCCATTTTAGCTGCACAGTTAATTTAGAAAGGGCAATACAAGACCTAATCGAACTAACGAGGCTACGACCTGGAAGGTGATTACACATCTGCCTGTATGATCCAGGGGAGCCTCCAGCAATAAATTGGCAGCTTTGGACAAAGTTCAGCAAAACAGGCAGCCATGAATGCGTCACTGGCGTCTGCAGAAACTAGCACAGAAGAGCACTTGTGCGCTCGCTTGTCTGCTGAAGTTGGCTGAGTTCTGTGCTGCTTTTAAGTATACAGTGGCAGCAAGGAAGGCCTAAACTTCTAATCCTAGTTCCCCTAGGGTGCGTCTACACAGCAGCATTATTTAGGAATAATGGCTGTTATTCCAAAATAACAATGTGAGCGTCTACACCGCAATTCCGTCAGCTTATTCCAACTTCTGTAAACCTCATTCCACGAGAAATAACACTTATTCCAAAATAGCTATTTCACAATAGCTGTAGTGCGGACTCTGCTGCTATTTCAGAATAGCTCCTCCCCACGGCTATTCAACGGAATTACTCCCCTGTACTTCCTGGGGCAGGCCTGGGCAAAATACATCCTGCGAGCCAGATCCAGCCTGCCAAGCCACCGGATCCGGCCCGCGGAGGCAGCCGGGAGCCCCAGGCAGGCTCCCCAGTTTACCCTGCAGCCCCGTGCAGCCGTGCAGAAACGCAGCTGCCAGGGCTCTTGTTTCTGTTTTAAAACTGGAGGGGAGGAGGGAAGGTTTGGGAGCCGCCCCACTCCCAGCACATTCCCATTGGACGGTTTCTGGCAGTAACCAGCCAATAGAAGCTGCTTGTTGAAATAACAGGCAGCTAAGAAGAGTCATGCCCCCTCTCCTGGGCTCAGTTATTCATGAAGCACATGGCCAGGCAGGCTGGCTGGCTGGGAAACATTTTAAGCTCTGCAGGCAGGCAGGCAGGCTAGTTTGGCAGCTGGCAAGTAAGTCTCTTGGCTACAGCCTGCTTGTGGCACCCCAGTCCTTTCCTGCCCCAATTCTCTGCCCCTCCCACTCAACATACCCAAACCCTCTGTCCCGCTCTTACACCCGTACCCCCTCCCAGATCTGGCACCCCAATCTCCTGCCCCAGATCACAATCCCCTCCTGCCCTAGGTCACATCCCAAACCCCTGGACTCCAGTCCCCTGCCCTAGGTCACAACCGCCTGCCTCATGCCAGCTCCCTCCCAGACTCCAGGCTCCCTCCTGTACCCCAGTCCCTTACCCCAAACTCCCTTCCAAACCCCGCATCTCCTCCATTAATATCATGGAAGAGTGCAGCCCTTGACCACTTTCCAAAATCTAAGCGTGGCCCCCCATAAAAAATTATTGCCCACTCCTGTCTTTGGGCTCTAAATTGAGGTAGCACATTCACATTAGGGGAGGCTGCCTTGGACTAATTTTGAGGCTTCCCTGTAGTGTAGACACATTATTTTGAAATGAGCTGTTTCGGAGTATTTCTTCCAGAACAGCTTATTTTGAAAAAAAGTGTGCTGTGTAGAAGTACCCGTACTGCATGACTTGAGTCACCTTTCTGTGCCGAAGGGGGTCTTCCTCATTAAAATGGGATGAATGGGTGGTGGGGCATCATAATAGCAGCTACTAGGGGTATTGTGAAGCCTGACTTGTCAAGATAAGGTAGAGGGTTGGTAGAGCAGCAGGCTACTATACTGGCACTACTAAGATTTTCATTTTTCCCCTCTCCCTCTCCCTCTCCCTTTCCCCCTTCCTCTCTCTCTCTCTCTCTCTCTCTCTCTCTCTCTCTCTCTCCCTCCTTCCTCCCCTCCTCCCATGGTATCACAAAATACCATGGGTACTTCTCAAGCAAAGATCTGTTTTTGTTCTCGGAACCCCTGTACCAGACAAGGGCAGATAAAATAAACTCAGAGCCACTCTGCCTCTCTCAAAAGTGGCCCAGAGCATCTCTTATGCCCCCCCCCCTCGTGTTTGCTCACTGAAATATGAAAAACTGGTAATTACATGGATTCCGTGTATGTCCAAGCAGCCAGATGACACTAAAATGCAAACAAATTATGTCTTGCTGCTCACGCCTCACAATCTGCTTTAAAAACAACAAGTAGTACTGTGGCACCTTAGGGGCACGTCCACACAGCAGGGCTAAAGTCAAATTAAGCGATGCAACTTCAGCTATGCCAATTACATAGCTGAAGTCGAAATAGCTTAGTTTGGCTTTTGGCGCTGTCTACACAGCAAGAAGGTGAAGGAAGAACAGTCTTCCTTCGACTTCCCTTACTCCTCGTGAAATGAGGTTTGCAGGAGTTGGAGTAAGAAGTCCTCCAGCTCGACATTATTTCAAAATAACAGCTTGTAGTTTAGACGTGATCTTTGTTATTTCGGAATAACATCAGTTACTCCAAAATGACACTACTGTGACTAACAAGAATATATAGATAGTATCATGACCTTTAGGTTCTGATGGAATCTGGTAGCTTCCAGCTGCCTCTTCTCTCATCACCCTCTCCCCCCAACTTCCACCCCAGCCAGTTCCCACATCCATGCCCTGGCTTCCTCCCCACGGCCCTCCAAAGTCCTGTTGCAGCTCCTCTACCCACAGTTTCTCCCTCCCCCACCTGAATGATCACTGCTGGCTCTTCCTCCGCCAGTCTGGGTCAATGTTTGCTCTCCCTGTTTGTTTCTCACTAGTGGGAGATTTTGGTGTTTATTTAATTTTGGGCTCCCTCCCTTTTGCTGCACTGTGTGAGCAGCATTGTTTCCTGGAGCTCCCAGGCAGGAAGACTGGGATGTTTTGGGATGGGACAGTTAACACTGTACTTGCACTTTTGCTTTTTTAGTCCACAAGGAAATCTCTTTTCCTTGTTGATCTCTCCCATCACCCCCATTTTCCCACAACTGCACATTCATCTGCATTTTTAAACTTTCCACCCTGACACCTGAGCTAACCATAAAGCACGTTCTGTTGCATTCGATACGGCATTGTTATGACATTAACAATTTAGGCGAGAGATGGGATTTTTTTCCCCCTATCAAAATAAGATGGGAATCAAAGCAGCAGGCTGGATAAAATTGATTTCTAGCACCTCGGGTTGTAAGTACCTCACACAGCTACAGAGCAGTTTCTACAGGGAAAAGATGCTTGTTATAATGAGGGAAAGCAGAGTGTTCTGATTATGCAGCATTATGTGCATGAAACAACAGGAACATGGCCTGTAAAATCTTCTTCCCGGGGGAATACCAGCTCCCCCTGTCCAATGAGGAAGGGGGTATTAGCCAGAGGATCAGCTGCGCTCCATGAATGAAAGTCTGGCAGCAGCTTTTGTAAGCAAAGGTAGTACAAAAAGAGTAATGTCACTATCATAGTTTTTGTAAGTAGGTAGCATTGAGAGGCAGTGTGGTCTAGCAGAGGCTCTGTTCCAACCTCCACTACTGATCCACCTTGTCACCTTAGGCAAGTTACTTCACCTCTCTTCTCTGTTTCCTTGGTCTATTTAGACTGCAGGTTCTTCAGGGCAGGGGTCCTTTTTGTGCATCAGCGCAGCACTTAGCACAATGGGGCTCTTATTTCAGTTGGGGTCTCTGGGCGCTATTGCGATATGAACAATAATATCAATACTCCTGAGACATCTTTGCTATCAGCACAGCCCTCTGGCCTGTGAGGGGGGACCTAGGCTAATGAGTGAGCTTTACGAGTGGTCCTCCTTCATCTCCATGGGCTGCAAGGTGGTCATCACCAAGATGGTTTCCTGAATTAGGGTAGTTTTGCTAATTGCACTTGCTTGCCTAGAATTTGCAGGGGGGATGACAACTGAACCATAGCAGTGCTGTGTTTGCATGCAGAGGGAGTGCACTGCTCTCCCAGTGTTGTGTGCAGTCAACCCGCACCTCGTGTCGCGTGCCTTTGCCCGTACGCGTGTGTCACTGTAGCAATACAGGAAGGAAAACGCCTATGTGGACGGAAACCAGCAGAATCTGGCAACCCTGTGCATGGGCAACGGTAACAAAACGTCTCATGGGCCATACATAGAACCCTGATGGGCCGCATGCAGCCTACTGCTCTTATGTGTGCCATCCAGACAGTGGCGCTGACTGGATTGTGACAGATGGTGTCTCTTGCAGCCATGTAATCCCTCCGTGGGGGCATCTGATGACTCACTACAGGAATAAGTGACCAGGGCTCAATGGACCCATGATTCTTGGTGATGTCAATGAACTATAATGGCTGCTTATCAACCGTGTACAGGGAAAATGACCCAGTGTCGAGGAGTACAGTCCCTTCGATCCAAATTTTCTTTGTTAAGTGGGTTGCTGGTGGCAGGAATTGACTCATTGACTTCAGGATCTTAAGGCCTGAGCTCCTCCTGTTTGAGCTGGGACCCAATTTCATTAACCCAGCTGAGCTGTAGCAAGCTCAACCTCTAGCTACAATGCTGTCTACCCAGCACCCTAAACTCGAAATAAGATACACAATCTATTTTGAAATAGCTTATTTTGAAGTTTGGTGCATCTACACGGTGCCAAATTTTGAAATAACGCGCTATTGCAAGCCATCCCTTATCCCCCGTGCAATGCGGTTTACCAGGATGGTGAAATAGTGCGCCTGTTATTTCAAAAAATATTTTGAAATAACAGGCAGCTTGTGTAGACACAGGGTAGCTATTTCGGGTTACCTCCCATATCCCTAAATAGCTGTGCAGTGTAGACGCACCCATAGAGGGGAACAGCATGCCACACCAAGTGGGCATGACCTGCAGCATTTAGCTCTGTCTGCACCCGAAAGCCCTGGGGTAAGAGTCATCTAGCAAAGTTCCCTCCTGCCTCAGCCCTTACCTGGAGAGACCTGCCCAAATGGTGACTGAGTGAGGCTGCGTGGACCCCTTCAGTCTCTGATGTTTCTGCAAATGAAGGGGCCTCACCACCTCAGTCACATGGGGACACTTTTCCTTTAAGAAGCGAGTGGACTTGTGCCACCTTATGAGGAGCATGGTATAAAAACAGCCACCATGTGAGCCCTAAACGGGGAGTCAGACTGAGGCAGGATCGGACAGGAAGTGTCTCTAATCTCTCTCCACACCGTTGGCAAACAGATAGTCTGTTGGCCTCTCTGGAGACAGCTGACAGATTTTCCTGTGTGGGCACAATGGGTGTATCGCAAGGTAATGTTGGAAGTCTGCAAGCTGCTGCATGGATATGCACAGACAGGCAGACCATTAATATGCAGTGTTGTATCCCGTTGGGGAAGAAGGATTTGGCCACTATGATTATTCAGAACTAATGTTTGGCTTTCGATCTAGTGATCATGCAACTGAAACCCTAGGTCTGATTGGTGAAATAACAGGGGAACTGTCGTAGAAGGCAGTTTTGGTTCTTGTGACAGTCAGGAAAAAGGCTCCTGCTTTTTAGATTTGCTTGGTGCTCCCTGTTAGACCATCTTAAGTATTGGGGGGGGAGGGGAATTCTCCTTCACAATGCACTGTCACAGACAACATTGGGACCTGGTGAATTCATATTAGTCCCCCAAGTGGAATGCAGCCATTCTCAACTAAGGGAATCTGTGGGGCTTTGTGTTTGGAAGGCCAGGAATTGGATACTGAGAACTCAGTCACTTCCCAGCAGCAAAAATGCAATTGACAAAATGTTAAAGGGGGAAAGACAAAAGGGCCCCCCTGACTTCAAGGGTTTTAATAGATTGCTCCCTTCCATTCTGACAAGGCCACGATTAATGGTGACATTTTCCCTGCAGCACCTTTGTGACTGAAGAGCTGCCGGCTCATTAAATATGACTCTGAATTAACAGCCAATCAGAAGATACTGCCTGAGGTTGCTGCTGGGGAATTACTGACGACTTAGCCATAAATTTGCTTTTCATTAGTTTGTGGGAGTCTGGACTGAAGCATGACAGTCTCAAGGGCTGTGATTAACGGGATGGTGCAAAAGGCCACCCAGGGGATGAGTCTGTGTAGGCCTCATTGCCTGCAAGGGATGGGAAACTCCTGTGCCTCATTCCAAACTCAGCCAAACGTCAAGGCCATTTCTGCATTTGTGTCTGGCTTTGGGAAGACAGAGAGGAACACAGGAGAGGAGATGGGAGGAGACGGGGAAACTATTGAAAGACAGACCCTACTGCAGCAGAGTGACTACCAATTGCCCAGGAGTGCAACACAAAGGAGTGGAGGGGAAGACTGTGAAAAATGGACGTAGACTATATGTTGTACATTGGGCAGCCACTGGTGTGTGTCGCTGTGTGTGTATGAGTCTGTGTCTATCTTTGTGTGATATAGCTCTGTGTTATTCTATTTTTGCTACTAAAATTCAGTGGAACTTCTCTAGCAATCAAATGGCTTTAAATGCCACTAAAACCAAATGTTGTTACTCTAACAACCTGCCCTTATTACCAGGCATAAAGTCCTGGAACACACCATTGCGTTGGTCCCTTTCAGTGCTGAGACAGTCAGCAGCATGATATGGATCTCAGCCTAGCTCCTGGCTGAGCCCTGCTCCCAAAGGCCAAATAAATTTTATTTTGCAGACACACGGCTACAACTCTCTCTTCTCACCAGCTAATCAGCCCCTTCATGAAACTTGCAATGTACAACTAACATTCCATTCCCCTTGTAATTCAGATAATTTATTGCTTTTGACTAATTACCTGATCACTTTTTAAAAAGTGGTCATAATTTCTTCCTGACCCCAAGTTGGGCACGCAGCTTCTGCCCTGAAGCATTTGGGTGGATCACACGTGTGATCGGTATCCTCGGTAGCATAACTGCAGTGTTGCTGGCTCATGGGAATGACTGATACCTTTTTACAAAGGCCTCTACTGTTGCTCCCTCAATGAACTATAGCCACAATCAACAGAGTATGGATGCCAGTGTGCTTGGTTAACCCTTGGACAGAGACATAAGCACTCAGGTGCACTTAGTTATGTGGAGTATCGGGCAGTATTCTGGGCCTGATGTCACCCATTACTAGTACCTACTGCAGAACACAGAGAACGAAGAGTCCTGTGAGAAAGAGACACACAAATTTGGACTAAATTGCACACCCACATTTTGCAAGTCTGCCATGTAGCAAATCAGAAAGAGGCAAAACCCAGCAGAGAGAGTCAGCTTACACAGGGCTCAGCCCAAGGCCAATGAGTTACTTACGCTCCATTTATACCCATGGCCTGAAACAGGATGTAAGTGATGCACAAACCTTGTGCTGGTTGCTCTGCGTGGGGATAAATACCTCTCCATTAGAGCTACTGTTAAGCCCTGCAAACAGCGAGCGGACTTCGGATAATTATTCCCAGGTGAAATAAATGTGTTTCAGTCATGCATGGGTCCCCTTCATGTCCACTCCTACAGGTGGGTGCACTAGCACAAAGGCTCCCATGATGTGAATTTCAGTGTCACAGGGAGGAGCTGAATTTTAAATCCAGATAAGGAAGTGGTCATGCTTGCTCACTCATCCAATCAGGGAACAGGAACAATACCACGTTACATATCTGATTACTGTTAAGAGGGATTGAATACTTTCAGAAAATTGTTTGTGAGCAATCTGGATAGCTTAAAATAAGGGGGGGGGGAGGGAAGTGTTAAACAATAAGAACACAAGAGGAAACTGATCTGCGGGGGGACGTGCAGCGGAAAAAGTGAGCAGTTAATTGTTGTGAGTTACTGGCTCCCCCTGAAGTCATTATTAATACGCACCTATTCAGATCTGGGAAGTGCATTGTCAATCTGACCCCTGCAGTAGTTCCCCTGGATTTGGGGTGAACAAGCCGAGAGCAGTGGATATAAATGTATTGGAGCATTAGAGTGAGATAAATGCAATGAGAATTAGAATGAATCCATGTGCCTGTGTCTTCTGCCTGGCCCTCCAAGAGAAAGACCTGAATGAGCAGAAAAAAAAAAAAAGGCTGAAAAAGGAAAAGCCAAGAGGTGACAGTGGCCTTCTGTGCTGAACCTCGGTGGAGCTACATAAGCTCTCACAGGAGGCTAGCAAGTCTCAGGGCATGTCTATACTAGGAAATTATTTCGAAATAGCTTATTTTGAAATAATAATTCCCAAATAACTATTTTGAAATGGCGTGTTCACACTACAGGGAAGCCTTGAAATTCGTCTGAGGTAGCCTCCCTTACTGTGGGTGCGCTACCTTGACTTAGAGCCCCATGACACACTGGGGAGTAATTCGTTTGAATGAGTCTGGGGAGCTGTTATTTCAAAACAGCAGCTGTGGAGCATCCACACTATCACTATTTCAAAATAAACATTATTCCTTGTGGAAAGCAGGAGTTAATATTTCAAAATAACGGGCTTGATAGTGTGGATGCTCTGCTTGTCATTTTGAAATAAGGGGAGTTATTTCAAAATAACTCCCTAATGTAGACCAAGGCTCAGAGGGGTAGCTGTGTTAGTCTGTATCTGCCAAAAAACAAGGAGTCCTCTGGAGCCTTAAAGACTAAGGCTATGTCTAAACTACATCCCTCTATCTGCGGAGGGATGTAAATGAAGCACTTTGAAAGTGCAAATGAAGCTGGGATTTAAATATCCCATGCTTCATTTGCATAATCACGTAATGGCGCTCTTTTGAAAAAGCGCTATTTCGAAAAAAGAAACGCTGTCTAGATGCAGTTATTTTGAAAGAAACCCCTTCTTTTGAAATTACCCTTACTCCTTATAAAATGAGGTTTAAGGGTAATTTTGAAAGAAGGGTTTTCTTTCAAAATAACCGCGTCTAGACTGTGTTTCTTTTTTCGCAATAAGGTATTTTGAAATAGTGCCCGGATGCGATTATGCAAATGAAGTGCGGGAAATTCAAATCTGCACTTCATTTGCCATTTCGCTCAGCTGCATTTGCATTCCTCTCTCGAAAGAGGAATGCAGTGTAGACATACCCTAACAGATTTATTTGGGCATAAGCTTGTCTGGGTAAAAACCACTTCGAGAGATACATGGAGTGGAAATCTCTCTCTCTCTCTCTCTCTTTCTCTCTCTCTCACATACACACACACACACACACACACACAAACATGCTGCATCTTCGGGTACATACACCCGACTCCCACCTGTCCAACCAGCCATTCCTGGGCTTCTGACAGATGGCAATGCTGGCTGACAGTCATCAGCAGGTACCTCCTTCCCCCTCAGCCTGCCTCTAGCTGCTAGGAGCTGGGACAAACTTTGTTATCCAGCACATTCAATTAACTGACAACCCCCATTCAACCATGCGTGCCGGATAACAAAGCTTTCATTGTACTAGCATTTCGAAAGAAAGTAGTTACTTATCCAGTCTAGGAACAGTGTTAGTGGGGCCAATTCAATCAGGGTGGATGTGGCTTATTCCCAGTAGCTTATTGAGGAAATGTGAATAACAAGAGATTGCCTTGGTAGTGAGATAACCATTCTAAATCCTTATTCAGTCCTAATTTGATTGTGTTAAATTTGCAAATTAATTGCAGTTCTGCTGTTTCTTTTTGTAGTCTGGTTTTGAAGTGTCTTTTTTGTAGAAGGGATGGCTACTTTTAAATCCATTACTGAGTATCCAGAAAGGTTAAAATGTTTTCTTACTGGTTTATGTATGTTACTTTTTTTTATGTCTGATCTGTTTCCATTTATCCTTTGGCGTAGAGACTGTCGGGAGCCTAGCAGTGATTTTTGCACTGTTATCCTTCACGTGAGCAGGTCAGGGTTCTTTCTTTCCATGTTTTCTGTCTGTTACTAGTTGTCTCATTAGCCTCTTAGGCTACGTCTACACTGCAGAGTTATTTCGGGATACTGGAAGTATCTCAAAATAGTTATTCTGCGTCTTTGGAGTGTGCCCCTTATTTTGAAATATAACAGGCTTGCTATTCCGACATCCCTATAAACCTCCTTCTACAAAGGTTTAGATAGCACCAGATTTCGAAATAAGCTATTTTGAGTAAGGGTGCAGTTTTGATGCACCCTTAGAAACCTCTCTCACCCCTCTGTCAATAGTAGTGCAAAATCCAGTGAGGATTCCAGAGCCGCACTTAGAATGTATGAAGAGGGATCTGGCAAGTCTCACTGGAGCCAAGCAGTAACCTCTGTACACAGACATTTTCTCTCCCTCTTACCCACAGCAAGGCAAAGAGCTGCAATGTAATGAGACCTTTCCAATTCACTCTGGCTCTTTGAGTCTCTGTGGCCAAAGAAAGTTGAGCTGGTGCCAGACAAATATGTGAGCAAGGTGAAGACTGTGTGGCCAGAGAGGAGTCAGAAAAAGGGCTGGAGGAGGCTGGTTTCTCATCAGTGGAGATCTGGTAGCCGAGGCAACAGAAATACCAAGAGTCAGGGCCAGGCTTCTCGTGGAGCTTAGAACTCCATGAGCTGAGTGTCTCTTCTGAAAATCCGGCAGGGTCAGTGTCAGCATTGCCTGTACACTATGCACTTCGGCGGCCACCCAGGAGAAACTCAAATGCCACCCAGCTGACCAACTCAGCACCCAGAGCTGCCCACAGCTGGCAGCCTGTGTTTCTATCAGTGGTGCACCTCTGCACATGCCTCAGTGCACATAAAAATTATTCTGCACATGGATGGAAAAAAATTAGATGGAATGATGGTCACTGTCATGGGGCAATCTCATCACCATAGCGCCTCCAGCCAGCAATCCTGGGAATTAGCTTGCTTGGCTTGTTGGACACTTCCCTCTAGCTGGTGTCTCCCTGTGTTTCTCTTCCCAGGGAACACCCAGTTCCCCTGTACACACCTTGCCTCAGTGACCCACTGCCAGTCTTCATCTAGCCCCTGCCTCAGAGGCAAACTGCAGTCTGTAATGGCCGCTCATCACTGGCAAGGGAGTGTGGACCTGCTGCCCCTGCCTACCATGGCTGCCCCTTGCAGCCCCAGTAGCTTCAGGCCCTGCAGCCTGGGAGCTTGGCTGGCCAGAGCCTCCCCAACCCCGCCTTCCTTCCCCAGCCCTGTTCTATCCCCAGGAAGCCTCCTGCTTCCCTGGCAGTCAGGTCCCTACTGCTCTCTGTCCAGAACAGCAGTCAGTTCTCCCTCTCCCTCCAGGGCTATGTCTACACTGGTGGGTTCTTACGTAAGAAAATCTTGCACAAGCGTTCTTGTGCAAGAACACGTCCACATGGCCATGTGCTTTTGCGCAAGAGTATCCATGGCAGTGTGGACGCTCTATTGTGCAAGAAAGCTCTGATGGCCATTTTAGCCATAGGGCATTCTTGCGTGTCCACACTGCCCTCTTGCAAAAGAGCTCTTGCGCAAGAGAGCTTACACTTGCTAGAAAAGAGCGTAGCACTTGTGCAAGAAGCCCTCTCTTCCCACGCTTTACTGTAACTCTTCTTGCGTAAGAGCGGGCGGGCAGTGCGGATGCTCTGCGGAAGAATGGCCACTCTTGCGCAAGAACCCGCCAGTGTAGACATAGCCCAGGCATCCTTCTTTATATCGCCCCGAGGTGGACCCTCATTAGCAGAACTGCCTCAGCTGGGGCTTCACTCTCAGCCCTCACTCAGGGCTGGGGTTTTGCTTTTTAAGAGCCAGTGCAGGGCAAACGCCCTGTCACAGTCACCATGGAAGCTGCGGGGAGCTGAGCTCATTTGAAAATCTGGCCTCATGTACGAGGGCTGAGCTCATTTGAAAACCTGCCCTCCTGTGAAAGAAAGCAGCAAGGATGGGGGCGCAAACATTGAAAGAATTCAACCAGGTAACTTTCTACAACAGAGCAGTAAACACATGGCTACAAGAATTTGACAGACAGGAGTAGAGCAACAGCATGTTTTTATCTGGAGTTGGTTTGGCTCATTGTAAGAGGAAGGCCGGTTTTGTGCTTGAGCATTGGAGCAGCAACCAGGAGGGCCGGATTCTATGCTTACTCTCACGGTGCCTCAGTTTCTCCATCTAATAATGCCAACCTCTCTGACAGGGGTTTATGAGGCTTGTACTTGTAAAGCCAGTTGAGATCTCCAGTTAGCAGGCACCATGGAAGCACAAATTGTCTATTGCGTGTTACTTTGATTAGGGAGAGAAATAGAAATGTAATATCCATTCTTTTTCTAAGTGCAGATAATCAAGGAACATCTGTTTGTGGGAGAACATTAATTGGAAACAATGACCGTGACAGAACCTCCCTTTGCACTCAGATGTGTGCTCCATTAGGCAGGCTGCTATGAGGAGTATCTTGCCAAGGCTGGATCACTTTATGGTGGAGGGGCTGACAGTGGTTGCTTCTCATCTGTCATGCAAAAATGCAAGAGAATGACCACATTTAAAGAAAGCTTCATGGGGCTGCCCAGGTCTGAGTGTTTTTCAGATGGAAAAGAACATATGTCTGAGTTGCATTGGATTAGTAACACCAGGAGAACATCTGAGCCCACTACGTTTTGGTCCCTAATGTTTCTTGTCCCCACTGAAACACATGCAATCTACTATATATTTTAGATAATTTGTCTGTCTGTTCAAGAACTCTTCCTAAATGGTAAGAATCAGCACCATCAAATTCAGTATATAGCTTCCTCTTATCCTAACTTAAAGCAAGGTCAGGGGTTGGTTGTGCCAGGACAATGGGATATGCCTGAAATGTGGTTGCTTCTCATAAAACTAAACAGAAAAGAGACAACAGAATCACCAAAGCAAGTACAATGTGTCATCCTGTGGCACCTAAGAGACTTAACAATATGTGTGTGTGTGTGTGCACACGCACCTGTGTGTGTGTATAGAGAGAGAGAGAGAGAAAGAGAGAGAGAGAGAGAGTCATGAGCTTTCATCGCTTTCGTGGGCACAATCCACTTCTTCAGATGAGCTTGAGACAAGAAAGTCCTCCAAATTGACATCACTGAGCAAATGTTGAAAGAGACTGAATCAAGATGAGCCAGAAAAACAGGATGAACAATGAATAGGATTGATTCTCAATAAACCTTAAAGAAAAGAAATAAAATGCTGAAATTTGGAGCAGTGCTCTATTTTGGCACAGCTAAACCAATGCTTCAATCTGAGGGGAGGGATAGCTCAGTGGTTTGAGCAGTGGCCTACTAATCCCAGAGTTGTGAGTTCAATCCTTGAGGAGGCCATTTAGGGATAAGAATGTCCGTATTGGGTCAGACCGAAGGTCCATCTCGCCCAGTAGCCTGTCTGCTGACAGTGGCCAGTGCCAGGTGCCCCATAGGGGGTGGACTGAAGACAATGATCAAGCAATTTGTCTCCTGCCATCCTTCTCCAGCCTCTGACAAACAGAGGCCAAGGACACCATTTCTATCCCCTGGCTAATAGCCTTTTATGGACCTAACCTCCATGAAATTATCTAGCTTCTCTTTAAACTCTGTTATAGTCCTAGCCTTCACAGCCTCCTCTGGCAAGGTGTTCCACAGGTTGACTATGCGCTGTGTGAAGAAGAACTTTCTTTCATTAGTTTTAAACCTGCTACCCATTAACTTCATTTGGTGTCCTCTAGTTCTTCTATTATGGGAACTAATAAATAACTTTTCTTTATTCACCCTCTCCACAACACTCATGATTTTATACACCTCTATCATATCCCCCCTCAGTCTCCTCTTTTCTAAACTGAAAAGTCCCAGTCGCTTTAACCTCTCCTCATATGGGACCCGTTCCAAACCCCTAATCATTTTAGTTGCCCTTTTCTGAACCCTTTCCAAGGCCAAAATATCTTTTTGAGGTGAGGAGACCACATCTGTACACAGTATTCAAGATGTGGGCGTACCATAGTTTTATACAGGGGGCAGTAAGATATTCTGTGTCTTATTTTCTATCCCTTTCTTAATCATTCCTAGCATCCTATTTGCCTTTTTGACCGCCGCTGCACACTATGTGGAAGTTTACAGAGAACTATCCACACGATAACTCCAAGATCTCTTTCCTGATTTGTCATATTAAATTAGCCCCATCATACTGTAATGTATAGTTGGGGTTATTTTTTCCTGATGTGCATTACTTTACACTTATGCATATTAAATTTCATTTGCCATTTTGTTGCCCAATCACTCAGTTTGGTGAGATCTTTTTGAAGTTCTTCACAGTCTGCTTCTGTCTTGACTATCTTAAACAGTTTAGTATCATCCGCAAACTTTACCACCTCACTCCTTACCCCTTTCTCCAGATCATTTATGAATAAGTTGAACAGGATTGGTCCCAGGACTGACCCTTGGGGGACACCACTAGTTACCCCTCTCCATTCTGAAAATTTACCATTTATTCCTACCCTTTGTTTCCTGTCTTTTAACCAGTTCTCAATCCATGAAAGGACCTTCCCTCTTATCCCATGACAATGTAATTTACACAAGAGCCTTTGGTGAGGACCTTGTCAAAGGCTTTCTGAAAATCTAAGTATACTATAGCTACTGGATCCCCTTGTCTGCATGTTTGTTAACCCTTCAAAGAACTCTAATAGATTAGTAAGACAGGATTTCCCTTTACAGAAACCATATTGACTTTTGTCCAACAAATTATGTTCTTCTACGTGCCTCACAATTTTATTCTTTACTATTGTTTCGACTAATTTGCATGGTACTGAAGTTAGACTTACCGGTAGACTTGCACGGTACTGAAGTTGTTTTGACTGTTCAGAAAGTATCCTGGGGGCCAGGATCGCCTCTAGAGCCCTTTTTAAATATTGGTGTCACGTTGGCTACCTTCCAGTCATTAGGTACGGAAGCCGATTTAAAGGATAAGTTACAAACCACAGATAATAGTTCTGCAATTTCCCATTTGAGTTATTTTAGAACCCTTGCATGAATGCCATCCGGTCCCAGTGATTTGTTAACATTAAGTTTTTCTATTTGTTCCAAAACCTCCTCTAATGACACTTCAATCCAGGACAGCTCCTCAGATTCATCACCCACAAAGGCCGGTGCAGATTTGGGAATCTCCCTAACATCCTCAGCTGTGAAGACTGAAGCAAAGAAATCATTTAGTTTCTCCGCAATGGCTTTATTGTCCTTGATTGCTCCTTTTATATCTCGATTGTCTAGGGGACCCACAGGTTTTTTAGCAGGCTTCCTGCTTCTGATGTACTTAAAAAGCATTTTGCTATTGCTTTTTGAGTTTTTGGCTAGCTGTTCTTCAAAATCTTTTTTTGCTTTTCTTATTACATTTTTACACTTGATATGACAGTGTTTATGTTCCTTTCTATTTATCTCACTAGGATTGGACTTCCACTTCTTAAAAGATGCCTTTTTGTCCCTCACTGCTTCTTTTACATGGTGGTTAAGCCACGGTGACTCTTCTTTAGGTCTCTTACTATGTTTTTTAATTTGGGGTATACATTTAAGTTGGGCCTCTATTATGGTGTCTTTAAAAAGTTTCTATGCAGCTTGCAGGGATTTGGCTCTAGTCACTGTGCCTTTTAATTTCTGTTTAACTAACCTCCTCATTTTTGTGTAATTTCCCCTTTTTGAAATTAAATGCCAGAGTGCTGGACTGCTGAGGTGTTCTTCCCACCACAGAAATGTTAAATGTTATTATATAATGGTCACTATTCCCAAGCGGTCCTGTAATGGTTATCTCCTGGACCTGATCCTGTGCTCCACTCAGGACTAAATCGAGAATTGCCTCTCCCCTTGTGGGTTCCTGTACCAGCTGCTCCAAGAAGCAGTCATTTAAGCCATTGAGAAATTTTATCTCTGCTTCTCTTCCTGAGGTGACATGTACCCAGTCAATATGGGGATAATTAAAATCCCCCATTAAAATCCCCCACCTGATAGTTGCCGCATCTAGGTTGTATCTCCCTAGTTTATTGATAAGAAGGTCATGGGAGACAAATGCTTTATTAAAGTCTAGGTGTACCACATCCACCCTTCTCCCGTATCCACAAGGATACATTTCATCAGGCCATGGTGACTTGCAGACATCTAATTTTTAACTTTTTCTTTTTTCGTTTTAACTTCTAACCCTACCCCATTTCCACTAGCATTCACTATGTTCAGCATCCTGTCACCATAAATCTTCTGGATGAAAACTGAAACAAAGAAGTTATTAAGCACCTCTGCCATTTTCATGTTTTCTGTTATTGTTTCTCCCTCCTCACTGAGCAATCGGCTTACTCTGTCTTTGGTTTTCCTCTTGCTTCTAATATATTTGTAGAATGTCTTCTTGTTACCCTTTATGTCTCTAGCTAGATTGGGCTCATTCTGTGCCTTCGTTTTTCTCATCTTGCCCCTGCATGTTTGTGTTATTTGCTTATATTCATCCTTTGTAATTTGACCTAATTTCCACTTTTTATATGACTCCTTTTTGATTTTTAGATGATATAAGATCTCCTGGTTCAGCCAGGTGGTCTCTTGCCTTACTTTCTTTCTTTCCTACGCAGCGGGATAGTTTGCTTTTGGGCCCTTAATCATGTCTCTTTGAAAAACTGCCAACTCTCTTCAGTTGTTTTTCCTCTTGCTCTTGCTTCCCATGGGACCTTACCTACCAGCTCTCTGAGCTTACCAAAATCTGCCTTCCTGAAATCAATTGTCTCTATTTTGCTGTTCTCCCTTTTCATGCACTAGAAATTGCCTTTGTAGTGCACTAACCAGTTAATATCTTTGTTCAAGCCCAAGTTGATAGTGTTGAACTTGTAAATGAATTCCAGTTCAGCTGTCTCACTCTGTAATCGGGTGATAAAATTGCTTTGTAGAAGAATGGCTTCCTGAAGGGTGTTTTACCCACAAAAGCTCATGACCTAATACATTTGTTAGTCTCTAAGGGTATGTCTAGACTACATGCCTCTGTTACCAGAGGCATGTAAATTAGACTACCCGATATTGTCAGTGAAGCGGGGATTTAAATATCCCCGGCTTCATTAAAATAAAAATGGCCACCGCTCTGTGCCGGCTCAGCTGATCATCGGCACAGCGCGTCAGTCAAGATGCAGATTGGTCGACAAGGGACGCCGTTGTCGACCGCTCCTGTAAACCTTGTTTCACGAGGCGTGAGGCGGATGCGACAAAGGCATTCCCTGTCGACTGATCCGTGTCTTGACTGCCGCGCTGTGCCGATAATCAGCTAAGCCAACACAGCCCGGTGGCCATTTTTATTTTAATGAAGCAGGGGATATTTAAATCCCCGCTTCATTGACTATGTCGGGTAGTCTAATTTACATGCCTCTGGCGACAGAGGCATGTTGTTTAGACATACCCTAAGGTGCCACAGGACTACTCATTTGTTTTACAGTTTAAGGTTTAGCTGTCCCTTTAATAAGACAGTGTTGGTGGATGCACTTTGTATGAAATGCTGCAATCCTCTGCAGGCTGATTGAAAGATTTAGCATCTGTACAGGATTTGGAGTGGAGGGAAAGGTAATTAAAATACAACTCCATGCAAAACAGGCTGATCAACAGACTGGAAACATCAGAAATCCCTTTTTAAATAGCTACATAGGAAAGTGTCAAAGAGTCTGATCCGATTCTAAGGATTCAAATTATTTTGGACAATACATCTGGGAATCTGCAAACAGCTTAAGCCAGGTCTGCATTGATGGAGAAAATCAGTGTAAGATAGGCAATTCCAACTACAACAATTGCGTAGCTGGAGTCAACATACCTTTCATTGATTTTCTTGGGCTGCCCCAAAGTGGGAGGTTGACAGGAGAAACTCTTCCATCAACTTCCCTTACTCCTCACAGTCACAAGGAGTACTGTGTTTGACTGGGCACCCTCAGTATTTGATTTAGTGAGTCTTTACCAGACCCATTAAATCAAACTGCATAAGATTCATTGCCAGAGCACTGATCCTCCAGCAAGTAGAAACATGGCCTGTTGTCCCAGTTTTATTCATATAATATTGTGATGAAGTAGATATGTTGGTAGGTGGAGGGAGGGAGAGAGAATGTGTGTGTATTGCTATTCTCCACTTGATGACTTCATAACTCACCTGTATGACATAGGCCCTGTACTGCTGATAGCTAATAGGGATTCTCCCTTCATTGGCGGGGCCCTGTTATTTTTAAATTTGATTTCTATCCCAGTGGAATCCAGGAAATTCCAAGTGGCCATAATGTGCAACATAGTGACAACTGTAAGGTGCCTGGACAGTATTGGATTTCCTCTAATAATAGCTTAATTTGCAAATGTCCCAGACTGCTAAGTTTCAAAAGGAAAGAAGAGGTCTTGTGTTTTATCTTGACTGGGATCGGAGAGTCTGAGGGAGGCCTGCAGCTTCAAATGCTATAAATCTCTCCCTTCAAAATACTTTCCTAATCATTGTCTTTCCTTTTGACTCACAGGTGGAGATTTCTTGTGCTGAGACCGAAATGAATGGAGATGCATTGAACAAAGGGGTCCAGTCAGTATTCCGTACCTGGAGACGCATCCAGGGGCCTTTCATTCTTTCGCTGAAAAGGAGACGGTGCCATTTCCATGACAGAAATGCCTGAAGAACCAGTGCTGAGGAGCTGAAAGCTGAGAGAGCTGGCGGGGAGCTGTGTCAGCTGATCAGCTTTCAAATCACCTTCAAACATTCAACTTTCTTAACATGATCCCGCCATCCTTGGAGTCTCCAGGGTACCCTGTAGGAACGTTAACAGGAGCAGAATGAAATGGAGCCAACTGGGAGCGACTGTGTTTTGCTGTGAGAAATACCTCGTTTTCTTAGCCTGAAAGGGGAACTGAAAAATATACTCTCCAGCACCTACCCCAGCCCCTTTGGACTAGATAGAGTTCTAAAATATTTTTGTATGAGTTCAGCATGCAGTCCCAGTCTGGTTTCGTGACTACCTATTGATCCCAAAACAATACCAAGGGGAATACTTCAGCAATTGAACGGGGAATACTTCAGCAATTGAACCAGTAGAGCGGGGATGGCTGACAAAAGGCCATTGTCCTCTCTTTCCCACTTAGCTTATATCAGCCAGTTTTGACCCCAGTCTTGTGCACTTGAAGCTAGAGTTGCAAGACGATCGTTGCCGTCTTTGCCCTGCAACCTCCCCCAATACACGGCGAGTAATGAAGGCGCTATGGCGAAGTTATTGGTAAAGTTCCAGCGTTATTTTCGGCGGAAACCTGTGCGCTTCTTCACCCTGATCGCACTGTACCTGACGGCCGGCAGCCTGGTGTTTCTGCATGCTGGGTTTGCTGGGGAGCCCACCATCTCAGAGAATGAACCCAACCCCTTGGAAGGCACCAGTGAAGGAACAGAGTTTCAGTACCTAGGAGTGGTTCAGCTTGGAAGGGGTTTCAAGGAGACGCCAGAGGCCCGGAATTCTGTCCGGAGGTTTGGGCCTTGGTTCAAGAGTGTTTCCCAAGGATATGCCAGAGAGGAACAAAATGGGGGCCCGGAGCAGAGCTCTCAAAGGGAGGAAGGTCCGCGAGAAAGAGGAGGACCGAGGTAAGAGTCTCATGGGGCTTGGGGAGACTGTCTGAATAGCAGCATATATTCACGCCAGGGAAAAGGCAACAACTCCCAGCAAACCTCTGGAGCAAACTCCTGGCCCTGCAGGAATCAAGGGGAGTTTTGTTATTGATATTTGTTCATCCATCTCCTGGAGGGACATTTTCCATGGCTTTATTGATTCTGGTTTTCAAAATTCACTCAAGCCAGCTTCCCCCACGTCCTTTGGGATGTACTGCCAGCCAGTAGAAATTTGTTTCCCAGATATTCAGCTTGAATTTTCCTTTGCTCATTTTCATTTCGTAATAAGTTTTAGTCCTAGGTCCTCCGACCAAAACAATCCACCTCCCTCTGAGATGTTTATAAGAGGTGCTTGAGAATATCCAGCTATCCTTCTGGGAACTTTAATGAGGGTAACTCCCAGGGGAAGAAAAATACAAGTTGAATCTTGGAGCCAATTTATGTCCCATTGACCTTACCAATGTAAGTATGCTCTTGTGTCTCTTGTGTTGAGTGAGTCTCATTTGCTAGGCACCCCTTGAGCCAGACTCTGATCTCAGTAATACAATGTTATGTCTCCATGGACTTCAGTGGGGTTACTCTGAATTTACATTGGTGTAACTGAGATTAACCAGGGTCTCTCTTTTGCCTGGTGTTTTTACTGGTGCCTCCCTGGGAGGAACACTAATCTGAAAGCCACCTTATCTTTTCCCATGGTGGTGGGGGGGAAGAAGCATTGGACTCCACTCATTTTTAATATTCCCACTGGTCACCTAATTGAAAGGCTGAGAAAGCCTGAATCCTAAACATTCAAGTGAGTTTCTCTTTCCGAGGCTTCCTGCACATTGGAACTGATCGGGCAGCACTGCAGTGAATCAGTGATGTTTCTAAGCCAGCCAAAGAGCTTGCCCCAAAATCAGCATCCTCAATGTCTTTGTGTCTACATGAACCATACATTCCTGAGCTGTTTAGCTTTGGCAATGTGAAGGGGGTCCCAGAGGGCACTGCAGACAAACAACTGTCAGTTCATCCTAAGCCCCTTGAAACATATATTATCTCTGTTTTAAATGAAACCTGCTACCGATTTTACCCTCCGCTGACAGTGTCTTTTGTGTGGTGACTGATTGCTCTGTTTCTGATGTGCTTATCATCTCTGAGAAGCTAATTTACAGTCCCTGACAGGGCAGTTATTTTATGAGGAGTACAGAGCTATCACAGGTTCTGTTTCTTTACCAAGCTGCATGGCTTAGCTAGCTTTGTACATTCCCAGTAATTTTTTTCCATTATGATATTTCTGGAGAGGCAGCACATCTTCCATTTTGTTAGCACGAAAAGGCACCTTCCCTCTTTTTGCTTAACTCTGTCCTGTATGGGTGCATGTTGCACAGAGGAGACTGCAAAAGCCAAATAAACTCAAAATCGATTTAAGAAGCTCCCCAATTTCCTCCTCCCGTTCTTAACATTCACACTGCTCCATGAGGAGAATCTAAAAAGTTTCCAGGCCATCGGTAGAAAGTGTGTGGAGAATGGATCAGTTGCTGTTTACTCCAGTGCTGTAGTTATTCTTGTTGCTCATCCTGAAGTATTTGCCAGACTGCCAGCCCAGACAGTCACTGTTTTGCCTTTGATTATGAAGGCGTCTTATCACCTTATTGCTATTACTTCTGGTATGCCTCAGATACTTGATGTGGGCATTTTGGATGAACGGTTGGATACAAATGCCTTCTAAAGAAATGGGAGATTAAAATACAGGCAATTACATTTGCAGTAAACTCTCAGATTTGATGTCTGCAAGTTCTGAGATCCCCGCTGTACTTCTCTCTGTATGCAAATAATGTATAATGTATTCGGACTTGGCTAAAATGTTAATTACCCAGCATAAGCTAATTAGGTAGTGCTCATTGGTTTTTAAAAGGTCACTTATTTACCTGTTGGATAAGTATATGCAGATAAACAGTCTCTGAGGTACCCTAAGGTTGCATGTGTGAGTTTACATATTCAGAAGTGCTCGCTACATCTGGCTTTCTCCATTTTGGGGCCTACTCCAGGCAAGCAGAGGGGTGCTCTGTACCTTAGCAATCAGGCCCCAAATGGCTCAAGTTGAGCACCCAAAACGAGGGGCCACTTTTTAAAAATCCAGTCCAGAATTCCAGGGTTAATATAGGTTGAACCTCTCTAGTCCAGCACCCTTGGGACCAGACAAGTGCCGAACCAGCGAATTTGCCTGACCATGGGAGGTCAGTATTGTCTAGCAGAATTACTGCTTCCACTCCTTGCTGGGCTTTCTAGAAGACATTTAGGGGTAAATTAGAGGTAAATAACAGCACTGAACACTGAGAGCCGGACTGATGGCTGAAAACAAGCTTTATGGGACTGCGGGAAATTTGGCCACACCCATGATAAGTGGACATCCAGCTAACTACAATCATACCAAACCATGGATGTTGCCAGACCAGAGAGTGTCAGACTAGAGAGGTTCAACCTGTACTTCATATCGAGGATAAACCTCCCTTTAGAAAATTGTCTTACATATGCTGATAGAATGAAATATCAGACAACAGCAACAGAATGAGATGTCAGGAGAGTACCCAATGATGACACAAAATTACCTGCAATCAGTGTTCCCCGATTTGAAGATGAAGGGGAATGGTACATTTACAAAGCAGTTAGACTCTGCAAATACACTGTATCTGGAGTTCTCAATCTACTGTTTTTCCCCCCGTGAAGCACTAACTTGCATCTTCGGCTGAGTGTGAATGCTGTTACAATTTGTTGTCATTAATAAAGTGGGCTGGTGTGAAGAAGCAATACAGCATGTTGCTACAGTACAGTGCACCTGTGACAGCAGCATAATAGATTGCCTTGGTATTTAGGGAAATAGCTGCAGCATTCTCCATTATGGGAACCCAAAATGAAACAAGAAATGGCAGCGGTAACTAGTGAGGTTGTCATCAGAAGCAGATTCAAGCCCTGTAGATGATTTCTTTCCATAGCTTTTCCCGGGGAAGGCTTGTGTGAACTTTCAACAATGCAAAAGGCCATATTGTCGCCACCATTCGTTTTTAATTGCCGGGTGCTTTTCTGTGGTAAAAACACACAATTAAAAATACAGCATAGCCACAGGAAAGTGGAGGCATTCTGCAAAACCAGACAAACCCATAGCAAGCCATTAGGAAGCTAAGCCTGTGAAAGAATAGCATTCACACATCCCCCTCTCATGAACTAATTCAGTGTCTCTCTGTCTGTTCCCCAGGATAATTCTGTTCTCTTCATTTGGAAAGCGAACCCATCTAGTTTAGTAGGTGGGTTACAAGATGATCATCTATCCCCAGGCTTTTCCCCTCTTGGTCATATGCTGGCATCTGGCTCATACAAGCTGTAAAAAAAGCTCGGCAGCAAATGGCAAATGAATAAAATGATTTAATTAATTCACAGCGAATGTTTTGACCTACTCTGGTTACAGGGATCGATGTTTGTGGTCCTGGCCCATGGGGGTGCAAAGAAGGATTGTAGAAAACAATAAAGGAAGTGGGAAGTGCCAGATACACAAGAGGAGATGACTTTTTTCATCCGTTCTCTGAGTATGATCCCAGGGTGTTAGCTTTACAGCTGAATATCCCAGGATATTGTTCAGCATCAGCCCCTTTGTGCAGAATCGGCGCAAGGAGGGGCCATAACATTCAAGGATAGACAGGCTAATTCTGATTAACTTCCACATTGTGCTCCTAATGGCATGGGAGGGTATTGTGGTGCACAGCACCCCCTCAGCAAATGCTCCTTAGGAAACAGGATTAGGCCCAAAACACTACCCCTACATGCTGCATGCGGTGTGTTCGAATGGCTGCAGCCCTGAAAACAGCCAGGGGCTCATCTCCACACTATGGGGGCATAAATGATCATTAACTGGCTGGTATTTTGTGTTCCATTTGGAATTCCTCTGCATTTCCTTTAGAACAGTGGTCACCAACCAGTAGATCAGGATCTACCAGTAGATCTTGGAGCCTCTGACAGGGGATCCTGACTGGTTTGGCCTGGAAGCTATCAAGCGCTGGCACTTCAGTTTCCCCTCCCCTTAAGGCTGTGCACCTCCTGCCCTTTGCCTTGGAACTGCCCCTTGGGAGCCTCCTGCTTGCTGTGCAGGGTATGGGAGAGACAAAGGGGGGCACTAATGTCCAGAATCCCTCCTCCCCGCACTTCTGTACCCCATCTCCACACAGAGAGAAGGGGATGGAGGGAGCATGGCAACACAGATCTCTGTCACACTCACACACTGTGTGTGTCTCTGTCATTCTCACAAACCCACACTGTCCTTCCCTCTCATCTTCTGACCCAACATATACATGGGGGGTTGTTGTTACTTTTACTGCTTGCAGAGTGGGTTATTTTTGGTTTTTGACTTGTCTGGGCATTTCATAACTTTCATTTCTCTCTTATGCTTACATTTAATTCTTTGAGGAGTGAGTCATCTAAAATGCTGAACCCGTCTTAGCTGGAGTAATTATCCCTGTGGTAATTGCTGCTCTGGGAAGTGGCTGGCATGTCCCAGCAGCTCCTAAGAAAGTCCACATGCTGCCCTTCCCTGCAGACCCTACTCCTGCAGCTCCCATTGATCAAATAGTAGCCCAGTGTCTGTGAGTCTGTAACGCTGATGTACATGGCCACGCCCCCTAGCCGTATACGTCAGCGCCCCGCCCCCCTTCCCCTCCCTCCGTGGCTTGGCCGCGCTGCACTGCTCAGCTGGGCTGCAGTGGGGGAGCAAGCGGACCCCAAATGGCCTCTTGCCGCCGCTTGCTCCTCCTCCGCGGCCCAGCTGAGCGGCGCAGCGCTTGGCTAAGCCGCCACGGAGGGAGGGAAAGGGGGGGTGGGGCCTGATGTACACGGCCAGGGAGCGTGGCCCTGTACATCACTGCCCACTCTTCCTCCTCCATGGCGCCAGCAGCTGGTGCGCGCTCAGCCGTGCCACCGTGGGGGAGCGTTTGGGCTCTCCCGCGGTGGCCTGGCTGAGCGTGCAGCACTCAGCTGAGCGCCACGGTGGGAGGGGAAGGGGGGGGGTGGTGACGTACATGGCCACGCCCTCTGGCTGTGTACATCAGCACCCCGCCCCCTTCTCCTCCCCCACGGCGGCCTGCTTCATTGGGGGAGGATGGACCGGCCAGGAAGGGAGCGGTGCTGGCCTGGAAGGGGGGGGCCTGGAAACAGCTAATGGGGCAATGGGGCTGGCTGGCGGAGATGGGCCAATGGGAAGCAGGGCTGGTCATGGGGCGGGGTCGGGTGGAACGGGGCTGGCCGCGGGATATCAGGGGACCGGCCGGGAGGGGACGGGGCTGGCTGGGAGTGGGGCGGGAAGCACAGCTGGGGAGGATTGGGGCCGTGAGGGTGGCTGGGAGGAAGGGGGAGCGGGAAGCACAGCTGGGGGCCAGCGCAGGCTGGGAGGAAGGAAGCAGAACTGGCGGGGGTGGGGAGAGTGCAGCGGCACTGGCTGGGAGATCAGAGGAGAGGAACAGGCGGGCGGGAAGCAGAGCTGGGGGTGCAGGGGCTGGCCGGGGAGATCAGGAGGGGAAGTGAGGGAGAACCGGCCGGCCGGGAAGACGGGGGGGTGAGCAAATTGGCCAGTGGGGAGCGGGACTGACCTGGGCACTTGCTGCCTGTCCCGCGCAGGGTCCCAGCGACGCACGAGTGAGGAGGAGGCTTCCCCTCCTCCTCACACTCAACCGACTGAGGGCTCCCAGCAGCAATCATGGCCCCGCCTCCCAGCTGGGCCTCCCAGCCGCTCTCCCTGCCCATGCCAGGCTTCCGTCCGGTGCGCAGCTGGAAAACTGAAAATACCAGACATTGCACATGTCCGGTATTTTCTGATTTTTTTTTTTACCGGACAGAGCGCGCAAATACCGGACTGTCCGGTACAATACCGGACACCTGGCAACCCTACCCGCCCCTCCTCCCCCATGGCAGCCCAGTCGCCACGGAGGGAGGGGAAGGGGGCAGGGCAGTGATGTACACGACCAGGGGGTGGGGCCGTGTATGTCACCCCCCCCCCTTTTCCTCCCGCTGCGGCGCTCAGCTGAGTGCTGCGCCCCTCAGCCGGGCCGCTGCAGGGGAACCAGCAGTGCAAGGGGCCATTTGGGCTCCCCCGTGGCGGGAGGCGAAGGGGGGGCGGGGCGGTGATGTACATGACCCCGCCCCCTTGCCGTGTACGTCACCACCCCGCCCCCCTCCCTCGCGGTGGCCCGGCTGAGCAGGCAGCACTCAGCCGAGCACCACGGCGGGAGGGGAAGGGGAAGGGGAAGGGGAAGGAGAGTGAGAGGCAGGAGGGGGAGAAGAGAAAGAAAGAGACAGAGAGAGAGGCAGAAGGTGGAGGAGAGCTGAGACCAAGAGGGGGAGGCAGTAGGAGGAGAGAGAGAGAGAGAGACAGCACCAGAGACTCAGGAGAGAAGACCAAGGTGGAGGAGAGACCTGAAAATCCCATCCCATCTTATGATGGGCTAATTGATCAATAATGGAGAGCTGTGGCCTGCAGAGTTGATGCCTTTAGATGAGAGGCAGCACATGGCACCATGGAGCCACTGCTGTACACATCGGTGCAGGGGGGCCAGGGCAGGTGTGAGTCTGCCTTAACTCCACTGCTCTATCCCCCAGAAGCTGGCTAGCTGCTCCCAGAGTGGGTGGGACTTGAACCCCAGCCCTCCCTAGGCAAATGCCCTATACACTAGGCCACTCCAGCACCCAGCCCACTTTCTTACCTCCAGAGGGTCCCTTATTCTCTGTTGGCTGTCTGGTCACTCTCAGGGTGGGTGGGGCAGGGCTTGAACCCATCACCCCAGGCAAATGAGCTGTCCCCCTAAGCCACACCAGAGCCCACCCTACTATCCTACCTTCAGAGCATCCCTTATCCTGCCTTCCTAATGCAGGAGCCAGCTCCATCCCTGGGGCTACTGGTGTTGGCTGCCAGGCTGCTGCATTGGTGGGTGGAGTGTGGATCAGGGGGAACTCAAGTCCACCACCCTGTGCTCATTTTTTGAGGAAGAAAAGGGTTTTTTTGTGCAAAAAAGGAGCCGTCTACACAGCACTTTTTTCCAAAAAAGCCTCTTGCATAAAAGGGATCCAAAGAGGAAATGCAAATGCAAGCATGACATATGCAAATGAGCCCTCCATTTGCTCTTGCAGAAAAGCCTTGCAGTATAGACATAGCCTGAGTTTGCTGGACATCCCACCCCAGTACCTTTGGAAGGTCTCTTCCCTGCTTTACAGATGTTGCTGTTCTTGGGGTGGGGGGACTCAAGCCAACCAGCCTGTGCTCCCCACGTGAATGCTGTATCCCTAAGCTACTCCAGAATCTTCCACACTGCTGTACCTCCAGGGTGTTCCTTATCCTGCCTTCCTAATACAGGAGCCAGCTCCATCCCTGGGGCTACAGTTGTTGGCTGCCAGGCTGGAGTGTGGGCCAGGGGGAACTTGAGTCCACCACCTTGTGCTTCAGATGCTGATGCCATACCCCCTATGCCACTCCAGAGCCCACCCCACCTCCTGAGAGTCCCTCGTCCTACTTTCCTAATGTGGAAGCCAGCTGGATCTCTGGGGCAGCCTCTGTTCACTGTCTGGCCACTTCCAGGGTGGGGAGAGGGACTCGAGCCCCCCAACCCTGCACTCCCCAGGAAAATGCCCTATCCCCTACTCCACTCCAGAACCCAGCCCAGCTCCCTACCTTCAGGATGTCCCCTCCCACACTCTGAAACCCTTGGCCCAAGACCGGAGCCTGCATCCCAACCCCTACCCCAGCCTGGTGAAAGTGAGTGAGGTTCGCGGAGGAAGGGGGATGGAGTGAGCAGGGGCAGGGCCTCAGAGAAGGGTGGGAAGGAAACGGGGCAAGAGTATTTGGGTTTGAGGTAGATCTTACATTGCACTTAAATTGAAAGAGTGATCTTGTGGTTAAAAAGGTTGGATACCCCTCTGCTCTAGAAGAGCCACTCACACGTCAAGGAGCTGGTGTTAAATATCTGCACACAAAGCCCCAGTAAAGAGAAGAGAGATACGCACAACTCCTCTCTCAAGCTGGTGGCCTCCTGGTGCATTTTCTGAGCATGCAACTCCCGCTACCTTTCATCTTGCCAGGTGTGCAGGTAGGGATATGTTCTCATCACTGGAGAACTCCCAGGACACAGGGACTATAGAAATGACAACATACTCCTAATTAATCAGGCTTTCACATTAATATGCCAGATGAGTAACCAGTGAAACATTTAATTATGCAAAGAAGTAACCTTCTATGGAAATGTTCCACTGAGAAGCTGAATATGTATTTCTTTGGGGGAGGCAAGGCTGCAATAAATCTGTGGCAAGCTAAACATTTCACAGCAGTCACTATGCTGTGTTCCTCTCAGATCATTTCCCATAAACATATCCCCGGCCACTTTAGCTTAAGTTGGATAACTGTTGGCTATTAGCAGTATAGGGCATATGAACCACAGTTGAATGGTTCTTATTTTGTCTGGTGCAGGACAATGATGCAAATGCTCTTTAGACAGTTCATGCTCTATAGTGGCAGCGAGGTCATTTCAAGTCACTAGAGACCTGTGTATGACGGATGTTCCAATCTCCTACTAAATGGGCTTTTCCAAAGCTGGAAAAAAGTAAATTCCCTCAGCCACGTGGGCTTTCATGTCACATAACAAGAGACAGGAAATATAACGCCTGAATAAATTCTGTGCCCTCCGGCCTTGTGGTGTTCTTACACTTTCCACAGCAGAATCGGTGGAAACCCACTTCTGAAATGTATTTGGTTGTGCTTGTTAGACTAATTTGGATTGACACGCAGAGAATCGCCACCAGATGGTTAGCAAGAATAAACTGCCTGTCACCATAAGAAACCATGCAGCATTCCCGTGCCTGGCCATATGTAATGTGTCCACTGCAATTAATCGCTGATAAAATGGTTTCTAATTCCTAATGATGGAGATGCGGATTAACACAGGGAGGAGTTATCGCTATCCATGCATATTGGTGCTGATAATGGGCAACTCCACACTTGCTTCAGCGACACTTACAGAAGGGGTTACTTTGTGTTCAGAAGGAAAGCAGATGTTGCTACTGCTCACTTGATGCCTTAGCTCCCAGCAAGTGGCTGGCCCTAATATTATTCAGAGCAATCCTTAAATTCAGCAAAAGCCAGTCCATTCATATGAAACCTCTCCCGGCTTTCTGCTAAACCACCAGAAGTAGAAACAGCTCAATCAGAGAGGGGCTGCATGTGAGGCAGAAGGAGAGCTGTATTCAACACCTTTTGGCAAAGCCTAATGTGCAAAAATTTCCCTGCATTTCAAAATGCAGATATTGGACTCACTACATTATTTATTAGCCATTTAATTTTTTTTATTGTGGAACTAAGCAATTTGGTTTCTCAGGACAATAAATCAAACTGCATGGTACTTGGGCTGGGTCTAAGCAGCTATGGCTATAATTAAAAAGAGTCAGCGAGAGCCAGCTTGAGATGCTTGTGAACAAAGAGAACCAGAATGAAGTCTGTGTAGGTCAAATAGACAATGGGGCATATTTGTGGACTGGCAGTAAACGCACCTAAGGGCCTTCCACAGTGTGAGTAAGGTGCGTGCTTCCTTTGTGCCCTCCACTGAAAATGTGTCCCTCTGCCTTTCAGCCAGAAACTGCCTCATTCTGCGGCTTTTCCAAGGAGCGAGCTGTGTTCCTGCAAAGCACGTTGCCATATGAGCGTGTGCTCGTCTGCATCTTATTCCTACAGTCTACACTGCAGGCTTCTTGCCCACGAACGGCCATTATTGCGCAAAAACTTGCGGAGCGTCTACACTGCACGCGCGTTCTTGTGCAAGTAAATTTACAGTAAAGCATTGGAAAAGAGGGCTTCTTGCACAAGAGTTATTCCTCTCCCCACGAAGAATAAGCCCTCTTGAGCAAGAGCTCTTGTGCAAGAAGGCAGTGTGGACGGGCAACAGCGGTTTCTTGCGCAAGAAACCTCTATGGCTAAAATGGCCATCAGAGCTTTCTTGAGCAAGAGAGTGTCCACACTGCCATGGACGCTCTTGCGCAAAAGCACATGGCAGTGTGGACGCGCTCTTGCGCAAGACCTTTTGCGCAAGAACTCTTGCGAAAAACAGTTCTTGCACAAAAAGCCTGCAGTGTAGACATAGCCACAGTGACCAGCTGTCCTGTTTTTAAAAGGACAGTTCCATATTTAAGCCCTCCTGTTTTTCTTAAAAACAGGCAAATTGTCCCATATTTCCTGTCTCTCCCCCCATCTGTGCTGGTAGGTCCTACTTGTTGGTCAGAACCCTGCTTGCCAGCTGCCCGTCCACCAGTAGTAAGTGGGCAGGCATACTGGCCAAGGATGGGGGTGGATGTTCAAGGTTGGGTGTGTGTGTGGGGGGGGGTGAAGATGCAGTGTGTGGAGCTGGCTGGTCCCTCTGCACAGCCTCCACTGCAGCCCCGCTCCACATTCTGTTTCCCGGGGACACTGGCCACAAGCTACAATGGTTGATGAGTGAGGGTAGGCACCAGGTGGCAGCTGGTTACATGTCCCCTCTGCTGCCCATCCATCAAGCCTTTATGTGCTCCCCTTCTCTCTGTCCTCTGCCTGCTTTGCCCCTTCACTCCCTCCTCCCAGCCCCACTGCTCATCCATATCCCCGCATCAGCAGGGTATGTCCCTCTCCCAGAGCTGTGCGGAGAACCAGCCCCTGGTCCCATAATTCAGCTCACCCACAGACTGGCTGGCAGGCTCCTTCCTCCCCCCACTGCCTCTAGCTGCCCCAGGAAAGACCAGCACCTTGCAGCATAGTATGCAGGCCAGGAAGAGCTCAGCCCTGCATAGGTCAAAGCCCCTGCAGAGCACTGGCACAGGAGAGCCTCTGTTCCTCTCAGATAAGCTCAGGAGTGGTGGTAGGGAAGTGATTTCAAGCCTGTTTGTGCTCCAAACTGGCAGGGTCCACGGAAGGTCCCCTTGAGCAAGGGCGTAACATTCTTTTTACCACATCCTGCCCTAGGTCCTGCCCCAGGGAGCACGGGGCTGCTCTGTCCCTAGGCACCCTCCCCTGCTGAGCCACTTCTCTGGCCTAGTTGGCTAAAGCCCCAGCAGCCGGGTTCCCTGGTTCTGATTCACAATGCCTCCTTAGGGTTTAACCCTTTCCTGCCTGCTCTGTAGCTGTGGCACAGGAGGTGGCTGGGATTTGTGAGTGGCCAGCAGCAGCCTGGAGGTGTGAGCTGCCTTTTGAAACTGTGCAGGCAAGATGGAACAAGCTGCTCCCTGCCATACAGAAGTGGTTGGGGGGAACAGGGGGAGACGGGAGCTCTGTAAAGCTATGTCTAGACTGCAGGCTTCTTGCGCAAGAAGCTTTTTTCAGAAGAGATCTTCCAAAAAAACTTCTTCCAAAAGAGAGCGTCCATACTGCCAAAGCACATCGACAAAGTGATCTGCTTTTTCGAAAGAGAGCATCCAGACTGAATGGATGCCCCTTTCGCATGTAAGCTGTGATTACTACGGATGGAGTAGCCACCAGGGCACCTGTGCTTTTTCCTCATCCCTCTTCTTCCAGAAAGAACTGCCTCTTCCCCATCCACACAAGCCTTTTTGCAAAAGAGCTCTTTCACAAAAAGGCTTCTTCCTCGGGCAATGTCTACACTACAGGGTTTTTGCGCAAAAATGGCTGTTTTTGCACTAAAACCCGCGGAGCATCCACACCGCAAGTGCGTTTTTGTGCAAGTAAATTTACAGTAAATCAAAAGAACAGAGGGGTTTTTGCGGTATAGGTATTCCTCTTTCTACAGGGAATAACTCCTTTTTGCGCAAGAGTTCTTGCGCTAAAAGGTGTGTGTGGATGGGCAACGGGGGTTTTGTGCAAAAAGAGCCAATCGACAAAAGCACAGGTGCTCTGGTGGCTATTCTGTAAATGGCAATAAGAGCTTTCTTTCAAGAGAGCATCCATGCAGTCTGGACGCTTTCTTGCACAAAAGCACACCACTTTTACAATGTGCTTTTGTAGTGTGGACGCACTTTTGCGCCAGACGTTATTGCGAAAGATCCCTTCCGCAAAAAGCTTCTTGCGCAAGAAGCCTGCAGTATAGACGTAGCCTCGTAGGATTAGGATTATCAATGCTGGAAAACCCCCTCTGTTCTTTCGATTTTCTTGCGGAAGAACGTCTGTTTTTCTGACAAAACTCTGCAGTGTAGACGTACCCTGAAGACACAAGCCAGGTCATGCCTCCCCCTCCTCTCATGACTGGAAGCAGCTCCCATCCCTTCCCTCCTGCACAGTGCTGAAAGGCTGCTGCTGGCCACCTTCTGGTGTGAACCCTGGCAGAAATCTGATGGGTTTGTGACCCTGCATGCCCTTCTATGCATTGCCTTGGGAAGACAACAAGCCAGGTATCAGGAGAAGTGAGTCCGTACTGGGGGCCCAGCCAGGCATAGGTGGAGGAGAGCGCTGGGCAGGCAGGGTCAGTCATTCTAATGTGAGAGAGGTGTACAGGAGCATGTGTGTGTCACCCCTGTGTGTGTGTGGATGGGATAGGTGTGTGTGTGTCACTCCTCCCTATGTGAACCCTCAAGCTTTAAAGATAAGAAGGCAAATAAAAAGAATCCAGCTACACAGTTCTTCTTTGTAACAAAGTCACAGGGCAGGTAGCTATGTTAGTCGGTAACTGAAAAAACTTAAAAAACAACGAATGGTCCTGCAGCACCTTAGAGACTAACAAACATATAGATGGCATCATGAGCTCTCGTGGGCACAGCCCACTTCTTCAGATGCCCACGAAAGTTCATGATACCAGCTACATGTTTTGTTAGTCTCTAAGGTGCCGCAGGACCATTCGTTGTTTTTTAAAGTTTCTTTGTAACAGGCGCTCAGTCAACTCAATGTTAATTTGAACATTTGTACTATTGATTGCCATGGGACTCCCTTGAATACAAGTTATTTTGCTAGGTGTCCCGTATTCAGTCTGCTTACTAGGGGGTTGTCTCTTTGTAATGTGTCTGTTTGACATTGGAGAATGGGGTGGGGTGGGGAGTGGCCTGTGATATTTAGGAGCTCAGATGGGGTGATCTGGTGATTTCTTTTGGCCTTAGACTCAATGATTTTATAACATACTCTTGGCAAAATTCACCACTGGGCAGAGGGGACAGCCCCAAGCTTAGGCCTCACCTCAGACCTTTTTTTTTAGGGTTTTGCAGTGACTAGTCCTTCTGGAGACCGCCTCACACAGGTGAATTTCCCCCACAGCAAATTGGTAATGACACTAATGGTGACCTAAAGGAAAAATGCCCTTAACAAGCTGGCTAAGTGCACCCCTGGTGTATGACCCTCATGCCACAGGAGGAGCATCGGGCTGGAACTTGGTGCCACTCCCGCTAAAACAAATACCTGTCCAGTCCGTCCCATGTTCTCTTCAGGGGTGAGAAACACAGCAGACTCACATTGACCTCCTGCCCCCTTGCTGGAGGCATTTTGTAACCCAAGAGCCATCAGGAGCAATCCTAATGACATTACTCAAAGCAATTACTGTGTAAATCCTTTAGAACAGAACTTTATGTCGGCTGGGGAAACTGTGCATACCAAATATGCCAGGCCTTTGATCAGCAGCCTTCAGGTTAAGGGAATCTATTAATGTTAATACCACTCTAAAGCTAAGCCGGGAGAAATTCTTTCATCCCACTTTTAACTAACGAAATGACAGCTAATGCCCCATAATCCAGCAAAGAATGTGGAGGAGCAGATGCAGAACCCAGTGCAGCCGGGTGACTTCTGCCAGCTCCGAAAGGCAACAGGCTCTTATTCTGCCTGGCAGGTCCTGACAGCATCCATGCCTTGCACTTTCCTAGCATCAGCTGTCCGGGGATCTCAAAGGGCTTCCTAAATGTTAGTGAACTAGTCACCTGAGCCTCCCCAGAGGCAGTGGAAAATCATCAAACCCGTTATACAGAAGGGGAAGGTGAGGCACAGAGAGGTTAAGCAACGGAACCTGGGTCATGCTGTAAGTCAGTGCAGAGCTGAGATTGGAACAAATGACGCTTGCTGCCTATCCCCTTCCCCTCCTCTAACTGCTAAACTCCACCTCCCCACCCCCAGACCAGCAAGCTTAGCTCACACCGTGTCACCTCTTCTTTCAATCACATTATTCTCCTTCCTGGGTGTGTTTATAGAACCCAGGCATCCTGAATACAGGTGCAGGAATATTTTTAAAAGTGAGGGTGCTGAGCCCCATTGCTTCTGTCCATCCCCACCCCCAGCTGAGGCCGAGAGCAAAGCCCTACCATGCATGGGCAGCTGAAAACCCATCACATGGGGCCAGCAGCTGAAAACTTGGTATGTGAAGCAGCAGCAGGGATCTCAGATGCTGCTGGGTACCAGGGGGTGCAGCACCTCTCCGCCCCCCTCCCCCGTACTCTTAGTTCCCACGTCTGTGCAGGTCCCCTGCTCTAACCATTAGGAACTTGCCCTGTTTCCAGCACCGGGATCCCTAGGCCACATGAGCTGTGTGACTCAGCTGTAGTCAGTTCCACTGCTTGAATTCATGGACATCACGAGTTTGTTTTTGCAGAGACGGTGTCACGTCTTGTTAAGTAACTAGGCTCAGAGGCCCAGATCCTCCAAGCTATTCCCTTCCCCATAGGAATTAGGCACTTACATACTTTGAGAATCAGGGCCGAAAAGCCTTGGCTGCCACAAGCTCTGTCTGAGAGCAGCAGAAAAGATTCGGGGGGCAGCTGCCAGCTAGGACAAACCTGGGGTGGTGGTGATACCTTTGGTACCATATCAAAGCCTGAGTAAGACCATGTGCTGCCTGGGCTGAGCCACCCTCTGCAGAATTACCAAGATGGACATTTGTGTGGGAGGAAGGTTTACTCCAGGCTTGGCACTGTAAGTCAAAGGCTCCATCCCCATGCAGAGCAACTCTCAATATCCTCTGCTAGCTACGGACAGCGCTGTCCTCTCCAGGTGATGGGTGTCTCTCTGGGGCAGGGAAAGGAATTGCTTGTTGAGAGCAGGCTCCCTCCGTGTCAGCCCCCCCCTCCCCTCCATCCTTGTATTGTAGGATGTCACACAGGGGATTGCACCAGGAGTGTTATTCCAGGCAGATGAAAATCATTGCATTGGTATCGCTATTTTTATTATAGTCACATTTTCAAAGGGACTGGAAGCAAACCAGAGCTGGATTATAGCGTTGCCTTTGAACCCATCCCCTTCCCAAATCCATAGAGGCTCTTAAATAAGAGTATGTCCAGACAACAGAGTTTTCTTGGAAAAATGGCCGTTTTTCTGACAAAACTTGAGTTACGTCCACACTGCAAGCGTGTTCTTTTAACAGTAAATCGAAAGAACAGAGGGCTTTTTGCGCAATTGGTAATCCTCATCCTACAGGAAGAAGCCTTTTTGCGAAAGAGCTCTTTTGCAAAAAGGCGTGTGTGGATGGGGAAGAGGGAGTTTTTTTGGAAGAAGAGGAAAGAGGAAAAAGCACAGGTGCTGTGGTGGCCATTCTGTCCATAGCAATCACTGCTTACATGCAAGATAGTGTTCAGGCAGTCTGGATGCTGTCTTTCGTAAAAGCACATTGCTTTTTCAATGCGCTTTTGCAGTGTGGACGCTGTCTTGCACAAGAAGTTTTTTCAGAAGATCTCTTGCACAAGAAGCTCGTCCAAAAAAAGCTTCTTACACAAGAAATCTGTAGTCTAGACGTAGCCCAAGTGACCAGGTTTTCAGATGTACTAAGCCCTTCCCCCTCCAGCTCCCACTGAAGACAAAAAACCCTAACATCAGACTCTCCACTCCCAATTCTTGTTTGGCCTAATGCAATTGATTTCAAGGGACTTGCACTAGCAGGGAATTTGATCCTCATATTTGAAGTGCTGGGCCAATGAATACATCTCTGGAAGTCAAGATCGGCTTATGGACCATTCTGGATAGGCTGAAAAGGGCGACATTCAAAATGGTGTAATAATTATGCTGTGCTTGTAAAACACAAGTGCATACTCTGTCACTTTATTTCAGAGGGGTTCACACGACTATTGTGCTTGTTCTTGTGATCTCCTCTCCTTCAGCCTTCCTACCAAGGAACATACCCAGGGAGATCTGAAGGTCTCTGTTCTTTTTAAAAGCTAGCTGGAGCGCATTCACTCTGAGCTGAAGAACACACATTCTTCTTCGAGTGGTTGCTCATGTCCATTCGAAGTAGGTGTGCGCACCGCGTGCACCACGTCTTCTGGAGCGTTTTCCCTAGCGGTACCCGTAGCGCCGGCAGGGCGCCCCCTGGAGTGGCGCCGCCATGGCGAGGCATAAATACCCCTGCCGGCGCTGCCCCACCTCAGTTCCTTCTTACCGCCCGTGACAGTCGTTGGAGCGTCTCTATCTCTCTTAGTCAGTCAGTTAGTTAAGGGTTCCCGTTCTTCTATCTTAATTGTAAATAGTTCTTTTAGTCAGATAGTTAGGTTCTTTGTTTTTCCTCCCCTCTCGGGGGTGAGGAATGCCAGGGCTGCAGGGCTTTAAGGCGTGCGCGGACTGCGGGAAGTTTATGCCCAAAGGCGACCCACACGACAGTTGCCTGAAGTGCCTGGGTGAAGCCCATCTCGCAGTTGCCTGCAAGATCTGTAAGTCCTTTAAGCCCCGCACCAGGAAGGAAAGAGTTTCCGCTTAAAACTTCTCCTCATGGAGACAGCGCGCTATAGCCGGTGCCGAACATTCTGCGGTGCGTAGTGCACTGGCATCTCTGGCGTGATGCTCCTCACACGCCACCGCGAGTCCGCGTCGAGATCCCGGCACCGGTCTCATTCTCCACCAGCCAAGAGGAGCAAGAAATCCCGCGGAAGGTCTCCTTCAAAAAAGGCTACCTCGACCGGGTACCACGGTGCCGACTCACCGGTGCACGCATCCGCTACGGTGCGCCACAGTCGGCGAGAGGGTCTGGATAGTCTGGGGCGCGTGCCTTCTTAACGCCCGTCCACGCCGGACACGTTCGAGGCGGCACAGGACTTTATTAGCCTCACCACCTCCCCTCCGTCGTCGGTTGAGGCGGTAGGGTCGAGGTCGCCCTCGCCAGAGGCTGAGTTGGCTATGGCTTCGCCATCGCATGGCCCAGGTCGGCATGCTAGGGTGACTTATGCGTCGGGACCATCCCATGTGGGATCAGTACCGATCGCTGCCACGACACCACAACTTTCGACGCCGAGTCGCCTGTCCCGTCCACCTTCGGGTCGCGCCCGATCCTCAGCGCAGCTGAGTCCCCTGCCAAGCCCTCGTTTGGCAGCACCGGTACCGCATTCTCACGGCCGTGTGGCGTCTACTGCGGCACCGCTCTTCTCCACGGCACCTGGCTTCCTGGAACCGGCGCCCGTCTCCGTGCCTTCGCAGGCACCGGCACCGACCCTGTGGACTTTGCCGGTGCCCCAGCTTCCACTCCTTTCAGGGCATGCAGCAACGAGCGTGAGTGGTTCAGCTGTTCCCACAATGCCATGTCCGGTACCGGGCCTGGGTACCCCGGTACCGTATACGCAATCACAAACTATTCTGGCACCGGGCCTGAACACCCCAGTGCCACGGCTATCGACACCGTTCCTGCCGGCGCCGGGCCTAGGCACCCCGGTGCCGCAACTGCTGGCGGCCGCTCCTCCGGCACCGGGCCTAGGCACCCGGTGCCGCATCCGGACGGGCGTCAAGCTTTTCCGCGACAAGGCCTTGGGGCCCCGGTGCCGCACCCGACGGAGTCAGGCCTCCCGACACCGGGCCTCAGCACCTCTATACCGCACCTGGCGGAGTCAAGTCTTCCAGCACCGGGCATGGGTCCCCTGGTGCCGCAATTTGTCCGCCCCCGCCGTTCCCATGCGGGCAAGCTGGAGTCAATGGCTAGGTTTGCTCCGCACTCTTCCTCGGCCCCGCCCTGGCCGGAGTCCGACTACTCATCAGACTCGGATGCAACTTCCATCCGTTCAGGGTCCTCGGGGGCGTCCTCGACCCACAGGTCCCGGTCCTGACACTGGCGGGACCGCCCGAAGCAAACCTGGCCCCCGCATCCGCAGTGGCCCTTTTGGACTCCTTGGGCCTACCATCAATGGCAGGGGCCGGTGTCCCCCTCTCTGCCGTCAGAGGCTTTGGGCCGCCGATCACAGGCCTCGGCGTCGCTGGCTCGACCCCCTCCCTCCCCACACGGGGCACCGCAGCCTGTCCCAGCGGCAGAGATCCCGGTGCCGGAGTTGGGCCCGCAGGCGGCACAAGACGTCCAGCCGGCACCGCAGCCGGCACCTACCGATCTGGCACCCATACAGGAATCATCCTCCTCGTCATCCCCTGATGAGGCCCTGGCAGACCCGGCACCGAGCCTGCCTTCTATGGATGCCCGTACGCAGCAAGAATTACTCCGGTGCATGGCTTTAAATCTCAGCGTCCCAGTGGAACCCGTGGTAGAGGACACGGATCCAATGGTGGACATCCTCACCGAGGGCGCACCCACGCGTTTGGCCTTACCGCTAAACAAAAGCGGTGGCCAAAATTACTAATGCCCTGTGGCAGACGCCGGCGACCTTGACCCCCTACTTTAAAAGGGGTCGAGAGGCGCTATTATGTCCCGCACTCGGGGCATGAACATCTGTATTCGCAGCCCGTCCCTGGGTCCTTGGTCGTGCAGGCTGCGGCTCAAAAGGAAAGGCTTCCCCAGCTGGGCCCGTCTCCAAAGGCGAGAGAGCCCAAACGGCTGGATTTGATGGGCCGTAAGGTTTACGCCACAGGGGCGGTGCAACTTCGCATCGCAAACCAACAAGCGATGTTGAGCCGATATGCCTTCAATACTTGGCAAGCTGTGGAAAAATTCAGGGACAGGCTCCCGGCGGAGGACCGTCAGGAGTTTGCGGCCATAGCCTCGGAGGGGAGGGTTATTGCCTGAACCGCTCTCCAGGCGTCCCTGGACTCAGTCGATTTGGCAGCCCGCACTATGGCATCGGGCGTTGTTATGCGTCGGGGTGCCTGGCTGCAAGTTTCGGGGATTCCCCCTGACGTCCAAAATACACTCCAGGACTTGCCTTTCGAGGGCAAAACTTTGTTCTCAGCGCACACTGACTCTAGGCTCCATACACTAAAGGACACAAGGTCTACCCTGAAGTCCTTGGGCATCCACACGCCCGCCCCGCAGCGTCGCCAGCTGCCCTATAGGCAACAGGGGAGAGCGCAGCCCCAGGTTCCCCGGGGGGATTACTGGAAGTGCCACTCCCGGGCCTCTGGTGGAGGTTCCGGGGCAGCTGCGCACCCCCAGGGTGGTAGGGGTCGCCGTCGTCGCCCCAGGGCTGACAACCAGAAAGGAGGCCCCCACGGTCCTTCCCATCAGGGCAAGCCGCAATTTTGACGCCCTCTTCGAGGTTGTGCACCAGTCTCCCACCCTGGCTCCCCATTTGGGGCCAGGCTATCCTTGCCCGTGCGTGGCGCTAATTCGTCAGGCGCCTGGGTACTAAATATAGTAAATCGAGGCTATACCATCCCCTTCTTGGGCCCGCGCCTTCATCCCCCTCCCGTCTCCCTTCAGAGACACCCCTCACGAGCACATCCTGTGTCAGGAGGTGTCCGTGCTCCTATAAAGGGAGCAATGAGGAGGTTCCCCACACCTGCGGGGAAGGGGATTCTACTCGATATTTTGTGGTCCCCAAACCAAAGGGAGGAGTCCGTCCCATCTTGGACCTGAAATCTGAACAGGGTCATAAAACACAAATTCAGAATGGTGACCTTAGCCTCGGTCATCCCAGTGCTACAGTTAGGAGACTGGTACGCAACTCTCGATCTCAGGATGCGTGCTTCCGCGTGGCGATCAGAACCAGCCACAGGAGGTTCCTCAGATTTATGGTTGGCCAGCGCCATTTTCAGTTCACGGTGCTCCCTTTTGGCCTGTCAGCGGCAGGTATTCACCAAATGCATGGCGGTGGTTGCAGCGTTTCTCCGCAGACAAGGGGTACACGTGTTCCCGTACCTCGACGATTGGCTAATCCGAGGTCGCTCGTACGAGCAGGTGAGGTCCCACGTGTCACTCGTGAAGGCCCTCTTTTTAAAGCTCGGGCTCATGCTGAACGAGGAGAAGTCATCCCATATCCCCTCTCAGCATCTCAAGTTCGTGGGGGCCCTCCTCGACGCAAGGGTAGCAAGAGCGTTCCTCCCCAGGAACAGGTTCCTCTCCATAGTGGAGCTGATTTCAGGGCTAACCCGGTCCCCCATTACGACCCCTCGGGTTTGCTCAAGGCTCCTGGGCCATATGGCCGCGTGCACATACACGGTGCGCCACGCCAGGATGAGGATGAGACCCCTGCAGGCTTGGTTGGCAAAGGCCTTCAGCCAGTCCCGGGGCCTTTGGGATCTAGTCATAACGGTGCCCCCAGAGATCCTGGCTTCCCTACAATGGTGGACCCAGGAGGCCGTGGTGCTCAGTGGGGTACCTTTCAATGCTCCTCCCCCCTCCCTCACGCTGGTCACCGATGCCTCCGACTTGGGCTGGGGAGCACACCTGGGGCGACACAGGACCCAGGGTCTATGGTCTCCCTTGGAACGGACCCTCCACATAAACGTCCGGGAATTGCGAGCGGTGAGAAGAGCCTGCGAAGCCTTCCTGCCAAGACTCTCTCACCACTCCATCCTGGTGCGTTTGGACAATACAGCAGCGGTCTTTTACCTCAACAAGCAGGGGAGCCCGGTCACCCCTCTCTGCAGAGAGGCTCTGCTACTCTGGCACCTGTGTGTGAAATCGACATCACGCCACAGGCGGAGTACCTCCGAGTGCAAGAATCTGTTAGCAGACACGCTGAGCAGATCCTTGGGCCACGAGTGGTCACTCGAGGACTCTGTCCTGCGTCAGGTTTTCCGCAGGTGGGGTTATCCCCTCCTAGACCTGTTTGCCTCGGCACACAATACAAAGTGCCGGAACTACTGTTCCCTGCTGGGGCTGGGGAAATATTCCTTGGGGGATGCCCTAACGACCACATGGCCAGAGGGCATTCTCTCTCGCCTTTCCCCGTTTCCCTAATCTCCAGGGTGTTGACCAGAGCACGGACCTTCGGTCCACGATCATTCTTATAGCCCCCAGGTGGCCCAGACAGTTCTGGTTCCCCATCATGGTGGACATGCTCACCGAGGACCCGATAGCACTCCCTACAGTCCGGGACCTTCTAACTCAACCCTGGGATGGGGGGACCATGGTTCACCCAAATCTCAGGTCTCTCCACCTAACGGCTTGGTTTATCCATGGCTGAACCAACCGGAAAGGGAATGTTCCCAGGAGGTCCAAATGGTACTGCTCAGTAGCAGAAAACCCTCTACCAGACGGTCGTACGCTGCCAAGTGGCGGCGCTTCTCGTCTTGGGCGTCCCGAAGAGGAGTTCACCCGTCCTCGGCCCCTGTCCCGACTATTTTAGACTATCTTTTCCAGCTTCGGTCCAGTGGCCTCTCTTTTTCTTCTATTAAAGTTCATGTGGCATCTCTCTCCGCCTTCCATGTGGGTACGGCAGGAGTTTCCCTCTTCACTAACCCAGTGGTTAAAAGGTTTCTCACCGGTTTGGAGAAACTGTACCCCTCAGTGAGGGCACCCTTCCCGCCTGGGACCTTAACTTGGTCTTACACAGGCTTATGTCGCCCCCTTTCGAGCCGTTGGCTACGTGTTCCCTGAAGCACCTCTCGTGGAAGGTTGCTTTCATCGTGGCCGTTACGTCTGCTCGCAGGGTTTCTGAGCTAAGGGCGCTGACTATAGATCTGCCCTACCTTGTCTTCTCACACAGCAATGTGAGGCTCCGTCCTCATCCAGCCTTCCTCCCAAAGGTAGTATCACGTTCAACTTGTCCCAGGAAATTTATCTCCGGTTTTCTTCCTGAAGCCCCACGCCTCCCTAAGGAGCGGGTGCTCCATTCCCTGGACGCTAAGCGGCGCTGGCGTTCTACATTGATAGGACCAAGCCCTTTCGCAAATCCCAACAGCTGTTTATTGCTTTTGGGGACAGGGTGAAAGGGTCACCTATTTCGGCAGAGGTTGTCAAACTGGGTCACGCAGTGTATTAGGAGTGTTATCAACTGGCTGGTAAAACCCCACCCAGGGTAAAAGCACACTCTACCAGGGCACAGGCATCCTCGGTAGCATTCGGGGCTCAGATACCAATTACAGAAATTTGTAGGGCGGCCACATGGTCCTCCCTCCATACCTTTACTGCACACTATGCACTGGCTCAGCAGGCCAGGGAGGACACAGGGGTGGGCTCTGCAGTCCTCAATTCTGTGTTGTAAATATATTAAGATATCGCTGTTGTTATCTGGTGCCTTCTGTGTGTTTACCTATTTGAATAAATTCGTTCTGTTTGTTCACCTTTCCCATGACTCTCGTGGTCTGGCTACTCCGACCCCTCCTCCAACTGGGGCTGGCTTGGGAAGTCACCTACTTCGAATGGACATGAGCAACCAGTCGAAGAAGAAAAGAACGGTTACTTACCTGTAACTGTTGTTCTTCAAGATCTGTTGCTCATGTCCATTCGACTCCCACCCTACCTCCCCTTCGTCGGAGTTTCCGGCAAGAAGGAACTGAGGTGGGGCAGCGCTGGCAGGGGTACTTATGCCCCGCCATGGCAGCGCCACTCCAGGGGGCGCCCTGCCGGCGCTACGGGTACCGCTAGGGAAAGCGCTCCGGAAGACGCGGTGCACGCGGTGCGCACACCTACTTCGAATGGACATGAGCAACACATCTCGAAGATCAACAGTTACAGGTAAGTAACCGTTCTTTTCCTAAGTCTGTTGCTTGCAGTACAACGCAAAGTGCCTTTTTCCATGGGAGCTGGAGATGGATGGAAGCAGCAGCAAGGTTTTCTGAACATGATAAGATCTGCAAAGACTGCTGTTCCAGCTAAGGACAACTCAGTAACGTTCTGATCAACAGAAGGAGTCTTTCTTTCTTTCTTTCTCATCCTCGGCTGAACAGATATTTGTGCACAGCTGGTCCTGGTCCTGGCCACTGGAGATGGGAGTCCAAACACCAGCAAAGCCAGCTTTTGTGTCTGGCCACATGCGAAAGAGACATTCACCCTGATTCTACACTACATTCTCAGCTGCTATATTTCATTGCAGATGTGGCTGCATTTCAGTGGGGTACAAGACATAAGTGCTGCAGAAAACTTTGGGTTTCTTTGGGATGAAAGGCACAATCTAAACAAAAAAGACATTTGCTATTACAATTGCCGTTGTATTTACAATACTCATGCCACTTCCCTACTAATGAAGCCATCAGATGAGAATGAAGTAGTAGGAATGTGATTTAATACATTGTTTGCTGAATGGCCATTCGCCCATAGCTTTCCAGCAAGTCAGCATGGTCCAAATTCACTCTCTGTTCCATAGGGAGAGTTACACCAGGTTTGAATTGGTCCAAATGTGCTATTTATCAGAGTTATATCATGGTAGCTGTGTTACTAACTCTTATCTTCTGCTACTCCCGCTGGGCTGTGCTAAACTCACCATGCCCTTTTAGCCCCTCTTTCACTCATTATCCCCACCTTTCCCTAACTATTCAGAAGCCTTCTTAATAAGTTGCAGTTCGCATATGCCAAGAGCAGCATACGAAGTATAACACACATCAGTCGCTGGCCCTGTACAAATGACTGTGGTAATCCCATACCAGTTGAATTTATCATGAACAAAATTAGTTGACCTTCTGAAAGCTGTTCCGCATTGTGGAAATGCCAAGTTATGCTGAAAATAATTGGGAGCAATGAGCTATGACTATTCTGTGGTTAAAGTTACCAGGGCACATTTCCCTCAATCTTCCTCCCACCTTCTCCTCACCCTCCGAAAGACTTTTAAAGGGTTTCCAAGAGGATCCATCAACCTTTAACTGTATGAGTTGAACGCGGTTCTATTAAAAAAAATTAACACAGTCGGCATTGTCCGAGGGATACCCAGTGGTTTCGATGACACTCAAGCAGCAGTGTGCGGCAAGTGCGGGTTTTGTTGTAGCTAACTGTGAGGGTTGCACACTCTAAGAATATTCCCCGTCAGGAGCATAGGACGGCTTGGTATTAGGAGAGCAAATTCCATTGGTGCTGCATCACAAAAACAACAGGATGGATCTGGTGTATGGATCTAGACAGAATGAAAGGCCCAAATGGTTGTATTTGTGCATTGCAACATGCAAATTGCTTTCTAAGCCAGATTGAGCCTGTAATAAAACTGTTCAAAGGGTCTGCTCCCTAAAGTCAATAAGAATACGTGCTGAGCACAGGGGAATGATGGGCTCAAATCACCATGGGAGCAGACAGGCACACAGATGCTGTGAGGGACCACTGGGGTCATCAAGTCCAGGCAAAGTGGTCTGATAATCTATCTATGTATTTTAGAAATGTGCGTCTGACTGTCTGTCCATCCATGAGTCTGTTTTTTCAAGAGCTCCTCCTAAACAGTCAGAGCTAGGACCACCCAATTCAGTTTTCAGCTTCCTCTTATCATAACATAAAGCAGGGCTACTCAACTTTGGAAGCCCCAGGGGCCACAATGATACTCATGGCACATGCCAAGGGCTGCAACTTAAGTGTAGTTGTATATACATGCAAATATATATGCAAATATATGCAAATAGCTTTGTTCACACTGACAGGCATGAATACAAAGATTAAGGCAAGACTACACAACATGCAGGCCCCATTTAAGTCAGTTCTGCTGATATTAATACAATGCAGTATTTACCCAATTTCCACCCATATGATAGCACTTTTAATGAGCAATGACAGGAATTTAACTACTAAAACACATCTCAACAGAAGACTATCATATTGACTATTTGTTTGTTTCGGCTCCTACCTGCAGGCCGCCTGTTGAGCCCCGCGTAAACCCAAATCGCACCACTGGCCGTAGACAAAAGGAAGGGCTGCAGGCATGTGGCCAGTGAGCCACGTGTTGAGTAGCCCTGACTTAAAGCGAAGTCAGGTGTTGGTTGTGCCAGCACAATGGGTTGTGCCTGGAATGGGATTGCTTCTCATAAAACCACACAGAAAAGAGACAGAATCACCAGGTAGGTGAAAGAGGCTGGCTGGGGGTGCACCTTCCCCCAATCCAGGACTGCCTCAACCCTGAGCCTTCCACCTTCCAGGCACCCTTTAGGGAGACCGGGGAGGAATGGGGGGGCTGAAGTCCCTCTTCCCAATTTGTACGGGAGCATTGCTGGATGTGCTCCAGAATCATGGCCAATGGGAGCAGTAGAGGGTGGCGGTGCCTGGGAGAGACAGAAGGCATGGAGCCAGGTAAATGCCTCCCATCCTCTTCATGCCCAGACCCTGAACCCCCGCCCTCCTCACACATTCCCCTCCCAATGAGATCCTGCACGCCTAGCCTGCTCCTGCATGCTCCCTCCCACCCAGACCCCTAACCCTTAGCCCACTTCTGCACCTAATATCCTGGCCAGAGCCACGTCCCCAGCCCACTCCTGCATCCTTCCTCCCTCTCAGACTCTCCCACTCCCACCCCGCTCCTGCACCCCACCTCCCTCCCAGACCCCCATCCCCACCCCACTTCTGCACCCATTTTGTCATCATGGATGGTTGGCTGGTGGTCTGTGGAAAGGTCTGCATTGAGCAGGGTGGGCCATGAGCCAAAAAATTTGAGAACTGCTGCTCTAGGCCAATGGGCCTGCTGCCCATGACACCATACTGCAAGTTCTTTAGGACTGCAGCTAGATTCAGATCAAGTTAATTCAGAGTAAATCGGGAGTAGTTCCAGCGAAGACAGCGCTGGTTTGAAACCAGTGTGAGATAGGACACAGGTGTCCTGACTTCTGATTTACCCTGTAACACATCCGGATGACCTATGGCAGACAATAAATGCACAAACACTAGTGCCAACTGGCAGCATCTCATCTCTGTGTCACGGGAACAAATCCAGAGTAATTCCAGTGATGTCAGATAGGTTCTGACAACCTGCCTCGACATGGGATAATCTTGCCACAGCTGGGTTATGATTTCAAAGATAACAGTTGGGAATCCACAGTTAGGAAGAGGTTGAAGTGAAGCTAAAAGCCAGGCCACTTGAACGGAGACAACTGAAAGTAAGCTGTACTTGTGTGAATCCTGGTGCTTGTGGCCACCACAATGTTTATGGAAAACTAGGGCATTGTCGTCCGAGTCTAACACGTTTGCTTTAGGGCCAAGCCGGGGCTCGGGCCCCATGCTGTAAACAAACATGCCCAGAGACCCTCATACACAAAAGGGACCTGACCCCTGTCAGATTCCAGAATGTGTTTTAAAGAAACTGTTTGACTTCTGTACCTTTGAGAGCAAATTGCAGACACTTTCAGCATTGTGCATCGCGGGCGATTTCTGTCCTAATCAGTAAGCTGAACATCTCCTGTCAAAACAGATTAATAAACATTACATTAACAGATTCCCAAATAGCTGACTACCCACCCAGCACTTGGAAAATTGCTTTTTTTCTTTCCTTCCTTTTTTTTTTTTTAATCGGCACAAGAAATGACGGTTGGCTCAGTTCACTGAACAAACATGTCACATGACTTTCCTCTGCAATGTATCTTTTCAGCAGAGCATGCATTTTATCTCTGATTAGAAAAGAAAGGGTGAAGGCAAAGTTGGCTACACTTATTAGAGGTGATACATTACCCCAGACAAAGCAGCTAGCATGGGTGCCTGCCTGCTTTAGCTCTGATTGGCTAGAGTAATTGGTGCACAGTGTGTTATGGCTTTCCCAATCTTTCCAAAATTCTCATTTATAATCAGAGCTGGCTTGAATATTGTCCCTGACTATTTTTTTGACTATTTAAATGAATCCACCCTAGCCGTGCTCCCATTACCAATTGAGAGACTGAGTTTTGCTGGCATGAATGTGTGTGAGAAACAGGTATCAAGTTTGCATGCCTGACTGTTCCTGGAAACCTAATTTCTCAAGTGTGCCTATTAGCCTCATCCAATAAGGGAACAGAAAAAAATACGTGACTTTTCTGACTAGTCACACAACCAGTCAGGGACCATAAGCAACATATGTGACCTATCTGATCAGTCATGACTAGCTTACATGACTAGCTTATAAGGTACATATCGAATACCATCAAAAACCTGTTCATAATCAATCCATGACGTTTTCAAAATGTCCACAGAAACAAATTAAATCATGCTTAATAATGAATACATTTAAAGCATGTTCTATTTGCTTGCAGATCATTTAGTGTATGGCTAAATGTATTCAATAAACCATTTCTTATGAATTATTTATTGAACTCTAGCCTCATCCACTGATACGTTCCACAAGTACTGTTCTGTCTCCCAGAGCAATCTTAACTCTGTCTGTATTGATCCAATGCAGTAACCACAAATGGTGATGAAGGCATTTTAGTGTATGTGGTTGCAGATTTTTAAAGGCACGCTAGAGTTTTTTTTAATGCTGTTTTTCCTCACATGGCCTCATTATGGGACAGAGTTAAGGTTGTTTGGATGCTTTAATTGGACTTTCCTTAACATGCTTGGATTTTTGCACAGTAAATCCTTCGAGTTTGTAATACAGGTTGGACCTCCCCGGTCCGGCACCCTGGGGACCCGGACCACAGAGGTTCAACCTGTACTTTGTTTTGTGACTTTTTAAATATCCTTGACTCATTTTTACTCTGAATTTATGGATACAGTCTCTAAACCTTTTCACACTGCCTTAGGGTATGTCTACACTACAGAGACCTGCCAGAAAAACAGCTGTTTTTCCTACAACACCTGCATTGCGTCCACACTGTGATTGCATTCTTCCAAAAGTAAATAGAAAGAACAGAGGGGTTTTTCCAGCGTTGGTAATCCTCTTTCTATGAGGAAGAAGCCTTTTTCTGAAAGAGCTCTTTGGGAAAAAGGTGTGTGTGGATGGGGAGGTTTTTTTGTTTTTTGTTTTTTTGAAAGAAGAGACCTCCAGGAAATAACACAGATGGCCTGATGGACACTCCATCCACATTAATCAGGGCTCTATAGTTCCTGCCCCTCTTAAAGCTGCAGGCACCCTGGACAAGCCTTGGGGCAGGAAGATGGCCTGAGAGCAGCTCCTCACCATGTGGCTCTCCCCTGCCACAGGCCTTACCACTCATGGCCCAGCTTCAAGCCCCCTGCGACCTCCCCGGCCCTCGCAGGGAGCTGCGCCAGGGGTTCCAGGACCCACCCAGGGGGGACCGAGAGGCAGGTCTGGAGAGGAGTTCCTGTCCCTCCTTGAGTTGTGGGGCAAGGAGGACACCTTGCAGGATCTCTGCTCCAAGCGGCGTGACATCAACATCTCTGAGCGCATGGCTGAGTCCCTGGCAGAGTGCGGTCACGCACCCAGGACCCTGGAACAGGCCTGGAGTAAGCTGAAGGCGCTCCACCAAGGATATGTCTAGGTCAGAGAGCACAACTCGTGATCAGGGACAAGACCCCACACCTGCCCCTACTTCGACAAGCTGCACCATATCCTGGCGGGTGGGGAAACATCTTCCCCACTGATCGAGGTGGACTCCGGGGTCCAGACCCCTGTCGTCCCCTGGCCGGAGGTCACAGCAGAGGAGGAGCAGGAGGACCAGTGCCAGACGGAGGAGGAGGAGGAGGAGACAGATACTGTCACCCTGTCCCTGGAGCCAGTGCTTGTGAGCCAGGACATCTCCCAGGCCTTGTTGTACACCAGGGAGGGATCTTCAGGTGAGTGGTCTTAGTTTCTCATACACACAAGGCGGGGGAGGCTGGTGCACAGGGGGCAGGGTGCGAGTGTTGCTCAGGCTGCTTGGGCTGAACATCATGCTGCAGTCCGCGCACATGGAACCACGTGCAGCAGTAGTGTGTGGCATGTGGACTCAGCAGGAAGCCCCTGAGCATGGGTAGGATCCAGCTTCCAGGCTCATGTCCTGCCACGGAGGTGGGGGGGCCCTCCTAGCACCTGCTGCGGCTGGTAGCAGACTAACCACAAGGGCACAGGCATGACCCCAGACACACCGAGGAGTACCACACACAGCTCATGAGCATGCCCGCACGTACGAGGCACCACCCACACCCGCGGGCAGCGCTGTGAGCCGCAGGTGTGTGTGCGGGCCCCAGGGAGGGCCAGGCTGCTCCAGGCTCCTCTGATGCCCATGGGGGGATCCCACTGTGGCCAGACACTTCCCTTGTCTGGTTGTAGATAATTTCATGGAGGTTAGGTCCATAAAAGGCTATTAGCCAGGGGATAAAATGGTGTCCTTGGCCTCTGTTTGTCAGAGGCTAGAGAGGGATGGCAGGAGACAAATCGCTTGATCATTGTCTTCAGTCCACCCTCTCTGGGGCACCTGGTGCTGGCCACTGTCGGCAGACAGGATACTGGGCTAGATGGACCTTTGGTCTGACCCGGTACAGCCGTTCTTATGTTCTTATGTGCTTATGTCTGTGGACTGGGGGGGAGGGTTGGGAAGCAGGCACCACGGTCCCCATAGCACTTTGAGACCCCTGTGAGGCATGGTCTGCAATGCAGGCCACACATGGTCTTGCTTCCAGGATATCCCATTGCTCTGCCCTAAGGACTGTTGGTCACTGCTCCCAGAGGAGGGCACGGCCTCAGGGACAGTGTCTGCAGGGATGACTGACAGCCTCTCCCTCTTTTCCTCCACAGCTGGAACAGTCGGGACTGAGGGCCGAGCTACACCACCAGAGCCAGCCGCCATAGCCCAGGGGACCCAAAGGCACACCAGGGTCCAGGAAGACCAAATGCGCCAGCATGTCAGCGTCCTGCATGACATGCAGCAGACTCTGGCACAGAAGGTCCATGAGGACTCTGAGTGGAGGAACCATGCATGGGACCAGCTCATGCAGTGGTGTAATAGCATGTGTGCCATCATGTCATACATGCTGGCACACCCGCCTGCTGTCACTGCTCCTGGCTTCCACCCTCCTGCCTTCCCCCCCGCTATGCCCATTCCCCCGCTGCCTGCCCCCCATGCGATGCCTCTGCTCCCTTCCCAAGTGATGCCCATGCCTCCTCCCTCTGTCCCCTGCTATCCCTGACCCCGCTCCAGCATCCCCGTGGTCCCCGGATCCATCCGATTCCCAACACCGACGAGGTTCCAGCACCTGAGGTGGCACATCTAGCCACCCTCTCCCCTTCCAGTTATGAGCCCCCCCTCCCCATCCAGGTTATGAGCCCCTCCTCCTCCTGCCCAACTTTTTTGATTGTAGGATAAATACAGACTTGGTTTTGTTCACAATGAAACAGGTGTCTTTATTCTGAGGCCAGGGAAGGGGCAAAGGAAGGGGTTGTGGTGGGGAAGGTATAGGGCAGCAAGCCAGAGGCCCCTAGTGGGGAGGTCCTGGGGAGAGTTGCTGGGATGCTTGAGAGAACTTCTCCCTCAGGGCCTCCCAGATGCACGTCCCAGTCTGATGGGCCTGTCAGATGGCAGCTGTCCTTGGCTGCTGGAAAGCTCATCCCTCGTGGCCTGCGTCTACCCTCCACCCCGGGAGGAAGGCCTCCCCCTTCCTCTCCACAATGTTGTGGAGGACACAACATGCTGCGGCCACCTCGGAGATGTTGTGATCCCCCACGTCCAGGTGGGTCAACAGGCACCTGAACTGTGCCTTGAGGTGGACGAAGGCACATTCCACCGGGATCTGGGCCTGATTCAGGCGGGCATTAAATTGGTCCCTGCTGGGGTTCAGGTGGCCTGTGTATGGCTTCATTAGCCACAGCATCAGGGGATAAGGCACATCCCCCATGATGCACAATGGCATCTGAATGTCCCCAATGGCACGTTCATGGCAGGGGAAGAATGTGCCTGCCTCCAGCTTACCGTACAGGCTAAAGTTCTGAAACACGTGGGCAGCATGTGCCCTGCCCAACCACCTGACAAAATTGCCCATGAAGTGTCCATGGTGGTCGGCCAGGACCTGCAGCACTGTAGAAAAGTGGCCCTTCCTATTAATATAGTGGGCTGCTCAGATCGGGATGTAGGTCCCATCTGTGGCTCACGCGCAGTTTGGGAATGCTAGGGCAGCAAATCCAGCCACGATCGGGTCCAGGTCTCCCAGGCAGATGACCCTCCACAGCAGGATTGAGTTGATGGTCCTTACAACCTGCAGAAGGAGACAAACAAACACACAACACAGAGAATGAGAGAGGGGGGGGGTGCCTGAACCCTTGGGAGGTGGCCGCTCCCCTCTCCTCCAAACCCCCCAGGAGCCACCCACTATGAGCCCCCCCCGCCAGCAGCAGGTCTGTGTGAGGGTGGGAAGGCACAAACCACTGGGGACAGGACTTCCTCTCACCTCCACTCCACCTCTCACAGCCACCAACCCCCCGTTCCCTAGGGCCCCCTTTTCCAGGACACCCCCCCCCTGCAGAGACTGCAGCCCGAGAGCTCCTTACCTCCCTGAGGAGGGCCCCAACGGTGGACTTCCCCACTCCAAACTGGTTGCCCACCGACCGGTAGCTGTCTGGGGTGGTGAGCTTCCAGAGGGTGATGGCAACCCTCTTTTCCGGGGGATGGTGGGTCGCGGGTGAGTGTTGGGTCTCCAGAGGGTGGGGGGCGAGCCAGGCACACAGCTCCAAAAAGCTGGCCTTCCACATGCGGACGTTTTGGAGCCACTGCTGGTCGTCCCATCGCTCTATGACCAGGCAGTCCCACCAGTCCGAATGGGTGTCGAGCCTCCAGAAACGCCTCTCCACGTGGGTTGCGGTTGCCAGAGTGTAGTTCCCGCACCCAGGGAGAGGGTCCCCAGCATGAGCTCGTGTCGGGGCCAGAAGGGACCACTATGATCGCCTAGTCTAAGTAGAACAGTCAATCTTGATTTAAAAATAGTCAGGGATGGAGACTCCACCACGATAGTTTCAGTGGTTAATTACTCTCATTGCTAAAAATTTATGCGGTATTGCAGCCTATTGTCTGCCCTATATCATGCTTTGGAAGTGAAATGTGGTTTTCTATCTATACCATCTCAAAACTTCTACCTCCATTAAAGTGACAAACAAATTTACATCCAGCCATTAAAACTTTTTTTTCTCTCCTGCAAGTAAAGATTTCTCTTCTGACTTAATTTAAGATATGTGAATCCATCAGTTATTATTAGACAAGGATCTGGGGCAATTAGTACATTTCCATAAAATAGATTGATTCTCCAGCCTTTGGAAAGTAAAGGTTTTGTGGAATACAGCAATAAAATAAAAAAAGAGAGCAAAAATAGCATTCCTCAGAAGCAAGTTGCTGGAGATGCACGTGTAATGCCACTAGACCCTGACTATCAGTAGGCAGGATTGAACCTGTGACTTTTGGAGCTTAGGGTACATGCTGCTATTGCATGAGCTAAACACCACATGTCCCTGAACTAAGAGTGCAGAGCAGACTCACTAATATCTCCCTAGCAGTCTTGGTGCCACTAGATCAGGTGTCTTTAGTGTTGGGTCACAGGCACGCCAGGGTAAGCTGCTGGCAGGCTGCAAGTTACTTTGTTTATCTAAGCATCCATAGAAATAGAGCCCTGCAGCTCCCATTGGCTGGAAACAGCAAACTGCAGCCAATGGGCGCTACAGGGCTCTGTGTCTATGACATTTAGAGAAACAAAGCACCTTGAGACCTGCCAGCGGCTTCCCCGGGCCGGCCCGTGACCCAACTTTGAAAACCCCTATACTAGATGGGACAGAGCCCCATATACAGGAGGCAGGTGGGTTACACATGATCTTTTACAGATCTATTCACAACCAGTTTAGTACACTGTTACTATCACGTGCTTTCCCGGTGCAGTTTTTAAGAGTTCCAATGATACTGGAAACAGGGAGAAGCTACCCTGAGGGCACCATGTATCCAGATGGAATTTGATGTTCATCCAGGGTCATGTCGGGGAATGCAGAAGCACTGCTATTTGTCTCAGGAGCTGACATGTTGTGATAGTGCCAGGCCTATTTCACTCTGCCTCTCGACAGGAGAGATGGTGTAGCAACAGGAAATATACTCCTGGCAGGTCTGGGGATACACAGATCTGTGACCTGCAGCTCCAGAAACGCAATGTGAGCTCCCTGAGGCTGCAATGACTGTATTAGGGAACTGCATATTGTCCTGTCAGCTATTTCAACAGCTTTCCCCATGATGCGGTGCTGCGAACAAGGAGCTCACATTGAGGTGGAACGCTGCAAAGAAACTGCATTGTGATGAGATCAGCATGCAGCAGCCATGAATGAGGCTGCTGATGGGGAAGGCTAAGGGCATAGTTGCCATGGGGCCCAGTGATTTAAAAGGGCGCAGGGCTCCAGGCCACCACCGCTGCTACTGTGGCAGCTGCAATCCTCCAATTTGTCTAGGTCACTCTGGACCCTATCCCTGCTCTCCAGCGTATCTACCTCTCCACTAGCTTAGCATCATCTGCGAACTTGCTGAGGGTGCAATCCATCCCCTCATCCAGGTCACTTATAAAGATGTTGAACAAAACTGGCCCCGGATCCATGAGGCAGTCTGCTTGAAACCGACCGCCAACGAGACATCGAGCCATTGATCACTACCCATTGTGCTCGACAATCTAGCCAGCTTTCTGTCCATCTTACTGTCCATTTATCCAATCCATACTCCCTTAACTTGCTGGCAAGAATATCGTGGCAAACCGTATCAAAAGCCTTGCTAAAGTCAAGGTATTTCTCATCCACCGACTTCCCCATGACCACAGAGCCAGTCACCTTGTCATAGAAGGCAATTCAGTTAGTCAGGCATGACTTGCCCTTGGTGAGTCCATGTTGACTATTCCCAATCACTTTCCTCTCTTCAAAGTGCTTCAAGATCCCCTCCATGATTTTTCCGAGGACTGAGGTAAGGCTGACTGGTCTGTAGTTCCCTGGATTGTCCTTCCCTTTTTTTAAAGATGGGCACTACATTTGCCTTTTTCCAGTCATCCGGGATCTCTCCCAATCTCCACGAGTTTTCAGAGATAATGGCTAATGGCTCTACAATGACATCATCCAAATCCCGGAGCACCCTTGGATGAATTAGATCTGGCCCCATGGGTTTGTGTATGTCCAGCTTTTCTAAATAGTTCTTAACCTGTTCCTTCTCCACCGAGGGCTGCCCACTTCCTTCCCATACTGCATTGCCTAGTGCAATAATCTGGGCGCTGACCTTGTCTGTGAAGACAGAGGCAAAAAAAGCATTGAGTACTTCAGCTTTTCCCACATCATCTGTCACTAGGTTACCTCCCTCATCCAGTAAGGGCCCCACACCCTTTCTGATCACCCTCTTGCTAACATGCCTGTAGAAACCTTTCTTGTTGCCCTTCTCATCCCTTGCTAGCTGCAATTCCAATTCCACTTTCACCTTCCTGATTACATCCCTGCATTCCTAAGTGATAGATTTATACTATCCTAGTCATCTGTCCAAGTCATCTGTCTAGTCATCTGTCCAAGTTTCCACTTCTTATAAGCTTCCAGTTTGTGTTTAAGCTAACCAAGGATTTTCCTGCTAAGCCAATCTGGTTGCCTACCATATTTGCTTTTCTTACTGCGCATCGGGATGGTTTTTTCCTGTGCCTTCAATAAGGCTTCTTTTAAAATCCAGTCAGCTCTCCTGGACTCCTTTCCCCTTCATGTGAGCAGCAGGTCAAGCTGCACATGGCCCCTGGTTAGTTCCTTCAGCACTTGTACCAGGAAGTTGTTCCCAACATTCACCAAAAACTTCCTGGATTGTCTGTGTCCTGCTGTACTGGTCTCCCAACAGATGTCAGGTGACTAAAGTCCCCCACGAGAACCAGGGTCTGTGATCTGGAAGTTTCTCTTAGTTGGCTGAAGAAAGCCTCGTCTACCTCATCTACCTGATCTGTTCATCTAGAGGAGATACCCAACACAACATCACCTCTGTAGCTTCCGTCACTTAACTCAAAGACTCTCAACAGGCTTTTCTCCCACTTTATACTGGAGCTCTGAGCAATCATACTGCTCTCCTACATACAGTGCAACTCCTCCTCCTTTTCTCCCCCGCCTGTCCTTCCTGAACAGTTTATACCCTCCCATGGCAGTGCTCCAGTCATGTGAATCATCCCACCAAGTCTCTGTTATTCCAGTCTAATCATAGTTCTTTGACTATGCCAGGGCTTCTAATTCTTCCTGCTTGTTCCCCAGGCTTCTTGCATCTGTGTACAGATGCCTTAGATAACTAGCTCATTGTTCTACCTTCTCTGAGAGGACCAGTTAATCAGCACTCACAAGCTGACCCTTTATGTGTCTCTGGACTCAGTATTCTGGTTGCACAGCAGTGTCAAGGTGTGACCCTCATATGTTCTTGGAATCCGTGGGCTGGTTACACAGCACTTTAAGCTGCCACCCTCCAACACCCCCAGGTTCAGCATCTCCCTATCCCCCTTTCACATCACAGTCATGTGCTTTTGCGCAAGAGAGCGTCCAGACTGCATGGATACTCTCTTGAAAGAAAGCTCTGATTGCCATTCACAGAATAGCCACCAGAGCACCTGTGCTTTTCGATTGCTCTTTTAACCCCCGTTGCCCATCCACACATACCTTTTTGTGCAAGAACTCTTGCACAAAGAGGAGTTATTCCTCATAGAAAGAGGAAGACCTACACAGCAAAAACCCCTCTGTTCTTTTGATTTACTGTAAATTTACTTGCACAAAAACACACTAGTATAGATGTAGCCCCATAGTTCAGTGCGCTTCTTACTTTGGAAATGCTGGTCATAAGAACATAAGAACAGCCATACTGGGTCACACCAAAGGTCCATCTAGGCCTGTATCCTGTTTGCCGACAGTGGCCAATACCAGATGCCTCAGAGGGAGGGATCACAACAGGTAATCCTCACATGATCCCTCTCCTGTCATCCATTTCCAGACAAACAGGTGCTAGGGTCACCATTCCTACCCGTCCTGGCTAATAGCCACTGATGGGCCTAACCTCCATGAAGCTATCTAGCTCTTTTTTGAACCCTGTTAAAGTCCTAGTCTTCACCACATCCTTTGGCAAGGAGTTCCACAGATTGACTGTGCGCTGAGTGAAGAAAAACTTCCTTTTGTTTGTTTAAAACCTGTTGCCTATTAATTTCATTTGGTGACCCCTAGTTCTTATATTGTGCGAATAAGTAAATGACTTTTCCCAATTCACTTTTTCAACACCAGTCATGATTTTATAGACCTCTATCATATCCCCCTTTAGTCTGCCGTTTTCTAAGCTGAAAAGTCCAAGTCTTTTTAATCTCTCTTCATATGGAACCCATTCCAAACCCCTAATCATTTTTGTTGCCCTTTTCTGAACCTTTTTCAATGCTAATATATCTTTTTTGAGATGAGGCGACCACATCTGTATGCAGTATTCAAGATGTGGGCGTGCCATGGTTTATATAGAGGCAATAAGATATCCTCTGTCTTATTCTCTACCCCTTTTTCAATGATTCCTAACATTCTATTTGCTTTTTTGACTGCCGCTGCATACCGAGTGGATGTTTTCAGAGAACTATCCAGATTGACTCCAAAATCTCTTCATTGAGTAGTTGTAGCTAAATTAGTCCCCATAGTATTGTATGTATAATTGGGATTATTTTATCCAATGTGAATTACTTTGCATTTATCAACATTAAATTTCATTTGCCATTTTGTGGCCCAATCTCTTAGTCTGGTGAGATCTTTTTGAAGCTCTTCACAGTCTGCTTTGGTCTGAACTATCTTGAGCAGTTTGGTATCATCTGCAAATTTTGCCACCTCACTGTTTACCCCTTTCTCTAGATCATTTATAAATAAGTTGAATAGGATGGGTCCCAGGACAGACACTCTGGGGACCTCACTAGTTGTCTCTCTCCACTCGGAAAACTTACCATTTATTCCTACCCTTTGTTTCCTGCCTTTTAACCAGTTCTCAGTCAATGAAAGGACCTTCCCTCTTATCCCATGAGAACTTATTTTATTTAAGAGCCTTTGGTGAGGGACCTGGTCTCCATTCTGTATAGCAATGTAGATATCTGTCTGTTTTATCTTTGATGCAGATGAGGCTAGGGGAGTTTTCTTAATTCTGTCACCTTGTCGGGAGAGGTTTACGTGTGTCTTCCCCTGCCTTTTCATTGTTTTGGTGTTGGTTCAAGCAGAGGCCTGAGGAGTAGGTGTCCTTCATGAGCATCACACCCAGGCTCTTCAAGAACACAGGGCAGGTAGGTATCAGAGCCATGCGGCATCTGCCCCCTTCCCCGCTGGCCCTCAGAGCTGGCTGGATCATGCGGCATGGGGCTCTGGAGTGTGCTACTCAGCGCTCCAGCAGTGATTCTAAAGGGCCTGGAACTCTGTGCCTCCTCCACTGGTGGGCCTGACTGAACATTATCTGCTTCTCCCCCGCCCCATCCTCTGATGCCCTGAATATTGTCTACGGTTGTGGCAAGACTTCATGCACATATGGTGTCTATTCTGCTCCTGCATTAAAGGTCTTCTTGTCAGACAACACCCTGGACTCGAGCTTAGTGAAGACTGGAGATGCAAAACAGGAAGGGTTTCACTTTAAGCCCTCATGCTGGGGAAATAAAACCTTCTCGGTCTCAGGCTCCCATATCTTGTCCACTATCTGTGCTCATTTTGCTGCTCTAAGTACCTTTCCTGGATGGCTTGCAGCTCTTGGCAGCATCATGTCCGAGGAGCGTTCTTCTCAGAACGTTGATTTAAAAAGCAACCAACCAAACAGGCTGGTGTGCTGAACAGCTCTACTGCCAAGAGCAAGCAGCCACACTGCAGGTGTTAACGGAACTGTACTGCCTCCTGCTGCACTCTCAGGTTTACCTGAACCATATCAAGCTCTGCATCTTAGATTCCTTCCAGCTCCATTACTCCTTCACCAGTGGCCTAGTCCATGTGCGGAACGATTGCCTTTTGCCACGAGGAGTAACGGTAGTTCAAATTAGAGATCCTAATTCGAACTACCTACTCCGTGCCGCGTGTAGCCGCGGGCACGGAGTTCGGACTAAGGGACATTTAAAAATGGCGGCGTCCGGGAAGATGCAAATGAAGCCCGGGATATTTAAATCCCGGGCTTCATTTGCAATTTCGAATGCCTACATTAGCCTCCCTAGTTTGAACTAGGGGGCTAGTGTAGACATACCCAGTGAGAGTTGGTAACCCGGAGGTGTGACCCTGGCTTGAGAGGCGCAAACAGGTTTGGAGAGTCACCTGAGCACCCCAACCCTAAAATAACTTATCAGGTGGGGGCTGCATGGTCAGGACATTTCTCTTGCGTTCCTTGCTCGGCTGCATGACCCTCAGGCAAATAGCTTTGCCTTGCTTTCCCCTCCTGCTCTTTGTCTTGTCTCTTCATAATGTAGTGAGGGGCAGAGACTCCCTCTCATTAGACGCAGAACGCAGTGGGCACTGATCTAGCTCAGGGCCCCTAGATGTTACTGTTATACCAATTTGTCCGTGTTTCCCACATGGAGACATCTCTGCTTTCTGGGAGCACAAAGTTTCTTAGGTGGAACCCAAGGCTCTAAGGGAGGTAGGCACCAGCTCAAGAAGTCAACAGGAGTTGGGCATCTAATGTCTCTAGGCATCTTTGAAAATCCAGCTTTATACCCTACAATGCTAGGAATGGCACAGCCTCTTTCCCTGCAGAATCCAGATCTGGCTTGTGTTTGTGACTGGGACTAGCTCATTCTCCTTTTCCTCAGGGCTACATAAAGCCAAGTCTGTAGCAGGAGGGACTGCTGTTTGAGGATTAATGCTCCAGATATGCAACCACGGAATAGACACTGCTGCTTTCTGCTGCCTCGCGATTGGGAGTCTATGAGGTGTGCGGGCAAGTGTAATGCATCTCACATTGCATTATTCATGACCCATATAAATCTTGGGCTGGAAGTACCAAACTCTGCACAGATGGAAGAGTAACTAGGACTTTTTGATTAAATGCTGCTACTCTATGGGCTTGACCAAATGCCCCTACACTTCCACTGAACCATGCCTGTCTTTGTAAGGGCAAATGTTACCACACACAGCTGCCTTCACAAGCGCGCTTGTGCCCTGTAGCTTTTCAAAAAGGTGTCAAGTGCCTGGGACATAAACCATGTTCTTTTGGTGATGCATCTGGCAAGCTAACTAAAAACATTTGCACACAGGATTGCCTGGACAGAGTTGCCTGTAAAAAATAATTAACAACAACAACAACAAAACCCCTGGCTGTAGAATTAGAGGTTGGAATAACATCCCTTTGCAAACTCCTCCCATCGTTCAAACTAGGACTAGTGCCCTGCAAAACTGGAACATGTGGACCTTAGAACTACAGTAGTCAGGCCCCAATCCTGCCTAACTTTACTCAGATGAGTAGCTTATAGACTTCATTCAGGAGTGAAGTTCTGCACTTAAATCCTTGTTTTCAGGAGCAGAGCCAAGATAATGCACTGGATACATAAACTATCAAGTGCTTGTCTGCTCATCATAACTAAACTAATGTAAACATTTAACTAAAGTCTTGGAGGAGAAAATATTTGCTCATGATCAATGATTTGGAGCGTGGAGCGAATTTCCTTTGTTAGACATGACCAACCTAGCATTCCTTTAAGAGAAACATAAGCCCTGGATTGTCCCTGCTTGATACAGCAAGAACAGGATGTGCACACAATGAGATTACTCTGTTTACTACAGATTCCCTCCTGTTCTCCTTCCTCTCTCTCTCTCCCAAGCCCTGAGTGTCTCCCTCTTCCTTTTGTGAGCGCCAATATTCTGATTTTTCCTGTCTGTCTGGTCCAGCTGCCTCCAGCTTCTCCACCACTCTTGCAGCTTCTTGTCTGTAGAACAAATACAAGCAATTACGTCGCCTGCCACAGGAGGTCAGAGGCAAATGGTGTTGCTAGGTTTTAGGAAGGGCTAGGTAACTTGGTATCCATTGACTGCATTTGTCCTTCTGCCTGTGAAGGTAAGGAAATCCGAACTCACCCTTATATATCAGGATATATAAACTACTGATTGTCATAGGGATGCATGACAACAGAAAGCCTCATCTAACAGAGTTCCAGGCCCTATGCTTTAGAAACTCCTGGCCTCCATCCCCTGTCTCTATTTCCCCCTGCCACGTTGCAGAGGGAAACTGCAGTGGACTTCCTCAGAGACTCATCCTCGTGCGTTAGGTCCTCGTGCATCTTTGTGATTCTCTGCAGCATGCAAGATGGAGCACTGGGTGTGTTGTCTTTCCCCAACTTCCTGTTCCCTACCCCAGCCTTGTGGAATGCACAAATGTTTGTATCCTGGGACAAATGTTTGGAGAGGGGCCGCACCTGCCTCCAGTGTAAACTGGGCTGTGGTAAGTGGCCATGAGTTAACTCTGGGTAAAAAAGACTAGTGAGGAAATCACCCCTTACAGTAAATATCACCCATCAGTCAGGCTAATTTTGCCCTTTGCCCACTGCACAACACTGGGGTGTAGTTACAGGTGGGCCTGAGTGGGTCATGGCCCACCCAGTTCACAGCCAGGCCCACCCCTGCCAGCTCATCTGGCTCTCTGGTTGGGGCTGGGGCTGGCCCCACTGCACCCCGGTACTCTGGACCAGAGAGAGGGAGACGGGGAGCAACATGCTGTGCTCCAGGCTGGGAAGTGGGGGCTGGAGCTTACCCACCCACTTGCCCACTCACTCAAAGTCGGGGCCCACCCGCAAGCGGCACAACCTCCTCCTGGTTGCACTGATAGAAATAAAAAGCAAAGGCACAAGGTACCTCAAATTCCCTTTGGAATTCCATTTCAGCCCTTGGTGTGGAGAGCTGCTTCATACGTCCGGGGCAGCTCCTGAGTTGAAGTAGCTCTGCAGAACTCCACTAACATCCATAGGCCTGTGCTGATTTACACCCTGGTTTTAGCATCTTACCATCTTCACTATTTTAACATTCATTTGATCCACCATTTTGTTCTTTCTCCCCTTTTTTGTTTGTCTGGTCTCTGGTAGTGAGGATTTATTTTTCTACTCGTGAAACTTCAGTTCTAATGTTGTCCGTGATTTATGCCTCAACTTGCAAAGAAATGTTTTTACTTTCCTGGGATTTTAAGAATTGCTGCTTTTCAATCAGGGAATTCACTTAGTTTTTACATGCAAATTGAAAGACAACCCCCAGGGAACTGAGGGGTAAGTCTTTTTGTAGGAGCGAGATTTAAGTGGCACAAGGCAGGATTCAAAACCAACATTCAGGGCCAAACCCTGAAGACCTTAGTGTGTTTGTGCTCAGTCCTTGCTGAGGCATAGACTTCTTTTGACTTTGATGGGGTAAAACTTGGGTTAATCACAAGTGGTGATCTTTTCATTGTTAACTTGGATGGATTTGTTCCAAAGGTGGCTTGGCCCAAGCATGCGTGAGGGCTGCCATCTGAGCTAGCAGGCTGGGAATTGAACTGGCAAACTCCAGAGCGAAAAAAACTCATGCTTGTACAGCACTAGAGACCATAACAGTGCATTGCCTCTGCAGAGTGGCACAGTGGGGGAGGGGAAGGCTATGACATAAGATCACCTGTGGATTATACCTGCACACTGTGATTTATCTGGTGTAGCTTGGTGGTGCGGATGGCACTTGCGCACAGTAGGTGGTGTACCAGGCTCAGCCTCGCCATCTGATTCCAAGTATTCACCGTGCCTGCTGGAACTAATTTCCTAAGCATCACTGCCTGCTTGTCTCGTTTCTCTCACTTGAAGTGCTAGGTATCCTGCCTCAGTCTGCGATGTGAAGATTCAGCTGACTGGTGCTAAACATGATGGATTAAGCCATCTTCTTGGCCTTGGAGGCCGTATTTTCTTTTTAATGTAAGGCAAGTCCTTGAAAGGACTGTTCTAATTGTATAGTGTGTGGTGTATGGATTTTATGAATTAAGCCCTCAAACAACTGTTCATGCGGCAAATACAAGGAACCTTTGCTAGGAATGACCTGGGATACTATTTCCTAATTGATGGGTAAAAAAAAAAGAAAGAAAAAAGAAAAGAAAAAGAATTCGCCTCCTGCTAGCTAGTGTTAGAAGGCTGCTATGGAGACAAAAGAACAGAGTGCTAGAGATAGCTTGAATTGAAACACCCGCTCTTGCCTTGTGCCTGCAGATACCAAAAGCACCCTCCTCAGGCAAGGGGCATGCACTAGACTCTCCAAAATTCACACGTGCTATTCGGACCCATAAACAAATCCATTCTGCACCCACAGGATTGCCCAGAGAAATGGGTGACACTGGGGGAGGCAGAGGAGAGCGAATGCAAATATTCAAGCTTTGAAAAAGTGTCCTGCTCCAGCTGTCCATAAGTAGAACGATCTGCAAAATCACAAGAAAGAGAAAGCTCTTGACTACAGGGCATGTATTGAACCTTGTGATACAGGAGCTGTCTTCACACTCATCCTTACATTTTGATAAGGAACCAAAGCTCAGCTATGGGTAGTTCTGTGCTCCCTTCACATCATACCAGCAGCATTAACTCCACATGTGCAGGGGAAGTGTTCTACTTGGAAATACTTGAGCAGAGGAGATCCCCAGATTTCATCCAACCTACACTGCCCTTGAATCTCTGCCCTTGGGGAATAGCTGGAGCACTCCTCTGCTTTGTCTATTCTCAGCTGCTGCAATGTGTTTTCTACTGGAAGGCACTCATACACTACAGAGGTGAATGCAGAATAGAACCTATGCACATAGGCTTAGCAGAATTCAATTTTTTAAATATAATTTCAACGTATAATATCGAAGTTTATTTGTAAGTATTTTTTGTTTCAATTTTTATCCATTTAAATATCCAGTTGCACAAAACTATGGATTTGGAGCATTTTAAAATGTTCTGTCTATTATGGGGGTGGGTGGGAGAAGTCAGACAATAATTACTTAATGACAGCAGAGATTGATATTCAAAGGGTTAAAACTGTTAAAACAGAAACTGTCAATATCGCATGTCAAAAATATTCGGAGTAAACATCCTTAAATCAATCTCTAAGTTCTCACGCAGCATTTTTCTTACCTTGCCCCTCTATGATCAATGGACATATTTTTTGTTAGTTTGCATGTCCATGGTAAAGCCAGCGTTTACCAACATTGACCAATAAAAATCAATCTGTCTGAACTTCAATATAGATCAGGAGTTTCTGAAGTTGAGTGTAATTTAGAGCAGCCTTGAGGCTGCTCTAATGCATGCTGGGTGCCAGACCAAGTACCTAGGGAGGTGCAACAATGCAGAAAGCTCCTCTGTTCTTGCACCGAGTGCAGTTCAGCTCAAACTGTCCCTCCCCCCCCCCGTGTTCATGCCCCCTGCCTATTCCCGACCATGCCATGAGCTACAAATCCCAGGCTTTGCATCCATCTGCCACTGTACCCATTTCTGTGATTCATCCTGGGGCCCTTAGCCTCGTTCTCTTCTAGCGTGCACTAGTATTTTCATGGTCTATAATGGAACAATTCCTGATTTACATCAGCACACTTGGGAGGGGGCAGAATGAGACCTATAGTTATCACACCCTTGCCTGGTTGCATAGTGCATCTTGGCAGTAGACCCCTTTCTCTTTGCTTGCTGAGCTACATAATCAGGATAAGGCAAGCCCGCCGAGTGATTTTGAACCCAGCAATGTTCTGCCCTTAAATACTGTGAGCCAGGTAATTCCTTGCCTGAGAGAAGAGGGGAGAACACTGAAGGAAAGCCTGAGACAGAGCGACATGCCTCATGCTGGGCAGCATGTGAAGAACATCCCATTTCTTGAGAGCATTGAGCTGCACACATCACAGAGGCCCCGTGCTGCAGTTTTGCCTGCAGCAAAGCGACAGAGCCTGCCAGTCCAGAGCCCTTTGTGTACCCTTCTCCCAGGAGCTGAGTGTTGAGAGCGAAGGTGGGGAGAGCAAACGCTGAACAAAGGCAGAGGAAGCAGCTGAGGTTGGGATTCAGACGCTGAAAAGGGAACCTTGTCCCCAAAACATCAAAGACACCAACTGCCCATTTGGAAAGAGAAGTCAATGGGCATGAAAGGGCAATGCCTGCAAGTCATTCTGTCTGCTGCTGTAAGGCCAACAGGCAGAATTGAACCTGGGACTTCCGGAGCTTGAATCTCAACTGCTTGAGCTGAATGCCAGCTGGCTCTTAGCTAAGGCTGTAGGGCAAACTCACTCTTATCTCTCTCAGTAAGTGGCTAAGCACCACTCTGTGGGACAGTGACTCACACCCAATAGGCGTGTGGGTTACAGACTTCCCCTAGCTGAGGAAGCGTGTCCTGAACTCCAGAGACCCAGTTGAAACCTGGAAGAGCCCCCACTTGTCATGCGGAGAGGGGGAACTGAATCTGGAACCTTTGGAGCTTAGTGCATAAGTCTGCACAGTCTGAGCTAAAAGGCAGCTGGCTCTCAGCTGAGCCTGTGTAGAGGAAACCCATTCTTCTCACTCTCTGAAAGTGGTTTAAGTGCCACTACATGGTCTAAGTGCCACCAGCAAGTGTGTGGGTTGCACTGCACATCTTGAGTTAATGCCCGTCACCCCATTAGCAATGGAATCATCTCTGTTTAAACCCAGATAGGGTTGGATCACGGTTGATCCTGGATTGGTGTGTGTGTGTGTAGGGGAGAGATAAGGAGTCATCCTACTGTGTACTCCCTGCTTATCAGCAGCAGCTACAGTCGTGTTTCCTGCACTCCTGTAGGCAAGGAGAAGGCTTTGGGGGCCTAGTGTAGCCATGTCTGTGGAGAGGGGAGTGTGTGCTAGGAGAAGGTGCAGGGGGTGCTCCCCAAGCACACTGAATTGTTTGGAGAATTATTCTGCCTCCTGGAGCAATAACAATTTGGCCCCCAGTCACATTATGTCCTAATCATGATGTAATACCACTCCAAAAGCCCACTGAAGCCAAAGCAAATCTTTCCACTGAATGCCAGGGTTCTGGCTCAGGCCTGCAGACTCGACATTGCCTGTGTCAATGGTTGTGGGAAGACAGGGGTGGGAAGGCATGGAGAGCTGACAGCAACATGGGGCTTGTGATGTTTAGCACCTCTGCCTCCCCACCCATCTCTGGATTGCCCAGCGAGTAGCTCGATTCTGTGTGTATCAGAAGCTGGTTGGTGCCCTTACGTTTGTTCCAGCATCCAGCAGAGAAGCTGCAATTGCACTGCTGGTTTGGTGCTACTTGCCATGGAGTTACTCCGCTGTGGCATAGGAGTAATGCAGCAGTGAATTGGGCCCTGCCCAGGCTGTGTTTCTAGCCTGCATTCACAGCCTCTCAATTTCCCAAGCACTAAACATGTCCCTAATTCAACCCTTCTTTTTCCCTCTTCCTTTGCAATGCTGCCCCAGAGCTGTTGCTGCTGAATTAGCTCACAGACATTTACCTCCCCCCCCATTCCCCCTCTGTTCTGAAATTTGATTTGTCCTTTTTATATGTGTTCACTTTTTTTGATTGTATCCCTTTGGTATATATGGTCATGCCAATTTTCTTCCACAATTTGATCTGAGGAAGTGGGTCTGGCCCACGAAAGCTCATCACCTAATAAACCATCTTGTCAGTCTTTAAAGTGCTACATAGTCCTGTTTTTTGTTTCAGTGATTTATGGGTGATATCTTTAGGGATGGTTCATTTGCAATGACTGGAGCTAAACAAGTGAATGAGTTAAGCTTTTGGCCTCCTAGGGCTCTGAGAAACTCATTTTGCTTCCTGTTTCCTTTTGGAGCATGCTTTTTTTGCCTGTGTATTCATTCTTTGTACCTACATGGGTGCTTTGCTGTCGGATTCCGTCTCCCAACCTCTGACTTGCATTTCTAGGCCAGCTGAGCTAACTCATGTGGAAGAGGTGAAAAATAATGTTTAGCCAGAGGCTTGGGTTCGGAGAGAGAGGGAAAAGCAAGTGACGCAGACATTGGGAGTATCTTAACAAGCTGAATTCTTCTTCTCTTTCTTTTCCCCAGCAAAATACATTGGCTGTTATGTGGACAACACTCGCCGACGGGCGCTGCGTGGCGTGTCCTTCTTTGACTACAAAAAGATGACAGTGTTCCGTTGCCAGGACAACTGTGCCGAACGGTAGGGTGGTAAATGAACACAGAGTCTTCATTAATTTCAACCCATCAGCAGTGTTTCCACTCTTGTCGGCTCAAGCACTCCAGTTTCTTGGCCATTTTTCTTCTTTGTCCCTACCCTCCTGTTCTCCCACTCCTCTGAGGGATGTGTTGAAAGATTCTATTTTTTTCCGCAGGGAAAAAGCTGGGGCATTTGACGTTTCTCATTTGGGGTGATAATTAGGTCCTGATTAGAGGGGACCGGAGATCCTTTGCTGAACATCACCCCAACAGCAAGCCAAATTCATTGCTGAGGGAAATTGGAACAGTTCCCTTGATGCCATCCATTTACACCAGCAGGGAATATGGTCCATGGTGGAGCCTGGAGTAAATGGATAAATATTGCTGCTGAATTCACAAAACCAGAGCTCATTGTTAAGATGCCCCAAACTACCATGGTTTTATGCCTATTTCCTTTGGATGAAATTTACACGGTGCAGCAGGGACTTTAATTCCACATACGTCCTCAATCCAGAGAATAGCATTGCAGTGCCCTTTACACAGCACTATAGCAAGAGAACCCAACAGCACACCAATTGCCAGGCCTGGAGGATACCTCTTTCATGCAACGACTGCACCAGGTACAAAGCTGCAACTCACCATCATGAAAAAGAAAGGGACGCAGGCTAGTTACATGGTTTCGTGTGAGAAAGCTGACATCTTTCCAGGCTGCCTGGTGTTGCCTTTTAATAGAGATAATGGTCGCTCACCCCACATCCCTTTCTGCTTTGAGGAAATGGTAGGGAAAATACAGTGATCTCCAGATGAATGAAAGGCTGAGAACTGATACTATATGTTGCCTGGAAAAACCCTTCTGCCCCATGCAGCATCCCAGACATATAATGTACTTCTGTTGCTGCCAGGGGTGAAAATAACTTAAATGTCTTACTGGTACAGTGGTATTTCAACCCCTCTGGGGGGCTCAGGAGAGGAAGTGGGGGGGGGAGCCTTCTGATCCGACAATACGTGTAAGTGTAGGGTGGAGTGCCGGGGAGGCTGAAGAAAGGGGGCTGGGGTATGTCAGAGTATGAGGGATGGAGATGTGGAGGGGTGCAGGAATCTGGGCTGAGGGTTGGTGTGTGTTAAGGAGGGGTAGGCGGGGGTTGGGGGGGCTGAAGCCCCCCACTGAGATCCGTATCAGGAGGCTGCTTGTTCTTCCCCTTCCCGTCACTGAATGGGAGTGAGAGCAAAGTGCACAGCTCGCCGGCCCCCTGCGCTCCCCGGACAGAGGGAGGACTGCAGCAAACTGTGCACTTTCCCCTCGCTCCCTGATGAGAAGGGATCAGCCAGCAGTGTCCTGGTACTGAATCTCGGGGGGGGGGGAGGGGGACACTTCAGCCTTCCTAATGGTGCCCTGAAGGAGGGTGACGTGGGACTGGGGCAGCCCCAGATCGGGCCGGGGGGGCGCATCCCTAACTGATCACTGTCACCTGCCTGGGTGCCTGCTGCTTAGTGTGGCAGCCTGCAGGAGGGCCCTGGGAACTGCCTCCCCAGCTGGCCAGGTCCTTCTTACCAGCGTAGCGCACTGGGACCACTGCCTGACTTTCACCACTGGTTGCCTCAATTACCGCAGTATCTGCACATCTCACAAACGTATTTATCCTCCCAGGTGAGATAAGGATGTGCCACTAGCCCCATTTTACAGATGGCAATTGAGGCCTGGAGATCTTAAGGGGCAGATTTTTAAAGGAATTTAGGAGGCACCTAAAGATGCAGAGAGGAAGACGCTAACTCTCATGGAAATCAGATTTTCCAGGGCCACGGCCCTTTAAATTACTGCTGAAGCACCATGTTGCATGCTCCGTGCGGCTCTGAGATCTGGGAGGGAGGGTGCACGGTGCTCTGGGCCGTGCTGAGGGATAACTGCTCTGGCCCCGCCCCTTCCACCTGAAGCCCTGCCTGTTCTTAGAGCACGGAGCCACCCCTCCTCCCACCTTGCCCAGGGGCCTGTGCAGGCTGGCAGCTCCGCCAGCTGTCTCGGTTCCTGTCTGAACATAAAGCTGGGAGGATGAATTTACACTGAGTGACAAAGGGAATTTGGAAACAATTTGCTGCTTCTCCACATTCCAGGGCCCCGGTATGTCAGCGCTCCACCCAGCAGCTCCTCCTGCCAGCCCTTTGACATGCACTGGACAGAGTCTGTGTATTGCTAGATCATCCCCCCTCTTAGAGATATTATCGCTCCTATGTCTTCCAGGAAGTCGAGCAGCCAAAGCGCCAGTTAACTGGGTAACCAGTTAACCCTTCACATCCCTAGTTGCCACACAATACACCCCAAGATTATTTTGATTGTAAACTGTCTGATGTGGATGTCTTCTCTCCTCTCAGTTGTACACGGCATTTTGCTCACCACTGCTGTTCAATAACTACTAGTAATAAAATTATCGGAGAGTTTGCCCTGTAGGTTTCTCTTCCTCCACAGACTTGATACATGAGTGACATCTTCCTGGAGAACCCAGGTCACCACTCTTGCTAATCAATTTTTTGGTCGCAAGCTCTGGCCTTTGTATCTCTAAATGCAAGGGGTTGGGGGTTCATCTCCACTTTCACTTTTCAAGCCACCACCTGGTTCAGGCAATGTTGCAATCTTCCCTTTTCAAATCCAATCTGCATCAAGGAGTGACGCTTTCCAACTCGGAAGCCCTGTAAAGTCTCCACCGCTTTTTATTTCACCTGCAACACACATAATGTCCTTTTTGCCTGTAAGTAATGTTGCTTGTCTGTTGCTTTATGATCTATAACACGCACTAAGCACTTTTTCTTTTAAAATGATGCTACTTCCAGCTTGTGCCTAATAAATCATCAGCGATGGACACACACATACAAAAAATCAAAAACATTCTTGCTCAGAGAACATTGGCAATAACGTGACTGCTAGGGTAACAGGAACCCTCCAGTGACTGGCAGCAAGCTGGTCTCCCATTGTGCCCAGTACTTGGGAGCAATTTAGGTTGACTCCTGAGTTGCTGAATTGTTATAGAGAATTCTAAATACAGCAGAATCCAGGTAATGCCATAAGCTGGGACCGGACCTCAGGGATGGATCACTTGATTATTGTCCTGATGTGTCCATTCCCTCAGAACAGTGGCAGGCAACCTGCAGCCTCTGTGCCTTCTGCGGCCCATTGGGGTTTTATATGTGACCCACAAGACTTTTTGTTTACTATTAGCAGGGTTGCCAGATTCCACTGGTTTCCGTCCACCTAGATTTTTTTCCCTAAAGTCACAGCCACGTAAAGCAAGGGCATGTGAAGTGAGGTGCGGGCTGACTGCACACAACACTGACTGTGCGCTCCACTCTGCATCCAATTATAGTGCTACTACGGTTCTATCGTCCACCCCCAAATTCTAGGTACACAAGTGCAGTGAGCAAAGGAACCGTATCCGGAAAGACAGTCTTGGTTGCAACAGTCTTGTGGCCCCGTGAGATGAAGGAGGGCCACTCATGTGACCAACTCACTAGCCTAGGTTGCCCATGACTGCCTCAGAATCACCTGGCATTGGCCATTGGCTACTGGGCTCATTGGAACATTTGTCTGATCTAATGTGGCCTTTCTTATGTTCTTAGTTTGTTAGCCTGGATAGTGGCTTAACTGACACAATAGCCAACCAACTGATTCCAGGCTGGTCTAATTCTGATTCAATGGGCTTAATTCTGATCTCACACCCACCTTATACTGGTGTGACTCTGTTTCTTTGAAGGAATTACTCCTGATTTGCTTTTGCGGTACTGAGATCAGAACCATGCCAGGTGTTTCTGAATACTGGATAAATAGTGCGCTGGTCAGTTTAAATGGTTCACCTGGTACAATCTGGATGCCTGAGTTAACAGATGTGATTTGGGGCATCCTGGTACAGATTACTGATGCATTCTTCTCAGCACCTGTTGCTCAATATTGAGGTCCTGACCCACAACCCACTAAAATCATAGAGGCTCGGACCAGGCTTTAGCAAAGTCAAACTGGCCTTAATAGAGGTTTTCCAAATATGGAGCTGGTTTTGCATCGCTTTATTTTGAGTGCAGCTCCTTGAAAAGCTTAGACCTGCCATGGCAGTGGGCTCCCCTGTGCCACCGAGAATGGGATGTGCCTCTGCTTGGCCCATTTCTCTTCCCCCCCCCATAGTCTGTGCCAGGGAAGAGGACTGAAATGGGAACAGCCCCCAGGGAGAGAAGAAAATCCACCAGCTCCTGAGCAAAATTCTCCTTGCAGACCTACATGCCAGATTCTGTCAGATTCTGCTCTCCATGAACAAACAGGGCTGCTGTGGAGAGCAGTGGGAAATTTGCACGTGCAGGGCCAAATCTTGAGACCTGCTACTGTGAGTGGGAGAGGTCATTACAGCTCAGGATTCAGCTGTTAGCAAGAGCAGGGGATCAGAGTTGCACCCAGAGGCTTTGTCTATACTATAAGTTTGCTGAAAGAGGCAATGCAAATTAAGTGTGGATTAGCATTTTCTCATACTTCATTTGCATAATCTCTTTCTGCCCGTTTTTGCGCAAGGGGTTTTTGCACAAAAACAAGCAGTTGTAGACATGTCTGTTTTGCGCAAAATACCCTTTTTGCGCAAGATCCTTATGCCTCTCTGGGACAGGCGTAAGGATCTTGTGCGAAAAGAGGTTTTTGCACAAAACGGCCATGGCCACACTGCTTGTTTTTGCTCAAAAACCCCTTGCGCAAAAATGGACCGAAAGAGATTATGTGAATGAAGCGCGAGAAAATGCTAATCCGCGCTTCATTTGCATTGCCTTTTTTTTGGCAAAACTCATAGTGTAGCCGTAGCCACAGTGTGGAGTTGAGAGGAGAATGTTTCCCATAGTTTATGCAGAAGGGACTTTTCCCACCATGTCTGTCTCACATGACAGGCTCTGAGTATGCTCAGCCCTTTCCAGATTAAACACGTCCCATACTGGGCAGCACTGGCAGGTCCAGCGCCTTGAACTGCTCGCCAACCACTCATCTCTTTAGGGGTTTAAACAGTCCCCTCTTGCAGTGCAAGAACTCAGGTGGTGAAAACTGACCTAGCTCTAGAGGTTCATCCTCTCTAGGGCGGCACCCTCGGTACCTCGCTGGTGCCAAACCAGAGAATATGTTGGACCATGGGAGGTCAATATTGTGTAGCAGCATTACCAATACTTCCACTGCTCACTGGGCTTGTAGGAGACATTTAGGGGTAAATTAGAGCTAGAGAACAGCACAGAACAGAGAGCCAGGACTGGTGGTTGTAAACAAATTTTATGAGACTGTGGGAAACTTGACCACACCCATGACAAGTGGACATCCAGCTAAGTAAAACCATGCTGGACGATGGATGTGGCTGGACCAGAGTGCCGGACTAGAGAGGTTCAACTTGTACTGACTTCCATGGAGCGAGGCAGGTTTACTTTTCCTCTTGTGTCTGTTGTTTCACTGTGCAAGAGAGGCTGCTCTGACTGTGGTTTTTACCTCCAGGGGCTATTTGTATGCTGGGTTGGAGTTCGGTGCAGAATGTTACTGTGGACACAAAATCCAGGCCTTAAATGTGAGTGAGTCCGAATGTAACATGGAGTGCAAGGGAGAGAAGAGCAACATCTGTGGAGGTGTGAACCGTCTCTCCATTTACCGGTTGGAGCTGGCCCAGGAGTCTGCAAGGAGATGTAAGTAATAACCACGCTGCTGTTGGAAATTGAAGTAGTTCATGTAAATGGACTGGAAGGTGCAACATGGAAACAGGGAAAGGGCTTGGCTGGAAACATTTGCATTTCTCAGAGCTGTGTACCCCCCCTCTTTGGGGGTGAAATGCACGCCTTGGGCTGGCATAGTGAGTGGCCCTTTGCACTAGGCTGCATTTCATCCCGGGTGACCCCGTCAGCTGGAACACTGCGCTCTCCTGGTCTCATGCTGGCGCCTGTAGCCCAAAGCGAGCAGGCTGGGCATCCAATGCACCTCACTGTTTTGGGAGCTTGCCTTGGCTTGGGTTCTGATGCTTCCCTGCAATGTTCAGAGGCATCAGACCTCCTGAGCAGTGAAGGGCTCAGCTCTCCAGCAAGAGCTTCAGCACCTCTTGCGGGGAGGATTTAAGTGAAGAGAGGGCAGCTCTTGAGGGGCAGACCAGGCCTAGGGTGGGCTGGGCTGCTCTTTTAACTGGGATTGTTTTCAGAGAAATTGCTGGCCATGTTACAACTGGGGTTTATTTGGGGGTGAGTGGGGCCAACAGCCACCATGGACTCCCAGACAAGATGTGAGGGGCTCCAGCTCTGTTCCTGGAAGGGGTGGTGCCTTGGGTGGAAGGGGTGGGGCCGGTGCCAGCCTGCCCTCAGTGCGATCTGTAGCACAGCATGCCCCCCCTCTGGCCCTCAGAGCTGCACATCGTGTGCAGCGGGGCTTTGTGGTGGCAATTTAAAGGGCCTGTGACTCTGGCCACTGCTGCTGACTTTGAATGGCCGGGGTCCAGGACAACTGCCCCCTTTGTCCTCACTCCCGTCTGAGGGCCTGTTGTGGGAAGGCCTGTTGCGGGAAGTGTGGCGCACATTATGCCCTCTAGGTGGCCATACGAGCCCCCATAATCCTTTGTGAAACAGGGGACGCCATCTCTTGCAATTAGAGTGAACTGTGACCGGGCAATGTCCATGCCTAGCTTGGCTTTAGGCTCAGCACCTCTAGTTCCTGTGGGGCACAATACAGTAACTGTAGGGCTACTTCAGGCAGCCATTCTGTATCCTCCTGCTCTCAAGAAAGGAAAACTTTACATTCTTCCCATGAACTGTGCCTGGCCTCTTTCACTTTTCCACGCTTTGCCTCCCCCCACATTCCTTGTACGAGTGATGAGCAACATTCAGTCCTAAATGAGGGAACAGAGGAGAGGGATTTGATTATGAACCAGGGCACTGTGTAACCAGGCCTGCCATTGGGAGGGGAAGGGCAAAGGGGGCAGTTGTCCTGGGCTCCTGGCTGCTACTGCAGCAATGGCAGCAGCCCGAACTCCTAGCCCTTTAACTTGCCATGGAACATGATGCGGTTGCCTAGGGACTGGCATCCTGTGCTCCCAGCAGTGCTCCAGGCTGGGCTGGCCCAGGCTCCACCCTTCCACCTGAGGCCCTGCCCCCTTCTGGGGTCATGGAGTCAGACCCCCCACCCCCAGATCCAACCTTGCCAAGGACCCCCTGGTAACCACAGGCCCACCTTGACAAAAATAAATGGCAAGGCCAGAGACAATCATGGCACATCGCTGCTGGGGGCTGTAGTAATTTATGAGGGGGAATTATTCAGAAGGTGGCTGCTGCATCTGGAGCAAGACAGGAAAGGGAAAAATTCAATACTGAATCCATTACCCTTCTCCATCCCCTTCAACGCTAAATCCAGCTATCAGAAAATCCTAGTCCCTGTGCCTAGCTGAGATGAACGACTGTCTGACAGCTGGAAAAGAGATGGTGGAATTCACTCACCTGTTCAGAAATGAGTCTCTGCCTCTCACTGCCTTTCCTCCAGCCCCCCCTTAATCTTCTGGGCCAGTGCACCAAGGTTATGTTCATGGCACTGACACTCCGAGGTGACCTCAGGCAAATATCTTAAACTCTGCTTCCCATCAGTAAACTAGGATTAATTATATTTACCTTCCTTTGTAAAGTGCTTGGAGACCCACGGAGGAAGAGCGCCATAGAAGAGTAAAGCGTTGTTATTCTCCTGTATCGTTCAGGAGTCTGGAAAGGGTGATGGATTGAGCAAGTCACCACTGGTTGTCACTCTTCATGAAGAGAAATAAGGAGGTGCCCGATTCTGAGCCCTGTTGTGCCAGAGTAACTTGTGTGGAGTCATTCTGGATTTAATATGACGCGAAGTCAAAATCTGGACATCCGGCCTTTAATTCCTCCTCATCCTGCAAGAAGGGAGAAACTTTTGGATTAGGAATGTCATGTTCCATTTGTCCTGTAGAAATGATGCCCACGGAGGTGTGGGTGGATATCAGAATCAAACATGGGCACTTGTTATTTCTCTAGGAGATGAAGAATATACACAGACTCCAGAAAGGAGTGAGTGGACTTCCATTCCACTCTACTCCTAACAAATGCTTGCTCCCTCTCTCTTAATGGCACTCCTTTGGCTTAACGTTAAGTTACACAATAATTACCCCCCGCCCCGTTCTCAGCCTTTCTTCTGACACTCTGTGGCGGAAACTGCCAAGAATGGGGTTGTTGTGATGGTAAAGTGTGCAGTAGCCGTCAAATTACTCCAACTGGGGTCTTGCCACAATCATTTTAATAAGGATTGATTGACTCCACTGGCATAATTTAGCAACAAATAACGGAAAGAAGAAAACTCGAGGCCAAGCACTTTCTGTGATGAACTACATGCCAGATTTTTTTTCTTGAAATGAACCTTTACAAAGATACAAAGGCTGTACGTGGCTCACATGTAGATCCAGGCACTGGGAAACCCTGGGGTTTGGACTACAGGTGAACAAGATACTATGTTAATAGCAAGTACCATGGGGCAGTTGTAGAAGCAGCAATCAGAGGATAATGATACTTTGGTCTCATTTTGGGTATTCGAGTTAATATGCAGGTCTGGAGGGGACATTGGTGGCCTGTGATATAGACAAGGTTAGCTGAGGTTATCTTGGTCTTGAGCTCCCTTTTGGTCTGAGCTCCAGGATTATATGAGAGGAGGAAAGGGTCATGATTTTAGCACAAGCGTGAAATGATCTTTAATGCATCTTATGCCAGGCAGCCAATTGTTGCAGAGACTTCAGAGCCATCCTTCCCCAGATACAGAATACACAGCTGCCTAGGTCACCTGAAAATGTCGGGCACCACTGGGTCTTAATGTCCACCCATCCGCCTTTTCCTATCCTGTAAAAAAATAACAAATAGTCTTGCAGCACCTTAGAGACTAAAAAACATGTAGCTGGTATCTTGAGCTTTCGTGGGAACAACCCCCTTCTTCAGATGAATGGAGTAAAAAAAAGTACAGATACAAGAATAAATAGAGAATGGGGGGGAAGCAAGGGGAAAAAATTGTGAATTAGAGTGTTCAAGTTACAAGAAGTTGATGGAGAAAGTGCAAATTGTTCTTAAGTACTCATTGTTAGTTGGTTAAGTCATTAGGATGTGGATCAAAAAGGTATGAATAAAGACATTACCTGGTTAGCACACTACCTTCCACATCCTGATGACTTAACCAGCTAACAATGGGTACTTAAGAACAATTTGCACCTTCTCTATCAGCTTCTTATAATTTGAACACTCTAATTCATGATTTTTTCCCTTGCTTCCCCCCATCTATCCCCTATTTGTTCTTGGATCTGGACTTTTTATACTCTATTCATCTGAAGAAGTGGGTTGTACCCACAAAAGCTCATGATACTATCTACATATTTTGGTAGTCTCTAAGGTGCTGCTAGACTATTCGTTACGTTTTTCTTCAGATGAAACATTCTTCTTCCTATCCCTGTTCTGTGACTCTGCTTCCTCCAGAGAGGAACTATTTAACTTACAAGGGAAAAAGCCTGCCAGACCCATTAGAACACCGAGCCTGTGAATGAGCCTTGCAAGTGGTGATGAAGCCATTTTACAGGCATGTGCTAAGCCCAGTTTCTGAATTTACTGTGTGAGTCCACAGGAGCTCCGTTTAAGATTTGCTTAAAAAATATTTCATTGGTGTGCCGCTGAAGATTATAAAATCACATCTCCAAAAAATCGTTATCACCCCGACTGCTGTTGGGCACAGGGGCACCAGTTTAATAGAACTACACAGGACCCCATGCAGCCTAAGGACAGCCCTGCGAGACATGCTCAGGTCAGCAGCAGAGACGGTCCAGTGCCTAACGCCCTGCACTAGCTTACCTCTCATTGGGCTTTCAGGCAAGGCTTCATTTTTCCCCAGCTGGCTCCTTCTTCTCAGTGGCTAAGTAGTCATGCCTGCCTACGGCAACATTTTTGGGGTGACAGTGATGTTGTTACCACAAGGATGCTATGGGATGGAGAATAAGAGGGGAAGTATCCATAAGACAATCTCGGTATTGAAACGTGGCACGATTCTGAGCCAGTGAAAATATGGGGGAACACCTGCATGATCCAGTGACGCACACTTGGCTTGTTTTGGTGCGTCCCAAACTGATTGTCAACAGCTAAGTCCGCAGCAAGCTTGAGCTTGTTTGGGTCTTCTGTTGGGAGCAGTGAAATGCTCTCCATTAAAATTGCAGCATTGGCACATCCTCTTGGCAACTGTCCTGAGGCGTTAACGCTGTTGCAAATCTATAGGACACTTATAATCAAAGGGCCTTTTTCTTGCAGTGAGCTGGCATTAGCATTTGCCAGAAGCAGGCGTGTGGAAAGCGAGCATCTTGGAAGCTTAGCTCTTATAGAAGATGTGTTATTAATTTACAGTGGAAGGTGTGTCGGCATGGACCTGTCAGATGCCATTAACCTTAATGCGGAGATACAGATATCAGGGTTCTTTCCCGTATTACAGGAGAGCTGAGAAATGGACTGTCTGAATCACATTGCTTACTGACAGTACTTTCATAATTAAGCAAGCACCAGCTATGCAGTGAGCCTGACTAATTAGTTCATTCCTGCCAGGCAGACCAAAGTCTTCCTGAGTGATTGCTTGGTAAATCTGCCAAATTATTTGAATTTCTTCTGATTGAAAACAGAGGCTTAATAGCTCTTGTTTGGGGCGGACAGTGCCTGGCTGGAATGTGAGCCGCATGGAGCCTACAGATCTTAAATGGCTTGCCTCTGCAGCTCAGACTGGTTTAGCAACAAAAAAGAACAGACAATGGACTCCACTTGGATGTGAGTAGGCCTTACTGTCTGACATGGCTCAAGTTGTTTTGCTATTTACTTCTTGTGTTATTGTAGTATCTAGTTGCCTGAGGCATTGGCCAGCAGAGCCAATCATAGGGGCAGGCGAGCTGGGCGGTTGCCCGGGGCCTCCATTTTCAAGGGGCCACCGACAGAGCCGGTGTTAGGGGTGGGCTGTGACCACATTTTGGCCCGACCTCCTGAATCCTTCCCCCAGGTTTCCCTGGTTACTCCCTGACCTTTTTTTTTTTTTTTTCTTTCTCAACAAAATTTTCCTGGCATTTTTTGTTTGTTTGTTTTTGCTTGACAAATTTTTGTTTGGTATTTTTTTTAAACCATCTGGCAACCCTACAGGCGAGCCGGGAGGTCGCTCGGGGCTGCCAATTGGTTAGGACTGGCCCTGTTGGCCAGGACCCCATTGTGCTAGGCTAGGCGCTGCACAAACACAGCACACACAGAGCCAGCTGTAAAGAACTTCCCATCCGAACGAGCAACAAGAGACAGCAGATGGAAACAGACGGATATGTAAGGAAAGAGACAACACGGGTCAGCATGATAGGCAGTGGTCACAGAAATGTCTTATAGCACTTTCCATCAGGGGATAGCCTGGCAAATACTACTGAGTGACATCTCCTCAGCCCCCTCAGTAAGGTAACACAAAATTATCATCCCCATTTTGCCAGTGGGGAAACTGAGATATGGAGAGCAAAAGTGACTCGCTCCTGGGGAAGCCTGCAGCAGGTCTGGGAAATAAAAACGTTGTTTCCTGGGGGTCTCAGACCAGTGCTCGAGATCTCAAGAGCAGTTTGTAGTGTGCTGATCAGGTGACCACTGAGGTCATATTAAACAACTAAAGTACGATCTTCATGGGAGGTTATCATGGATTTTGTGGGTTTGTTTTAATCATAAGAATCTTGCCAGCTCCTTTCAGGTTGATCTGCTCCCTAGGTGTTTTATTCAGATGTTATTTCCTAGCTTATAAAGCCCGAAGGAACCACTGTCATCATCCCAGTGTCACACAGCCCCTGAGCTAATTCCCCTTTGCCTGAGAACAGATCTTTTAGAAAAAATGGCCCATCTTTTTTTTAAACTTGCTGTTTGGGACGTTGCTCCCCCGGAGCCACATTTCTAGTCAGAGGGTGCCTGCCGTACAAATGCTCCAGCAGCATAGCTGCGGTTGTGCTGCAGTCATGTTGTCGTTTGACACTTCCTACACCCACTGAAGGTGTTTTCCTCCAAGAGGCTGATGGAAGAAGTTAGAGGGAGGGTGAGGCTGACCTCGCTGCAATGCTCAGGGAGTGAAAACTGCCATGGCTCTGCACAGTATGGCTGGGTGGACTTGTGTTTTAGCTGTATAGACCAGGATTAAATGTGTCTCATTTCAACTTTCAGCTCTGAGAAATTATTACACCTTAGTCTGCTAGAGAGAGGGGCCCTCTATTATCAAATTTCTGTTCCCCACCTAGACACTTAGCCCTGGTCTACACTAAGGAGTTATTTTGAAATAACCTCCCTTATTTCAAAATAGTAAGGGCAGCATCCATACTACCAAGCCCGCTATTTCAAAATAACGGGCTGGTTATTTTGGAATCTGTACTTCTGCTTTCCTCAGGGGAATAATAGTTATTTCAAAATATTTATTTCAAAATAGCGGTAGTGTGGACTCTCCACTGCTGGTATTTCAAAATAACTACTCCCCAGCTCAATACAAAGTAATTACTCCCCGGTTCTTCCTGCAGCTCTAAGTTGAGGTAGTGCATCCACATTAATGGAGCCTGCCTCAGACTAATTTCAAGGCTTCCCCATAGTAGGGACACGCTATTTCTATTTTGTTATTTTGAGAGTTATTATTTCAAATTTAGTTGTTTCAAAATAATTTCCTAGTGTAGACATGCCCTTGTAGATGGTGAACAGGTTACTCCTTAATCTTCCCTGTTGTAAACTAAATAGATTGAGTGGCTTGAGTCAGTCACTATAAGGCAGGTTTTCCAATCCTTTAATCATTCTTGTGGCTGTTCTCTGAACCCTTCCCGACATGTCAATGTCCTTCTTGAACTATGATCGCCAGAACAGGATGCAGTATTCCAGCAGCAGGAGTATCAGTGTCAGTTACAGGAGTAATACAATCTCCTCACTGCCACTCCACATTCACATTAACCCTTTTGGCTGCAGGGTCACCTTGGGAGCTCATTTTCAGCTGAGTATCCACTGTGACCCTCATGTCCTTTTCAGAATCACTGTTCCCCAAAATAGAGTCCCCCCACATTCAAGTGCAACCTGAATTCATAGTTCCTAGATGTATGACTTCACATTTAGCTGTAAATGCATTTCATTTGCTTGTGACCAGTTTACCAGGCAATCTAGATCACTATGTATCAGTGACCCACCTTCTTCCTTGTGTATCACTTTCCCCAATCTTTGTGTCCTCTGCAAACTTGATCAGTGATGATTTTCTGTTTTCATTCACAGCATGGGTAACAATGTGAAATAGCCTGGGGCCAAGACCACAGGGCCCCCGGAGATACTTCTGGTCAACAGAGTAACACTTTGAGGCCTATCGTTTAGCCAGTTTTTAATCCATTTGACATGTGCCAGGTTTATTTTGTAAAGTTCTAGTTTCTTAATTAAAACATCACATGGCACCGAGTCAAATGTCTTACAGAAGTCTAAGTATATTCCATCCACAGCTTTATGGCCAAATGTGTAATCTCATCAAGAAAGAATCCAAGTTAGTTTGACAAGATCTATTTTCCATAAATGCATCTTGATTGGCATTAATTACAGTACTCTCCTTTAATTCTGTTTTAGCCAATCCCATACCAGCCATTCCATTAGTTTGTCTGGGAGCTATGTCAGACTGATCAGCCTATAATTAGCCAGGTCAGCCTGTTTATCCTTTTGAAATATTGGCACACCAATAGCTTTCTTCCAGGATTCTGGAACTTCCCCAGCTAAGACTTATCAAAACAACACTGATTATTCAAACAGCACTTTGGTGATCTTGTCTAAAACTTACTGGATGAAAGTTGGATGTTTAATTTCAGTAGCTGCAGCTGATTATTGTCTTTAGCTCCTGGCAGAAGGTTAAGTATTTCATCATCATCTGATATGCCTGCATCATCTGCTCTTTTCCCAGTGACAGAGCAGAAATGTTTATTGAACACGGCAGCCTTTTCTACATTATTACTTCTAGTCGAGATTGGTGTGTCCCTTTGAATAATCCAAGAACCTATGTGAACATCCGTCAGTTCAGCAAACCTGAAGTGGAGCTTTGAAAAAGTTTGCACTTACCTCTCTAAGACCACCTGTTGTTAATAAATAGGGTTGGACTAAAATGTGAGGATGCCCAGGCAGTGAATCCAGCTGATTGCTGTCTCTAAGGATCCAACTCAGCAGGTTGCTTTGATGAGCAGATCTTCTGCTGCTCCAGTCCCTTGAGGAGAGCAATTCTTAACTTAAGGAAAACATAAGAACAGCTATCCTGGGTCAGACCAAAGGTCCATCTAGCCCACCATCCTGTCTTCTGACAGTGGCCAATGCCAGGTGGAAAACGTTGCAGTCTTCACCAATCAGAGACCCATCTGGTCTCTGTTCTGAATCAACAGCTTTCTCTTGACAGCCCTGTTGGCCTTTGCTCATTGGCCTTGGAGAGTGAATCTAGCTTCACTTCTACTGCAGTGGAATGTGGTAGCATTTCCAGTAGTTTATGAGCATTTATAACATGGATGGGGAGAACCACATGAAATGGGGACTGTCCATTTGTGGGGAGCCCTGGAAATCTCTTTTGCTCATTGTGCAACAAATTCCCCACACGTGAATGGTGAAATTTGGATGAACAAGGATCGCCTGCCTCCCTGAATATATCTGTGGGAAGAGACAGAATCTGAAGCACTTCTTTCTCCACTGTCCCAGGCACAGTGTGCTCGGTATCCCAGGAGAGGATAAAAATAGAGATAGACTTTGCTCCTGGGCTTTCACTCCTGTTTTGTAATGGAAGCAACCAGCAAAATGTAGCAACACGAGTCTCACTGGAAAAGGCCCCTCTCATAGAAGGAACAAAGCTCATTCCACACAAATTGCTTTTGCCCTTGTTTCCTGGCTGCTCGAAATGACTCATTCAAATGCCATTAGCAAATCTAGCTTCACAGCCATTAGGCAACGGCAGATCGTTATCATAATAGGACACAGCAAATGCTCTCCGGACGCACAGAATATGAGGGGTTTGTAGGGGCGGGGATGCAGATGGAAGAGGATGTGTAGAATTGATCCCTGTCTGTGGGCTGCCAGGGAATGGCAAAGCAAATGCTGCTGATACATGGAACCCTTCCGTGAAAAATGTGGCTCTGTCACTTTTTCCGGACTTTGTTTCCCCACTTTTCAAGGGGGATAATTCTGTCTATCTTCCAGGTAGGACAGTCCCCTCATTCACAAGGCTATAAAATGCTTTGAGTATCCACAGACAGGAAATCTGGTCTTGTGGTTAAGAGACAACCTGGGATTCAAAGTTTAGTCCTGGGCTCTGCTACAGACTCCTTTTGTGTCCTTGGACAAGTTGCTTCATCTATGTGTGTTTCAGTGCTCCACCTGTAACGTGGGGGTGATATAACTTCCTTCATTTATCCTGTCTGTTTAGATTGTAAGTCCTTTGGGAGACTCTCGTTCCTGATGGGTATTGACAGAGCTGAGCTCATTGGGATCTCAGAGTTATTGGAAGAGCAGTGAGGAATGAGATGAAAGGTGCTATGAAATGCTGTGACGTGAAAGGCTAGTTCTGCACTTTACCACCCCGTCTTGACAATGGACAGTAATCTCTCTCTGACAGAATGTTCTCTGTGTCCTTTACAACATCGCGCCAGCAGTCTCCAATGTATCAGCCCCCCATCTTTGGGAAGGAAAGATGACCCGAGTGGCCATACATCAGTAACTTGACTAACAAGGCTGGCCTATGAGATTCTGGAGGGATGTGAAATCCTGGTGAGCTCCCTTCAGAGGGTGGTTTAGACGTCAGGAAAAATAAATGCTCATGAAAGAGCAAAGTCTGGATGTGGCTCTGGAGAGACGTTGTTGCTGATTCAGGAAAGCAGGCAAAAGCCTCCGAGGGAGGCTAGGTTCAGCGGCTTGAAAATAGAGCTGACAGCTGAACCCATCACCATGCAATAAATGTCTGGCTTCTCTAGCCGGCAGGGACACCATGGGCCAGAGCAGCTAAGGCAGTTGCAGGACATGCTCGCATTGGGAGCAGGCAGGAATGAGGGGTGGCGAGCAATGTTCCATCTAATTTTTTTCCCCTCATGCGCAGAATACATTTTGTTCTGTGCACTGAGGCATGTGCAGATGTGCACCACCAGAAGAAACACAGGCTGCCAGTTGTGGGCACTGTGGGCTCTCTGCTAATCAGGCCGCATTTGAATCTCTCCTTGGTGGCTGCCCAAGTGCTTAGCTCACAGGGATCACTGGGGGCGAGGTTCCTGCAGGAGAGTTGAGTGCTATTGGTACAGTGGTGACACTCTCTGTCTTCTCTAAGGTGCCTGCCACCAAGGGAGCTGAACACTCAGTAGCAGGCAGAAACACAGGCTTTGTGGGGGATTTCTGTGTCCTGTTATGGTGCAGTTCCTTGCCCTATCAGTCAGCAGTGCAGGTAGCCTGTATTAAATCAGAACCTGGCTAGCACCAGGAATGTTTACTCTGCTCATCAGTAACGATATGGAGTCTTAGTCTTCCCACCTGGTCTGATGATTAGCACACCTGTTGTGTCCTTCCTGATGCTTCTCTCTGGGCCAGGGACTGCACCTTTGTTTATTTGGTGCAATAAGACCCTGATGTTTTTACTGGGCCTCTAAGGCACCTACCCTAAAAAACAATAATCACGATCAATAGGAAGAGCGGGCTTTGTAATTTGCAAGTGATGCTGCACTGGAACACTTGGAGACTTCCCTTCTGGTTCTGTATGTCACACCCAGGTACTGTGCTTCTTTGGGATCTAGACATGACATGGAACTGGCAGATGATGAGAATAAAATGATGGTCACTAAACAAGCCAGCTGTTTGGTTCATGGGCAACTAGACCCTTTCTGTTCAATGAGCACACATCGGGCACATCTTGCAGATCAATGCCCTCTTTCCCTGTCAATGTTGTTTAACGGAGAGGAAATGTGTTTAATAAATCAAGCAAGATCCATTTTTTTAATATCACAAAAGTTTCGTCTCCTGTGGTTTTGTGGATGAGGACTGGTTATGACCGGGATTTCCTGAGGTGGAAGGTTTTATAGTGGACTCAGAGATGGCGCATAAGCCCCACCTGTCTCATAATTAGCTAGTTACTTGCCACCTAGAGGAATGCATCTCCTGCCTTTGACCCAAATGTAGATGGCTCGCTTGTTTTTGGGGATAAGGTGGGCGTAGGATGAGCCCACTGGTGCCTCAAGAGGGAACCCCATTGTGAAAACTCACAGCAATCTCCCAAGAGGAGAGTCATGCTGACTCCACAAAGAGCTATGGCAGTTTGCAGTTAAGTCCCAGCTTTTTTCTGACATCTGAGTTGGGCGGGGACAGTCGAGCTTGGGTAGAGGCAGCAGAAAAAAACTGGTCAGAAACCAGGAGGGAAGGTTCTGGAGGCATAACAGCTGCTTGGTTTGGTTTGATATTGTTTGTTAGGTGCTAACAGGCTGTTACAGAAATGCCATCAACTTGAAACTCCTATTTCCTGTGGGTGTAGTGGGGAGAGGAGGGGAGGGGACGGATGCCCTGCATGGGCCCCTGGACAAGGTGGGGGAGTGGCTCTGTGCTCCTAGAAGGGGTGGGTTGGGAATGGGGGCAGCCAGTCCTCTGAGCCACATAGAACATGCCATGCCACTCCCCAGCCCTCCGCGTGGCACTCCAGTAGTGATTTAAAGGGCCCCGGGTATTCAGCTGCTATGGCTGCTGCTGTAGAATTGCAGCAATTAGAAGCCCTGAGTCCCTTTCAGTCACCGGACCCAGGAACAACAGCCCCCTTTGCCCTCCTCCCTCCCCTGTGGGCAAGCCTGGGGGTAGCTATCTCCGGTGATCAGCGATGGTGGCAATTTTATTCCTGAAGCAGGGCCTAAATAATCCAGTGACTTGAGCAGAGTTGTCCAGAAAATCAGTGGCAGACACAAGGTTTGGGAGTCTCGCCTTCCAGACCTGCTCTAAACATCAGACTTTGTCCAAAATACAGAGTTTTTTTAAGGGAGAACTCCCCATAAATTCACCGATGCATGTTCCTGTCACAAGGTGACTTGGGCTATATCTAGACTACAAAGATAAATGGGAAAAAGAATTGCAATTTGCGGTACACAATTTTTTTCTGATTTACTTCCCAAAGAGGCTATTCTGAAATTTGGCTGGTCTGCCTGGGGCCAAATTTTGGAAAAACACCCTGTTTTGGAACATCCCTTCTTTCTTGTAAAACGAGGGTTACAGAGATGCCGACAAAACACATCCGCTTTTCCGACTTTTTTCGGAAAAGCGGATGCGTTCCTGGAAAAGCTCTGCAGTCTAGATGTACCCTTGGGCAGATCAGTTCTGCTGGCTGGAAAACCCATAACCTCCCATCAAGGGTCAAGGTAATAATGACCCACTTTGCATAAATGGAGCCAGGATTGTGAATGGAATGTGTGTAACCTGGTTAAGTGATTTGAACAGGCAGATTAACTGTAACTTAGCCAAAGAGGGGGAAAAGGGAGAGACAGAAAAGCAAAGGCATCTCTGAATGCAAAGTGTTTCTTTAATGAATCAGAAATAGGTTTTTGATCTCTCTCTGACTTTTTAAGGCTTTTGTGAGTCTTGCCTGTAATTTCGTATTCATTGTATTCAGCCTCCCTTCAGCCTTAAGCCCCTAGACTTGTGGGGCTCATTAGCAGGTACTTAAATGTCAAAGGGAGAGGGAGAGAGAGAGAGAATCTGTCCATTCAGGTGAATGATCATTTACAGTGATTCTGGATGTGTCTAAGGTCTCCCACAGGAATGGCTTGGGTTTTTGCCAGCTTGTCCCACAGGAAAGCCGGGAGAAATCAAATTAGAGAAATGCAAATGAACACTCACAAATTGTTCCTGGCACTGGGATTACTTTGAGAAGGCCAGAAGGGAGTGGAGTAGCTGCCAGCGTACTCTAGGAAGCTAATACTCCTTGCTGCAAAACCATTGTGGGTACAGACCTACAGCATGTTCCCATTCAAAAGCCAGTATTAATCAACAGGTTTATGCAGCCATGTACCAGGGATGGTTTAATTTTCTGGGTGCGGCATCTTGATATTTCCAAAGCATAATCCATTTTGTTCTGAGAGCTGCAGCAGCCTGTGACGGTGAGACGCATGCACTGTGCTCACTCGGTTTCTCTCCCTTCCGTTTGTTTACTCACTGAGTTTTTCCTTAATCCAAACTGGTAGCCACTTTAGTTGGAAGTGAAAGTGCATGAATAATGGATTTTCCAGCAACAATTTGTACAAGGGATGGGGGAAGGGCGGGGGAGTGCTGAGAGCCACTGAACCAAACTCTAAGTCAATGTTCACCAATCAGTAGATCAGGATCTATTGGCAGATCTTGGAGCCTCTGACAGGGGATCCTGACGTGTTTGGCCAGGAGGCTATCAAGTGTTGGCCTCTCTCTCCACCCCCCCATTAGGGTTGCCAGATGACTGAAACAAAATACAGAACACCCCAAAAAACACCGGAAAAATTCTGTTGTGAAAAAAAGGGGGAGACCAAAGTTGTTAAGAAAGAAAAGGACTCCAAAGACTTATTAAGCAAAAAAAACAAAAACAAAAAACCAGCATTAAAACAGCATGTCCCCTTTAAGAGTGAGTGCAGGGATAGGAACAGGGGAACGGTTGAGCACTAAGGCCCAGGGGAGTCATTGCTTCTCCTTGGTCTTTTTTGCTGGCAGCCATTTTGTGCCGGCAGCCTTGCGGAACCAGGTAAGCATGGGGCCTGGGGTCAGGGGGCTGGGGGTTTTGGGAGCCAGGGAGATGAGGGGTGGGGAGAGGCCGGGCGCTGAGTGTTTGTAGGGTTGCCAGGTGCCCAGCATTTTCGCCTCCTCGCCGGAGAAAAAAAATCAGAAAACACTTAGACATCTTAGGTGTCCAGTATTCTCTGAATTTTTTTACCGGACAGGAGGCGAAAATACCGGGCTGTCTGGGTGAATACCGGACACCTGGCAACCCTATGCTGCTCCTGCCCTCTGCCTTGGAACTGCACCTCAGGAGCCCCCTGCTGCTATATCCATTTCCGTATAGTAGGGGGCACAACAGGACTGAGGATGGAGGTAGGATTGCCAGGTGTCTGGTTTTCATTCAGACTGTCCATTATTCAGGTCCCCTGTCCAGTAAAAAAATAGAAAATACCAGACGTGAAATGTCCGGTATTTCCTGTTTCCAATTTTCCCCTGCCATGTCTGACGGGGGTGGGGGATTGAGGAGTGTGGGGCCATTTAAAGGCACAGCACCCCTTTTTTATTTTATTTTTTGCTCAATAACTTTGGTCTCCCCCCCGCTTTTTTTTTTTGCTCAACAGAATTTTGTCCTGGTGGGGTTTTTTTTGGGGGGGAGGGGCGGGTGTTCAGTATTTGTTGTTAAACCATCTGGCAAGCCTAGATGGAGGGAGCTGTCTGGCTGCTGCTCCTATGTCTGAACATGCTCAACATATTTAAAGGGGCAACGCACATCTCAGTCATTCACTACACATTTTGTGTTTCTCTGTCTCTGTCTCTCTCACACACACACTGTCTGTCTGTCACATTCACCAGCACATACTTGTATTGTTCTAGTTACTTCTTTTACTTCTTTCCAAGTGTTATTTGCACCGCAAGTCCCTGCCCCAGCCTGGTGAAAGTGAGGGAAGAAAGAAGGAATGGAGTGAGCAGGGGTAGGGCTTCGGAGAAGTGGTGGAGCAGGAGTGGGGGCTAGAGAAGAGGCAGGGAAGGGGGTGGGGTAAGAGTGTTTGTATTCCAGGTAGATGCTGGATTGGTCTTAAATTCAAAAAGTGATCTTGTGCTAAAAAGGTTGGAAACCCCTGGGGTGCGTCTAGACTGGCAAGTTTTTGCGCAAAAGCGGCCGCTTTTGCGCAAAAACTTGCCAGCTGTCTACACTGGCCACTTGAATTTTGCACTGACTTTGTAATGTACAAAATCAGTGCTTCTTGTGCAAATACTCACGCTCCCGCTCGGGAAAAAGCCCTCTTGCGCAAGAATACTTGCGCAAGAGGGCCAGTCTTCTGAGTAAGAACTGTTTTGTGCAAAAAAGCCCGATGGCGAAAATGGCGATCGGGGCTTTCTTGCGCAAAATCGCATCTAGACTGGCCACGGATTCTTTTGCGCAAAAGCACTTTTTGCGCAAAGGCACCCATGCCAATCTAGACGCTCTTTTCCGCAAATGCTTTTAACGGAAAAACTTTTCCGTTAAAAGCATTTGCGAAAATCATGCCAGTCTAGACGCAGCCCTGGTGTGTATGATGGAAGCTACTTCAAATCCAAGCATGCAACCATACTCCCAGTGCTGCTAGGTGCAGCACCTATGATTTTTTTGGTTCACTGGTAATTCCAAAAACAGGAGAGAAAAATCACTTCAGGCCAAACCAAAATTGCATTTTTATTTTTTGACAAATGAGAAAAATGGGGAAATTTCTTTTAGAGTGGAATGAAATGCTTTACAGCAAAATTGAAAAGGCTTTTGAATTTGTTAAAATAAACAAAGGACATTGCTAAACTGAAAATCATTTCACATGGAAAAATCAGACTTTCATTTTGAAAATGTTGAAAGGAAATGAAACAGTTTTTCCAGAATTTATTTTGGTAGGGTTTTTTCTTCTGATTGAAACAATTTGGCAAAATTGACATGAATTCACAAAATGTTCAATGGCACAGAATCTGTATTTCTCATTGAAAAAAAAATTGGTTGAAAAATTTTGCCCAGCCCTACTTTGAAGCTGGGTGGTTGGTTTTTGTATGTGCAAAATTCATAACACACAATATCTGAGACATCAGAGTCATTTTCTCTGCCACATATAAGTCCGTACTGGAGTAAGTAAGGGTATGTCTAGATTACATGCCTCTGCCAACAGAGGCATGTAAAATAGGCTACCCAACATAGTCAATGAAGCCGGGATTTAAATATCCCCTGGCTTCATTAAAATAAAAATGGCCGCCACGCTATGCTGGCTCAGCTGATCGTTGGCGCAGCACGTGAGTCAAGACGCGGATCGGTTGACAGGGGAAGCCTTTGTCAACTGCTCCCTTATGTCTTGTGGAACGAAGTTTATAGGAGCGATCGACAAAGGCTTCCCCTGTCGACCGATCCCGTCTTGACTTGTGCGCTGTGCCAACGATCAGCTGAGCCGGCACAGCGTGGTGGCGGTTTTTATTTTAATGAAGCGGGGGATATTTAAATCCAGGCTTCATTGACTATGTCGGGTAGCCTATTTTACATGCCTCTGTCGGCAGAGGCATGTAATCTAGACATACCCTAAGTTATCACTCTGGCTAGGTCTAGACTACAAGGTTTTGTCAGAAAAAGCTTTTTCCAATTCATTTGTCAGACGAGGCTTTTTCAACATTTGGCCCATCTAGACTGGGCCAAATGTTGGAGAAAAAAACCTCTTTCGGAAGACCCCTTCTTCCTCATGGAAGGAGGAATACAGGGGCTTCTGAAAGAGAGCGTTTGTACTTCCACAAAAAAAAGTGGAAGTGCAAATGCATTCCCTGGATGCGGTGGGGGGTTTTCGGGATACCTGCAGTATCCCGAAAAAACCCTATAGTCTGGACATAGCCTCAGTGGGCACTGTGGGCAAATGTTGACTTTTTAGGGGGTGACCATTGCAGATGTTTGTTCAAGAAGCGTATCAGAATAAACAGAACAGCCCGGCAGATGGCCCCTTTCTTAGCTGCAGAACACACTGGCCTTTCATGCCGGTCACTATAAAATGCACTTTGCTTATAACCCTCAGTTAAATGGAGCTGGTATTCTTTCAAAGATCAGTACAAATGGATTTTCTTATTGGGTTAGATTGTCATCGTGTTGCAGTTCAACCCAGAAAGCTAAGAACAGGAGGAGAGGAGTCCACGGCAAACATTAGTTGCCTAATGTATGTTTCCCCAGGAGACGATGGCCTTTGTTTAATTTCTTATCCAACCCCATACCCACAGTCCAATGCCAGAGCCCTTTCAGAGGATGTGTAATCATAAATATTCTTATTGTGTCATCACCTACTTCCTCCTCACCAGCGTTCCCTCTAATTTTTTCCATTATTGTGCAGAATAAATTTTGTTATGCACACTGAGGCATTTGTGGATTTGCACCACCAGTAGAAACACATACTGCCGGCTGTGGGTGCTCTGCTAATCAGCTGGGTGGTATTTTAATCTCTCTTGGGTGGCCACCTAAGTGCTCAGCTTACAGATTTCTTGCCACTTTCCAGCACTGGCGATGTCACTTTCAAAATCCCAGCAACCCAATACAGGGGACCCCTGACTTGCCACGCAATTTGTGCCTGGGGAAGCGTTGCAAGTCGGGGGTGTCATAACTTGAACCCTCATTGACGATAGGAGCTGTGCACCATCGTAAAAGTGGACCGAGGATGTAAGTCGGGGGTTTCCGGCCCCTTCCACACTTTCAGAAATAGTTGTAAGTGCGGGGGGTGGCAACTTGGACGGTCACAACTCGGGGATTTCCTGTAGCATTGTTTTCCTGATAGGGATATTAAAACACAAAGCACCAGAGAGGGTTAAACATGGCTAGCAAATGATGGAGAATGACAAGCACAGCTCTTAGGGAGAGAAAAGAAGGAACATCAGTCAAATATATTGAGTACCAACAGGAGGAACAGGGCCCTGCATGGAGGTGACATGGCTGTATGAGGGGAAGGCCTGTCTTCCTCCTCGCAATTTGCTGCTTGTCTTCTACTGAGGATGCTCACACAGACTGAGCATGCTCAGTACCACTGCTGATGCTGGCTGACCTCACTCTGTCCCATCCCTGCTATTGACTGACATAGTTCATCTCTGGCCTCAAGCCAGTCAGGTCGCAGATCTTCCAAAATTCATCCTGTCGTGGTGAAATGATAGAGGTCAGACACAAAGCGCCAGGCTAGCATGTGACTGCATGCCAGTGGGTGCACTCACACCATACCCACGGCTCACAACAGCTCGGAGACCATGGAGATATATCCTCCTCCTCCAGAATGGTATTCCAACTGGCAGCTGTAGTATTCAGAAGTCACCAGGGTGGTGTCCAGACGATTCTCCTGCCCCGTCAATGATGACAAATGTTCAGCTGTGTGCGTGAGTGCTCCTCCTGTGTGTTGTGCAAGTAAATACAGCGAACTCTGAGAGAGCCTCAAAGACCACAAAATCTGATAAAGATTGAAGGTGCCGGGGCTGGTTTATTGTCAAACTAAGTACAGCAATAGTTGTCAGTAGACTCTACCGAACCACTATCGAACCCCCTGAGAATGGTCCAGCTCAGTCAGTGGGAGGTTCCACTGCCCCTTAGGCCGAACAAAGACAACCCCTGTAAGACACAGCTTTAGACACAGGTACAAACAAGTTACGCCTCACTTCTGATGTGTCAGGTTGCCACTGTCTGACCTTATTTAGCTACCACTCATCACCCTGTACCTGGTGATTCAATCAAAACATCTCTATCCACCATGCTATCGTATTAAAACCTTTCCTGAACCTGGGTCAGTATGTGCCTATTATCTGTGGGGTGTGCATGGGTACCAAGATCCTTTTTAATGAGCTGGTATTACCATCCTTCTGGAATGTGCTTTCATCCTATGCCTGGTACTAGTTATTGTTTTACAGCTAGTACCTAGTACCAATTAGTGTTCTGCACCTGTGCCTATTACCAATTAGTGTTTCACACTATCAACCCTGTTCATGCCAAGTTCTGTGAGCGGGGGCCTGCCTCTTGCTGACAGCTTAGCTTTGCTTTATATTCACAAAGTCTTGACCATTATTGGCTGTGCCTCAGGTCTCACACCAGGCCTGTGATGAATGGGCTTATGTTTCAGGCCCTCATCTTACTACGGCAACCAAAGCAACGTCCTTTCTAGGCTGGCTGGAGAAAAGCACAGAGTGGAAGAGTAGGGGAGACTGGTGCCTAGAAGCTATGTTCCTTAATCAGGCTGCTCAGTACTCCCCTTGTATAGCAAGAGAAAATGAACAAGCTGCCTAGCATGACAGAGGATAAGGAATTAAACGGCAAAGAAAGTCTTTGGGGAGACAGATTCCCACTGAGTTTGTGTTGCTGTTTGTTTTCCAGCTAACCTCTCAGAATAAACACAAGTCAGTTGCATTTCAACTGGTGCATTTTTATTCAAGGCAGCAGAGAATGTTTTTCCTGGTAATTTTCTAGGCGCTTTGTCAGAGTACAGTGAATGGCATTCATTTAGGATTGGCTGCCGTGCTGTACCAGCAGCTTATTTAACTTAAAATTGATGTGAAAGTTGGACCGTCTTCTGAGAATAGGGGGAAGGGCCTTTGATAAATCCGCTGTAGTGGAGGGATGAGATTGCTCGAGGCGGTTGGAGCCTTTCGCCCTGGGTTTAGATCCTGGTGAATCAGCCGCTTGCCAGCCAGTGACTGTCCATTGCTCTGTTAGGGTATGTCTACACTACAGCACTATTTCGAATTAACTTAATTCAAAATAGTTAATTCGAATTAAGCTAATTCGAAATAACGTTTCTACACACAAAAACTATTTCGAAACAGCGTTTTGCTATTTCGAAATAGCACGTCCACACTGCATGGACCCTGAACTGAAGTTAAGGCTAGCCGGAACCAGTGCTGGCAGGGCATCAGGTTAGGACTTAGTGCGTGGTGCTGCTGCCTGAGGGTAAATGAGCTCCGTGCTTAAAGGGATCCTACCCCCACCCTGAACAGACAGTTCTCAGGGTTCCCTGCTTGCTTGTCTACCTCAATGAGGGACAGCAAAGCAGTCCTGTCTTGGAGTGCCCTGAGTGCCCACACTTGGGACACCACAGCACTCAGCCGCATGGAGCCAGAGCTGCCCCTGGGCACGCCAGTGCGTCTCGTGGGGTCATTGCCATCAGCCCGGCTGCACTTGCTGCAGGCTGCCAGCCGGGGGGTCCATTGTGGGGCTGTCAGGATCCAGGAGGCCCTGCGAGGGCGTCACCCCGCCCTTCCTCTAGAGCCTCCCGGTCCTCCCCACTGGGGGCTCGTGCCCCATTCCTCCCTCACGTCCTTCCGCTTACCCCTCCTAGCCCCCTTCCTGATGTCAAATAAAGAGGTATGTTCAAAAATAGAAACTGGGTTTATTGAACAAAACTGGGGGTGGAGGGATTAACCTCTGGGGAAACTGGGAAAAGGAGGTGGGGGGGGGGAAGAGAGAGGGTGGGAGAGGGGAGAGGAAAACCTGGGATGAGGGAGCTGGAAGGGGGAAGCAAGGGGAAGAAGGGGGAGGGGAAATTCAGGGCCCAGGGTTGGGGGTCTTGCCGGACCAACTTGATTTTCATGCAAACCTGCTCCTGGGTTCGCATGGGGCCTTTGGTGGCCAGACTGGCAGCTATCCTGCCATAGATGGCCGCATTCCTCCATCTAGTGCAGAAATCATGGATGTTGGGGGCATCCCCCCCAAACCTGAATAAGGTCCATGATCTCCACCCTGGACCAGGAAGGCGCCCGCCTTCTTCCAGCCCCTGTCAGGCTCCTGGGAGCTGGCAGACTGCTCCTGGGGAGCGGTGGAGGGCTGGCTGCCAGTGGCTTGCTGGCTCATGTTTTGGGGCCACTGGGTCAGGGGCCCCGGTGGCCACTGCTGGCTCTGGGCTGGCAGGCTTGGAGCTGGCACAGGCACTGTGGCCAGGGTCTACCCCTTTAATGGCTCCGGGGCTGGGTGAGAGGAGAGTAAGTTTTCCTGGTTATGCCCAGAGTGGCCACCAGGACTCCCTGGGAAGGCTGGAGGCCCCCTATTTCGAATTAAGTGTCTACACAGCACTTAATTCAAAATAGCTATTTCGAATTTGGCATTACTCCTCATAGAATGAGGTTTACCAAATTCGAATTAAGGGCTCCACTATTTCGAGTTAAATTCAAAATAGCGGTTTGCATGTATAGATGCTATTAAAGTTAATTCGAAATAACGGCTGTGATTTCGAATTAACTTTGCAGTGTAGACATACCCTCAGAGATATATAAGTGGCTTCAGACTCATTCATGCTGGCCCGCTCTCCATGGAACTAAGCCGAGGTGTTAGGGAACTGCATGGAACCAATTATGTGGGAGAAGGGTCTATGACTCATCTCACACTTCTGCATGGGGGAAGGGTTTGGCCTTGAGGCTTTCTGCATCAGTCAGAAGGATTTGCTGAGCTGGGCAGAGTCAGATTCCTTCTTGCTGAGAACTGCATTTGCAGCTGGGTTTGGGTAGACTGCCCAGGTCCAGGTGGGAGGTGGGCAGCAGGTGAAGAAGACCTTGAAGGGCTCTCAGAAAGTCTTGGCTCATGTCTCGTTGGCACAACAATCTTTATTGCCCCTGTACCAGACTTTCCACTTTCCCTGTCACAGGGATCTTTACTAACAAGCTCTCACTCTGCTCCAGATGGCAGTGCGATATTCCGTGGATGCTTCCATCGGCCCGACAATGTCTCGGTAGCTTTGCCTGTGAGTGGGGTAATGCTGAACATGTCTGTGGACAAGTGTGTGGACTTCTGCACTGAAAAGGTAAGTAGGAGAGCGATGGGGGTCCCACCAAGTGAATGGGGCTGTACGCAAAGGGCCTGACACACACCTCCAGTTTCAGTAGCGTAAATCCCCACTAGAGTCCAGGGTGTGTCTGGAGCGACCTGGGTACAAGTGGGGAAGGATCGAGCTAAGAATCTTTCCAGCGCTCTGCATGTGCTTCAGAAGAGTTGCGGTCAGATCATACTCAATACATTGTGATCCAACATAGTGGAATAATTGCGTGTGTCCAAAATACAAGAGGTAAAATTGACAGCTCGTGTCTTTGCCATGCAAAAAGTAGGCTCTAAATCCCAGTAGAAAACAATGCTGGGGAATCACTAAATTTCTCCTTTCATTTAGTCTCTAGCCTGCCAGAGTTTTATCCTCTAGTAGTAGCTTTACCTGTACAAATCTTCTACATGAGCTTTACAGAAGATTTGTATACTGTTGGCTTGGTCGAGTCAAGATTTGACTCCACTCATTCTAACTACTTCCCACTGTAAAATGTCAGGACAGATCTTTAGCTGCTGTGATGGCCATCACTCCACTGAAGGTCTGGGTTGGAGGCAGCTCCAACCCGTGTTCCTGAGGTTGATGGGCAAGTTTCTCTTCACAGAACAGGAAAAATGTGGGTTCCCAGCCTACTACCAGGAAAGCAGCCAGGGAAGAGAGCAGGGACACTAATGATCCTGGAGGACAGTGTGGGAGGCTGAAGTGGGAGAGAGATGGGACTGATATGTGGGGAAGAGTGGGCCAGATAAATTGTGGGAAGGGGAAGGGGGCAGTGCCTGCAGAAGAGAAGGAAGCTCTAGTGGAAAGAAAAGAAGGGCTTGTGAATCAAAAATGGGGTCTGGGCATAGAGACCCAAGAGAGGAGGGTGGGTTACAGGATCTTCCAGAGAACAAGTTGTAACTTTGCTTAACCTTGTGGGGTGGGAGTGTGTGTGTGTGTGGGGGGGGGTTATCATGAATGGTCCCAGAGTTTCATGCAGTCACTGGAAGAGTCATACAGCTTTTTCTCCAGTCCAGGGCCCTTCTGCTGACACAGCCCACAAGGGGCCGTGTGCGAGGGTGGGGTTGATGACCTTGGATGCCCCCTTCTCTAGGCAATGAACTGTTGGGACGTACGCTGCCTAGGAGCCATCAGGTGAACATGAGCCAGCCAGGACCCAAGAGCCAATAGGACATCATGACTTTGGTCACGCTGGTGACTGGGGCCCGATTTCACCCTTGTTGTGTCTTATTTAATCAAGGCAGTTGACTCATTGGAGTAACTGGGCTTGGTGGCAGAAGGAGGAAGGTCCCCCAGATGCTACATGGGGTGAGCTGGGTACTAAGAACATTGGTGCGGTGGGCTTTCGGCCTGGTGCTGCACCTCAGCTCTGCACAAAGGAGATTTCTGTATGGTTGCCCACAGCAAGCCCATTTCTCAGGGCAGTCAGCTGCTGAGTAAGAGGGGAAGGCATGGAGCTAGAGGAACACTTGTTTTCTTTCTCCTGATGCCCTGAAAACATGTACATGGGCAGAGGCTGCATAGGCTACATAGGCTGCTCCCTACCACACTGTCCAGGCCTTTTCCCAAGCTGTGCACACTGTTGTGAATTGCACAGCAACTTGCTCGTGCATGGGCAAAGTGGTTGGACTTGCATCTGTGGGATAAATTGGGCTAAGTCCCATCTCTGCTCCCGTGGTCACTTCTATTTCAATTTAGCTCCCTTGGTGTCAAAGGGACTACCCCCCCACCCCATTTACACCAGCTAAGATTTGGACCTGAGTGAGGTGTCTCTGACCTAAACTGCACATCAATCTAGAATCTTGCTGAGCAGTGTAACAGCTGAGTGGGAAAGCAGCAAAGTTATGTCAGCCACTTACAAGGTCAGCTCCTGATCTCATGCTTTAATCAACACAGATGAGTCCATAGGGCCTCTTCTGTGCCAGACTTTTGCTATACCAGAGCACGCAAATGTTAACATGTATGGTGAGATTTTTACTGGTGTTTAATCTATTCAGTTTGACTGTCAATTAAAAGAATGAAAGCAATTAAATAAGCAAACAAACTTGCTGGTGACTCTATGACCCAAAATAACAGATTCATGCCTCACCTCCCGCAGTACATTGATGTCCAGAAGTCTGGCCACAACAATGGAAAATGTAGAATGCATTAGAGGACACTGTAGATTCATAGGGATGGCAGAAGATAATTTCCTTCCTGGCCCCAGCTCTGGTCACCGTTTTCTGTCCTGAAGCATCAAGATTGTTCATTCTTACGATGTCTAATGTAACTGCAGATGTTACTCAAATAGGCTGAGTTGTCTGGCAGCAGCGAGTTACTCAGCAAACAATCCCTATAGCTTACAAGTGTCACATGGGGCTACAAAGCCACTCCCAAAATAGTGAGCTTCACATGGGGAGTGCCTTGCAAAACACTGTTACAAACTCAGGGCTGTCTCTACCCAGACACAAAACACGCGGCCGTGTAAGGCATCATGAAATTTGGGGCACCAAATTGCCCCACATTTCATGGTGTCCTGTGGATCTCTGCTGCCTATGTGCTTCAGCTGCCCCTATCTCTCCCCTAACCCCACAGGTTCAATGCCATGGCCACACTCTCAGGGCTCAGCCCCCAGCCCCCACTCACTGAGAGGTGTTCACGGGCCTGAAGACTCACAGAGCAGGGGTGCAGCTGGGGAGATGTGGTGCTTAAAGTGCCACTTCTCTCCAGCTGGCTGCACAGCCACTTGTTGCTCCTCTGGCCCGTGCTTCACTCCTGGCCCTGCTCCTGCACTGCCAGCTCGCCCCAACAGGACGCCATTTACGGTAAAGGTAGCAATGGGCCGTCTGATTGGGGAAAGTTGGCAACCCCACTCCTGCCCCGCCCCCTCTCCTGCCCCTTGCAGAGAGGCTGCTGGGGGGAAGGAGGCGAGGAGGACGAGGGAAGTGCTGATACTAAGCTGTGTATGTATGGCTCTGTACAAACTAATGAACCTCCATTGTCTGGCGATGACAACTGTCCTGGGACTCAGTCCCTATCAGCTCTGAGGATGCCCAGGCATATGCTTAAATAGCTGTCATCTAATCAGGCCTCGCATCCTGCACCTGCTGTCCCCGGACATCTCCCTGCTGTCATGTTTCAGTGCTGTAGAGGGAGGTCGTGCAGATGCCTGGCAAATGGACGGCTAAGAAAGGGATTTGAGAACAATCTATCTAGACGCAGCAGCTTTCCCTGGCTGTGTCTCCATCCACACCCCACTGAGCAAGCTCCCCCTGCCGCTTGACAGACAAGGAGCCCCATTAAAAGCCGCCAGGTTCCCTGCACTCTGTCACATTGCATAAACACGAGGAGTGGCTCCACACCTCAGCCCTGCTTTGTTCTCGCTCCCCTGAGAGCTTGGCTCTCGGAGGTGTAAATAAAATCCTGAGCTCTGAGCCCCTTGATTAACCCAGCATCGCCACAGCCCTGGGTGTTAAATTGCCTGTCAGTCTCCAAATGTTCCCCCATAACTCTGCACTTTAAAATCCAAATGAGGTCACAGAAGATGCAGTCTATGGGCTTTTAGTAACCTTACGGTGGGTGACAAACTCACAGATTACAGGAGAACCATTAGGCCGTGATTCTAAGAGGAGTATCATAGCTCCAGATATATCGCCCCCTGCACTAGCAAATAGCTTGGCAATTTTCAGCCCAGCGCTTGGAAGGTAGGACTACAGCTGGGCGAGGAAGTGCTGGAAATACTAGAAATCTGGTAGGCTTGATTTCTGCCAAAGGCAAGCTGCTGTTGCTAGCAATGCAGCATTGCGGCTGGCTGGCAAGGAGAAATAACACCTAGCCCTTCACAGGGCAGGACTCCAGGAATGGTTACACGAGGAGATACTGCCGGTTTGCAGTAATGCATTTGACAGAAGGATTTGGCCCACAGAACACATTTCATTTACAAAGCCGCTGTGTGCCCTGCACGAAATTAGTGACGTGGGGCTCTGTATTATGAGGCTGCTGAAATAGTGGGGTGATGGACTGAGTGGTAGAGCTGAGATTAGAAGTGAGCTCTGACAGCCTCATTCCTGCTCTTGCTCTTTCACACCATGGAAACAGGTGGTGCAATGCTCAGCATCAGGGCCTGCAATGTTTAGGCACCTACACAAGTCCCAAGGGAAGCTCTGACATCCAAAGTCTGAGTGAGCCACTCAAATCCCCTAGATGGCGAATCAGGACAAAAAGGTGCCTATTTTGCAGCAGAATGCAATTTCGTTGCACGGAGATACAGCTAGACTCATGGGAGATGCCCAGGAGAGAGGTGTGTGCCAAGGTAGCCAATGGGAGATCCCTAGGAGAGGGGTGTGCACCACATTAGCCAATAGGAGATGACCAGAAGAGGGGTGTGTGCCAAGGTAGCCAATAGGAGATGCACAGGAGGGGGGGAGGTGCCAAGGTAGCCAATAGGAGATGCCCAAGAGAGGACTGTGTATCCAGGTAACCAATGGGAGATGCCCAGGAGAGGGGGTGTCCTAAGGCCCATCCAGAGGCACCAACAAAAGTGCCTATAGACCTTGTACCATTGAAATGTAGGTGCCTAGAGAGTCAGTGTGTGTGTGTGTGTGTGTGTGTGTGTGTGAGAGAGAGAGAGAGAGAGAGAGAGAGAGAGTGTGAGGGGGTGAGTTGTACATTGCAGTGGTACCAAAACTGCAGTGCCCAACTCCTTTTGTGCAGCTAGGCTGTAAGAATATAAGAACAGCCATACTGGGTCAGACCAAAGGTCCATCTAGCCCAGTGCCCCAGAGGGAGGGAACAGAACAGGTAATCCTCACATGATCCCTCCCCTGTCACCCATTTCCCGACAAACAGAGGCTGGGGGCACCATTCCTACCCATCCTTGCCAATAGCCATTGATGGACCTAACCTCCATGAACTTATTGAGCTCTTTTTTAAACCCTGTTTAAGTCCTAAAAAAGAGCTCTGTCCTCTCTGTTTCCATCTGTACAATGGGGACAGCAGCAGGCATGAAAGATTGTGAGGTGCTCTGGAGTCCATGGACAGGCAGAGAACCGTTTGCCTGTGCAGGTCACCATACAGAATCAGGGCCTCAGCACAAACCAGTCCCGAGGGGTGTGCTTTTGCAGCTGTCACTCGTGCCATTCCCAGCCCTTTTGCAGCTCCTAATGCGAACAGTCCCTGGCAAGGAAGACAGAAATGCTTCTCCCAAGTCTTGTGACTTGGCACCATGATTATTCCTGTTTTACCTGGAGGGAAGGGGTAGCTATGGGACAAATACAGCTGCTGCTCAATGGCAAACCTCAGCTCCCAAAGCGGCTGCTGAGAGACTCCAGCATCCAGGGCTGTCAGCCAGCCTCCCAGCCTGGCTGGGCAAGTTCGCCCTAGTTCCTTAAAACTACCCAGGTGTGCTCTGGGGCAGCTTGGGTTAGCCACCCACACTCAGGCCCCCTGCAGTCAGATGGATTTGAGCTTGGGCTGTGACGCTGCTGGTTTTAGCTGAGCTAGTGCAAGTTGATCTGGGCATGGGAGGCTGACCCCCAGCTGCTGTGTGGACCGACTCTCTGATAACCCAGGAGAACTAAAGAAAACACCTTCCAAGGTCCCTGTACTCAGCCATTCACCCACATTAAATTAGGGCCTAAGTATGCTGCCCCTGAGAAGGATGGGAGCTCAGGGGGGCTATGACAGAGGTCTGTAAAATCATGACGGGTGTAAAGAAAGGAAATAAGGAAGTGTCATTTACTCCTTCTCATCACACAAGAGCTAGGAGTCACTCAAATGAAATTAGTAGGTAGCAGGTTTAAAACAAACAAAAGGAAGTTTTTCTTCACACTGTGTACCGTCAATCTGTGGAACTCCTTGCCAGAAGAGGTTGTGAAGGTCAAGACTATAGCAAAGAGCTAGATAAATTCATGGAAATTAGGTCCATCAGTGGCTATTAGCCAAGAAGGGTAGGAATGGTGTCCCTAGCCTCTGTTTGTCAGAGGCTGGAAATGGGTGACGGGGAGGGATCACGTGAGGATTCCCTGTTCTGTTCTTTCCCTTTGGGACACCTGGCATTGGCCACTGTGGGCAGACAGGACACTGGGCTAGAAGGACCTTTGGTCTGACCCAGTGTGGCTGTTCTTACATTCTTATGCTATGGACTCTGATGGTAGCAGAAATGGGCCCTGCGTGTGAGCTGGTAACCATCAGGAAGCAGGTGGGCATGAGTGGCAGCAGGTAGCCACGGGCTGCCCATCCCAGGTTGCTCATGCTGAGCGGCTCTGTCCCTTGCTCGCCACAGGAATACCCACTGGCAGCCCTGGGGGGAGCCTCCTGCCACTGCGGCTTCCCCACCAGTCTCTTCCCCCTGCACGAGCGTGAGGATGAGCAGCTGTGCGCCCAGAAGTGTGGCGGCGAGGAGTTCGAGAGCTGCGGGACTGCCGAGTACTTCATCGTGTACCAGACGCAAGTGCAAGGTACAGAGAGCTGCTCCGGCTGCTGCCTCCACCTCCCATGGGGCTCTTTTCTCCTCATGGCTCCGACACGTGGCTGCTGGGGAGGCAGTGGGAGAGGTCTCTACCTCTCCTCTTTCAGCAAGAGCAGTGACTCCAGGAACCCCAGAGCATGGCTGCTTAACTGGAGTTTGGCTAATGCTGGATAGTTATTGCTGCTTGGGGTGCATCCATACCACAGGGGTTAACTGGAAATAAGCTACGCAAATTGAGCTACATCAATTGCATATCTCATTTTGAAATAGCTTATTTTGAAATAGGGAGCATCTACACGGCACTTATTTCAAAATAGAGCACTCTTCCTCTGACTTCCCTTACTCCTCCTAAGTGAGGGTTACAGGAGTCGGAGTAAGAAGTCCTCCAGCTCCACAGTATTTCAACATAATTTCGAAATAACTGCCGGCTGTGTGGACGCAGACAAAGTTATTTCGAACTAACGCTAGTTAGTTCAAAATAATGTTGCTGAGTAGACGTACCCTTGGTGTCTTCCACCCGGCACAGGGCCTGGAGAGCGGTGCATGCTGAGCTCAGCTGCTCGCTTGGGACGCCCCCTTTCACAGCTTCTTAGCAGAGCCAGGTGGCTACCCAGAGACATGCTATCTCTACAACGCAGGGATGGGCTCACCCTTTCTACCACAGGGGTGGTGGTGGGACCAGCTCTGCGCTCTTGGAAGGGGCAGGGCTTTGGGCAGATGGGCCAGCCCCCAGTGCCACCCAGATGGTGTGGTGCCCCTTCACCCTGCAGGCCCTCAGAGCCAGCTGGAGCATGCTGTGTGGGGCTCTGCAGAGCCTGCAGCAATTCTAAAGGGACCAGGGCTTTGGTTGCCACTGTGGCTGGAGCCCGGGCCCCAGGACAACTGCCTGTTTTGCCTCCCCTCCCACCCCCCATCTTCAGCAAGGCTGCTCCACTGAGAATAGGGCCATTTCTTCTCTGCCTCACAAAGACGTTTGCTCAGAATCCTTGGACTAGGACTTCAGACACCCCCCTGCCTAGCTGTATGCTGATCCTTAGTGTCCCCCCATTGCCCACCCCCTGGGGGAATGGGCTGATTGGAAATGCAGCATAATGCATGTCCACAGCAGCCTTTGCTACAAAGGGCCCATGCCCTAGCAGGAATGCCCGGCCGGGGCTTGTCTACACTTTGCGGAAGATGGATGCTGCTGCAGTCGATCTTCTGGGATTTGAATGAGTGAGTCTAGTGAAGTGGGCTCCCCAATCAGCCCCAGTGGCCCTGCTCCTCACGAGGTGTAAGGAGAGTCGACGGGAGCTTGTGCACTGTGTGGGCAGCACAAAAGCACCATTTCAGATACTTCGAGCCCAGCAACGTAATTAACGTATCTCAAGTCGACTTTCCCCTTTAGTGTAGACCAGGCCCCAGAGACTGAGCATGTTCACTTCCTTTCAAAGTCAGCCAGGGGGATGTTTTGATTATTGGACTTTGGTGTGGCCGCTGATCCCCAGCAAAGGACAACAAGCACCATTCAAGGGGAATTGCCTGCTTGGAGCATTGCCTACTAGACCCAGGTGTTGCAAATTCTTGGGACATTGGTTCTCCAGCTCTCTCAGACCCTCCCAGGACGGGAAGATCACCGGATGGTGGCCACCTTCAGTGAGACCCCAGGACTTTGTGCGTTTACATTCAGCCTGGCAACTGGGCTCCACAGAACTAGACTAATGGCCCCTAAAGGCCCAGCACTAGCCGCTGATGGGCTCCTGCAGGAATTCTCTGGGAGCAGACTCCATTTCTGTTGTTTAATGGTCCTAATCCGCAGGCACAGAGTGAAGTGACTCTGAATATTGCACTGTGAGCAGGTGCCTCTGCCCCAGCTGTGTTTCCTGTGGAGCTTTTCCTTTCCTTCTTATTCCGGCATGGGAGTAAGCGGTGTGAGGAGGAAAGACACACTAACTGATCAGATGGTCACATGCCTCTGCTGCAGATCTCAGCTTTTCCATTCGTGTCCAAACTCGCCTTAGAATACATGAAGCTCTGAGCAGTCTGTCCCCCCTAGATAAAATAACACAAGTTTCCAAATATCCATTTGGAGTTCATTAAAAATGACCATTTATTTCAATTTCCCAGGATATAAATCCTCCTTTGAACATGCGACTTTAATTACTGCTTAGATCAGACACAGGAAATAACAGTTTGCCATCTGCCTTCAGCAGACTTCTTTCTTACTTTTTTTTCCCCCCTTGTCACCGTGGATAAGTGACAGGCTAGAATAACCAATCTGATCTTCTCCAAACATCCCGATGCACCTGCTGTCCAATGCGGCCTTGGGGGAAGCACACAAGACTGCTTGAAAGCAAAATGTAACAAATCCCGTCTCCTTTCCAAGAAGCGCCCACTGTCCCAACTAGGCTGTTCATTTCCTTTTCCCTGCAGCATTTTCTTCTTGTTTGGGCAGTTCTGATTTTCATAATATGGGATCATTGCATATCGGTCCCTCTGAATGCTTCCAGGCCCAGCATTTGGCAATGCTTTTCAGTTCTTCCCTTGCTAACCAAAAATAATTTCAGATTTCTAGGACTATCTGCTTTTTTCTTGCTCTTAGTCTGGTGACAATAACAGAGACTGAGCATTAGCACATCTGGGTGCAGCTCCTGGCACTGCTGTTGATGGGCCATTGGTGTCACTTAATTGCTTTGTGCCTCAGTTTTCCCAACCATAAAATTCCACTAATATTCCTCACCGGGGGGCAATGAGGTATTATTAATCGATCCATGCTTGCCAAGCACTTTTAAATTCCTGTACGAGTACAAAACATTATTATCCTATGAAAACTTGGCCCAAATGAAGGAGGAAAGCCCAGAGGTATCATGTTTGAAGACATCAGTGCTTGCAAAATGTTTCAGGAAGGGGAGGGGAGGGTTACTGAAATAGACGGAAATATCCTCAAACCTCCATAGACCATTTTGACTTTGTGACCTTGCCCTCATACCATTGGTTGCAACGCAAAGTAGATACACACATGAAATTGCTCAGCGGAAAAATGCAAGAATACGCTTGTCTTCTGGTGAGCGAGTGAGAGATTTGCCTTTGTTTTCTGAGCACTCTCAGGATTTCTCAGAGGCCACGCTAAGAGTAGATTTATCCAGTTACAATGCAGGATAACAGACTGTGGGTCAAGAAAGGAGAAAAGGAAAAGCCAGTCCAGGAAATTAGAGGAAGGAATCCTAAACAGAAAACTCAAGGGCTTTCCATTACAAGTGACTTCTCCCAGCCACCGTTCAAGGTCAGCTCCACCAAGGTTGTTCCAACAAAGTTAAGTAAATAAAAATGAAATCTCTGATGTGCATTCAAGGAGATTCTTCTTTAATAGTTTTCATTAGGGCCCAAAGTAAGCAAAGGCTTGAAGGGCATCTGTAACCCAACATTTTTTTTTTTTTTTTTTTTTTGCTGTACCATGGTTACTTTTGTTCTGTACAAAAGCTCCTGCAGGGACTTTTTCAAGCAGTTTTAGCTTTTGCTGGAAAATAAAAAGGGTAGAAGGTCTCCCGTTAACATTTAGCATGGAGCTATCCAAGGAGCTCACTGCACTCTGCAAACATTAATTGTCCATTAAACTTCAGAGCTCCCTGGGAGGCAGGTAAGTCTGAGGCTAGGACAAGAAGCAATGGGCTTAAATTGCAGCAAGGGAGGTTTAGGTTGGACATTAGGAAAAACTTCCTGACTGTCAGGGTGGTTAAACACTGGAATAAATTGCCTGGGGAGGTTGTGGAATCTCCATGCTTGGAGACTTTACAGAGCAGGGTAGACAAACACCTGTCAGGGATGGTCTAGATGGTGTTTGGTCCTGCCATGAGTGTAGGGGACTGGACTTACTTATCTCTCGAGGTTCCTTCCAGTTCTGATTCTAGGACAGATGCACTGTTATTAGCACACGTGGTGTCCTTTGCTGCAGTCCATCTGCCTTCAGAAGGGGTCACTATGTGATTGCGGAACTGGGTACCAGAAGAAAAATCTGTGCCAAACAAACAGGAGAGTCAAAGTGTGCCTGGCTTGGCTATAGAGATTCTTGTGCCACACAATATGTGTGCCCTGACTGACTGCCTTTTGGCGGGGAGGTAGATCTGTGTGTCTTCCTATTGGCTGTTCTGGCTTTGGCACAGGGCTTTGAACTCTGCCGGGGATCTTTTGGGAAATGATAATTTCCTTTCATGTTTGTACAGTGAAATCTATCCAAGGGAAGGCCCCTGCAGGATCACCCCAATCCCTGCACGACTTCCCCTCCCGCTCTATGCATAGAACAAACCTCCAATCCCTGCACAACTTCCCCTCACCCTCTATGCATAGATCCCAACCCACTTCCCCATCCCAATCAATGTCAGGGATGGTCTAAAACTTCCTCATTTCTAAGGAGGCATAGCTGGGATCCTGCCAGCCATCACAGCTGCAGATTTCTATTGTCCATGAAGGAACAATGTCTGTAAAATGTCAAGGAACAGGGACCCAAAAACCGCAGTGAATGGGTAACCTAGTCTCTTTTTTATATAATAGCCAATACAGCTGATTTCCCCTGGCTTTCTCTTCTTGTTCTCGCTGCTGGAACTATGTGGTTCATATGGCTTGCTGCTAAAGTGGAACCAGAAACTGCCAAGCCAGTCGCTATGTCACTGAAAACGCCCCAATGGACACAGGAACTGACGGAAAAGTGCTTAGCTTGGGACACATCACACACAAACACAAGGCTGTGGAGGCAGCATCAAAGTAACAGAAGCATTTCTTGACTGCTGCTCATGGCTCCAGACTTCATTAATAACCCTTGAGACAACACAAAGGAGGTGAGATGGGATGGTACCTGGTGCGTTAGTCAATACACCGAGCCTTAGGATCTTTCAGCTCCTGGTGCAGAAAAAGAGACTTTCCCAGTGGCCATTATGAACATGGTTCACTGAATGAGCATTTCCTGCATCTCTCCTGAGAACTGAAACCTCTCTCCTGCCTATTTTAGTGTTGGACACTTATGTACAGCACCTTGACATATCTTCCATTTATTCTCTTTCTAGACAATCGTTGTATGGATAGACGGTTTTTACCAGCCCGGTCAAAACAAATTATTGCTCTGGCAAGCTTTCCTGGGGCGGGCAACACTTGGGCACGTCATCTCATCGAGCTAGCAACGGGTTTCTACACTGGGAGCTATTACTTCGATGGCTCTCTCTACAACAAAGGTGAGAGGGGACATGTGGCCTATAAACTGTTAGGTTAAAAAAAAAGCCAAAATTGTGCTTTAGCCTGAGGATAGAGGAGTATGGGAAAATGTGTTTTTTAGTGTGAGCAAAACAGAAATACGTTGGAGACAGTGAAATGGGAAAATTGAACTTAATAAGGACATGAACCAGGACAATGGAGTATTGCATCCACTTCTGGGCCCCCCCTTACTGAAAGGATGTGGACACATTGGAGAAAGTCTAGTGGATGGCAACCAAAATGACTAGGGGGCTGGAGCACATGACCTATGAGGAGAGGCTGAGGGATTTGGGCTTGTTTAGTCTGCAGAAGAGAAGAGTGAGGTGGATTTGATAGCAGCCTTCAACTTCCTGAAGGGAGGTTCCAAAGACGATGGAGAGAGGCTGTTCTCAGTAGTGGCAGATGACAGGAGGAGGAGCAATGGGCTCAAGTTGCATTGGGGGAGGTCTAGGTTGGATATTAGGAAAAGCTATTTCCCTAGGAGGGTGGTGAAGCACTGGAATGGGTTCCCTAGGGAGGGGGTAGAATCTCCATCCCTAGAGGTTTTTAAGTCCCGGCTGGGATGATTTAGTTGGCGTTGGTCTGACTCAAAGCACTCAACGGGGTTGAACTCAAAGACCTTCTAAGGACTCTTCCGACCCTATGATTCTATAATTTTATGATGTTGTGTTTATGTTTTGGTTATAACTGGTTTAGCAGGGCATCTATAGTATACGTAGCAATTGTATGCCTATGTGCTTACTAATAATTTTCCTCTTAATAAAATTTCAAAGCATCATCCAAGCTCCTCTGCTAAAGTAGGTTTTGTCTACACTGGCATACTTTTTCACCAAAACCTGACTATTTTCAACAAAACAGTGAGAGCATTCACACTGCAAATGCGACTTTTGTCCAGAAACCCCCCTCCCCCCAGTTTTGACAATAAAAAACTTCCACCCTGTGAGACACTTTTGTCTTTCCCTTCCCTTTATTGTTGAGAAAGAGTGAGTGTGGACTCTGCAATTTGTTTTATCGAGAGATCTGGCTTCCGCTAGTATCCTGCAATGCCTGCCCTGATGGCTGTGCTCAGTATTTTGTGATCTCTGCTGCCCTGCAGGCAGGCACCCCTCCCCTTTCAAAGCTCCGAGAAGTATCTGACAGCTGAGTGAGCTGCTCCATTTGGGAAACAAACAAAGAGCAAATTATTGGAATGTTTCTGTTCTGCCCTGCTAGAAACACAGTGGGGAGGGCTGGTGAGTCTGCTGTGCTGCTTTGACACGCCTCAGCACAGAGAGCTCACAGAACTATGAGGGAATCCCAAGAAGTGCAGGGATCAGCTCTGTCTGCACTGCTTACCCACAATGCTTTGCTCTAGCTGTCAACTGGGAGCTAGCAATGTGGCCATGAAATGTGGACAATGGAAGGCAGAAAAACCGGTTTGACTGGATTTCACTTTTAGTGACTTTTGCACATAGACAGCACTTTTGCCACTAAACCTTCCTGGTGTAGACACAGCCATAAATTGTCTGTAACTGCCTTAAAGGCTCAAACCTGAAAGCTAAATCTGATTTATTGCATTCTTAGCTTTAACAATTTAACGCTAATTGAAAATAATTAAAACGCAAGGTCACGGGCGTCACTGGCAGCTTTGCTATCACTAGAACTTAAAATGTCCTATCAACAGAATCTGGATAACTTTAAGGGTTTCTGAAAAAAGATGAGAGGAGATTTCAATTTAAAAATACACTATTGTTATAAGGAAAGGAACTATGCTTTAGTAATAAGCAAATTCGTATGGAAACTCATTGACAGTCCAGTGGATAGAATTCCATTGAAGTCAATGCATTTATTCCTGATTTACCCCTTCTCCCCAAAACTGATGTATGCTGGGGATAGTCTATAGCAGTGGTTCTCATTCAGAGGTATACATACCTCTGGGGGCATGCAGAGATCTTCCAGGGAATATATCACCTCATCTAGATAGTTGCTTAGAAACAGGCCAAATTAAAAACAAAAACAAAAACACACTTGCAAAGTCAGTACAAGATAACATTTCAGATAGACAATGGCATGGGTATACTATTCTACATGCTATATCCCAAGGATTCTCAGCCAGGGAGTCCAAGGTCCTCTGGGGGGCTGCAAGCAGATATCAGGGGTCTGCCAATCAGGACTGGCATTAGATATGCTGGGACCCAGGGCTCAAAGCCAAAGCCCCACTGCATTGGGCTAAAGCCTGGGATCCGAAGCCCCACTGCCTGGGGCTGCAACTCAGACCTGAGCAACGTAACTTCATGGGGCCCCCAGTGGCATGGGGCTGAGCCAGTGCCTGGCTTCCTACCCTTAAGTTGGCCCTGACATTTATATGCACAAACTCAGCTGAAGTGGCACAGGTGTGCCTCCAGTTCTCAGAGCACGTTGGGGAGGGCTCAGAAAGAAAAAGGTGAAGGACCCCTGCTCTGTTCTGTAATGGAAGTACAATATTTCCAGCTGACGCACTGTGTGATTCTATGGTGGAATCGAGAAAGGACGCTGTCTTTCAGTCACAGCGCCACTTAGATATTTTTATGTCTGATTTCGTAAACAAATTTCGTTTTAAAGTGAGGTGGGACTCGGGGCATGCACAGGGGAGCGATAACCTCCACAGGGCCCTGGGCAAGGGTGGGCAGAGGGGCTGGCTTTGTGCTCCTAGAAGGGACAGGGCCCAGACACCCCAGAGCATGCCACGCCTGCCCCCCCCTCCCCGCAACCCTCACAGCCACACAGAGTGCATGGCCACTGCACTTCGGCAGTGATTTAAGGGCCCAGGGCTCTGATTGCTGCCACTGTAGCAGCGATGGTGTTGGGAATCCTGTGCCCCTTTGACTCACTGGGCCCCGGGGCAACTGCCCCATTTCCCCCACTCCCTGCTGGTGGGCATGGGAACACAAGACCAACCAGCCTCCTGTAAGGGGTACAGTAGTCTGGAAAGGCTGAGAGCCACTGGGCTCAGGGTACTTCCTTTCAAAGCAGGCAGAGCTGGGCTCCAGACAGCCATCCCTGCTGCGGACTTGTGTGGTCAGTGAAGACGCAACGGCTGTAAAACATAAAGTAACAGGGACCTGAAAACCGCAGTTAATGAAAGGCCCAGGAGAAATGTAGCTGCCTGCTCAAATCCCAGCATATACAGTTGATTTTTCCTTCTCTCTCCTCTCCTTGTCCTCCCTGCACAGAAAGGCAGGCTTGAATATTTCAAACCATCGCCATGGTATGGTGGATTTATCACTAGGGATTCGCGTAGTGCCTTGTGAATGGCCGCAAAGCCGTCTGTTCTTATTCAGGCAAATCTTCCTTTGGCTCCAGTAGGAATTTTGCCCGAGGAAAGACTTCAGGCTTTGGGCCACGTCTTGCCCCAAGCTGGCAGTGGTATCTCCAAAGCTTGGGAGCGTCACTCCCTTGTGTTCCCATTACATCATTCTGTTGGCACGGTCCATCTATCGCCCCCACTGAGAAATGCCTGCCAAGATGACAATCTGTTAACATTAGATTTAAAAAAAAATACATTACAACGCCTCTGTGCACAGCCCCAACAGAAAGCACATCATGCGTCCTTTCAGCAGCACTCCCCTGCTCTAAAAAGGTCTGAGGGCTGGGCCAGGCCATTTCATAGAGCCCTTGTGGGGCCTGGTGCCATTTAGCTCTGAATGAGGAGACTGAATTCACCCCTGTGTATCCACACACACCTTCCTGAGGGCTGGATTGTGGGCTGCCTTGCATGACACTGCAAGTCAGGAAGAGGGTAACTCCCTTCCACCAGCTACCCGGGGAGCAGGAAGAACAGCCTCTGTGGGACCAATGGGGAGGATGAGGTGGGAGGTGGTGAATGTTTGGAGTCTTGGCTCACCCCAGCCTATTGGACCAGCTACTGTTGCTATGCCCGCCCCCTGAGTGATGCATGCTACACCTGATATGGGCCTAGTGCAGGGTACTTTCCCTGGGGAGACAGATTCTGAGTCCCTCACACTGCCCATGGCTCTTGGCCACGGTCTGAGCCCCAAGACAGTACATTCACTGTGGCATGGAAAAAAAATCTATGTAGAATGGTCATGTTTATGTTGCGGCTCTCACTCATGGCCCATGCTGGGGACTGCAACTTCTCATGTCTCAGCTGGAAGAGCTCGGAATTTGTCAAGCTCCAGGCTCAGCAGACTGGCTGAACCAAATGCCAGGGTGCAAACTCCTGCTTATAAAAACAATTTGGGGTCTTATAATGGACTCTATCCCCTCCCCTTAACTGGATATTATACCCTGTTGTTCCTATCCTCCCATTGATTACCATATCCATTTTGTAATATGTTAGTACTAAACTGGATTCTTATGTGTCACCCCGAGATCATCAAATCTGCCTCTAAACTCATGATTCATTAAGGATTTTTTTAAAAAAATAACTCCTGTGGGAGACTAAGACAGTGCAGTTAGCAATCTCCATCCTCTGAGAGAGCATAAGAAGAATTCAGTAACCACGCACAACAATAACAAAAAAAGCGCCGTTACATCAATCAATCTGAGATAATCTCCCAGGCAGAGAGGAAAACTGCTGTGAGTTAACTTAATGATACCGGAAAGCAAGGCTGCATGCTGGCTGGCCATGACTACAAAACACAGACGTCCTGCGTTAACAGTCGGGTAGAGGGAGCAGAAAGCGCTGGCTTTCATGGATCTGACAGCCTTGCACTGGGATGTCCAAATTGCTAACGAAAACCATCACAGACATCGAGTGAGAAGAGCCAAAACAGACAATCCGAGGGGTCACCTGATGAAACCTCCCTGTGGCTAGCAGGATCGCAGCCCACCCAGATTAAACAGGATCAAGCCAGTTCATCTCTCTCTGCACACAAACCCTTCTCAAAGGACACTGGGAGTCCAGCCCTGCAGAACTCCCCTAAGCCCATTCTGTCTGGAGCCACTGTGGGCAGGGATTGCCAAAGGGACCAGTGGCCGTTAATGGGGCCTGATTCTAAGAAGTGACGGCTGCGTGTCATTTTTAGTGGCATTTGAGCAGCTGCTTGAAGCTGGCCACGGGCTTTGTTCATAGCTACATCGATTCTGAGGCCACTCGGGTCTGACCTCCTCGATCACACAGGCCAGAGAACTGCCCCACAATGATTCCTAGAGCCGCGGTTTTAGGAAAACAGCTCATCCAGGGGTGAAAGTAACTTACATTTCTTACCGGTACTGTCATGTCACACCTCAGGGCAGGAGGGTGGGAGGGAGGTGTGACATGATAGTACCAGTAAGAAATGTAAATGTGGGGTGGAGTGCAGGGATCTCAGGGCAGGGGGTTGAGGTGTGTAGGGGTGTGGGGGGGGGGCAGGGTTGCTGATGACCACCCACCCCCCTGAAATTCATACCAGGACACGGTTTGCGCTTCCTCTTCCCATCACTGTCAGGGAATGAGAGCAAAGTGCACAGCTCACCTGCCTCCTGCCTTCCCCAGCAGGAGCGACAGGAATGCAGCAAACTGTGCACTTTCCCCTCACTCCCTGACAGGGACAGGAAGGGGAAGAAGAGTAGCATCCCGGGATGAATCTGGAGCCTGGGGAGGTTTCAGTCCCCTTGCCCTCACTAAATGGTGCCTGTCGGGGTGGGGTGGAGGGGTGTTCAAGACTAGGGCAGCCCCAGACCAGTGCAGGGGCACTCCCTCAGCCAGCCCCTTTCACCTGCCTGGCTGCCAGGTGCTTAATGCAGCAGCCTGCAGGAGAGTCCTGGGAGCTCAGCTCAGAGTCCACCATACCTCCTCTGGCAGCCCAGTGCCCTAGCCAGCCAGCTCCTTCTTGCTGGAATGGCACACCAGGGTATACCACCTGACTTTCACCTCTGATCTTGATTTAAAAATTGCCAGTGCTGGAGAACCCTTCATGTGCTCTGCACAACAGAGAAGAACATTAGCACATGCTTCCAATTAAACGCATGCTAAAATTCTCCACTGCATCTTGACCTTAAATTCTCTGGACCTCTGTTCCCCTCTGTAAAACAGGGATAATCATATTTCCTCCCTTTAAATCGCTTTCTTGATCTCATCTGCTTAGACTGCAGGCTCTTCAGCTCTCTGGCTGTGTGTTTAGATAGCACTTACAATAATGGGACCCTGGATTTGGGCTTCCTGGAAATACCAAAATACAAATACTGTAAATAATGAAAAATGTCGCTGGCTGGGGCTGGTGCAGAAACACAAATTGCCAATAATAAAGCGTGGATTTGAAGACTGTCACCCAGCTCATGGCTGCTTTGCAAACAGAGACAAGCGTTCCATTCCTTGTGAATAGGGGGATAATTTAACCAGCCCTGTTGAGTTTATTTCTGTTTTTCATCCTGCTCATAACTTGGGAAAGCACAAAAAGGTCAAATAGTTTGAAAACAAATAATTTACTCCCGTCCCCTTTTGCAAAAAAACCCCAAAAGTTTTGGTTCAGACTGAGATGTGAGTATGGCTTCAAATCTCTTTGTTTTTTGTCAGGCCGGGTTCTTCTTGTCCCTAGCACAAAACAGGTCCTTTTACAACAGGGTTCACTCCTCCAAATAAGAATGCATCTTCTTTTGAAACGCAGTAAATCCATCCATTGTGTGCTGAGAGGTCAGTCTCTTGGTTACAGATAAGACTGTTTCAGAGCAAATGTTGCTTAGGGCTTGCAGGATAGCTTAGTGGAAAAACATTAGACTAGTGGCTCCTGAGGAGATGTGTTAAGGTCTGCTCACTGCTGCTCATTGACTCCCAAAGCATGTTTTTCCTTTGGGCTGAATGATTTTGTAGATATCCATCTTTTGTTCCTGTGTGACATGGAGAAATTATATACTGAGTTAATATTTTACAGGGAAACAGCTCTTCCCCTCACTCAGCCTCTAAAGCCTCTGGAGGGACAATAAAAACACTGCCCAGATGATGTAAAAGATGAGAGTATGATTTGGCTTGAGCTATAAAGAGCAACTGCTGAACTCAGCGCAGGGAAAGTCTGAAACAGCTGATGCAACTTTTAATGGGATGAGCTGTAGAACACAGAGAGGGCAACACAAGGAAGAACAGTTTTCATGCACTTATGGAATTAGTTGTGGAACTTTTTGCCATAAGATTCTCTTGAATCAAAGACATTAATAAGAATCATTGAAGGCGTAGCCATTTTATATGGCTAACAATGGTATCCAAAGTGAAATAATAGTTATTTTCTACAAAAGAAGACAATTGGGTGGATTATAAATACTCATGCTTCAGGGCATAAGACAACCTCTCATTGGGGTCAGGAAGAAAATTCTCTGTGAAAAGGTTATTTGGTCGGTTCCTTCTGCAGGATTTCTTGCCCCTGCCTCTAAAGCAAATTGTGCTAGCCATTGTGGCTGACAGGACACTGTATTTAATGGGCCACTGGCCTGATCTAGTCTGGTAATTGCTAGGGTCTAATGAAGCTCCAGAAGAAAATACTTACATTATGATTATTATTTTTTGCATTGCAGCAGCACTGTGGAGCCCTAGGCAGGATTCAGGACCTGACTGCATGCCGTTTCCAATTTTTGACTGCATGACTCCATTTTCATATGTATTCCGTCCCATGATCCCAGACAGCATGGAGAATATCATTTTAAAATGGCATTTTCCATGCAGTGTCATAGAATCATAGAACACTAGAACTGGAAGGAACTTTGAGAGGTTATTGACTCCAGTCCCCTGCCCTCATGGCAGGACCAAGTACTATCTACATCAGGGGTGGGCAATAATTTTTGACTGGGAGCCACTCCAAGATTTTGGAAAGTGATCAAGGGCCGCATTCTTCCATGATATTAATGGAGGAGATGTGGGGTCTGGGATGGACATTGGGTGCAGAAGGGAGCTTGGGATAGGGGACTGGGGTGCAGTAGGGAGACTGGAGTCTGGAAGGGAGTTTGGGTGAAGGAGGCGGTTGTGACCTAGAGCAGCGGACTGGGGTGCAGGGTTTTGGGATGTGACCCAGGGTAGAAGTGGATTGTGATCTGGGGCAGGAGGTTGGGGTGCTATGTCTGGGAGGGGGTATGGATGCAAGAGGGGGACAGAGGCTTTGGGTATGTTGACTGGGGGGGGAAGGAAGAGGACTGGAGCAGGGAGGGGCTGGGGTGCCAGAGGCAGCCTGTGGCCAGAAGACTTACCAGCCAGCAGCCAAACCAGCCTGCCTGCCTTCAGAGCTAAGGCTTGCAGAGCTTAAAGGTTTCCTAGCCAACCAGCCTGCCTGCTTGCCTGGCCACGTGCTTCATTGAATAACTGTGCCAAGGAGAGGGGGAGTGGTTCTTGGCTGCCTGTTATTCAAACAAGCAGCTCCCATTGGCTGGTTTGTGGCCAGAAACCAGCCAATGGGATTGTGCTCAGGGCAGCTTCTGAAACTTCCCCCCTCTCCTCCAGTTTTGAAACAGAAAGGAAGCCTGACAGCTGCATTTCTGCACTGTGCACAGGGCTGTGGGACAAGCAGGGAAGACTGACTGGGGCTCCTTGCTCCCTCCACAGGCCGGATCCGGTGGCTTGGTGGGCCAGATCCGGCCTGAGAGCCATATTTTGCCCAGCCCTGGTCTAGATCAACCCTGACAGGTGTCTGTCTAACCTGCTCTTAAATATCTCCAGTGATGGAGATTCCACAACCTCCCTGGGCAATTTATTCCAGTGTTTAACCACCCTGGGAGTTAGGAAGTTTTTCCTAATGTCCAACCTAAACCTCCCTTGCTGCAGTTTAAGTCCATTGCTTCTTCTTGTCCTGTCCTCAGAGGCCAAGGAGAACAATTTTTCTCCCTCCTCCTCCTTGTAACACCCTTTCAGATACTTGAAAACCACTATCATGTCCCCCCTCAGTCTTCTCTTTTCTAGACTAAACAAGCCCAATTCCTTCAGCCTTCCCTCATAGCTCATGTTTTCTAGAGCTTTCATCATTTTTGTTGCTCTTCTCTTGACCTTCTCCAATTTCTCCACAGCTTTCATGAAATGTGGTGCCCAGAAGTGGACACAATACTCCAACTGAGGCCTAATCAGCACAGAGTAGAGCGGAAGAATGACTTCTCGTGTCTTGCTCACAACACTCCTGTTAATGCATCCCAGAATCATGTTTGCTTTTTTTGCAACAGTGTCACACTGCTGACTCATGTTTAACTTGTGGTCCACTTTGACCCCTAGATCCCTTTCTGCAGTACTCCCTCCTAGACAGTTGCTTCCCATTCTGTGTGTATGAAACTGACTGTTCCTTCCTAAGTGGAGTACTTGGCATTTGTCCTTATTAAATTTCATCCTATTTACCTCAGAACATTTCTCCATTTTGAATTATGACCTTATTCTCCAAAACACTTGCAACCCCTCCCAGCTTGGTATCATCTGCAAACTTAATAAGCATACTCTTTATGCTATCATCTAAATCAATGATGAAGATATTGAACAGAACTGGTCTCCAAACTGACCCCTGCGGAACCCCACTTGTTATGCCCTTCCAGCATGATCGTGAATCATTAATAACTATTCTCTGAGAATGATTATCCAGCCAGTTATGCACCCACCTTATAGTAGCCCCATCTAAGTTGTATTTGCTTAGTTTCTTGATAAGAATATCATGCAAGACCATATCAATCGCCTTACTAAAGTCTAGGTATACCACGTCCACCGCTTCTCCCTTATCCACAAGACTCGTTATCTTATCAAAGAAAGCTATCAGATTGGTTTGCCATGATTTGTTCTTTGCAAATCCATGCTGGTTGTTACCTCTCACCTTATTTTCTTCCAGATGTTTGCAGATGAATTCCGTAATTACTTGCTCCATTATCTTCCTTGGCACAGAAGTTAAACTGACTGGTCTGTAGTTTCCTGGGTTGTTCTTATTTCCCTTTTTATAGATGGGCACTAGATTTGCTCTTTTCCAGTCTTCTGGAATCTCTCCCATCTTCCATGACTTTTCAAAGATGATAGCTAAAGGCTCAGATACCTCTTCTATCAGCTCCTTGAGTATTTTAGGATGCATTTCATCAGGCCCTTGTGACTTGCAGACATCTAACTTTCCTAAGTGATTTTTATCTTGTTCTTTTATTTTAACTTCCAAACCTACCCCATTTCCAATAGCATTCACTGTTGGGCATCCTATCACCATCCATCTTCTTGACGAAAACTAAAACAAAGAAGTCATTAAGCACCTCTGCCATTTCCAAGTTTCCTGTTATTGTTTCTCCCTCCTCACTGAGCAATGGGCCTACCCTGTCCTTGGTCTTCCTCTTCCTCTTAATATACTTGTAGAATGTCTTCTTGTTACCCTTTATGCCTCTAGCTAGACTGAACTCATTTTGTGCCTTTGCCTTTCTAATCTTGCCCCTGCATACCTGTGTTATTTGCTTATATTCATCCTTTGTAATTTGACCTAGTTTCCACTTTTTATATGACTCCTTTTTATCTTTAGATCATGTAAGATCTCCCAGTTGATCCAACATGGTCTCCTGCCATACTTTTTATCTTTCCTATGCAATGGAATAGTTTGCTTTTGGGCCCTTTAAAAAACTGCCTACTCTCTTCAGTTGTTATTCTTCTTAGTCTTGCTTCCCATGGGACCTTACCTACCAGCTCTCTGAGTTTACTAAAATCTACCTTCCTGAAATCCATTGTCTCTGTTTTGCTGTTCTCCATTCTGCCATTCCTTAAAATCATGAACTCTATGATTTCATGATCACTTTCATCCAAGCTGCCTTCCACTTTCAAATTTTCAACCAGTTTCCTCCTATTTGTTAAAATCAAATTTCGAACAGCTTCTCTCCAGTAGCTTTCTCAACCTTCTGAAATAAAAAATGGTCTCCAGTTGCAGTCCAAGAATTTATTGGACAATCTGTGCCCTGCTGTGTTAGTTTCCCAATGTATGTTTGGATAGTTGAAGTCCCCCAACACCACCAAATCCTGCACTTTGGATGATTTTGTTAGTTGTTTTAAAAAAAGTCTCATCCACCTCTTCTGCCTCAGTAGGTGGCCTGTAGTAGACCCCTAGCATGACATCACCCTTGTTTTTTTAATCTCTTTTAACCTAATCCAGAGACTCTCAACAAGTCTTTCTTCCATGTCCATTGCCACCTCAGTCCAAGTGTATACATTTTTAATATATAAGGCAACACCTCCTCTCTTTTTTCCTTTCCTACCCTTCCTTAGCAAACTTCCTTAGTTGGGTTTATTAACTAGCACTTCAGTTCTTCCTGCTTATTCCCCATACTTCTTGCATTTGTACATAGGCATCAAAGATACTGATTTGATTTTGCCGCCCAGTTCTGCCTTCTCCCTCCTTTATCTCTGCTGTTATAGCCCATGCTCCTTCCCATTTCTGACATATCTCCCAGTTCACCATGTTTTTCACTTCCCTGTGAGCTTTGGTCACCTGCCCCCGTTGAACCTAGTTTAAAGCCCTCTTCACTAGGTTAACCAGTCTGTGTCCAAATACTCTCTTCCCCTTCCTCTGAAGGTGAACCCTATCCCTGCTTAGCAGTCCTTCTTTTTGGAACAGCATCCCGTGGTCAAAGAAGCCAAAGCCCTCCTGGCGACACCATCTTCATCGCCAGGCATTCACCTGCAGGATGCACCTGTCTCTGCCTGAGCCCCTGCCTTTGACAAGAAGCACTGAAGAGAATACCAGCTGCGCTCCAAACTCCTTCACTGTAGTCACTCTTGATCTGCTCAAGATTACACCTTACAGTATCATTAGTGCCCACATGGATGAGTAGCTTGGGGTAGTAGTCAGAGGGCCCAATAATCCTCGACAATGCCTCCGTAACATATTGGATACAGGCCCCCAGTAGGCAGCATACCTCCTTAGATGACGTTGCAGGGCGACAGATGGGCACCTCCGTCCCCCTCAGAAGAGAGTCTCCGACCACCACTACCCTATGTTTCTTTCTTGCAGTAGTGGCAGCAGATCTCCCAGCTTTGGGGGCACATTCCTATGCACTGTAAATACTAGGTCACACTGTGCTGAGGATGCTATTTTGCTCCATAGAATATGCTACTCCAAGAACAATTTTGCTCTACACAGACTAGAAAACCCAAAGAGGTTAGTGCTCAAGAAACAGTCTTTCAATAGTAGTCAGACTGGTGGTAAGACAAATAATGACCATCGCATTTTATATTTATTTACATTACCTTTATTTATAGATCCCAACAATTCCTTTCTTTCTTTCTTTCTTTTTCACAAATTCTCAGATAAAATCTCTTCTCCTAATGCTGCCCATACCAGAGCTGGCCTAGCAGTACAAATGGTTATCACAGCTACTCATTTAATACATACCTGAAATTTGATTAAGCTGTGTTTGCCACTAGAACTGGATGAATACTTTAAAAATATATGTTTAAGAACTTTTTTTGATGATTAAAATAGTCAATGACTAAATTATTCTGGGCCCTAATGGCTCACCGCTGGCAACGTTGGCCAAACCTCCAAGATTCTTTCATGTCCCTAGATGCTGGTGATATCTGAAAGACTCACACCTAGCAAAACTGCAGGGCACTCACATTATGTGCCTCCAATAGATGACCAGGTATGATGACTCCATGGGGATTTGAACCTGTGATTCCAAAAGTATAGTCTCTTGCCTAGAGCTGGTCACACCTAGCATGAGAAGAGACCATGTTTTTCTGTTAGGCTTAACCTTACTACTCCTTGCTCAAATCAAGTCCATGAGAAGTCTGTTTCCAATACATTCCAAGATACAACGTGACAGAGTTTCCAGACAGGGACTCAAAACATTTGCTTATATCAACCAGCACCCATTCCCTCATTCTCCTTTGCACAATGGCTCTTGATTATGTTTGTTCATTATAGCAATTTATTTAAACATCTATACCCTGCTGAGATTTTTTTTTTTTTTAAAAAGCACACACAACAAAATCTCCTAGCTAATGATCCAAAACATTTTGTTCCACTGGCTAAGTATCAAACAGCATTTCATGTTTATTCTGGGCTTTCTACTCATCTTCCTGGGCTAGAAGGTATCCAAGCAACTAGTAGATTAGCTACCATGTAGCTATGTTGTACAGCATAATGGAGGAAAGCAAATTACACATCTATAATTGATGTAATACATCTACTTACATCTCCTGTCTCCCCCGGCTTGAATCATCTGCTGACATGGTTTTTTTTTCTGTTTATTTAGACATGGCGTGTGTGTTTTTCATGCAGCTAGGCCTGCAGGTCATTGAGATGAGGCTATTCAGCACGTTGAGTGCAAGCAAGTTGGCTGTTCCGTTGGATTTACAGCTGGCAAACTAAGAAAGGGAGGCCACTGTCCTGTGCGCTCAGCAGCAAAATACGCAGAGTTTGGAGCAGTGGGAAAAGGAGGGACCTGTATTTTCCCCAAATGAGTTCGCTGATAGTTTTTGCTTGTGTAATCTTAGCTAAGGGGGATGGCATAGGCTGTCCAGCAAAGTAATTTCGGCAACCACACATTGGGCCATCACTTCTGCTCCGCAGGAACCCCCCAGCTTGCTCTTGGCACCCAGCCTGTCCTACCCAGACTGCCAGGAGCACCAATTCTGGGATGAACACCTGGCCAGCAGGAAGTGGAGTGACTCAACTGACTTTCCTCCCATTGGCAGTATCACGGCTTTTGGTCCCTCGGCCAGGGTTGGGCTCACAAACTGCTGATGGAAATCCAGGCAGCCTATGTCCAATGCTGGGCTATCACTTATCACTGTGTGAGCCACGGGGTGAGGGTAAACACCAGGGCCAGGAAGATTATACTTTGAAAAAGTGCTCTCGACCCTCGGAGGCAGGCAAGAGCTTAGGGAGGTTGGTTAACGCTGCGAATAGCCCATGAAGGCGCATGAATGCCGGCGTGTTTTCCAATGAGGCCTCAAGGAAAGCTGAGATTTGGGGAATCGGACTGTTTGCAGACAGCTCTGCTGACAACGGTGAAATTCACTGCACCAGCACAAAGCCAGAGGCACTGGGGAATCCCTCACATGGAACTGTCTCTTGCATCTCTGTGCACAAGATGCAAAGCCCTGGCTAGGTATAGTTATTCTCCATTTACACATGAGGAAACTGTTTGCCGGGGGAGCCAGGGAAGCCTGTGAATGAGCCAAGACAAGAACCAGGGAGTCTGGATTTGGAGCCCCGTTGGGGACATGAAATCCACTTGTGCTGCACAGTAAGAGCCCGTCGCCTATGTGCTGGAAGAGCTACACCTTTCGCATGGCGCTGAGCTTCCCGCATCTCATTGTCCTTCCCAGACACCCCTGCCCCGCTGATTGGAGGGGGGGGGTCCCAAAGTGCTGCTTCCAGTGAGCCCTTGGAATTCTTGGAGTTATGGGGGATTTCAGTGCTCCTTCTTTAAATGTGACTGTGGGGGGTGCCAAATCTCGCTGAGTCTCTGCAGTCATGGTGTGTGTGGTTCAGCCTCAGACAAGGTGAGTTAGGGGGATAGGTCCCCACCTCAGCTGGCGCTTTGCCTAGCACACTTCCAAGAACTGGCCTTGGCTCATCCAGACATGAGCCGCATGTTCCCTGGAAGGGTGCCCTGAGAATGCAGCCACGGCCACCCCCTGCTCTCCCTCCAGCAAGCTATGGAGGCTGGCACTCCAGAATGGTGCAGCTGGGGAAAATCTCTGCCTTCTAGTGCAAGGTGGCATCTCCATGGCTGCTGTCATTAGAGATGCTGGGCACTTCTGCAGCCACCTCCCTTATGGGGATCTCCAAGGGCTTTGCAAGCATTGATCAACTAAATCTCACAGCACCTTCGGGTGTTACTCTAGCAAAGTACAGGCAGCAGCAGCCCATTTCACACACGGGAGAGGCTCAGGAAGAACGGTCATCCAATTTGCACTGCTCCAGACATGCCGGTGGAGTTACTCTTGATTTCCATTGTTACATGAGCAGAATCTGCCCCAAAGTGATTTATCCACAACAGCTGGGAATAAAACTCAGGAGTCCTAATGCCACATCCCTCCTGTAACCATTAGGCACCACTCTCTGACACCGGTCACTAAAAGCTGAGGCGTTTGCTGCAGATCCTGGGAAAGTGCTTTGTGTTGCTTCCCAGCAGTGTGGAAGCAGAGCTGCATTCGGAGAGCTGCCGTATTACTGCACTGGGTAACCAGGCTCTCTGCTAAGTAAAACATGCATTTTAAATGATTTTCAGCATAAAAATCCAAGCAAATAAATTATTTCCATCTGGAAAGAGGATGCAAATATATTTTAAATTGCCAGCTGCTTTCATCCACATATATTTTGCAATCTGATTTCTCCCTGCTTGCTGTTTTCTTTTCTTTGGTATTTTATTTTATTTTATTTTATTTTTCTTGTGTGTCTGTTTATTTTTCTGGAAAGGGTTCAAAGGTGAAAGGGATCACTGGAGAAGTGGAAGGACAATCTGCATCAAAACCCATGAAAGTGGCCAGAAAGAAATTGAGGCCTTCGATTCAGCCATACTGCTCATCCGGAACCCATACAAAGCCCTGATGGCTGAATTCAATCGGAAGTACGGTGGTCACATTGGATTTGCTTCTCATGCACATTGGAAAGGCAAAGGTATGCAAGTTACCTCAATACTTTTTATAGCAGTTTCACTCGCTGGTTTGGGTTGAAGGGGAAAACACCCACCCTTCAAAACAAGGCTCAATGTTTTGTGTTAGCATTTTCCAAATGAAATGTTTTGTTCGGATTAAAAAGTCTTTTGGTGCCTAAATGTTCTTCAGGAATGCACAGTAACTTGTAGGGAGTAACAGCAGACTGAAACGTGCATGCCACTGCCCTCTAGTCGCCAGAGGCACAATTTGAACCTTTCTAGTCTGGCACCCTCGGGACCTGATCGGTGCCAAACCAGAGAATTTGCCGAACTATGGGCGGCCAATAATGTCTAGCAGCATTACCAACACTTCCAGTGCTTATCTGGGCTCTTAGCAGACATCTAGGGATAAATTAGAGCTAGAGAACAGCACAGATTACTGAGAGCCAGGACTGGTGGCTGGAAACAAACTTTATGAGACTGCAGGAAACTTGGCCACCCCCTAGATATGTGCACTCCAGCTAGCTAAAATCATGCTGGACCACAGATATTGCTGGGCCAGAGAGTGTTGGACTAGAGAGGTTCAATCTATATACAGAAAAAACTGAGGCTAACATACCCAATGCTCCTTTTGCACGTGTTTTTCAGAGCTGTGTTACAGCTGACAGTTGTAACATCTGTGTATAGGAGGGTAGAGTGTCTTACAGGTTTGCAAGGGAATTAATGAATGCATCATTCTCACAGCCAGCAGCTTAATGTATTATCATAATATTTGCCCTTATTTAGTGCCCTACTTTTGTCCAGTATGGCAGGCAAACAGAGGTATAATCACCCCCACCCACCACCTTTACAGATGTCTAAATTACAGCATAGACCATTCAGGTGACCAGCCCACAGCAGGTGGTCAGCCTGTGACCAACGGTAGGGCTAGAATCCAGGAAAAGAGTTAAGTGACATTTTCAGACAAAACTTTTTTTTCAGGTAAAGTAATGGAGATTCGAGGAGACCAGAATGCATTGTGAATTTGTGCCAGTTTCGCTGGCTGGTTTGGGTTGAGGATAAAACCTGCTAACATTCAAAAATAGTCTTATGGTTTCGTTTCAACATTTTCAAAATGAAATGTTTTTGATTTTTTGATTGAAATGACTTTTTGTTCTGAAAGTTCCATCACCTTTACTTTAAAACATTCTGACACATTTTAAAATAACATTTAATGTAGCAATGAAACATTTCATTTTAGGATTTAATTTGCTCCAGAATGATTTGTCTCTCTCTCTCTCTCTTCCCCCCCCTCAACTTTTTGATTCACCAACAATTGCAAAACCATTTATTTTCCCATTCAGTTATTTTCCCTGAGCTTTTCAGAATCACCAGCAAACTGAAAATCTGCTACTCTTATAGGTCACTCTAGGAGTTCTGATTTCCGCTCCACCACTTTAACCACTAGATCAAAGACCTTGTGCTAGAGCAGGGGTGGGCAAGCCCACAGGCTGGATTTGGTTCCTCGGGCTGCCGCTACTATATTTACGTGTACCTCTGCAGGTAAGGGCAATCACTGCTCCCCGTTGGTTGTGGATCACCGTTCCTGGCCAATAGGAGCTGCGGGAAGTAATGTCCCAGTCTGTGCCATTTCCTGCAGCTCCCATTGGCTGGGAACAGCAATTTGCGGCCAATGGGAGCTGCAATTGCCCATACCTATGGAGGAGCACGTAAATATAGCAGTGGAGGGCTAACTAGGGCTGGCCTTACCATGAGGTGAACTGAAGCGGCCACCTCAGGTGCCAGATTCTGGGGGTTGGGGGAGGGCGGGGACACCACTAGGACCCAGAGTGCAGAAAATTGTGTCTGCTGCTGGTGCAGATGTATTCTCTCTGCTCTAGATGCACAGAGATGGTGGAGTGCCATGAGAGGAGTAGAACAGGAAGAAGGCGGAATTGAGACCTTTCAAAGTTTTGACCCAAGCGAGGGAGCATGAGGGCGTCATTTGAGCTCCCCACCTCAGGTGCCAAAATGTTGTGGGCTGGCCCTGGGGCTAACCCTGCTGAACTGCTGCCATTTTATTGCCACCTCTGTGCTAGGACCTTGTGCTAGAGAGGAATTTCACCAAGAGAGCATTCTCACAGGGGAATAGATATGGAGACAGGGAATTCAGCCTTTAATTCAGGCAGACATTGAAAGAAAAGATGTTTTGCCCAGTTCTAATTGGTGTGCACAAAGCTTAGTAGGTTGAGCTGGCCCAGACAGACAGAGAGGATGCTGGGATTGATTGTCCCCATTTTCTTTTATCTATTCGTACGATAAAAATAACATTCCCAAGGCTGCAGCTGGAACATGCAGCTTTTGCAGCTGGTTTTCAAACACCCTTGAAAGCCATTTACTCTTCCATCTGAAACATTAACTCCCAAGGTTCTGGCTGAGGATAAGTTACCACCATCACTCCCATTAACATCATCCTGTATGCTGCACTAGCTGAGACAGGAAACCTTGGATGTCCTACAATAGTGCTTTAAACCTGTGGGGTTAAACCAAAACAAGTAGCATATTAAACCAAAAGCACCTGCCAGACAGGTACCATCCAGTGCTTCTACACATGCCCAGCCTGACTTCCGTACTTTACCAACCTGTGGGATTGAAATGCTGGTAAGAGCCCACTGGGAAATCTCACTTTCCCAGGCAAGTTCTGACATGACCCTGAATCTCTGTGTGGTGGAATAAAGGCAAAATCCTCCAGGCTTTTATCCTCTGAAGCCAGAACTGCTCTCAGGAAGGGGACTGGCTTCCTAGCAGAAATCAGTGTTATCAGAGTATTGCTTCAAGAAGATGCTATAAAATATCTGGCCATGACACGTGGCCATAAATCCTTATCTGACTTGATGATCTTTCCCTCTGACTGGGCATTCCACATAGGAAGAGAACTTCCCCCCACTCTGCCCCAGGACAAATCAGTCGCAGCCTTTTAATTCTGTACATCCCGCTGCTCTGGAGAAAACACCTTTCCCATCCACGCACAGACACATATTGCGGATGCTTGTTAATTATAGCAATTTACAAATTGCTGTTGTGAAATTGACTTCATTGGAAAGAGTTAAAATATTTAGCTTGATTGAACATCTGCTACCCTTAATTCAGAGTTTATTTAAGGGTATCTCTTTTTACGTGTTGGTATGTGCCTGGATTTCATTATTGCCACGTGCACTGAAATGCTCTCTCTCTGTCTGTCTGTCTCTCTCTCTCTCTCTCTCCTCAACACAATGCCACCAACACCCAAGATGTGCCCAGAGCAAAATCCCTGCTCTGACCACCACCAAACTTGGGGATAGATTTTGCCTTTTCTGATACAGCTCTGAGCCCAGGGTGGTGCATTGGGGGGTGCCATCCCAGGAAGAATAGCTTCCCCATTATCTCTTGAGCAGTAGCGATTTGCTGTGGATTTAGACCAGTAACAAATCACAACACTGTTTCACACCAGCTCATCTGTGCTGGGATGTTGAGGGGATGGAGCCTTGTTCTGTCAGCCATTTGTGGCAGTGAGCAGTAGCTGAGCTTGTGTCTGGCAAGCAAGGTCTGGTTAGTCCATGCAGGTGTGCAAGGGGGGCTGTGCTGTGACACACACACACAGAGAGACACACACTCGCTCCATGGGCACATGAAGCAAGTCACTATCTAGCCCTCAGGCTGGGAGAGCTCAGAGGTTCAGAAGGGACCGTTTTGACCACTTTGTCTGACCTGCATGACAGAGGCCGGAGAGCTCCTCCAGCATTTTTTCCTGTTTGAACTAGAGCAGATCTTCTAAAACAACATCCCATCTTGTGCTCAACTCCAGAGTTAAATTTTAGCAGTTTAGGTCCCTCTGTAGGACCGATATGAAGGCTGAGGCATGACAGAACATGGAGTCCATTTTGGCATATGTGCTTAGGGTTGGGAAGGAACTCAATTGCTTAATGAGGTTTGTGATAGCCCAGGCCCACCAATGAGGGAGGGAAGGGGGAGAGTTGCCCCAGGGCCCAGCAAGTCAAAGGGGCTGGGGTTCCTGGCCACCACTGCTGCCACAGTAGCAGCAGAGGCAGCAGCTGAAGCCCCATGGTCGCCAGAGCACTGCACTACATGCTCTAAGGACTGGAGGGGGGAAGGAAAGGGTGCACGGCGCTCCAGGCAGCATGGATGGATGGCTGCTCCCAGCCCCACCCCTTCTACCTGGGGCCCTGCCCCTTCTGGGAGCATGGAGCTGGGTCCTGCTCCGCACCTTACCTCGGGGCCGGTGAAGGCTGCTGGCTTCCCTGCGCTGGTGACAGCTGCCAGATTATTTGCCCTAGAAACAGAAGTCCCCTACCTACAGAACAAGGACTGCCCACATAGTAGCAGTAGAAACATCCTTTACTCTGCTCAATAATCAGCTTTCATGGTGAACAGGAAAGACCAGCCTGGTGATTCAGTCTCCATGCCCTGGTCTCTGTGCTGAGGGTGCTGACCACAGTGCTAACTGGAACAGTGAGTGGTAGTTTTTTTAGATACCCTGTAGGCAGCCCCATCTGCTGCTCTCTTTCAGATTGCTGCAAGAGACATGAGGCTGGGTTTTGCTAGGGCTAGCCCAATTGTTCATTGGTCCATCTTCTGCTGAGACTTGAGGGACAAACTTCCTGCAAAGCCCTTCTCGGGTTTGTGTATGTCTCAGGGATGTCAACAGGTAACTACACAGGCCATTGCCCAATCTGTGCCCATATTACTATGCACAAATGTGAGAGGCTTTTCAGGTCCAGTGAGCCTCTGAATATTTTGATGACTCTCCTCTCTGTACCCACACTTAAGAGCTTTCCTTTTAGCATACCTGTCTGGGAGCAGCAACAGCTGTGTGTGCTAGCAGGGCAGAGCGCTCAGTGTGATTCACTGACCATAGTAGCAATAATTATGCTGCACAGAGAGTCTGGAGAGAGGAAACCTCTGAGAAGCTTATATAAGGTGCTAGAACAGCCAACACAAAAAGCCGAGGAGAAGGTAGGAACAATCTGTCCACAAATATTCTCTCCAACGCAAAACTAAATGTGATTTGGATTTAAGTCAAAACATGCCACCTTGTGCGCTCAACAAGGCACATATTTTTAACAGCACGGGTAAATTAACTGTTGGAACAACTTGCCAAGGGATGTGGTGGATTTTCCATCATCACTTGATGTCTGTACATCAATAATGCATGGTTTTCACATGAGTATGCAATAGCTCAATGGTGAGAAGTGGGTCTGATGCAGGAAATACAGGATGAAACCTTTTGCCTGTCTTATGCAGGAAGTCAGACTAGGTGATCACAGTGGTTCCTTCTGGCCTGGAAATCTGTGTATCTACAAACCTTTTAAGTTCCCTTTCTATGAAAGTTCAAGAACAATCAAGCTTCATCTGACAGCCTGAATACTTGTGAAGAGCAAGTGGCCTGGCCTGTTTCGGGAATTTGCGATTAGCACTGTGTCCCTTAGTTGCATGACTCATCCTGTCAGAAGACAAAATTAAAAAAAAAAAAGAACTCATAGTAAAAAGTGCAGTGCACTTAAGCCCTAGTTTGAGGGCTGAGGTGGGAAATAAGTGGCCTCTGCCCAGCAGTGAATTTTACCCATTCTGAATATTTGCAATAAACTCTTAACAAACAACCAGCAAAGCAAAAATTATTCTCTGCAGAAATTCCCCCAGACAACTTGAATGGAGAATACATTGAACAACGGCACAAACTGAAAAGAAGGTACAGTTTGTCCTAAGACTTATCTGTTGGAAATCTAATTTTTAGCTCCTTCCAGCCCCTCGATTCCTGGCCCAAAGCATTCTTTATCCAGGGAGGGACTAGCAAAGCAGTCACAGTGCTGACGGCAAGTGCCAGAGCGTAAGTGAGTCCAGTAAAAGTAGGAAAATATGTCTTAGTGCCCAAAGCAGGTTTAGAAACACAGGACCTCATATTGGAGAGTTATGGTTCTGTCAATAGCTATGAACAAGTGCCGTGAAAAAAGGCTGCTTTCATTGCAATTGGCATTCACGTGGGTTCTATTAATCTCGGCTCACGAGTGCTGCAGTGGAAAGGAGAGAAGGAGAGAGGAAATTGGAGTAGGGGCTTTAGCACAGATTTTTCTTTTTTTACTACACATTATTCCCCCCCCCCCCGCCTTAGGGTTGAGGGGAAAATTCTGGAAAGAAATATATTAGCTAGTTTTCTGAACTATTCTAACTGCAGAATCAGCCAAGGTCAGCTGCAGGCATGTTTGGGGACGTGTGGTTTTAGGGTCCAGTACTCACTCGGCAAGTCACATTCCAGCCCAATCTCCATCTCTAGCAATGGAATGAGCATGGTGAAAAACCTAACCCCTTCCCTAGTCTGGTTGATACCATTAGCTCCCCATAAATGATCACAATTCACCTGTGAGGTTTGAACTCAAAACCTTCAGCACTGTAGACAGAGCACCAACTCCCATGCGTGCCTCTCTGGCCTTGGGGTGGTGGTGCAAGTTTCTGCCTCAGTTTCCCTTTCCTTAGCATTTCTTAAACATGCCACAGTCCAAAGGGAACTACAACGCTTCACATCCAGGGCCCAGTTGAGTTAATCTTGGCACAAAACAAACAGCGCTCCAAGCAACAACAACTAGGCCCAGCCCCTCCGCCACAAGGATCTGCCTTTCTGCTCTCCCAGCGTTAACTCCCAGGGCTCCTTGCTTGGAATGTAGCCTTCTCACCCTGGAGAGTGCCCCATGCCTTCTCCACGGGCCTGTCTTTTATATAGCCCAGGCCTGTTTGTGTCACATGACCCACAGGTCACATCACCTCCATTTTCCCCACCTAAGCAGGTGAGTGGCTTTTGTCACTGGTGGGGCTGAAGCCCATTTGTCCTTATGAGGCCAGCCACCTATGTGAACCCCAAAGCACAAGCCTCTACCACAAGAAAGGAATAACTCCGTATGCTGGCAGCAGTGGTAGGGCTGTTGTCTGTGATGTGTACCAGCTCCTTGAGGATAACTGCCCTTGAACCTAGATGAAAGCCTGTGTCCTGTGATAGACTAATAACAACAATATCTTGCTCTTATCATCCATAGATCTCAAAGCACATTGTGTAGGTGGGATGGGGAAAACTGAGGCATGGAGAGGGTAAGTGACTTGCCATCAGGCCAATGGCAGGAATACAATACAGGTCTCTCAGCCCACTCTGTTATCCAATGGGAAACACTGCCTATGAGACCGTGAGCACCTCAGTGTGCCAGTGCCTCAAGTCTTCCTCTGAACAGTGGGAATAACAGCACAGTCCTGCCTCGCAGAGGGCTTGTGAAATAAATACAGTAACGATTGCGAAGCACTCAGATACCGCAGTGACGGAGGCCAATAAGCACCTATGATGAAAGTGGAAGAAAGACACCGCTCACCCTTTCCAAGCATTTTATGCTCTAGTCTTAGGGGCCTTTTGTCTGGAATGCTACAGAGGCGTAAATTACAACAAAAGGGCAAGCTGGTGCTGAGTTATTTCCCCTCACTCCTGAAGGCATGAGGGAGTCCTTTCTGCACGCAGCCTCCTGTGCAGCACAGACAGCTCTAGCATTGCTCATTCTTCCTGCAGCAGTGACCTCCGGGCCTAAAGAAGAGGGAACAACTCTTCATGGCAAGAGAGATTATTAAATTTTCGTTGCTAGCTTAATCCATGGCCTTTCCTCAGCAATGACTGTCAGTTTGGCCACGCACAGGGCACTGGTTGTTTTCTTTTCCTGGCCGCTACTGGCCCCTTTCTTCCCGCTGAGTTAAAGCACCTACCTTATTTCATGCCAGATCTGACTTTAATCTCCAGCCAGGTGCCCAGGGCATGCCATCCTCCATGGCTTGTGCTCTGATCCAGCCCCATGAAACCCTATCTTTGACTCTTCCCCTGGGGCTGCATTTATGCATCCAACCCAGGTATGTCTGCAAATAGTGGCAGACCAGGAAATGTGAGTGGTACTTTGTCCCTATCATGAAAAGCAAACCCCTCTCTGGATGGATATGAACATGATGAATAAAAACAGGATCTCCTTGATTTTTACTTTTCTCAGAAGGATGCCTGCATCACTTGAAAGTGAATTCAGCACTGATCAGTGTAGACAGACCCTGGAGACTGGATTCCTCCTGTTTTCAGTGTGTCACTGTACTGCATAACAAGCCTAGTCACTGCAATTCCCCTCACCAACATGGCTCACCATTGGCCCCTAAGAAGGAGCCCCCTTGCAGGGCTGAGGGAGGAGCTCCCTTCCCTAGGACCAAGCCATTTCTTATGTCTGTGAGTGCCAGCAAGGAAGGCATTTTAGGCCCCAGACCAGGAAGGCATCTCTGCTTAGGAAGGACTTTTTAGGCCACGCATGACGTGAGCGTATGTGCTTTCTTGGATCCACGCCATTGTGCCACTGATGGGTTTTTTTCCCACTCAGATCTGAATACGCTTAATGTGTATTTCACAACATAACACCAGCAGTCGACGCCCAGCAAGGGGACATTTTGTGTGGCCGAAATCTCTGTGAAAGCCCTTTTGCTGTTCTGAGCTTTGACATGCGAATTTCCCCTCACCTGCTCTGCCCTGGGAAGGTACTTAGGCCTCACATGAGGCAATACGTCCGTGTGGGCTTCAGAACCTGAGATGGCCTGAAAGAGCTTGCTGGGCCACGAATCATGGAATCACAGAACTGGAAGGCACCTTGAGAAGTCATCAGCTCCAGTCTCCTGCCCTCACGGCAGAACCAAGCACCATCTAGACCATCCCTGACAGGTGTCTATCTAATGGTGATTTTCAGTCATTCTTGGGACACTGAGAAGGTTAAAGGGTGATGTGAGCACACTCCATGGGTCCCTACATGGGGAACAAACATCTGATAACGGGCATGTCAATCTAGCAGACAAAGTTATAATGAGCCCCAATGGCTGGAAGACAAAGCTAGACATATTTGGACTGGAAATAAGAGGCACATTTTTTAGTGGTGGGAGCAATTAACCATGAGAACAGTTTGCCAAGGGTTGAGGTAGGTTCTTATAAAGACTGGGTGGTTTTCTAAAAGATTTACTCTCACTCGAGCAGGAATAAATACAAGAAAGTCCTATGGCCTCTGCTATGCACAGATGATTGCTCATAAGACCATAACAATGGTCATGCAGGGTCAGATCAAAGGTCCATCTAGCCCAGTAGCCTGTCTTCTGACAGTGGCCAATGACAGATGTCCCAGAGGAAATGAACAGAACAGGCAATCAAGTGATCCATCCCCCTGTTGCCCATTCCCAGCTTCTGACAAACAGAGGCTAGGGACACCATTCTTACCCATCCCATCTAATAGCCATTGATGGACCTATCCTCCATGAATTTATCTAATTCTTTTTGAACCTGGGTAAAGTCCTGGCTTTTACAACATCCTCTGGCAAGGAGTTCCACGGGTTGTGTATGCGTTGTGTGAAGAAATACTTCCTTTTGTTTGTTTTAAGCCTGTTTCTATCTATTAATTCCATTTGTTGACCCCTGGTCCTTGTGTTATGAGACAGAGTAAATAACTTTCCCTTATTCACTTTCTCCACACCAATCATGCTCTCTCTCCCTTAAGTCATCTCCTTTGTAAGCTGAAAAATCAAAGTCCCCTTATATAGCAAACATTTTATACCCTTTTCTTGCTTTAATAGAATCCTAGAATCATAGACCTGGAAGGGACCTCGAGAGGTCATCAAGTCCAGTCCCTGCCCTCATAGCAGGACCCAGTACTGTCAGACCATCCCTGATAGATGCTTATCTAATCTGCTCTTAAATATCTCCAATGATGGAGATTCCACAGCCTCCCTAGGCAACTTATTCCAGTGTTTAACCACCCTGACAGGTAGGAAGTTTTCTCTAATGTCCAACCTAAACCTCCCTTGCTGCAGTTTAAGCCCATTGCTTCTTGTCCTGTCCTCAGAGGCCAAGGAGAACAATTTTTCTCCCTCCTTCTTGTAACACCCTTTACAAAATGTGAACCTCTCTCTCAGCCAGTGTCCTCTATGCCATTGAACGAATGGGACAAATTGTGACTGACTTCAGTCACACTGCATGGTGGAACTGAAGTGACTCTGCTTACTGCAGTGGCCCAGATTCACATTTGTGTGTGTCCGGGAAAGGAATCTATATCCACCAGTCTAAGGGGAGCTTGTGGTGGTGGCTAAGATACCAACACAACTTCCAAAAATGGAAGCCTGGCAGATCCCTGGCAGAGCAAAGGCAGTGGGCATTTGAGGTACTGTAGGAATGATTGGAGCTACTAAGTGAGAAGGGACAAAACCTTGTTTTTTCTCTCCTGGCTGCTGCTTTTGTTGAATACAGCCGCTGATCAGATTTCCCCTCCTGGTTGCAGCTGTGCTTCCCACCCGCCTGGGCTGAAGGCTCTTTAAAATCAGTATTTTGTTCCGTGACATTAATTTTATGATATCCCTGGAGTGGTTCCAAAGCAAAGTTTTATGTGGTATGATTGCACAAGGTGAATTGTCCTGTATCTGTTTAATGAAACAGATACTGTCTTTAATGATTCTTTGGGGAATTAAATACAGTTAAGCTATTAATCAGGCGTTGGTTCCTCAAGGAGGACAAGAGGAAGGAGCAGAGACCCAGAGCATTTATGCATTGTAAGATACATGTGTATTACAGTTTCAGCAGCATCGTGGCTTATTATTGGTATTTCATTATCCTTTTTATCACCTGATTTTAATATGAGGATCAATTAGCAAGAAACCTTGGGAATAATTGAAAGATTTTTAGTAGGGAGCACGTATAAACAGCCTAGGGACCAGATGGCTAGTTCAGCTTACTGAGGATATTATGAATCACCAGCCAAAGACCTTTGTGGAACCTTATCGACAAAGCCCATTGTCATTTCTTTCAGAGCCATTTTGCTGAACTACTACTGGTGTTGAGGATCACAAAACACAACATTTGGAATCTTTCTCTCTCCCTTTCTCTCCGTCTCTCTCTCTTTCTCTCGCAGGGTTTGTCTCCACTTACCCAGAGATCCACACTGTGAAGATCAATCTCCTGTGGTTTGATTTAGCGGGTCTAGTAAGGACTAGAGATGTTACAGTATAATCGATTAACCAATTAATCGATAAGCAAAAGCTTATCGGTTAATGTTATAGACTACATGCATTTCCCTCCCCTCCCTGCCAGTAAATTTTTTAGCAGGCTGGCCAACAGCCTGGCTCAGTCCTGGCTTGCGCTGGGTCCGGGACCTACCCCTCCTGCAGCTCTGTATTTCAAGTGTATTGGGAGCCGGGCAGGCAGGCAGGCCAGCTCAGTTCTGGCTTGCACCAGGTCCAGGAGCTCAGACCCACCCCTGGACAGGGGCTGCTGCCACCCCGTACTGCTGCCTCTTTCTCAGAAGCAGCAGCACAGGGTGACAGGCAGCTGGTTCATGAGGGGAGCTGGTTTTTAAACTGGCTCCCCTCACAGACCAGCTCCCACCTAGCACCCTGCACTGCTGCCTCTGGTACACTGACTGCCCCTGGGGACTATAGAATAGTCGACTAACTGATAAAATTTCATGAGGTTACTCGACTATTCAATTAACCAATATTTAACATCCCTAGTAAGGCCCACTAAATTGACTGCTGATCATGCCTCTGTCAACTCCAGTATTCCACTGAGTCACAAGGAGTAAAGGAAGCTGACAGGAGAAACTCTCCCGTTAGCCTCTTGCAGTAGGGATGCCGCAGCAAATCCATCTAAGGTCTGTCGACTCCAGTTACACTATTCACGTAGCTGGAGTTGCATATCTTAGATGGGCTTTCTCCCTTAGTATAGACCTGCTTTCCCTCCCCCATCACACACAATAAAGTCAATCTCAAAACTCAGCGCTGTGATTAGGGGAACTATTCACATTCAATTTCAGGAGTGACGGGTGGTAAGTAATAGCAACCTTGATTAAACCCCAAAAGCCCAAGTAGCACGAAGGAATGCAGGGCCTAGGCTGATTAAATGCCAAGGGGGTGGAGGTGGGGCCTTGCCGTGGTTGCCACCGACAGTAAAAGTGAAAAGAAGGCAGGCATTACCTTGCCTCAGTTGCTGAGATTTCCAGCTCACATGACACTGTTGTCATGGAAATCTTACCAGTTCTGTGTACCGAAAGTGAGCCAGCCCCATTGACTTTAGAAGCAAGCAGCACCTCAGCAGAGTCAAGAGAAGCGACTAGGGGGGAAAGGTACGGGGATACAGATGAGAAGTTTCAGTCTTAATGCAGTTTTAGGAGATTTTTGGTAAAACTCCTTCTGGCGAGGTCAGCCAGGTGACTTGATGCCAACAACATGTGACGTGTTTCACATGAAGTTTGCGTACAGTATGAAAAGACTCCTCCTCAGCAGATGGGTTGCAGAGAGTGACTCAACAATTATTGGAAAAACTCAAGGTCCTTAACAGCAAAAAAGACTTCGACGGGGGTAGGAATGTGGGATCCGTTAAGTTCTGTAAGGGTGGCAGTTAAGATTAGAGACATGATAGTTCAGAGACATGAACAAGTGTGTGAGTTACAAAAGCGCCCCCCTCGTCTACCATTAAAATATGGCAGCATTTATCACAGCCAAAATCACACCAAATTATGGAAATGTCAGGCTGGAAGGGACCTGGAGAAGTCCTCAAATCCAGCTGCTTGTGCTGATAGGATCAAATAAACCTAGCCGGTCTTCTTAAACTCTTCCCATGATGGGGATTCCACAAGCTCCCTTGGAAGCCTATACCAGAGCTTAACTCCCCTTAGAGTTAGGAAGCTTTTCCCAAACAGCTAACCTACACCTCCATGGCAGCAGACTAAGCCCATCGTTCCTTGTGCTGCTGTAACCCACACAACTGCTGGTCAGGGCCACTGTCCCAGGCACTGGCACTTAGACCACTTACAGAGAGAGAGAAGGAGTCTATGTCTACACTAGGAGTTATATCGAAACAAGTTATTTTGAAATAATAACTCCAGAAATAACTATTTTGAAATAAGCTTATGCCTCTTCCCAAGTAGGAGTTATTATTTTGAAATAACAGGCTTGGTAGTGTGGATGTTGGTCTTGTTATTTTGAAATAAGGGGAGTTATTACAAAATAACTCCTTAGTGTAGACATGCCCTGAGTTTGCTCTACAGCCTTCACTGACACCCAGCTCAGAGGTCCCAGGTTCGGGTCCTCCTGCTGGTGTTACACTGCCATCAGTGGACATGGAGAACAATTGACTACCACCCTTTTTGTAACAGCCCTGAACATATGTGAAGACTGTTCTCAGGTCTTCCTGCCACAGTCCTCTTTTCTCAAGACCCCACAGTTTGTTTAACCTTGCCTCACAGGCCAGGGGTTCTAAACCTCAGATCATTTTCATTGCTCCCTTCAAAAGAGTGGTGCCCAGAACTGGACATAGCAATGCAGCTAGAGTTTTACCTGTGCTGAGCAAAGCAAGACAACTACCTCCATGTCTTACATAGAATATGCCTGCTAATACACCTCGGAACCTGAGCCTTTTTCACTGTTGCCTCAGACTGCCGACTTTTATTCACTACCATGCCCAGATCCTGTGCAGCCATACGGCTGTCTCGCCAGTTACTCCCCATTTTATAGTTGTGCAGTTGATTTTTCCTTCCTAAGTAAAGCACTTGGCATTTATCTTCATTTAATTTCATCTGATTGATTTCAAATCAATTCTCCAATTTGTTAAGGTCATTTTTCATTCAAATCCTGCCCTCCACAGTGTCATCTGTAAATGTTATAAGCACGCATTTTATATTGCCTTCATTATCATCATAATTTGCACACTTCTTCTGCCTGTTGTTGGAAGATCTCATTGTATTTTATAGAGGGGCTGGGAATGGAGGGTTTTCATGTAGGCATCCATTAAGATGTTCAACCCGGATAAGACTTTGGATACCTGTTTCCGGTTAAAATGAATGGGAATTCAGTGTGGACCTCCTAGCCATAGCATGGGTCTGATTTTCACCACACACCTGAACATTCATTAACTAGACCTTGTTACACCCTAGTAAACTAGGCACGTATCACAACAAGTATAACTCACAATCCCTTTTTACAGGAATGGGCAATGAGACACAGAGAAGACAGGTCACTGGCCTGAGCGTACAGAGCAAGCAAGACATACAGTGATGTGACTCCTGGGCTTGCTTGAAGGGTCAAAGGGAGAGAGCAACAGCACAAAGCTAACGTTTCAGAGAGCCTGCCTTCCGGTGGAGGGGAGCTTCAGCCTAGGGAGGTTGTGGAATCTCTATCACAGGGGAATATTTAAGAGCAGGTTGGACAGACATCTGTCAGGGATGGTCTAGCTGGTGCTTGGTCCAGCCGTGAAGGCAGGGGCCTGGAATCAATGACCTCTTGAGGTTCCTTCCAGTTCTAGTGTTCTATGAGTCTGTGTTCTTCTGGGAAAAGGAAAGGAATGCAGGCTGATGGCAGGAAGGAAGAAAACAAACCATATCTACTGCCAGGGCATTTGACACACACATTCCCTGACTAATCCCCTCTCTCTCACTTGTCCCTCCTTGTTGAGGAAGAGAAGTGGATGCATCTCAGACAAGCTTGGGGGAAACGTTCCCGTGCTAAAAGTTCTAAGACTGTATGTCCCTTGGGCAGCCTGAGTCAGGGTGAAGAACACACCCACAGCACAATCCGTGACCCAGAGTAGATACAGCTATCAAGTCTTCAACCTGCCAGATATCTGCGCCCCCTCCAATTCTTTCCCCCAATGCTGACTCCAGGACTGGCTCCTAACTACCCCTGGGATTGGAACAGGTTCCTAGACGCAGTCAATATGAGCGCCAATGCTTCCCCTTCTCCTCTGGACCACTTCTAAAAACCTCACCTGTAATGAAGTCCTGATGTCCTGGCTCCCATCTACATTAATAGCACACTTCCCCTTCTCACACTTAGACCAAGTGCTATGTATCTTCCTTGCTGGCTGGTTTGATCCATCTCCAAGCCTTTGGCAACCATGGGGGGTCACAATGTCACTCTAGTTTGGGTCTTCTCCCCCCAAATCAGGGGCACAGGCACCTGCTTAGTTTGCCTGTGCATCAATCCAGCCCTGCTTGAGCAATCTCTTTGAGATCCAGCGGAGAAGGATTTGAATCTTGCGTTGCAATATCATGAGGTCAGGGGTTGAGTTTTTAGTTCCTACAGGGGAACTGTTGCTCTTGCACCGTGCTGCCATATCATGAACGATATTACTAATGGATAGCTTAGGAAACGAGAGGCCCACCTTGTGTCTAGTGACTTCAAACAGGCAGTGACTGATACTTTTGTTAATGGTTTTTCTTTGCTTCTCTCAGAGTGGCCAGAATTCATCAAGAATTACGCCCCCTGGTGGGCCACTCACACCTTGGATTGGTTGAAATACGGCAAAAATGTCCTGGTGGTGCACTTTGAGGACCTGAAGCGAGATCTCTTTGTCCAGCTGAAGAGGATGGTGAGCCTCCTAGGCACCACGGTCTTTGAGGACAGACTTTTGTGTGTCGAGGGCCAAAAAGATGGAAACTTTAAGCGCTCTGGGCTGAGGAAGCTGGAATATGACCCCTACACACCTGAGATGAGAAAAATGATTAGCACCTATATTAAAACTGTGGACATGGCGCTAAAACTCAGAAACCTCACAGGAGTCCCAGATGACTATTATCCGAGATGATGAAGATAAGGCTTGGGGGAACTGACTCTACCCAGAACAGAAAGGCTTGGTTTTTCCCAGCCCATATCTAGTTCCACCCAGTGGGTGGCTTTCTTTCAATTATCCATCTGCTGCTATTAGCTGTTAATGAATTCCCTGCATGAGAAAAAAGAATGGTCACCAGTCATCGCTGAGAAGATGTCGTGGCAAACACATCGCCGAGTCTAAATTCTTCGGGGATCGTGCCGTTGTGAATTTGCGCTTGCGACATGAAGACCTTTCCTGCTGGCGTCTTTACCGCTTTCTCTCTCCTGTAGTGTGGGGTGCGTGTTTTGTTCCCTTGTCAGACTTTACAAAGTGGTGAACCCTGCTCAGAAACGGCGGGAAGGAGCTGCACCCTCCGCTTTCCAGTCAGAATGGGGCTGAACACAGACATGGCGTTTAAAATGTGATCTGATGTTATTTGAGCTGTTTCATTCATTCCTAATAACTTAACTCTTTATTTATAACCTTCTTTGGAGTTTGGGAGGCAGGCTAGTGCTGGAGATCAACAGTAAAACTCACTATGCATTTCCCAGGACTAATTCAGCTTGTAGGCCATGATCCAGCAAGCTGCTTTACCATGTGTTTCTCTGAGAGCACGACTTCTTAGCCTGGAGATTGTAAACCCTCAGTATCAGGAGTCACAACCACCTTGAACGCTCAGCTGGGGAAGGCAAGCTGAAGCCCCACCCCTTCTGCCCGAAGCCACACCCCTACCCCCAAGACCATGACCCTTCAACAACCCCACCGCACCATGGCCTCAACTCTCTCTGGCTGCCGGGAAACTGGTTGCTGGCCCAGCCCCTCCAGGGCAGCTGGGCACTGTAGGCAATTTTGAGAAGGCAATGCCTTCCCTTGTCTACATTACCCGCCACCCATGATCCTGCCTGAGTACGGAAGAGGTTAAGAACTTCTGACTTTAAGCACCTACTGGTCTGTAAACACAGGAGCAGCCCCAGGAGGATGACTCTACTACTCCCATGCCTAACGTTAAGCATGTGCCTAAGCACTTTGCTGGATCAGGGCCATGGTTACGTCAGATTAAATCTGAGGAACCACGCTGGACTCAATGGAGTTACACTGGTTTAAACATGAGCAAATGTGCCCCATCCTCCACCTACATTGTCCTCCCCACCTCTTCCTGCCCAGCGCCTTGCCCGTCTCTCTCATCACTGGCTTTGGCAGCAGATGTGGCAGGCCTGGGCAGGCTCCTGTGCTGGCTGTTGACATTCTTGTCACAGCATCCCAGACACTGCCATTATCTTTAGACACATATTTGCTGCTTCATCGGTGCAAGGTCACCCTTCCACGTGTGCTCTTCGCAGATGTCAGCTCTGTCACTGGGCATCCCTCAGGGGCTCGTAGCTGACCCATAATGTCGTGCTGACAGTCACCCCCGGGTGGGGGGAGCAGTTGTAGGGGCTGTGTGGCCCTGAAGCTGTCAGGCAGAGGAGACCTCCTGGCTCCCCGCCTCATGCTCATTTGAGTTCTGTTTCCTCTGAAAACTGGAACAGAGAGCCTGAGAGTAAAAATGAGGCTCAAGAGGGAGAGGTGGAGGGCTAGGTCTCCCTCCATGCTCTCCAAAGCTCATAAGCCATAAAGCGGGGATAGCGTCGCTGTCCTTTGGAGGGTTACTAATGAGCACATGGTTTTGGGGCTTGGCATCAAGTGCTAGAGCAGGGATGGGCAGCCTAGGCTAGTGAGCGGGCCACATGAGGGGCATCCTTCATCTCCGTGCGCTGCAAGGTGGTTGTCACCAAGGCAGTCTCCCAGGAGAAGGCCGTTCTGCCAACTGTGCTTGTGTGTCTAGAATTTGCAGGGTGGTTAATTGACCTTGAGCAGTGCTCTGATTGGATGCAGAGGGAACAGCACGCACCTCACTTCACCTGCCCTTTCTTGTGTGTGTGTGTGTGTGTGTGTGTGTGTGTGTGTGTGTGTGTGACTTTATTAATACACAGAAGGGCAGGGGGAACCAACATGGACAGAAACCAGCAGAATCTGGCATCCCTGTGCATGGGCAACAATATACCAAATGTCTTGTGGGCCATACGTAGAACCCCAATGGGCCGCAGGTTACCCACCACTGTGTTAGAGAGCTGTGAAGTTTGCATCTGAGCCTCATGTCAGGCAGAGTTTGGGATCCTTAGATTTGAGGTTCCAGTTCAGTTGGTCCAAGCTGTGAGGTCGGGATTTAGATGTGAACCCAAAGTCCCTCAGAATTTGAGGGGAAGGGGAAATTCAGGCCCCAAAGTCTGGAGTGGGCAGATCTATGCTCAGTGGGGCTGACAGAAACCAGTGGCCAGGGGATGGGGGTGTGGGTGGGAATGCCTGGGTCCATGCTCCCAGAAAGGGTGGAACCTCAGGCAGAAGAGGCAGGGCTGAGGGCTGTTAGCCCTTAGTGCCACCTGGAACACGGTGCTTGGCCTCCCTGCAAAGCCGCACAGAGTGCCCAGCATGGCTCTCTGGTGGCAATTCAAAGGGGCCCCGGGTCTCCAACCACTGCTGCTGTGGCAGTAGCAACAGAAGGGGGCCAGGAGTTTCTGGGCCCCTTCAAACACAGATATCTGGAACAACTGCTCTGTTTGCACACACACACACACACACACACAGGCCTGGCCTTTGGGCAAGGCGAGCAGGGCTTGCCTTGGGCCCCCACCTTTAGGGTGCCGTGCTGCTCGGTGCCCACCCACCTGGCCGTGCACTCGCTGCCCTGGCTGGGAGCCACCTGGCCATGCAGCGCAGCCAACCAAAGCACGCCGCCTTGGGCCCTGCAAACTCTTTGGCCGACCTGTCCACGGAATAGCAACAGCAGAGAGGAGGGGGCCCGTCGTTAGCTGAGCTGCCACTGAAAACCATGCAGCGGAATAGCTAGTGCTCTAGATGTTTGTAGCCTTTTCAAAAGCCCTTCATCTGTGGAAAGGCAATGAGGAAGCTTTCAGAGCCAACAGGAGAAGAGCAGCGGTTCTCTCAGCCTGCTTGACTCTGATTCTCTCCTACTCCTCCCAACTCCTGCCGAGGTTTGCGCTCCAGCCTCAGAAAGGAGCCTGCCGTCACTCCTCTAACCTGCCATTTGTTCTGCAACATGGGTGTCCATCAGCAGTGACCATGCCCTTTATGTCTGAGGAGAGGGTGGAGAAGTTTAGGGAGACCAGCTGTTTACCTTGCTCAAAGCAGGAACAAATTACTCTAGCTGGGCACAATTTAGGACGGCTCCGTGCAACCCCATTCCGACACTCTCCCACACCCACACCAAGAGGGGGCTGTTACAGGTGCCCTGTAGCCTCTGAGTTCTTGCTTAAAAGAAAAAAGGAGTCAAACCAAAGGATCTATGTGTATTTCAGTAAGGTATCATTTTGTAAAGCCGACATTCCTAGGAGCTGGATGTGGTCCTGCAGCAAATTCCAAACCACTGATTCATTCCCGGATCAATGCTTCACTGCAGTCCAAGCCCCCTACCCTGCCAACATAATCTGCGAGTCCGCTTTGGATGTAGATGCAAAAGCCATATATTGTACGCAGCCTTTTTATATCGTTAGTTACTGGACAGTTGGCTTTTAACTCTTGATCTTGATAGAAATAAGTGCACAGTTCTATATAGCTCTATATTCCAGGAAAGCAAAGCAAACTACATTGAGAAGAGGAAAAAAATTAAGTAAATATATTTTTCTAACATGTCTGAGGGAACTACATAGCCAAATGGAAAATTACAGCAACACCAAGGCTGTGCGGTTTGCTTTCATGTTTTTTTCTCTCTTTTCCTTCCTGATTTCTCTTTTCTTTGGCTGGTTAGTTATCTAGGTGCAAGCAGAACCCTTAGAATGCAAGTTGGATCTCATCTCTGAATGTATTTTGTAAGGAGTAGCTACAGCATTTTTTAACTCTTTCTTTGACCAATCGTTTGAGATCAGATGTCTGTGCACTGCTAGAGAAAACAACCTGGTTTCCCTTTCCTTTGTTTGGGGGCAGTCCCCGGGCTGCTAACCTCTGTCAGAGCAATCCTCAGGTTAACGCCTATTAAATGAGAGTTTTGTTGATATTCTGCAGTGTGCTGGCATGTGTTTTGTGGAACAACTCCTCACTCGCACAGACGCGCGACCAGGGACACAGAGATGTCACCACAGAGGCAGCTCAAAGGCAACTGGCAGGCACAGCTGATGGAAGCAGTGAACAGGAAAGGATGTAGCAACAAGTGGAAAGCAGAGAGCAAAAGGGGATGGAGCAAAGGGCCATCATCACAAGCGTATGCTTACTGGTCCATAAAAGCCTGGGGACTTCACAATGGTATTGCTACACGTATGCCTTTTGTGGTGCCTTGGGAGGGGTCTGAATGAAGGAAAAAAGGATACCAAATGTGTAAGGGACAAAGGCATGGGACTGCAAGAAGAAATGTTACACACACACACGCCACAGATTAAAAGTCCCCATAGGCAGACCCCTTGAGTTTTTCCACACACACTAACCATCTGGTGAAGTTCAAGGATGTGTTACTTCAGTGGGACCTCAACCCAGAATCTCCCGGCCCCCAGTTTTGCCAGCCATGGGGCAAGTGGTCTGCGGCTGGGGCAGTGACGCAAATGGAACATTCCCTCCCTCCCCTGGGAGAGTTCTGTCCTTCATTAGGGACGTGAGGTCTTTGGAGCCTCCTGGGCCAAGTTCAAGAACAGCCTTGCTTAGAGGAGATTAGTTCTGCTGCCCTGAGCAGATGCTGCTCAGAACAAACTGCAAGGACAATGAATTCTAATATGGGCAGCCAGGAGAAGGCAGGAATAACACCGACCTATTGAGCAAAAACAGAGCAAAATGCCAGGCTGGCATCTAGCATCGATAGTCCAAAGGGAGTCTGCATGTGTAATTGGAGAAGAGAAAAAAATTACAAGCTGGAGAGCTAGCAGCATAGCACTATGCTGGCGTCCAAAGAAATCTTCTCTGGGGTGACCCAAAGTAAATCTGTAGACAGCTGCTCTGTGCAGAAAGCCCATATAGAACCTGGGGATGTAGCCATGCATGCTGTGAGCAAGGTATGCATCTCTGAGAGAGAGGCTAAGTGCTAATAGTTCCTGGATTTCCAGAGCAGCAGGAATGCCTGGTATGTGTGAGATGTTACCTGCAATACCAGGAGCATTCTGTCTCCCTGGAAAAAATGCTGCAAAACAATATTCCAATGCTGCACAATCGAGTAACTCACCAGAGAGCTTCTGCTGAAACTGCTGAGATAGTGCAGTTCTATGGACAGAGAAGACTTAGCTGCCTTGGCTGCGGGAGAAAATGCATCCAAGCTATTAGTAATACATAAGGCATCATAGAAAGAGGGAATGTCTCCTTCATACAAGGTGGACACTAATTTTCCCCACATTGCCCTCTCAGTAGCAGTCTGCACGGCTACATTTTTAGATTCCTTTGACAGATGAGCATCAAAGGCATCAGAATTATAACCGCCAGTTACTTGAGTGTCACAAGCCCCATGGTCTCGGAGAAGCACTCATAAGAGATGTGATGGACAGCTTTGCTTCTAGAGACACAGGCTGCGCCATATTTTTGGTTCTTCTTGCAAGGCTAAAAATACCACAAGAACAGCCTATCCATATATTGGTTGGACACCTTGCACTTCCAAAATCAGATCTGCAACAAAACATTAATTCAGGAGAGTTCTGCTTGATGTCCAGTTGCACCACAAAACTTCTGGGGAGCTTTAATCTGTGGGTAAAATGGTGCTTAGTTTCAAGGATGGGTACATGACAAGTGTATAGAACTTATTGGCTAAAGAGATAAACAATCCCTTTTTCCTGACAAAATAGGCCTGCTTTTCACTTTTTGCACAAAATATTGTCCTGTTTGTGATGGCTGGGAGTGCTGAGAAAAAGAAGAGCTAAGTAATGCCCACTTCAGCATGGCTGCTCTTTGGACAGGCAGAGAAGGTTAGTACAACAAAGGTCTCTCTGTCCCTTGTGTACAGCACTGTGCTTTGAAACTCCCTGTTCCTCCTGATGGTGGTCACCAGAGTTATTGGCCTGTGAGACAGGCCCTCCTGGTATAGATCCACCCTGTAAGAAAATCCTTTCCACTGATTTCTTGGAAAGGGAGTGAAAACCCCAAATACAACAGGGCTCCTCATGCTGTACTGAGAAAGCTCCATAGCAAAGCTATTCATGTCTCTACACATAAGCCGGCAGTGTACAATGGGAATTAGACTCCGTGGTGCCTTGAGTGAAACTGAGAAAATTATAGTCAGTCATTTAATTATAGCTTAACACTTCACACAGGTCCCGCCATGGCGTGCCAAGGAATTCATAGGCCTAGGGTCTGTCAATGAGGCCGGGCCTGTGTTGTCCCACAACACCAATACCTGCAACTCTGCCAAGCCAAGAGGAAGCGTTTCAAAGAACATGCAGCCGTCCTTGAAGCCACATGAATGGGATTTTCATCAGGCCTGTCTGGAAAGCACCACATCACAGTTCAAAGGACACTGCTTCTTTATGCTCAAACAGCAAAGTTCTCAATGGTCTGCTTTGTCCGAGCGAAATGCCTTTGCCCACAGACAGGCTGTTATGCTGTTTAGCAGAACTTGCAAGATGGAATGAAAATGCGTGTGGGGTGAAGGCTGCAAGTAGGAAGTTTTACCAGCTCCTCTGGCAATTTTTCCCACAAACATTTTAGGATTCACTTAAATTTGAGTTTTAAATGACAGGTCCGCAGCTCCCCCTCTGTGATGCCAGGGGAATATGCAAGAAACCCCAGAACTCTTGCTGACAGAGAACATAAGAACGGACATACTGGGTCAGACCAAAGGTCCATCCAGACCAGTATCCTGTCTGCGGACAATGGCCAATGCCAGGTGTCCCCAGAGGGAGTAAACAGAACAGGGAATCATCAAGTGATCCCTCTCCTGTCACCTCTTCCCAGCCTTTGACAAACAGAGGCTTGGGACATCATCGCTACCCATTCTGGCTAATAGCCATTGATGGACCTATCCTCCATGAATTTATCTAGAACCTGGGCTCTCACCTCTCTCACCGCTGGTGTCTTCTACATGGGGTCACCAATGACCTAGCATCCTCCCACTGATCCTTATGGGTTTCATGCTGCTCCTTGTGGTAGGAGCTGGTAAGGAGTCTCAGGCTCTCTTCCCACTCCAATTTATGGATCTTCTTGGAGAAAATAACTTCCCAGGACAAATTATTTAAACAGAGAGTTTCTCGTATTATTGTTCCTAGATATAACCCACTGGAAAAGAAAACACAAAATTGCTCCTTCATGCTATTTTTATTACCTCTGGAATACCCTTAAAGGGCAGTTCTTTTGCATCCTCTCGGTTCAAAGTTGACTGATTCACTAAGAACATTATTTCCATTCTCTGTTATAATTATTTCCATGAATTAAAGTCCTGGCCATTGTGGAATTTACTGCTTTTCTCTTTGTCTATGGCCCTATCAGTTTTGGTTCTTTAAATTGATGCTGTTCGTGATGACTTCACCACAATACAAATGCATGTAGCGTGTAGCTTATTCTGACAAGGATCCCCAGCAACAGATAAAATTCCAGTAAACCCCACTGGAAATAATTAAAACAGAGCAAGGAAGCTAATCTTAGAGATAAAAGAATTAAGAGTCAATATCCCATGCATAAAACATTCTCTATGCTTAGTTTTCAATTTAAACCTTATAATCCCCTTTGATTAGAAATATGGGGCATTGGTAACGGGATGCAATCCGAGCTGTCTCCTTGTTGTACTTTCAGTGCTTCTATCATTAACTTCACAATGGGTAGCATTTTCCAAAGCTGCTCACCTTGGCTGACTTTGCTCCCATTCAGTCCAATGCTAAAACTCCCCTTGTTTTCAACAGGAGCAGAGCTAGGGCTAGTGTTGGCCCCGTTTGAAAATCCCATTCCTTGACACGCACATTCAAACCCTCAGCTCCATGCAACAGGGGCCACATCTTCGCTTTGCTTTGTCTCCATGATGAATGCCACTAGCCCTCCTTTGTCTACTCTGCATCCTTAGCTCGAAATAAGCTACACAACTTGAGCTATGCACATCAGAGCCCTGGCTACCCACATCCATACCTGCAGCTGCGGATACCCACAGATATAAAGCTGAGAGCCATGGATTTGCAGGGCTGTAGTGGTTTTTTATCCCAGTGCAGGCAAGCTCTAAGAGTGACAGATTATCAGCAGTACAGAACTCACCTGGAAGCCTATGCTGGACTCTGCCAGCATCAGAGGGCCCACTGAGAGCAGGTCCTGGAACAGCAAGTCATCCCTGAGACAATGAGGGTCCAGCCTGCTGTGCTTTAAAGTGGGGGGGGGGGGGACAATAATATTTGATGGGAGCCACTCCAGAAATTTGGTAAGTGGTCAAGGGTCGCAGTCTTCCATTATATTAATGGGGGGTGCCAGGCCTGAGATGGAGAGTGGATGTAGAAGGAAGTCAGGGTAGAGGATGGAGTTCTGGAAGGGAGTTTGGGTGAAGGAGTGGGTTGTGACCTGGAGCAGGGGATTGGGGTGCAGCAGGGAGTGCAGAGTCAGGGAGGGGGTATGGGTGCAGGAGAGGATTCTGACCTGGAGGAGGGATGTAGGAGAGGGTGCAGGCTCTGGGAGAGGGTTGTAACCTGGGGCAGAGGTACAGAAGGAGTTGCAGAAGTTTGGGTTATGATCTGGTACAATGGATTAGAGTGAAAAGTCTGGGAGGGGTATGGGTGCCGGAGCAGGGGTGCAGATGGTTTGTATTACATGGGATAGGGGTGCAGAAGGGGGAGCAGAGAATTGGGGGGAGGGAGAGGCTGGGGTGCCAGAGACAGGCACTGTCCAGGAGGCACTTAACTAGCAGGTCCCCACCAGCAGTCCAGTGGGACCCTTAGACAGGCTCCCCTGCCTTTCAAACCTCTGCATACAGCTGAAAGCAGCCAACTGCAGGGCCCATATGTTCTCTTACTTCACACGCTGCCTGTGCTACAAGCACAACCCAAGCAGCTCCCATTGGCCATTTCCAGCTAATGGGAGCTGTGAGATTGAGCTGGGGGGAACCAGGGTGCAGAGCCCCATCCTTGGCTCATGGTGCACAAAGAGCACAGGACCCCTGCAGCCAGCCACTTTGAGGCATGTGGCATGTGGGGGGTGCAGAAGGCCAGAAGCTTGCCTGAGGCTCTGGCTGGGCCATGGGACAGCATTTTACCGAGGTATTTTTCTGGCCCCTGCTTTAAAGGGTAGCACTAGGACCTCAGAACAGAGCTGGAACTGGTTGGGGGCCTATGCAGAGTGCAGCAATCTGGACAGACACGTGCTTGCCCATTTACAGTACTCTGGTGTGGGCTACTGCAACTTTCATGCAGGCTTTGCCTTTGGTCTCACACACACAACATAGCAGCTGACAAAGGCATGGCTTGTTCTGGCTGGCACTTGGCAGGAAAGGCTGCGACCTTCTGGTAAAAGACCTTTGAGTGTCAAGGATCAGTGATGAGTCAGGGAGGACAATAAGATTCATGGGTTCATTGATTTCAAGGCCAGAAGGGATCATGATGATCTTGCATATCGCATGCCAGGGCATTTCACCCAGAGACTCTCACATCCAGCCCATAACTTCTTGTTGAACTAGAACAGATCTCTACAAAGACCCTCCATTCTCCATTTGAAGACTTCCAAGTGATGGAGGAGCTACTGTGTTGCTAGGCAAATTGCTCCAATGATGGATCATTAAAAAGTGCATCGTATTGTGAGTCTGGGTTTGCATTGTCCCCTCTTGCTTTCTCTATTTAAATACTCCCATCACCTTCGGATCTGGGCACAATGGGTGACGTTTTTAAAAGGGACCTAAACTGGACAAATTATGCCCTGCAGTGATTATCAACGAGTGCAGCATCCTTCTATTACTTCAGTTTTCCCTGACAGAGCCTCAGCCATCATCTTTTCTGCTGCATATTTCTATCACTCAGGCTCTGGGCATTGCTGGCGTTTGAATAAGGCTGATCTGGGAAGCATCACCATATTGTTTCATAAGGTTACCCGGTCCAACAGGACCTGATCGCATCCAAACCTCCCAAAGGCCACCCTAAACTGAACTTGAAGTTGGAACCTACTGAGGGTCCCTTGTTGTTGTGGGCTACGTTGATACTCCATTCTCTGGTTTCCCCAGATCTCTCTTAAGGCTAGGTTGGGCTGTGTATTTTTGCTCTGTCAGGCTCTGATGTGCCTTTCACATCACACTCCAAGTTTAGGGCAGCATCTACCAGGAAAGAGAAATCAGATTGTGGCTGGTCTGCATCCATGGTGAGCAGAAATCAGAGGAAACAGATAACCCCCTGAAGTGCCATTTGAATATTACTTTCAAAATATTTTAATAGGACTCCAATGTAATGAATACAAAGGGGGCTCTTCTTTAAGGCAGAGCAAACCTTGTTGTTCTCTCTGACTCTACAATCCAGCTCAACCTGCTCTTTGTAGTATTATCACTCTGGATCTCTGCAGTGAAGGAAAGGACTTCCGACACACTATAGCACCCTGTCCAGTAACCATCTTTAGTAAGATGTCTATTTGCAGGATGAAACAATTTCCCTATGCAATCAAACAGGGGACCAGGGTTCCCTGTAAGCTGAGTGCTTGGGCAGCCATCCAGAAGAGATTCAAATGCAGCCCAGCGGATTAGTAAAGCGCCCACAGCAGGCAACATGTGTTTCTACTGATGGTGCACATTCCCACCTGTCTTGGTGCACATAACTCAAATTATTCCACACTTGAATGGCAAAAATTAGAGGGAACCTTGCAGGGGACACCTATCTCTTTGCAGATCCATGCTGTGTATAGTTAAAATCGCACAATGCAGTCCTGCTTGATTTTCACTGTCGAAATCACTGCATAAATAAGGAGCAAGTTTTTAACAGCAGGGATAAATTTAAACCATTGGAACCACTGACCTTGACACATAACAATTTCACTATCACTTGAAGGCCTGAAATCAAGGTTGGATGTCTTTCAAAAACAGAGGCTGCAGCTCAGCCAGGAGTTGCCACCTTGAAGCAGGAGTCGCTGGAAGTCTCTGACCTCTGTTATGCAGGAGGTCACACCAGACCGTCATGGTCCCTTTCTGGCCTTCACAGTCAGTGACTCCATAAATCAATGATCACACATTTATACTTTCCCTTTTATCCCAACAGCTCAAAATGTGGCACCAAAAAGAGGTTGCTCTCAGAACACCTGGGCTATGTCTACCCTTGTGCAAGAACACGTCCACATTGCCATGTACTTTTGCGCAAGAGCATCCATGGCAGTGTGGACGCTCTCTGACACAAGAAAGCTCTGATGGCCATTTTAGCCATAGGGCTTTCTTTCGCAAGAAACCCCTGCTTACACTTGTTAGAAAAGAGCGTAGCTCTTGCGCAAGAAGCCCTGTCTTCCCACGCTTTACTGTAACTCTTCTTGCGCAAGAGCAGGCGGGCAGTGTGGATGCTCTGCGGAAGAACGGCCACTCTTGTGCAAGAACCTGCCAGTATAGACATAGCCCTTGTGAAGGAAGGGTGCCTGGGAAGGTCATTTCATGCCTGAGGAAACTGAGGTAGGGGAGGTAAGCAACGTGCCCAAGGTCATACCATACAGCTGCTAGTTCTCTAGACGTAATGTATCTATCCACATAACACTCCTTTGAGATAGGGCAGTGCTATTAACCCTGTTTTACAGAGGCGATGTCTATATTGCAGCCTTCTTCCGCAAAAGCTTATGCAAATGAAGCGCGGAGGAAGAACGGCTCTTGCACAAGAGGGGTTTTTTGCCATCTAAACAGCTCCTTTTTGGGCAAAAGCCTCTTGCATAAAAACGGCTGCTAATTAATTATGCAAATGAAGCGCAGCAATATTCTACTCTGCACTTCATTTGCATAAGCTTTTGCGGAAGAAGGCTGCAGTATAGATGTAGCCTGAGGGAGGAATGGAGGCACAGAACAGCTACATGACTTACCAAGAGTCACACACAAGAGCATCAAAGCAGCCAGAGTGGATCATACCAAATGTCCATCTAGCCCAGTGTCCTGTCTTCCAACAGTGGCCAATGCCAGATACCCCAGAGGGAGTGAACAGAACAGGGAACCATCAAGTGATCCCTCCCATGTCATCCATTTCCAGTTTCTAACAAACAGAGGCTAGAGACTCCATTCCTGCCTATCCTGGCCAATAGCCATATCCTCCATGAATGTATGTAGTGCTCTTCACAAAGTCCTCTGGCAAGGAGTTCCACAGGTTGACGATGCACTGTGTGAAGAAATACTTTCTTTAGTTGTCTTTAAACCTGCTACCTATTAATCAGGAAGTCTGTCCCAGAGCAGAGACTTGCACTCAAGTCTCCAAGGCCTAGGTTAGTGCTCTAACCACTGGGCCATCCTTCCTTTCAAAATACTACTTTGGTGTTTCATGATTTTACTTTGGAAACCTGGAAATATTGGTAGTTGTTGGGCATGGTGGGAATTACCCTAGGACAATGTAGGTACATAACAGCTGCAAAGTGGCCATAAACATTGGGGACAGAAATATCAGCCTCACTGGGAACAGGATTGGACCTCAAGATTGTTTCCTCTTGTTCTCTCATACACTGAAGCAAATGCCATGATTTTTTTAATGGTGCCTACTTACACACAGCCTAGCTTTGCCTAGCCTCTGATGAAAGGGGCATTTCAGAAATAGATCAGATATATTTCCAGTGGACAGAGGAAAACAAACTTTAATGCTTGCCCAATAACAGAGGAAACCCTCCGAATGATAACAATATCAGCTGCCTTTTTTCCTGTGGCTTTAAGGATCACAGAAGCTTAATTCACTTATTTCACTGCAATTGCTTTTTGCAATGAAATTGAGCAATTTAAGTCATTACCTTCTGGTAATTGCCTGTTGAACATTTGATTGCACATACACTATTTCCATATATCAGTGCCTTACAGATGTTCCCAGGAAGAGCCATGTCAGCACATTCTGATTCACCTTTTTGCAGGACCTTTTCCCAAAGCACTACCACCCTTCTGTCTGTGTATTATGAGACAATAATGCCCGCTGCAGATGTTACCTACAATGAACTCTGAAAAGAGAGGCTGAGGGGGAGAAGCGGGAAGTGGTCCTCTTTCAAGGTCTACCCACAAAATAAGCTCCACCCAAGAAAGCAATGTTCCCTCTTACTTTTTCCATCCATGTGTGGAATAAAGTTTGTTATGTGCACTGAGGCATGTGTAATTGTGCACCACCAGTAGGGATACATGCTACCACTGTAGGCACTCTGCTAATCAGCTGGGCAGCACCTGAATCTCTCCTGTGTGGCTGCCCAAGCATTCAGCTTACAGGGAACACTGCAAACAAGTCCCCAGAATGAGACTCTGATGACAGCAGATTGTGTAAATGTTCAAAATACAGCCATACATGCTCTGTGAGCTCCGCTGGGTGCCCCTCTGTGCAGTTTGACTATCCCCAGATGCTCTCTTAGGTTCCTTGCAGTGATGTACATTTGCTCCAATGCAAATTTTCTGACTCGGATTCCATGTCAGATTGGATCAAATTTGCAAGTCAGGAGTTGATGTTTTCTAACAGCCAGAGCCACACACTGGGACTTGGCTTCTTTCTGTCTCTTCTATCTTCACCAGCAATGGAGATTCTGCAATCAGGGGCTCTATAGGGCTGAATCATGAGGGTCCAGGCCCCATAAATGCAGAATCACTCCCAGCTCTGCCCGACAGGCAGAACAGGTGATGGCTTATGTTAGCAAAGTACTAGCAGGCAGCAAAGCAGTCACTAACTCTACATGGGGGCAGCTGCCGTGCCAGGAACCAGCCTTTGCTAATGGGCCCAAACTACCTCTGTGTTGCTGGTTAGCCTAGCAGGGGCTAAGCACAGTGAAAGGCATTATGTTATTACAGGTTGAACCTCTCTAGTCCAGCACCCATGGGACCTGACTGGTGCTGAACCAGAAAATTTTCCTTATCATAGGAGATCAATATAGTCTAACAGCATTAGCAATACTTCCACCCTTAGAAGACATTTAGGGGCAAATCAGAGGTAAATAACAGCACAGAACACTGGGAGCCAGGACTGGTGGCTGTAAACAAACTTTATGGCACCACGTGAAACTTGGGCACACCCATGACAAGTGGACATCCAGCTAACTAAAATCATGCCAGACCACGATGTTGCCGGACTAGAGAGTTCTGGACTAGAGAGGTTCAACCTGTAGTACGATGATGGAGCCTCCTGGGGAGTAGATCCTGAAGGTAAGGGGGAGCCATTTTTACCTAGACAATTTTCTGACCATGATCTAATTTTAAATAGCTTTATGCGGCATTTCCACCCTGCTGACAGAGTGCATGCTGGCCTGCTAGGGCAGGAGTGGGCAATAATTTTTGTTGGGAGACACTCCTAAATTTTGGTAAGTGATTAAGGGCTGCACTTTTCTATGGAGAGGGCCTGGGGTCTGGGACATAGGTTGAGTGCAGAAGGGAGCTTAGGGTAGGGAATTGGGGACATGATGCCCATAAGCCAGGAGGTCACCATCACATTGGGGCCAGTATGCCCCTCCCAGAATATCTCAATGGTGAGGGGCTGCTTATCCCTCACTCGGCCTTCTCAGCCTGGGGATCGCACAGCAGCATGTGCATGTGGGTGCACATGGAGCGCCAGTCTGGAGCAGACAGCCACATAAGGCTCCCCCACAGGAATCTTTTGCTCCTTCTCACAAAGTTGCCAGAGAGGCCTGTCTTACTCTGTACACTGAGGTGGGACACCTTCCCACCACAAGCCACCACTAAGGAGTCTGGGGTCATGTCACACACAGCAGTGCTGCACATGGCACATGGTCATGTCCACACTCCCAGGGCTGCATCCGCTCCCGGGCAAGCACAGCGAGGTAGAGGATACCAAGCCTCTGCTTGGGAACCTGCTGGGGGGAGATAGAGGAGGGGACCCCAATAGTACCCTCTCCAGCAAGCGGCATCAGCTGCTCACACACATACCTCCCCCAACACCCTCTCCCCTCTTCTCCAGTGGGCAGGGATAGAAGTCCTCTCCAAGTGATGACGCCATTGCCATACCTGGCGTGTGTGGGGCACAGAGGGAAGTCGAGTTGCCCCGTCACCCTTCTCCCATCTGCAGGCTTGTGGCCTGGCTAGTACCTTTCCTTGCTGGCTTTTCCCTAGGGTATGAGGATAGCGAGGCTCCCCTGGGACATCCACGCCCCTGCATGACAGTGCCTTCTGCATAGGTCACAGATGGCCTTGCTCAAAGTACATAGCCGTCATGTGAGCCGAGGCTTTTCAGTGTTGGCTCACACATTGGGGCTAGGCTTCAAGTACCGGGTCATAGAATCATAGAGTCACAGAACACTAGAACTGGAAGGGACCTTGAGAGGTCATCAAGTCCAGCCCCCTGCCCTCACAGCAGGACCAAGCACCATCTAGATCATCCCTGATAGCTATCTATCTAATCAACTCTTAAATATCTCCAGATGGAGATTCCACAACCCCCCTGGACAATTTATTCCAGTGTTTAACCACACTGACAGTTAGGAAGTTTTTCCTAATGTCCAACCTAAACCTCCCTTGCTGCAGTTTAAGCCCATTGCTTCTTGTTCTATCCTCAGAGGCCAAGGAAAACAATTTTCTCCCTTCTCCTTGTGACACCCTTTTAGATACTTGAAAATGGCTATCATGTCCCCCCTCAGTCTTCTCCTTTCCAAACTAAACAAGCCCAATACTCTCAGTCTTCCTTCATAGCTCATGTTCTCTAGACCTTTCATCATTTTTGTTGCTCTTCTCTGGACCTTCTCCAATTTCTCCACATCTTTCTTGAAATGCGGTGCCCAGAACTGGACATGATACTCCAACTGAGGCCTAATCAGTACAGAGTAGAGTGGAAGAATGACTTCTCTCGCTCACAACACTCCTGTTAATGCTTCCCAGAATCATGTTTGCTTTTTTTGCAACAATGTCACACTGTTGATTCATATTTAGCTTGTGGTCCACTATACCCCCTAGATCTCTGTCAGCAGTACTCCTTGCTAGACAGTCACTTTCCATTCTGTTTGTGTGAAACTGATTGTTCCTTCCTAAGTGGAGCACTTTGCATTTGTCCTTATTAAACTTCATCCTGTTTACCTCAGACCATTTCTCCAGTTTGTCCAGATCATTTTGAATTATGACCCTGTCCTCCAAAGCTGTTGCAGGGTCCCCTGGGATGACTACCCTTCTCTTTGTTCTTCGCAGCTGGCCCAGATGTGAGCATGGTGCATCTACCACCTCCCATGCCAGCCTCCCGACCCCGCAAGAGCTGCCAGCGTAGATGACCCCATGAGGACTTGGTTGGAGCAGACCTGGAGCATGTGCACATCATACACCATCACTGTTGACTGCCTGGTCACAGCCATTGAACAATCCAGCAGCTGCCTCCCCGCATCTGTTTCCTCCCAAGTCCCCCCAGCACCTGCTTCTGCCCTTGCTCCCATCCCTGCTCCCGCTCCTGCCCCGTCCCTCTGGCTTCTCTCTCTAGCTCCCCCTGTGGCCGCCGAGGTTCCCACACATGAGGTGGTGGGACCACCTGAAACAGGCACCAATTCCAGACCAATCCCTGAGCTCTTCCTCTCCCTTCTTCCTCCTTCCTCTCTCCTCCTCCCCTCTCCCTGGTTCTTTTTTCAGTCCCTCCCTAGTTATATTTACCCCAAATAAATATAACAGAAAGTTTTTTGTTTCAAACCAAGAAATCTGGTTTATTTTATCTGCAGGGGAGGGGAGGGGAGGGGAAGGGAAGGTGGGAAGAGCAGAGGAAGGGAGGGGTGGGGAGGACAGGCACAGAGGGGCAATGCAGAGGCCTGTTGTGGGGACAGTGTCATAAGTGTCCTTGGCTGAAACTATCCCTTGGGGCCTCTTGGGTACACACAGCCCCCTGATGGGCCTGCCAGATGGCAGTGGTGCATGGCTGCTCAAAGGCCCTGGCTAGCTGCTTGGCCTCTGCCCTATACTCTGGCAGGAATGACACCCCTTGTTCTCACAACAGGTTTTGCAGGACACAGCAGGCTACCACCATCTGGGGGATGTTCTGCTTACTGAGGTCCAGGCAGGTGAGGAGACACCAGAACCTCCCTCTGAGGTGGCCGAAGGAGCCCTCCACCACGATGCAGTACCTGCATTGAAGCATTCCTTGGTGGCATCCAGGTGTCCTGTATACAGCTTCATTAGCCACAGGAGCAAGGGGTAGGCTGCCTGCCCACGATGTACATGGGTGTGTCCACCTCCCCGGCCCTGATGGGGTGGTCGGGGAAAAATGTGCCAGCATGCATTCTCGGGAAGAGGCTGGAGTTGTGGAAGACACGGGCATTGTGCGCCTTCCCCGACCACCCGACATTAATGTGGGTGAAGCAGCCTCAGTGGTCCACAAGGACCATTGAAAGTACTCCTTCCAATTGATATACCTGGAGGCCCAGTGGACAGGAGCCCAGAAGGGGATGTGTGTGCTGTCAACACACCCCATCCTGCAGCTGGGGAAGCCCCTGGTGACAAAGCCAGCAATGGTGGGGTCCTCGTCACCCAGGGTGATAACCCTGCACAGCAGGATGGCGTAGATGGCTCTCACCACCTGTAGTTGAATACAAACAGGGAATCACAGGGTTGCCAGAGCCTTCAGAAGTTCCACAAATCCAAGTCCCTTCCCACAGCAGGAGAAACCCCAATTACCCCATCTCTGGCAGAGCTCTGTGAAGCCGGGACCATAAAACCTCCAGGAAGGGAGAGTCCACCCCATCCCCCTTCCTTAGGGAATCCCATTCCAGGGGTTCACCACCCTCCTGGGACAATAGTAAGAGAGTCAAACTTGCATGGCCCTGATGGTCCATCTCCCCATGCAGAACTGGCTCCTGACTGAGGGGTAGCTGTCCAGTGGGGTGAGCTTCCAAAGGATGATGGCAACCCACTTTCTAGAGGAGGATGGTGGGTCACATGTGGGTGTCCTGTCGCTAGAGGGCAGAGGAGAGCCACTCACACAGCTCCATGAAGGTGCCTTCCACATGTGGAAGTTCTGGAGCCACTGCTGGTCTTCCCACCCCTCCTGTCACCAGAAGCAGCAGTGCACAGTGTGCAGGGGAGGGCAGGAGGGGTTTGCTGCATGAGCAGCACATGGAGAGAGGTGAGGAGGTGCCCCAGAGGGAGCTGTGGGTCCTGGTCCTGCAGTGCCAGCTGGGCAGCCTGCAGTAACTGCAGCAGGAGGTGTGGCGGGAGGTCTAAGAACAGCTGGTCCGGCTCCATGGCAGAAGTGCTGTGGTGTCCACTAGTACAACCAGAGCAGGCAGTGAGAAGAGTTTGCTGTCCTTTGAGGAGGTAGGCAATGGAGAGGAGCCTGAGACATGGCTATAGAGGGGAGCCCCTTTAAGCTCGAGCCTCAGCATCTGCTGTCCTGATTCCCTGCCTGGAGTGCATCCAGGGGGGCTTTAAATACAATTCAGCTTCCAGTCAGTGTGAACGCCCTATTCTGACATAATTCTGTACTATTTCGATGGGAATCTGTAGTGTGGACATGCTATTTAGAAATATTTATTTCAGGAGTTATTATTTCAAAATATTTATTTATTTATTTATTTAAATATTTTTTATCCCGTCTTTCTATTTAAAATATTCAAGTCGGAAATAGTTTATTTTGAAATAAGCACATAGTATAGATATACCCTTAGGCTATGTCTACACTGCAGGCTTTTGCCGGCGGAGAGTATGCTAATGAAGCACTCATTAGCATTTGCCAGGCTGTCATTTGCATATTCTCTGCCAAGGCTTTTTGCGCAGGAGGTTTTTGTGCAAAAACAAGAAGTGTAGACGGGTCCGTTTTGTGCAAAAAACCCTTTTGCGTAAGATCCTTATGCCTCAAAAAAGGAGGCATATATAACATCAAAAAGCATTTTCCTGTCAATTGTAGTAGAACCCATGTTAATGAAGCTAAGGGGGAAGTGGACTGGATGTGTCCCACACATGTGGAAATGCAGATGTTAAAGGCAGGGAAAATGGGGATTTTGACTTTGTAGTGCGTTAACAAGTTAATGTCTCTATTCAAGCCCAGAGTAACAGTGTCCCATTTGTAAATGAATTCCGCTGCGTCTAGACTGGCATGATTTTGCGCAAATACTTTTAACGGAAAAGTTTTTCCGTTAAAAGTATTTGCGCAAGAGAGCGTCTACAATGGCACGGATGCTTTTGCGCAAAAGCACATCTTTTGTGCAAAAGCATCCATGCCAGTGTAGATGGTCTCTTGCACAAGAAAGCTCTGATGGCCATTTTAGCCATCGGGCTTTCTTGCACAAGAAATTAACGTTGCTGTCTACACTGGCCCTCTTGTGCAAGAATACTTGTGCAAGAGGGCTTATCCCTGAGCGGGAGCATCAGAGTATTTGCGCAAGAAGCACTGATTTTGTACAGTACAAGGTCAGTGTTCTTGCGCAAATACTCGCGGCCAGTGTAGACAGGCGGCAAGATTTTGCGCAAAAGCAGCCACTTTTGCACAAAATCTTGCCAGTCTAGATGCAGCCTTCCAGTTCTGCAGCCTCTCTCTGTGATTGGCTGGTGAAATTCCTTTGTCGAGAAATGGCTACTTTTAAATCTATGACTGTGTGCCCAGGCAGGTTAAAATCTTCCCCGACAGGATTCATGTGTTGCCATTTCTGATGTCTCATTTATGTTCATTTATCATTTGCTGCAGAGACTGTCATTATTCTGGTAGTAAAAGGAATTGGCTTGGACACCCATTTGCTCATCCTTGGCACAAGCAGCCAGACAGGAAGGGAATTCTTCCTGCTTTACAAGGCATTAAGGCGCTCTATGTAATGGCCTCCTCCCACATGGATTTTCACCAGGATCTGACCCAGACATATTCAATTTGTGCCACAGATCTTGATCACTTGTGCTGAAGAAGTAGCAGCATTGGTAGGTTTGTTATCCTCTAGCAGAGCAGCTCCCTTACACATGCTTTTGCCAATGGATGCAGGGTTAGCCTGCTAAGTAGCTGGTGGTTTGTCTCTAAAGGCAAAGTAGCACCTCTGTGAAAATCTTATAATCCCTTGGGCAAGGCTGCTCTTTCCAACAGCAAGTGAAGGGATATGTGACATTTTGACCTTCTATCGAGGCACCCTAAAAGACCACCAACAAAAAACAGCAGGGCAGAAATATCAAAAAGCGCAAGAGAAAAAGAAGCTAACAAGAAATGCAGAGGATTAAAGCTGAGAAGGCAGCCTGCTTCTGCAGGGAGATAAAATGCTCATTATTCACAAGCAGATTAGTTCATTTCTCCCAACTGATCCCAAATGCCATCACTTGCCTCTTTTATCCTCTCCGTACAAATAGGAACCTGCATGCGCTTGAAACTAAGCACTCCCAGATCCCATCCGGCAAGGCGCTGACTCTATTAAAGATTCCAAAACCAGCACAGCCATTGTGTTTCCAGATGGGTTTGTCACATCAGCGTGAGTGGAGAAGTTCGAGCTCTTGATTTCTGCCTCTTCCCTGACAGAGCTGCAATTCCCCCAGTGCCTTGGTAACCTGGAGAAATAAAACATTTGCTTTGTAGCATGGGGAAAGACATGCACAAGGACTCGGAGTGGGTCACTGAGGTACCAGTTCTTGCAAAGGAAGCCTCCAGACTTTTTGTTCCCCAGATTTTGGTGTTCTGCCCACCACGCCTGCTGCCAGTTACATGAAGCCCAAGGAGCAGCTCTGATAAATAAACTACTCTGAGATTGTCACTTGAAAACAATAGTTTATCTCAACAGCCCCAAAGCTCTTAGGAGTGGAAATGCATCTATTCAATGGTGAAATTAGCCCCCACCCCATATACTGAAAGAAGAGGGGAAAATGACTCGGTTTCCATGGGTGAATGCTAGGTGCCTAGGGGACAGCCTACTCAGAAATCCATCTGTAACTCACAGAAAAGTGCCGTGCAGTCATGTACATTCTCCAAGCTGCCTGGTTCCGTTAAGATCTTGGGCTGGCATGAATGAGCAGAACCGCTATGTTTTCAATCTCTTTATGGTGATTTATACCATCCCTGGGGTTATAGCCTTGCTTGGGCTGAAAGAAGCACCTGGTAGGGTCACTGCTAAGAACTTCTGCAGCTGCTGTGTGTTGCAAAGCAGCATTTTAGTGCATCGCACTGGCTGCGTGTTTCTTGCCACACATCCTCCCTCTCAACAAATATGTGATCTCTGCCCCTTTTTTATTCTGAGCCACACAGCATCTCTGACGGGAGATCCCTACTTGTGCCATGGGGCAATCTGGTCCCGCCCTGATGGTCCTGTCATTAAGATGCCTATTCCATAGGAAACTGTCCTGCACACCACCTGTGCACCATCAGCAGTGAAGGAGTTAAGTAGAGGGCCAAATTCAGCTTTGACACAAATGAGCTTCCTGCAGCTGCTCAGCCCAGGGCTCCCTGTGGGATGGGAGTGTTCCTGCCCTCTTTTCTGTCTTGTTTGATACAGCTCTGAGATGATCTGCACTTAGCCCATAAGCTCTTGGGGGTCAGGAACTGTCTCCCTCTTTGCACTGGTATGCACATAAACAATATCACCCTCTCCCACCCAGACCAATCTGTGTATGATGGGCAAAAATGACCCATTTACAGCTTGTGCCTGGCTGATCCTGCTGTAGGTGGCTGTCTTAGCCAACGAGAAAGTGGAATCTTTTGGGAGATAAAGTATCCACCATTCATTACCATTTCTCTTCTCCCTCCCAGCTTTCCTTGCATCTCCTTCCTTTCCCTTGCTTTATTTTCCTTGCCATTCACTGGCCATGGTGCTGAATGCAGATTCAGCTAGGACACATATTCCTCCATGACTAGGCCAACCTTCTTGGGCTGTTTTCTGCACATGCCACCAACCTGGTTTTTATTGCAAGTGAGGTGCAAGGTACATCAGCACTCACTATGGGATTCCAGACACACCTGGGGCTCGGGATCTGCAAGAGATACTAGGCAGGGAAAGTCCACACCAGAGTTTACTCATGAAATATTGCCAGTGCAGGAGAAAGCAATTCTGCAGGCTGTGTGGCTGGAAATAAAAGGCCCTTTGAAGTGTGTTCTAGTCACAAAAGCAGAAAATCACAAATTTGATGGCTGTTTGCTACTGCGTTTGCTCTCCAGTACTGGCATCTACAAGAAAAAAGCCTTCAAGAGACTCCCCAATCAAGGAAACCCAGTCTGGGCTTGGGTGAAAGCTGTCACTTTAATGTCACGCTGAGGTGGTCGCACTGACTCCAGCCCTGTTTGATTTCTCCAGGCAGAAAGAAGTGCAGCTGAGTGATGAGGATGGGGTGAGAGGATGAAACAAAAGAAGAGATTTGCGTGTGAATGGGAAAAGGCAGCTTCTAAACAGACAATATTCTCCTGCCTGCTGTTAGCAAAGTGTTAGCAAAGGTGGCAGGCCACATGCCCAGAGGTGATGCACCACTTTTCTCCCACCACAGACAATGGTGACTTTCGCCTCCAGAGAGCAACCAATGCCAGGGACAGTGACCATGTCAGGGAAGCTCCCAGAGGCTGTCTACCCGCTGTTGGGAGATCATAGAATCATAGAGCACTAGAACTGGAAGGGCCCTCGAGAAGTCATCGAGTCCAGTCCTCTGCCCTTATGGCAGGACCAAGCACCATCTAGATCATCCCTGACAGGTGTCTGTCCAACCTGCTTTTAAATATCTCCAGTGATGGAGATTCCACAACCTGCCTAGGCAAATTATTCCAGTGTTTAACCACCCTGACAGGTAGGAAGTTTTTCCTAATGTTCAATCTAAACCTTCCTAGCTGCAGTTTAAGCCCATTGCTTCTTGTTCTATCCTCAGAGGCCAAGGAGAACAATTTTTTTCCCTCCTCTTTGTGACACCCTTTTAGATACCTGAAAACTGCTATCATGTCCCCTCTGAGTCTTCTCTTTTCCAAACTAAACAAGCCCAATTCTTTCAGCCTTCCCTCATAGGTCATGTTCTCTAGACCTTTCATCATTTTTGTTCTTCTCTGGACCTTCTCCAATTTCTCCACAGCTTTCTTGAAATGTGATGCCCAGAACTGGACATGATACTCCAACTGAGGCCTAATCAGCACAAAGAAGCATAGAAGAATGACTTCTCGTGTCTTTCTCGCAACACTCCTGTTAATAGTATCAGCTATGTCACTGCAATTATTATTATTTATTTGTGTTATCATCATGTGTGGGAGCCCCAGCCCTGTCCCAGGACCCCACTGGACTAGGCACTGTACAAAACATCACTGCAAATCTGTCCCAGCCTGAAAGAGGGAAGGAGGTGAGAAAAAACATAGAAGGGAGAACTTAAAAAATAATTCTGAAGGCTGCATGGCATGCTACTGGGGATACAGTACATATTGATGCTTCTCTCACTCTCAGCCAATGCCCTAGTATTCTACGGTGGGTGATTACCATGCAGGATACCCCTTCCGGGGCCAAGAAGTTATTCACTTTACCTCCCAGAAATCCATTATGTGCCATCCTCGGTGCAGACCTTCTGCCATGATCCTCCCCCAGAGATGGCTGCATTGCAGTGAGGACTCTTTGCAAATACAACTTACAAGCCTTAGAGGATCCTTCCAGAGGAAAAAAGCTGTGCAAATATCAGTGTTATTTAAAATGTGCCCTAGCTATTCCCACATCTAAAGCAAATCGTGTGCAGAATCTTTCTGCCTGAAAGCTGCCTCCTCTTCCTTTTGTTTTCACACTGATTGCAGGTTTGATCAGGAAGGAAATATAGACCCCTGGTTTTTGGCAACTCTCTGCTTAGAGATGTGTCAAGGTCCCTGGATTCCCCTGCGGCCATTTCCAAAAGGACAGGGACAGCCAATCAAAGCCTCGATCAGTCCCCTATGATTAGAGGTCTTCGCAGAGTTTGTCTTGGCTTTTGTGTGCTTCCTATGCTTCTGTTGTGCTTCCTGATGGGCCAGGTCTTCCATCCCCCATGCACAGCAGAGAGCTCCCAGGGATGGCTCAGGTGAAATAAGAGGAGGTCCTGGCTTTCCTGGGTGCTGGACTGTGAATTGGGAGACCTGGGATTTTCTCCCAGCTTTGCCACTGATTTGCTGGGTGACCTTGGTTGAATCACTTCCCTGCTCTATGCCCTTGCTTCTCTTCCCACCTTTTGTTTTGTGTGTGTAGATTGTCAGTGCTTGGGATATGATCTGCCTGCTGTGTGAGGTTTGTGCAGTGCCTTGCACAATGAGGAAAAGAAGGAGGAGGAAGAGACTATATTGTGGTGAGAACCATCAGCTCCTTGCCTCACCTGGATTTTACAGTGAGGCAGCCAACCCATGCTGTGTATCCTGAGGTTGTATTACATCTTTCTTACACAGCAGACCCCCCTCCCAGTTGGAATCCAGTGAAGTGAAAGGGCCTGGGTTTCCTCTATCCCCAGACTACTAGCCAGCACTGCCATCATGGCCTCTTACCACTCAGCAGCACAACCAACATAGCTTCTTACCACTAGACAGCACTGCCATTATGACTTCTTACCGCTAGGCAGTTCTGATACCACAGACCATACCTGTGAGGCAGAAGAGTCATCCCACTCACAGTGAGTCCGATGGGGGAGTTGGTGGCTGCTGAGCAGAAGTGACGAAGAGGCTTGTGCTCACCTAGTTTGTTGTTAAACTCTAGACAAGGGGACTCCGGGCTTTTTCCTTCCAACAGTAGCATGGAGAGGAAGTGGGTTTGCCAGGCAGAGGCTGCCTTTGGCTGGCAGTTCTCCAGTAGCCTGCATGCTCTGATTTAGTGGCCTTCCATCCTATTCCACACATTTACCTCACCTCCCTCTGAAACCCCATTGCTCCCTTTTGCTGACTGGTTGAGAGCCCCAGGGACTGACCTTGCAGCCACAACGCTGCCACTGCTTCTCCCTAATCTCCCTAATTGCTCCATCAAACCAGCAGAACCCTAGACCCCGTCAATCCGGCTGCTTTACGATTCTCCAGAGGGATTTGGAGGTGAGGAAAGGCCTTTCAAGAGCAAGCCACTGCTGCCGCCAGCGTGCCACCCCTCTGTAATCAGCATGAATTGACATCCCATTATCTATCTGCTTTCAGCATGTTTGTGCCAGGCTCCAGAAATCACTGTGGAAGCATGTTTAGCCACTGCTGTAAGTAATTTCATTAAGACCACAAAATGGATGTTGAGCAAATTTATATGACATAATCGTCTACGACTGTCATTAAGTTAGTGACGCTTAACATCCCGTGGCATGAAGGGGGAGAAAGAGAGAGGCCTCCAAGGCCAGCCAAAAATGAAGGCTCTCTGTCAAGGGCAGGCAGTACCAGAGGGGTTGGCAGGGGATGGGGAAAGCTGGACTCAGGGAGAATAGGAAGTTTATGCCATCTGCCGAGGGCTGCACTTTGGCATTTTCTTTTCCTTCTAAGCAGGTTGCAAACAAGTCAGTGCCTGAGCCCACATTGTCTGCCGATCATGACTCACAGGGAGAGCCGCTCTCTGCTAGCATTGAGCCAGGAAATGGATCAGGGTCAGGCAGGCAGTACAGGATTGCTAACCCCAAGCAAAAACATCATGAAATTTGCCTTGAAAATAACAAACTTTAAAAAATAATTAATGTGGGTTCTCTTTAGTCACCTTCTGGTTTCCAGCACTCCAAAGGGCTTTTGGGAGTCAGTTTCCCCCACAAATATGAGGGCTAGGAACTTACTATTTTCTTTAATGAAAGCAAAGATTTTCTTCTAATCACGTGAATCCAGGAGCTGGAGATTTCAGAAGAACATCAACTATTACAAGACCCACAATTCATAGATTTCAGGACCAGAAGGGACCATTGTAGGCACCAACTCGGAATGCCTCCAGAGCTCTGAATTGATCCTTGTTTAACACTTATATGACACTTACAGATCAATCCTCCATTTTCCCCTAGGAACTTTTTTCATACTTTTATAGGCCAAAAGGCCCTGTTACGTTACCTACCCTGATCTCCTGCCTATAACAAGCCAAATACTTTTGCACTGGACCTAAAGACTTCCATTAAAGGAAAGTACTCCAGTCCGGAAAAGACTGTTATGTGCCCCAGGCAGAGAACAGGAGAAATTAAGTGACCCCCAAAGCCGGAGGCTCCTGTGCTGACAGGGAGTTGATGGAGTGAGACCAAAAGAAAGAAAGAAAGAAAGAAAAACACCCCAACCAATGATCCATGTCCCAGCCAATCTGATCGGGGAAATTCCCTCTTGGCCCCAAATCTGGTAATCAGTTAGACCCAGAGCATGTAAGCTAGACCCAGCTCCATACCACTTCAACACACCGAGTCTCCCAATGCCAATATTCTAGCTCGAGCTATAGCAGATCTCTCTGCTTTAAAGGAAGGCACCGGATAAAAACCAGATTACAAATCTGCATTAGGACAAATAATTCCTTCCTGACCCCTGCAGGCCACTTGGCGGAAGCCCTGAAGCATTAAATTGGATTATAGTCATTATCATAAAAAAGAAAGACACGTGTTGGGAGCCTGCTGAGGCCTTGGCAGTCCTGTTCCCTGCTCAGAGCAGGGAGTACCCTCTCCTGCCTGCTTTTAGTAATGCTTTCACACGTATTGTCAGTGCTAAAGCTTTTAGTGCTACTGTTTTCCCCAATTTTGGGGCTGGCAGAATACTCTCAAGGTCTCTCTCCAGGAGGCACAGGCAAAGCAGGCTTGATAGGTTACCAAGCAGTTGCCCTAGCAACAGTGTCTATCTTAAAAATCTCTCCGTATTTCCCCCAATTTTGTGCAATTTCTATACTTAGCAGATGAGTTACTTTAGATAGAAGAAAATGACCTGGGAGATCAGATGTGACTTCATTAGAGTAAGGGGAATGGTCCCAACCTCTCCTTACTTGCTGTTGCCAAAGGCATTGGACTAGCTGGGTTTGGTACAACCTCATTCATCTTTTGCCCAGTGGTTTCACCCTAGATTTAGAGTTTAAGGCCACTAGGGACCATGTGGTTACCTAGGCTGGCCTCCTGCCTAACACAAGCCAGAGAATCTCACCCAGTTATGCCTGTGTTGAGCCCAAGAACGTGTGGCTGATTAAGCAAATCAGATGCCAAGCATCTAAATCTGTCCTGTTACAAGTGTCAGCCCAGCTGAATGCCACTGTTTCCTGGCCAATACGTTTTTCTGGCTCCTGTCATGGCCCAAGAGAATTAATTGGTTTTTAGGTGTTTGGGTGCATAAATCTCCAGCCAGCTATGGGCCGGCAATGGGTTGTGGTCTTCATTCAAGTGTTCAGAGCTGACTCCCCAGATCTTTCCAGGCCACCCTGCTGCCAGCTCCTTGAGTCTGTCCTCTTAAAAAGCAAAAGGCTCTGAGTCTGAAAAGCTTGACTCAGAAGAGCAGCCCCTCTCCTCCTACCTTATGTTCACTTTGTGGTGGCTTTCAGACGCACTCCCCCCTCCTCCCTATAAAATGGTGTCCATCAAACTGGGGCCGTCTTTTAAAACCAAGTTAGCAACACACAGATGCATCACATGCAGGGGTGTAAGGAACTTACATTTCTGACAGGTCCTGTCCTATCTCAACCCGGCTCCCTGCCAGCTCTTTAAATAGCTCCCTGCTGGCTTTTGCCACAGTTCAGCCAGCTCTTGTGGAGCTGTGCACCAGGGCGCACCCGCTTACTGTCACCTGCCTCAGAGCCAATATAACAAATTCCCCTTCTCACTGTCCCCCAGCCCTATCCAACACCCCTCATTTCCCAGGCACTGGAAATAAGATGGGCCGTGACAGACAGTTACGGATCACGAGGGATGGAAGATAGCCCCAGTAAAATCACCTGGGGCATGATGAGTAATGGCTAGGTACATTCCTGTCAAAGCGCCTGTCCCTGGTACTGACCCAGCAACTTCAGACTAGCCCGTAATGTAACCCTGGCCAGTTTCACTCTCTGCAGTGGTCAGGGAAACGAGAAGGCCTGGCTTCCCCAAGAAAAGCAGATAGTAAAATGGACAGGGTGGGAAAGTGGATTATATTATGACTTACAGCATACATGAGACAAAGGGTGGGAAAAATACAGGGAATACTCCATGTAGACATACCCCAAATAAAGGACCCAACTTCCTACTGTAGCAAAATTGAGAGACCAGCTACCAGAAGTGAGAGAGGTATCTCCAGCATCTCTTACATTGAGAGACTTCACTCTGCAGAGCAACCAAGCTAAGGCGGTATGTCTACACTACAGCACTATTTCGAATTAACTTATTTCGAATTAACTAATTCGAAATAACGCATCTAGACACAAAAACTAATTCGAAATAGCGTTTTGCTATTTTGAAATAGCGCCTCCACACTGATTGGATGCTGGATCGCATTTAAGGGCAGCTGAAACCGGTTCCAGCAGGGCATCAGGTCAGTAGTTGCTTTGTGTGGCTGCTGTCTGAGGCTATCTGAGCCTCGTGCTTAAAGAGACCCCCCTGGACAGCCGGTTCTTAGCTTTCCCGCTTACTTGCCTACCTCATCAAGGGACAGCAAAGCGTTTTCCTCTCCACCTGCTTTGGTCACTCTCATTTGGGACACCACAGCACTTGGTACCATGGAGCCAGAGCCGCCACGGGCACTCTGGTGCTCATGTTGAATGTCTTGCTGCAAGCCTGGCAACAATTGCTGGAGACTGCCTGGCACCTTCTGCTGCAGGCCAGCCCCCTGGCCCTCCCCCTACCCCCTCTAGGGGCCATGGAGGAGCGGCACCCAGATGCCAGCGTGCCCTGCCGCATCTGGCGTCTGGACACCAGCAGCGACTGGTGGGACCACATCGTCCTGGAGCACTGGGGAGACCAACAGTGGACCCAGAACTTCAGGATGAAGAAGGACACCTTCCTCGAGCTCTGCGAGTGGCTCGCCCCTGCTCTGTGGCGACGGGACACACGCATGAGGCCCGCCATCCCCCTCCACAAGCAGGTGGCCATCGCCCTCTGGAAGCTCTCCATGCCGGATAGCTACTGATCTGTCGGCAACCAGTTCGGTGTGGGGAGATCCACCGTCGGAGCGGTGCTCATGCAGGTACGGCAGTCACCAGCCACTGGGCCAGGAGGGGGGGGCTGCAAGGAGGACATGGGCTTCCCAAGGGAAAATGGGGGGGAGGTGGTGTAAGTGGTCTCCCCGGGAGGGTTCGGTCTGTCCCAGTCGCGCTACAGACCGCCCGCAGTGGCCAGCATTGCAGCGGGGGTTGCTCCTGGGAGTGGTGCGCGGGGCAGTGGCGGGGAACAAACACTCCCAGCCACCCGGGCACCCCAGTGACCTCCATTTTGTGTGTCTCTCTGCAGGTGGTCAAGGCCATCAACAGGGTGCTGCTCCGCAGAGTCGTCCGCCTCACCAACCTGGACGTGGTCATCCAGGGGTTCGGCGCCCTCGGCTTCCCCAACTGCGGGGCCGGGGGGCAGGCAATCGACGGGACGCACATCCCCATCCGTGCCCCGGACCACCAGGCCTCCCTCTACATCAACAGGAAGGGGAACTTCTCCGTGATCCTGCAGGCTGTGTCTAACCACCGGGGCCCGTTCACAGACATCAATGTGGGCTGGTCTGGCAAGGCACATGACGTGCGGGTGTACTGCAACTCCTCCATGTGCCAGAGGCTACACGCCGGGACTTTCTTCCCCGACCGCCACATCAGGGTCAGGGACGTGGACATGCCCGTGTGCCTGCTGGAGGATGCGGCCTACCCCCTCCAGCCCTGGCTGATGAAGCCCTACACGGGACACCTCAGCCTCTCCCGGCAGGCCTTCAATGCCAGACTCAGCAGGGCCCGCACTGTGGTCGAGGGGGCCTTTGGCCAACTGAAAGCACAGTTTAGATGCCTCCTCACCCGCCTCGACCTCTCCCAGCACAATATTCCACACGTGGTGGCAGCGTGCTGTGTGCTCCACAATTTATGTGAGAGGAAGGGAGGCTTTCCTGCCAGCCTGGATGGCAGAGGCTGACCACCTGGCTGGCCAGTAAGCACAGCCCCGTACGGCTGCCAGGTGGGAGGCCCTGCGGGGCGCTGTCCGCATCCGAGAAGCCCTGCGGGAGAGCTTCCAGGCGGATGAGGACTGAAGTCCCCCTGGCATGCCCCACTGGGGCCTTGTGCCTTACATCCCACTCCCACCTCCTTCCCCTTTCCCTTCCCTAACCCCCCTTCCTGATGTACAATAAAAACACCTGTGTTGCCAAAAACACCTCTCTTTATTTAACATAATTGGGGTAGGGAGGGGGGGGAATGAAGATGGGAGAGGGAAAGGGGGAAACCTGGGAGGAGGGAGCTGGAAGGGGGAGGCAAGGGAAGGAAGGAGGAGGGGAAGATCAGGGCTGGGGGTCTTGCCGGCCCTCCCGTCTCGCAGCACTGCGGGTGCAGGGGCCTCGACGTTCCCGGGGGGGAGTGGGTATGGAGGGTGGGGCAGGAGGGACGGTGGGGCGGAAGAAGCGGGAGAGGGAACAGGGGTGGGAGGAGGACCAATAGCTGGGGCAGCCGCAGGGGCTGGAGCAGCAGGAGGCAGCAATCGGTCCACCAGGGCCTGCAGGTGCTCGCGGAGGGCACGGCCCTGCTCCCGCAGCTCCCGCAAGCTCTCCCGCCACAGCTGCAGGTCATCTTGCACCCAGTGCTCTTGGCTGTGGACCTGCCTTCCCTGTAACCGCAGCTGCTGCCTCTGGAACTCCTCCTGGTTGCGGGTGCACCTGCTGGCCCGGGTGCAGGTGGATGATCCAGGCGGGGTGGTGCGTCCTGCACTCGCAGGTGCTGCGGCTGCGGTGGAACAAGAGAAGTGGTCAGTTCTCCCTGGGAACACAGTGGGTGAAACCCAGCCCCCCTCTGCAAGGCGAGGATGGCAGGTGTCCGCACCATCACGTCCTGCAGTCCGTGTGCTGCCTATAGTGTGGTGTGTGGGTGGGAGAGGAGATGTGTCCTGCCTCTGTGTAGAGGGGGCATCTGGAGGGAGGGCAGTGTGCAGTGTCTCTCCCCGGGGTCAGGAGCCTGTCATGTGCCTTCACGCGTATATGCATGTGGGGAACAGGCCAGGGCCCCTGCATGGCACCTAGCTGGGGCCACATGTCCCGGCTGGCACGGCAGATGCACAGGTTGCCGCCTGCTCCGGTAGGCCACCTGCTCCGTCAGCAAGGCCCATGCGCACGGTCCCTGGGCTCCCCTTCCCTCCCCCCCCGCATAAGGGGACCGTGATGGCACTCACATGTGGAGGCCTCCCCGGCCTCGGATGAGGCTGCTGACGGGCTCTCTGGTACGGCTTGGGGGTCCTGGGTGCAGGGCACACTCCCTGCAGGCTCCTGTGGCTCCTGGCTGCCGTCCTCCTCCTCTTCCTCCTCTTCCCCTGTGTCGGGGCAGGGCCCTCTGCCCCGGGGTCAATGACAACCAGAGGGGCACAGAACGTCTGACCCCCCAGGATGCAGTCCAGGGCCTCGTACTGTGGGCAGGCCTCCGGGTCAGCCCCTGGTTGGGAGGCCCTGGCATAGGCCTGCTGCAGTTCTTTTATTTTGCAGCGGACCTGCTCCTGGCTGTGCATGTGGCCTCTGGTGGCCAGGCTGGCAGCCATGCAGCTGTAGACGGCCACATTCCTGCACTTCGTGCAGAGATCGTGGGCATTGGAGGCCTCCCCCCAAACCTCAATGAGGTCCATGATCTCGGCACTAGACCAGGCAGGCGCCCGCCTTTTGCAGCCCCTGGCAGGCTCCTAGGAGCCGCCAGCCTGGTCCTGGGGAGCGGTGGAGGGCTGGGTGGCAGTGGGTTGCTGGCTCATGCTGTGCCAGGTGCATGGTCTGCTGACTGTGTGCTGGCAGGCTTGCAACTGGCACAGGCACTGAGGCCAGAGTCTGCCCCTTTAAGGGCTCCGGAGCTGGGGGGGCAGCAGACGAGTTTTCCTGGTTGTGCCCAGAGTGGCCAGCACAGCTCCCTGGGAAGGGCTGGAGGCCCCTTATTTCGAATTAAGTGTCTACATAGCACTTAATTCAAAATAGCTATTTCGAATTTGGTGTTATTCCTCGTGGAATGAGGTTTACCAAATTTGAAATAAGCACTCCGCTGTTTCGATTTAAAATCGAAATAGTGGTTTGCATGTGTAGACACTATTAAAGTTAATTCAAAATAATGGCTGTTATTTCGAATTAACTTTGTAGTGTAGACATACCCAGGGTGCATTGCTAAGCCAAGACCTCATCTCTTGGCTGCTTTGTGCAGCAGCCTCGTGGCTGGCCACCAATGTCCCTGTAAGCTGAGCACTTGAGTGGCTGCTCAGGAGAGTTTCCAATGCTGCCCAGCGGATTAGCAGAGCACCGACCGCTAGCTGGTGGTGCACATCTGCACGTGCATTGGGTCACATAACATTTATTCTGCACATGAATGAAAAAGATTAGAGGAACATTATTGGTCATGGATTAGATTTCACCTTCATATCCTAAATGACAGGCCACAAGAAGTTGGAATATATTCTGGGAACAGAGGGCCCCACCCATACCTCACAAGTGATCCTCTGATGTTTGCCAATGACTTCCTCTAGCAGTCCGTCCATCAGCCTATCACACCAAAATGGCAAGGTTTCAGCCTGCCTTTCGGCATTTTTTAATCAAGAGAGACTGTGGGGATTTGTGTTATTTACTGAAACAGCTAGTGGGGTCAGCATAGCCAGCTGCCTCCGCTTTCCAGATCTAGCTGTTAGAGGAGAATCATTAAAGGGGTTGAAGTGGGATGGAAGCTGACATTTCAGCATGGGAAAGCCTGAGTGGAGAGAAGCTTCAGCCGTAATCTCACCTCCAAACTCCCAGACATTTTGAGCAACTTTGCATCAGGGTCTGACAGGAGTGCCTGAACTCATCTCCAGTTTTCAGAGATCATTTTAAGGAGTGTATACTTCTGTGTACAGCCGGTCCCTGACTTACGAATGAGTTACGTACCAAACACTAGGTCATAACTTGATCTGTTCATAAATTGGATTACATTCACTTACATACGGCCGCCGCGCTGTTCGTAAGTGCGGATTTCGTTCGTAACTCGGGTTCCGGCTGTATAGGAGGTTGGTCATAAATATGAACGGTCGTAAGTTGGTGCGTTCGTAACTTGGGGACCGTCTGTATTCCAAACAGTCCAACTATGGGGAGGCCAAAGGTCTATGGCCCAAGGGATATGAACATAAGAACAGAGGATTTATATGAGGCAGTGTAACCCACACACCTAGTGTGGTTACTGAGTACTGCAAGTGGCACCTAGACCACTGCAACAGTTAAGATCAAGAGACCTCTACAGCATGGGCTGGGAGCTAGCTGGCTTTTAGCTCAGAGGGTAGAGGCTCCTAGAGTCAGCTCCCAAGGTCCCAGGTTCAAATCTGCCTTGGTGGTGGTTACAAGTGGGGGCTCGTCTGGGATCTCAACTGGGTCTCGGAAGCTCGGGATGTGCTTCCTCACCTAGGGGAAGTATGTAACCCACACGCCTAGTGTGGTTACTGAGTACTGCAAGTGGTACCTAGACCACTGCAACAGTTAAGATCAAGAGACCTCTACAGCAGGGGCTGGGAGCCAGCTGGCTGGCTTTTAGCTCAGGGTAGAGGCTCCTAGAGTCAGGTCCCAGGTTCAAATCTGCCGTGGTGGTGGTTACAGCAGCATAGGTAAGGCACTGGAAAAAGTCAGAAAACCTCAGCCACGTGACCTTTTGCAAATCACAGACAAGAGTTCTGTGCCTTCGTTTCCCCATTTTGAAAATGGGGTGAGCAATACTTGGCTTCCTTTGCAAAAGTGCTCTGAAATCTCTATGGGGGAGAATCACTAAGTACAGGTTGAACTTCTCTGGTCCTGGACCCTTGAGACCGGACCGGTGCCAAACCAGAGAATTTTCCAAACCATGGGAGGTCAATATGGTCTAGCAGCAGCATTACCAACACTCCCACTGCTCACTAGGCTCTTAGAAGACATCTAGGTGTAAATTGGGGCTACATAACAGCACAGAACACTGAGAGCCAGGACGGGTGGCTGTAAACAAACTCTATGGGACTGCAGGAAACTTGGCCACACCCATGACAAGTGGACTCTGGCTAACTACAATCATGCTGGACCATGGATGTTGCCAGACCATGGATGTTGCAGGAGCAGAGAGATTCAGCCTGTAGTGGTATTTAATACGCCACAGGAAGATAACTCCATTTCAACATTCTGCAATGACATAGATGAGAGGGGGAATTCCTGCCTTCTGTATTGATCAGATTATGCCCTCAAGCCATGTGATTTGATGGAAGGCAGGCCTGGGCAGGGTCCCCACTCCCCACGGGTATTCAGTCACTCTCACCTTGTCTGCTCTGTATTCAGTCTTCTCTGCATGGAGCTGCAGCTACAGGGAGTGGTGTTTTGGTGGCATATGTGAGTCAGCAGTACTGTTGAGTGACCTTGATAGCAAGTTCCCCAGCAGGTTCTCAGGAGATCCAACATTGGTAGTACCATTGCAAACTGGTCTTTTCACACATCACCACTGAAGGTTGCTTGCACAATCACTGTTCTCGCTTTGCTTGTTCCAGGGGTGGCTGCAGACTTTGGTTACCATGAAATGCCGCCAATTAGCCACTTTTCACCAGCATCGAAACACCCTTTGTAAAAAAGAAATAAACCCACCATATTGCAAATGGAGCTGCCCTAATTAAGAGGCAACAGAGAAGAATAATTCCTCAGTGTACCCAGTTTTATGCTGATACTGAAATGAGAAAGGGGGAAAAATCTTGCTAATGGAATACAGATGCCTACAACACCACAGTTATAAAAGCAATAAAATGCAGGGGAGATGAGAGGTATAAATCTGAATGGCAATCATATCCATCCTCTCCAAAAAAATCTATGTTTGTTTATTGCTTTTACTATTTTCCGTAAAATTTATAGTTGACAATCTGCCTGAATGCGGCAGAGATCTGTTAAATGTGGCTCCAACCAGCATGGCAGGGGAGAAAGAAGACAGGCTGGAAATATTTCTTCTCTTTCTTAAATCCAGTTCCAAACAAAAGAGATGATTTACCAGGAAAACAAAATACAGCTTTGCACCAAGCTTACAGGAAAGAATGGTCACTACGTTAAACAGAAATGATTTTTGGGGGGAGGGTGTATTCTGGATTTAATTTTCCAAATATTTGCATGAATTGAGACCCACCCAAAAGTTGCAGGGACTTGGCAAATAGTTTATAATTATCAGGAGAGGAAAAGAAGCCAACCAGACGCAACTAGAGGCTGCCTGGTTCAGGACTTCTGGCAGCTGGGGGGGAGGGAGGGGTGTCAGTCTGGGCTACTGGATGTGTGTCACTTTCATGGTCCTTGGGATGAGACATTAAAATCTAGGTCCCATTTGCAGCTGAGCCACCTTGGGCTGTGACCCCACCATAGCTCAGAAGTTAATAAGGATTGAAACAGACCAGTGCTGCAGGAAGGACCTGTGTGTTAACACAAGTGTCCTGGCCCAGATCCAGTTTGGATAGTTGTTACAGTCCATCAATCTAACTGAACTGGCTACAGAAAATTTCTCCACCTCCTGTCCTAAATGGCTACATAGTACTTCTGGCTCACAAGGAAGAGCACGTAGAGCATAGCAGATGCTTAAATTGCAGTGGTGGGAAAGTAAAACTAGTGCTCCACTCTGGCCAAGGTCTACACTATAGGGGAAGGTCGAGTTAAGATACACAGCTCCAGCTATGTTCATTGCATTGCTGGAGTCAATGTACCTTAATCTGAGTTTTCCCACCATCGCCACAGTGGGAGGTCAATAGGAGCAAATGCTCCCATTGGCTTCCCTTACTCCTTACGAGGACCAGGAGTCCAGGCACTGACGGGAGCACCCTCTGAGTTCAATTTAGTGAGTCTTTACTAGTTTTTCGAACTCCACAAGATAAACCGCAGCAGCATCAATCATTCGTACAGTGAAGACATGGCCTCTGTAAAGTTTTTTGAGATCCCAAGGATGAAAAGTGACATAGCAAATCTGGGACTGTTGTTTTTATTAGGAGTATTGTTTCTTGCATGCATGCTGTAAAGGGCCTGGCAGATATGGCCTTTGCCAGTGTAGTGGCCCTTTGGTTGTCCCAAAGCCCAACAGGCAGGGCACTCTTGACTTTGGAGCACAGCCAAGGATGGTACCACCATTCCGCATCCACTGGGTCTGACTGTGAGGAGAAGCCTTTTCTGCCGAGTTTCCTGACAATCTAGTGATGGGTTTATCCTAATCATAGTCATTCCTGTAGTTTCCTAAAAGCTATGTTCAAACACTTCAACACCAGGCATCACACAGGCGAATGCCCTATCCCTTAGGCCACGCCGGACACCGCCTCACCACCTTACTCTCAGGGCACCCTTTATCCCACCTCCCCCTGGGGACAGGCCTGGGACAAGGACCTGCCACCCTGCCCTCCCCAGGAGAAATTTGGTCTCTGCTGTATTCTCACATCGTGGATTTCAATGGGGGCTTTTCCTGAGCGAGGCCTTTAGAACCATCAACCATTGCTGAGAATTCCTTTGGCAAAAGTCCTCCTTTGAGGATTTAAGAGGGACTGAGTGATGCATGGGCTTGCAATGGGCAACTCTAGGGCGCTAATTCTGATATCCTTGTTCTCTCCAAATATCACAAAGGAGGCATGCTACTCAATCCCGCCAGGTGCTAATAAATAATCCCAAAAGGTGCCCCATGGAAGTTTCACTAAGGACCAAGGAATCAGACAGTTCTAAATTCAGCTCAGTTTCTTTTGGGCCAGCTCGAGCTAAAATCTGGAATTTGCCCACAAAGCGCTAAATCTCTTCGGCATCATTGGAACAACCACATTAGGCTGAATGCTGATGAAATTTTTTGCTTTCAGGTTTGGCTCCAGTCTCATTAACCTGCTTGACATGATTTATTCAAGGGACAGAATTAACTCCTAGAAAGGGCCGGCTTGCAACTTACATTTTTAGACTATCAGTGATTATAAGATAAATGAAATTGGCTGATTTGGGGTCAGCGTGGTGACTTTGAGGATTAATGCTCTACTATATTAGACCTTCCGCTCCAAAGTAGCTAATTTAAATCCTGCATTGCTAGGCAGTCCTTTTCAGTGGCAAGCTTCCAGAGCTTGATCAAGCTGACAAATGCTTCAACAAGAGGAGAAAAAAAAGCTTTTAAGTTACCATTAAAAGTACACTTAGAATGGCCATACCTAGTGGCACTATGGTTAGAATTCTCCAGCAGCTAATCTGATAGTCTACAGAAATCATACTGAAGTTTGGTAACAAATTTCGTTCAGAAGAAATACTGACGAATTCATGCCACCCTCCACAGCTATCGCTATTCCCATGTTCCTTGCACTTTTTAAGAGTCACATAAAACATTTTTATCCCCCTCTTTTCGATAGATGCAGAAAGGGATGTGGTTTTAATGTCTCATCTAAAAGGTGACTGTAATGATGCATGTTTCACATCCCAGAAGGATGCCATTGGCTGCAAGCGTTTGTGCAATAGATGAGTCTATCCAATGACAGGAAATTTTAGCCACAGGGAAAAATACTTTAGCCTGAAAAACATTATATGTGTACAAAGCATTTAGATACTTGGCCGCCCTTTATTGCCACTCAGAAAAGCAGTTAGGTTAGGATACTGTCTCACTCCCAAGCATTTCTCTTTACAAAAGTTTTATTACTTATATTTTCTTCCTCTTTTTTTCTTTTGTGTGGATGTAAACTTTGTAAATGCTCAGTGTTTGACCAAGCTTTTCTATGTACTTCCTTGTTGCCTGACCTGGTAAGTGGGCATTAATTATATCCATTACTCAAGATTCTCCATTTTACACTCTGAGGTTTGGCAGGGTCTAGGTCCCAAGCTCAGATTCTGTGTTATTAGAATTACTGTTAATTTGGGAACCCCGACATGCACTGCTGCAAGATTCACGCTTCTGTCTTTGCAATGGTTAGCCAAGGTACAAACACTCCACCCCAGTGGGTACACAGAGATAATGCAATGAGCATTTGAGCATCCATATACAAACACAAAGCTTTGCGGCACAACCCAAAGTGTCAGTCATCATCCTCATCCCCACCAGTGGTTGTCATCCTGGCAGACTGTGAAGAGCTTCAGAAGGATCTCACAACACTAGGAAAGTGGACAACAGAATGGCAAATGAGTTTCAATGTTGATAAATGCAAGGTAATGCACATTGGAAAAAATAATCTCAACTATACATACAAAATCATAGGGACTAAATCAGCTGTTATCAGTCAAGGGAGAGATCTTGGAGTTACTGTGGATAGTTCTCTGCAAACATCCACTCAGTGTGCAGCAGCAGTCAAAAAAGCAAATAGAAAGTTAGAATCATTAAGAAGGGGGCAGAGAGTAAGGGTGTGTCTAGACTACAGGGTTTTTTGGAAAAAGGTGGCCTTTTTTTGAAAAAACTTCCCCTGCATCTAGACTGCTGCCACATTCTTTCAAAAGTAGATCAAAAGAATGCAGCAGTTTTTTCGACTGTGGAAAACCTCATTTTATGAGGAAGAATGCCTTTTTTCGAAAGTGCTTTTTCGAAAAAAGGTGCTATGTAATGCAAACTGATCTTTTTCAAAAGAGAGCATCCGGACTGTCTGGGTGCTCTCTTTCGAAAAAGCGGCTTGTTTTTTCGACAGTACTGGTTGTAGTCTAGATGCTCTTTTTCGAAAGAGGCTTTTTCTAAAGTATCTTTCTAAAAAGCCTCTTTTGAAAGAGGCTTGCAGTCTAGACGTAGCCTAAGAGAGAGGATATCTTAATGCAGTGGTCACCAACCAGTAGATCTTGGGAGTCCCTAACTGGGGATCCGGACTGGTTTGTCCAGGAAGCTATCAAGCGCTGGCACTTCAGTTGCCCCTCCACCCATTGTCTTGCTGCTCCTGCCCTCTGCCTTGGCGCTGCCCTCCTGGGAGCCTCCTGCTTGCTGTGCAGGTTGTGGGAGGGACAAGCGGGTGGGGACACTAATGTCTGGGATCCCTCCTCCTTCTGTACACTATCTCCACACAGAGAGAAGGGGATGGAGGGAACTTGGCGATGCAAATCTCTGTCACTCTCACACGCTGTGTGTGTGTGTCTCTGTCATTCTCACAAACACACACTGTCCTTCCCTCTCCTCTCCCAATCCAACATGTATGTGGGTTGTTGTTGTTACACTTTGCAAGCAGTAAAAGAAGTGTTATTTTTGGTTTTTGTCTGGTCTGTGCATTTCATCATTTTCATTTCTCTCTTCTGCTTTGAATAGTGAGTTCTAAAATGCCTAATCAGTCTTGGATGGAGTCATTATCCCTGTGGTAATTGCTGCTCCTGGAAAGGCAGAGCAGATCTCCACATGCTGCCCTTCCCTACAGACACCACTCTGCAGCTTCCATCATATATATAGTAGCCCAATGTCTGTGGCTCTGTAACGCGGTAGTGTTACGAGTTGCCTCTAGGGGGCGCTGTTGCCTCCCGCCGTGGCGCTCGGCTGACTTCTGCGCCACTCAGCCAGGCCGCCGCGGGGGAGCAAGTGGCGCAAGCGGCTGTTTGGGCCCCGCGCTCCCCATGCAGCACCCCAAGCCGCTTGCGCTGCTTGTTTCCTTGCGGTGGCCCGGCTGAGCAGCACAGAAGTCAGCTGAGCGCCACGGCGGGAGAGGAAGGGGGCCGGGGCGGTGATGAACACGGCCCGGCCCCCTGGCCATGTACGTCACTAGGGTTACCAGATAGGGTAAAAAAAAAACTGGACACACTTGATCGGGGCGGGAGGGTGGAGGGACCGGCCGGGAGGAGAGCGGGGTGTCGGGGCGGGAAGCAGAGCTGGGGGTCAGAGGCAGCGTAGCTGGCCAGGGAAGAACGGGGAGGCGGCCGGCAGGAAGCAAAGCTGATCGGGGTGGGGTCAGAGGCCGCAGGGCTGGCCAGCGGGAAGCAAAGCGGGTCGGGGGTGGGAGTCGGGGGCAGAGAGGCTGGCCGTGGGAGATCAGGAGGAGGAACCAGCTGGCAGGGGGCGGGAAGAGGGAATCAGCTGGCGGGGAGCCGGACTCACCCAGGCACGTGCAGATCCCAGGATGCTGCCCACCCCGCTCATGGTCCCAGCGAAGCAAGTCCAGCTGTGGCTCCAGCACGAGCTGGAACAGCACTCAGGAGCAGGGACAGAGCTTCCCTGCTACCCAGAGGCAACTAGAGGCTCCCAGTGCCGATCGCGCCCCCCCTCCCAGCCACTCCCCAACCCCCGCCAGGCTTCCGTCTGGCGCCCAGCTGGAGAACCAGAAAATACCGGACATTGTATATGTCTGGTATTTTCTGATTTTTTCTACCTGACAAAGGGCCCGAAAACCGGACTGTCCGGTAGAAAACCGGACTCCTTGCAACCCTATACGTCACCACACCGCCTCCTTTCGCCTCCCGCCGTGGTGCTCGGCTGAGTTCTGCGCTGCTCAGCCGGGCCACCGTGGGGGAGCCCAAACGGCTGCTTGCTGTGCTTGCTCCCCCGCGGCGGCCTGGCTGAGCGGCAAAGAACTCAGCCGAGCGCCATGGCAGAAGGTGAAGGGGGGGCGGGGCAGTGACATACGGTGTGACAGCAGCTCCAGGCCCCACCCCCTGGCCGTGAACATCACTGCCCTACCCCCCTTGCCAAGCACCACGGCGGGAGGCGAAGAGTGGCTGGGCAGTGACGTACACGCCCAGGGAGCGGGGCCTGGACGAGCATGCATCCCCGACGGAGACAGAGGAGAGCGGAGAGAGAGTGAGAGGCAGGAGAAGGAGAAAAGAAAGAGAGAGATGGAAAGAGAGGCAGAAGGTGCAGGAGAGCTGAGACAGAGAGGGCGAGGCAGTAGGAGGAGGAGAGAGAAAGAGAGAGACGGAGCGAGAGACCGGAGGCTCAGGAGAGAAGACGGACGTGGAAGAGAGACCTGAAAATCCCGTCGTATGACTGGCTAATTGGCTAGTTGATCAATAATAGGGAACTGTGGCCAGTAGAAGCTGTGGGTTCAGGGCCTGTAGATGAGGGGCAGCACATGGTACCATGGAGCCATTGCTGTCCATGCCAGCTGCTTTCAGGAGTGGTGCAGGGCCAGGGCAGGAGTAAACCTGCCTTAACCCCACTGCTCCACCACCTGGAAGCCGTCTCAGTTAAACGGTGCCCAGCCAGAGCCTGCTTCCTGAACCCCTGTCCCAGCCCTGAACCTCCTCCTGCACCCAAACTCCTTCCCAGAGCTTGCATCCTGAAACACTTCCTGGATCCCAATCCCTCGCCCTGGGCTAAACCCGGAGCCTCTTCCACACTCCAAACCCCTTAGCCCAAGACCAGAGCCTGAATCCCGACCCCCTCCTCCAGCCTGGTGAAAGTGAATAAGAATGGGAGATGAAGGGGGATAGAGCGAGCAGGGTGAGGCCTCAGAGAAGGGGTGGACCAGGGACGGGGCCTCACGGAAGGGTTAGGAAGGAAGCCGGGCAAGGGTATTTGGGTTTGAGGTAGATCTTACATTGCACTTAAATTGAAAAAGTGATCTTGTGGTTAAAAAGGTTGGCGGTTATTAAGTGTCTTAATGCCACTGTATAAATGCATAGTACACCCACATCTTGAATATTGCATGCAGAAATTGGCACCGCATCTCAAAAAGATATCTTGGCACTGGAAAAAATTCAGAAAAGGGCAACAAAAATATTAGGGGGTATGGAATGGCTGCCATATGAGGAGAGATTAATAAGACTGGGGCTTTTGAGCTTGGAAAGAAGACGACTAAGGGAAGATATGATAGAGGTCAATAAAATCATGAAAGGTATGGAGAAAGTGAACCAGGAAAAGTTATTTACTTGTTCCCATAACAGAATTAGGGGCCACTAAATGAAATTAATAGGTAGCAAGTTTAAAACAAACAAAAGGAAGTATTTCTTCTTGCAACACACAGTTAAACTGTGGAACTCCTTGCCAGAGGATGTTGTAAAGGACAAGACTATAACAGGGTTCAAAAAATAGTTAGCCATTAATGGACCTATCCTCCATGAGGGAATTTGTTAGCCAGGATGGGCAGGGATAGTGTACCTAATTTCTGTCAGCATCTGGGAATAGGAGACAGCCAATGGATCACTTGATGATTCCCTGTTCTGCTCACACCTTTTGGAGCATCTGGCATTGCCCCTGTCAGTAGACAGGATACTGGTCTAGATGGACCTTTGGTCTCACCCAGTATGGCCATTCTTATGTTCTTATATGCCTCAACTAGTTACCAAGACTTTCTTGTGGCTGGACACCTTGGATGTTCCAACTTAGAATATCTATAGCGGGCATACCAACAGTCAGTGATTTAATCATAACAGCTCATTACAGCATTCTCGGTTAGGCTATCTGACGAGCTAGAGTTACGCTGGTTAGTTGCTTATGTTAAGCTATTGCCTTACAGGCCTGGCTGCTTGTAGGCACCTGGTGTTATTGCCTTAACACATATAAGAAATATTTTTATGTCTTATATAGCAAATCCAGATAGGCTTCAGCCTTAGCATGTAATACTCCACTGGGAATTATGGATATTATTTCCTTGTGAGTCTGACTCATAGAAGCTCTTGCAGGAACACAGAGCTGTCTACCCAAGATAGGAGAAAGGAAGGGTGTGTGTGCTGAGACATTATAAATACATTTCTTGGGGGGCGTTGATGTAGTTATATAGATATAGTCTGTAGCATAGAGCAGAGTCCAGCCCTCCACTCTGAGTCCAGCCCCCACCATTCTCACTGACTGTAATTTGTGGGAACATGTTCTGTCTTGGCCTCTGTTGGGACAGTGGAAATTTCATTAGCTGCTAATGTGCTGTATCAGCACAAGAGGGATGCAACGCTCACCGTGTGGTGCATGATGGGAGTGGAGTTGACGGGGACCAAAGGGCAGGTGCCCATTCTTACTGCAACTGAGCTCACGCAAAGGATGTGGGGAGGGAGGAACAGGACTTGGTGCCACCTGAAGGTCAGGTTGGCAATGGGGAGGCCATACCTAATTTGAATAAAATGAAGCAGACTGCAGGCACTGACTGCTCAGACAAAGCTGAAGCATTGCATGCTGGGATCTTTGCTGCCCATAGCCTGCCCCTGTGTATTAACAGAGAGGAAGGCCTTGGGGTGCACTTGACAAATGCGATAATCACATTTTGGCCACCTTTGATATTTCATAAGTTAAAGTGGTGGCCACCAAAAATCCAATATTTGCTGACACATACCACATGGTGTCATCCAGTGTGCCCTGTAAGCTGAGCACTTGTGCGGCCACCCAGGAGAGATTCAGATGCCTTCCAGCTGATTAGCAGAGCACTCATAGCCCCCACAGCTTTCCATAGCTGGCAGCATGTGTTTTTATTGGTGGTGCACATCTGTACATGCATTGGTGCGTGTAACAAAATATATTCTACACATGGATGGAAACATCTAGAGGGAACATTAGTGACAACCCCAATTTCCTGTGTTAAGCACATGTGGTCTCAGGTACCATTACTTGGTAGCTGTTAACAAATGCTGTCATCTCATTTGCAGCCACTGGACTGACTAGAGCAGTAGAACTTTGGGGTGGGCTGGTCCTTCATTTCACTTTACATTTTTCACTGTTTCCTAGGAGATCAATAGTACCGTGTGTTTCATCTGGCTTCCTTTGGGATGAAAGAGAGCTCTGTTAATACAGGGATTCCACTGGGTTTGGAATGAGCACTCTGAGTTTATCCCACTTCACTGAACTTCTTTGATCTGAAAGTTGGGCGAGTAATAATGTGAAATCAGGATTTCTCTGCTAGCTTTTTAGTTCTGCTTGAACAGTCAGGAGGGATAGAAAACAAGATTAGTGGTTCCTTGGGGGATTTTGGTATTTCTCCTGCTTTCTCATAAAACTGGGAAGGTCAAAGGCACATGAGCAGGCTTCTAAAATGATAGCTGAATGGCTGCAGCCCTCAGAGGAAAAGTTCTGGATAGATGCTTGCCTTCATATTTTGTGCAGCATTCCTTCCAAACTGGTTTGCGGGGGCCTTTGGTATTGGCTGCTCATTCTGTTTCCATATAGACTGTGCTAAATACAGAAACAAAGGCGGCCAGGAAGTGATGTGGGCATTAGTACAATACCTCCAACCTCCCAGGCTCTATTTTTGACAGGGCCACTGTAAGCTGAGCTCTTGGGCAGCCACCCAGGTGAGATTCAAGTGTTACCCAGCTGATTAGTAGAGTGCCCCACAGTCACCCATAGTCAGCAGCATGTGTTCCTGTTGGTGGTGCACATCTTCACAAGCTTGGTACACATAACAAAATTTATTCTGCACATGGGTGGAAAAAATTAGCGGGAGCATTGCTGCTGACTTGCTGTGTGACCTGGGGCCAGTGACTTTGCCTCAGTTTAACCACCTGTAAAATGAGGCAAATATGCCCCTACTTTTGCGGGCAGCTGAAGGTTTCTTGTTTGTGTGTGCAAAGTGTTGTGAAACACCCTGGGAAAGGGGTTGGATAACTGCAATGCATTTAACTTTGGCGTTCCCCCAGAGAAGTGGCCCGAAACCCATCTGCTGCCACTGCCACGGGCACACGGTGCAACAAAGCATTGGCACTGACACTGTATTTGAAGCATTCTCCCCTCATTAAAGTGTTTCATAGTTATTACGGCAAGAGGAACAAATTCTTTGGACTGAAAGCAACTGCTGTATCTGGAAGCCTCCCCGTTCTCTCCCTGTGGATGCTTCCCCTCATCTTTGGGCTCCTCTCACCAGACAGTAGCAGTGTTGTCATGTCTCATGATTTGGTTGAGTCTCATGATATTTATGGTTCTTTTTAAAGCCCCAGCTCTTGGAGTCAACTGGATCTCTGATGACTTTAGCCTCTTTGGGAGAGAGAATTGTCCAGGGCAGCCAGAGTCACTCCTCGCTCCTCCTAGCAAACATTTCCATTGCTACTCAGGACCCTAATCCAGGTCTGGACTATAAAATGAAACAAATAATTCTTCCTTTCTCCCATCCTTTCTCTGCCTTGCAGGTAGGGACTGGCCCTTCTCCATGCTTCTACAGTGCTCTGAACACCAGGATTAAGTGATGTGCCCAAGGTCACTCAGAGTGCATGGTAGAGCTTCTAACTCCTAGTTTAGTGCCCTAAGCAAAGAGAATGGTTGGCCTTGTAGTTACTGGTTAAGTCTTTTCTAATGGACACTTAGCCCTGGTCTATACTCCAGTGAAAGGCTGACTTAAGATACGCAATTCGAGCTACGTTCATTATATAGCTGAAGTCAATGTGTCTTAAATCGCATTTCTTCACCAACCGCACAGCGGGAGGAAGAGAGGAGAAAACGCTCCTATCAATTTCACTTACTCCTTGTGAGGAGCAGGAGTATCAGCACCAACAGGGGTACCCTCTGAGTTCAATTTAGCGGGTCTTCATTAGACCCACTAGCATCATCTTTCACATAGTATAGAACCTGGCCTTAGATACGCAAGAGATTAAACTACACAGATTTGGTTGGCAATGATTAGGTGCAATCCTGGAATGAAAAAATAAGGTAATGGAGGATAGGTCTATTAATAGTGATTAGCCAGGATGGGTAGGGGTGGTGTCCCTAACCTCTGTTTGTCAGAAACTGGGAGTAGGTGAAGGGGAGGGATCACTTGATGGTTCCCTGTTCTGTTCATTCCCTCTGGGGCATCTGGCATTGGCCACTGTTGGAAGACAGGATACTGGGCTAGATGGCCCATTGGTCTGACCAAGTCTGGGTATTCTGATGTTCTTAGAGAAAAAGGTTTTTGCCTGCATTTGAACGCATAGAACCATCATTCAGATATCACATGATTCAGACTCTGGAATAGGAAACAATGCCATGGAACAATGGAAAGGTCGTTTGAAACATGTCACAATGTGGAGGTAGACAATAAAGAAAACTCTCCCAATGACTATGAAACCAGCACGGAGGAAAATGTCACCAACCCTGATATTGAGAGAGTTGATCAAGATGTAAATTGTTCCGAACCAGAGACCGGTCTCGGAGCTGTCGTTAATAATGCTTTTCCAATAAGCATAACAGAACAGTTGCTAGATCGTATCAGACAGCAAACTCATTGTGTTGACATGAATATGAAGAAAAAATATTGTAGGCCACTCAATGCATGGATTAATGAATTGGCCAGGGGACAGAAACAGACACAACCCATAGGATCTGTGTGTAACAAGCTCTGCAGTAGTTGCCCTACACAATGGTCTTCCAACGGGCAGCAGAAAAACACACCCGCCTTTCAGACAAGGCAGAAAATACACAGTGGGACACACATGGGCAGATCCACATCTGCCCTTTGCAGGCAGCAGAGCATGGAACTAGTGAAAGAGGCTTCAGGGCAGGGTGACCTGAAAATGATCTGTCCTGTGATCAGCACGTTGGCTCGCAAACTCAGCCCTGTGTGGAGCAGTGGTACGAGGCTGACACACCAGTTCAGCTATGTTGCAGGGAGAAGAGCTTTTGCATTGGGCTGTGTTTCACCCTGGAGATAACATTTCTTAGAGACAGACATGGGTTGAGGTGACAGTTTAGTATTTTTATCAAATGACCCAGACTTTAATAAACATGTTTGGCATGTCTAGAGAGCTCATTAGAATGGCCAGACTGGGTCAGACCAAAGGTCCATCTAGCCCAGTGTCCTGTCTGCTGACAGTGGCCAGTGCCAGGTGCCCCAGAGGGAGTGACCAGAACAAGGAATCATCACATGATCCCTCCCCTGCCATGCAGTCACTGACAAACAGAGGCTAGGGACACTATTCGTACCCATGCTGGCTAAAAATCCTGACTCCCGCCAGAATGAATGAAGAACTGCCTTTGCAGTGACATCAGCTCAACTGAGCATTCAGAGGGTGACCAGCAGGGCACAAGATAATCCTGAGGTGAGGGAAAGAAAACTCCCCACACTCCTTCCCAGTTTAATACTGTGTGATTAAATCCAGCATGTGTGTTAGGGGCAGAGAGGTAAGATGGGCCTTCTTGTGGAATAGCAGCCACAGGCCCCATCAGACCAGCATACCAGGCTTCTGGGACAATTTATTTGCACAGGCCAGGGAGAAAGCTGCTATGTTCTGACCACAGACAACAGTGCAGCTGAGAGAGGCTGAACAGTCTCTTCAAAATGATGTAATATCTAACATTACAGATGCTTAAAAACGGACCATTAGAAGCATCAGGGTACATAGGTGGCAGACTGGCCAACACTGGGTTTATCAAAGCTGAGGGAAACTGGCCATTATTGGTCTCAGAGGGGGAGCTGTTTTAGCCTGAACCTGCAAAAACAATGGGGAGTCTTGGGGCACCTTAGAGACTCACAGATTTATTAGGGCAGAAGCTTCCATGGATAAAACCCACTTCATCAGGTGAATTGGAGTGGAAGTGATAGAAGCAGGGGATATAAGGAAGAAGTTGTCTCCCTTTGTAATCAGGTTTTGAAATTCTTTAGTAGAAGGATGGAAACTGTCAAATCCACTGCTGTGTGGAAGGAGGTTAAAGTGTTCCCCCTGCAGGTTTGTGTGCGTTACCTTTCCTGATGTCTGATTCGTGTCCATTTATCCTCTCTCACAGAGACAGTCCAGTTTGGTCAATGTACATGACAGAGGAGCATTGCTGCCATTTGATTTCAAAACCTGATTACAAGGGGATTTCCATTTCCAATGCAACACTATCAAAGGCAGTTAACACACTACAAAGGCAATTTCTTCCCCTCCCCCGCATCATTCACATCTCCTCACCAAATGCTGTGAATGACCCACTTCAACCCTAACATGATTAGCCTCATTAAGATAAGCAACTTCTTCCTTATGTATACCCCTGCTTCTGTCACTTCCACTCCAATTCATCTGATGAAGTGAGTTTTTTCCCATGAAAACTCATGTCCTAATAAATCTGTCTGTCTCTAAGGGCATGTCTACACTAGGAAATTATTTTGAAACAACTAAATTTGAAATAATAACTCCCAACATAATAAAATTGAAATAGCATGTCCCCACTATGGGGGAGGCTTGAAATTAGTCCAAGGTCGGCTCCATTAATGTGGCTGTGCTACCTCAACTTAGCACCCCAGGAAGCACTGGGGAGTAATTACTTCAAAGTACTCTGGAGAGTCGTTATTTTGAAATAACAGCAGTGGAGCATCCACACTACCACTACTTCAAAATAACTATTTGGAAATAAGATTATACCCCAAGGAAAGCAGGGATACAGAATTCAAAGTAACCAGCCCCTAATTTCGAAATAACAGGTTTGGTAGTGTGGACGCTCCGCTTATTATTTTGAAATTAGCCAATTAGGCCATCATAAGATGGGATTTTCAGGTCTTTCCTCCACATCGGTCTTCTCTCCTGAGCCTCCGGTCTCTCGCTCTGTCTCTCTCTCTCCTCCTCCTACTGCCTCCCCCCCCCCAGCTCTTCTCCGCCTCCTGCCTCTCTCTCTGTCTCTCTCTTTCTCTTCTTCTCCCCCTCCTGCCTCTCAGTCGGGGGACCGCGGAGCCCAAACAGCCATTTGGGCTCCACATTCCCCGTGCTGCATGGGGGGTGCGGAGCCCAAACGATCGCTTGCGCCACTTGCTCCCACGCGGCGGCCTGGCTGAGCAGCGCAGAAGTCAGCCGAGTGCCACGGCGGGAGGCAAAGGGGGGGCGGGGCAGTGATGTTCACGGCCAGGGGGCGGGGCCTGGAGCCGCTGTCACGCCGCACGTCACTGCCCGGCCCCCCCTTCGCCTCCCACCGTGGCACTCGGCTGACGTCTGCGCCGCTCAGCCGGGCCGCCGCGGGGGAGCAAGCAGCACAAGCGGCCATTTGGGCCCCGCACTTCCCATGCAGCACAGGCCGCCCAGAGGGAACAGCCAGCATTTCAGCAACAGCGCCGCCCAGAGGGAACAGCCAGCATTTCAGGCAACAGCGCCCCCCAGAGGGAACAGCCAGCATTTCAGCAACAGCGCCGCCCAGAGGGAACAGCCAGCATTTCAGGCAACAGCGCCGCCCAGAGGGAACAGCCAGCATTTCAGGCAACAGCGCCGCCCAGAGGGAACAGCCAGCATTTCGGCGTTACAGACTCACAGACACTAGGCTACTATATATATGATACGGGGGGTTATTTTGAAATAACTCCCTAGTGTAGACCAAGGCTAAGGTGCCACAGGACTCCTCATTGTTTGGGTTGCTAGTAGTAAGCAATCAGCCTGTAATGTGAGACCTTAACAGAGACTGAAAACACCAAGACATTTTGATATGTTTCAGGGCACTATCGAGCAGCAGATACCAGCATTTTCACACTAGCTACTGCCCATTATCAGGAGGCACCTTACTCACAAGATAAAAGTACAAAGTTCAACTTCCTCCTTCCAAAAAGGAAGTACTGACCGCAGGATTTACAACAGACTTCCACTGAGAACAGATTAGCTCCAAGAAGAGTTATATGTAAAGTGCTGGCTCTCTGCAGATGCTTTGCTCTGCGCCTCTGCAGCGCTCTCTTTGATTGCTATTGCAATTGGCTCGGCTCACTCGGAGATGGGCTCAGCTCACTTGAAAGCAGGACTTGCTTAGGGAATTCACACAGAGCTGTTCAGCCATTAATCATCTGTGCTTAAAAAATCCACTGACTCTGTGAGCTAAATGTGGGAGAGCCTCCCCTTCAGAAAGGAGTTATGGCAAAGACAGAATGCTGGCAGCAATTCTGCAAGGTTTGGGGTGTGTTAAATGCCGAACATAACATGAATAGAGCGGTTGGATTGAATGACAGTCTGAAAAATGACAGGCCCAAAATGTACAGCACAAGCACATGCTCCCCTCTCCAAATCAGAACCCCATCGTGATCACCCAGCACACCACAATATTGTGAGGACGTACAGAGCTGTCCCTACCTTTAGGCAACACACATAGCCACATAGGGCACCATGACATTCAGGGCTCCAAATTGTGCCAAATTCCACGGTGCCCTAGGCAGCCGCGTGCTGCCTATAGGTTCCAGCAACCCTCAAACCCGTACCCCAGCTGCCCCCAAGGGCGCCGCACCCAGCCCCCACTTACCAGGCAGAGGCGAGTGGCCCATGCGGGCTGGCGGACTGAGCAGTGGGCAGCTGAGGGAAGTGGCGCTTTCCCCTTACAAGTGCCACTTCTCTCTGACCAGCTGCACGGCCACCTGCTGCTGTTCCGGCCTGCGCCTCCCTCCCAGCCCTACTCCCAGTTGCTTGGTATCCTGGACCAGACAGACTGGACAGCAATGCTACAGTAAACACCATCTGATGCATCCAGGCTGGGAAAGTTCACAACCTTTTCCCCACACAGCCTCAGGCCCCCCCTTGGTGGGAGGTACCGGTGCTGGGCTGCATAGGGTACCAGCACTGGTTGGAATGGCCCTGAGTACATAGGTGCTAGAACCTAGGGATTCGGGGGTGCTGCCACAACCTCTGGCTTGAAGAGAGTTCTGTCATACACAGGGTTTACAGTCTGGTTCGACGGCTCTCAGCACCTCCATATACAAATTGTTCCGGCATCCCTGCATGGTATGAGCTATAGATCCAGATTCACCTCCCCCCTACCCCCGCCAGCTGCCCCCAGCTGGGATGCTTTGCACCCATGTCACCCTAAAGAGCATCAGGAGTATCAACCCAGCACAGGGTGAACCTATGGCTCTTCTCCACTGTACTGGGGCTGTGGCCAAAGAAAGGGAGTGTGGACAGACTAACTTGCCTTCTAACAAGCCCTAGCAGCTGTCATAAATTAGTACACCATTTAGTTTGCTCCGAGTGACTGTGGAACTGGCTGGGTGCAGGCCTGGCCCAGACTTAGGGGAGCCTCAAGGTGTCTCATGCCATCTTTGCATCCCTGCCACCGTGCTGTGCTGTGTGCTCCTCAGGCAGATCAGTGTGTCGGAGGAACCTTTACTGCAGAATATGGAGAGGGCTGTTTGAGAGGGCTGCCTGCGGCAGCATCTCCACCTGTCTAGGCAGAACCAGGTAGAGCCCTAGGAGAGAGCAGAACAGTCTGCATGGCCTTCACAGGCTGGTGAGACTGAAACAAAGGTACCAATTAGTGTGGCGGACCGCTCTTCAGTGGGAAGTGGGCTGAGACCACTAACTCCTTTCACACAGGGCACTGAACTGTGATGACTTTCAGCTCCTAGGCTATGTCTACACTACAAGACTCTTTCGAAAGAGCGTCTAGACTACAACCAGTACTGTCGAAAAAGCAAGCTGCTTTTTCGAAAGAGAGCATGCAGTTCAGTCTGGATGCTCTCTTTCGAAAAAGCACAGTTTGCATTACGTAGCGCTTTTTTCGAAAGAACACTTTTGAAAAAAGGCATTCTTCCTCGTAAAACAAGGTTTTCCGCGGTCGAAAAAACTGCCGCATTTTTTCAATTTACTTTCAAAAGAATGCAGCAGCAATCTAGATGCAGGGGAAGTTTTTCCAAAAAAAGGCCACTTTTTTCGAAAAAACCCTGAAGTCTAGACACATCTCTACTGACGTGGCTTAGCATGAGCCAGTGAAGCCTAAACATGAAGCTCCGTGTGACTTGGGCCCATTAACAAACCTGTCTGAGCTCTCCTGTCCTTGAGTTAATTATTAATATTATCCTCACAGAACTACAGTCAAGGATCAGGATCGGGACAGACAACCAACAGGAAAGCCAGTCCCTGCCTAGGAGATCTTACAGTCTAGACAGGATCACGTTGCCCATTCCTCCCTGAAAATCACAACCTTCTGCTCTTTGACATCACACTCATTTGCTCTGGGACTATTTGCGATGGGGAAGAAGCAGCAGGAGAAGCAAAGCTGGGAAGGGAAGAAAATTTAATCATATTAGGGGCCGGCCAAAAAGTAAATCTTTCCAATCTGTGTCTGGAATCGTGGGGAAAGGGATTCATCCCTAGTTGTTTTCAAGGCCAGTAGACAAAAGAGATGGTGTTTCCCTGGTAGAATAGCCTTTAGGTCAGGGCTACTCAACATGCGGCCCGTGGCCCATTTGTTTGTGGCTCACGGTGTGGTGTGGGTTTATGCGGGGCTCCACACCTAAAGGCAAAGATGCTATTTGCATATATTTGCATATATATTTGCATGTATATGCAACCACACTTAGGTTGCGGCCCTTGGCTTGTGCTATGAGTATCATTGTGGCCCCCAGGCTTCCAATGTTTATGCTCTGCTTCCATGGGAAAGTTCTGCACAGCTCAGCAGGTATGCAAGAAGGAATTCTGTTATTAATGATCCACTTATGATCCTAATGGGTGTCCTGGATCCTTTCTGTTAGAGCCAAACGAAGGAAGGGTACAAAACCCATTCTTTTCACCGTGTGCGCTGACCCACTCTGGGTATCAGCACAACAGCTCTATTATTATGGTGCATCTCGTTTTCAGTCTTTTTATGTGTTTGTTTTGGTTTTTGCTAGGTCTGCTAACATCTGCAGACTTAAGGAGAGAATCCCTAGGGCCGAGGCTAGTAAGATAGCATGCAGACATATTGTACTTTGAAACTCATCCTCGCAAGGGATTTGGGCTCAGCAGTTGTCAGGGTCTCTCTCTGCTTTGCTCTCTTAATCTTCCCTTGCCTGCACAGTCACTGAACACACTTGGAAACCCAAAGATCTAAAAGCACTGACAAAAAGAAAGGCACCATCCTGGTACTCAATGCAGCTTTAGTCTCTGCAGTGTCTCGAAGACAAAACAAAGCTGAAAATACTGGGCTTTTCTCACACTGTCTCAAAACTTTGCTGCTTCTAAATCTGTTGGCTCCACTCTGATGCTGCTTCCCGGGGGCTAGTCATTCTGTAGCAGCTGGTACAGTGGGGGAATGCTACCTGCAGGCTCTGCTTTGTTTCTTGGAAAGGCTAAGTTCGAATTAACATCTGGGAGCTCTGTCGGTATAAACAAAAGCAGAATCCAACCTGCAATCTCCAGAGAATAGAATAAAACCATTGCCATATCAGCAAATCTTTTTAGAGCAGTGGTTCCCAAACTTTTCAGCATCATGCCCCGTTTTTGATTTTTGAGAAATCCTCACCCCGCCTCCCCCCCCCGCAGCAAAACTTGTTGAGAAAAAAAAAGTTTTCTCAACAAGTTTGACTGGGGCTGAAAAACAAAAATAGCAGCAAAACTTGGGGGGAAGGATTAAGGGGGGGGTCTGGGTCACCTCGTGCCCCCCCTGGAATTTCTTCACACCCCCAAGGGGGGCATGCCCCCCCAGTTTGGGAACCCATGTTTTAGAGTCTTAAGATGCAAATCTCGCTGAAGAAAAGGGGGGAACACGGTCAATTATGATTGCATAATTATTTGGCAACTTGTAGTGACAAATTATGTTGGCAAGGCTCCCTTACCAGCTGAGTTTCACTTGCTTTTGGGTCACTGAACTTCTAAAAATGAAATGTCTATTTACTGTGCTTCTCTCATTGAGTGATGGGGAAATTCTGCAAAGCTGATGGTGGTGGTCTTTTGCTAGTTCATCCCAGTGAAGATGTGGGAGAGAGCAGCACAATGAATAGTACAGTAGGGATCTTGAGAAGATACCTAGCATGGCAGGACTAAGAATTATCTCAACCATCCCTGACAAGTGTTTCTTTAACCTGCTTCTAAAAATCTCCAATGATGGAGATTCCACAAACTCCCTGGGCAATTTATTCCAGTGTGTAACCACCCTGACAGTTAGGAACTTTTTCCTAATGTCTAATCTAAACCGCTCTGGCAGCAACTTAAGGCTAGGTCTACACTACACCCTTCTGTCGGCAGAGGGATGTAAATAAAGCACATCGAAAGTGCAAATGAAGAGGGGATTTAAATATCCTGCGCTTCATTTGCATAATCACGTTCGGGTGCTGTTTCAAACAAGCGCCATTTCAAAACAGAAACTGCGGCTTAGCTGCAGTTCTGCCGACAACGGGGTGATTTTTCAACAGATCCTGTACTCCGCAAAAAATGAGGAGTCACAAATCTGTTGATCCAAGGTTTTGTCCTTCCCTAGGCACGGATGTCACTGAATATTCCATGCCTGGGTCCCTGACTCAATTCATCACTCCCAGCTCTGCTCTGGTCACACAAAGACTGCCACAGGAAGGTCACTACTTCCAATTAAAAAACCCACACTCTGTTTTCATTGGTTTTCTTGCTTTCCTGCCATCACTCCTTGCTTCCGTAGCATTCCTGGAGACTCTCTAATATCCACTGTCTCTGTGGTTTAAACCTTACAGGCTATGTAGTTAACTAAATGGCTGGGATGTCCAAAAAAAGGGTAGTACCCCTCCCATTAATCACAAAGCCCATTGCTTCTTGCCCTGTCCAAAGGTTAAGAAGGACAATTTTTCTCCTTCCTCCTTGTAACAACCTTTTAGGTACTTGAAAACTGTTATCTTGTCCCTCTCAGTCTTCTCTTTTCCAGACTAAATAAACTCTGTTCTGTCAGTCTTCCCTTGTAGGTCATGTTTTCTAGACCTTTAATCATTTTTGCTGCTCTTCTCTGGACTTTTTTCTAATATGTGGCACCCAGAATTGGACACAAAACCCCAGCTGAGGCCCAATCAGTGGTGAGTAGAGTGAAAGATTCTCTTCTCATGTCTTACTTACCACACTCCTGCTAAGACACTCCAGAATGATATTTGCTTTGTCATATTTAATTTGTATTCCCCTAAGACCTCTAGATCACTTTCCATAGCAGGCAGTCATTTCCCATTTTGTATGTATACAACTGAGTATTCTTGCCTAAATGGAGTACTTTGCATTTGTCATTATTATATTTAATCCTTTTTACTTCAGGCTATTTCTCCCATTTGTCCAGATCATTTTGAATTTTAATCCTGTCCTCCAAAGCTCTTGCAGCCCTCCCCACTTGGCATCATTCATAAAATACAACTTGCACTTCTGGGTTTTGAGTATTAGGAGTTCAATTTCTGCAGGAATAAATCACGGATTCCAAGAAAAGGGCCACAGTCATCTCAGACAGCCAGTCCTTTACCAACACTGTTCTCCTTATAAAGCTATTTCCAGGCTCTGCTGTGCTCACATGGTGAGTTTGGTGAGGAGAGGGTACCCCAGCTCAGGGATGCGAAACAAAGGATCCTGCCTTATTTTAAAAAGACACTCTCCTTAAAGCCCATGCGAGTCAGAGAACCCAGAGACAGTGTCTGCAGGGAAGCAAACTAACCCTCCAGTCCCAGAGGCTGGGAAGTCTGGCATAAACTTGGCCTAGCTAAGCCATTAGGCCAGACTGATAGACATGCGGCCTGTGTCTATGACAAGGGTATCCAGGTATTGTGGTGATGCAAATAAATAAATAATAATAATAATAGTAGTAGTAGTAGTAGTAGAGGCCTTTTGCAGGGGGTGGAGGGGTTTCTGCAGCACCCCCAGGCTTTGCGCTCAGCGTGGTCTCACACTAGGGTACCAATCGCCAGCCCACAATTGAAGGGGCTCTCTGCTGCTTGGAATTTTAGCCACTGGGGGCTTTGCTGCTGGCCCCAGGATCCTGGCAGTGGGGCTCTGCTCTTGATCCCAGCCTGGGGGTCTGCAGCTGACCCCAGCTATGGCCCCAGCCTGGGGCAGTGAGGGGCATGGACAGGAGTAAAAGAGGGGACACAGCTAAGCACCCACACCCTAAAAATTGTTCCAACACCACTAACTTCAGCCGCTGTTCAGTAGCTCATCTAAGTTCATTGTGAGTATTTGCTGTATGGAGTTTGCATTGTGTAGACAGGCCACAACTGCCACGTGGTCACTTTCCATTCACTGGTAAGAGAAGCAGTATCTGTGTGACAGTTATGCCAGCTTCCTGCAATGCCTTGGGCAAACCTTACTGAATGAAATGCAAGTATTTTAGGCGTTCAGTGTATTAAAAATGCAAATATTTCTACATTATTGTGGGACTGCCTGGAACTTCTGGGGAAGGGAGGCAGATTCCTGCAATTTCTGGCAAGCACAGTGAACTTCAAGAGACTATGCTGAACAATGTAGCAGCCAGCGCTAATTGTTTGTAACAATACACAGGAAATGAAATTCCTAGGAGTACTTGGTGGGGATTGCAAACTCTCACCTACAGATTCAGTCTTTGAAACTTCTCCTTAAAAGAGAAGGGGGGATGGCCTTTTGTCTCCTGTTATATGAGGACAGTTCAAAGACTCGGGCTATGTCTGCACAAGGAAAGTTTGGTGTCGAAAGTGCTGTTGACGTGCAAAAGTTGCCAAAAGTGAAAACCGGTCAAACTGTTTTTTTCTGACTCCCATTGCCTACATTTCATGGCCACACTGCTAGCTCCCTGTCAACAGCTAGAGCAAAGCAATGTGGGTAAGCATCCTGCAGCGCAGTGCTGTGGGACAGCAGAGCTGATCCCTGCACTTCTTGGGATTCCCTCGTACTCTGTGAGCTCTGCGCGTTGTGGAATGTCAAAGCAGCACAGCAGCCTCTCCAGTCCACCCCCTGCAGCAGATGCCTGCCTGCCGCTGTGTTCCTGGCAGGGCAGAACAGGAGAATTCCAGTGATTTGCTCTTTTTTGTTTATTCCCCAAATGGAGCAGCTCACTCAGCTGTCAGATACTTCCCAGAGCTTTGAAGGGAGGGGGTTGGAAAGGGCAGCAGAGATCATAAAAACACTGAGCACAGCCATCAGAGCAGGCATTGTGGGATACTGGTGAAAACCAGGTCTGTCAATATAACAAACAGCGGAGTCCACACTAGTTCTTCGTTGACAATAAAGGGAGGGGGGAAGACAAAAGGCTCTCTCAGGAGTGGAATTTTTTTGGCACCAAAACTGGCTGTTTTTCCCAACAAAAGATGGGTTTCAGTGTGCACACTCTCACTGTTGTGTCACCAAAAGGCAGTTTTTGGTGACAAAATGTGCCAGTGCAGACAAGGCCTAACTGTATGAAGATGTAACTGATTTACTTAGGTGAGTGCTTGTTGTGTGGTAAAGCTGTGATGTACTTGTGATCCAAGCAAGCACCCTCTTTGTATGCTCAGGTAATAAAACAATGAAAAGGCAAGTGACAGTGACATATTTTAATGTTCTGTCCTTTTGGCTTTAGTTTTAAGTTTTATTGTAATATTTTTTGGTTTTGGCCCAAATCTAAGTTGCTATTAATAAACTACTCCTATTACTATATGAGGAACTTGTGGCCAGAGGAAAAACCCCTGTGTGAGGGTTGAAAGGCAAATCACCAGCTGGAACTCTTGCTGGAGTGAAGAGCTGGTCTCTGGTAAGTACATTAGCAGGTGTGTAAGTTCTTGTGTTGCTTTTATTGTATTTCCCTTGGACTGCTTTTAGCCTATGAATAAATGTACTTGCTTAGGAAGAGCCAGGTGTCAACTTAACAGTGGCCATTGCAGAGTTCGTCACAGGAGTGGGCAATAATTTTTGATGGGGGGGCCCACTCCAAGATTCTGGTAAGAGGTTGAGGGGTGCACTTTTCTATGGAGGAGGTACAGGGTTGGGAATGGAAGCTAGGTGCAGCAGGGAGCTCGGGGAAGGGAACTGGGATAGAGTGTGGGGTCTGAGAGGAGTTTGGGTAAAGGAGGGGATTGTGATTTGGGGCAGGGATTTGAGGTGCAGGGATGGGGAAGGGGGAGATTCTGTCCTGGAGTAAAGGGGTGTAGAGGGTTTGGCTGGTGACCTTAGGCAGGAGAGGATGGTGACCTGGAGCAGGGTATTGGGGAGTAGCAGTTCCAGAGGAAGGCTCTGGCTGGAACTTGCTTGCCTTAGGCCATTCCTGGCCAGCAGCCCAGTGGGACTCCCAGCTGCTCAAAACAGTTGGAGGCTCCCTCCATGTGCCACTCTGTGCTGTATGCCCCGGGGTGGGAGGGAGACTTTGCACACTGCCCCCAACCCCAACCCAATCATCGTAGCTCCTATTGGCCAGATTTTCCTGCCAATGGGAGCTGCAATGATTGGACTGGGGGCAGGGGCAACACAGAAATCTCCCCTCCCACACCAGGGGCACGCAGCACCTAGAGGGATTCCCCCACCATTTTGAGCAGCCTTGGGCTGCAGCAGGTGGAGAGACTGCCTGGGGCAGGCCATAGGCCAAATCAAAAGGCTTGAAGGGCTGGATTTCTTGCCCACCCCTGGCTTATAATCTCTGAGGGGAAAAAAAGTGGGTTGGCTGGGAAGGTCACTGTGTAGGTGGTGAGCTATGCAGTCTGGAAATACCCCAGGCAGGCAGGAGAGAGGCATGGGTTTTCACCCAAAAAGTGAGATGGCTGGCAGGCCAGGAGCCTGAAGTGAATGTTCTGGATGGATCACAGAGAGTTTCCCTGATCTGTGACAATCTGCATTTTACTTATTAGTAATGTTCTTCAACATTCCCTTAAAATGTGCTATTTTGGGGGCCACTCCAAAGCCCAATGAAGTGCATAAAGAGATATCCATGAATTTAATTAAGCTTTGGATTGGGCTCTCGGCAAACATTCAGTTCAAGCAAAGTCATTTGCTAGAATACCTTCAGAAGGCATTTTTTAGCACAGGCAAATGCATTTAAACATTCCAATAAATATTCAGCCATTCTTTATGCAATATCCTACCAGTGCTACTCACGGTCATGACAATATTAAAGCAATTTAACTGCAAAAATACCCCTAAAAATGATTTTTAGTAAGATATTGCCTTGATGTGAATGGTAAACTCAGGACCTCAGGCTGTGTAAATTGGCCTGTATAGTTGACGTCAAAGATTTTTAATGAATCGTTTCTGGTTTTTACAAATAGAAATATCAATGAAAGCATTATAAAACAGCAGCCTTCTGGAAACCTACGAACTCTGTTATCTCTGCATGGAGCTTTTGCATGGATCGGGCGTATTTGTATGTAAAACAGGCTTTTTATATTAAATAGGCAAACAGCTACAAAGACAAAATCAAATATTAGGTTTCCAAAGCTGTCATTACCATGATGATTTAAGCCAAGGTTATGTACCAAGTCAGAATTATGGGAAAGCTGTTTGCAGTAATGATAGATGGGGGCTGAAAAAGCCAACCGTGAAAATTAGTGAGGATTCTCCCCATGATAACGTCTCCTCTGGGAGGGTCACATTATAAAACAAACAACAGCCTAATGGAAAGCATGTGCAGCATAGAGCTCTGGGAGCTCACAACCACGCTGGTGCTTTGCTGCCAAGTGGATCGCATGTATTTCCAAGGAGAGACCAAACACTCATACAAGGTGCAGTTCACATGTTGGACAGATGGTCAGTGCACAAGTGCATGACAGTCCCCCTAGTGGGGAAACTTCACAGGGCTGCTTATCCACAGCCAGTCCCTATCCATCACGCAAGGATGTGCTTTGCCGGCTTCATGAAGACCACAGCCAGATCAGGGAAAAGGCCCCATATCTACCATTACATGGATTCTGTGAGCTCCATGCAATCTGCACAGAGGGGCTAATATTCCAACTCACAGAAGAGAGCAGAGCTTGGGGGTAGATTTCTGCAGCCCGGCTGCCCCTCCAACCATTGGCAGAGGTACTGACCCTACCCGCCACTGAAGATAATGGAGGCTCTGATATTGCTTTCTATGGGTGCAGACCAAGCCCAAAAGATGTGAAGGAGTGGAAAGGATGTCTCCCAATGGACACAAGCAAGAGGCGGAGGGGACAGCACCTAGACACCTTGGCAGTCCCCATGGGGTAACCGTAAGCACCGGGTGTTTTCTCACACCTTTACAAAGAATTAAAATAGGAAAAGGAGTTGGGGGTGTCTGTCAACCTCATGTTAATCCCAAAAAGCTTCCCTCCCCCTCCCCCCAACCTGAGCTTGGACTGAATGTCCAGGCAGACTCCCAGCTCTTTGGGTACCATTTTACCTTCTGTTTATTTGCTGTTTTTGAATATCTCAGCTAAAAGCATGGCCACCATTGGAACCAGCACCATCCGGATGCTGCTTGACCCTGTCTCTAGTCTTCATACTTCTCAGAACTTTGACAGCCCCGATTCAGGAAAGCGCTTAGACAAAGCTGAACTTACAGTCTAACTATCTTTCCTGAACAGGGATGGACTTAAACATGTGTTATGGACCTTCTTGTATCAGGAGATGGAGGCAACTTGCCTGAAACACCACCAGAAAGTCAGGGAGTAGGCATAACTTATTTTCCCATCACCCTCTTGAAACTCCACCGCCTGTCATGATGCACTGGGTGGATATTTTGCTCTCACTAATTATTCATGCCTTTTCCAGCTTTACAAGGTGGCCATCAATTCTGAGATGGCAGGCATATTTGTGATTGACATTTACAGTGCTAGGCTGAGGAACTATTTCTGCTACCAGCTATAAAAACCTTTTGTTCTCAGGGCATGATTTAAAGAAGCTTTCGACCCCTATTCATGTTTAGCTAATAGGATTCCAGAAGCGTACCTTTTAGCATTTAATTAAATATTATGTACAGTAAAAGTGGGCAAACAAAGACTTCCTCCTGCTGCCAAAAACACACATTTTCCCCCTGCTGTGGAAGAACAGGAATGTGTTTCAAAACAAAATACAACCAATGGATGACAACATGTAAGAACAGCCTGACAAGAGTGTATGAGAACCTTATTTCTTAGGGCAGTGATGCGTGATCCAGGCTGCGCGAGTGGCCCTCCTTCATCTCAGTGGGCTGTAAAATTGTCATACCCAAGACAGTCCTCAGGACAGGGTAATCTTGCTCACTGAGCTTGTGTACCTAGAATTTGCGGGAGGTGCTGATTGAACCACAGCAGCGCTGGGATTGGATGCAGAGAGAGAGAGCACGGTTCTCACAGTCAACATTGTGTGCAATCAGCCTGCACCTCGCTTCACGTGCATTCCACTTTAGCAATATCAGTAGGAAAATAAAATGTCTTGTAGGTCACACATAGAACCCCAATGGGCCGCAGGTTGCCCAGCATTAGGGCATTTAACTAACAGAGGTTTTGGGAGACAGAAGAGAGGACCTAAATTACACTAGCAGATTTCCACGATCAGTTACTGATGTTAGCCCAATGTTTCCTTAATGGAGAGGTTTTTTGAACAGCCCAGGATGTGCAATAAGCATGAAGATCAGGTTCTGCACAGGAGCACAGGATGTTCTTTGCAACTCTGCTGGCAGCCAGTGGTGTCCTGCACTCCTGCGGCCTTCCAAAGGCCAATAGGGCTTTGGAACGTTGGGGTCCTGCTGGTTCTGATTGGCCAGAGACTGTGCATCATCTTGGGCTGCTTGCAGAATGCCCTAGCTCATGCAGGCCAGATCTGGCCCTCTAAGATGTTTGGTCTGGCCCATGGCCCACCAAGGCTCTCTGCCTGCTGCAGCCCCAGGCTGCTCCAAATGGCAGGCGGAAGCTTGCCTCAGGGTCCCCATTGGGCTGCTGGCCGGGGGAGCTGCCTAAGGTAATTGACTCCTGACCAGAGACTTCCTCGGGCACCTTCCCCCTCCCCAACTCTCTGCCCCAAGTCACTACTCAAACCTTCTGCATTCCTCTACCCTGCCCCGGGTCATAACTCCCTCCCAGATTCTGCACCCCCTCTTATATCCCCCCTCCCCAGCTCAAAATCCATTCCTGCACCCCTCCTCCCTTCCACACCCTGCACCCCAATACACTGCCCTAGATCACAATCCCTTCCTTCACCCAAACTCCTCCTGCACCCCAACCCCCTACCCTGAGCTCCCTTCTGCACCCAACCGCTGTCTCAGACCCTGCACCCCCTCCACAGAAGAGTGCAACCCTTGGCCACTTACCAAAATCTTGGAATGGTCCCTCCATCAAAATCATTGCCCACCCCTGTCCTACCTGGTTGGCTGGTCTGGACATTAGTCATTTGCCCAAAATCTGAGAGAAGACCTTTTTTTATATAGGGTCTCAGCTGGGGCCAAAAAGTCACTAGATCACCTGGTAGGTGGTGGAGTCTCTCCCTTACTGCTAGCATACACACAGCTTGCTATTCAGAGAGCTAAAAAGCCAGTCCCTTACTCATCAAAGGATCAGGCAGTCCCAGAGGGAGGGAGGGCTGGCTCAGACCCCAGCCTCCCTCTCTGGTAAGGCAATGGCCATTTGCCATATGTTCCGGATGGAGTTGAATGAGCCCACTTGCCCCATGAATCAGCTGTAATTAACCTGCAACTCCCAACGGGGTTCTAACACCCACTAGCACTCGCTGAGTGGAGGAGGAACAGGAAAATCCTTCTGCCAAAAATGCTGTCCTATGACAGTGAGTCTGGTTTATTGCAATGATTTGGGCTTGATGCAAAACAGTGACCTAAAGGGGAAGGTGAAACTGACTAGGGGTCACTGGAACTGTCAAATGGAGGGGATATCAGACCTACAAAGCTGATGGCTGGATTGGCCAGGATTACAGTAGGTAGGTGATCCTGGTATAATCATAGATTTTTCTCCTCCCCCCTCCCCTCCCCCCGCCCACATGCATATCACTATGTGGCAAGACATGACTCCATTCCAGTTTGCAGCAAGAAGTCAATAAGTTGACCAACCCAAACAATGAAGAACTCTCCATAACATGTGCTTTAAAAACTTTGCACAGGGAAAGGATTAACAAAAGATGAGCTCTAGGGTGAAGCTGTTGAAAATAAATAACATCGCACAACAGTTTGCTTTTGGAGGGGACCACAATGTACCAAACACAATGTAATGTCTAGCTCTCAGTTAACTGATAGGAGTCAAATATCAGAATCTCTCTTTAGATGAATGAACCTCATACTGCAGCTTGTGAGCCACAAGTAGCTCTGTCGTGTGGCCTCCCGCAGCTCTTTACAGCACATGATATTATAGTTATTAACCAGTCAGGATGTGTTTACTATATGATGAACCAACTAAGTTGTCAACTTGCACTAAGTTATTAACTTATTTGCTGTGAGAATAATTTATGAATACATAAAAACTGAATATTTGCCCTTAACATTGTTTAAATGAGGCTTGTAGTATAATAAATGAAACAATCAATTCACACAACTGTGGCTCTTTTGGATAAGAGTGATGGTTCATTTGGGTCCTGAACCACTGAGGTCTGACTATTACTGCTTTAGATAACAACCTAACTGCTCTTTTGGGGGGAAGGTTAGTGAATTTGGAGTTCTTTATTAGAGAGCTAAGCATTGGTGAAATGTCCTATAATGTTCTGCAAAAACAACAAGGAGTCCTGTGGCACTATCAGATTTATTAGGGCATAAACTTTCGTGGGTAGAAACCACTTTGTCAGATGCATGAATGAGCCCATGATGGATCTGACACAGTGGGGGTTTTTTTACCCAATGAAAGCAGATGCCCAAATCAATCTGCTAGCCTTTAAGGTGCCACAGGACTCCTTGTTGTGTTTGCAGACACAGACTGCATAGCGACCCCTCTGAGATTATAATGTTCTTTATGTATCCTTCTGTCCTGTCCCCCCCCCCCCCCAGAAAAGGTGTATGAAAGGCAGAAGCAATGGAAACACCACTAGGAATTACCTGCTGTCCTGCCTCCCCTAGAGGAATTATTCCCTAAAGCTCCAACGCTGGCAGGAATATGTCCTGTGAAGATTTCCCCTGCAGTGCAGGGACTCACACTCTCTTCAGCCTCCAGTCTCTCCCAGGGTGAGGTTTTGCAGCCACATTTCACAGTGAGTACACTTACCAGAACGTACTAATGCTGGGGTGAAGACCTCCCTCTCATTTCTGAGATGAGCCAGGAGGTCTGCCCACTAAATGGGAGACTGGTGTCAAAAATCAGTCCTTTTCATTTCAAAGTGCATGTAAACAACCAGCTTTAGGGGAAGTCACTTTTCTTTTAAAAACCCCTTTTTAAAAATCTCCTGGCCCCACCATAATAAAATGATTTTCAGCCCATCAGTGTTTTGGGGGAAATTATCCAACAGGTGGCAGTAGTCTATTTTCTATTAATTTGCTTTATAGGTCTGTCTGGTACAATACATCACCCTCCTTCCTGGTTCAGGCTGACCAAATTTGATTTCCAATACAGTTCTGCACCCCCTTCCCCCATACACACTCTCCCCATTTTTAAAAGCCTAAGGGTAAGTCTAGACTACAGAGATTTTCTGGGATACCTTCGGTATCCCAGAAAAGCTCTGCTGCGTGCAAGGAACGCATCTGCTTTTCCAAAAAAATTTTTGGAAAAGCAGATGTGTTTTTTCAGCATCCCTGTAAACCTTGTTTTACAAGGAAGAAGGGATGTTCTGAAAGAGGCTTTCTTCCCAACAATTGGGCCAGTGTAGATGTTGGAAAAGCCTCTTTCAGAAGAAAAGCAGAAAAAGATATGCAAATTGCGGTTCACAATTTGCGTATCTTTTTCCAACAGATCTTTGTAGTCTAGACATAGCCTAAGAGTAACACAATAAAGAGCTCATGTTCTCACTATGTCCTGGCAGCACTGAACAGCTAGCAACTCTAGGGAAGGGAAGTCTGGGTTGGTTGATCTCTGGTTCAGATATAAGTAGGTTTTTTTCTGCTTCCTTGTATTCATTTTCTGGGGACTGGCACCTACACCTTGATGTGTGTGTACTGGGGAGATGCCAAAAGCAATTGTAGCTATTGTAAGACTTATGCAAACAGATCAGCAGTAATAACAAATACCCTGTACTCAGCTCTGGCTGGTTCACAGCACAGCATAGCACAGCACAGCTTAGAGAGAAGTCAAGGGAAAAGCCTGCAGCTCAGTTCCACCCCAGTCAGCCATCGGTGGGTACAGCATTTATGTCCTGTGCTTAGAGGGACTGGGAAATAGAGTGAAAAATGGCACAGGGAATAAGACCCATTGAAAAACCAACCCAGAAGAAGACTGCAAAGGGGAAGGGAAGAGCAAACATCAAAGGTAAAGCTAGCTGCACTCAATAGCCCCTAATCACAGCACTCACTTGTACCAGCCCAGCTTTTGGGGGCTGGGCCTACCCGGGATCCACACAACAGGCTGCTGTTAGTGAGATTTTTTTTTTTTTAAATTAACCATCCTTGAAACCAGCCATGGGCTTAAAAGGGTTATGGACCGGAACGAGTTTTGCAACCCACCCAAAATAATCGGAGAGGCTTGACCTCTCCCCATCAACCTTGCTCCAGGTGATTCATCCATTGTGTCTTATACTTAATTGAAGCTGAGCATCACTGATCTGAGACACCATAGCAGCTGTTCACATTAAGTAGTAAGTCTCCCCCTCTTGTTTGCTCTCTCTCTCTCTCTCTCTCTCTCTCTCTCTCGTCATTTTCATTTCCTGGTTCTTATGCTTGTGCTGCTTAGGTTGACAACACGGCAAGGCTGTGTCTACACTGGTGCATTCTTGCACAAAAGCGGCCGCTCTTGCGCAAAAACTTGCTGCCTGTCTACACTGGCCGTGTGTTCTTGCGCAAGTAAACTGACGTTCTAATGTATGAAATCAGGGCTTCTTGAGCCAGAAGTCTGATGCTCCCGCTCAGGAATAAGTCCTTTTGCGCAACTGTTCTTGTGCAAGAGGCCAGTGTAGACAGGCAACATGAATTTCTTGCGCAAGAAACCACTATGGTTAAAATGGCCATCAGAGCTTTCTTGCGCAAGACAGCTTCTACACTGGCATGGATGCTCTTGCGGAAAAGCACATGCCAGTGTAGACGCTCTCTTGCACAACTACTTTAACGCAAGAACTCTTGCGCTAAAGAGTTTTTGCGCAAGATCATGCCAGTGTAGACGTAGCCCAAAATAATAGCTCAGATTAGCCTTCTGATTAGGGTTGCCAGGTGTCTTGAACCGGACAGTCCAGTATTTGAGCGTTCTGTTCAGGAAACAAATTGGGAAAATAGAAATGAGAAAATAGAAATGTCAGGTATTTTCTAACTAAGATGTAATGTAGATTGTGATGTCATGTCAAGTGTGTCCGGTATTTTTGTTGAAACCATCTGGCAACCCTACTTCTGATAGCTCCTCGACCACACACTCGCTCTCTCTCTCGCTCTCTCTCTCTCTCTCCTTAACTCTCACCGCCACATGTGAGGCCTAAAGCTAGCTGAGCTGTCCTAACCTTTCCCCTTCCCAGACAGCCACATGGTGCTGTTTGAAAGGACATTTTCTAGCATCGAGACGTGTCCATGCAAAGATGCCGGTGTTACCCAGCAAGCTTGTTTGCTGCAGGAGAAGATGGTCCCTGGCTTCACATACCAGCACTGGGCTTAGATTTGTCACTGATGCGCCTGGTGAACAGGGTGCTGATTTGGAGTGCCTCTCCCTTACCTGAAGTGGTATTGTGTGGAGATTGCCATTTCTCTCCTGAGCTGATTATGATTTGCACAATGCCTAGGCCACAGCATAGCCCTATGTATCAATGCCAGGTGCACACACCAGATAAAAGACTTTATCTATAGCTGCAGGTTTCCTATTAGTAACAAACCCTTCACTTTATATTTCAGGCAGAAGTTTTATTTACTTTCATCACTGATATTTGATTTTGGCAAAAACTCCAGCAGTGGGATTTTTTTTAATGTCAATCACAATATACAGTTTTATGTATTTATTCTGTTCCCCCTCTGTTGTTTACGAGGGCTTCTCAGCATCTTAAAAATAGCTTTGCAGGCGCAGAGCTTGAATGCTGTACTGACGAGTGCCATCAAAAGCGCTTGGGTAGTTAAATATTGTGACTAGCACCTAGAACCTCCACTGAGAGCAGGCGCACATTGTGCTGGGCACTGCATGAGCAGATGGTGCAAGAGAGTTTCTGTCCCTAATAATCTTGTAAGGAGAAACAGGCACTGGAGGGTGAAGGGTTGCACAAGAGGTCAGGATTAGAGCTGGAGAGAGAAAACAGGCCTCTGTCTACATCTTCAGCTTATCTGCCCCAGTGAAGGGTGCACCAATGGGAGAGAGATTTCTCCCTTCAAATATCCTTTCCCTTTGTTGCTTTTTTCCCCCACAGGGCTCAAATCAGCCCATCTGTGGTTTAACTTTTGACTTGGTTGTCCAAAGCATCCACAGGGCTGTCCTAAAACCTGCTTTTCTTGTTCCTCTGTAGGCCAGTCTCTGCTTGGCACTGAGCAGTAAGAGGCTTATTGAGAAAACAAGGTCTGTCTTTAAACAACAACGACAACAACAACAACAACTGCCTTTCCGTGTTACCAGCTTGTGAGTGGGAGGAAACTACCGAAGCAGGGCTGGAATTTTGGAGTTAAACATTTCTTTGCTGTGTGCGTGAGGAAATACATCACGCCCCTCTCTAGCGGCTGGTCCACAACTCAGATAATCTACGACTGCTGTTCGCTAATGGGCTTGCCCAGGGCTGGGCAAAATATGGCTCGGGGGCCGGCCCGCCAAGTCACTGGATCCGGCTCACGGACCAATCTCCCAGGACTCTCAAGCACATGGCTGCTGCAGTTTAAAGCTCAGCCATGCGCTCTCTGCTCTGCAGGGAGGGGGAGGCTTCTGTGATTGCCAGCCCCCCCAGCCCAATCCTCAGCTCCTGTTGGCCGGAAACAACCAGCCAATAAGACCCGACCTCAGCCAATCGCTCAGCAGCTCCTATTGGCTGGAATCAGCCAGCCATTCAGAGCTGAGAGATTGGCCTGGGGATGGGGGCTGCGCAAGCCTCTTCCTCCTCCTGGAGCTGAGCGCCATGTAGAGGAAGCTGCCTGCAATTTGAAGTGGTCTGGGGCTGCTGCAGGCAGGGAGCCCAGCCTGCCTTGGGGGTGCTGCAGGGCTGCTGGCTTAGGTAAGCATCTCCCAGCCAGAGCCTGCCTCTGGCACCCCTGCCCCTCCCGCACCCCAACTCCCTCCCAAGGTCACCACCCAAACCCTCTGTACCCCCCTGCCCCAGGTGACAACTCCCTCCCAGACCCTGTACCCCCTCTTATGCCCCTGCCCCAAGCCAGAATCCTCTCCTGCACCCAAACACCCTCCCAGACCTTGCACCCCAATCCCCTGACCCAGGTCACAACCCACCCCTTCTGCAGTCTGCACCCTTTTTCCCTTTCTTTCAGGTCACAATTCCCTCCAGATGTTGCACCACCTCCTCGAGCCCCTCCCCCAGGCCAGAATCCTCTCCTGCACCCATACTCCCTCCCTGACCCTACACCTCAATCCCCTGACCCCAGTCACAACCCCCTTCTCTGCCCAAACTCCCTCTTGTACCTCATACCATCTCCTGCACCGCAGTCCCTTACCCCATGTGCCCTTCCATACCCAGGCTCCACCCTAAACCCCACACCCCCTCCACAGAAAAGTGAACCACTTTCCAAACTCTTGGAGTAGCCCCCCACCAAAAATTATTGACCACCCCTGGGCTTGCCCCTGCAGAGATCTGTGCTTAGGCATGGAAGTTCCTAGCCTCACACTGCAGGGTCAGGCAAATGGGCCAGATACGGGCAAAAAAACTGCCTAGTAACATGGTTGCCCATCCTTTGGCCTGTCTCATGGTCTAAAATGGGTGAGCTGCAAGGAGTGGACCGACATGGCTGTTGTAAAATGTAGAATTTTTAACCTGCAAGATCCCTTTGACCTCCAAACACACACACCAGGGGAGAGGAGTCAGGGAATAAGGAACTGGCACAGTGTAAGCAAGAATAGGTGCTAAGCTGGGTTCCCTGTGAGCTGGGTGCTTGTGCAGCTGCTCAGGAGAGATTCTGATGCCACCCAGCTGATTCACAGAGCACCCACAGCGAGGTTTTGTGTTTCTACTGGTGGTGCACATTTGCACATGCCTCAGTGCACATAAACAATTTATTCCATACTAAGGATGTTAAATATTGGTTAATTGACTAGTTGAGTAGTCGATGGAATTTCCATCAACTACTTGACTAGTCGATAGGCACTTCTGCATTCCTCCTTTGAAATGTACAAGAGCCCCCGCTGGGGCTCTTGGTACATTTCAAAGTAGGAATGCAAATTACCACGTGCAGCCCGGAGCCAGTGGGAAGTCCTGCTGACTCTGGGCTGCACATGGGTGCCAGCTTTGAAAGGTACAAGAGTCCCCAGCAGTGGCTCTTGTGCATTTCAAAGCTGCAACTCAGCATGGAGCTTGAGGTCAGTGGGGGACTCAAAATCCCCCACTGACCCCAGGCTCCATGCTGCTCTGCGGATTTGAAATGCCGCGCAGAGCCGGGGTCAGCTGGGGACTCCCCAGCTGACCGTGGGCTCCACACTGCCACTTGGAAATGCTGCCTCGGTATTTCAAAGGGGCAGCCCTGCACAGTTGAGCCCAGGCACAGCTGTGCAGAGCTGCCCCTTTGAAGTACCCTCTTTCCCCCACCTTTGCTGCCTCTGATAGAGGCAGCAGGGGGGGATCAACTAATCAACTAGTCGACTGACTATCCAATAAGCTTTTGCTAGTCGACTAGTCCTTAGCAACCTTATTCCACATGTGAGTGGGAAAAAAACCACACATGGATGGGAACATTGGTGCTAATTACAATCTGTATTCTCACTTGACTGGGAATGGGGCAAGATCTGCAGTGGGGGACTAGGCAAGAGGTAACAGACATGTGAGAATCTGTGCATAGAGTGTGTCAAACAAATTGTAGTGCAATGAAGATTCCCCAGTCATAATGCCATGCTTGCTCCTGAGGCTCATGTGCGTGTACAAACTCCCCTTGTCATCTGTGCACAACAAGGCAAGCAATCCCAGGGGAAACTTCTATATGGTGCCAGCCACTGATTTGTGTGAGAATCCATCCCTCTGTAGCACGGCTACCCAGGCTGTGACATCTCCCGCCTCTCCCCGGTCCAGATGTGAGAAGTGAGAGGGGGAGAGCACGTGGCTCAGAAGGAAAAGATCCAAAGAGCTTCAGATGGCTTGGTGGTTTCCACATCCTGGACTAAACCATTCACCTCTATTCACTGGGAATCCCAAAGGGATTTGCATCAGAGCACATGCCTGGATCAAAGGCCCCTGCATTACAAATTCCAGCTGGATAAGTCCAAAAAACATCCTTCATCAAGAACTAATTGCAGACTCTGCTTAAACCCTGCTCCCATTTGCCTTTCATTCCCAGATGTTTGCAAAGCCTCTCGGAAGTCCACTGGTCCCTTTCACACGCAGTTTGCAATATCCCCCATTCTGTCCTCTCCCATTTGGCACACGCAGAGATTTTACACTGATTTCTTTCCTCCCTTGCTGGGAAAACCCTATTGGGACTAGCCCTGTAGTGGACGTGTCCATTACATTAGGCTGCAGTCAAGGTATGGAGGTTACAGAATGGCATCTCCCCAGCACACTGCAATAGACAAAGTTGGGGCTGGAGAGATGTGGGGAGAGCAAAGCATGGTCTTGTGCCAATCCTAAGGCAGGGTATAGGCCTAGCCTGGCATGAACAAACATGTATGCGCTGCTTAGCCATGAGCGCTGACTCCCAGGAGGAGGAAGAGTGTGCGATGGGGACAGGGAAAGCACAGGCATGTCTCACTGCCCCTTGGGGGGATGCAAGAGCTAAGCACAGCAGCCGTTATTCCTGCTGCCAGCTGGGATTCCTGCTTGGTCAAAGCATGTTTGAAACAACTGCTGTTCACACAAAGTGAGACCAGGCGGGGGCTTGGCTTGAAGACCAGTCTGAGATGGTAAGAGAATGTCCCACCAGTTCCATGAGACAGCCTCTCCCCCCAGTCAGGTGCTTGGTACCTAATAGTGCATATGCAGAACACAGGGGCTCACTAGCTCAGCAGCCTGCTTCCCTCTACTTACTTTGCAGAAGCTGTTGGTAACAAAGAACCACACCCAGAAGTTGGGCCAGCAGCTCCCACACTCCCTGCACAACTGAGTCTTAGGCTCGGGCCCTGAATCCTTCCTAGAAGACCTGAAACCTGGAAGAGGGCCTCAATTAGCCAACTCCCTCTTCTCTGTCTAATCCTGCATCCCACAGGCAACAGGAATAAGACACCAAACTTTTGCTTTTGATTCAGTCTATGTACCACAAATCACACCAATTTATTTTTTACCATAGGTGTTCCATGGGGCTGTGAAGTGGGGGAAATTAAACATGTAGACAGTAATTCAGAGACTGTCATAGGTTCTGAGCCATCAAGCTGCTGTGCAGGCTAAGTCCAGGTGCGGGGTTGGAGAGGTGGAATAACATGTTTGTCCCCATTTTACAGATCGGGAACTAAAGCAAAGAGAGAGACTAAGTAACTTGATCAGGGTCACACAGGAGTCTGTGGCAGAGGTGGCAATAGAATTCCAAGTCCCAGTGTAGTCTCTTACCTATGCTGTATTATCCTTTTGTTTTTGTTCAGTTTCACAGGCAAGGGAGCTTTTCACTGCAGCGGCACAGGTATTTGCTTTAGAAAACACCTGTTAATAGTATAGACTCTTTACTTAAGTGTGCAAATAACTATTTCCCATGGTCTTTGGCATTTAAACCCTGCTTTCATACAGCCTATGTGCTGGGCTAGATTCAACCTCAGATTGTCCCTTTAATTCTTGAGTTTATGCTATAGATAGATCAACATTTAAAAAATATTGCCACAAACACGCCAATGAATGCCATACTTTCCTCTCTAAGGGCTGCTCCCTGGCCACTAGTGCCCCTAGGCATTTCACCACCCACTTCAATGGGTCCTATGTGGTCTGTATTGTCAGAGTAGCAGCATGGGCCTGATTTTCCTCCCTGCTGAGCCTACCAGACCCACCAACTAAGACTGTTCATCTCCCCCGCCAGAAAGCAGCCTCCGGAAGCTTCTGCACTGCGGGTGACACATTGATTAATTAGTGTAACTGTGAGACATTCGCTGCAGAGGAAAAGCCCCAAGTGCTAAGTATTGTTGTTGTTTTGAGCCTCACTGCGGTACCAGCTGAGCTCTCTCGGTGCAGAAGCCTCTAACAGCACAAGATGCACACAGGAGTACACAGGGCTTCATTCCCTCCCCAAACATCACACGACCTTAGTGAGCAAAGCAAGTTGGCTCAGTGCTGGCAGAACGGATTCCCTCTAGCAGCACCGAGAAATAAGCCACCCGTCGTCTATACCTCCAGTCACAGAGCCGAAGGGCCCCAAACTCAGAGTATTTATGCTCACCTGCTACCCAGTCCACATCCTACTGGGCTGCTCCTCAGCAGCAGTTTGTCCCCAGACTACTGCCTACTTGCCTAGGCTCAGAAGCCAGGATCTCTTGGGATGCTGCTCATAAATAGGAGGCTATGGGAATGAATCTGATTGCAGGGTTAAGGCCTTTGGCTTGTCTACATTTTGGTGTTCAATTTAAATTAGGGTAAGAAGTGAATTTAAAGCCCAATAGCTATCCCAAAGAACTCTGCATGTGAATACTTATTCCCGAACAAGACTGTTTTGTTGCTGTTTATTTTTATCCACTTTCAAATGGGTTAAATTATCCCTGAATAACTCCATATGTAGAAGAGCCCAGTTAGTCACTCTCTACCTTCATTCCACCCCAGTTCTAATTCACAACCTTTCTGCTACAAATAGATTTAAGAAACTTGGGTCTTTCCTCCAAACAGAAATGCCAAGATGCAGGCAGCAGGGTGACTGGGTGCACACATTTCATGGCCCAGTAGTCATGTCAGCAGTCAAGGAAAAACATCATCCCGCTTTTGACTACCACTGTTATCTACTATATATTTTAGAGAATATTTCTATCAGTTTGATCAAGAACTCTTCCCAAACAGTAAGAACTAGGACCACCCAATTCAGGATACTGCTTCCTCCTATCATAACTTAAAGCAAGATAGGAGTTTGGTTGTACCAGGAAAATGGTATGTGCCTAGAATGGGATTGGTTCCCATTAAACCATACAGAAAAGAGACAGAATCACCAAAGTACAGTCCTCCAAACTGACATCACTGATAGAATGTTGAAAGACACTGGATCAAGAAAAATAGAATGAACCTGGCATAGGATTTATTCTCAATACAGCTTACAGAAAAGAGGTAAAAATGGAGAAATGTGGAGAAGCAGTGCTGGGTAAATCTCCTAGTTTCTTTGTACAGGATGTACCTACTAAACAGTCCCTGGCCACAGGTATAGCTGTAAGACAGAGTCAGTTAACAGCTACGTTGAGGGTTGCAATTTCAGAATAATCCTTGAATAAACAAGTCTCCTAAACAGCCTTACCTATCTTCAGAGAAGGGTTTGGGGCCAGTGTTCCCGCTAATGTTTTCATGTGTGGAATAAATTTTGTTATGTGCACTCAGGCATGTGCAGATATGCACCACCAATATAACCACATGCTGCTGACTGTGGGGGCTGTGGGTGCTCTGTTAATTAGCTGGGTGGCATTGGAATCTCTGCTGGGTGGCCACCCAAATCCTCAGCTTACAGGGAATATTGCTTGGAGCAAAGGGAAGGATTAGACATTCCTTCATCTGGGGTTTGCATTGTTCAGATTAATGGAAGTTTTGCAGTTGGTTTCAGTGGGAACTGGACCTTAGACCCCAGTCCTGCTATCAGATCTATCCTGCACATTCCTGGATGCCACAGGGATTGCGGGCTCTGGCTGTAAAGATCTGATTGCAGGATTGAGGCCTTCCTTTGCCTGACTGGTTGGTTTGCATTTATTATGGGCCTTCTGTGTTTGATTGCCTGAGGGCTCCATTTTTATTGTTCTGCAGGTTCCCGTGGCTGCTGGCCATGTGCTTTTGGGTATCAAATCCAAATAAATAACAAACAGTTTGAAGTGATAATTCCAGAGGTTTGCAACTTCCCTGGAAGTGTCCAAGTTTCCACTTTCTGCTTCACCTTTCTCTCTCGCTTCATGTCTTCATCATTTCCCAGTCAGCGTCACTAAATAATTCACATGGAAGAAATCTCCCAATGAAACGGGTCCCAGCAAACAAGATAAAAAAAACTGGTATGGCAGCTGCTCTTCTCACTGCTGGGTCCTCACTGCACAAAAGTGCGTTTTTACATCGAGACGGTTCACTCGGTGTAAAATCCTAATAGAAAAACAGGGGCCAGTGGCTGTTAACTGCAAGAACCACTGGGGATACAGGGATAACATTACCTGGATGCAGCCACGAGGGTCTTCTCTCTACTAGGATTCTACTCTCATAGTTATCTTCATGTAACATTCCTGTTTTTGCAGGGAATCTCTAACTCTGACCTTCACCTGATGCTCTTCTGGCTATCAAAATCAAGAAACATCATGGAATCAACTTATCTGTCTTTGGAGGGTGCTCCTGGTCCCCCTTCTCCATATCAAGTTGACATTCACAAGACGATGCAGATGAGAGGCACTTGATAAATTAGTAAAAACAAAGAGGAGTCCTGTGGCACCTTAAAGACTAACAAATATTTGGGTCTAAACGTCTCAGAGGGGGCACTGTGTTAGTCTTTAACTTTAAAAACAATGACTAGTCCTGTAGCACCTTAGAGACTAACAGAACATAAAGGGTATGTCTACACTAGCGCCCTAATTCGAACTAGGGAGGCTAATGTAGGCATTTGAAGTTGCAAATGAAGCCCGGGATTTAAATATCCGGGCTTTATTCATGTTCCTAATCGATCGCCATTTTGAAATTCCACTAGCCGAAGTAACTGCCCACGGCTACAGGCGGCAGTGAAATGGCAATTTGAACTAAGTCCTTGGTTGAATTAACTGTTACACCTAATTCCAGGAGGAGTAACAGTTGGTCGAACTAAGGACTTATTCAAGTACTGCCGTTCCTACGCCTGCTGTGAGCAATGCCAGTGGAATTTCAAAATAGCGACGAAAGCTATCTGAATAAAGCCGGGATATTTAAATCCCGAACTTCATTACAATTCAGAATGCCTACATTAGCCTCCCTAGTTCTAACTAGGGGGCTAGTGTAGACATACCCATAGAGAGTATCATGAGCTTTCGTGGGCACAACCCATTTGGGCATAAGCATTCATGGCTAAAAACCACTTTGTCAGATGCATCGCACATAAGAATGGCCGTACTGGTTCAGACCAAAGGTCCATCTAGCCCTGTAGCCTGTCTGCTGACAGTGGCCAGCACCAGGTGCCCCAGAGAGGGTGGACCAAAGACAATGATCAAGCGATTTGTCTCCTGCTATCCATCTCCAGCCTCTGACAAACAGAGGCCAGGGACACCATTTCTATCCCCTGGCTAATAGCCTTTTATGGACCTAACTTCCATGAAATGATCTAGCTTCTCTTTAAACTCTGTTATAGTCCTACCCTTCACAGCCTCCTCTGGCAAGAAGTTCCACCAGTTGACTATGCGCTGTGTGAAGAAGAACTTTCTTTTATTAGTTTTAAACCTGCTACCCATTAATTTCATTTGGTGTCCTCTAGTTCTTCTATTATGGGAACTAATAAATAACTTTTCTTTATTCACCCTCTCCACACCACTCATGATTTTATAGACCTCTATCATATCCCCCCTCAGTCTCCTCTTTTCTAAACTGAAAAGTCCCAGTCGCTTTAGCCTCTCTTCATATAGGACCCATTCCAAACCCCTAAACATTTTAGTTGCCCTTTTCTGAACCCTTTCCAAGGCCAAAATATCTTTTTTGAGGTGAGGAGACCACATCTGTACACAGTATTCAAGATGTGGGCGTACCATAGTTTTATACAGGGCAGTAAGATATTCTGTGTCTTAGTTTCTATCCCTTTCTTAGTAATTCCAAACATCCTATTTGCCTTTTTGACCGCGCTGCATGTGTGGAAGTTTTCAGAGAACTATCACGATAACTCCAAGATCTCTTTCCTGATTTATCGTAGCCAAATTAGCCCCCATCATACTGCGTATAGTTGGGGTTATTTTTCCAATGTGCATTACTTTACACTTATCCACATTAAATTTCATTTGCCATTTATTGCCCAATCACTTAGTTTGGTGAGATCTTTTGAAGTTCTTCACAGTCTGCTTCTGTCTTGACTATCTTAAGAAGTTTAGTATCATCCATAAACTTTACCACCTCACTCCTTACCCCTTTCTCCAGATCATTTATGAATAAGTTGAACAGGATTGGTCCCAGGACTGAGGACACCACTAGTTACCCCTCTCCATTCTGAAAATTTACCATTTATTCCTACCCTTTGTTTCCTGTCTTTTAACCAGTTCTCAACCCTTGAAAGGACCTTTCTTCTTATCCCATGGCAATGTAATTTACACAAGAGCCTTTGGTGAGGGACCTTGTCAAAGGCTTTGAAAATCTAAGTATACTATATCTACTGGATCCCCCTTGTCCACGTGTTTGTTAACCCCTTCAAAGAACTCTAATAGATTAGTAAGACAGGATTTCCCTTTACAGAAACCATGCTGACTTTTGTCCAACAAATTATGTTTTTCTACGTGCCTCACAATTTGACAATTTTATTCTTTACTATTGTTTTGACTAACTTGCCCAGTACTGAAGTTAGACTTACTGGTCTGTAATTGCCAGGATCGCCTCTAGAGCCCTTTTAAAATATTGGTGTCACATTAGCTACCTTCCAGTCATTAGGTATGGAAGCCGATTTAAAGGATAAGTTACAAATCACAGTTAATAGTTCTGCAATTTCCCATTTGAGCTATTTTAGAACCCTTGCATGAATGCCATCCAGTCCCGGTGATTTGTTAACGTTAAGTTTTTCTATTTGTTCCAAAACCTCCTCTAATGACACTTCAGTCCAGGACAGCTCCTCAGATTCATCACCCACAAAGGACGGTGCAGATTTGGGAATCTCCCCAACATCCTCAGCCATGAAGACTGAAGCAAAGAAATCATTTAGTTTCTCTGCAATGGCTTTATCGTCCTTGATTGCTCCTTTGGTATCTCAATCGTCTAGGGGACCCACTGGCTTTTTAGCAGGCTTCCTGCTTCTAATGTACTTAAAAACATTTTGCTATTGCTTTTTGAGTTTTTGGCTAGCTGTTCCTCAAAATATTTTTTTCCTTTTCTTATTACATTTTTACACTTGATTTGACAGTGTTTATGTTCCTTTCTATTTATCTCACTAGGATTGGACTTCCACTTCTTGAAAGATGCCTTTTTGTCCCTCACTGCTTCTTTTACATTGTGGTTAAGCCACGATGACTCTTTTTTAGGTCTCTTACTATGTTTTTTAATTTGGGGTATATATTGAAGTTGGGCCTCTATTATGGTGTCTTTAAAAAGTTTCTATGCAGCTTGCAGGGATTTGGCTCTAGTCACTGTGCCTTTTAATTTCTGTTTAACTAACCTCCTCATTTTTGTGTAATTCCCCTTTTTGAAATTAAATGCCAGAGTGCTGGACTGCTGAGGTGGTCTTCCCACCACAGGAATGTTAAATGTTATTATATTATGGTCACTATTCCAGTCCTGTAATGGTTATCTCCTGGACCTGATCCTGTGCTCCACTCAGGACTAAATCGAGAATTGCCTCTCCCCTTGTGGGTTCCTGTACCAGCTGCTCCAAGAAGTAGTCATTTAAGCCATTGAGAAATTTTATTTCTGCTCCTCTTCCTGAGGTGACATGTTCCCAGTCAATATGGGGATAATTAAAATCCCCCATTATTATAGAGTTTTTTATTTTGGTAGCCTCTCTAATCTCCCTCAGCATTTCAATGTCAGTAATATATCCCTACTGCTAAATTCTTATTATTGGAGCATGGAATTACTATCCATAGTGATTCTATTGAACATGTTGATTCATTTAAGATTTTTATTTCATTTGATTCTACGTTATCTTTCACATACCGTGCCACTCTGCCACCCACACAGCCTGCTCTATCCTTCCAATATATTTTATATCCCAGTGTGATTGTGTCCCACAGATTTTCCTCATTCCACCAGGTTTCAGTGATGCCTATTATGTCAATCTCCTCATTTAATACTAGGTACTCTAGTTCACCCATCTTATTAGTCAGATTCCTAGCATTTGCGTAGAAGCACTTTAAAAAATGGCCACTGTTTATTTGTCTGCCCTTTCCTGATGCATTGGATTCCTTTATATGCGGTTGTTTGTCTGCTCTGGCCCATTGTTTGTCCTCTCCCCTCCTCTCTTTCTGACTACAGCCTAGAGAATCTCTATCAACGGATTCTCCTCTAAGAGAAGTGTCCATCCGATTCATGTGCTTCTCCGCACCAATCGGCTTTCCCCCATCTCTTAGTTTAAAAACTGCTCTATGGCCTTTTTAATGTTTAATGCCAGCAGTCTGGTTCCACCCTGGTTTAGGTGGAGCCCATCCTTCCTGTATAGGCTCCCCCTCTCCCCAAAGTGTTCCCAGTTCCTAATAAATCTAAATCCCTCCTCCCTACACCGTCGTCTCATCCACGCATTGAGACTCTGAAGCTCCGCCTGCCTACCTGGCTCTGTGAGTAGAACTGGAAGCATTTCTGAGAATGCCACCATAGAGCTCCTGGATTTCAGTCTCTTTCCTAGCAACCTAAATTTGGCCTCCAGGACATCTCTCCTACCCTTCCCTACGTCATTGGTACCTACATGTACCACGACCACCAGCTCCTCCCCAGCACCACACATAAGTCTATCTAGATGCCTCGAGAGATCCACAACCTTCGCACCAGGCAGGCAAGTGACCAGACAGTTCTCCCGGTCATCGCAAACCCAACTATCTATGTTTCTAAAGATCAACGCACCCACTACTATCACCTGCCTCTTCCTCAGAGGTATCCTCAGTGTGAGAGGATACTGCAACATCCTTTGGAAGGAGGGTCCCAACTATGGGATGGTTTCCCTCTGCTCCCATTGAATGCTCTGTTCCCCTGAGAATTTCATCCTCCTTAAGAGCACTGGAGCTCTCAGACTGGAAGTGGGACAGTACTACAGTGTCCCGGAAAGTCTCATCAGCATAGCTGTCTGCCTCCCTTAGCTCCTCCAGTTCAGCCACCCTGGCCTCCAAAGCTCGAACTCGGTCTCTGAGGGTCAGGAGCTCCTTGCAACGGGTGCACACATACACCACCCGCCCACATGGCAGATAATCATACATGTTACACTCGACGCAATAAACAGGATAGCTCCCACTCTGCTGCTGGGCTTCTGTCTGCATTTTTTCCTATGAATGAGTTCTATTGATAAGGTTTCTAGTTAAAATAGGAAGTTTTTATGAAAACCTTTAACCTAAACTATAAAGACGGGCAAGAGTACCTTGGCCCCTTCCCAACTCCATCTCAAAACTCCCTATTTGCTGCTCCTGTTTGCAAGCTCCCTTGTCGCTGACTCACAGCTTTATAAAGCTCTGGTAGCCCTGCCCCCTGACTAAGCCTCAGCCAATTAACAGAGGCTTCTAGATTTCAAACCTTTAGAAGCTCACAGCCTCCAGCTGCCGGCCACAGCACACGCTCCTTCAAACAAACCAAACAGACAAACACAAGCTCAGCACAAGTAACCCCCCCCCCCAGCACACACAAACACACACTACAGACAGCCACTTACCTCAAGGGTCCCATATTTACTCCTCCTTAACCTGGAGAACTCCATCTCAGAACTCCCTGTTTGCTGCTTCTGTTCACATCCAACAAAGAGGTTTTTACCTATCAAAGCTGATGCCCAAATAAATTTGTTAGTCTTTAAGGGCATGTCCACACTAGGAAATTATTTTGAAATAACCTATTTCAAAATAATAACTCCCAAAATAATTATTTCAAAATAGCATGTCCCCACTATGTGGAAGCCTCGAAATGAGTCCAAAGCAGGCTCCATTAATGTGGATGTGCTATGTTGACTTAGAGCCCCAGGAAGCACTGGAGAGAAATTACTTTGACTCTGGAGAGTAGTTATTTCAAAATAGCAGTAGTGGAGCAGCTAGACTACCACTATTTTGAAATAACTATTTCAAAATAAGTGTGACTCCTTATGGAAAGCAGGAGTACAGATTTTGAAATAACCAGCCCCTTATCATATGTATAGTAGCCCATTGTCTGTGAGTCTGTAATGCTGACATACACGGCCACGCCCCCTGGCCGAGTATGTAAGCGCCCCGTCCCCCTTCCTCTCCCTCCGTGGCAGTTCATCCCAGCACTCTGGTTCTCAACTGGGCCTGGCGGGAGCGCCATTCAGCTGGGCCCGGGGCGGCAAGCGGCACAGTGCACCACACAGGGAGGGGAAGAGGGAGCTGGCCGGAAGGGGGGCGGGAAGCAGAGCTGGGAGGATCGGGGCTGTGGGGCTGGAGGGGAGGATGGGGGGCCTGGAGAAAGGGGGAGGAAGCAGGCGCTGGTGGGGGGACAAGGGGATGTCGGGGCTGCGGGGCTGGCGGCAGGAAGAGGGTGAGAAGCAGAGCTGGGGGATTGGGGCTGTGAGGCTGGATGGGAGGAGGGGGGTGGGAAGCAGACCAGGCGAGGGCGGGAGGTGCAGCCACTGGCCGCAGACAGACACCAAACAGCTGCTTGCTGCCGCTTGCTCCCTGGCCATGGCCCAGCTGAGTGGCGCTGGCGCTGCGCTGCTCAGCTGAGCCCCGGTGGGACAGGAAGGGGGCCGGGGCGGTGATGTACACGTCCAGGGGGCAGGGCTATCTACGTCACGGCCCCCTCCTCCCCTCTCCCGTGGCGGCCCGGCCGAGGGGCGCATCACTCAGTGCCACGTGAGAGGGGAGGAGGGGACGGTGACATAGACAGCCCTGCCCCCTGGCCGTGTACGTCACTGCCCTGCCCCTCCTCCTCTGCGGCGGCCCAGCTGAGTGCACAACACTCAGCCGAGCTGCCACGGAGGGAGGGGAAGGGGCCGGGGCGGTGACGTACAGAGCCAGGGGGCGGGGCCGTGTACGTCACCGCCCCCTTCCCCTCCCACTGTGGCACTCAGCTGAGTGCTGCACCCCTCAACCGGGCCACCAGGGGAGCCAGCAGCGCAAGGGGCTGTTTGGGCTCCCCTGGCGTGGGAGGAGAAGAGAGGGTGGTGACGTACATGGCCCCGCCCCCTGGCTATATATGTCACTGCCACAGCCCCCTCCCTCACGGCAGCCCGGCTGAGTAGGCAGCACTCAGGCAAGCGCCACGGCGGGAGAGAAGGGGAAGGGAAAGGGGGGCGGGGAGAGACGGAGGGGGAGAGAGGCAGGAGGAGGAGGAGAAGAGAAAGGGAGAGTGAGAGGCAGGAGGGGAGAAGAGAAGAAAGAGGCGGGAGAGAGGCAGGAGGCGGAGAGGCTGAGAGAGAGGGAGGCAGTAGGAAGAGAGAGAGAGAGAGAGAGAGAGAACGAGAGAGCTCAGGAGAGAAGACCTGAAAATCCCGTCTTATGACGGGCTAATTAGCTAGTTTCAAAATAACAGGCTTGGTAGTGTGAACGGTCCGCTTATTATTTCAAAATAGTGTAGACCAGGACTATAGTGCCTCAGGACTCCTCATTGTTTTTGCATATCCAGACTAACCCAGCTTCCCCTCTGAGTCTTGATAAATTAGAAAAGCTGAGCCATAGGATGTGTGGGGAGAGAGAGGGGGGCGGAGTCTGATGACCTGTTGGAAATCTAGCTTTATTATCAGAAGTGTTTCTACTGCTTGACATGCAGCTCAATTACTTGGGCTTTGTGAATCAGTGTACAGCTGGGTCTGGTTGAGCTCTCGCTGTCAGACCTATAAATAGCTTAGTGTCTTCTCAGGCAGCTGCCTATTGACTTTTTCCTTTTGTATAAAAATATATATTGGTCCTATAGGTGTCTGCAAACCAACTCCCAATTACTGGGCAGGGAGTTGGCTCTATGAGGTTTCCTAGAACTGTAAAATATAAAGTCTACTCTGGAAATGGAACATGTTCTAGCCATTGGCCTTAAATAGCCCTCTGGGGTTTTTTAAAATCTCTGTGGTTATTGCCACAGCTTTGGTTCCCTCCTGGCCTTCCGGCTGCCAAGCAGTGACATCAAGAGTTATCAGATCTATCTACAAGTTACAACTCAGCCACCTCGTTTCTAGAACCAGCCTTGCACTGCAGACTCATGAACTTGCCCTGTTGAACACAGTGTTCTCTGTAACTAGACCTTATCCCTGACCCAGGATCATTCACAAAGAAACCAGCCCTACCCAGCTGATCTCTGCTAATTAATTTGTAAAGCTAGGAAATGGCTGTGGCTGGGGATGCTGCTCCTGCCAGGCTGGTCAATAGTTTTTCTAATCTTCCCTGAGAAATTAAATCTTTGCTGTTCATGTTTCCACGGGGACCCTTTCTCTGATGCTCTGACATCAGTGTTGGTCAACACATGCAATGTGTCAAGTATCAGAGGGGTAGCTGTGTTAGTCTGGATCTGCAAAAGCGACAAGGAGTCCTGTAGCACCTTATAGATTAACAGATGTATTGGAGCATAAGCTTTTGTGGGCAAAGACCCACTTCATCAGATGCATGTAGTGGAAATTTCCAGAGGCAGGTATAAATATGCAGGCAAGAATCAGGGTAGAGCTAACAAGGTAAATTCAATCAGGGAGAATGAGGCCCACTTCTAGCAGCTGATGTGGAGGTGTGACCACCAAGAGAGGAGAAACTGCTTATCATTTAAATCATTTGGGTCCAGCAGCTAATACTTTGCTGTACAGCTACCATTCATCATCACCGAGGCTGCTAGAACTGCGGAGGCCCTCCAGCCAGCAACCGCAGCTTCTCATCAGATGAAATGATGCTGTTTAAGGGTCCCAGTTTGGAGGGGTGGGGTGGGCTTGGGAGCTGAGCCACAACTTTTGGGTTCTAGTCCCAGCTGTGCTACTGACTCATTGAGCAGGTCACATTGCCTTTCTGTGCCCCAGCTTCCCCATGCGAATAATATTTACCTACTTTACTGGGGGGAGTTGGCAGCTCTAGTTAATTAATTAACGATGTTGGAAATAAATCTGGACACTCTGGATGTGGTGAAAACAGGCAAGAGGATTTATTACACACAGCTGCTGGTGGAGTGCTACCAGGGGTTAAGCTGGCTAACACTGGTTAAACAAAACATTACAATAAATTATATGGGGGGGGGGGTGATGGACGGAGGGGAAGCAATTCAATAGGTTCTAGCAGCAAGACGAAATGAGCAAGTAAGCCAATAAACTACGAAGGTTACACAGAATCTCCGCCCATCTCCAATTAAACACTTTATCTCTTAATACTGGTAGTTATTCCTAACAAGCTATATAAGCCAACATAAACGAAACAGACAATTCAATTGCAACATAATGGAAAAATTAGGTCCCAAGGGCCTTTCTTGGGCAAAACTCGCAAAGAGGTCAATAGTACATGCTGATTTCAAGGTATTTTAGTTCATTGCTTTGCAAAGTGCACTGTCCTAAGGGTAGGATAATTAAAAAAGGTGTAACCTTTCCATGGCTCTGATAAGCATCTAACTGATAACTTCAGTGGGTGCCCACAGCACCCCATCTCCCCATCAACTTGATACACACAAGATTATGCAGATAAAACACTTGGCTGGAGGTTTATCCAACCCCTGTGCTCTATGGTTCTCACCCACATAGCATCTTAGACCCAGATCCTCAGAGCTATTTAGGCCCCTCCCTCTGACTTATTGATAGCTTTTTCCTCACAATACCTTTAGGAGGGGCAGACAGATCAGTATCGACATTTGGTGGGGAAACCGAGGCACAGAGACATGAACTATGAGCTAACTCCCAATCCAAACTCCTCCAAATCGTAGGGCTGGTGGGAGGCAAGGTTTGTGATTAGATCTGTCTTGGAAATGGAAAGTTGATTTGTTTGAATCATTTGAGCCATGTCCCGAATGGGAGTAAATCGGTGCTGGATTTTCAGCTGGAGCATTGCTTATTTACCCCAGCTAAGGGGATTGCTAAAAGAATCTTGTTCATCAAATTTAGGCCACAAGGGACAGCTCCATTCCAGGCTTTTGGGGAGGCTATTCCAGGATTTGAACCTGGCCTGTCTTGCTCCCAAGGTGACAATCACATCCTTTTGTTGGTAAGTGTCACTCCTTCCCCTATGCAAAATAATATAGAAATGAACTGTGACAGAATCAATAGGTTTCTACAAGATTTTATTTTGAACCCAATGGAAACTGACTCACTTTCTTTGCCTGTGTTTTTGGAGCTATGCATTAGAATTCTATAACAGGAAAGCAATTATCTGTGTTAAAAGTTCTGTTGGCCTGCTAGCGAGTTGTTTTCGCACCCAAGGCATTTCCCTTACCCGTAGGACCATGGTAAGTGGCCTAATGGTTAGCAAATGCTCTTTGTGCTGGCTGGACACTAAGGCTACGTCTACACTGGTGCGTTCTCACGCAAAAATTCTTTTGCGGAAGAGTTCTTCTGGAAAAATTCTTCCAGAAGAGAGTGTCTACACTGGCATGTGCTTTTGCACAAGAGATGTGCTTTTGCGCAAGAGCATCCGTGCCAGTATAGACGCTCTTTTGCACAAGAAAGCTCTGATGGCCATTTTAACCATAGGGTTTTCTTGAGCAAGAAATTCATGTTGCCTGTTTACACTGGCCTCTTCTGGAAGAGCTCTTGCGCAAGAGGGCATATTCCTGAGCGGGAGCGTCAGAGTTCTGGCGCAAGAAGCCCTGATTTTATACATTAGAACGTCAGTTTACTTGCGCAAGAACATGCAGACAGTGTAGACAGGCAGCAAGTTTTTGCGCAAGAGCGGCCGTTTTTGAGCAAGATCGCGCCAGTGTAGACACAGCCTAACAGTATGTCTACACTGCAGAGTTTTTTTGGAAAAACGGCCATTTTTCCAAAAAACTTCACTTACATCTACACTGCAATTGTGTTCTTACAAAAAAAAATCGAAAGAACAGAGGGTTTTTTCCGACATTGGTAAACCTCTTTCTACAAGGAATAAGCCTTTTTCTGAAAGAGCTCTTTCGGAAAAAGGCGTGTGTGAATGGGGAAGAGACAGTTCTTTCGAAAGAAAAGGAAAGAGGAAAAAGCACAGGTGCCTTGGTGGCCACTCTGTCCATAGTAACCACAGCTGAAATGTGAGAGAGTGTCCATTCAGTGTGGCTGCTATCTTTCAAAAAAGCAGATTGCTTTTTCACTGTGCTTTCGCTGTGTGGATGCTCTCTTTTGGAAGAAGTTTTTTCAGAAGATCTCTTCCGAAAGAAGCCTGCAGTCTAGATGTAGCCTCACCCTACAAACATCTGTCCACTGATTTGCATTTTTTAAATATCATTGTCTTGATTTTTTTTAAATATTTCCTTGTTTTACAGCTCATATTAATAGCTGTGTCTGATACAAAGAAATCAACATATAAATATCATGTCACCACCTTTCACTCATTGCTAGTAGTCAAGAAGCTAAAAGCATGACTTATCTCCCAAATTAACTGTGCATGAAATTGGCTAGGGAGAGTGGTTCAGACCATATTTTATCTAAAAGGTGTATTAATGGACAATGCAGTCTAACTGAAAGGTAATGCCACTGGCAGGAAAGTTACTTGATGGGTGATGAAAAAGGAAGAAATCTTGAAATGAGATTCATTATTTGAAATGTTTAAATATCCCTTATAGGAATTTAATCAACAGGTTTCTACTGAAATGATTCTGAAAACACAGGGTCAATTCCAGGCTCCTGCAAAAGTAAATGGAAGTTTTGCCATTAGCTTCACTGTGGAACAGCCCAAGAGAGTCAAGCTGGCCTGGCAGAGCCCCTGCCCAAGCCTCCGGGCACATCAGGGGAGGGAGGAGTCGTGTAGGGCAGGGTGGAGGTGGAGCAGAGAGTACAACTCCTCACATCCTCTGCTCCCCCTCAGCCTTGCCATCCCCATTTTGAGCCTTGCCATCCCCACAGTTGTTCCAGCTGCTTATATGTATGGATTAAAACGTACCCAGAACCAGCTGGTGTGAACCCAGGCTGGTCGATAGATTTCTCTTCTCCATGCTGGCTGGCAATGACAATCAACCAGCCCATTGATTTTCAAATGGCATTTATGACTTCTGAGGTTTAACTATTACTTTTTCTTCCCCCTCCATTCGCCACTTCCCTGCTTTACTCCGTTTAGGGCTAAGCCTTTCGGAGGGGGGCTTGTTAACCATCATTTAGGAGATGCAATCTAATCTGAGGCCTCTGTGCATAAGCTGCTCATTGCAGGGGTCAGGCAGTAAATTTGTTTCAGTCTCGCACGACTGAAAGGAAGCATTAAGGAGTTTTTGTTTTGCCTTGCTCTGAATCAATAGGCATTGAGCTGGGGTGGAGCTGATATGCCCAATTCGAGGGATTGTGGCTATCTTTCCTGATTTGAGAGCAGCTAGGAGACAGGGTGTGGAGGCCGGAGATTTCCTTTAGGAAGATATTTCACTACTGGAGCCTGGTGAAAGCCCCATGCATGACAATATTGATGGTGTCTTTGAAGAGGTCGTGGGGCAATGTGTGTGAAAGATGCACTACCATGACCTCATTCAGCCTCATAAAGAACTTTCTCTCCTGAGAAGTCAGCGACAGGCAGGGTCAGAATAAAATGAACCCAGACAGCAATTCGACTGACTTTTTCAAAGGAGCAAAAGTGAAGCAAAATGCGTTTTAAAAAATCTCACATTGCTCCTAGCCTGGAACTCTCTGAATCCCTAGGAGAACTGCTGGGGCTAGGGAGTGCTTTGTTGCTAGGCTTGGAATCTTGAGTGAGGCAAACTTAGGGTAACTACACAGCCAAAACAGCTCCGCGGCAGCAAGTTTTAGGGCATGGGTAAATCGATGCCAGCTCACACTGCAAATGTCAAAATAGCAGTGGAGACATTGCTGTTTGGGTTGGGGGGCAGGTTCCAAGACCCTCCCCTCTCACCAGGTTTCAACCTGAGTCAGTACAGCTATTTTTATCCCCTGCCAGCCTGTGCCAGTTGGCCCAGGCTTTCAGAGTCACTGCTGGGGTCTTGATTTGCTGCATAAACATTGGCTGCTCCTGCATTCTGTTCCCCATAGGCAAACCCCAGAGGAGCAATGTTCCCTCTAATTTTTTCCAGCCATGTGCAAAACAAATTTTGTTCTGTGCACCAAAGCATGTGTGGGTGTGCACCACCTGTAGAAACACATGCTGCTGGCTGTGGGTACTTTATCAGCTGGGTGGCATTTGAATCTCTCCTGTGTGGCCACCCAAGCACTCAACTTACAGGGAAAACTGTAAGCATCATGGACTTAGTTGGGAATCCCTTGCAAGGATTAAGGGGGTATCCATCAGACCCAGCAGTGATGGATGCTACATCAGTTTGAAGCTTGAGGCTCCAATGAAATGAAACTATCAGTAGGATTGCCAGGTGTCTGGTATTGCACTGGACAACCCGGTATTTGCGGCATGTGTCCGGTAAAAAAAAAAGCAGAAAATACCAGACATGTAAAATGTCTGGTATTTTCTGTTTTTCTCAGATGGAAAGCTGCTTGGGAAATTCTTTTTTTTTTTTTTTTTTTTTTTGTGGTCAACAACTTTTGGTTCTTTGCTCCCACCCTCACCCCCCAACATGTTTCGTATTTTTTGTGACACTACCTGGCAACCCTAACTATCTGAGCTTGCCCTGGCTGTGAGGCAAACTGCTTTTTGCCCAGAAGAAATTGCAGAAAGAAAGTGTCCTATGTTTTGCTGAGAATTCTCTCTTTCTGGGATGCCACAACACCCCCACCCATCCCAAAATGCAGCCGGCTGTCACAGTGTTGGATTGCTTTCCTGATTCAGCAAAGCATTTATCTCCATGCACAGGTGCAGGCCCATCCACTTCAATGGGATGACTCAGACATTTAAAGTTCACAACGTGCTTCAAAGCTTTGCTAAAATGCAGAGGTAGAAGAAGTTATCCCAGGATGTAGTTTGTATGTCAGAAACACTGTTTGACCCCTTTCCTGTACTGGTGTGATGTTAATGTAAGTTTTTTATCAGTATTCTGTCTGATATTTATTTTGGGGTATTCTTATCCTCTCTGACTTCAGGTGGACTTGATGAGAAAAGAACATTCAGAACAAAACCAAATTATACTAGTACCAATATTATATGCCTTTAAGATGCTGGTTAACTGTCTGTACGCAAACACTGTACATAACATATTCATAATCATTTTCTTCCATAATAGGCACCATATATTCCAGCTATAATAAGACTACATTTTGATCCCATCATGTGTGCTGGAGAAGGTTAAGATTACAGAGAGGTGCCCCTGCTGCCCATCACCCTCTGGGGCCTCCTGCCACCTGCAGTGGCAGATTGTTCTGGGACCTCCAGCTCTGCCACCTTGAGGCTGAAGTGGAAAACGTCCTGGCAGTCTGTGAAAGTCATAGAATCCATTACTTAACCCCATGATGAGTATTGGAAGGATGTCCTCAAAGCAGAGATACAACTCATGGCTTCCTCTATCTTCTTCCCAATGTATGCGAGAGGAAATCTGTTTCTGTGCTTTTTTTCCTCTCGTGGCATAAGTCTCTTCAATTTCTGTAGTATCTGGAAACTTCTACATTACCCAGTCTTCTAGTCATTTAAGGTCATATATTCTAAATATGGGTGCTAATTGTCCATAGATTAAGCAATTATATGTTCAAATGGAGAATTGTGCAGGCAAATACCAGACTGTGTGTGCAGACACCACTAATGCAGGGTTTAAACACACAATTATTATGTGCAAGCATGTATAATCTTTGAGGATCTAATTTGGGCACAAGATTGAATGATTGACTGACTGACTGACTGACTGGAATTAACAAGTCCAATAGTCAAGGGGTCACATGGATAGAAATGCATTTTGGCCACAGAACTTTCCAAACTCTAGGACATAATAATCCATTTCTGCAGTTTGAACTTGGGATGCTTTAAGGCCATGCTGTCCAACACATCTGCCATTTGGCCATTTGGCAGGTTGAGTGTGGCTAGTTGGCTTGAACCACTATAGTAGCTCCTGCTTCAGGATGGGTTGGACACCATGTCTTTAAGGTAATATTGTCCTTCTGATAAGCCGTTCAGGTGGCATGAGTAGAAAAATGTAAAGGCCGGAGCAAAAGGTACATGAAGAGGGACTGAAGTTGCTATTATGTTATGGTTTGTCACTTTTTCCATGATGTGGGTCAGAAAATCTCTAATGAAGATTCACGGCACCTGTCATCAGACATGACTAATGTGGGTAGATGCACAGATTGGTTAGGGAAAACCCAGGAACGTCTTGGAACTCATGCAAAGTGGTCTGACACCATCTTTGGAGAGCACTAGAGAATGCTCAAAGACCTAAGTGAAATTATCTTCTGCTTCCAAATAAAAAGCAATGGGAGTTTATCCTGGGTGTGCCCCTAAGGTACTGAGGGTAGAGATTAGAGAATCACTGTCTCCTTTTCAGTCATTGAGGACATCTTAGAGAAGCTCCTGTGAGCAAAACTGGAGTGGGTGATATCTTCACTGAGTGCATTCAGTAGTCTGGAGAGGATGCTCACCTTAAACTTTTTAAATTCCTGGCCCATGAAAACATAAAGGATGGGATTCATGCAGCTGTTGGCCGCAGCTAGAGCCGTGACGATGGGAATTCCAATCTCAAATACTACATGGGAGAACTGGGTGTGCTGTACTTCCAGGAGGTTCAGGATATGGTAGGGGGTCCAGCACAGGAAGAAGGTCACAATAATGGTGATAATGATTTTGAATGGCTTTTTGGATTTGGTGAGCCGGTTTCGTTTCAGCTTGAAGACGATGATCGTGTAACAGATCGTGATTATGGTGACCGGAACGGCAAACCCTATCAGAAACTTGATGACATTGACTGCTGTGTGTCTCTTTTTACCCAGGTCAGTATGGTTCCTGGGCAAGTCGAAGTTACTAAAACAAATCACTTTTTTTTGTTGAGATATAATTTGCCGGAAAACAAGAGACGGGCAACTCATCAGAAAACTGGCGAACCAGACGACAGCACAAATCAAACATGCCAGGGTGATGGTCCGATGGTTTTGGGCCCAGACTGGGAAGACCACAGACACGCAACGGTCAACGCTGATCGTTGTCAGCAGCAACACGCTGCTGTATAAGTTTAGGTGGAGCAGGAAGGAGTTTAATTTGCACAGGAATGCCCCGAAGACCCAGTGGTAGTTCATGGCAGTGTACGTGATATTCAGCGGCAGGAAGATGTTGAAAAGAAAGTCAGCAGCAGCCAGGTTGAGAAACCAAATGGCATTGATGGACCTCTTCATCTTGAAGGCAATAATCACAATGACTAGGCCATTTCCCAGGATTCCCAGAAGGCAGGTGAGGCTGTAGATTACAACTGAGAGAATCCTAGAAATGTCTTTCCCACTATGCAATGGCTCTTTCTGAACACTAACCATGCTCAAATTATTATAATAATAGTCAGGATAATCATCCGGGGTATTCCAGAGTGGAATTAATGGTCTCCATTATCTGTAAACAAATCACAGTCATTTCACCATGTGATTCTTTTATGGACTATCAATCTGCTTGTTTCTATATGAGGCCAAATCTATGTCTGAGGCCCACCAGGAAGACTTCAGGATTTGTCCCACAGACTTTAGTTTGTCATGTAAATGGATTGCTCCATAATGCCTTAAATGAGCATATCTATGGTTCTCCTTAGAAGCTTCATACCCACATGGGAGGGCTGTAGCTGGCTGCTTTGTGCATGTATCTCAGGGTAGAATGTGCCCTATTATGTTACAAGCATGATTAAAATCATGCAAGGGGGGCTATCGTATGAAGTGTTCCCTCTACATTTTTTCCATCCATGTGTGGAATAAATGTTGTGCTGTGCCAAGGCATGTGTGGAGGTGCACCACCAGTAGAAACACATGCTGCCGGCTATGGGCACTCTGCTAATCAGCTGGGCGGCACTTGAATCTCACCTGGGTGGCTGCCCAAGCGCTCATCTTTTAGGGAACACTGATTGTATGTATGTTTCACAGGTGATTTCTCTGGGGAAACCTGCCTTTAGCTGTCTGTAAGCCCAAACCAGGATTGAACTGTTAAATATATCAAATCCTGGCTCACCAGGAAACGCTGTGTGTCATGGAGTTTAATAGCGACTCTATTGGCCAAAATACCAGCTTCTCCCATTGACACAGCTACTCATGGGCGATGGGTATTGCAGGCCAAGGGAACTCCCCAAACAGCCTGGCACGGTCCTGCCCACAGACCCCCTCCTATTTCCCACCAGAGCTCTGGGTGTACCACCCACCTGCTCAGTATTCTGGCTGCCCTATATTCTGGGGTTAGCATACCAGGGGCCAAGCTGCTCACCCAGCACTCAGGGCGAGGGGCACCCAAACAGCCTGTGGCTGGGAGGGGCTGGGGGCTGCTATGGGAAGGCTGCAGGTTCTGGTAGAGGTTGGGGACGGGGCCTTCTACTGAAAGGGTGGGGCCAGAAGCTAGCTTCCCCAAGCTGACAGTTCACATGCCACCCATGTAGCAACTGTCTCTCGGGAAGGTGGAGTACTTATGCCACTGGGATAGCATCTTCACTGAGAGCTACAGTGACTGCAGGGCTATAAGTGCAGACAAGCCCTTAGTTTGGATGGACAATGGTAGGGTGGAGTGGAGAATTTATCATTTGGTGCCATGGGACATGATCTAAAGCTGTTGTATTTCACTGATGTTTGGAATCAGCCCTCACTTTGCACAGTAGTTATAATACTACCTCCTCCCATCGAGGCCGTGTCTGCAGCTTAGAACTGGGTGCTCTGTTCAGTGCTTTGAGATCCTCCAATGAGTGCAAAATATTGTTGCCCTGCTCTTTCTCCTCCCCCGGGCTCCCTCTACTATTCATTAAATTGCATATTTCTGGGCCAAATTTGCTTTCAAACACCTCAACTGACTTCTGCAGGATTGCGCAGATGTAATGAAGGCTAGAATGTGGCCCTGAGAGCATGTTATCAAATCTCACCTCTTCTCGCCAGTGTTTTTGCAACTCCACTCTCAGTGTTCCTGTTGCAGGGGCCTCACCCACTCACTGAATAGCTGGATGGACCTGCAATACAGGATAGAGACTCACAGGATCTATTTGCCAGACATACAAATACAATTCTTTCCAAGGACAGCATTCCCTATTCAGATGCATGTGTTTGTGCATAGATACAATATCAAAACAAGGATCCAACTTGGGCCCTGTGCCATACAGAGAGGTGAATTAGAAGGAAGGACATTGGTGTTTGTGTTGAGTTCAGCCAAAAATTGTGGTGATCCTTCTTAGATTCCAAAGCCAAGAGGGACTGTTATGATTATCATTTCGGACCCTCTGCATAACCCTGACCAAAGAACTTCCTCACAATAACTGCTAGAATACATCTTAACAAAAACCAGACACCTGTGATTTGAACAAGGGTGTTTTGGAAAGTTAAACCCATCTGATCCTTGAAGATAGCAATTTCTTCTTACAACAGTTAGTAGTAGAATGGCCACATCAGCGTTATTATTTCTTTGGTCCTGCAGCACCTTAGAGACTAACAGAAAATGTAGACAGTATCAGGAGCTGTCGGGGGCACAACCCATTTCTTCGTTTGGGTTGTGCTCATGATACCAACTACATTTTCCATTAGTCTCTAAGGTGCTGCAGGACCATTTGTTGTTTTTAAAGTTTTTTCAGTTACAGACTAACATGGTTACCCCTCTGAGACTTTTAATTCCTTAATGTATCTGACATAAAGTTCCATTTGCTAATATCATAGAATCCATAGACTCATAGATTCGTAGGACTGGAAGGGACCTCGAGAGATCATCAAGTCCAGTCCCCTGCCCTCATGGAAGGACCAAGCACCCTCTAGATCAGGGTTTCCCAACCTGTGGGTCATGACCCAAATATGGGTTGCCATTACATTTCAAAAGGGTCACCATGTATCTCCCCAGGTGGCTCTGCTCCCCTCTTCCCCTCATTTTTGAATTGCCTTGGGTCACCAAGTCTTCCTGAATTGTCAAAATAGGTCCCCATCTGGAAAAGGTTGGGAACCGCTGCTCTAGATCATCCCTGACAGGTGTCTGTCCAACCTGCTCTTAAATATCTCCAGAGACAGAGATTCCACAACCTCCCCAGGCAACTTATTCCACTGTTTAACCACCCTGACAGATAGGAAGTTTTTCCTAATGTCCAACCTAAACCTTCTTTGCTGCAATTTAAGCCCACTGCTTCTTGTCCTATCCTCAGAAGCTGAGGAGAACAATTTTTCCTCTGTCCCCCTTTACCTTTAGGTACTTGGATATGGCTATCCCCTCCAGCTCTTGTTGCTTCCCGCCTCTCTAACAAGGATTTCCCAAACTTGATAAATCAGTTTATATTTAATCTTGTTTCTGAGCAGCTGAAACAGCCTCTGCTAAGATTTCCCCCAGCAAGCCTGGCTTGTGAAGCCATGGATTTTTCTCTGCTGTATGGATTCTTCATCATCACTCAGCATTAGGAAACCCACAGAGAACTTCAGTACAAATGTGCAAAGTTATCAGTGAGCTAAAATAAACTTAACGCATCTAATCCGATTACTGGTACAAATTCACCAAGATCACTTCTTTTAGGCTAGGGATGAACTGAATCCAGTGATTTTTCTTTTAATGTTGGAACTAGGGATGTAAACTGTTGTTTAAAAAGTTAACCAGTTAAACACTATGTTTAATCGGTTAACAATGGAGTGGCTCCCTGGGCACGGTGTGGTGGGCCTGGTAGAGCTGAGGCCACTGTGCCACAGGTGGGGGCTTCTTGGGCCAGGCCCACTGAGCCACACTATGGGTGGGAAGCTGCTTCAACAGGCCTGGGTCACCGGTTAACTGGTTACCTCTCTAATTGGAATCAGAACAAGTCCATCTCAAACTCAGCCAAACAGTCCATAATTCACAGGTTCCACGGCCTGAAAGCACCAGTGTGTTAATAATCTACTGTGGTCTCCAACACTAGCTGCTGTTTTATTGACCAGGACTTTTATTGACCAGGACTTGACTTCAGGTTAATATCTTAGCAAGTAGAAATAACCAATAGCTATTTTTACTAGCAGAAGTTTCCATAGCTTTCCTCTCCACAGAAGCAGATTTATCTCAGAATGGCAGTTGTTGGCAAATGGTAATTTCTTAAGCATCATCCGATAGAGGATCATCTGCTACCATAAGAAACCACTGTTGCAATTTTCAGATGTGTGTCATTAAGCCTCAGTTTTGGCTGAAATACACTGCTAAGATCAGGAGACATTTCCTGCTAAAACAGTACCACCTCCAAGCCAACACTCAGCATGTCTTTTTAAACATGACAATCAAGCCATTGGTTGCATTATAATTAATTAAGCCCATCAGAAATACACACAATACACACTGAATGTGCCATGGCTAGTTCTCTGAGGCCCTGCCTGTTTTACATATTTCATTGTGAAAAGTCACAGTGCCATGTGCAGTAACCAAATGCTGGTTTGGATCAGTCATTCAAAGACCCCGATGTAGATGAGGTCAATAACTGATTTGTAAATATTCACCATGGGTTAAACGGGGGCAGAGCCAAAGGCAGTTACTGTACATGAACATGTGCCTAATGCACTGCCCGCCACGCAGGGTTTTGTGTGCTAGCAAAGCAAATATCATGGTCTTAAACAGGCTGCAGTGCAATACAGCAGAGCTTCAGACAATTCAGACACTGTTCATGGAGCCAGGCCTCTGGCTTGCTTTCTAAATCCACTGCTTCCCCGTGATGTGTATTGGGCCGCACCAGGCAAGAGAAGGGCACTACGTTTCAAAGACAGTAACATTTGTCGAGGAAGACAGCGCTCATGAATGAAAGCTGATAGCAAGACAGAAATCCCCAGGCTAGAGGGAACAAAGGAATCGGTGCTTGCTTTGTTCCTCCAGGGCAAAAACACACCAGAAGTTGTAAGCAATAAATCATGGGAGTCAAATGACTGGACTCAAATTGCCCTATGAGGAGAGATTAAAGAGACTGGGACTTTTCAGCTTGGAAAAGATGAGACTAAGGGGGGTATGATAGGCGTCTATAATATCATGACTGGGGTGGAGAAAGTGAGTAAGGAAAAATTATTTACTAATTCCCATAACACAAGAACTAGGGGTCACCAAATGAAATGAATAGGTAGCAGGTTTAAAGCAAACAAAAGGAAGTATTTCATCACACAGCTTTTATAGTCAGCTTTTGAAACACCTTGCCAGAGCATGTTGTGAAGGCCAGGACCTTAACAGGATTCAAAAAAGAGATTCATGGAGGACAGGTCCATCAATGGCTATTTGCCAGAATGGGCAGAGAATGTGTCCCTAGCCTCTGTTTACCAGAAGCTGGGAATGGGTGACAGGGGACGGATCATGTGATGATTCCCTATTCTGTTCCCTCCCTATAGGCACCTGGCATTGGCCACTGTCAGAAGATAGGATACTGGGCTAGATGGACCTTTGGTCTGACCCAGTCTGGCCGTTCTTAAGTTCTTATGAGTCTCAGCCCCATGACTGGGCTTTTACACATGGCAGCAGAGTTTTGTTTGAAATGCTTGGCTGGTGGATACTGTGGGCCAGGGGTGGGCAAGAGGCTGCCAGCAGGCTGGATCCACCTGCCAAGCAATCAGATCCAGCTGGTGACTGCCTCGCAGGAACCCTTAAGCACTGCGCAGTGGTAGAAGCTTTAAATGTGGCTGCTCTATTCTGGGTGCAAGGTGGGAGGCTTTTTGCTCTGTCCCGCCTCCCAGCAAAATCTCTCAGCTCCCATTGTCCAGTTTTTGACCAATTGCTGCTGAGATATTTTGCTGGTAGCAGTAGCAGCCAATGAAGCCTCTTCCCTCTTTCCCTCCTTCCCCACTCCTTCACCCTGACCAGAGCAGAGCCTCATAGAGCAACATGTGACTGCAGTCTTCTTCCTGCAGGGCTGCTGACTGGAAGCTTCCTAGGTAAGTGCCTCTCAGCCAGAGCCTGCCTCTGGCACCCCTGCTTCCCCCAAACTACCTGCCTCAGGCCACCACCCACACCCTCTGTACCCCTTTCTCCCACATCACAACTCCCTCCCGGACCCTGCACCCACTCCTAGAGCCCCTCCCTTTGGCCAGAATTCTCTCTTGCATTCATACTCCTTCCTGGCCTCTGCCCCAGATCACAACCCTCTCCTTCACCCAAACTCACGCGCAGACTCCACACCCCCTCTCCTACACCAAGCTCCCTTCTGCACCCAACCTCTGCCCCAGACCCCAAACCCCCTCAGTAGAAATGCGGCCCTTGAGCACTAGCCAAAATCTTGGAGTGGCCTCCCATTAAAAATTATTGCCCACTACTGCTGTAGTTGATAGCGCCTGCACTAGGGATGTAACCCAGTCCTGGAGTGCCTCCCCTTCCATAAAGACCATTTTTAAAGGGACTTAGCTCTGTTTGAAATGACTGACTCACACAACACCCCTCAGGACGGGCCTTCTCTCTCTCCACGGGGTTCGCTCTCAGCCTTCTGAAAACAGGCGTGCTCCACTGGAGTAACAATTTTTGTGTTACAACTGGGCCAGATCCTGAGCTCCATAGTGGGTCTTCACTCCCTCTAAATGTTCAGGGCCATTTGCCTGCATGAGGGTTGCAGAATGTGGATCATTATGATGATTCGCTCACCAACAGGGAGTTTGGGATGTCGCAGAATAAAGGGCAGACCAGTCCCTGCTTAGAGAAGCTTATAGTCTATATAGACCTCAGGGACTAGGTTCCTTGCTGGTGTAACACTACTGAAAATGATGGAGCCCCCCCCAACAGATAATTTTTCCCTTCGTTTTCAGGTTCCTTGAGATCCCAGTTCTCTTCAGCCATGGCGAACCCAGCTGCATATTGCCCTAAGTAAAGCAATGGCTGAAAAGTGTTTCTGGCCTGGGGGACCTGCAGGCTGAACATGTCCAATGCAAATTAAGGCTTGGGCACTCTGGGGCCTTCTCTTCATGGCAATGGGGATGCAACCACCAGCCGGGCCCCATTATAACCTGAGAGGAGGGGGGGGAGAGAGCCTTATCCATTGTCACGCTGTGACCCAGGCTTGCTTTTTGCTGCAGTGCTCCCCAGTGTTGTGGGGCTGTCTCTGTCCAGCAGGCTGGGGATGAGAAGCCAGGGGCTGGGATGGGGAAGGGGTTCTGTAGGATTTGGTTTACACTGGAAGGGTGCACCTCTCCGACCAAGAACACAATGGGCTGGATGGAACTGAGGCACACTCCAGGGCTGAACTGGGGTATGATTTGCCCTTTGATGTAAGTCAGTCGGGATTGTTTAACCTCCCAGGGGTCTTTGCTCAGGGGCACTAGTTAGTCACCGCTCATTATTCTTGCACTGCCCTGGATACAGGCCTAAGTTTAAAAACACATTCAAGTCCCATTGACATCAAGAGGTAGGCACATCTTTAAGTGCTTTCCTGAACTGGAGTCCATGTGACAACACTGTTTGGGGCCTCATGCTGCTGCATGGCACCTCAGCTGCTGCTCTGTCATCCATTGTGCTCCCGACACAGCCACACGCTGCATGGAGCCAATGAAGTGACTGTAATAAATGAGATTTTCAGTTCACAGCTTGTATATTGGCCTGAACGGAGAGGAGCCCTGTCCTGAGTGATGCCTTTATTGTCGTGAGGATGAGAGAGAGTCGATAACCCAGCGGAAGTGACATTATCAGCAGAACTGGTTGTTATACAGCTGACTATTAATGTGCCTGTTTAATGAGCTGATCTAACCGTTCCTGTTGTAGATCAGAGATAATCGTATTGTTTCCTTTCGAACGGGCAGGATCCTGCTTTGTTTGCATCCTGCTTCATTTGCATGGCAGGTTTTACAGGAGAAGGCTTCAGTCCAAGAGAAGGGAGCTGCCTTCCCTGCTCCAGCTTCCTCCTACAAACCTCCCCCCAATCGATCCAGTCTGCCCGGATACACAAAACACTGCGGCCCCATGTGACACCCAGCCCCGCCACTGCCTGATTGCTGCGGTGAGCTGTCACATCCCTGCCTGGTACTGAACAGAGCAGGTGGCGTTTTGTTAGAAGAGGGTAGAAAACAATACAAGGGTGGATGGACTGGTTAGGTGTAAGGGGATCAGTACCCAGGCTGCAGCCACCACTTAGCGGGGAATGTGGGCAGATGGACCTGACCTTGCCATTGGCACCAGCCATGAAGCTCCTCACTGGAGGAGACATCTGGCCTCTCTGATTGGCTCAAAAAGAGGCACAAGAATGTTACTGCACAATTAGGGAATTTACTGGCTGGCTGTTCAACTAGACCCTGCCGCCTGTCCTCTTTCCAGTCCCTGTCCTGTTCCAGATCCTTGTTTCCACACTCACTCCAGCTCTAACCCTGGGCATGACTTCTGATTCTGGCTCTGGCTCTTTTCCCTGGGCCTGATTCCTGTCTCTGATCAGTTCCAGTTCCTGGTTCCTCGCACCTGCTCTGACCACTCAACCTGACCAACTGTGCTCTGACCACTAGGTACAACTGCCTACATCCCTGTCCACATTAGGGAAAAAGTTTGGTGCCTATGGACTTTGCATCATTTCTAGAACTAATCCAAACCCCAACAGAAGGATGGTTCTGAAGTAGTCACTTGAATTCTCCTCACCAACTCCTCCTATCCAACTCTTTCTCTCTCACACACACACTCTCACACATGGGTTATGCATTTGCATAACTGCGATCCATCCAATCACTGAAAATACCACAGCTTCTCTTGAGGTAAGTCTGGCCTAACCACTGTAGCAGAAAATGCCTGAAGAAATCCGGTTCATGTGAGATTTCCAGCCTGATTTCATAGACCTCAGAAACAAGGATGGTTTTGGTAAACTTTATACTTTCTTAGGTATTTCTGTGTGATGTCCAAACCCTGAACCTTTCTGAGGTTGACCCATCAGATCAAACTCATCCAGCACCCTCTGTGAGGATAGGGAATTCAGGAGTCACTCGATGATCTGCAGGCTGCTACAACAGCTTCTTGGCTGCACATTGATTGGGGGAAATCTTTCAATATAAATGAGACTGATGGTGGTTGGGATTAGCTTAATTCTGATTAATTCTCATACACTACGCTGTTTGGTAAGATAGATGTCCCCCACCTGGCAGAGGAGTATGCTTGTGAGACATTTTATGATGCTACCACAACTTTGTTCCCGTAGAGCTCACACGTGTCTTTTTTTATTTTAAAATGCTGCATTTTATTGTTGCTCCTAAAAGCTAGTGTCCACGGTGACATTTAGCTTGATATTTCAAAGCTCTATTTAATGGGTTATTTATTGGGATTCTCTGTTGATTTTGTTCTTTTTTCACTTTCTTGTTATTGGACTTCAACATTTAGACTAGTCATTTTGTTTCTTCATTCTTGTTTGATTAAGCCCCAAATTCTTGCTGGGCCAGACAATCAACATCTCCCTGGGAATGGGAGAGATTCCACAGGCTCTGAGTAACATATGGTGAGACGGTGCCAGTACATGGCACCTGAGCCATGCGTAGGCCTTTTGGCTAATCTTCTGCACTGGGGTGACTTTTGCCAGGAGTGCATTGGCACAATGTACATTGAACTAGAGAAATGTCAGGTTAGAAAGGATCTGAAGAGGTCAGCAAGTCCTCTGAGGAAAGACCAAGTAACCCTGATGGTGGTTCATCCTGTTCTTAAAAGCCTTCAATGATGGGAAGCCCTGAATCTCACTTGGAAGCTATTCTAGAGTTTAAATATCCTGATAGTTAAAAGCTTTTCCTACTATCTAATCGACATTTCCCTTGCTGGGGATATAGCTCATCACTTCCTGTCCTGCTCTGTTCCTTCCTGCTACCTTCTTCCAGCCTGCTGCACTCTGCTTGTCTGCTCTGCTTCCTATTGCCATGGTGAATGCGGGGGGTCCATCCCCAGCTGCTGCCCCACACTACGCCCCCTCCCAAGTAATCCCCCAGGTCACCCTGAGCCCCATCCATAGGATAGTTGAGGCAGCCAACACAGAACCCTCAAAATGTGGGGCCTGGAGTGGCCGCCCCAAATCATCAGAAGACAGAACAGTTCTGCTAAGCATCTTCCTGCAAGCTCAACCAAAAAGAGCAATTAAGCCCCATCAAGCTGCAAACAATAGATGCTACTGCCCAAAGACTGAGCTGCCGGGCAGGTGAGAGCTAAGCATGTGGACTGCAGGATTTCCCTGATGCAAACTCAAGAGGATAGGCTAGTTGGCGCTGGAGACAGAAGGCCTGTGAGTATGACCAAGAGAGGAAGCAAAGAGACAAAGATTCTTGGGTGCAGAGTTTGTTGGAGTGTCAGACAGAGATTTCTGAGCTAAGAACCTGTCCGAGGTGGTTTGTTTCTACTCTGTTCAGAGAAACAGGTATGTGTTTTTTGCAAACAAACAATGCTACGCACATAAAATACCTGCCCAGTTTCACTGATTTCTCATCCAAAACAATCCTGCAAGGCCCTAGATCTAGGCTAATCAGCCTAAAGGGGCAACCCCTCCCTGACTGATGGCACAAAGCATAAAGGTATTATCCTTCTCTTAGCATGGATACTGGTCAGGAAAATGGAGTTTTTCCTCGAAAAATTTCAAAGAATACACAAATATTCTCATTTTTATCCAAAATTTTCTGCAAAATGTTTCCCCATTTTGTTGTAACAGTGCCAAACTAAAAAGGTTGGCTTTTCCACAACTGAAAATTTGCATTGTCAAAATGGACATTGCCCAAAGAAAGGTGTATGGACAATTGTTGACCATCTCTAGTAACAATGTTATTCAAGCACTCTCAGACAGGGAAGCAGACCGCCATGTTGGACATCTGGACAAGGTGGGAGGGCCGGCTCTGAGCTCCTGGAAGGGGCGTGGCCTCATGTGAAAGGGGCGGGGCAAAGGGCAGCCAGCTCTCACTACTGCCTGGACCACACACCATCCACCCCAGCACTGCCTGGAACTTGCCATGCGGTGGCCCCACCTCCCCAAGCAGCCCTAAGAGCCTCGCAGAACACCTTGCATGGCACTCCAGTGGTGATTTAAAGGGCTTGGGACACTGCTGCGACCACAGCCCCAGTCCCCTTTGAATCACTGGCTCTGAGGCCTGCTCTCAGAATAAGTGATTATCAAAGAGTAGCCACGTGTGATGCTAAATCAGTAAACACCATTATCTGACTCCTCACTGTTGTGGCCTAATGCAGACTCTGTGCATGCTCCAGAATCAGCCTGGGCCCCTCTGTGTATTCCACCCAGGGGGCTTAGTGCATTCCAACTGGGGCAACTGGTGTGCTCATACTGGGATAACGAGGAACCCCAAGTGAGGCTGCTCCCACAATGCTCAAGCTGACACTATCTGAGCTGGGCAGTGCCCTAGAATGGGATAGCTGGCACAATCAGGAGGGAATGGCTGACATAGAAATGGCCTCTTGGTGCACCCCATCAGGCCCAGCTGCTGCCCTGGTTCAGGCCCGGCTGGCGTGTGCCTGTGACCTTACTGGCACTTTTGTGCCAATTGCCAGTCTGTTTGCAGGAAGGACCATGCATTCGGAATTAATCTTCTAGTGTGAAATTCCCCTGTTGGGTCTGTGCACACTGTATATTCTGACTGCAAATGTTATTGCAATAAAAGTCACATCCCTGGTTTAGATATTCCATGTTAAACCATACACACAGCAACAAATCCTTCCCCAGAAAGGATTGGATATAAACTAATGCAGACAGTAGAAACTTGAGCTGAGCAAAGGCAGAAGAGATTAGCCAGAAAACATTTGGTTTCTCCGTCTCTAAATAACTGTGTTTACGGTGGCAATCACGGAAGAAGCCTTCCCCATCATTCGGAGCAGTACAGTGTGTCTCTGTCCTCGGCGTCAGAGGACGATCACATGCAGCAAAGAGCAGTTCAAAGCCATTTCAGAATTACAATAGGTTGGAGAACGGTGAGCATTGAGCCTTCAACAGCAGAAAAACCACTTCATTATCAGATAGCCCCGGAGAGACCCGTACACACAAAGAAACAAATAGGTTCAGGCTGATGAATTCTGCAAGCTCCTGCTACAGTAACAGGTGGTGCTAAAAATTCTAAGTGAAGGTTGGAATGTGTAAATAGATGTTCTCCAGCATCTTAGCTTCTAACTTCTGTCTATCTACGCACACTGGCAGAGACGCTATGTGTAGCTTAACTTGTTTATTTCACTGTGTATATGTGTATCCGTCTGTCAAAAATGGACCATGGATTTGTCCATTGTGTTCCCAGAGGTTACTGGTGCATCAATGTCAGACCATCCCCAGAAACTCTGTTCAAGTTGGTCAGCCAGGCAGCCACCTGCAAGCTAAAACAAGCCATTCCAGGCTGGAGTGCGGCAGGATGCAGATCCCGCAATGTCCAGGTGGATGCAAAGAAAATGCACATGCAGGCACAAGTCAGTGCCTGCTCATTGCAAAGCTTCATGCACCTGGGAGGGTTGTGGCAGGTGTGTGCTGATTGAGGATGGACTCCTGGTTCAAGCCAGACCTTTTACACAGCCCTGTCCATGAAACACCCCTTCTCCCCTTCCCCCCCCAAAGATCACAGACAAGCTGATGGGATCCCCACACACCATGCGATTGGATGGCCTTATGAGCCTTTTGGGGTTGAGCTGCCCTGGCTGACCCACATGCCTTTGTGGTGGTGCCGCTGGCCGGGCTCAGCAGTCCAAGGCAGTGTGCTGCAGCAGGAACTGGGAGTTATTACACTGAACTTCAGGGACCCGCCTTTAAATGGGTATGCAAGGGAGTCCCTAGCATGCACTCCCTACCATGCACAATGGTCTTTGAGGTTCCATACAAATGCAGCTGGAAGGCTCGCTCTGCAGGCAGCAAGAAAAGGCCAGTCTCAGGAGTCTGGCTAAGGGATTTTAGGGTCTGATGGGATGTCCAACTAGTTACAAATAATCATGGTATGTGGTAGGTGGCAGAGAGCTCACCAGAGACACTTCTAATGCAGCCCATCCTGCCTGAGCCCAGAGAGATGTCCCGGACACAAGCAGGGGAGTGGTTCAGAGTGCAGTTTCTCTAAGGCCTTGTCTATGCTTGTCTATGATCAACGCTCCAGAGATCAATCTTCCGGGGTTCGATTTAGTGGGTCTAGTAAGGACCTGCTCAATCAAACACTGATGGCACCCCATTGATGCCAGGACTCTGCAGACATGAGTAAGAGAAGTTGTAAGAGAATTTCTCCCATTGACAGTGGAGCTGCTGGAGACATTTGATTTAAGATATGTCAAGTCCAGCTACATTATTGTTGTAGCTAGAGTTGCATATGTTAAATTGAATTTCTCCCCCAGTGTAGACCTAGCCTAAGCACAGCTGGAGAAACTACACTGATGTCAATGGGGCATCCCATATTTACACCGGCAAATGTAAGGGCAGCGTCTGGCCATGGAAGAGAAGAGAAAACACTATGCCCTAAGCATGCCTAAGGCAATCAGCTATGGCAAACATAGGGAAAGTCTAGAGGAACTCTGGGCTGGCCCATGTGGACAAATTCTTCAATGACCAAAATAATGGAGAGCAAAGTAATGCTCTGGACCATCCCCCAAAGCATTTACAAACACAGTTTTGAGCTTTCATGACTGAAAAGGAAAATAGCCTTTTTGTCCCCGACGATGGGGAAACTCCATTTTTGCCCAGCAGAAATCTGATTTCCCGGCCTTGCACCAGTCCAAGTCTGTGACGAACATGTACTGCCTGGACTGGGCCTGTCCTGCAGAGAGAGGACATCCACCTCCAAAGCTGCTGAGAACCTTACCTCAGCGCTGAATGACGGATACTGGGCAAGCAATACTAGCAGTTAAGGGGCCGAGCCAAAGGTGCCAAGGGGGTTGGTGGTCTAGATCAGGCCCTAAACGCAGGCTAAATCCTGGTATCTGTACCAAGGCGGAGTTCCTTAATTAGAGAAATCCCTGCAGATTTCAGCAGGAGCCTTTAAGTGAGTCCTGGGGAAATGCTCAGTAAGGGACTCTGGGCTCAGTCCTGCTGTATTTTATGAAGACTAAATTCAGGCATTATAAAGCCCAGAAGTGACCTGTAATGGGGTGTGACTCACCTCCTAATGGCCTTGGTGGGAATTGGCTCAGGTTTGCCAGTGCATCCCCCTCAGGTGGTGTCTCACCCGACGTCACTTCTGTCTCCATATCTAGGACCCACATTGCTCCCAGGATTGCAGAATCCTTTTCCGAACGCAGCCCTCCAACTGTGCCACACTCTGCTCTTCCCGCAGACTGACAGTCCTCAGTCCAACCACTTGCCTCAGTGACAAACTGCATTCCAGGTTCCAGCCGCTGCTCTCAGTGGCAAATGGGGCAGAGCAGGGACAGGAGGAACGCAGGCCTGAGGCCCAGGCCAACGTCCCGAAGCTGGCAGCCACATACTGCTTCTTCTCCAGCTCCATTGTCTACTTCCCTTGGCCACTGCCCTGCAGCCCAGCACCTTCTCTGGCCCCTGGTCTCAGGGCTTCAGCAGGCTAGAGCTCCCTCAAATTCTGCTAACCCTGCCCAGCACTTCTCTGTCCATGGTGATTCAGCCCTCTTGGCAGCCAGGTCTCCTTCCTTGAACTCCAGAGAGTGACTGCCCTTGCTCTGCTCAGCAGCACCTTCTTATATGGGCCAGACTGGCCCTGATTGGCTCCACCAATAAGCCTTCCCCTAACTGGCTGGCACTACAAGCCTTTTCTTTATTGGCTGCCTCCCACTCAGCCTCCCCCAGGGTTGCTTTAATCCCTTACATGACAGTAAAAGGCAACTTCCCCATCACAGGACCCTTGTGATCCATCTAGTCCGATTTCCTGTAGAGCTCAGGCCAAGGGGCTTCCTTGACATGCCTGGAATCATCCAATTCCTGCATGAACTGGCCATAATTCTGGGCCTCATCAATTCCACTGGCACATTTGGGTTCTGGCACATTTACTGGGGGCAGCTTCAGAATCCTGCTTCTGCTTTAAACTTACCTCCCTGTGCCCTACACTGCTCAGACAGCAGCCGACCCGAGTTTCACTCATGGACCTGTTAAGCATTTCTTCTACTTCGATGTTTTCCCTTTCTGCAGAATGGAGTGCCCCAGCACTAATCCCACCGCTCCTCTCCCTAATCCACTACATCCGACATCTGCAACTTCCACCCGCAGATTGGAAAATCATGCTGAAGCTGAAGCCAGATTTTGCATGTTCACAAATTTTGCTGGCAGAAATGAAATTGGCTGAGGGACCAGTCCAGTTCCATGAGTAATGGAAGTTGCAGACAGATGTTTGGGGAACATTTGGTTAGTGGTGTCCTGCCAACCTCCTGTGTTTCTGTTGGTGTTAATAAAAGCCAGCGGAGACATGGCTGGGACAGAGATGGGTCTGAAAATAGTTTTCCTGTCAGCCTGAGGGCTGGAAGTGACTTCTTCTCTCACACCCACTGGCTCAGATTTTGCTGTCATTGATGCTTCAATTATATCATTTATACATTAAAACAACAGACTCGGAATTTCCAGCAATCATCTCATCTGCTGTAATGATTCCTTTTATTTGTATCCCTGGCAATGCCGTTGATTTAAAACAGGAGTTTTGTTTATATTAGCAATGGGAAAACCTCTGGCTGGGATAATTGTTCAGGGTGATAGAAGCACCAAAAGATCAGATGCTCCCCTATTAAGTGAAATACTGTTGTGCTCTATCTACCATTAAACTTACGTGCACTGACAAAATTGTGTTATGGACCTTTGCTGAAGAATACTGGAATGGAGGTTCACAAGCGTTAAATGAACATCAGCCAAATGACTCTTCTTGGGCCTATAGAATGGATGGCCTTGATTTGGGAAAATATCCCTATTCAGCAAAGCACTTAAGCACATGCTTAATTTGAATGGGAAGCAAATGCATGCTCAAAATGAAACCTATGGGCAATGGAAGGGGTTTACCCAGGAGTGCCCCCTTAAGCCAGGACTCCTCATTGTGGAGGGTCTTCTATTCTAGCACCCCCTATTGTCTGCCAGTCTGTATCACTTCAGCATCGCTCTGTAACTTCTGGAGCCAAGTCCTGCAGCCAGGGCCCTAGCAGCGTAACACAAGTCTAACTCAAAGGCCAAACACAAATGATTCTTCTGCCCCTCTTGGATTACACCTCAGCCCATCTTCTGGGCTCAGCTTATGGGCTACCCACAATGTTCCTCCAACCTTTACATCCATGTGCAGATTTTATCCAACCATGTGAGGAATAAATTTTATGTGCACTGAGGCATATGTGGATGTGCACCACCAGTAAAAACACAAACCCCACTGTAGGTGCTCTGCTAATCAGCATCAGAATCTCTCCTGGGCGGCCGCACAAGGGCACAGCTTACAGGGAACACTGGCCACCATCCCCTGCTCCTCCATGCTTGCTTCATGCACTGGGCAGCAGGGAAGGTGCAGGCCAGGCGGCTCCTGCCCATGTGGCACCACTTCTTGACGCTCCGGAGGGTGCTAGGAAAAGGTGTACCAAAGAGACGGTGGAGCAAAGGGTAGGGTGGGAAGAGATGGGGGCTGGTCCCCCCTCCTTTCTCTGCCATATGTCACTGCTGTCTTCACCCATAATCCCAGGCCTTGAGAAGTTCTCCCTTGAGCCTTTCTCTGACCAGTGCTTCCCAGGACTTTCTGCCTGGAGACCCATTTTTCCTAGTAGGCTTCTACTGCCTACTCCTACAGGACTCCCGCCTTGAACCCCAACCTGCTTGTGGTAGTTCCTCTCCTCATAGTCTTCTTTCAGCCTTTTCATGAGGCCCCCTTGAATCCCTAACTTCATTTGTTCCACCCCCTCAGGCCAGGCAGCAGCTCATTTTGGCACAGGCAGGGACTGGGCCTGATTGGACAGGATAGAGTGGCCCAAGGCCTCCTGGACTTTTAAAGGGGCAAGCTGCCTTGTTACGCTGGACTTAAGTGTTTCCAAATACCCCAGAGCTCAGGGGGAAAGCAGCACACCAGGCTGGGATTTCTTTCCAGAGAGCAGGGCTTCCAGGAATGGTACCCAAGCAATAGCAACCATGCAGCAATTCCAGGTCCTTCCCAGATATGCTGTCAGAAGTGGGAGGTAAGAGATGTCTGAGATACCCACAGCAGATGGGAGCATAGCAGCACTGGAGACCAGGCACTGACCTTGATCTCCTTAGCAAGACCCCGTGCTCCATGGAGAAGATGCTCATTGCAGAGATGGGAGGAAGGAAGGATGTGTCACATGGCTGAAGTCTGGGAGGCAGTGTCACAAGAGCATCCTGCCTCTGTGGGTATCTCATTGGAATTGTCACTTAACCTCAATTTCCTCAGTTGTCAAACTGAGTTAGTAACGTGGACTTGCTTCCCAGAAAGCAAAGACTAAAGCAAATGATCTTCAAAAAGGTCTCACCAATCTAAGTGATTGGGCAACAACATGGCAAATGAAATGTAATGTTGATAAATGTAAAATAATGCACATTGGAAAAAATAATCCCAACTATACATACAAAATGATGGGGGTTAATTTAGCTACAACTAATCAGGAAAGAGCTCTTGGAGTCATCGCGGATAGTTCTCTGAAGACGTCCACACAGTGTGCAGCAGCAGTCAAAAAAGCAAACAGGATGTTAGGAATTGTTAAAAAAGGAAATAGAGAATAAATCAGAGAATATCTTATTGCCTCTATATAAATCAATGGTACGCCCACATATTGAATACTGCGTACAGATGTGGTTGCTTCGTCTCAAAAATGATATATTGGCATTGGAAAAGGTTCAGAAAAGGGAAACAAAAATGATTAGGGGTCTGGAACGGATCTCATATGAAGTGAGATTAAAAAGACTTGGATTTTTCATCTTAGAAAAGAGGAGACTAAGGGGGGATATGATAGAGGTCTATAAAATCATGACTGTTATGGAAAAAATGATAAGGAAAAGTTATTAACTTATTCCCACAATATAAGAACTAGGGGTCACCAAATGAAATGAATAGGCAGCAGGTTTTAAACAAACAAAAGGAAGTTTTTCTTCACTCAGCACACAGTCAACCTGTGGAACTCCTTGCCAAAGGATGTTGTGAAGACTAGGACTTTAACAGGATTCAAAAAAGAGCTAGATAGAGTCATGGATGTTAGGTTCATCAATGGCTATTAGCCAGGATGGGTAAGAATAGTATCTCTTGCCTCTGTTTGTCTGGAAACAGATGACAGGAGAGGGATCACATGATGATTACCTGATGTGTTCCCTCCCTCTGAGGCATCTGGTATTGGCCACTGTCAGTAGATAGGATACTGGGCTAGATGGACCTTTTTCTGACCCGGTATGGCCATTCTTATGTTCTTATGTAAGAATACAAACTGGACGGAGTCACTGGCAAAGTAGCCCAGAGCCTTTGGCAGGAGCAAGACATAGAGCCTTGCAAATCCCTGCATTTCCACTTTCTATCCACAATATCTGCATCCATGGATGTGGATATCCACTGCTCATTTTTGCACATATGGATATGAATGTGGATACAAATTTTGTTTCTAGAACCCTGAAAATGTGCATACAGGAGGCCCCCGACTTGCGACGCGATTGGTTCTGCAGGAAGCATTGCAAGTCGGGGGCGTCATAAGTTGAACCCTCATTTACGATAGGCGCTGAGGACATAGTCGGGGGTTTCTGGCCCCTTCTGCACTTACATAAATGGTTGTAAATGCGGGGGGTTGGAACTCAGGCGGTCACAAGTTGGGGGCCTCCTGTATATCTGTTGGTATCCGCAGCCACAGATGCAGATGTTCATGGATCATTTTTGCAGAAGCAGATGCGAATACACATTTTGTATCTGTGCAGGACTCTAGCAATACGAATGCAAAGTTTTGCTATTATCCAGTCATATTATGCCATTGGTTTTCAAGCCCAATTCCCCATTGGTCTTAGTGACCTAAAGTGGCCCTTTGATTGTGTTAATATTGTATTACTGACTTGTTCCTAGATGCTCCTCAGCTGCTGCAGGTTCAGCGGAATGGGAAGGCAAGTCTTCCCCAGAGAGATGCCTGCCCTGACCTCAAAAGGCAGCAATGGAAAGAACGAAGGACAGGCCTGACATTAAACACTGCCCCACCACACAGCGCTGGAAGGAACACTCCCATTATTTTCCTCTCACTGCCTTGTTCATCTTGCAGTGAATTGCAGCTTCATATATTGCATTTATCTGGACCTGTTAGGCCTCCTTCTCATCTTGAGATACCAAAATCAGAACACTCACATTCCTTCAGCACTTAAGGTACCGTGAACCACAGCAAAGAAGATGGCAGTCAGACAGCTGGATCTCTTCAGAGATGCTGTCCATTCCCTCAGGGGTACTTGGCATTGATCCCTGTCGGGAGACAAGACACTAGGGCTAGATGGACCTTTGATCAGATCCAGTGTAGCCCCTGAGTTTTCCCCTACCCCACTGTGGCACCCCATAGGCAGCTTCTTCATCACATCAGTTCTGGGGTGCCACAGTGGGGTGAGGGGAAAACTCAGGGCTACACTGGATCTGATCAAAGGTCCATCTAGCTCCTAGTGTCTTGTCTCCGACAGGGATCAATGCCAAGTACCCTGAGGGAATGGACAGCATCTCTGAAGAGATCCAGCTGTCTGACTGCCATCTTCTTTGCTGTGGTTCACGGTACCAAGTGCTGAAGGAATGTGAGTGTTCTGATTTTGGTATCTCAAGATGAGAAGGAGGCCTAACAGGTCCAGATAAATGCAATATATGAGCTGCAATTCACTGCAAGATGAACAAGGCAGTGAGAGGAAAATAATGGGAGTGTTCCTTCCAGCGCTGTGTGGTGGGGCAGTGTTTAATGTCAGGCCTGTCCTTCGTTCTTTCCATTGCTGCCTTTTGAGGCAGACTGACAGAGGGCTCTAGCTGGAAAAAACCATTAGGGCTGAGCCTGGCACAGCCTTTTCACACTGAACTCCCAGGAGGGAAGCCATGAATCCAAGACCAACCACTCAGGTAACCTACCTTTCACCTGCATCCTCCGCACAGGGCCTGCTCACTACTTTTTGCAGGACTGGGTCACCTCCACCACTTCCTTGGGGGCTGTCTTTCTGTTCTGCAATTGCCTTTCCGCTACTAAGAGCCCCACCTGGAAAGAGGAAGTGAGCAAAGCCTGCCTGCAAGCAGGAAGCTGTGTGAGAGTGAACACAGGGGACATATTAATTAGCTAGAGAGTCTGTAGGATTTTAATGCCACTTTGTGGGTTGGGCCTGCAGTGCAAACGGAGTGAGAGGCAAACCCTCAAAAAGCCATTGAAGTTCTGTCAGGGTAAGAAGTTTGAAGGCTTAGCTGACTCACGGGAACCTCTTGGGGCCACAGTGATGGAAATTCAGTGCAGCTGCAGCTCTTCTCCATAATCCACAAGTGCAGGGGGCAGATGTGAAATAAGAGTGGAGCTAGGACCTCCAGTTTGGCCCACGATAGAAGGAAAGGCTTGGCCCCAAAGGCAGATGCAGATAGGAATTTAAACTTCACTCATCCCCCTCCCCTACGCACAGTTCTAGGGTGTTTAAACTTGGGGCAAGTTTATTCTGGTACCGTCTCTGAGGAAAAAATAACCTGGGATAAGACCATCCTCATCTACAATAACCTTCAGAAGGTTTGTTCTGGGGGCAGGCTCCATTTTACAGGAGCTTGTCCCTCCTCCCCTTCACCTCCCCAGCTCAATGATGGAACCCAAAAGAGGAGACTGGAGAACAGCATGTCAGATCAGGGGGATACTGTGTTGTTCTGCAGCACCTTCTTCTGCAGTCCTTTCACGCAACCAGGGACCAGCCACCTGGCAGCCTGTTTATCTCCCCCAGTACACTGTACATGCCACTGTTTGTTTTCTATAATCATTCCTTTCCAGAGCAGAGATAAGGCCGGTCCATGTCTGCACATGGCTGATTTGTGTACTCACCCGCGTAGCTTTATGGGGGGAATGTTTGGAATCCTAGCAGTGGCGCAAGGAAATCAAGCTCAGCTATCAAAGCAGACTGTTTATGACGGGGACCAGCCGTTGTAGAGACGCCTCTGTTACTAGGGCCAGAACGCCACACAAATTCTGTGTCCTAAAATTATTGCTGTCCAAATAGCAGAGCTGTGGTGCTGAGATGAGAGACCGTGTTTATACTCTGAAGGAATGAGCACCACAACAACTTAAATGCTGTGCATAAATAGTTTGTTTGTGTCCCTTCTTTTGGGATCTTTGTCCTGCATTGCCCACCACATGTAGGCCTTCACCGGGGCAGAAGAACCAGTGGAATCTAAATGGGTGTGGGTCAAACACACACCAACCTGAATCTTTGCCCAGGACTTGACATGAACCTTCTCTGAGGCACTGAAAAGTGTGAATAATTCTTTCTCCTGTTTGTTTTCTCTCTGTGTGGCTGTCCCAGGCCTTCCCAACCTCATGTCGCATGACCACAAGAGAATCCAAATGTGACGTCTCCATCTAGCTGTTTCCCTGTGTTGTGCTGGAAGTGGCGCACGTGTCTGTTTTCTCACTGATTGGTGGAATAGAGATGGGTCCTTCAGTGTACTGGGCATAGGGTATGCATAGCTGTATATACACTCAGCCGCGTGGGGTGAGAGACAGATCACAGAGACTGGGCCGGAGCTGGAGCTGGGAAGAACGGCCTAGCGCTCCACATTCTGGACTCTCCTGTCGACTCCTTTGCTGGGTTATGTGATCTCCCTCTGCGCCTCAGATCCCTGCCCAGAGCCCAGGGCTGAGGTGGTTTCCGTAACGCACAGGGATGCTGTGCAGGGCAAAGTTACTGCTGTGATGGAAGAATAGAAGTGTCCTCTTTAGGGTCCCAAGCAGAGCTGAAACTAACTTGCATGTCTTACAGGTACCGTTGTATTGCAGCCTCCTCCCCCCACTCCCACAGGGCTCAGGATGGGAGGTTGGGGAGATTCTGATACAACAGTGCCTGGAAGAAATGTAAGTGTGGGGTGGAGTGCAAGGGGCTCAAGGCCAGGGGGTGGGAGTGTAGAAGTTATGGCCGGGGGTTGGGAAGTGGGGGCGGGGCTCAAATAAGGGGGCTGAGGGAGCCCAGGGTTTGGGTATGTGGAGGGTTGCAGGAGTCAGGGCAGAGGGCTGGAGGTGTGTGTGTACGAGGCAGTGCAGGGGATGCTTGGGGCTAGCCTGGGCCAATCCTAGACCAGTGGGATGGCTGGGGGCTGGCCTGGGGCAGTTCCAGTCATTGCCAGTTTTCCTGGTGGGTGGATGGGTCCCTGCTCTTGTTTTGGCACCGCCTGGTGTCCAGCCAGCATGGCGAGAGAGGAGCTGCACAGGCTGGGAGGTGAACACCCCAGCAGGAACTTGGCTGGGAGCGGGTACACCTCCTACGGCACACCCCCAGCTTGCCCCTTTCCCCTGCCCACCTGCCTGCTGCCAGTGCGGTGCGAGTCCCGACAGCCAGCTGTAGTGCACAGCTGTAGTGCACTGCGGGTGTAGTGAAGCACCCCCGCAGCGCATTGGGGTGCGCCATCTGACGTTCACTTTTGGCCAAAGCTTGGGGTGTTTGTACCCTGGCAATCAAGCAGTGAGGAGCTTGAGTTACAACCTTCATATTGAGCCCCAGGACCAAAGTTTGAGGGTGGGGTTGAGACACACTCATTTCCAGGTAACTATAACTAGGGGAAAGGAGGGTTCAATGAAAACTAGGATGTTCCCTTGAAACCTGTGTTGGGGAGCTCAGAGGGAGCAGTAGCAAAATGACCAATGTTTCACTAACAAAATCCACTCATGCCTCCTGCACAAGGGCAGAGGGTTGTCCCATGGGCCCAGCCTGCACCAGCCCCCTCCCTTCCAAACACTCCGTCCTGATTCACCTTCCAATAAGTACCAGAACCAGTTATTGATTAAACCGGGGGTTGGGGGGCGGGGTGTCTCAAACTCATGGTCCATAGGCAGGTGTCGACAAATTATGGAAAACCCTACTCACCAGTCAAAAAAGGGACTCGCCACACTCCCCCACAAAAAGTGTTTTTTTAATGGCATAAATTCCTAATAAGAATAAGAACAGTAATTACCAATAAGTTATTAATAAATATCACCCAAGTTATTAATAAATATCTTATAAACCTCTACCTTTTCCCTCTGCTGCCCTGTCTCCTCCCGTTGTTCCATCAGCTCCCCTGGTGCCTGCTCCACCCCAACCCCTCACCCTCCTCTGCTGTCCTGACTCCTGCCCTTCTCGCTGCCCTCAGCTTTCCTGAGACCTGTCCCCCTCCACCAGCCCTTCTTTCCCCCCTGTGCCCACTCCTCCAGTAGCCTCACTCTGATCATGTGAGTTACCCCTCCTCATCCCCTCTCCTAACACCTCCCTCTACACACCTGCCCTGCCTCTCTCCTCTGGTGCTGGTCTCTTCCCTGCAGGGGTCTGCCCTTCTGCTTCACCCCCAGAATCCCTTGGCACCTGCACCCTCCTGGTGCCTGCCCCTTCCCTCACCGCCTCTGCCCCCTTTGCCCTCTTTTTCCCTGATACCCACCCTCTCACCACCCTCTGCCCCCGTTCCCCTCATGCCCCTGTGCCCTCAAAGATGCCTTGCTCCATCCCCGCCTTCCTCTTGCCCACCCCTTCTTTCAAGCCTTCTCCCAGCACCTCCACCTCACCCCTCTAGCCCCCAGTGCCCTTACCCTCTGCTCTCCCAGCATCACCCTGTCCTCCCTCCCACTGACACCTCCCCTCCTGCCGTTTTCTTCATTGTCTGCACTTGGCCCCCTGGTATTTGTCTCTCCTGCACCCCTGTCCTTGGTGCCTTCCCTTTCTTCTTCTTCTTCTTCTCCTGACCTCCTCCTCCTCTCCTCCCCTCAGCACAAGCCCCTTCCCCATATTTTCCCCTCCCTCCCCACAGCCCAGCCCAGCCCCTTCCCCTCCCCAGGGCCAGCTCTAGGTTTTTGCTGCCCCAAGCAAAACATTTTTGGCCGCCCCCTTTTTGTTGTCTTTTACATGTTTGCATTTTGCAATGGGTTTTGTTTGTTTTTTTTGTCCCAGCATTTTAGCCCTATAAATAGCAAATAGCATTTTCATTTGTTTTTTTCCATAAAGGCAAAGGCGCTTCAAGTGAACTCCCCCTTTTACTCCCTGCTGGGTCACAGCAGCCTTTTCTCTGCCCTGTCCAGCCCCTCCCTATGGACAAGCACCCCCTTCCTCCCGACCCACAGGGGAGCAGGGTGCAGGGACAGCACAGAGCCAGAGGGGTGCAGGGAACAGTGGGGGAGTACGGGGGTGGTGCAGGGAATGGGAGACACAGAGCCAGAGGGACGCAGGGATCGGGGGGAGCAGGGTGTGGTGGAGGCACGGGGAATGGGACACAGGGAACGGGAGGGGCAGAGGGATCAGGGTCTAGGGGCAGTGCAGGGAATGGGCAGCACAGAGCTAGGGGGGCAGGGATTGGGGGTAGCAGGGTGCAGGGTGCAAGGGCAGTGCAGAGCCAAAGGGTCGCAGGGAAAAGGGAGAGCAGGTGGTCCGGGGTGCAGGGGAGCAGGGGCGGCGTGGGGAACAGGTGGCGCGGAGACAAAGGGGTGTTGGGGCTGTGGCAGGACTGGAGCTGGCGGGGCGGGCCCTGGCTGCGCTGTGCGCCGCAGCCAGCTCCCAGGAACACGCGGCCAGAGCTGAGCTGCCGCGGCCCTTTAAAATCAGCGGGGCCATGTCACGCCAGCGTCCTGGCGTCCTGCCCCGCCTCCTCGCACCGGAGCTGCACGCAGGCAGCTGGTGGCAAGAATCGCTGGACTTCCCCCTTCCCAGCGGCGCTCTGCTCCTCCGCCGGCCGGCAGATCGGATGGGGCCGCGCCGCCCGTAGTGCAGGCTTCCACCAGCCCGTCACAACAGCTCATCCGGGCCAGTCCGTCCCTGCACTCACCAGCTGGTAAAATCTACTCGCCACGGGCGAGTGGGCGAGTGTATTTGTCGAGCCCTGTCCATAGGCCATCTACGACCTGAGCAATTCCACAATCCAGCCTACAAAATCTTTTCCAAAAGTTATTGAATCTGGCCCATGCAAGTGCTGTCATATGACTTCATGTGGCCCAGGGAGGAGGGTGTCTGTGTGCTACTCCAGCTGCTGGGAGCAGCACGTGGAGAAGACACACCCCTCCCCTGGGCTGCAGAGTCCTGCTAGCAGAAACATGGAGCAAGCAACCAGAAACTGCTCTAGCCCCCCTGTGCTGATGATAGTGGCAGTGGTGGCCCTGGGTTTTTTAAACTGCCCAGGGACAGCAGATGGGGTTGTGGGACAGGCAGTGGTGGGGGACGGGCAGTGAGGGGGGAGCATGTTGGGTGGGGACATGCGGAGATCCCCATCCCACTGGAGCCACTGTCAGAGGCTGGTACCCTACGTAAGTGCAGGGACCCACGTTCCCGCACACACCCCACTCCTTCCCAGAACTCTCTCCCCCGACCTTCCTCCAACCTCCAAACTCCCTTCCAGAGCCTGACCCCTCATCAGTCCTGCACCTGAACTCCCTACCAGAGCCTGCACCCCCTTCTGCACCCCAATACTCTGCCCCAGCCCAGTGCCTGCACCCCTCCTGAACCCCAACCGCTCCCTCTAACCCCCAAACTTCCACACCCCCTCCTGCACCTAAACTCCCTCCCAGAGCCCACATCCTCTCCCCTATCCAACCCCCCTCCTAGAGCCTTAGGCAGGTGTGTGGGGGGAGTGAAGATTCTTCAGTGACATTATTGGCCCACTAGGAGGATTTGAGGACTGGCACTGGCCATAAAGTAAATTGAGTTTGAGATGCCCTGAATTAAACTCTGCAGCCCTGGTTTCAGCCAGGCTCAGCGCCCCACACTGCTTGTTTCGTATTCCACTCCAGCGCTGCATGCAATGCCATGGTTCTCTGGGGCCTCCCTGAAGAACACGTAGGAGACTGAAAGCAAAGGATGGAAAGACAGGGAGTGTTTCCTACCTGCCTCCGTCACATGAACCGGTCTGGGGGATGTGCAGTATTTAGGGGAGGCTTTTTAAAAAAGCCACTGCTTTACCTGGGGCCACTAGGGCGCATGGACATCAGTGTTCTATGTTTCAGTCCCTCGTCCTGAGTGCAGTTATTACCAATAGCAAGTATGAAAATGAGACCTGAGCGATTTGGACCCTTCACAAGGATTATTAGGCCCAATGCTCTGGTGAATGATTCAAAGCACGAAACAGAAATTCTCCCATTTTCGAAACGGACTTTGATCTTTAAGATCATTAGAGAAGCTCAGAAGCAGTTTTCAAAGACCTGTAGGGTCAGGGAATGAAAAATTAAGGAGGGTAGGGTTGTGAATGAAAATGCCCCCAGGACCACACCTTTCACAGGAGTGGGCAGCTCTTTACATCACCTCTGAACCACATCTTTCACTCAGCTATGAGTGCTTCACGCTCCCCAGAGAGGTGAGAGGAGAGGCAAATGCAATCAGACAGTCTGGATCATACAGTTCCCCGGGGCAGACCTCTCTCTCCATAATTTCCTAAATGACTCAACAGTGCTTGTGCTGCAGCATCTGGCTTGTATACTGAGGCTGCAACTGCTTCTGGAACAACTTTGGATGCATTTCAAAGCCTGTGGGATTGCCATGGTTTGAGGAACCTGAACTCTATGAGGAGCTGCAGGTTATTTAAACTCTGGTTCTTTGAGGCTGGCTGAGCCCATGGAGTTTAAATGCCTGCTCAGTCTGATTTCCTTTCATCTCCTCACCACCATCAAATCCAAGGCTCCGACCCATCAGCTGGATCTGCACACACAGACTTGATCACTGTATTAGGGGCTAATCACATCAGTTAGGCTGTGAGCTCTCAGTCTGGGGGTTGTGGCCCTCAGAAGGCTGCAAACAAGTGTCAGGGAACACAACCACTTCTAAGTAATGCAAACCAGATAGATAAAGGGCAGGACATCACGGGGCCACGGAGCAGAAGAGGGGGCAGGTGTCAAGGGGGGCCGGGCTGATGAAAGAGCTGAGAGCAATGGGAAGGAATCTGGCTCCAGGGTATTGCGGTTCATAGAGAGTTTCGGGCAATGATGGGCAACCTACGGCCCTTCAGGGTTCTACATGTGGCCCACAGGACGTTGTGTTTACCATTGCCCACGCACAGGGTTGACAGATTCTGCTGGTTCCCAGCTGTGTAATTCTTATACTACCAGTATTACAAAAGTGACACCTCTAAAGCAAGGACACATGAAGTGAGGTGTGTGCTGATTGCACACAACCAGGGAGGCGGGTATCTTAGGCGGAGGAAGATATTGCCTTCCCAACCCGCCATCCTGGCCCCGCCAAGACTCTGCCCCCAGCTTTCCTGCTGCAGCTGTTCTGGGGGCAGAGTTTTGCTGTCCCTAGCACCCGCCCTCCCTGTGCTGCAGGGCCAGGGAGCTGGGGCTGCACGCTGCCTGCCCTCCCTGTGGTGCTGGAGGGCAGGGCTTGACTCTCATGGGGGTCAGGGCCTGTGCAGAAGGGGCGGGGCTGGGGGCATGCACATAACATTGACTCCAAGAGCCGGGCGCTCCCTCTGCATCCAACCTAAGTGCTGCTATGGTTCCATGGGCACACCCTGCAAATTCTAGGCACGTAAGTGCAGATAGCAGAACTACCCTATCCTGGGAGACTGTCTTGGTTACGACAACCTTGCGGCCCCCTGAGATGAGGGAGGGCCACTCATACGGCCTGCTCACTTGCCCAAGTTGCCCCTCGTTGTTTTAGGCTCCCTGATCTCTCAGTGTCACTCTGAGGACATTATGCTGGTTTGTCTCCCCACCCCTTGCTTGTTGCCTAGCAACAGGGAACAACGCGCGGGGAAAGACAGAAGAGGATGGAGCACTTTGGGCCAGCCAAATAACTGCACTTTGAACCCCCCCTTTCATCAAGGCACCTCAGCGTGCTTTACAAATGGGGGGAAGGGGAGTGTCACGAGCCCCTTCTACAGATGAGGAAGCGGAGGTGCCGAGATCCGCCCAAACTCACACAGCAAGTCAGTGTCAGGACCCAGGAGGGAGCCCTGGGCTTCTGCCTCCCAGGCTACCCTCCAACCACCACTCTCCGAGTGCCTCCCCCAGAAGGGGTCTACTCCTCTAATGGGCACCGGGGAACTTGCCCAAGTCCAAGGGGCGTGCTGGTTGGCTGAGCAGAAGCGGTACCTGCAGGCGCTCCTCTGCCCCACGGCGGCCGCCGCTGCCTGACAGAAGAAGGATGCACCCTGCATAGCTCCTTCTTTCACATTCAAGCTGTAGGAGTGTGAGACTAACACTTCTTTTGGGGCTGTGGTTCTCTTTCCCAGGCCTCTGCGCAGCCCTCTCAGCATTGCTGGGCCACTCGCCAGTCTCGCTTCCTGCGCCTGTGTTTCTTCCCCTCTTATCCAGGGCTCCAGGGGCCCAGAGGGGACTCCAAATAAAGGCAGCTCCATCTCTTCTCTCCTGGTCTGGCTGTTGGGCTGTCCCACACAACAGCTGGAGGGAGACCCACCCTTTCTTGGCCCCCTCACCGGCTGAACCCAACCCGTAATTAGATTGCTCTGCTGGCAACACAGTCAGTCCTGAGCTAGCAATTGGGCCTGGGCAAACATCAACACTAAATCCAGTGGTGAAAGTAACTTAAAAGTATTGTGTCAAGTATCAGAGGGGTAGCCGTGTTAGTCTGAATCTGCAAAAGCGGCGAGGAGTCCTGTGGCACCTTATAGACTAACTGAAGTGTAGGAGCATAAGCTTTCGTGGGCAAGACCCGCCGTCAGATGCATGTACATGCAGATGTACATGCATCTGACGAGTGGTCTTTGCCCAAAGCTTATGCTCCTACACTTCAGTTAGTCTATAAGGTGCCACAGGACTCCTCGCCGCTTTAAAAGTATTGTCTTATAGCAACCTGAGTCCCTGCCAGCTCTTTAAATAGCCCCCTGCTGGCTTTTGCCACAGCTCAGCCAGCTTTTGCAGTAGCTGTGCTCCAGGGTGCAACCACTTACTTTCCCCTCTGACTAAATCCCATTGCACCCCCCAGAGAAGCTGATTCCCGAGAGAGGCGGGAGAGCAGGACTCACTCTGTTTGTCTAGGTAGAGCGGGTCCTGACGCTGCACCCGGCTCCGATGTGGGATGCTTTAAATCTCCATATGTCTCTGCCCTGGAACACTTGCTAGCAAAGGGAGAACCAGTCCGCCCCAGCTTCCCTCCCAATGCAGCCCCAGCCAACAGCTGCTGAGTGCTTCCCGATCCTACACACGCTCCCAGCTGCCAGCTGGAGAGATGTTGGGGTTGGTTGTTGTTTTTAACTACTCTGGCTGCACACCAGTCAGTGAGCTGTGCTTCCCACTGCCAGGTGCACAGATGGAGTACACAGTCCCCTCTCAGCGGAGCTTGCAAGCTGCAAGGAAAAAGCCCTGCTGTTCAACCTCAAACACAGGTCAGATCACAGGCGCATTCAACCTCTGCCCTGCACTGTGATGGTGCGGGGTACCCCTGGATACTACCCGTACCACCTCCGCCCTGGAGACAGACTCCAGCGCTCAACGAGAGAAACTAGTGTTTAAACTCCCAGGTGACTTTGGTGTGGCAGAAGGATGAGTAATGCAGGCACCTGTGGGAGCTCTGGCAGTTCACCTGTGCCAGTGCTCACCACACACACACACACACACACACAAAACGCAGCTGGGAGATTTGGCTGCTGGTGCCAAATCTGACCAATGGCAGTGATGGCTTGTCCATCACCAAGCTGTGGCAGTCTTTGCCAACGGGAATTCTGGGATCTCTGGTGTGGAATCGATTCATCCTGGAATATCCCAGCATCCCTTGTGTTGTCTCTGTGCATTGTGACCATTCAGGCCCCTGCCACAGAAAGCCTATGGACATATTCTAAGGAAGGAGGAGGCCAAAACACGAGAGTGAGACCGCTTCTCCCAGCCCTTCTTGCATTGTGATTGGTGGCCCAGTTAGCAGGTTTGGGGTCTCCTCTCCTTGCCATACTATGCTGATGGAGATACAGCCTAGATGGACACCCTAGATTCTGGGAACAGCATATATTGAAACCACTGCTGTGTGGTGAACCAACAGGTGGGAGCTGGACTCAAGGAGGGCAAAAGAAATATGCCCCAAAAGACATTTTAGACAGAGCGTTACTGATGCGGGGCATTGGGAAATGGTAGCTGGCAACCAAACCAACTGACAGCACTCAGTGGACAATGGAGAGTGGGTGTCTGGATGTGATCACATAAGAAAGCCTATGAGACTGCTAAGCTTTCCAGGTAGTGCACTTTCTCCCTGAAGGCAGCCATTTTGTTCTCAGAGTGATTGTAGGCTGTTATACTCTGTGCTCTCTCTGTGGATGGTGGGAAGGTGGTTTCAATTAGGCTGAAAATAGCATGATCATGGTTACTTTATTACATGGGCTTTGACTTTCAGACAGAGCCCAGCACTGTACCAACAGAGAAATGAAAAATAAATTCTGCACAGAATTGGGCCAGAACCGAGCCTTTGGATCAAATTATCCCTTGGACTTTGGACTCTGGACTTCAGTCTAGCTCCTCACTTTACACTCAGGACCCTCTAGACAGGGGCTGAAGAGTTCAAATCCTTTAAAAAGCCGGGGTGCAGGTTCCGTCACAGAAATGGGTCAAGTTTGCAGAGCTGGTCCGTAGGCCTAGTGCAAACCCCACAGTGAGAAGGATACCACGTTTCACATGCATGTCAGTCTAAAAAGGTGGAGGAAGAATGTTTGCCCCCTGCTTTCCATCCACAAATCTCCAGAGGCTTTCTAACGCTTGGGAAATATCATGATCTTCATCTCACAGCTAGAGAAACAGAAGCACCGGGCATAAGTGATCTGCCTGACACCACACAGTGAACAGCCCAGCACACTAACCTCAGAACCATACTTCCTGGAGGGCTTTCGGTTCTCTCATCCTAATGTGCATAAGCAGCTGCTCTTTCTGTGTTCTCGTATTTACTCTGTACTTTGCAACACTTTCCAAGCCTAGGATTCCCACTTGCCTTATGAATGGCAGCCCTTTCAAACACCTGTCATCTGCCTAGTGTAGCCTTGCTGACATGATTGGTAGAATCACATTTGGGGGAGTTGACAGCCTGCAGGGAGAGGGGTTCTGGGTAAGGTGAGGGGGGGTTCCAAAGGGTGGGGCCTTGGCTGAAAGAGGCAGGGCTGGGGCAGCCAGCCCTCCATGTCGCACGGAGCACACCCAGCCCTTAGAATCACATGGAGTGCACCACGTGCTGCTCTGTCAGCAATTAAAGGGCTCTGAGCTCCTGATGCCAATGCTGCTGGCTCCTTTGAATTGCTGGGCCCTGGGGCAATTGCCCCCTTTACCTCCTTCCCCTTCTGGTTGGGTGGCCTGATCACACTGCATGTTCAAAGAGCACATTTCTGGTGGGCCATATCCTGAGCAAAGAATCCTACATTTGGCCTATCAACTTCATGCTAAGCATTCGGCTCAATAAAAGTAACTATTGAATAGAGGCATAATTCTCTCATCTTGCTTCCATGTCCTTCATATTCATTTGGCAGATTAAATTTTAAAAGAAGGGAAAATTATTGGGAGTTTTGGGGTGGCAGGGGAAGAAGCAATTTCTGCTTCTGTTTCTGACCTTCCACAGGCTGAAAGGGTAAGACACTAGAGCTGTTCCTGAGATAGGCTCTCCTGGCATTCTGCAGCCAATACAACTCTCTTTTCCCTCTTCTACCTCCAACGTGCTGCTTTCAGACCCGCTCTCAGTACCAAAAAAAAAAAAAAAAAAGTGAGTGTCCCCACCCTGCTTTCAAATGCCAGTGCTATTTGTTGCAATTAGGATGTAGCAATGCACATGGGGCAAAGTTACTCCTGCTGTGGCCACTCGGCTACCCTCACTAATGCTCCTAACATCAGCCTCAAACCCTGCACCACACAGTCAACTCATAGATAGCAATTGGTGAGGGCTTGTATGGGGTGTGTACAAAGCAAGCAGGCTTCAGTGCTTAGAAAACACAGAGTCATAGGAGTCATCTCAGGTGGAGATCAGCTCTCTGCATGGTGACAGGGCTAATGGAGTCCAACTGAGACAGAAATAAACTCCTACTGATCGCTCCTATTAAAGGTTAATGGGTTTTGTCCCTGAACGTCATAAAGACCTCGACGTTGCTGTATTGACTACAGCTGCTGGCCTAATCAGTCCAGTATCATTTCACAACCAGTAGCCACTGCCTGATGCTTGGGAGTGAGGCCACATGGCCTAATGGACAGTGATTTATAGTGAGAAGAAACTAATTGCTCCTGCCCACAGCCATCCAGGAGGTTCACCATCTCTTGAAACACTACTGGCCCCATTCGCCAGCTCAGGTCTCTATCTGAGACTGTCTTTTACCTGCTCCTCTGGCTGCTCTGCAGCAGGGGTTTAGCTCTGGACTTGTTTTATTGTCAGCTGCTTTGCCCACTTATAGTGCTCTGTGACTGATAACACCAGCATATGTATCATAAGAACATAGGAACAGTCATACTTCCCCCTAGGCCAGCATCCTGTCTTACGACAGTGGCCTATGCCAGGTGCCCCGGAGGGAATGAACAGAACAGGGAACCATCAAGTGATCCAACTCCTGATGCTCATTTCGAGCTTCTGACAAAACAGAGGCTAGGGACACCCTCCTTGTCAGTCCTGGCTAATAGGAAGTGTCATTTACTCCTATTCTCCATGAATGTATCTAGTTCTTTTTTTAACCCAGTTATAGTCTTGGCCTTCACAATATCCTCTGGCAAGGAGTTCCACTGGTGAACTGAACATTGTCTGAAGGAGTCCTTCCTTTGGTTTGTTTTAAACCTGATACCTATTAATTTCATGTGATGACCCATAGTTCTTGCATTATGAGAAGGAATAAATAACACTTCCTTAGTTACTTTCTCCAAAAAGTAAATAAGGCTGCAGTAAATATCAGATGCAATCAAATAGTTCAGTGAGACTAAACCCATTGGACCAAAGAACCAAAACTGAACTCTGCTGGCTGAGAGTGTTGAGAAAATCAGGTTAACCCTTTGGGACCTGGGATGGGGTGATTACCTCACAGGTGTGAAGGGCAATTTGAGCTTGGGAGGCCAATTAGCCAGCCTGAGTCTGGCTGGAGAGTGGCCCAGGCCTAATTAGAAATAGAGCCTTGCTGAGGGAAAGCAAGGCCTGGCTCCAGGAAAAGCTGGGTGAGGTCATTTGGGGGAGAGACTAGGGGAAGTGTCTTGTCTTTGGTATCTTGAACCAGCTGGAGTCTGCCAGAAACCTAGAGGAAAGAGAGGAGCATGGTACTAGGAGATGGATTGGATGAGGGTGCAGCAATAACAACAGCTGGTGCTGAGATGGCTGCTTGCAGAATCCAGTCAGGCAAATAAGTTGGACACATTCAGCGGAGTCGACAGCCTCCGTGGGCCCTCAGGCGAGGTGGGGGGCATCTCCATACTCCTTGAAGGGGTGAGACTGAGGGCAGAAGGGACAGAGCCAAGGGCTGCCAGCCTTCAACTCTGCCTGGAGCATGGCGTGGCACCTTCCCCCAGCCCCAAGCGCTGCCCAGAGTGCATGGTGTGGCACTACAACTGTGATTTAGAGGGCCCAGAGATTGGGCCGCCCTGCTGCTTCGGCTGTCGTGGCAGCTGGAGCCCAGGGCCTCTTTGAACCGCCGAGCCTCGGAGCAATTGCCCTTGTTGTCTCCCTTGCCACTAGCGGGCCTCGATTCACTTGTGCTGAGCTTGGATAAAGGACTCTGTGACCCCAAGAGGGACAGGATGCTGCAAAGTGGTCTGGCTGGAGGACCCAGGCGCTGCTACATCTGGAATGGGCTAAAAGAAAGTGGGGGGGAAACTGAGGCAAGTGGCACTGCAATACCCCAAGCACTCAGGAGGGGGCCACCAGCCCTGATTCAGCGAGGTACTTATGCACGTGCCTAAAGCTCAATTGTCCCTCTGAAGTCAATGAGCTGAGGCAACTCACATGTTTTGAGAGCTTGATCCTGTTCCTGCTAACGTCATGGCAAAACTCCCATTGAGCCTGAACCAGGGCCTGAAATCAGGGATATGCTTTAGTGTCTTGTGAACCAGGGCCATCCTGCTTCTGTTAGTTCTGCAGCACCATCGGCATCGCTAGGAAACAGAGCCACTGCAAGGGCCATTGGGCCATTCTGAGCAGGCCACATGGAGAAGTTGCCAAAAAAACCCTTGATCCAGCTCTGAAACCCTCAGTCCAACAGGTCAGGGGAGGCAGCCCGTTATTAGCAGCGGATCCAACTCAAAACTCTTACAATTCAGCCATTGCTTGTTCCTTTCCCATTTCAAAGCCCTTTAAGCCAGGGTTGGGAAACCTAAGGCCCTGGGGCCAGATGCAGCCCCCCAGCTTGCCTAAATCCAGCCCCTGAAGCTCAGGGATCCCCCCAGCATTGGGAAGCCCATGCTGGTGCTCCAGTCTCCCCTTCCCTCTCTCCCCACTGTCTCCCCCACAGGACTGGAGCACACAAACCCAACTATCCTTGGTCTCCCTAGGCTCTGGTGTGTGAGGGGAATGTGGGGAGCGCCTTTCCCCTTCTCATTCGGGGGCCACATCAGTGAGGGGGTTTGGTTTGGTCTTTTGCATCTCACTTGTGTGATCCCCGACTGATTTTTCTGTGGGTCAGCAGCCCCCAACCCAAAACAGGTTCCCCACCCCTGCTTTAAGTTCAGACAAACTCCCCAGGTCTGACTGGTGTCTCAGGCTGCACCCCCCACAGACGGCCCTCTCTATCACAGAGCCGGCATCACCGGGGTGGTTCTGTAGTAGCCGCTCACTGAGACCCCTGCAGCTGCTGTGCATGGCGCACTGAAGAGATTCTTTTGCAAGGCTGCCTTTGGCGGGATTGCGCTGGAGCACTGCGGGCACTTGTTTGTGGCCCGCAACGCTCTAGTGAAACCCAAGTGCTGAATAAATCTGTGACATTTACAGCAGCATTTGGAGGAAGTGAAGTCAGGACCCAGAATCAGAAGATGGGCCCCACAGTTCAGGAGCAAGTGCCAGATTTTCCACCATCCCGTATCCTGCCCCATCATTTACTCAGTGCAAAGAGAGTGCAAAAGGCTGGGTGGTCAGGGGCCATCTCTCCAAATTGGATGTGCTAGCGCAGACCCTCTATGCCACCTGGGAGCAGGAACAAGCCAGAGCCAGCTTGGGGACGGGGCTAATTCAATGTAGATGCCAAAGTGAGTCATTGTTGCATGCAAGGGAGGGCACGATTGTATTTTCATGGCCCTTTCTTTCTCTGTCTACCTGCAAGTCCCCATTTCCACCCCCATGCCTCAGCCCCTGTGCAGGCCTGCTAGCTCTTCCAGGGAGGCTAGCAAGCAATGGCACCAGCACAGAAACTGCTTCCATTTTGCTGCCCACATCCAATTGCACAGCTGACCATCTGAACCCATTCTGCTCCTTGAAGAAACTGTGCACAGCCAGTCAGACAGGCAGGAGAGTGGTGAGGGGTGGCTGGAGGGCATTCAGTCCTGCCCAGGGCATTGGCATCACTGCCTGATTGCAGGAAAAAGAGGTAGGGAAAAAAAATGGCCTTTTAATCCTGAGTGGGTTTTTGCCTGCTTGGGGATGATTCCTGCAGCTGTCACTCAATTTAGCTCCCAGGGGCTCATTCATCAAGGTGGAAAATTCCCATGACAGCTGGGCCCTCCAGGAACAATCTAGAGCTATGCGCAGCTCACAGCTGCATGCAGCCCCTTCAACTGCTCTGGGCGGCCTCATGTTGCCAAACCACGACAAGAAAAGCTCCGCTGTTCTCCTTTCTCCCCACCCTCCTGCAGTTGGTACCAACAATGCTGGAGGGTGGTACATCAATGCCTGCCCTCAGTCTCCCTGGGCAAATAGTGTCACTGAAGGGCCAGCCTGTCTCTGACTCGGGAGGGCATAAGTAGCCTCTTCCCTCGCCAATCATTCAACACAAAGATGGGGGGACAGTTGCCCCCCAGATGTCCAGAAAATGCAGTGGCGGCTCCTTCTGTGCTCCACAAAAAGGCAGTTCCCATCACAGGTAAGGGAGAGGAGTGAGGGATATAGCAGCACCCTGCCCCCTCCCGCAAACTCACCCGCAGTTCTGGCCAGTGAGGAACAGTGCAATTCTCAAAGCTATAGGTGAAATTTGGAGTCCCTTTGGGGTCAAAATAGCTGCTGGCTAGGGCTTATCCAGCTCCAATGCAGTGCAAAGAACTGTGTGTTTACAAGTCTCCGTGTGGAGCCGTGCCAGCCCTCTTTCCCATCAGGGCAAATGACTGGGCTTTCAATGGAAAGCACAGGGAGCTAAGAGAGAACTGAGATCCCAAGACCAGAGTTCAGAGCAATGATGGACGAATCTCACCAGCTGTAGTGATCCAGCTCAGCTGAGCACCCTGCAGCTGAAACAAAGCACAGTCTGAGCTACTTTGGCCAGCACATGAGCTGAAGAGCTCATGAATTTAGACTCTCACCCAAGAGACTGACAACTTCCAAAAGAACTCACAAGACCACTTGCAAAAATGAAAATAAACCTTGTGGGATGCTCTCAAAGCTCTGGAGACTTCAAGGGCTGGACTCTTGATCTACAGCATGTTCCAATCTGGCTTTGCTTTAACCAAATCTGACATCCCACCCCCAGTAAAGATGCGATAGTGCTATCAAAAAGAATAACTATTGCATGCTAACTTCTCTGGGAAGATTTCATTCTAAAGAGTGACTCTTCTATGCCCTGCTTTAGAAATTCTACAAGAAACTTCAAGGTGAGCAAACTAGCTGTTACCTGCACAAGCAGAAAGATTATAAGCATTCTCACAACCACCCTGGGAAAAACATCCCTCTGACATTCCTAAACAATCACTTCAGTGCCAACTCCTGCCTAATGCTGGTAAAGTTTCCCAGCCATCCCTGTGGAGCTGCAAAACTTTCACAAATGCATTCCATCCAGACGACACTGCTGGTTCTCTGCCCCACTCCTCTGTTAACAGTAGCCTTCCAAAACATCTCATGACCCAAGACAGTCACATTCCCAGATTTTATAGCCAGTGCTATAAAACAGCTTCTGCACTGTCTCTGCACAAAATGCATTTCCCCAGGATTTAACAGTTGTATTTTGTAATCTCCTAGATCCCTTTTACTATCCAGGTGAGCCAATGATAGAAGGAATCCAGTGAATAATCAGAAAGGAATCTAGATTATAATCTATACATTTACCTGGCTGGAGTGTGAACTATGTGGTAGCCTCAGAGTTCTGAATCCACATACAAAATTGAGTCCGGATTATATCTCTTTGGCACGTCTTAACGCTGAAGGTTACAGACTGCCTGATGTTTTTTATAATTTCTGCACACGCAGCCGATGGATTCTTAGCAAAGTCAGTGCTTCTCCTTTCTCAAAAACAAAAGCCAGGCGAAGAAAAAAAAGGGGATGTGAAGTAGCTCTTGTGAGGCGTACCACTACCCTCCTTCAGAACCACTCAATACTGCAAAGGAAGGAGTATTATTTAGCAATAGGATGTGGTGGTCTCTATTTAAAAAAAAAAATATCAAGATTTAAATTAGGTGCTGTGGTGTATCCTGTTGTGAGTTTGTAGACATCGCTCTCAACAAGGCGAGATGAAAACATCTTGTAAGATCTGCACTCTGGGGCCCGTTCCAGAACGCAGGGGGAGTGTACCAAACAGAGCAGTTATGGAATGATCCACCAGTCTTCCAGGCCTGGCTTCTGTTGGTCAGAAGTTTAGGGTGGTCCTTAGCATGGGATTACATCCCTGTCCATAGGGATAGCATGGACCTATCCTCCATGAACTTATCTAGTTCTTTTATGAACCCAGCATCTTTTTCAGCCATCACCACAACCCACAGCAGTGAGTTCCCCAGATTAGTTGTGTGTTATATGAAAAATAACTTTTGGTTTTGATTAAACCTGTTGCTTATTCATTTCATTGGGTGACCCCCAGGGTTTTGTACGTGGGAAAGGACAACCAGCACTTCCTTAGTCACTTTCTCCACCCCACTCATGATTTTACAGACCTTCAACAAATCACCCCTTAGTCAACTCTTTTCTAAGCCAAGCAACCCCAATCTGTGTTGTCTCTCCTCATATGGAAGCTATGCCATGCCCTTGTACATCTTTGTTGCCTTTCTCTGAGCCTTTTTTTTTTTTTTTGGTTCCACTCTGATCCTTTTGAGATGGGGCAACCAGAACTGGACACCGTGTTCAAGAATTGGGAGCTCCAAGAATGTATTACTGGGATAAAATGATGTTTTCTGTCTCTTTCCTAAGCGTTCTAATACTCTGTTGGCCTTTTGAATGCTGCTGAATACTGAGCAGATATTTTCAGAGAAAAATCCACTGGGAGGCCACATTCTCTTTCTTGGGTGGCGACAGCTAACTCAGAACCCCCCTCGCCGCCAATGTTGTTAATTCTACCAAAGGCACTGTAACATCACCTGTGATACACATACCTGTGTGCGTGATTTGCTGAAGCCCAGCACTGCATCCCAGTGATCGCTGAGCCAAGGAAGCAGGAGTTTTTTAAGGAGATAAATCACTGTCCATGCCATGCCAGAGTTCTCTGTAAGCTGAGCGCTTGGGCAGCCACCCAGGAGAAATTCAAATGCGGCCACACTGATTAACAGAGTGCCTACAACCTTCCACCACCGGCAGCATATGTTTCTATTTAGTGGTACACATCTGCACATGCTTTGGTGCACACAACAAAATTCATTCCACACATGGATGGAAAAATTAGAGGGCACATTACCATGGACCCGTTCCTTTCCCCTTCCCTCAGCCACCCTGTCTCCTCAGCAAGAACCTCTTCCCCTCATCTTCATAGTCCTGGAGCTTTTGGGAGCACAAAGAGAGGGACCAATCCTAGACCAACTGAGTGAACAGGGCCGAGGTTTACAAACACAGATAAAGCTTGAAAGAAGGACATTTGCTATGCCAGTCTGAGGCCACACACAGCTCTGCTCCCCAGGTCCCTTTAATGTAAGCCATATGTAGACCTGCAGGGATTACATTTCTATTCCTCTAGCCCAGCTATGAACCTTGCCAGCAAAACACCAGGTGTTCTTTATCAGATGTCCTTCATCAGCTGCAGCCCTATGCTTCCTAGCTGAGAATGGAGTATGGGATAAATAACATGACCTTGGTTCTCAGCTCCGTGGGAATGTTCAGAGTGGCACTGAGCCAGTGCACGTACACTCGGTAAACAGATAAGGTATAAGATCACTGGGAGTCCCACCCCTGGTGAATTTTGCCTGGGACCCCAACCTCGAGGGTGCCCGGATTTTCCCCAGCTGGAGCCATGTCCACTGTGGCCCTGGTGCTAAGTGACAGGAATGGAACTTCCTGCAGACTGAAAGGAAGTAAGCATTTCTAAGTGCCTGTTACTCTATTATGCATTGCTCTGCCTGCGCTTATTGATGTGTCACTTTGCAGTGGCTGTGTAACCATTTGGCAGTATTAACCCTGTAATAGTAATGATGTAGAGAAATTAATAAAAGCAACTATCCCAAATCGACTCTGTGTTGAAGCGAATCCATAATCCTGTTTGTCCATGATCCTGTGGGCTGACAATCCCTTGTGAGTTCTTCTCCCTGACACACCAACAAGGGTGAGCACACGACAAAGAAAACCCTCCCCACTCACCCACTCCTCTCGATACACCCAGACCCCAATACCCTGCTTGGATTCCCAAAGCTGTGACCTACTGTGTTTGGTAATGTAAGAGCCTGGTTTAAGTGATATTAAAGTGTCTCACTTTTCCCCACAAGCTAGCTCAGTGCTGTGCTTGAAGGGAAAGGTGTATTTACCCCAGTTGAATGGATAAGTGGTAACGTACTGACTCAGCAATGCAGCCAACATAGTACCTGCTGGGAATGCACAGGGCTGGGGGCTTTGAATTGCAGAACAACATGAGCTCCAGGGAGTTGGAGGTCACTAATGGTGACCTGTTGGTGAGAGGTGGACCATGTGGGCCGGGAGCTGACATGCTGTCTAAGCACCAGCAAAGCTCGTTCTTGCTGAGGTGGAAGTTCAGCCTGGTGACGCAAAGCTTTGGGTCTCCCTAGCAGCCTGTTACACAAGTGTGGAAAGTTCCCTTCTCATCCAGTCCCAGTCCCAGAGTGACACAAGAGCACTCACTCTCTTTGCCCCTCCCAACCACAGCCCACATTACTTCCTTCTTCGGGGGAGAAAACAACACCCTCCGCACAACTGCAGAGGCTGAGCTACAGCCTGCTCAGTGCTGAGAGCAATTGGCATTCCCAGGGCCCTCTAGGGCCTCACTAAGGGCTCGGGGGACAGACCACAGTGACCCTTGTGTGAAAAACATGGGGAGGATTATCCACCCATGACAGCTTGGCCTGTATGTGAAGGCAAAGGATCCCTTGGAGAGCAAAGGGAAAAGTGAGACACTTCAATATCACTTAAACCAGGCTCTTTCCATACCAAACACAGTAGGTCACAGCTCTGGGTCTCCATATTCCAAATGAGGTTACTCCATAACCAACCAGATGGAGTAGGTTGGTTAGTGACAAGGAATGCAGAGGGTGTTGCGAGCCGGGGCAGGCAGACTCCATCTGCTGCCTGGCTGCCTCTGATGACCTCCCGGCCCCAGCTGTTCAATCTTCTCTGTCCAGCTGGTTTTTATTTCGCTGCTTTTTATTATGTGGGGGAGGGAGGGGGTAAGGAAGAGGATAATGGGGGGGCGGAATATTCCTCCTTCTGATGTGATCTGGAAAATGTACTTTAGGGCCATAAAAAGGAAGCGGTGTTGAGCTCTGCCCAGCTGCATCCACTCATTGGTGGGTCTGAAGCACTGCACAGAATAAAATGACCTCTCACCAAGGCAAAGGCAGCAGCTGTTCTCCAGCCAGTGTAATGACACTGTTGAAGCAAAAAAACACTCCTCTCTGTTTAGGCAGCTAACAAACAGCTTTATTAATTAATAAAGCACAGCATGAGCCAAACGTGGTCCCAGCAGAGCCGGGCCCAGTAAGGCTGGCTAATACAATCAGTCCTATTATCTTTATACCCTTAACCAAACAGTCTGATGTCAGGGCATCCAATTACAGAAATCCTCAATTAAACTTGGAAAAACAAAGCCTTATCAACAAGACGGCGGACAGGTACGAGGAGTACCTCTCCTGTCCCAACCAGCCCATACCAATAGCCCATCCTGTAGGCCTCTTCTCACGGGGTGACAGAAAGTTCACTCTGGTCTAAGTGCTTGAGAGAAAAGCTGAAATGGTTTCTGTTATACAAGATGGCTTCTAGCTAAATATGAAATGGTTTCTACAGTTTCTACAACACCCCCAGCTGAGTCACCTCTGTTGGGATCTCCAGAGGTATGGCTGTCTCGGGACCAGAGCCCTGGGCTTGGGCTTAGGAGACCTGAGCCCTATTCCTGGCTTGGCCATTGGCCTTTTGGGAAAGCATGGTCAAGTCATTTCTCCTCTCCGTGCCACATTTCCCCACCTGTGGAATGGAGAGAATGGTGCTGGCCTCTTTCGAGAAGCTCATCGATAGCGACAGGTGAAATGGGCTAGATTATTAGTATCATTAAAGTGGCTGAGTTTAAGGACCAACAACAGACTCATAAACCTCATTAAATCATCTGGTCACTAGCCTGTGATGTGAGCAAGCAAGCATCAGAAGTGGCCTGTTCCAAGGTGTTTTTGTTCAGTGGGCGCATTTGTACCTGGCTACCCACTCCATGATTACAGTGAAGTTACTTAGGGGCTGAGCCAAAGAGGAAGTGGGGCGCAAAGCCACATTGGGCTAAGCCTGGGGCTCCTAGTTTAGGGTGTCAAGCCAAGCCAAGGTAGGTCCCAGGTTTGGGTTGGAGGGTGGCAAACTCTGACAAACAGCTATTTGTGATCGGATGCTACAGGGAGCACCAGACTGAGTTTATTCCTTTTTCCTTGTATGATCTTCAGGTGCATTTTGTGGGTAATGTCCAAAAGGGAGCTGATGTTCCCACCAACATAGCGTGATCCAATCACGCGCTCCTCTGAGCTTTGCACAGTCTTGCCTGCTCTTGCAGGACTTCTCTAATGATTGTTCTGAGCTGGACCCAAAACCACAGCAGTGGGTTTGGCTTCAGGAACTTAGGTCAAGGCTTCAGACAGTGAGGGGATCTGATAGGCTGCTCCATCACTTGCTCATCTCTAATCCAAAGAAGAACAAAGACCTCAAGTTACATCAGCAAGACACCAATGACATTTACCATGTACCCTTAAGCAGTGCATAATCCTTGGTGAACACATTGTTCATGCACCTGGAGATTTTGATCAACCTCTATTTCCCGTGCTGCAGAGTTACAGACTCTGTGGCCTTAGCTGCTAAGAATTACAGACCAACTCTCTAGATGATAATTGCTGATTTACACATAAGCTTGTCTAATCTACTCCATATAAGGGAAAAAAGCACCTCGTTCCCAACCAGAAGATGTTTTCTAAAAGCAAGAAGAGGAAGTGGTTGGGAGATAAAATTACATTTAAATCCTCCTGCAGACCTCACCCAAATGCATTGGGTTTAATAGCATATAATGGTCCAAATTTCTAGATGGCCTTTCTTACTCAGTCATGGCAGTCCCCACTTGTATTTCTCATCACTAGAAACATAAAGCACAGTGGAGCACATGAACAAACAGTCCCTTCTCTGTAACACCTGGGGGGAGAAGGCTCTGCCCCTAGCACGGATATAGTCAAACCAGGACACATCTGTCATTAGTTCTGCCATTTTGTGATTCTTCAATGACAACATAATACACACTTCATGTAAAGCCACTGGGAGACATGTTGGCCACGTGGAAGTCAGTGGCAAGAGTTTCATTGTCTTCAGTGGGGCCAGGATTTCCCCCTTGGGGGTGAGGGAACATTGCGTTGTTGAAGTCTGGAAGAGGGGGGCTATCGGTGTCAGGGAAGGCAAAATCAGATGCCCAGACAACGGTAAGGATCAGCTTGAATGCATGAAGGACCTATGCATGAAGGACCTACAGGAAAGTGTTTTCTTTCACTGTATCAAGAAACTATCTTCTTTCCCTCCTGCCTTCCCTTCCCCCACCCCCAGTGTCTGGAGATTTTTAAAAACACAAAGACAGAAAGAAGGAAGAACTTGAAGTGATAATAAATAAACACAACTATGACATCATTGGTATCACAGAGACTTGATGGGATAATACACACGACTGGAATATTGGTATAGAAAGGTACAGCTTACTCAGGAAGAATAGGCAAGGAAAAAAGGGAGGAGACATTGCTTTATATATTAAAAATGTATACACTTGGACTGAGGTGGAGATGGACGTAGAAGACAGATGTGTTGAGAGTTTCTGGGTTAGGCTAAAAGGGGTAAAAACAAGGGTGATGTCATGCTTGGGGTCTACTACAGGCCACCTACCCAGATGGAAGAGGTGAATGAGACTTTTTTTAAACAACTAACAAAATCATCCAAAGTGCAGGATTTGGTGGTGATGAGGGACTTCAACTCTCCAGACATATGTTGGGAAACTAACACAGCGGGGCACAGACTATCCATTAAGTTCTTGGACTGCATTGGAGACAACTTTTTATTTCAGAAGGTTGAAAAAATTACTAGGGGGGAAAGCTGTTCTAGATTTGATTTTAACAAATAGGGAGCAACTGGTTGAGAATTTGAAAGTGGAAGGCAGCTTGGGTGAAAGTGATCATGAAATCATAGAGTTCATGATTCTAAGGAATGGTAGAAGGGAGAACAGCAAAATAGAGACAATGGATTTCAGGAAGGTAGGTTTTAGTAAACTCAGAGAGCTGGTAGGTAAGGTCCCATGGGAAGCAAGACTAAGAAGAATAACAACTGAAGAGAGTAGGCAGTTTTTTAAAGGGCCCAAAAGCAAACTATTCCACTGCATAGGAAAGATAAAAAGTATGGCAGGAGACCATGTTGGATCAACTGGGAGATCTTACATGATCTAAAGATAAAAAGGAGTCATATAAAAAGTGGAAACTAGGACAAATTACAAAGGATGAATATAAACAAACAATACAGGTATGCAGGGGCAAGATTAGAAAGGCAAAGGCATAAAACAAGCTCAAACTAGCTGCAGACATAAAGGGAAACAAGAAGACATTCTATAAATATATTAGAAGCAAGAGAAGACCAAGGCCCACTGCTCAGTGAGGAAGGAGAAACAGTAACAAGAAACTTGGAAATGGCAGAGATGACTTCTTTGTTTTGGTCTTCACCAAGGAGTCTGATGATGAAGGAATGCCTCACATAGTGAATGCTAGTGGGAAGCGGGTAGGTTTAGAAGATAAAATAAAAAAAGAACAGTTAAAAATCACTTAGAAAAGTTAGATGCCTGCAAGTCACCAGGGCCTGATGAAATGCATCCTAGAATACTCAAGGAGCTGATAGAGCAGGTATCTGAGCCTTTAGCTATCATCTTTGAAAAATCATGGAAGACAGGAGAGATTCCAGAAGACTAGAAAAGGGGAAATATAGTGCCCATCTATAAAAAGGGAAATAAGAACAACCCAGGAAACTACAGACCAGTCAGTTTAACTTCTGTGCCAGGAAAGATAATGGAGAAGTAATTAAGGAATTAATCTGCAAACAACTGGAAGACAATAAGCTGATAGATAACAGCCAGCATGGATTTGTAAAGAACTAATCATGGCAAACCAATCTGATAGCTTTCTTTGATAGGAGAACGAGACTTGTGGATAAGCGAGAAGTGGTGGATGTGGTATACCTAGACTTTAGTAAGGCATCAGATATGGTTTTGCATTATATTCTTATCAATAAACTATGCAAATATAACTTAGATGGGGCTACTATAAGGTGGGTGCATAAGTGTCTGGATAACTATTCTCAGAGAGTAGTTATTAATGGTTCACAATCCTGTTGGAAAGGCATAACAAGTGAGGTTCCACAGGGATCTGTGTTGGGACCGGTTCTGTTCAATATCTTTATCAATGATTTAGATATTGGCATAGAGAGTATGCTTATTATGTTTCCAGATGATATGAAGCTGAGAGGGGTTGTAACTGCTTTGGAGGATAGGGTCATAATTCAAAATGGAGAAGTGGTCTGAGGTAAATAGGATGAAGTTTAATAAGGACAAATGCAAAGTACTCCACTTAGGAAGGAACAATCAGTTTCATGTATACAGAATAGGAAGCGACTGTCTAGGAAGGAGTACGGCAGAAAGGGATCTAGGGGTTATAGTGGACCACAAGCTAAATTTGAGTCAACAGTGTGGCGCTGTTGCAAAAAAAGCAAACACGATTCTGGGATGCATTAACAGGAGTGTTGTGAGCAAGACACGAGAAGTCATTCTTCCGCTCTAGTCTGCAGTGATTAGGCCTCAGTTGGAGTATTGTGTCCAGTTCTGGACACCACATTTCAAGAAAGCTGTGGAGAAATTGGAGAAGGTCCAGAGAAGAGCAACAAGAATGATGAAAGGTCTATAGAACATGACCTATGAAGGAAGACTGAAGGAATTGGGCTTGTTTAGTTTGGAAAGGAGAAGACTGAGAGGGGACATGATAGTGGTTTTTAGGTATCTAAAAGGGTGTCACAAGGAGGAGGGAGAAAAATTGTTCTCCTTGACCTCTGAGGATAGGACAAGAAGCAATGGGCTTTAACTGCAGCAAGGAAGGTTTAGGTGGGACATTAGGAAATACTTCCTAACTGTCAGGGTGGTGAAACACTGGAATAAGTTGCCTAGGGAGGTTGTGGAATCTCCATCTCTGGAGATATTTAAAAGCAGGTTAGAAAGACATCTATCAGGGATGGTCTAGATGGTACTGGGTCCTGCCATGAGGACAAGGGACTGGACTCAATGACCTCTTGAGGTCCCTTCCAGTTCTAGTGTTCTATGATTCTATGAATGAAACAAAGACAAATGGAGAGGAAAAGAAAAAGCTGAAACAGACTAGAGAGCTGGAGAACTTGCAATGTTATCCAAACGTAAAGCCTCACAGCACCATGGGGATGGCAGGTCAGTATCTGTATAATTCTTTTAAGAATAGATAAACCGAGACACAGAGCAGTTAAGTGACTTTCCCAAGGCCACACAATGAGTCTGTGGCAGCATTGTGAAAGAACCCAGGACTCCTAGTTCTCAGGCCCCTCCTCTGACACTCCATAATTAAGGAGGAATAAGAATCTCATAATTGTAAATAGCCATAAGTGAACTGGCTTTGTTAATGTGACTCCCTGATTTTTTTTTAAATCCTGTTTTCTACTGAAGGCAGTATATGAGGAATATATTGCAGGAACCATTCACAACCATTTGCTGAGATATTCCTCAGTCCTTTCTTCTTCAAGAGGGGAGAACACATCTGACCCTATTCAAGCAAATTTAATCTCTCGCAATGCAGGGGAAGGAATAGAGTTTGTCCTACACCTCTCCCATAATAAAATTCAATCCTGTATCACCTTAGAGACTAATGGATTTATTAGGTCATAATCTTTTGTGGGTTAAAACCACTTTACCCACAAAAGGTTCTGCCCTAACAAATCTGTTAGTCTCTAAGGGTACGACAAGACTACAGAGAAGATCGAAGCTGCCACAGTCAATCTTCTAGGGTTCGAATGAGCAGGTCTAGTAAAAACACAATAATTAGAAGTGAGGGGGCACTCGGGTCAGTGCCGGTTGTCCTGCTTCCATGAGGAGTAAGGGGAGTCGAAGTCAGGCTGCTCCCCTTTGACTTCCTGCAGTTTGGACAGCACCAAAAGTTGAGTTAAGGTACTTTGATTTCAGCTATGCAATTAAAGTAACCGAAGTTGCATATCTTAATTTGACCTTTATTCCCTAGTGTAGACATACCCTAAAGTGCCACAGGACTCCTCGTTGTTTTTGCAGATGGTGACTAACACACGGCTCCCCCTCTGAGACTTGTCCATTTAAATTAGCATTCAACGCAAAGCTCTTCCTCCCAGACATTCTGGTGTAGGCCATGCACTGCAACATCCTCAAAGTCCATTACGGTTCCCCTTAAATCATCCAACCCCAATTCCATTGCATGTTTGGACTGTTCCAGCAGATAACATGGGAAAGAGCTTAAAAGTGCAATCAAAACAACCAGAGGAATAATGCTGCCTTGAAACAATTTACAAGTGAGGGCTGCAAATGCAAACCAAAGCCATGCTGAAAATGGAAAAGATAATTACTTTCTTGGCAGCTCTCAAGACTTGTACCTCATCTAAAGGTCATCCATGCCCATTTTTCCTAGTCCTCAACTTCACCTTCTTACCTGCTTCTGAACTCTTATCCCGATGCATGATTTACTTCCTGACCCAGGGGTTGAGCAGCCTCTGCCCTGAAGTCTGGGGTTAATAGCTCTTGTGTCTGTTACCTGAAATAATGACACCAGCTAAACTAAATTTTTGTACAATGTTCATCCCCTTGGTACAGTGGTCTCCAACCTTTTAAAGCATGAGATCCCTTTTTGAATTTAAGTGCAATCCAAGATCTACCTCAAACCCAAATACCCTTGCCCCGCCTCCTTTGTGCCCCTTTTCTGAGGCCCCGCCCCTGCTCACTCCATCCTCCCTCCCTCCCCCACCCTTCCTCCTTTTTATCAGGCTGGGGCAGCAGGTTGGGGTGCAGGCTCTGGTCTTGGATTACGGGATTTGGAGTGAGAGGGACTCTGAGCTGAGCTTAGCGCAGGCAGTTGGGATGCCAGAAGGGGTTCTAGGTGCAGGCTCTGTGGGGGTGTTTGGATGCAGGGGTGCTTGGGGCTAGGGCAGGAGTGCAGGAGGGGGGTCCATAACTGGGGTAGGGTTTTGGGATGTTGGGTCCGACTGGGCCCTGCTTACCCCAGGTGTCTCCTGGGTGGTGGTGCAGTGGGGCTAAGGCAGGTTCACCTCTGCCCTGGCTCTGAACCACTCTCCAAAGCATCCAGCGAACTCCATCCCAAGTCCTGTTGTGCCCTCTACTCTGGAGATAGGATACAGGGTAAGAGAGGGGGCACCTTGACATCAGCACCCCTCCTCTCCTTCCGCTGCCCTGCACAGGAAGCAGGAGGCTCTCGGGGATGAGGGGAGGCAACTCCAAGGCAAAGGGCAGGAGATGAGCAGCAGTAGGTGGAGGGGCAGCTGAAGTGCTGGCATTTGATAGCCTTTTGGCCAAACCAGTCAAGATCACCTGTCAGAGGCTCCAAGATCTACCAGTGAATCCTGATCTACTGGTTGGAGACCACTGACCTAGTATCTGAGCACCTAACTGAAGGGGCTATATTTATTCCTGAAAGCCTAAATCTTTGCTTTGTGTTTCACTAAGACATTTGTCAGAGTCATATCAGGAGGGAGATAGTTCTCTGACGCCAGGTCAATCAGACGCTATCCTGAGCTTTTATTCCCTTCTAATTGTATTTTCTATTTAAAATAAAGCAATGATACTGCTGTGCCCTGTTAAGCACCCTTAAGGCACAGAGATGGGTTGGCAGTTAGCTGTAGAAACCAGGAACTTTATCAGTCGTGTTTGCACTGAATGGGTGATCTCCCAAACCACCAACATCTTCCCCACAGTGTTCTGGAAAAACAGGCAGAGGATTCCCTGGGGTTGGAGAAGCAGTTCTCTCTGATTATTTCAGTGATCTGGCCAAGGGACGACTCCCAGATATTACACTAGCTTTCCACTCTGGCACCATGCATGGCGGAGCAGCTCCTTGAGGTGCCGTTGTGGGGGCAGCACTCCAAGAGGGCAGGTTGACTGAGAGGTGCTAACAGCTGCTCAGAAGGCTGCTGGCTGATAAAACCCCTCTTCCTTCCCTTGGGCCTTTTGGAGTGAGTGAGTCCATCTGAGCAAATCTGCCAGGACTCGTCTCCGTTTCTGAGAAACACAGATCAAAATATGGCAGTAGAAGGGAATAGCATGAGTGAAACGTTCTCCGACTGTAGCCGGTGCCTAGATCTGCATTAGTGACAGAATTCTTGCCAGCAGCTCTGGGACATGTGAAATTTGCCACCAGCAAGGAAAAATAAATGCCTGGGCAGCCTTGGCTTCCTCCTGGGTGTAAATCGGGGTGGCAGCTGTGTAAAAACTCAGTGTGTGCAGTGTGAAGGAATCAGGAGGGCCATTAGTCATATTTATGATCAGAGGTTGGGGAATTTGCCCTCCTCTGAGCTGGCAGTGCAATACGACACAGAGCATGGGAGAGGTAACTTCAAGGGTAAGAAGCAAGTAACCAAGGGAGAGTGCACTTAACCACGTGCAACCTTGGTGCCGCTCCAGCAGGCAATAGAAACACACTTCAGTTGCCATGCATCAGAACATGGAGCTCTCTCTCCCTTTCCATAGTACAGTGTGTGCCCTGAAGCATTCTGCCTGTGGATTTAGCTCATATGGGTGAAAGGGATGTTTCCCCTAGGGCAGGGGTGGGCAATAAGCGGTGCGGTCCAGAATACAGCTTCCTGCAGCTCCCATTGGGCAGGAATGGTGATTCAGAGTGAATGGAAGTTGTGAGCAGACGTACCTGCAGACATGATGATAAATAAAGCATGTGGTGGCTCACCAGGGATTAACCCTGGCAAACTGCATCCAGCCCATAGACTACTTATTGCCCACCTCTGCCCTCAGGGGATAAAAGATTTCCTACTGAGCAGTGGTCCGATGTCATGCTTCTGTTCTGTAGGCTTCAAATGAACATAAGGAAATATTTCATGCCCAGTCAACCTGTGGGACTCCTTGCCAGAGGATGTTGTGAAGGCCAAGACTATAACAGAATACTAAAAAGAGCTAGATAAGTCCATGGAGGATAGGTCCATCAATGGCTATTAGCCAGGATGGGCAGGGATGGTGTCTCTAGCCTCTTTTTCTCAGAGGCTGGGAATGGGTGACAGGAGAGGGATCACTTGATGATTACTTGTTCTGTTAATTCCCTGTGGCATTGGCTGCTATCAGAAAATGGGATACTGGGCTAGATGGACCTTTGGTTTGACCCAGTCTGGCTGTTCTTACACTCAGTGGCTCATGGGGAGAGGACAGGAGGTGTGGGAATGCAGTGGAGATGAGTTGCCTGTACTCCGTTTACGGACACTATTTTAATTCCTGGAACTGTGGCACCTACATGGGCATCACCATGTTCTATAGAGCACCATTTGAAGCCAGTGCAGAGAGCAGTGTGAGTGGGTCTGTGTGTTGGAGGCAGTGTGATAGCCACATGTTCCTGGGATCCGCGTGTCTGTGCACAGTCTTTTTACACTTGAGGTTCACTTGCTGTGATGTCTCACCTTGTGAGTGCCTTGGGCCGCATCAGCGCCAAGAAACCCCAGGCTGCAGTGGGAAGTGGCGATGGGGAATAGACCCCACCCAGTTTTGTTTCCTGTCACACCTTGTAAACTGCATTAGGATCAGCGAGCAAACCATGATGAGAAGGGGGAGGAGCCTGGCATGGAGACCGGGATGCCGAAGGGCATGGCTAGAAGGAGCGAATAATTCTGACAACGAACAAAGAGAGAAAGCCAGACACCAATATTCTTGTCAATCAAAACAACCACTGCCAACAACTGATGAGACTCAAGAGATGCTGGTAAATGCCCAGAGAGAATCAGTGGCATCATGCTGCCTACACTATCTTTTTAAGAGCTATGCGTGACATTCATTCCTGTTCAGAGGGTCTCCTTACCTGAGACCCTGAATAGCGCACATGGCCTTCTGTTTCCCTTCTGCAAAGGGTGAATTTCACTCTGTAGGAGACATTGGTCTAGTATTCAAGCAGCAATTAGCAAGGGCTGTGCAGATTCCTGCCTGTGTTTGCTGAACACAGCAAGGTTTGACATCTTACACCATAGCCATAGATAACTAGAGCCAGACAATGCTTGAAAAGAGGAATCCGATACACTCATGTCCATCCTGTTGCACAATTGCCTCTTATGAAACCACCCTAAGTTAAATCATGAGGAAAGTTGCTGACATGGCTGGCAATTTGGGGGTTTGCTCTGGAGAAAGGAGAACAGAGTTACGGCAAGATTGCGCTCGGAGGTTGTAGAAATGCTGAAGTGCGGACACAGCATTTACCCACCCAGTTGTCTTGTGACATTTAAATGTACAACGTAAGGGAAATAGTCTGGGCATGAGATCCAAACAGCTGAACCCCAGAGGGCATTTCAAACTGCATCCCACACAAAGCTGGAGAACAGGGAATGAGTCCTAGACACACTCTTGGCAGAGAAATGGATCCCATTGGACCTTGCCACCTGTAGGTTCAGCGGCCAGGTCACAAGTACTCCACAGAGGCTGTTATGTCCCCCATCAATGGCACCAGTAGGTGTGGAATGACCTGCTGTGGGAGGTCAGGCACGTACACTGTCTTCCTGTGGTCAGCATCCTCCTGTTCCCTCCAGCTGCCATGGTGCTCAAGACTCTTGCCGAGATTTAAATTACTGCCCTTCCCTTGCAGGAGGACTGCATAACTGTCCTCTCCCAGACACTCCCATTCGCACATCTCTTCTTCTAATGTTCCAGAACCCCAGCCCTATGACACTACCTTCCCCGGAGATGTCAGGCAGGTAGCAGATTGTACTCGGAGAGAAAAGGAGGAGGAGTTGCGTTGTATGTAAGAGAGCAGCATGATTGCTCAGAGCTCCAGTATTTAGAGGGAGAAAAGCCTGTTGAGAGTCTATGGATTAAGTTTAGAGGTGGAAGCAACAGGGGTGATGTTGTGGTTGGTGTTTGCTATAGACCGCCAGATCAGGTGGATGAGGTAGACGAGGCTTTCTTCAGACAACTGAGAGAAGCTTCCAGATCGCAGGCCCTGGTTTTCCTGGGGGACTTTAATCACCCTGACATCTGTTGGGAGATCAATACACCAGTACACAGTCAATCCAGGAAGTTTTTGGAGAATGTTGGGGATGACTTCTTGGTACAAGTGCTGAAGGAACCGACCAGGGGCCATGCGCAGCTTGACCTGCTGCTCACAAACACAGAGGAACTAGTAGGGGAAGTAGAGGCGGGTGGCAACCTGGGAAGCAGTGATCATGAGATGGTAGATTTCAGGATGCTGACCAAAGGAAGAAAGGAGAGTAGCAAAATACACACCTCGGACTTCAGAAAAGCAGACTTTGACTCCCTCAGAGTACTGATGGGCAGGAGGATTCCCTGGGATGCTAACATGAAGGGGAAAGGAGTCCAGGAGAGCTGGCAGTATTTTAAAGAAGCCTTATTAAAGGCACAGGAAGAAACCATCGATGCGCAGCAAGAAAAGCAAATATGGTAGCGACCAGACTGGCTTACGGGAAATTCTTGGTGAGCTTAAACACAAAGGAAGCTTACAAGAAGTGGAAACTTGGACAGATGACTAGGGAGGAGTATAAATATATTGCTTGAGAATGCAGGGGAGTTATCAGGAAGGCAAAAGCACAATTGGAATTGCAGCTAGCAAGGAATGTGAAGGGTAACAAGAAAGGTTTCTACAGGCATACGAGGGTGATCAGAGAGGATGTGGGGCCCTTACTGGATGAGGGAGGTAACCTAGTGACAGACTATGTGGGAAAAGCTGAAGTACTTAATTCTTTCTTTGTCTCTGTCTTCACAGACAAGGTCAGCTTCCAGACTACTGCACTAGGCAACGCAGTATGGGAAGGAGGTGGGCAGCCCTCGGTGGAGAAAGAACAGGTTAAGAACTATTTAGAAAAGCTAGATATACATAAATCCATGGGTCTGGATTTACTGCATCTGAGGGTACTGAGAGAGTTGGCAAATGTCATTGCAGACCCTTTGGCCTTTATCTTTGAAAACTCGTGGAGATCGGGAGAGATCCTGGATAATTGGAAAAAGGCAAATGTAGTGCGCATCTTTAAAAAAGGGAAAAAGGACGATCCAGGGAACTACATACCCGTCAGCCTTACCTCAGTCCCTGGAAAAATCATGGAGTGGATCCTCAAGGAATCCATTTTGAAGCACTTGGAAGAGGGGAAAGTGATCAGGAATAGTCAACATGGATTCACAAAGGGCAAGTTGTGCCTGACCAATCTGATTAGCTTCTCTGATGAGGTAACTGGCTCTGTGGACGTGGGAAAGTCAGTGGATGTGATATACCTTGACTTTAGCAAAAGCTTTTGATATGGTCTCCCACAATATTCTTGCCAGCAAGTTAAGGAAGTATGGATTGGATAAATGGACTGTAAGATGTATAGAAAGCTGGCTAGACTGTCGGGCCCAACGGGTAGTAATTAACAGCTCTATGTCAGGTTTGAGGTCAGTTTCTAGTGGAGTGCCCCAAGGATCAGTTCTAGGGCGGGTTTTGTTCAACATCTTTATTAATGACCTAGACGAGGGGATGGATTGCACCCTCAGCAAGTTTGCGGATGACACTAAGCTAGGGGGAGAGGTAGAGACACTGGAGAGCAGGGATAGGGTCCAGAGTGACCTGGACAGATTAGAGGATTGGGCCAAAAGAAATCTGATGAGGTTCAACAAGGACAAGTCCTGCACTTGGGACGGAAGAATCTCAAGCATTGTTACAGGCTGGGGACCAAATGGCTAAGTAGCAGTTTGGCAGAAAAGGACCTGGGGATTACAGTGGATGAGAAGCTGCATACGAGTCAACAGTGTGCCCTTGTAGCCAAGAAGGCCAATGGCATATTAGATTGCATTAGGAGGAGCATTGCCAGCAAGTCTAGAGATGTGATTATTCCCCTTTATTTGGCTCTGGTGAGGCCACATCCAGAGTTTAGCGTCCAGTTCTGTGCCCCCCACCATAGAAAGGATGTAGACGCATTGGAGAGAGTCTAGCAGAGGGCAACCAAAATGATTAGGGGGCTGGAGCACATGACCTATGAGGCGAGGCTGAGGGATTTGGGCTTGTTTAGTCTGCAGAAGAGAAGAGTGAGGAGGGATTTGATAGCAGCCTTCAACTTCCTGAAGGTGGGTTCCAAAGAGGATGGAGAGAGGCTGTTCACAGTAGTGACAGATGGCAGAACAAGGAGCAATGGTCTCAAGTTGTGGTGGGAGAGGTCCAGGTTGGATATGAGGAAAAACTATTTCACTAGGAGGGTAGTGAAGCACTGGAATGGGTTACCGAGGAAAGTGATGGAATCTCCATCCCTGGAGGTTTTTAAGTCTTGGCTTGACAAACCCCTGGCTGGGTTGATTTAGTTGGGATTTGTCCTGCTTTCGGGGAAGGGGGGAGCGGGGCTGGACTGGATGACCTCCTGAGGTCGTTTCCAGCCCTAGGATTCTATGATTCTAGGAGCTAGAGACAGATTCATTAGGGCCCTGGCCTCCATGTACTCGGAACTCAGCAGCAATAGTGTAGAGACAGAAGAGCAGATGGCCGGGTGTGGGCTGTCTCATAGATATAGGATGCAGGACCCCAAAGAAGACAAAAGTCCATCTTCTTGGAGGAAGTGTGCATCTAGGACAAGAGGGTGTGGCTGTCTGTGGGGTCCCTGACATTGGTTGATGATGCAAGTGATCTGCTTTGTTAGCAAATCTGGGTGTTGCTCGGCTAATTCCCAGGGATCACTCAGACTAGCGGGGAAGCTGAATTCAGGACTGAATAACTAGACGATGAAGGAGTGTCCCTCTCAAGACAGGCCTGCATGTGAGACATTCATAGGAAGTGTATTTGTGGAATCACAAATCATGTTGCTTTGATGATTCTTTGATTCCTAGGAAGCAACTGCAATCCACAAGTGCAAAGGCTGTACAGGAGGACCCTGACTTGCAACGCGATCCGTTCCTGGGGAAGCGTCGCAACTTGGGGGTGTTATAACTCGAGTCCTCATTTACGATAGGTGCCGTGTGCAGTTGTAAATGTGGGCCGAGGATGTAAGTCAGGGCTTTCCAGCCCCTTCCGCACTTACAAAAATGGTTGTAAATGTGGGGGGTTGCAACTCGGGTGGTCTCATATCGGGGGGCCTCCTGTAAATAAATCAATGAGAATCACTGCTGTGCACCGAATGGGAGCTGCGTTATGTTCCCAGACTTGAAGAAGAGCTCTGGCGAAGCTGGAAAGCTTGTCTCTCCTACCAGCTTAAGTTGGTCCAATACAAGATATAACCTTCCATGCTTTGTCTCTAGAATATAGCTGTCTGTTTCACTGAACACCAGACCCATCTGCTCTCTTTTATGCAGGCTCTCATTCTGCACCCAGCCCAAGGGATCTGAGTGTGTACCCCACTGCCAACCAGGATGATGAATGCAGCATCGCAAAACAACTACCTGCCCCACCACTGTTCCCTGTAAGTTGAGTACTTGGGCAATCACCCAGGAGAGATTCAAATGCAACCCAGCTAATTAGCAGAGTGCCCACAGCAGGCAGCATGTGTGTCTACTGGTGGTGCACTTCCATACATGCCTCAGTGCATGTAACACATGGACAGAAAATATTAGAGGGAATACTCTGCCCTATGGTGCAATTCTGTGGCCTGGGGACTTTGGCAGGGGATATGTTTCAGTCCAGAGGCAGGGGGATCCACTGACTAATTGTAACGTGTTTAGCATCTGATGCCCTGACACGTTAGCCACAGTTGCATTTCCAATATCACTCACACTCAGGTAACAGCAAATACCATTAACAGCTACAAACCTCTGCACTCCTTTAAAACAGTGTTATGACACCACTAGTCTCCGTGGTTTTGCTGTAGCAGTGAGTTCTACAGGTTGGCTAGACATAGAAATAGTGCACAATGTGTAAAGGGATGAAACTTTCCGTTTCACTGTGTGGTTCCTTGCTCACACAATACAGGGGAGACTATAACATAGCCCGTGACTAGATTTTCTTATTGGGAGTGCCTTACTCTAGATACCTCTCATTCTTCTCCTTAGGGTAAATCTTTACCATGTATCTATATAACAATGCACCTTTCACAAGACCCCCCGCTAAGTGTCTCCAATCTGGGTTTTTAAAAAATATTTCCTTTATTGCTCTTGAACCTGAACCCCAAACTCCCCCAGCAGATATGCCATCTTGTTATAAATGCCTTTATAATACCCTCCATCCCATCTGTAACACATGCAAGTCTCTTATTTGCTACTCTAGCTTCTGCATGCTGGCCAGGCCACTGTACAGAAGCTAGAAGAACGTGGTTCTTTTCTCCTTCTCCCTTCGTGACACCTGCTCTCACAGACCTTTTCAGCATGGGAGGGAGACAGAAGAGAGAGGAATTTAGATCATTCCTCCTCATTATGCAGCTCTCTAAATTAAATTGCAGCTGCCCAATCCCCCAATTTGATTAGGTCCCTGTGGAGCTTCCGACCTAAATAGCTGTGTCCCTGTCAGCAAGTTACAGCACTGATTGCAGGGGTAGGCATCATGGGCACTGGACTGCCGGCATTGATTAATTCTGAAATTTTTTAAGGGCGATATAAAGAGCTCTTTAGGGATTTCTTGCCTAAAAAACCCTTGCTCAGCTAAGTAGACTTGGGGTTTGCTGAGAAATTCATAGGGATGTAGAGGGTAGAAAGGGTAGCTCATCTTAGTGCACCCCATCCTTGTCCCTTTGGTCCAACTTCAAAATCTTTCCTTGGGGAACAGTACCTTCTGATTGGCGCTGTCCTCCTTGTATCTGCTCCTCTCTCCTTGGACTGCTTGGGGTGTTGTTAAAGACAGGATGAAGTAACGCAGAATTCACCCACTGCAACAAGCTGTTCCATGGATTCAGCTCTCCTTATGGGCTGCAACAATGCTCTGGCTTGGTTAGGTCTGTCGAAGGAGGGAAGCCCACTCAGCACTAGGCAAACAGCTGTTTAAAGCTTCTCTCATGCCTGCTGATGTTGCTCCTTCTCCATCATTCTACGGCCCTTGAACAGAGAGAGGCACACAAGCATGGAGATGCACACACACAAACATGCACATAATGCCTTTCCGATCCGCTGTTCAGGCAAGAGAGAAAAAGCCACACCAAAATCTTAGGCTAGGGGATTTGGCCAGCTTTTCCTCATAACGCAACATGTGGAAGGGAGTGTAACATAGTGATCTAGCAAACTTGGCAGTGGTCCTGCCGGTGACCTAGTCCTAAACAGGAATCAGCTGGGCCTCCTGTATTGTCTCCAAACATTCAACACACACTAAATCGTGTTTGTTGGTGGTTTATAGGGTCCAAAGGCCTCCCTCCCCCGCCTTTCTTAGTGATGTGGCTACAGTGAGGGTTGAGAGGAATGTGCACGACTTCCCTAATCTGGATAGAATTAGCCAAATAATCTCTGATCTCACGGTGTGAGGCCGCCACCTCTCTTTGGTATTCTCCCAACCGTTCCATCTGCCTCCAAGGCCCTGAGTCACTTCTCCTCTTGAAATCTGGCTTCAGAAAGTTTCCTCCCAAGTGGCTTTCTCAGATGGCTTCTCTGCTCCTCATTATGTAGCATGTGGACTCTGGTGGCACAGTGCCCCCCCGGCAGAATGTCTGCTCTGCAGCTGGGAGTCAGTCTCCTGGCTCAGGGCCACAGACTGGTGTGAGCCGGCTTGTGCTGGTGCACTGAAAATAGCTGTGCAGTCGTGACTCTGATCTGTGATTCAGGCTGGTACACAGGCTGTCAAGCCAGCTCTTTCTCTGCCCCCTGTCTCCCTCGGTTGAGAGCCCAAGCTCCAGCCCAAGATAAAACGTCTGCATGGCTGCATCCTCCCAGCTGCAGTATAGACATACCCACCCTGGAAGACTTTATTCTGCAAGGAAGAGCTGGCTGGTGAAGGGGAATGGGGGGCACTGGCTAAATGATTCCAACCCCCCCCCTCCCCCAATCTGGGACAACCCCCTCTACCCTAGGACCTGACTCTTCCCTGCTCTGCCCTGTCCCCACCTCTGCTCCACCCCCACCCTGTCTCTTCCTCTTCCCTCAGGTTGATGCAACCCAGGGGAATAGCGGGGCTGGGGCCGGCAGCAGGGGGCCATTCCCACCCGCCACTCACTGGCAGTGGCAAGGTGAAGCCGAGCTACCGCCCCAGCTTGCTGCGCTCCTCTGGCTGCATCGCTCTGCTTCCCGCAGGTGAGTGTAGGGTGGTCCTGCCCCCTCCCCAAGCGACATGGCCAGGGCTGTTGCTCCACTTGCCCCGCCACTGCCAGTTCATGCGGCAGGAGCCAGACCTCTGCTGTGGGAACCAACCCTCCCTCTCCTCCCCAGCTGATTCTCCTGCTGGCTGCTAGATGGCCCCTCTTGCCCATGGCATTTGGGGCACATGACCCCTGATGCCCCCCTCCATGTGCCGCCTGCACTCCAAGGCATTACACAAGCACAGGGCACTTGTGATGGGCCAGCTTGCCTGTGTTCGATGAGCCGCTTCGTATTCGGGATGTTAAAATATGTTTAATCAAGTAAAGGAGTAACCACTGAAAATGTCAGTGGTTACACAGTCACACAGGAGGCTCCCTGGGAAACACGGTGCATGGGAGCCAGCCCCACGGGAGCCAGTGTGCACTGGGAGCCGGCTCCCCACACAGACTGGGAGCCTGCATGTGACTATGAAGATGAATTAACCAGTGAGCCCAGACTCATCAATTAACCGTGTACATGGTTACATGTTCACATCCCTACTTTGTATTAGATTCCGGTGTTATTGTATTCAGCAGTAATGCAAAGAACCTGCAGTTTGGATTCTGGTGAGACGCTGGATTCAGTAGCTGGCACAAGGCTTGCGGCCTACCGACTTCGAACAGACAAAGAGCCCAACTGAAATCCCAAACATTGGGGTGCTGAAACAAGAGCTTTTAAGCGGTATTTCTGACCACAGGTACAATCACCCACAAAAATATAATGGTACCCAGTTGATGTGCATAACAAGCCCATGAGCTAAGCACAAGAGAACCGTGGTAACAAACTGACACATCTGATAATAAGTCGAGACCATAAATAGACTCATCTCTAGAAGAGAGTCACTCCAACATTAGTACAGTGAGGAAATAAGGAAAAGAGGAAAATCCCCATACTGAATTTGCAACAAACATAACATCATATAAATGGTTGCATCCAGGCTGAGGGGTGGTAGGAGAAGAAGATGTAGCAGGGGAGGTACCTGAATGGTGGCTACTGGTGAAGAGGAAGAAGGTGATAATGGTGAGGAAGATGATTGCTAATGTTCCAGGTTGCTCTTTCAGGGAGGGTGTAAGCGTAGGGATGTGCCTTCCATAGCATCTCGATCTACCTTCTTGAGTGGGAGTGGTTGTGACTGTGCTAAATGAATTAATAAACTATTGGTAAATACAAAGGAGTTCCAATAGTGTGAGTGTTGCAGCTGGGTTCCCAACTATAAAGTAATTTAAATATACTACACTTGATTTTGGGATAAGAATCCGACACCCTCCAAATGATAACTGGGGATTTGGTGTAATTAATACACACTCTACAGATCAGGCTACACAATCTAAACAGAGATGAAGGGAACAGACAACTAGAAGAGAGGCTGCGGGAGGAAGGGCACTGGTAGCAGCGGTAGGAGGGCTAACTCGCTGATTTGCACACCAAGGCCATGTGGCAAACTGCATTGGTCATACATGTTGGGCTGCATCTCCTGCATCCTGTCCACATGGGCAACCTTCACTCTCCTGTGCAAGGCAGTAGATTTATAGATTCCAAGGTCAGAAGGAGTTGTTGTGATGGGCTAGCCTGGCCTGCCAGATAATGCAGGCCAGAGAATTTCCCTCAAAAAATTCCTAGAGCAAATGTTTTGGGGGAAAGGTTCCATCTTAATTTAACAATTGCAAGAGATGGAGAATCCACCACGGCTCTTGGCAAATGGTTCCAATGGCTAATCACCCTCACTGTTAAAAATACATACCGTATTTCCTGTCTGAATTTCTCCAGCTGCCCCTTCCAGCTACTGCAGTGGAATGAACCATTCTCACTTAGACTGAAGAGCCCATTACCAAATATTTGTTCCCCTTCTAGTTACTTTGGGATCAAGTCACCTCTTCACTCTCTATTAAGCTAAATAGATCAAGCTCCTTAAGTCTCTCACTATAAAGTGGGTTTTCTAACCCTTGAATCATTTTTTGTGGCTCTTGTCTGACCCCTCTCCAGTTTATCAGTCCTCTTCGAATTACAGGACATTCCCACTATAAGTCGCCCCGTTCCACATTAAAGTCGTTGACGTTTGTAGGAACCGATGCGTTATAAGTCCACCCATTGCCCACTATAAGTCGTGTGAAACACTCCCCCCAATTTGCTTAAATGAAAGTCAGCCATGAGAAAAACATTCCCCGCTTTAAATTGTTTTGCTATAAGTCCAAGTTTTTTTGGAATGTATCTTGGACTTATAGCGAGGACAGCCTGTATAGGCACCAGAACTGGATGTTATTCCAGCTCTATTAATGCTACACATCACTTAAAGTATGAAAGGAAGGTGTTCAGCTATTATGGTGATGAGTGTGATAAAACCTGAATAGACTAGAAAGAGTGACAACAGTTGTAGCACAAATCATATGGTTTGTATTGTATTAAACCAAAAAATAATATGTCATTGTGGAATTACATTCTGGGGGGGGGAGGGGTGTTCAGATTCCACATTTACAAGGTCTTTTTATATCACTCTGGAAGTGCTAAAATATCTGAAAGATATATAGTGAAGACCTCTTTCACTGCAAGTATGATGCAAAAGCACCATAGTATATAAAAGAATCTGGTCCTGTGTCACATTAATACATGTGCACAAGGGGGCAGAGTTAAGGTTACCGTGCAGCCTTAATTTTTCCATTTCCAGACAGCTGAGAGCTAGTGGGGCAGCTTGAGCAGTCTCTGAACAGAACTTTTCTGATGGGATCTATATTCTTGCTGCTGGAACTAAATCAGCTTGAAAATCCATAGAGTAACTGTTCTTTTCTCTTCCCAGAGCATTCGCTCAAACCTTACTGGATTCTAATCATGGTATACTTCTGGCCATACATTCTCAACAAGACCCGCTCGAGAATAAAATGTGATTATAGAGGTGGGGCTCAGGCATTAATGGTGAAATATACACAGTGCGGGAAATTTCCAGTATTGCAATCATGGCGCCAGGGCACTGTGCAAGGGTGATAAGAGTGACAGAGGCCAGTGCTAAGGAGCCACAGACAGAGACAGAAGCTGGTGAAGCAGAACAAGAAAGGTCACAAAAAGCAGAAGGAAGTTGAGAAAGGAGCATATAAAGTATTTGTCTCCAGCACAGCATCTGTTTACCCCTCCTACTGTCTAGGTCTGCACACAGACTTGGAGGGACTGTAAGACTAAGCAGCATCCTGAACGAAAAGCAGTGTCCCTTGATTGCACACCTCAGAGAACAAACAGGAAACAATCAGCTCAGAAGTAACAGGCATGCTCTGGAATAAGAAGCTGCGCAGAGCTAGGAGCAAGAGGAAGACATTCAGGCTTTATGTAAGGGCAGGGGTGAAAGTAACTTAAAAAGTGCTTACAGATACTGTCGACAAACCTCTGTCGAAAAAGAGCGTCTAGATTGCATTATGCGGATCACAAAATCGATCTGCTTTTTGGAAAAAGAGCATCCAGACTGCCGGATGCTCTGTCAGAAAAAGAAGGCAGCCGGAAGTGCTTCTGGCAGGGCATGGGGGCAGCCTTTATTTCCAGGTGCTGCTGCATGCTGTTTACAGAGACGCGTGCTTAAAGGGATCCCCCTGGACAACCGTTGCTCTGCTCCTGCTTCTGGCTTCTCTACCTCCTAGAGGGAAAGCAAAGTTGCTGCAGTTCTTGCTCTGGTTGCCCTGCTTCCTTGGACACCACAGCAGTTTATTTGCAAGGTTTTTTTCTGCTTTTCACCTTTTATTTGGCCATGGAGCCTGAGCTGCCCCTGGGCAGGCGATGGCCCCACGCTGCCATACTGCAGCTTCTGCTGCATCTGAATGACTCTGTCATGAATCTCCTGCCCCATATGGACCAGGACCTCACTAAGGAGACCCTCCTCCAGGATGCTGGAGCTCTGCCCTTGCCCCCAAACTTTTTTGGGGACAGGCAGATTTGAAGGCACGAGACAAGTTCAGACTGGTGGGACCAGCTCGTCATGCAGCTCTGGGACAACGACCACTGGCTCCGCAACTTCTGGATGTGGAAGGCCACATTCCTGGAGCTGTGTGCCTGGCTTGCCCCTGCTCTGGAACACCAGGACACCCACCTACGGCCCGCCATCCCCCTGCAGAAGCAGGTCGCAATCGCCCTGTGGAAGCTGTTACCTACCAGCCCTGTGCTTTTGGGAGCCAGGGAGTGACATTCATGGAAAACCATTCCCCCGCCTTTCCCTAAGCCTTTGCTGGAATCAGACAAAGCAATGAAAAGGCCGGGGAAGACACACCTAAACTGCTTCAGACAAGGGTGATACAATTAAGGAAACACCCCAGCCTCATTTGCATTAAAGATGGAACAGAGGGACATCTCATTAGCATATAGAATGGAGAGCAGCTCTTCCAAGGCAGGAACCGCAGTGAACTATGGGATACCGAAAGCAGAGAAGCACTGCCTGATGGGAAATCGCTACTCCAGATGCTAATGAACCCAGGCCTGCTCACCCCCAAATTAGTCATTATCAGACCAATTCTAGTAACGATCCTATTGACATCTAAAATACTGAAACTGCCTAGTTGCATTGTGAGCTCGTTCAAGGAACATCGTCCATAACCAGGGATGATCAGTCTCTATTGTCTCTCCTCTTTCTCTTTGAACTATCCCTATAAAAACACCTATCCTTGCCCCAAGAAAAACTGTTCTGATACCTGGATTTAAACTGCATCAGTTCCATTGAGACTTCTTCATCTCCTGTCTGATCGTGCTGGGGGCTCTGTTCTGCTTGTCTCTTGCCCCTCTGGACCCCCGGCTACCATCATCATCTGGGAACCCCGAACAGTGCAAGCTCCGTGGAGTGGTGAGCTGTCTCTCTCTCTCTCTCTCTCTCTCTCTCTCCCTCCCATCAACCACCTCTCTAAGCATAGCCTCCTGACCCTGCCCTATGTAAACTGTTATATGGTTACCTAACATTTGTAATCAGTTTCAATTTAGATTTAATATTGTAACTGTTAGATTTAATATTGTAACTTTTTGATATCTATGCACTACTCAGAAATAAATAACTTTCATTGTTAAGCTGGTTGCTTCTCTCTCTTTCTTTCTCTTTTGCTCACTCTTCCTTAAGGGTGTTGTTTTGGCTTCCCATTAGCTCTGCAACAACGCTTCTTGTACCCAAGCTAAATATCCCTGTAGTGCCCAAAATCCTGTGGGTTTGCTCATCGTGTGGTTTGCCAGTGAATGATTGTGGGGTGAAAGTGGGGATAGGAAGTGCTGAACCTGGGGGCTTATGAGGATGGCAGCTTAAAGTGCTGTTTAATCCAGCCCACTGAGTCCAAAGGCACATGAGGGTGCAGTGTGGCATTGCTGTGAAACCCAGCCAGCTGAGTCCAGGGACATATGAGGGGTCAGCTTGTGGCGCTGATTACCCAGTCCTCTCAGACGTGCTCTGTTAGTGGGTGTGAGTGTCTGTGTGTGTTGCTAAGGTGGTAACCCCATCCTGAGGAACCTAGTTCCTGCAGGAGAGCTCCAGTGGGAGGGAGAATTGGCAGCAGGGAGAATTCAGCTCCATATGAGAGCACAAGTAAGCACAAACAGCACACTGATAGAATTGTTAACCTTCCCCCGTCCCATAAGAGTAACCCTGATAAATGAGCGTACCCCAGAGTATTGGGCAAATCTGGTAACAAAGCTGGCCATCCCCGACAGCTACCGCTCCGTGGGACACCAGTTTGGCATGGGGAGGTCTACTGTCGGGGCCGCCTTGATGGAGGTAAGTCACTGTCAGGGGACAGTCCCTGCTGAGTTGGGGGGTTGAGAAAGGGGGACTGCCAGGCAAAGGCAAGAGGGAGTGGGGGATGGAGTGGCACTTGGAGGCCGCTCCTCGGCCACCCCTGCACTGATATGGGGGAAGGGGGCGTTCTCCTCCCAAGCGCTTAGGTAACCTGTCTAACTCCCTGGTTTCTGTCTGTCTATTTGTCTTGTGCTGCAGGTGGTGAGGGCTATCAATGCGGAGCTGCTGAAGAGGCTTGTCCGTCTCAGGGACCTGGACAACATCCTTGCCGGGTTTATTGCCCTTGGATTCCCAAACTGTGGAGGAGCCCTTGATGAGACACACATTGCAATCTGTGCACCGCCCCATCAAGCAGCCCAGTTTATAAACCGGAAGGGCTACTATTCCATGGTGCTGCAGGTCCTGGTCAACCACCAGGGACACTTTATGGACATTTGTGTCAGGTGGTCGGGGTGGGCACATGATGCCCGCATATTCCAGAACTCCTACCTTTACCTCAGGTTGCAGGCAGGAACATTTTTCCCCCCCAGCAGCACCTTGCACTCGGGGATGTGCAGATGCCGGTGTGCATAGTGCCAATGGCCTACCTCCTGATGCCGTGGCTCATGAAGCCCTACACCGGCCACCTGGATGCAAGCAAGGAGCTTTTCAACACGCATCTTAGCCAGGCTTGCATCCAGGTGGAATGTGCCTTCAGCCGGCTGAAAGGGATGTTCCGTTGCCTCCTCACGCAGCTGGAGATGGGTGAATGCAACATCCTGGAGGTGGTGGCTACATGTTGCACCCTCCATAACCTGGTGGAGAGGAAAGGGGAGGCCTTCCTGCTGGGGTGGGGGACAGGTCCTGATGGTGAGGAGAGGCCATTTCAGCAGCCCCGTACGGCTGCCATCCGCCAGGCTCACCAGGCTGGTGTCCAAATCCGAGAGGCCCTGAGGGCGAGATTCTCAGAAGGAGCCCACTGACTCTCCCCAGGGCTTCCCCCATGTGGGGGTTGGCCTGGCTCACCCTACCTTTCCCTCCACAGCACTCACTCTCTTCCCATTAAGAACACATATAAGACCCACTTTTCTTTGTAAACAGAAATTTGCTTTATTAGAAACACTAGCAGTAAAGAAAATGTGTGAACTGTTTAAAAAAACTTTCTCTTTTAACTGTTCACCTGTTTATCCACAAAGGATAATCTGTCTGTCAAAACTAAAGATTTTGTAACATAACTGAAATGTCCTTTAACTGGGGTGATAGGGGACTGAAAACTTGGAGGGGGGAGGGGGCTCATGTAGGCCTCTGCTTCCCTGATCGCAGGGTCCTGCCACCTTCCTGTGTCCTGGCATCGCCACGGCCTTGGGATCGGGTGGAGCAAGACCTATTCCTGGGTGGGAGGGGGGAAGGGGGGCAGCTGTTGGGCATGTGAGGGCTTGGGAGCAGGCGGGGCTGGGGAGGAAGGGGAATTGGGGGGTCTGGGGGAGCTGGAGGAGCAGGGGGAGCAGGGGCCTTGTGTGCAGGAGGAATGGTGCCCGTGACAGAGGTAGGCAAGGCGAAGTTCTCCCGCATTGTGGCACAGATGTCAGTGCACTGCTGGACCAGCTTGTCCAGCATCCTGGTGCACCACTCAGCCTCTGCCTCCATCCTCTGCTGGAGGGTCCTGTTTAGGTCCTGCAGGGCCACTATGTGCTCCCTCATCAGGTCTGTGTAGACCCTCCAGTGCCTGCAGGTGCCATGGGTCCGGGATGGTGGTGGAACTGATGTGCATCTCAAACTTTCTAAAAAGATAACATAGACCCAAGGAACTGGGGAAGAAGAACATAAAAGAAGTGAATTACAGTGGGCAAAAATGCAAACAAACTTAATCTCTTCATAGGAATGGCCACTCTGGGTCTGACCAAAGGTCCATCTAGCCCAGTATCCACAATAGCCAATGCCAGATGCCCCTAGAAGGAATGAACTAGGGCTGTCAATTGACCTGCGTTAATGCCAGCGATTAACTCAGGACAGGATTAACGTGTTAATTTTTTAACGTGTTAATTGCAGGCGTTAAAGCAGCACTGCCCCTTTGAACTGCTGCTCTGGCACTTCAAAGGGGCAGCGCAAGTGGAGCCGGAGATTAGCTGGAGTCCCCAGCTGACCCCAGGCTCCTAATGCGCTGCCACTTTAAAGCACTAAAATGGCAAGCACTGCTGGCCACCACAGCACTTCCAAGGGGCAGTGCTGCATGGAGCCCAGGGTCAGCTGGGGACTCCAGCTGATCCTGGGCTCCATGCAGTGTTGCCCCATTGAAACGCTGCCACAGAGTTTCAAAAGGGAGATGCACGCAATTAATCGTGATTACATTTTTTAATTGCTTGACAGCCCTAGAATGAACATAACAGGTAACCATCATTTGATCAGTTCCCTGTTGCTCTTTCCCAGTTTCTGACAAACAGAGGCTAGGGACACTACTCTTGCTCATCTTGGCAAATAGCCATTGATGGTCCTAACCGCCATGAATTTTTTAAAGTTTTTTTTTTAACCCTTTTGTAGTCATGACCTTAACAACATTCTCTGGCAAAGAGATCCACAGGTTGACAGTGCATTGTGTGAAGAAATACTTACCTTTGGTTTGTTTTAAATCTGCTGCCTATTATTGTCATTTGGTGACCCCTGCCTTTTGTGTTATATGGAGTAAATAGCACTTCCTTATTATTTTTTCCACATTGATCATGACTTTATAGACCTCTATCCTATCCTCCCTTAGTCGTCTCTTTTCCAAGCTTTAAAGTCTTAGTCTTAATAATATCTCCTCATATGGCAGCTGTTCCATACCCCAATAATTTGTGTTGCCCTTTTCTGAACCTTTTCCATTTCCAATATATTTTTTTAGAGCTGGGATGACCAAAACCACACACAGTATTCAAGATCTGAATGCACCATGTATTTATATAGTAGGATTTTAATTATTCTCTATCCGTTTCCTAATGATTCCAGCATTCTGTTAGCTCTTTTTGACTGCTGTTGCACATGGAGTGAATGTTTCCAGAGAACTATCCACAATGATTCCAAAATCTCTTTCTTGAGAGATAACAGCTGATTTAGACCTCATCTTTTTGTATGTATAGTTAGGATTATGCTTTCCAGTGTGCATTACTTTGCATTTATCAACAGTGAATTTCATCTGCCATTTTGTTGCCCAGCAACCCAGTTTTATGAGATCCCTAAATAACTCTTTGCAGTCTTCAGTGTGCTTCAAATCATATGCAGCTACCATGGACTCTCTCTTGGATCAGACATTGACTCTTGGTGCCAAATGGGCTGAATTTTACTAAGTTCTGTTCCTATCAGCAAGAAGAGACATCTGGCAAGCTGCTAGCAGAGCTGGAGGAGAGCCAGAGGAATACAACATAAAGGGTGGAAGACAAACAGGTTGCTCAGGCTAATAGTATGTTTGCTGCATTTTGCGGGAGGTGATGGAACTGTTTTGGCCCTGGAAAGACCTGAACAATCCTGAGATATAGAAGTTCCACTCAGTATCAGAACAGTAATTGACACAAGGAATTTCAAGATCTAAAAAGAGCAATTGCTCTGCACATGACAAGGCCACTTTTGGATGGGAGAGGACTGACAGAATTGAGGTGAGGGGGAGGGCTTGGCTCCATGCTCCTAGAAGGAACAGGACCTCAGATGGAAGGGGTGGGCCTGGGCTGTAGCCAGCCCTTAGCACCTCCTGCAGCACGCTGCACCATGCTTCCCCCAACCCAGGCAGTCCTCAGAGCCTCCTGGAGTGCACTGTGCAGCCTGGGACGCCAGCCGGCATTACTGCTTCAGTGGTGGCGGGAGGGGGGGGGGATCCCGGGTCCTTTTGAATCATTGGGCCCCAAGCAACTGCCACCTTTGCCCTCTCTCCTCTCCCCTCTCCTCCCCCCCATCAGCGGGCCTGCTTTTAGATGCTCTTTCTCTATGCTCTAGCTACCGGGCAAATCTCTGAAATGTGGGAGAAGGAAATGTAAGAAAGTATAATTCCTTACTCAGAAGAAAGCAAAAGCCCCGCGTTCAGCCAAGTCCCCTGTCATGGGAGAAGTTTCTCGGCGGTCTGGGTTAACGAAAGCTGACTGAGGTCTAGATTTCACAGAGAAGTTGTTGTCTACACTGACATCATTGCAGAGGTCAGTAAACTGGAGTGCCAGGCATCTGCACTCCTCTGGACGCTACGGATGTGGGCTATGGCCTGCACCATTGGTCACAAGACTCGGGCAAGATGAGGGCAAGGATCCAGGCTTAGGCATGAAAAAACAGATACAGCGATATAAGAACATAAGAATGGCCATAGTGGGTCCATCTAGTCCAGTGTCCTGTCCGCTGACACTAGCCAATACCAGATGCCCAAGAGGGAGAGAACACAACAGGTAATCCTAATGTGATCCCTCCCCTGCTACTCTCCTCCAGAGAAACAGAGTCTAGGGACACCATTCCTACCATCTTAATAGCCACTGATGGACCTAACCTCCATGAATATATCTAACGCTTGAGCCCTTTTAAAGTCCTAGCCGTCACCACATCCTCTGGCAAGGAGTTCCACAGGTTGACTGTGCACTGAGTGAAGAAAAGCTTCCTTTTGTTTGTTTTAAACCTGCTGCCTATTGGTATCATGGAAAGCCAAGTAGAGAGAACTTATTCTATCTAGAGCAGGAGATCTGCATGAAGAGATAGAGCCCCTTGAAGGTCTCAGTAACTCTTGTGTTTAGCAATGTAGTAAAAACTAAAGGACACTGACATGAGAGAAATTTCTGCATCCAGAATGTTTGACTGGAGACAGGGCCATTTTCAAGAATAATATCCATGGGAGTAACTCTCCCCAGGCTCTCTTGGTCTGGGATCTCCAGAGAGCCAGGCCTGGTACATACGTGTATGAAAGACCTTCTCAGACCACACAAGGTGTTACAGGAAGTGGTGATGGTGAGGTTCTGTGGGCTGAGTCAATACTGGTTTGATGCTGCTGCTCTTTATTAAGAGTTGCTATGGTGATGGCACTTGGAAAGAGGGTAGGCCACTCATTAAACGGTGATGATGGAAACTCAATGGATGGTGTTCTTCTGTCAGGGTCACTAATGGGCTCAATGTGCCAGCAGGCCCTGAGTTTGAAGCAACTGACACACTGGATGCCATTGGGTGAAGCCATGAAATCTCTTAATTCAGTTCACCCGAATGTTCCACAGATTCTGTTGTCTAATTAACCAAATTGTTTTGCTGGTTAGCTGCCAGCAGGACTGGAGGGTGAGAGCTATTCACTGAGGAACAACTTTAGTCAACCAATTGAGCCACTTTTCCTCTTAGCACCAAGCTGAGATTTTTACAGACACATTTGTTGCTAATAAATTATCGAAATGTGGTATGCAAATGATATTCTGAAGATTGCAAGCTCTGTGGGGAAGGAGCCAACTTTCCCTTATGCATTTTTAAAACCCCTAGCCCAGTAGAGCCCCAGTTCCTGAATGGACCCACTGGGAACTACTGCACTATGAATAAATATTAATGTTTTAGCTTATATAGTTCTTTCATTCACTGGGATGACTGCTCTGGATGTTTGCAACTGATGCTGCATGATTGGCCACCTAAGGCTAATGTTTCTTCTCCTCAGCTAGCTCTGCATCCCAAACTCACAACGTTTTCAAAATAATCTGCGTGTGTAGTGCTGACAGGCAGAACTGAACCTGAGACCTCTGGAGCGTAATGCCTGAGCCTCTGCTGCTTTAGCTAAAAGCCAGCTGGCTCTCCGCTAATGCTGTAGAGCAAACTCATTCTCTCTCTTTGCAAAAGGTCTACATGGGACAGTGAACCACACCCAGCAGTTGTGTGGGTTACACATGCACACTTGTGCAATGAATACTTGTGCATATAACTTTACACTACATATCTGGACAAGCATCCGTGACTCTTTCTCTTTCCATGAACATTTCTGTGGCCAAAGGGGCCCCGCCTGTACATGTGCCCACAAGGAAAACACAAGGAACTCCTGGATAAATACTGTCCAAGCACGCGTTTGCCTTGCTTTCAGATGCAGTTGGCTCATGAAGCTTTTTGCACAGGTCTGCTGGGGACATAACTGCAGACAGCAAAGCAGAGGTCACAGCTATTTTACAACAGTGGGATAAAGATCAGACGTTAGCCAGGGCAAAGCAGAGTCAGCAAATGCCAACCTGCTTCTCCTGAGAGATTGCCCTGGATAATTGTTGTTTAAAATGGCCTCCCCTTCTGTTTCACCATTCTGGGCTACTTATTCCATGCCTCACCACTGTGGATTAGGGACGTAAAATCCAGTTTAATTGGTTAACTGGTTAAACGTTATGTTTAACTGGTTAGCTGATTAAATGGGGGATGAACAGAGGGAATCCAGCCCAGTAGAATGCCACCCCCCACCACAGAAAAGGGCTGTTTCAGCTGGCCTGTTGCAGCAGCCCCCACCCGCAGTGGGGAGCCGACTTGGGCTTGCCATGGGCAGGGAGCTGCTCCTGCCCCTACTGGTTAACCAGTTAACTATTCACATGGAACTATTCCTTCAATGGAACCTTTCACATTTCTCATTGCTAAATATGAGGCCTTATTTTCATTATATTAAGGCCACCTGGGTGTGTAACAGGGCCTTAAAGTGGATGTAAAATCCATTCATACCCATTCCAAGACCCTTTACCCTGCAAGAACAGTGCAAAAGGGCCATCATATATGTGACAGGTTGTCTGCCCCTCATTGGCCCTTTCAGGGTAAAACCCAGCCCTGGGAGAGAACTAGGGTTGCCAAGTGTCCGGTTTTTGCTCGGACAGTCCGGTTTTAGCCGCCTCTGTCTGGTAAAAAACCAGAAAATGTAAAATTTCCAGTATTTTCTGTTTCTCATGGATGGAAGGCTGGTAGAGACATTCTTCCCCTGTCGCATCTGGCGGGGGCTATGGGAGTAGGAGAGCGTGGGGCACTTAAAGGTGCAGTGACCTTTTTTTTTCCTCAACCAATTTTTTCCGCCATGTTCAGTATTTTTTTTAAAGTATCTGGCAACCCTAGAGAGAGCTGGGGCTGTGGAGCCTGCAGCTGAGGCAGATATTAGCCAATTAGGGCCTTGCCAGGGCTGTATGAATAATGGCTCCTGGAGGGAAGGAGAACACACACACTCTTGCTCTAGCTAGAGAGCAGAAGGGACCTGGCTCTCAGGGAAGCTGGAGGCTTCCTGAGACAGAGCAGGGCTGAGGAAAGGCAGGCAGAGCTGGGGAGCCCTGGCCTGACCTCACTCCCAGGCTGGAGGGCCTGAGGCAAGGCCTGAGCGTACTAGGACTACAGGGACACAGCCATTAATAGGAAAAGACAGTATGTCCACACCCCCTTGTCAAAGAGCAGTGGCCATTTCAGACAGCAGTTTGCCCCTGAGGCAGGGGCTAGATGACTTGCAGTGGGTCACTGTGGCAAGATGGGTCCAGGGGAATTGGGGATTCTCTGAAAGTGGGAGGATCCCAGAGAGTGGGGGCACTGCAGCTGGGCAGCACCATGCAGGGAGGATGCCATGGTCTGGGGGCACATGGGTCCTAACACAGAGGTGGAGGAAAAAGAGGTAACAGCAGACGAGACACCTGCAGAAAGGGGGCGCTCCAGGGTTAAAAAGCTAATTCCCAGAGTGTCCAGCAGGAGATGCCCATGGGGGCGAGTGCATGCCCCCATGACAACATACATGAGACTCTGCCCCCCAAACCTTCAGCAGCTCAAAAAAAAGCAAAGGGCCCACCCAGAAGTCCATAGCTGTGAATGGGACTGCTGCAGTGGGAAAGGAGAATGTGTCAACAAAGTTCTGGGGCGCTTCCTACTGGCCTGCGGCCAACTCAGCGTTAGTTTTGAACAGCTTCCCATCAGAACAGCCTGAACTATTCAGCTCAAATGTGTCTCAAAATAAATAGCCCCAGGGCTTGTGCTTTGAGCTGCCTACATTTTTACAAACTCCATCTGACCTGCATCCAATTGCCATCCGTGTACAAGCTTGGAGGTTAAAAGTAGGCAGCTTTATAATACACACTAACACTGGCCAGCTCAGCCACTGTCCTAATTAGTTAGCACCTGGTGGTTCCTCTCCGATGCATCATGTTTCCAAAGCCTGGATGTGGCTTTTCCCAGAGCTGAACTAATTGCTCCACGCTGTATTCAGTGCAAGGACTGAGGTCCTTTCACCTATCAATGTGGTGAGATGAATGGCCCACAACTTTACATTTGTCTTCATTGTTTCCTGGCCAGGCTGCTCCTGCAGTGTTTGAGCAGTACTAACAGCTGATCTGTTTTTCATTTCAACAAGAATTTTAAACTTTCCGGAGATTAAAACTGTTATGAAAGAGAGAGAGAGAGAGAAGCTAATCAAAACCACTTCTCTAGCTTCAGGATGTGATTCAAAGTGAAACCCAACTTTTAATACAATGTACCTCTTTTCTGTATGGCATCTTTCATAAACAGTGCATCTGCACGCATCTGACAAAGTGGGCTCCAGCCCACAAAAGCTTCTGCCCCAATACATGTGTTAGTCTTTAAGGTGCTACAGGACTGCTCGTTGTTTTTGCAGATACAGAGTAACATGGCTAGCTCTCTGAGACTCAAACAATGGAACCCAAAGTGCTTTTGAGCAAGTGAATAACACATCAGCTCAGAAAACCAAACCGTGTGAGGTACAGAAAGGTGTGTTCACTGCAGAGCACAGACTAAAGGCAATTGTCCTTGATGCGCACATCTGCTCTACCCATTGGTTCAGCCACATGGGAATGTGCTACATTACAGTAGCTACAACTGTTGTGTGGGTTGCAATCTCACCCAGCAAACGTGCAGTAAGATGTTCAATAGATGATGCTGTGGATAACGACCGATGAAAGTTTGAACAGGTTATGAGAATGGAAAGGAGGGAGTATTATGATGTGTTGGTTTCTAGCTCATCTGAAGAAGTCAGTTTTGCCAACAAAAGCTCATGATACTATATATATTTTTGTTAGTCTCTAACAAAAAGTGTTACAGGACTACTTGGTGTATTAGTAATTATGGGTAATCCACTAAATTTGGGTGCCTCCATTTTTGAATGCCCAATTTTGCCTTGATTTACAGAGGTCTTTGCCCCGGAGTTGTTCGTGTTCCTGAGCATTTGTGCAAACAGATCCTCAGCATTCCCAAAATGGCTGAATATATTTAAAAATGTGAATCTTAATTAATAATACTGGGTCAGCACTTAAATTCTGATTCCCATTACTCTGCGTTTGAGTGCAAATTATTGAGTTATGCACTTATTTGTCATTGACAGTAATTGATAGTTGATGGTATGCAGCACAGACAAGAGGTACATGAGCTATTCTGAACACCATAATCTCGATCTGGATAAGTGAATGGAAGGTTCAACTGACTTTTGATTGAACAAATGTATGCTTTCATTATTTATCCGTATGCACTCTTTTACAAGCTTCAGTTAATCAGTGAAAATGCAAAATGGTTCAGTGAATTCAATCATTCTGAAACATTTCTGCCTATTTGCTGTCAATTTGCTCTGCAATAAAGTCTTGTACCCCATCAGAGCTTGGAAACAGCCTGTCCTTTCCTATAAACTGGGCCTGCACCCTTCGGAAGCAACCACCTTTTCCTCCAAAATCTGAGCTTTCATTTTTTTCAAAGTGTCAGGGTATGACTACACTGCAGGGTTTTTCCGGAAAAACTACCCTTACGTCCACACTGCTATTGCGTTCTTTTGACAGAAAGTCGAAAGAACAGAGGGGGGGTTTCCAACAGCAGAAAACCTCTTTCTCTGAGGAAGAAGCCTTTTTCTGAAAGAGCTCTTTTGGAAAAAGGCATATGTGGATGCGGAAGGGTTTTTTTTTTTTTTCAGAAGAAGAGGCCTCCAGGAAATAACACAGGTGAAATAACACAGGTGCCCTGGTGGCCACTCCGTCCAAAGTAATCAGAACTCTATAGTTCCTGTCTCCTGCCAGCTCTTAAAGCTGCAAGCACTCTGGACAAGTCTTGTGGCAGGAAGCCAGCCCTGGGAGCAGCACCTCACCGTACAGCTCTCCCTGCCACACCGAATTGGACCCATGGCCCAGCCACAAGCCCCCTAAAACTCCTCTGGCCCTCACAGGGAGCAACACCAGGGCAGCAAACAGCTGGCGCCCTCCTAGTCCAGAGTGGAGATCCTGTCCTCCTTGAGCTGTGAGGGGAAGAGGACACCCTGCAGGATCTCCACTCCCGGTGCAGAAATGCTGATATCTATGGCCAAGGCCCTGGTGGAGAGGGGACACCCACCCCAAACCTTAGAATAAGTCTGGTGTAAGGTGAAGGAGCTCCACCATGGCTACACCAGGGCCAGGGGAGCGCCCATTCCTGCCCCTACTACTAGGAGCTCCACCAGATCCTGGGGGGTGGGGAAGTCCTTTCCCCATCCAGGGTGGTGGACTCAGGGCTCGAGACGCCCATCATTGCCCACCCAGGCTCTCTGCGGAGGAGGAGGATGACAAGGGACGGGGGGGGGCAAGAGGAGAAGGACATGGCCAGTACGGTTACCCTTACCCTCGAGCCAGTACCCCAGCACCTAGACATGTCACAGGCATCCTCTGACAGCAGGAAGGGATCATCAGGTGAGTGCTCTCAGTTTTACACACACATGGAGCAGGGGAAGGGGGGCGCAGAGAGGGTGGGGTGCGATCATCGCTCGGCCTGGACATCGTGTTGCAGTCGGTGCAAGTGGAAACATGTGCAGTGCCAGTCTGCGCCACGCGGCATCAGGAGGCAGCCCCGGAGCAGCCCTGGGCTTAGAGAAGGCCACACAGGCTCAGGGGAGGCCATACATATGTCTGACCCCTGGGGGGGATGCCCTCCCACCACTGGTCCCTGCTGGAAGCAGGCTGGGCACAAGGGCGCAGATATGTCCCCATACTGACCGAGGAGTGTCGCACACAGCACACGGGCATACCTGCCCACGCGAGGTAGCACCCACTCCTGCAGACAGTACTGCCAGGCACAGGTGCATGTGCGGGCCCCATAGAGGCCAGGCTGCTCCAGGCCCCTCTCCCACCCATGGGATCCCACTGTGGCCGGACACTTCCCTTGCCTGTTTGTCCGTGGGGAGCAGGGGAGGTAAGGTGCAGGTCACACATGGCCTTGCTCCCGGGACATCACTGTCCTCTGGCCAGAGGACTGTTGGTTGCTGCTCACACAGGAGAGCACGGCCTCAGGGACAGTGTCTGCATGGATGACTGACCGCCTCTCCCTCTTGTCCTCCACAGCCAGACCAGCTGCCACTGAGGGGCGATCCACGCCAGCTGAGGCAGCCGCCCAACCCCGGGGGAGCCGCAAGTGCACGAGGGTGCACGAGGACTTGCTTAGGCAGCATGTGGGCATCCTGAACGACATGAAGCAGACTCTGGCGCAGAAGGTCCAGGAGGACGCTGAGTGGCAGAGATGCATGTGGGACCAGCTTGTGCGGCAGGGTGACAACATGTGTCAAATGATGGCACACTCGGCTGCTGTCCCAGCTCCTGCCTCCCACCCTCCTGCCCCTCCTGCTCTCTCCCCAAGCGATGCCCATTCCCCCTGCCCCTGCTATGCCCATGCTCCCTCTCCCTTCTATGCCCCCTTCCCCCTGCAATACCTGACCCTGCTCGCCCCTCTCCTGTCTACCCCTGTTTTCCCAGGCCCCACCCAACCCCAAGTTCACTGAGGTCCTGGACCCGACGTGGCACTTCTAGCTGCCCCACATACCACTCCCAGCCCTGAGCCCCCTCCTCCTTCCCCCTTCCAGGTTCTCAGCCCCCCCTTCTCCCCAGTTTATTTTATTTAAAAAAAAATTGTTCAAAGCAAAACAGGTGTGTTTATTGAGTGCTCAGGGAAGGGGGGAAGTGGAGGGTTGTGATGGGAAAGGGAAAGTGGAGCAAGGCTCAGGCCCCTAGAGGGGAGGCCCTGAGGAGAGTTACTGGGGTCCTTGAGAGAAACTTTCCCTCAGGGCCTCCTGGATGCTCAACCCCTACTGATGGGCCTGGCAGATGGCCACTGACCACGGCTGCTCAAAGGCCCTCCCTTCGCGGTTGACCTCTGTCCCCACCCTTTTAGGAAGGCCTCCCCCTTTCTCTCCACAATGTTGTGGCGGACACAACACACCAACACCACCTTGGGAATGTTGTGCTCCCCCATGTCCAGGTGGGTCACCCAAAGGCGCACTCAGGCACCCAAAGGCGCACTCCACCTGGATATGGGCCCAGCTGAGGTGGGCATTGAATTGGTCTCTGCTGGGGTCCAGGTGGCTTCATAAGCCACGGCTTGAGGGGTAGGCTGCATCCTCCACAATTCAAAGTGGCATCTGCATGTCCCCAACCCCAAAGTCACACCGGGGGAAGAATGTGCCAGTGTCCAGCTCCCATAGATGCCCAGTGGCTAATTTAAATGCCAAGCATAGGAGGCAGGAGAAACACCCTGCATTGTTTGTTGAGAGCAACAGCTCATTTTGGGGCCACAGGTGTGGGCCATTTGGGTGGTATCAGTTTCTATGGAATCCATGGAATCTATGGAATCCATGGTCCAGGGGAGGAAGTAGCCCCCGATGCAATGTGTGCACAGTGGGTTGCTGCCATCTCCCTGGGGCTGGGGCTCAGGAAGGAATGGGGAACAGAGAGAATCTGACCCAGCCTGTCCCGCATCTAGACTCTCGCCTGCTGGGTTGCCTTGGCTCTAGCAAGGGGATGCCAGCAGTTCCAAGCCTGGCCAGGCAGACAAGTTGCTATCAGTGTCAGGCACCAAACCTTAGAGGTGCTGCAACCAGTGGCCCCTGTAAGCTGAGCACTTGGGCAGCCACCTGGGAGAGAGTCAGATGCGGCCCCCTGGTTAGCAGAGCACCCACAGTGCTCACAGCTGGCAGCATGTCTTTCTATTGGTGGTGCACATCCACACATGATGGGTGCATAAAACAAAATGTATTCCACACATGGATGAAAAAATGAGAGGGAACATTGGATGCAATACCACATGCCAAGTAGCAAAGCCGCGCACTCAGATTTGGCTGGGCTGCCATCAGGACAGAGGGGCAGCCAGGCCAAACTTGAGCTAGGAGCCCTGTGCAGCTCAGAAAGCACATTTTCAGATTTTGAATAGCTGCACAAGTCACAGTGAATCATGTGGGTGGAGGTTATGTTGTGGGTGGGGCTTGTAAGAGTGTCTCTATCCTTGTTCATTCCCAATCTAGTCCCTCTACACCAGAGGTATCCACCCTTTGTAAGCATGAGATCACTTTTTGAATTTAAGTGCAATCCAGGATCTATCTCAACCCAAATACCCTTGCCCTGCCTCCCTTGTGCCCCTTCTCTGAGGTCACACCCCTGCCCACTCCATTATCCCTCCCTCCCCCACTCTTCCTCCCTTTCATCAGGCTGGGGCAGCAGGTTGGGGTGCAGGCTCTGGTCTTGGATTAAGGGATTTGGAGTGAGAGGGGCTTTGAGCTGAACTTGGGGCAGGCAGTCGGGGTGCCAGAAGGGGTTCTAGGTGTAGGCTCTGGGAGGATGTTTGGATGCAGCGGTGCTCGGGGCTAGGGCAGGTGCTTGGGGTACAGGAGGGGAGTACATGACTGGGGTAGGGTTTCAGGACATGGGCTACGACTGGGCCCTGCTTACCTTAGGTGGCTCCTGGGTGGTGGTGCAGTGGGGCTAAGGCAGGCTCACCCCTGCCCTGGCCCTGCACCACTCCCAGAAGCAGCCAGCAAACTCCATCCCAAGTCCTGTTGTGCCCCCACCCCTGGCCCTGCTCTGCGGAGATAGGATACAGGGTAAGAGAGGGGGCACTTTGACATCAGTGCTCCTCTTCTCCCTCCCCTGCCCTGCACAGAAAGCAGGAGGCTCCTGGAAGTGAGAGGAGGCAGCTCTAAGGCAAAGGGCAGGAGGTGTGCAGCAGTAGGGGGGAAGGGCAGCTGAAGTGCTGGCATTTGAAAGTCTCTTGGCCAAACCAGTCAGGATCACCTGTCAGAGTCTCCAAGAGCTACCGGTAGCTCCCAATCTACTGGTTGGTGACCCCTGACCTACATAGTAACAGATTTTCCTGAAACACCAGCACACAGCTTCACATTGGCCCCTGCTTTGTGATGTGCCTTAAGGTTTGTGGGTGAATATCATGCAATAGCAACACTGCAGCATCAAAGAGTCCAGATGTGCCTGAAGTATTTTAGTTCCCCAATGGCAAAAGAAGGAAGCTGAAGAGAGACAGAAGGGAAACAATGCCTCCAGGAAGGCAAAGATTCTGAACCAAGGTTCTGAGGGCTGGATAAAGTAGCCAGGCTGTTGGGAAATTTTGCCATATGTTTGTTTTGCTGACTGTGGCTTGCATTGGATTTCTGCTGATACAGATTTGCTCCTGCAGAGAAATCCTTGCTGACAAATGGGTTATTTTGAGTGGTAGGGAGGGAAGCTTTTCTCATCCTTCAAAAACTTTTGAGATTGTAAAAACTTTTCCAGACCCAAAATGAGATGAAAAATCAAAATCTCCAAATTCTTCATGAACAAAAATAAATAAATAAATTGATTCGGGTCACTCAAAAGTTTTTTTTTATTTTGATAAGATCAACCATTTCAATGTTTTACCCAAAATGTTAGCTGACATTTATAAATCAAAAGGTCACACTGAGTTAGACATTGTCATAACATTTTATTTCAATCCCGTGTCAACTTTTTTTCCAACTGTTTTTTCAGACTGAGGAACCCATCAAAATGGATTCTTTCCTGAGAAAAAAAATTCAGCTTCAACAAATCAGCATTTTCCAAATTAAACTCTTCCCCAACCCCCACCCCCAAAAACAACAACAACAAAACCCATTCATGGAAGAATTCCCGACAAGCTCTAATTAATTCCACTGAGTTAGTTCTATCAATCCTAGATTCTACCCGAAACTGCCTTTTTTTGTGCTGTGGGGGGATGAACACCAGCCAAAGTGAATGCATTCATCAGAAATGCTAAGTTCTTAGCTTGGTTTTTATTTGCTTGTTTTATCCGAATACCCAATTCTCAGTGTATTCCCCGCAGCTGCAGTGTAACAGCAGAAGGATTATCTATCAGCCTCCCTTTGATACAGGGGGCACCTCCTTAATTTGACATACACAGATTGGCACAGCCGAGCAAGTATTTCCCCTTGTGGAAGGATCATCGATCATTTGATTTCTCCAAAGAAACCTGCATTGTGTCTGAGCCGTGTCACGCTGCCTCTGTCTGACATTTAAAGGCCAGGTGCTACCATCATATTGAGTTAGAACAGCAGGGTGCATCACCCTCGGCAATGTGGAAAGACGTGTCTGATGTGAGCTTTCAAAGGAGTTTCTTGACAATCATTCCACTCAGTGAGTGAGATATCGTCAGGAGCCTCCAAGTTTCTGCATAGTGGTCAATGGACCCAATTGCCAGCTAAGGGGAGGCATTTGAATTTGGGAGGTGATCTCAGGAAAACTGACCCACTGTTATTGACCCCAGTTGAGCTAGTCACATAGAACCACAGAACCACGGGGCTAGAAGGGAACATGAGGGCCAGGCAGTATCACCCACTGCCAAGGTGCAAGATCTGTAGCGACTGCAATGCTTACAAGCGGCTCTGTAACAGGGCCGGAATCCAGCACCTTGCAAGATAGACCCACCAACGACAAGGGTCCCTATCCTGGTTGCTTCACAGGTGGGCCTGATTGGTACCCAGTGGAAACAAGTCTCTGCCCTTTGGCAGTCTTCCTATGGCTGTGTGAAATGAGAAGCCGTCTTGCTGCAGCTCCTACAGCTCTATGCTGCAAGGTGCTGAATGCTCTGGTCCAGCATCTAAGGGCTCATTTAACTTGCAGCATATAAGCAATCCTTGGTTTGCTGGGCTGAATTGGGGCCAGAGTGTGCTGCACCTAATGGTTGAGTAAACACACACACACACGTGCACGCCACTGGCGCTGGTGTCAGATTCCTCCATCTTGGCCAGGGAATGAATGGTTTTGGGGGGGCCACACTCTCTGATCCCAAGTGGGATCCCTACAGGACAGTACTGAGCCCCACTGGAGCAAGGCAGGGAGCGTGACTGCAGCTGCCTGCTCCGTTCCTGTCCCAGGAATACACCATAAGCAGGCACTGGGGCTGTTTACCCCATCAGCAAGGCCGCAGCTATTTTCCGTAAGGCATCATTAGGAAAGCCTCCACGTGTTTGGAATGTGCTCCTTTTCTGGTTTACCCAGTCACAAGCACAATCTATTCTTCTGGCTGCATGTAATGCAAACCTGTCGGTTCCTCCAGCTGCAATTCATCTAATGCAATTATCACACCGCCTCCAGTGACTGGAATCACCTTTAATGATGCTGACGATGTTTCTCTGAGTCTCCACATGTCCTTGGTCTGTTGGGTGGGAATTAAAGCAACATTCTCACCAGGCTGTGATTCCTGATTAGCTTCATCCCTTCTAACCTCAGCTGTTCTCACTGTCCCATTATTTCCCTCTCTTTCCTCCTCCATCTCCTGGCAGGAACACATTCTCAGTTGGTTGGGCCCAAGGGTATTTTTTCTGGGATGAAAAATGGCCTGTGTCATTGCTAAGCAGACACCACACTCTTATTGTGGAAGAAATGCGGGAGCTTTTCCGTTGCTGAGGGAACTTTCAGCATTATTCACTAACGCCCTCTCCTCACCTACATACAGAGAAAAGAAGGGGCATATCAGGATAAATCCACAACCAACCCAAGCCTCCACCCTAAGCCAGAACCGTGCCCAGGGCCCAAAGCTTTCTGCAGTTATGGACATGTTCAATACACTTTTATGTAGCATTCTTTATTTCCCATGAATCTCTGTACCCACAAGTTCTGGTTGGGACGCGGCAGTAATACCACAAAAATAAACATCTTTTTGTATCCTCCAGGTGGCTCTGAGAACCGGCAGAGGGCACAGGGGGCACGCTCCAGACCACGCTGAGGGCTGGCTGCTCCCTGCACCACCCCTTCTGCCAGGAACACAGAGCCACCCTCCCCACCACCTTATCCAGGGTCCCAGCAATTCTATCCGCCAGGTATTTGCACAGCCAATGCTGTGTGAAGTACCAGAAACCTCAGAAAGAAGACAGTACTTGGGGATGTTCCAGCTCAGTGATATGCTGCCCACGTTATAACAAGGGGCTCCCACCAAAAATTCCGCACTTCCCAATGATTTGGCCCAAGATCTAGAGGTGCAACAGCTGACAGGGAGATGGGGCAGAAGGATGGGGGAAGGGAAACCTATTTGTCTTCCCATTGCAAACAAAACCATGCTTGTAACCATGAAGTCAAAACCACCCGGCAAAGTGCTGTGTGCAGTGGTTTATACTTTGTTTTGGAAAGCCCATACCGGGTGTGTTGCTAGGGCAGCAGCTCGGCCAGGCTACGTGGGTCATGTTAGAGGCAGGGTGGATGATGACTTTGCGAGGGGGTGGGGGTGGGGAAGGGATGTATCTTGGGTCCTTTTCTGAAAGCAGTTTAGAGTTGGTGCAATCTGGTCCATTCCAAAGGCAAAGGGGTGTCAGGACATTGCAGGAGCATCGGCCCTGGCAGAGTTGGTTTAGCCCAGGGGGTGGCAATCTATGGTGCTGTTACCTACCAGCCCTGTGCTCTTGGGAGCCAGGGAGTGACATTCATGGAAAACCATCCCCCCCTTCCCCTAAGCCTTTGCTAGAATCAGACAAAGCAATGAACAGGCCAGGGAACACACACCTCAACTAATTAAGGAAACACCCCAGCCTCATCTGCATTGAAGATAGAACTCATTAGCATACAGAATGGAGAGCAGCTCTTCCAAGGCAGGAACCGCAGTGAACTATGGGACACCGAAAGCAGAGAAGCACTGCCTGATGGGAAATCGCTACTCCAGATGCTAATGAACCCAGGCCTGCTCACCCTCAGATTAGTCATTATCAGACCAATTCTAGTAACGATCCTATTGACGTCTAAAATACTGAAACTGCCTAGTTGCATTGTGAGCTCGTTCAAGGAACATCGCCCATAACCAGGGGTGATCAGTCTCTATTGTCTCGCCTCTTTCTCTTTGAACTATTGTCCTATCCCTATAAAAACTCCTATCCTTGCCCCAAGAAAAACTGTTCTGATACCTGGATTTAAACTGCATCAGTTCCATTGAGACTTCTTCATCTCCTGTCTGATCGTGCTGGGGGCTCTGCTCTGCTTGTCTCCTGCCCTCTGGACCCCCAGCTACCATCATCACCTGGGAACCCCGATCAGTGCAAGCTCCATGGCAGTGGTCTCCAACCTTTTTAACCACAAGATCACTTTTTCAACTTAAGTGCAATGTAAGATCTACCTCAAACCCAAATACCTCTGCCCCACTTCCTTCCGGCCCTTTCTCTGAGGCCCTGTTTCACCCCTTCCCCAAGGCCTCACCCTGCTCACTGCACCCCGCTTCCTCTCCCATCGTCATTCACTTTCACCAGGCTGGGGTAGGAGGTTGGGGTGCAGGCTCTGGTCTTGGGCCAAGGGGTTTGGAGGGTGAGAGGGGCTCCAGGCTTAGCCCAGGGTGGGGGATTGGGGTTCAAGAGGGGTTTCAGGGTGCAAGCTCTGGGAAGGCGTTTGGGTCCAGGGGGACTCACATTTGGGGCTGGAGATTGGGTGCAGGAGGGGGTTCAGGGCTGGGACAGGGGTTCAGGAAACAGGTTCTGGCTGGGCACCGTTTAACTGAGACGGCTTCTGGGTGGTGGAGCAGTGGGGTTAAAGCAGCTTACTCCTGCCCTGGCCCTGCACCACTCTTGAAAGCAGCTGGCATGTACAGCGATGGCTCCATGGTGCCATGTGCTGCCCCTCATCTACAGGCCCTGAACCCACAGCTTCTACTGGCCATAGTTCCCTGTTACTGATCAATGGGAGCTGCAGGAGAGGTATCTGCAGGCAAGGACAGCATGTGGAGACCTCCTGGTCTGCCTTTCTCAGGGGCTGCAGGGACATGCCAGCCATGTCCAGGAGCAGCAATTATCATAGGTCAAGCATTTTAGAACTCACTACTCAAAGAAATAAATATAAGTGTAAGAGAAATGAAAATTCTGAAATGCACAGATCAGTCAAAAACCAAAACTAACCCACTTTGCAAGCAGTAAAAGAAACAACAACAACCCCCCGCATGTGTGTTGGGTCGGAAGAGGAGAGTGAAGGACAGTGTGCATGTGTGAGAATGACAGAGAGACACACAGTGTGTGAGAGGGACAGAGATTTGCTTTGCCAAGCTCTCTCCCCATCCCGCTCTCTCTGTGTGGAGATGGCGTACAGGAGTGGGGGAAGGAGGGACACCCTGACATCAGCACTTGCCTCTCCTCTCTCCCACACCCTGCCCAGCAAGCAGGAGGCTCCTGGGGGACAGCTTCAAGGCAAAAGGCAGGAGCAGCACGACAGTGGGTGTAGGGGCAACTGAAGTGCCAGTGCTTGATAGATTCCTGGCCAAACCAGTCAGGATCACCTGTCAGAGGTTCCAAGATCTACCAGTAGATCCCGATCTACTGGTTGGTGACCACTGCTCCATGGAGTGGTGAGATCTCTCTCTCTCTCTCCCATCAACTACCTCTCTAAGCATAGCCTCCTGACCCTGCCCTATGTAAACTGTTAGGGTATGTCTACACTAGTCCCCTAGTTCGAACTAGGGAGGCTAATGTAGGCATTCAAGTTGCAAATGAAGCCCGGGATTTAAATATCCCGGGCTTCATTTCCTCTTCAGCGCCGCCATTTTTAAATCCCCTTAGTCCGAACTCTGTGCCACCGCGGCTACCGTGGCACAGAGTATGAATTAATTAGGATCTCTAATTGAACTACCTTGTTCCACGAGGAATGCGGTAGCTCAAATTAGAGATCCTAATTCGAACTACCTACTCCGTGCGCGTGTAACGCGGGCATGGAGTTCGGACTAAGGGGATTTAAAAGCGGCGCCAGCTATCTAAATGAAGCCGGGATATTTAAATCCCGGGCTTCATTTGCAACCGAATGCCTACATTAGCCTCCCTAGTTCGAACCACTAGTGTAGACATACCCTTATATAGTTAGCTAGCCTTAACATTTGTAATCAGTTCCAATTTAGATTTAATATTGTAACTGTTAGATTTAATATTGTAACTGTTTTGTGTGTTTGGCTCCCTATATATATAATAAATAACTTTCATTGTTAAGCTGGTTGCTTCTCTCTCTTTCCTTCTCTTTCACTCACTCTTCCTCAAGGGGTGTTGTTTTGGCTTCTCCATTCGCCATGCAACAACGCTTCTTGTACCCAAGCTAAAGATCTCTGTAGTGCCCAAAGTCCTGTGGGGTTTGCTCATCGTGTGGTTTACCAGTGAATGATTGTGGTGTGAAAGTGGGGATAGGGAAGTGCCGAACCTGGGGGCATATGAGGATGGCAGCTTAAAGTGCTGTTTAATCCAGCCCATTGAGTCCAAAGGCTCATGAGGGTGTAGTGTGGCATTGCTGTTAAACACAGCCAGCTGAGTCCAGGGACATATGAGGGGGTCAGCTTGTGAGTGCTGATTACTCAGTCCTCTCAGACGTGCTCTGTTAGTGGGTGTGAGTGTCTGTGTGTGTTGCTAAGGTGGGAAGAACCCCATCCTGAGGAACCTAGTTCCTGCAGGAGAGCTCCAGTGGGAGGGAATTGGCAGCAGGGAGAATTCAGCTCCATATGAGAGCACAAGTAAGCACAAACAGCACACTGATAGAATTGTTAACCTCCCCCCCAGTCCCATAGGAGTAACCCTAATCAATGAGCATACCCCAGAGTATTGGGCAAATCTGGTAACAGAGTGTGAGCTACATATGGCTCATGACAGAACCAAACAAGGCTCTTTTGGCAGCTGCAGGGAGTTCCCGCCAGGGCACGCACCAATGCGGGTGCTCACAAAGAATTGTAATCCCACCCACCTCCTCACACAGCAGCTGCCGGGGTTGATGCAGCGGGGCAGGGACTGCGGTGCAGCCACAGGAGCACCCAGCTTCGCTCAGCTGCCCACCATGCGGCCCCACCCCCGGGAGTGGCCAGGCAGCCACCATGCAGCCCTGGCCCCAGCATTAGCCCTTCCTCCGAACACTCAAGAGCTGGGCCATGAGCCCCTACCCCCAGGACATGCTGGGGGGACTGCAAACTGTGGCCAGGCATCCCCCACCCATCCCATGACATGCCAGGGGGCTGCAAATTGCACTCTGCCCCCCCGACCCCCACCCAGGACAACCTGGGGGGGCTGTGAATCACGGCCCAGCAGCCTCTCCACCTCCAAGAGATGCTGGGGGTGCAGCAGCCCCCCCCCCAACTGCAGGAGACACAGGAGGGGTTGACTGGGAACCACAGCCCAGCATCCCCCCGCTCCAGGGCACACCAGGGAAGGGCCAAAACTCACTGCCCCCCAGAGGAGATACTGGAGGGGCCAGAAACCACCATCTGCCTTCCTCCCCCAGAGAAGATGCTTTGCCTATACTCTGAACCACCCCCATACCAGTACACTCAAGAAATGCCTTACTGACAACCAACCAAGCAGATAAAGCTGTGGCATTAAGGTGACATTTGAAAAACTATTATCCAGAGCATTCAAAATGTGCATTACCGATAATTTTTTCCTACCCACTGTCTGTCTAACTGGAGTGTAAGCTGTTTGCGGGCAGGAAGCCGCTCTCACTACACTCATGAACAGCACTTTGGCTAGGTCCTCTATGAAAAAAACCTTAATCCTCCAAGTTCCCAGTTCTGCAAACACCCCCAGCTCCTCTATTTGAACATCTTTGCAGCTTCTTGGTTTAGCTGCTTTAGTTTATTCATCCTTCTCTCCCTGCTACCTCCAAGAAGACTGTTTCCCTCCGCGCCTCCTGCCTCTGGTTCTTTGGCCAATTCCTGACCAGGAAACAGCAGGCAACAGTCATTTTCTGCAAGAGAATCCCCCAACCCCCGCTAGCCCCGGCTCTCTATTGGCATGAGAAAGGAACAGGCTGTTTGTGTTTCCCTTTCTCCATGCTGGTGAACTCCCTGGCTCTCCGACAGGCTGGAATGGCTCTCGGAACATGTGGAAAGCTGAACTAATGGCCACTTCATGTCAGTTAATGTTAATGCTAGATTAGTATTGAAAACATTGAGATAATCTGATAACTAAACGCTTACTGCACTCTGTGGTGGGCTCTGTGCTGTGGGGTGGTGAATTGCAGCCATTTATTCATGCCGACAAACTCTGCAGCGGCCAGCTTGGCGGAGGGTCTCCATCTGCGGGTGTCAAATGTGCAGCAAGCAGCGTGGTGAGTATGTGCTGTACAGATTGCATCAAGCTCTGCGGCTTTTTTTCGCAAAAACCTCTTCCAGAAAAAGAATCAGAAGAGAATATGCAAATGAAAGCATGAGATTTGCAAATGAGCACTTCATTTGCATTTCCTCTTCCGCAAAAAACAAGCAGTAGCCTGAATGTGGTGGTTCTTCGAGTCTGAGATGGCTCACCTGTGGCTATAGGCTGACTCCCCAGTGCTGCTTTCACTCGGGCTGGTTACACACTCACTTTGCAGTGAGGACACCAGCTAAATTACTAGAATACTGATCGTCCTCCTGGGCCTTCCCACAATTCACCCTGTATGCCCCGCAGGGTTGGCAAGTTCATTCATAAATCACTGGAACAGGATCCTACAGCAACTCAGCTCACCCCAGCACAGGGAACCACGGGATATGCCACCAGAAGTCCTAGTAACACACATGGGTGATGTCAGCCCCAGGGATGGAGCTACTTGCACCCAGAGGAGGCTCACCTGGATGCCACCCATTCTGGCCAGCTCTGCAATGAAGACACACCAAATAGGGTGCAACCTGTATCATTACAGTAGACAAGAAGCTGAATAGGAGTCAACAATGCACTCCTATTGCCAAGAAGGCTAACAGTACGTTGAGCTTTACCAGCAGATCAAGGGCAGTGATAATTCCCCTCTATTCGGCACTGGTGAGGCCATATCTGGAATACTGTGCCCAGTTTTGGGTCCCCCCACTGTGGAGAGGATGAAGACAAATTGGAGAAAGTCCAGCAGAGGGCAATGAAAATGATGAGGGGGCTGGGTCACATGACTTATGAGAAGAGTCTGAGGGATTTGGGCTTATTTAGTCTACAGAAGAGAAGAGTGAGGGGGGATTTGATAGCAGCCTTCAACTTCCTGAAGGGGTTTCCAAAGAGGATGGAGAGAAGCTGTTCTCAGTGGTGACAGATGGCAGAACGAGGAGCAATGGTCTCAAGTTACAGTGGAGGAGATCTAGGTTGGATATTAGGAAAAACTATTTCACTAGGAGGGTGGTGAAGCACTGGGATGGGTTCCCTGGGGAGGTTGTAGAATCTCCATCCCTAGAGTTTTTTAAGGCCCAGCTAGACAAAGCCCTGGCTGGGATGAATTAGTTGGGGTTAGTCCTGCTTTGGGCAGGTGGTTGGACTCAATGACCTCCTGAGGTCTCTTCCAACTCTAATTGTCTATGATTCTTAGGCCAGCTCTAATAGGTAAATGGCATGTTTTATAGCCATTGCTATGAAACAGCTCCCTGTGCTAAACCATCAATTAAAGTCTAACCTATGCTATGAAAATGCCTTCTGTGGTTGCTTCAGAAGTTTTCCAAATTTCACACAAGACTGCAGTTGGATTTTGGGGTGTAAATTTCAGGGCAATTCTCATTCCATCCAGCCCATTTTATCCATTCATACCTGTGATCACATTGCCTAATAAATACTGATTCCGTTCCCCCTCTTATGCAAATAAAGGTCTGAGATGAGACAAACTGTGCCCAAATCAGACTCCCAGATGCCTGGAACTAATTTTGGCTTCCTCAGGTGCTGCAAATTCTGAACCTCAGTTAATTAGCGGGTCTAGAGACCTGAAGAAATCTCACAATGTTCTTGGGGTGGGTGTGGGGAGCAAGAATCTAATTAAAAAGAAATATTTAAATGCTGCTGTGCTGTGGTCAAGTGTGATTTTGTGATTCACATCCTGTCCCTTGCTTGCAGAACTGGGGAGGATGGATAGCGTAAAGGATGCTTCATTGGGACATGCCAGTTTTAAGAACTGGGGGGAAGAGGAGAGAAAAGCTTTATTCAGCATTTGAATGACTTTTGCTTTTGCAATCTTTAATGAAGCTCCTTTGCAATGCAATCTATGCTAAGTCAGCTGCATTTGGAGGCTTGCAAACCATGCTGGGACATGGACAGCAAAACAGGATGGGCTCCAAGGAGACATGTCAGATTTATTGATTGCAAGGAAGAGTCTAGGCCCTTTCTAATGCCTTTGTTTTTCCTGGTATATTCAGGCCAGGGGTCAAATGTCAGCGGGCCAACCAGGCCCAAAGAGGTGGCCTGTGCGATGGTTAAAGGACATAGAGTCTTCTACCTCTAGGTCAGTGGTTGAAGACCTCAACAGTGAGTGTAAATCCTTGCCACCTGACAGCTCTATGCAGGACGTTGATAGGTCTGGGTCTGTTTCCAGGGGGTAGGTGGCCCTCGAGTTGGCAGCCCAAGCCTGGGGACGGAATGAATGTCTCCCCTCCTCCAACTCAAGGTGGGGGTGGGAGGGAAGCAGCTTGTCTGCGCACGAGAAAGGGATGTTATACGCCTTGAACCACGTCAGTCCAGAGATTTCTGCTATTGGCCAATTCAGTTTGGGCCACGAGGTGCAGTCCTGCTTGTGGAATACGACAGCTGCTGCTTCCTGTCCCAGCCAATCAGAGGTGAAAGTCAGATGGTGTGCCCCGGTACGCTGCTCCGGCAAGGAGCCCACTGGCTGGGGCGCTTGGCTGCAGGAGGCGGCAGGGCACTCTCAGCCTGTCTCCCCAGGCTCTCCTGCAGGCTGCTGCACTAAGCAGCGAGGCAGGTGAAAGGGATCAGCTGGGGGTGTACCTGCCCCCTTGTCTGGGGCTGCCTAAGCCCCAAACCCCTCCAGGGTGCCATCTAGGGATGGAAGAAGCCTCACTCTCCCCTTCCCCCCTCCCCCCCCGAGATTCAGTATCAGGACACTTTTGGCTGTTCCCCAGTCTCATCAGGGAGCGAGGGGAAAGTGCACAGTTTGCTGCAATCCTCCCTCTGGCTCGGGGGCGCAGGGGGCCGGCGAGTGTGCACTTTCCCCTTCCTCCCTAACAGTGATGGGAAGGGGAAGAGCAAGCAGCCTCCTGGTACAAATCTTGATGGGGGGCTTCAGTACCCCCTGCCTTCCCTGTACACCCAGCCCCCTGCCCTGAGCCCCCCACATCCTCCAACCCTGACTCCTGCACCCCTAACTCTCTGCTGGGTCCCTCCTCACATCCACCAACCCTAACTGCATTATCCCCACACCCTGCCTTGAGCCCCCACACTCATCCCCACCCTTAAATTTCTTACAGATCCTGCCTTATCACAACACACAAAGACAGCCTCCTGCCCTGAGCCCCCCTCCAGTGGGGCTGTGACAGTATCTGTCAGGAATGTAAGTTACTTCACTCCTGTAGCCAACACCAAGGAATGCAGAGGGAGAGACAAAGGTGACACTAGGGCAGGGAAAATATTTTCCTGGGCCTAAGTTTTCAAGTGATTTTGGGCACCCAGCCTGTGCTCTCTTAAAGGGGCCTGACTCTCAGAAGGTACTGAACACTCACCCTCTCAAAATAAAGAGACTCAGTTAGACACCAGAATGAGATGCCCCAGAACACGAGCCCTGCCTGACACTGTAGGCCCTGCACTTTTGTATTATTTCACTAAGAGGTTGGTTCCGGTTCAGTTCCAGTTTGGGCAAAGCAATGGCGGGGGAAGGGGGAGGGGGATTTTTTTTCTCCTCCAGCCCATCTACAGACACTTTCTTCACAGACTTATTAGAGAAACATCTATGACTTCTCAGGCCATCACAAGTGTTTTGTGTGTGGCCGGTATGAATTGCATTCTGTCTCAGGAATGAGCATAAACACACCAGCGTATTGGCACTGGGCCGAAGAGACGGTCGTCTGAGTGGATATGACTTATTACAGAATAAATATTCTTATTTATTGGTATTACCACACCATAGGAAAACCCACCTCACACAGTTCAGATTTCAGCAAAAAGGGAGATGAGAAATCAGCTCTCAAGATTCTGAAGGCAACTGGCTTGGGAGTTTTTCATGAATATTGAGCAATCTGTTTCTAAATAAGCAGCCAACACTGTTTAACAGGCTGCTTCATCTCAGCAAGCAACAGAAATGGAGAGAAAGTTGGTATCCTCTTGGATCAAATAAAGATCAAATGCTGGCAAGAGTTGTGTATTTTAATAAGTTACCAGTTTTCATCAAATCAGCAGGGTTTTCTGTGGCTTTTATTTAAGAGATTCATCGTGCATTGTTAATACACAGCCTTGGCCTTTTGCCATGGTAAATGTCTGAGAGGAAAGCCACAGACGGAAACTGAAGGATACATTTCAGTCAGGACACAGACCGCTGTTGCCTTCTGGAATTTATAGTATTTTCTTAACAATACTGACGTATATTGGGCCGAGTATTTGCAGGCGTGTGGATCATGCTGGAGTGTCATTGTCACACAGGACTCAGACATTCTCTCTCTCACTCACACCAGCTGGTCCAATGAAAGATCTTACCACACCCAGCTTGTTTCTTTAACATCCTGGGACCAACAGGGCGACAACTACACTGCAGACATTATGGTCCTGCAGCTATTGTGCAACGTGCACCATGCTAGAGTTGGTCTGCTTCAGGCAGCAGGAGGGTAGTAGCGCGCACACACACACATACACATATTACATTGTAAACTTCATGGGCTGACTGTAAGGTAACCAGACAGCAGGTGTGAAAAATCAAGGAGGGGGAGGCAGAGAGCTAACAGGTGCCTACGTAAGGCAAAGCCCCACATATCAGAATTGGCCTATGGAATCAGGACATCTGGTCACCTGAAGTGACTGTTTGTAATCCAGAACCCGGGTTGAGAAACTTCATTGGCTTGTTCCCTTCAAGAACCAGCCCTCAGCAAGGACATTTCTGTTGGAAAGATTTTGGCCTCTCCCACCATATGGTCAGGATTCTGGGTGATCCTCAAACACAAATGCCGCTGTTTGTTGATGTAGCCGGCGGTGGATGTTTTTTAATGCACATGGGCTGGTGTGAATGAAGAGTGGCGTTTCACGCTGACAGAAAACAGAACAGGATCATAGCGGGTAGCATGAATAACCCCGTTAGATTATCCAATCTAACCCTTTGCTGCGATGCATCCTGTGCTGAACGTGTTCTGCACTTAGTCTGAGCGCAACACCTAGGAGTAAATTGGGGGCCCTCTGGCCCAAAGCAAAAGTGCCGATGAAGCCGTGCCGTGTCCTGACCAGGAAAAGCATTTTAACGCTTACGGCAGAAAAATCCTTGAAAGCTTCTTCCCAATTTATGGCTGCAATAAACAAAAAAGGCAACCAGGAAAGTGGGGTGTCTCAGGAGAGGGTTAGAAGAATACAAATGAGCAGCTGTGAGGGGCAGATTCTCCTAGACTCACCCCCCTCTTCCTGGCCTGCTCTCCGGCACATCTTCTAAGCTCCCTTTGGGGCTGACAGGCTCATTCTAGAAGGGAGCTCTCAAAGAAGCACCAATCTCAACACTTCAGCCCCACCAGTGTGGACAGAACTCATATCCCACGGCTGACCACAAAGCGTTGCATCGATACAGCATCCCCCCTGCTAGAGAGACAGTCCCAGCACCTGTGCACTGCACTTCCTGCTGTTCCCAGGGTGCCACTGAAGAAGAGGGATGGGGCAGAGATTAGCCATTCCTGGGTCCCATCTCAGACCAGCTGGCCAACCTACAGCCATTGGGAACAGTTTACCAGGCACGGGCAACATTCCTGACGGGAAATTGTTTGAAGTAAATACCACCTTGAGCTCCCCCAGACCAGCCAGGAGACACCGTGAGCTCTAGACAGTGTGTGGAGTGACATTGCAGTCAGCGATCCCTGGATGACTGGGCTATAGAGAATACAGATGTGCCTGGGGAGTCCTGGGTGCCAGGATGAGGCCCGGTTTTCCCACCACCAGGAGGAACTGCCAGGAAAGATTTAAAAAGCCATTTCTCTTGGGTAGCCAAGGGTTGACTAATAGGAGCATGATAAATGTCTGGCGGGGGAGAAGAGAAGGAATTGGGCTGTGCAGCTGTCTCCCAGGGACGTGACGAGAAGCACATTGCTTAGTTATTTGAAACCCCATGGCTGAAAGCAGCTACCGTTACGCTGAAGGGTGCCATCCCAGGGCCACTGATACATGGAATGACAAGCTGAAGTTCAGGAGAGTTATACTAAGCCTGAACTTGGAGGCATTTCGACTTCCCAGCCGTGTCGCCATGAGCTTTTTTTTTTTTTTTTTTTTTTTTTGTTTCAGGTTCAGATTATTGCTCACAGCCACACGCCGGCAGGGACTAGATTTCGACTGTGTTTAATGAACTACCTGTTATTCCTCCTGCAACGAGGTTTAACAGGTAGTTCGATTTAGGGCTTTAATTCGAAATACCGGGTCCCTGCCACATGTAGACGCGGGCAGTTAGTCCGGACTTGTAAATTTCAAAAATGGTGACCGGCCGGGAAGATGCAAATCAAGCACAGGATATTTAAATCCCAGGCATGATTTGCAACTTCGAATGCCTACATTAGCCTCCCTAGTTCGAACTAGGGGGCTAGTGTAGACATACCTTCAGAGAGAGAGTTAAGCAGGTGAAGCTCTGCAATTCCTCTGTACAAAGAGGAATGATGGCCCAGATTGATCTTTCCAGGCTGGGGGAGGTTGGGGAAGGGCATCCTTGGGGAAGGGGTGTCCCAGCTGCAAAAAGAAAAGAGTTGGGAAAGAAGAGGAGGCAGTGGGCTTGTTGTACCAGGATAAACAAAGGCCTGAATTTAATCCAATATAGTACTATGCCACCACAATGCCCAGAGTGGACTTTCTTATCCTGGTTTAGTGTTATGTCCCTGGAGAGTTTCAGCCAGACCAAAAGAAGCCACTGTCATACTGTGACGTAGCAGGGATTGTATTGCTGTGTTGCTTTGTGTGCTGTGTGTGTTTCCCAGTGTCCTGGGCACAGCAACACTGTCTGGAGGAAGGGGGATGACTCACTGCAGAAGTGTATTTGGCCTCTCACACCTGGGGGCCAGGTATAGGAGATAACAACTCTTGCCCAAGAAGGGGAATAAAGGGTAAGTGGGGCTGACACTAAAGTGGGGGACTAGGGCCTGCAGGATGAGTTAGTCTCGGCAGGGTTAGAATGAGAGAAGGGTCTTAGAGCAGGAAAGGCGGGAGAATATATTTATATATTTTATTTATTTACTTAAATATTTTTACCCCGCCTTTCTATTTAAAATATTCAAGGTGGCAATTACAGAGGCAGGGTATATATATATGCAGGGGTCGACAAATTATGGAAAACCCTACTCGCCAGACAAAAAAGGGACTCGCCACCCTCCCCCATTCCTCATTGTCTGCACTTGGCCCCCTGGGATTTGTCTCTCCTGCACCCCTGTCCCTTGGTGCCTTCCCCTTTCTTCTTCTTCTTCTCCTGACCTCCTCCCCTCCCCTCTCCTCCCCTCAGCACAAGCCCCTTCTGCATATTTTCCTCCTCCCCTCCTTCCCCCTCCCACAGCCCAGCCCAGCCCAGCCCCTTCCCCTCCCCAGGGCCAGCTCTAGGTTTTTTGCTGCCCCAAGCAAAACATTTTTGGCCGCCCCCCCCCCCTTTTTTTGTTGTCTTTTACACGTTTGCATCGAATGGGGCCGCGCCGCCCGTAGTGCAGGCTTCCGCCAGCCTGTCACAACAGCCTACCAGGCCAGTCCGCCCCTGCACTCGCCAGCTGGTAAAATCTACTCGCCACGGGCGAGCGGGCGAGTGTATTTGTCGAGCCCTGTATATAAGACCAACAAAAGGTGGTTACTTAACAAGTGTAGGACCAGTGTTAATGAGGCTAATTTAGTGTGGCTCACTCAGAGCTGCTGATGGGGAGGTGTAAATACCAAGAGAGAGCAAATAACCAATTTAAATCATTATTCAGTCCTAATTTGCAATTGAATTGCAGCTCTGCTGTTTCCCTTCCTGTTCTGGTTTTGAAGTTCTTGTGTACAAGGATGACTACCTTTAAATCCATTGCTGAGTGTGGAGGGAGATTAAAGTGTTCCCCTACAGGTCTGTGCACGTTATCTTTCGTGATGCCTGATTTGTGTCCATTTATCCTTTGTCACAGAGACTGTCCAGTTTGGCCAATATATATGGCAGAGGGGCATTGCTGGCTCTTGATAGCATAGATCTCATTGTTGGATGTGCAGGTGGCTTTTGTGGTTAGGTGCTGTGATGGTCTCGCTTGTATAGATGTGTGAACAGAGTTGACACCGGGGTTTGTTGCAGGGATAGGTTCTTGGGAGAGTGTTTCTATGGCATGTTGTGTGGCTGCCAGTGAGTATTTGCTTCAGGTTGGTGACTGGAAGACTGACAATGACTATAAATTCACACAGGTTAGTCTCATCCACCTACTGGCGAATTAACATTGGCTAATGTTTCTACCATGGAGTTCTCTGTCAGTGCTAGGTATTCTTCATGTTATTCAAAAACAGCCAGAGATTCAGCAACAACTCAAAAAGACTCCTGGAGTGGTCATGAAAAGAATGTTCTGAAAGCAAGGAAAACATGGCTTGAAAACAGCCCACTCTGTTCTCACAGAAGAAGAGATGGTGTCCTCTTCTGTGGTGTTAACAATAGGTACATAAACCTTCCCCGCAGTCGAGTTTTTAAGCTATGTAATTAGTTCAGGTCGCAGCTGATTTTGCGTCTGTTTTACCCTGGCAGAGAATACTGCCACTGAGCAGGAGAAATGCAGGCATAAATAGCAGGTGAACACTTCTTTGATTTATAAAGCTACAGCATCACCGTTTGACTGTACAGCACCTTCTACTGCCAGAGCATCCCAAAGGTGTTGCAAAGCAAAGAGTTAGATATGAGGGATGCTGTAAGAAATGAAGCAACAGTCAAATAGACAGCAGGAGCAGTGCTTGTCTTTGGTCATTCAGCCCTCCTTTGTGGAGAGCTATGATTCTGGCTAGCTAACTAGTGCCACTTGCTTTTCCTGAAGTAAAGCGCTACGGGGAGGAGCTCTTCCAAAGTGAATACTCTGAACCACCACTTCTTTCCCCCACTGGCAGGAACAGGCTTGTGTGCCTTCTGAACAACACCAGGGTGCCTTATGCTGCTGGGCTGCCTGTCTTTCTGCTTCTCCTAGGGTCACTAGTCCAGCCCACATGCAGACTTACATTGGGAAGGTTCATGGGTGTCTTCTAGCTATGGGAATGGGTAGCCAGTTTTAACCAATACCCGGGAGCAGCCTCTCACCTGTGGCCTGCCACAAGTGGAGGGCTGCTCCAGCCAGTGGGAAACTGGGGGCTGGGATCAGGTGCCAGATGCCCCACAGGCGGAGGGCTATGCCAGCAAGGCAGGAGCAGTCTCGTTTGAAATCGCACTTAATTGGTTAACTGGTCAAACCTAAGATTTACCAGTTAACTGATTAAGCGGGATTTTATATCCCTAGTGACTTCAGGATTTCCCATGGCTGGGTGCTGAGCTGTTGATCATCCATCATTTTGTGAAATTGCTGCTTCTGCGTACCTTGGCTGTCTGTCACTCCTTCTCTGATGCTCCTGTGGGCTTTTAACATTCATTTCTCAACCTGGGTCACAATCTCGGACACAGTCAATAACCCTGCATTTCGGGGGCGATTAGTTATAGAGGCATTGCTCAGCTTTTAGCTTTGCTATTGCCGAATTGTCCTGCCCTTCGGTGCTTCCCACTCATCTGGTTGTCTCAGCTCTTTGGCGCTTTGCTTTGCTACACACACAATAATAAACCTTGGCTCCTCTTTAGCCCAGCTCCTACACCGGGTTTTGCATAGGCAGGTTCCCAAATCTGTGTGGAGCTCACTGCAGAATCAGGGCCTTTGTCATTAGGGCCCAGGTGCTTAAGGGTGTTTGGAGCTCACCTCCTGGAACCAATGGGAGTTAGGTGCCTTTGCAGATCTGGGCTTTGCACCTACTTGAGCCCCTTTATGTACTGCCATTAGTGTACATCTCATCCTCATGGCAGCCCTGCGACATAGGGCAGCACAACAATCCCCTTTGCACAGATAAGGCACGGGGTCCCAGAGGGATGAAGGGACTGGCCAAGGGCACTCAGGGAGTGTGCAACAGAACTGGGGATTGATCCCAGCCCCCAGCCTGACCCATAAGGTCCTCCTGCTTCCAACCCTCCTTGGTAGCTTTTCTGTGTGGTTTTATGAGATGCAATCCCATCCCAGACACATCCCATGGTCCTGGTGCAACCCACCCTGACCTCGCTTTAAGTTCTGATAAGAGGAAGCTGCATTCCGAATTGGGTGGTTCCAGCTCTGACCATTTAGGCGGGATTCTTGAACAGCCAGACACACAGACACACAAATTCTCTCAAATGTATAGTCAATATTCCTGTAGCATACGGGAGCCCTAATCATGAACTGGCACCCCACTGTGCTAGGCACCATACAAACGCAAAACCAAAAGACAGTCCCTGCCCGATGCAGCTCCCAATCCAAGTGCCAGACAAGAGACAACAGCTGGGTACAGACAGGAAAATATAAGGAGACAGTAATGCCCATTGGTTGTCATCCTGTCCCATTCCACTAATGCTTGTGGTTACCAAACAGGCTCATTATTGATCCACACATTTGGCGAATGATTCCCAAACCAAACACAAGCGAACATGCCATGACTGTTTAGTTCACTAAGTACCATGTGGACAGCTTTAATGCTAATATGGACACAGATATACACAGGCACCACTTTTCAAAACTAAGCATGCTCGATGGTAAATAGGTGCAATTAAAACAACTGCTCTGACCTAGACCCTCGGCCCTGTCAATCAGTGCAGTTCCACCAACGTCAATGGCACTAAGCTCTTTTACCCCATCTGAGGATCAGGGCCATTACTTCTTTCCCACCCAATAACTCTATTTTGCTAGGAGCCCAGAGCCCGGCTGCCCAGATAGAAGCTACCCAAAGCTAGCTGGATAGCCATAGCAAGGGAGAAGATTGTGTGTCAGAGATACGAAAACATTCTTTTTTCTCCCTGAGCAGATCAGAGAAAGGTCAAGCTGTGCTGATTGCTGTAGAAATAAAACTCTTTTTATTCCTCTTCTAAAGGACATCACTTCCCTGGAAGGCTTTATTTATATGCCCAGAGCCCTTTCCTCCCGCACATTCAGGCCTCACTGACACACCTCCTAGCGCTGGAAAATTCTGGCATTATTTCAAGGAGGAAACAATTGTCACCTCCAGGTGATGGGAACTTTCCATAGGAGCAGCTATTAGCATGGGCACCAGGGACACCTATTTCAAGACAATTTATATTCTCCATCATGTTTTTAATCTCTGGAAATTTAATGGCAACACCATGAGCTGTATTGAGGACACAGCTGATCAATTCCTAATAAATCAAAAACTCCTGGTAATGCTTCAGAATAAACGATTCCCATTCAGGAAATGAGAAAACCTGGCTTGTAAATTTTAATGCACTTCCTGCTAGAAGTAGATGCAGGTGATGTGCTAAAGGTAAAACTGAGCACAAGGCATACATTAAAGTTTAAGAGGGTTATAGTTTATAATTCTTAGTTAATAGCTCACATCTTCCACCGCTAGTTTGGTATTTTCCCCTCCTTGCATTTGATGATACATATGTTCAGCCCTTATTACAGAGTAACCAGGGCTTAATCCAAAAGCACTGAGATCAATGAAAAGTTGGAAGGTCTACAGACTTTGCTTGCACCCCTTTAAATAGGCCCAAGACCTAGTCAATACTTGGCTGGGAGATTTTCAGTAGAAAATCTGTGTACCGCAGGAAATGGTAAAACTTAAAAAACAACAAATAGTTTTGCAGCACCTTAGAAACAAACAAAATATATAGAAGGTATCATGAGTTTTCATGGGCACAACCCACTTCTTCAGATGAATGGAGTTTTTAAAGGTGCAGTTTTTAAATAAATAGTGGATGGGGAGGTGGAGAGAAGGAAAAAGAAGGGGGGGGGGGAAGGAAAAGAATAGTCAATTACAGTGTCCATGCTACATAAAGCTGATAGAGAAGGTACTAACTGTTCTTAAGTACCCATTGTTTGGTTTTTTATGGCATGACCAAGTGGAATGTAGCAGGCTATCCAGCCAATGTCTTTATTCATACCTAAAAAACAAGAAATAGTCTAATTACTAGTAGCACTTTAAAAACTAACAAAACATATAGATGGTATCATGAGCTTTCGTGGACAAAACCCAATTCTTCAGTCATCTTCATGTTTTGTTAGTCTTTAAAGTGTTACTAGACTATATGTTGTTTTTTAAGTTTTTTAAGTGTTGTTTTCGAGTTTTAGACTAACTCGGCTACCCCTCTGAAGCTTTTATTCATACCTGTTATAGGACTCAAACTTGTAAATGAAGTTAAGTTCTAAGGCTTCCCTGTGAAGTTGGCTTGTGAAATTAGCCTGAAACAATACAGTGACTTTGAGATCCATTAATGAGTGCTTGGGCAAGTTAAAATGTTACCCAACAGGTTTCTGTGTGTTGCTTTTTTTGGATATCTGATTTGTGTCCATTAATTCTCTCTCGTGGAGACTGTCCATTTTGGCCAATATCCATGGCAGTGGGGCATTGCTGGCACTTGATGGCTCAGATCACATTAGTGGATGTGCAGTTATATGAGCCTCTGATGTGGTGGTTTATGTGGTTAGTTCCTGCGATGAAATCGCTTGTGAAGACGTGTGGACAGAGTTGGCACCAGGGCTGATTGCAGGGGTGGGTTCCTGAATGAGTATGATGAAGGTGTGCTGTGTGGTTACTGGAAAGAATTTGTTTGAGGTTCAGGGGCTGTCTATAGGCAAGGACTGGCCTGTCCCCCAAGGCCTGTGAGAGTGAGGGGTCATTTTCCAGGCTAGGATGTAGATTGTTGACAATGCATTGCAGGAGTTTAAGTTGAGGGCTGTAGCTGATGACAAGTGGAGTTCTGTTGTTTTCTTTTCTGGGCCTCTCTTGAAGCAGTTCATGTCTGGGTACTGTTCTGGCTCTGTCAATCTGTTTTGTTACTTCTCCGGGTAGGTATTTCAGTTTTAAGAATGGCCTATATAGATCCTAGAATCATAGAAACATAGAATCCTAGGGCTGGCAGAGACCTCAGGGGATCATCAAGTCCAGCCCCCTGCCCAAGGCAGGACCAATCCAAACTAAATCATCCCAGCCAGGGCTTTGTCAAGCTGAGACTTTAAAACCTCTAGGGATAGAGATTCCACTCCCTCCCTAGGGAACCCATCCCAATGCTTCACCACCTTCCTAGGGAAATAGTTTTTCCTAATATCCAGTCTAGACCTCCCCAACCGCAACTTGAGACCATTGCTCCTTGTTCTGCCATCTGTCACTACTGTGAACAGCCTTTCTCCATCCTCTTTGGAACCTCCCTTCAGGAAGTTGAAGGCTGTTATCAAATCCCCCCTCACTCTTCTCTTCTGCAGACTAAACAAATCCAAATCTCTCAGTCTCTCCTCGTAGGTCATATGCTCCAGCCCCCTAATCATTTTGGTTGCCCTTCGCTAGACCCTCTCCAATGCGTCCACATCCTTTTTGTAGTGGGGGGCCCAGAACTGGACACAATACTCCAGATGTGGCCTCACCAAAGCCAAATAAAGGGGAATAATCACTTCTCTAGATTTGCTGGCAATGCTCCTCATAATACAACCTAATATGCCATTAGCCTTCTTGTCTACAAGGGCACACTGTTGACTCATACCCAGCTTCTCATCCACTGTAATCCCCAGGTCCTTTTCTGCAGAACTGCTACTTAGCCTGTAGGTGTTTGTCTTTCTCCATGGCATTGGAGCAAATCCAGTTGTATTTTAGGGATTGGCTGTAGACAATGGGTTGGGAAATGTGTTTAGGATGGACGCTAGAGGCACAAAGGTAAGTGTAGCGGTCGGTACGTTTCTGGTATAAGGAGGTGGGAATGTGTTCATCATGTAATTGTACTGTAATGTCAAGGAACTGATTCTCTCATGTGGACTGGTCCAGACTGAGGGTTAGTGATTCGGGAAGTGTCACCATGAGATCACTAACTTGACTTCAGAAGGGGAGTCAAGAGTTAGTCTGTCTCAGCAAAAACAATGAGCAGTGCTGTGGCACCTTAAAAACTAACAAATTTATTATGGCATAAACTTTTGTGGGTGGGAACCCAAGTTTATACCCAAATAAATTTTTGTCTTTAAGGTGCCCCAGAACTCCTCCTTGTTTTATTATGAGATTAGTGACTCATTGAGGAGGCAGAGGGCATTCTGGTGCTGCCTGTTAGGAAAGATGTAAACTAAAATTTCCCTTCTCACTTAGATTAACAAAGTCATTTTAAAAAAAAGGTGTGATGGGGTCTTTAATGACTAAGTGCCCTACACAATTCCTCTCTGAGGCTACATCTACATTGCATACCTCTTGTGCAAAAGCCTATGCACATGAAGCGCTGATTAGCATATTACCGCACTTCATTTGCATAATTAATTAGGGGCCATTTTTGCGCAAGAAGCTTTTGTGCATAAAGGCACCGTTTACACACCTCCTTTTTGTGCAAAACCCCCTTTTGCAGAAGAGACGTTCTTCCTCATTTTTTTCAGGAAGAACGGCTCTTGCGCAAGAGGGTTTTTTTGCACAAAAAGGAGCTATGTAGACAGCACCTTTTTGCACAAAAGCCTCTTGCACAAAAATGGCCCCTAATTAATTATGCAAATGAAGCCCAGCAATATGCTAATCCACGTTTCATTTGCATAGGCTTTTGCGCAAGAGGGATGAAATGTAGACGTAGCTTGAGTGATCATATCCAGTAGATCATAGAATCATAGAATACTAGGACTGGAAGGGACCTCAAGAGGTCATCGAGTCCAGTCCCCTGCCCTCATGGCAGGACCAAATACTGTCTAGACCATCCCTGATAGACATTTATCTAACCTACTCTTAAATATCTCCAGAGATGGGGATTCCACAACCTCCCTGGGCAATTTATTCCAGTGTCTGACTACCCTGACAGTTAGGAACTTTCTCCTAATGTCCAACCTAAACCTCCCTTGCTGCAGTTTAAGCCCATTGCTTCTTGTTCTATCCTCAGAGGCCAAGATGAACAAGTTTTCTCCTCCTCCTTATGACACCCTTTTAGATATCTAAAAACTGCTATCATGTCCCCCTCAATCTTCTCTTTTCTAAACTAAACAAACCCAATTCCTTCAGCCTTCCCTCATAGGTCATGTTCTCTAGACCTTTAATCATTCTTGCTCTTCTCTGACCCTCTCCAATTTCTCCACATCTTTCTTGGAAATGCGGTGCCCAGAACTGGACACAATACTCCAACTGAGGCCTAACCAGCGCAGAGTAGAGTGGAAGAATGACTTCTCGTGTCTTGCTCACAACACACCTGTTAATGCATCCCAGAATCATGTTTGCTTTCTTTGCAACAGCATCACACTGCTGACTCATATTCAACTTGTGGTCCACTATAACCCCTAGATCCCTTTCTGCCATACTCCTTCCCAGACAGTCCCATTCTGTATGTATGAAACTGATTGTTCCTTCCTAAGTGGAGCACTTTGCATTTGTCTTTATTAAACTTCATCCTATTTACCTCAGACCATTTCTCCAATTTGTCCAGGTCATTTTGAATGATTACCCTATCCTCCAGATTAGTTGCAACCCCTCCCAGCTTGGTATCTGCAAACTTAATAAGCGTACTTTCTATACCAATATCTAAATCGTTGATGAAGCTATTGAACAGAGCCGGTCCCAAAACAGACCCCTGCAGAACCCCACTTGTTATGCCTTTCCAGCAGGATTGAATACAGGGTTCTTCTTCTCTTTCTGACTTACAACAATGTATACCTTTGCTATATGCTGTTAAATGACTGCTGTGTTCTACCCTAGAAGTAGCTGCATTGCAGTGGTGAATTATTTCTATATAAAATTTACACAGTGCTTTGGAGTCCTTTGAAATGCTATATAAATGTGAGAGACAGTTATTGGCTATAAGCCTCTGAAAACCACTACATTCAGAAATAGCCCAAGTTTTTCACACCATTTTAGCCTTTCACAATTAGAAATATTTTAAGAATGATTTTAATGAAAAATGTCATCCGACATGAGATGAACTATTGAGGATGAGAATAACACATACATCTGAATTTACCATGGTTCTGAGAATGCTTTCTAGACATCAGAATGCAGCCACCTCCAGGACAGAACACAGTAGCTGTCTCAATCACTTGTAGGAACACTACACCGGAGTTTGTCTGAATAACCACAGTTTTTAAGGCAGCAGGATGCTTGTTTAAAAATAAACATGTCAGAGAGACCACCCAACATATAGTTTACTGCACCTCAATTGATTTTTGTAAAACCACATACAATGGAAGGTAAAATGTCAAGACAAGACAAGAAAGACAAATTCTCACTGCGGTTCAGGTGCTGAGAATGTAGCTTGTTTATAAAATGCTTCAGCACCAGTGTCATTGCCTTTCTCATGTCATGGCTCACAGCACAGCTGCCTAACACAGACAGTGCTCTCTCCAGATGGCCAATGCACACTGAGGGAAGTGTATGTTCCGTAGTGACTGTTAGAAGAGATAGGATGTTCTGAGTGTTGCAATGAATATTACAGCAAGGTGGGAAATGTTTTGACTGAATGGGTTATTTCCACACAAAAATGCCTATTCACCAAAACTGAAGATGCTAGTGGGAACTCGTCAGCTTTTAATCAATTTCCTAACTAAAAAAAAAAAAGTTTTGTTTTGTTTTTTTTAATTGTCAAAATGTCTTGTTTGACATTCTCTAAACAAAGAGTTTTGAGAATGATTTTTTGTTTGGAAATCTGATTTAATTTACACTAAAACAAAAGTGGAAGGGAATGGATAAAATTGACATCTTAATAAAACATTTCAAAAATTACCAAAATGAAACATTTGGACTGGCCAGAGAATAATTTATTTTTTATTCATTCCTTTTTGCTGTTGTTGGTTGGTTCAACTATTTTTAATAAGAGTATGATTTTTTTGGCCTGGTTTGAGATGAGAAATTTTTTTTAATATTCTCCCTGGACAGCAAGACCGTTTCCTGTCCAGAGCAAATGAACATGCTAATGAGATGGTATGGATATGAGTGTGAACAAACTAAACAGGTAATGAAATAATATGGGGGAGGTTATGCTAATTAGGTGGTGTGATGTTAGTGTGTGCCTTTGGAAATTCCTGTGTTAAACCTGTGAGCATGCTCAGTGAGAGCTACATGCTTCCAGAAGCCTGCATCAACCCACACGGAGCAAGACAGACACTCCCACATTTGAACACTGGTGTGTTCTCCAATCCAAAGTGCTCTGCAGACATTGCATAGTGTCAGAAGTTTCACTGAAAGCTCTCATCCCCTCCCAGTCAACTGACTGGCAATGAAACCTTGCAGGACGAAATGACTGAGCCTACAGCAGGAGGCAGATTTGGCTTTAACTCAAGCCATAGGCATTTGCAAAGCTAGGGAAATTAACAAAAAGGATCTGGCTACAAACGACTTGGCAAGAGCAAGAACAAAATGCGTCCCAGCGGCTTCCTTTCAAATTGTGAAAAGTAGAAACAAAAGAACCTGAAACACCATCAAAATAGAAATAAAAGGTTTTCCATGCAGCAGGGACCTGATCCAGCTTTCATTGCCCTCAACTGGACTCTAAGATAGGCTGGTCCACTAATGGGGTGGGGGTGAAAGGTGGCAGCTGTCCTTTTGGCCTGGAGATTTAAAAGGGCCTGGGGCTCCTACCACCATTGCTACAATAACAGTGGCAGCAGCCAAAGCCTTTAAATCACTGCCAGAGCCCCCAGCAATGCGCACCAGGCAGTGCTGAAGGGCTGACTCAGGGGATATGTCTACACGGCATGGTTTTTCCAGAAAAAACGGACATTTTTCTGGAAAAACGACACTTACATCCACATTGCAAGTTGAAAGAACAGAAGGTTTTCCCCAACAGTGGTAAATCTCTTCCTACGAGGAAGAAACCTTTTGGCAAAAGCTCTTTCGGAGAAAGGCATGTGTGGACAGGGAAGAGGTTTTTTTCTCAAAAGAAGAGGCCTCCAGGAAAAAGCACAGGTGCCCTGGTGGCCACTCCATCCATAGTAATCACAACTGAAATGCGAGATAGGGTCCAATAAATGTGGACGCGCTCTTTCGAAAAAGCAGATTGCTTTTTCAATGCGCTTTGGCAGTGTGGACGCTCTCTTTCGGAAAAGCTTCTTCCAAAAGAAGCCTGCAGTCTCAACGTAGCCGAGGAGGCCCTAAGCTCCGCCTCTTCTGTCCAAGGCCCCGCCCTTTCCAGGGGGCTGGATCCACAGCCCTTCCACCTTGCCCAGGGCCTGGCAAAGTTTGTTGGCCACCCTGAAGCAAGGGAATTTGCCTCGCTGTCAGTCTGGAGAAAGGTTTTGTGTGTCCCAGGGTGCCCATGAGTCACAATGTAGATTAAAGTTCAATTCATAAATAATTAATCATGAGTAACAGATGTTGTAAGCTTGTTGCAGATGTGAGAACTAAATACTATAAGCAGATCAATAGAAAGTATTATGGAGGGTTGTAACCTCAGATAAAAGCCACCCATTGACAGTTTGTTACCTATTAAAAGATCAATTAATTCTTTGTTAACCCTCTGTGTATCCTTTATAAATGGACCCTTAGTGGAAAGTGTGTCCCATATTTGGTCTTTTGTTTGTGCTTTTCAGAAATGATTGCATGTATCTCTCAACAAAATCTCTCTTGTGCTGTGTTTGCTTTTGTCAGTCCCTGCATGGCTGCTGTGTGTTTCTGGAGCGTGTGGCTTTGATGAGCGCCAGTGAAACAATCTGTCATTCTCCTCTTAGCAAAGTGTTGTCCTCCCTGCAGAATGTGAAATAAGCTTGGCTTTCAATTTCTGTAGCAGTGGTATCAGGAGAAAATTCACCCCTGTGCAGAGGCCCAGCACATGTAATATCCATTTACTCTCAAAAAGTGCTTGTCTCTACTTAATGGGAGATCAACACAGTGGAGATCGATCTACCAGGGTTTGATTTAGCGGGTCTACTCAGAACCCACTAAATCAACCACTGATGTTACCCCCCATCAACTTGGCAGAGTTGCAAGGAGTAATGGAAGTGGCTATGACTTTCTCCCGTCGACCTCCCTCAGTGGGAATGCCAGGGAAATTTGACTTAAGGTACATCGACTCCAGGTACATTATTCTCATAGTGGGAGTTGTGTATCTTAGGTCGACTTTCTCTCCTAGTATATAGACCTGGCCTTATAGCCCACCAAACCAGAAGAATGGACTTCATGAACGAGTCAGTCTTCCCATCTTTTTCCTCTACCACCCTACATCAGCCTGTAAGTGTGTCTAGTCACAATGGATGCAACTGCCCCAATATTATTTAACAATGTTCCAATTGCAACCCAGACAGGACTCAGCTGCATTCTCCACCAACAAGGCAACCCCTGTCAACTGCCTGTCTTCAAACCTTTGTCCTTCTCTTTCATCCTTGCTAGGTGTTTTCACCCCCTGCGGGCAGTTGAACATAGCATCTCATCTGTGCATGCTTTATTTTTAGTAAGAATAGTCAGGTGCCTAGAAATTAACATGGCCAGAAGCTCCCCTATGAGCCAACTGTCCTCCCTCAAATCCCTTGCTAGTCATCCTAATTGTTTTGAAATATGGAAGTTCAGCAAATCCAAGTTTACTAGGTAAATATCTGCTCTTTAAGAACTCTGGCCCCTGAGATCATGAAAGGCAGTTACTGAGATCGCGAAAGGCAGTTACTCTCTATGTATGAGCTACAAAGGACTGAATTACCCACTTGCCTGTGTGACTCAGAGAGCTTCTTATAAGTAATTCAGGTATCCAACTGTTCGCCCTCATAAACCAAATGTTCACAGTATTTCATAGGGAAACAAATTGCCTTTGTCTGAACAGTAGCTACATTCTGAACACCTGCAGCTTGGCCCCGTTTTGCATGTGTTGCTTTCGTATCCTCTTTGGCACCATTTTTTCAGCCAGGGAGCTGGAAATTCACATTAATTCAAAGACACTCTTACCGGTGCCACAGGTGTATCTTCAGACATGAGTGTCCAAAATACAACCCCAGCATGGGCGCAGATAGGCAACAATGCCTGCAAACCACACAATATCGAATGAGAACAAATAGTTCTGCGGCACCTTAGAGATTAAGAAAAATCACGGAATCATAGGGTTGGAAGAGACCTCAGGAAGTCATTAAGTCCAACCCCCTGCACAAAAACTTTATAAAACTAGTCTCCCCTGCCTTTGACTACTGCATTTTCACATCCAAAGCTAAGACTGGGAAAATTCCAGCCCACTTAATTAGCCTCATTAGCACCCGTACTACAACTGGCAGGTACTTCCCCCCACCCTGTTATAAATATCTTGGTTCTGTTATTTCTATCGTCTTAAGAAGTGGGTTTTACCCATGAAAGCTCGTGATACTATATATATATTCTGTTAGTCTCTAAGGTGTCACAAGACTACTCATTGTTTTTTAAGTTACAGATTAATACAGTGACCCCTCTGAGACTGTCAAATGAGAAAGGGATATTTGTAAATTTAATTAGGAGCGGTCATTCAAAGAGTTCTTTCAGGGTATGTCTACACTGCAGAGTTATTCTAGAAAAACAGCTGTTTTTCTGGAAAAACTACACTTACATCCACACTGCATTTACGTTCTTTTGACAGAAAGTCGAAAGAATGCAGGGTTTTTTTCTGTCAGTGTTAAACCCCTTTCAATGAGAAAGAAGCCTTTTTCTGAAAGAGCTCTTTCAGAAAAAGGTGTGTGTGGACGGGGAAGAGGCCTGTCTACACTGGCCGCGAGTATTTGCGCAAGAACATTGACTTTGTAATGTACAAAATCAGTGGTTCTTGCGCAAATACTCCGATGCTCCCGCTCAGGGATAAGCCCTCATGCGCAAGTATTCTTGCGCAAGAAGGCCAGTGTAGACAGCCACATTAATTTCTTGCGCAAGAAAGCCCGATGGCTAAAATGGCCATCGGAGCTTTCTTGCGCAAGAGAGCTTCTACACTGGGCACGGATGCTTTTGCACAAAAGCATCCGTGCCCAGTATAGACGCTCTCTTGCGCAAATACTTTTAATGGAAAAACTTTTCCATTGAAAGTATTTGCACAAAAACTTGCCAGTCTAGACGCAGCCCTGCAGTATAGACATAGCCTCAGAATAGCAACCCAGTCCTGCAGACACTGAACCCTGTGGGCTTTGACTAGAGCTAGTGAAAATGAAAGTAATCATTTTTGTGGATAATTTTGATTTTTTTTTCCTTTAAAAAAGACCCACAACATTTCCCCCCCAAACCCAAGTTCTTCCAAAAACATTTCAGGTTTTTGTCAAAACACTGAAACAAAAAATAATATAATAAATAAGATTACTTCTCATACACACACTGAAAAAAGGGTTTGTCAAATATTTTCAGTAAAAATTGTTTGTTTTTTTTAAACCAAATTGCCTTCCCCGGTTTTTTTTTAACCCAAACATTTTCACAGAAACATTTTTTGGGGGGGGGTTTCCACAAAAAAATAACACACAAACAGCAAATAACTACCACAGAAAGTTAAGACCACGATGGATACTTTCTACAAAAGTTTGCATATGTGTAAAAAAGTCATTTGCCATTGAAAAAATGTTTTGATGAAAAATAAAATCGCATGCAGCAGTGGGGGAACCTGCTTCCTGCTTAGCAGCACTTACAAGCCAAAAACAGACAAAGACGAGGCAAGACATGGGATGACTAGTTGTAGAATGGCCTGGTAGCGAATCAAGGAGAATTTCCAGAAGTGTGGGACATTGTTTGAATGTCTTTCCTAATAATTAACCTCAGTTTTGCCTGCAGTAGCTGAAATCCATGACACTGCCTTTCTCCATCCCCATTGACTAATGAGAAGAATCAAGTCCTCTTCTCTCAGAAAAATCCATTTACATAGCAGACAATTAACCTGCCCTCAGACTTGTTTTTCAATAGAACACAAGCAAAGCCCTCTTAACCTTCCATCCGATTTTGTCCAGGCCCTTCTGAATACTCTATTCTGTTGATGATGCTTCTGGCAAGCGTTCAGGTTTCAAGGGACAGACTGCTGCCTCCATATATGGCTTCATATTGTTGGCCGACCATGTGGAAAAACAAAAAAACAAAATGAGAATAAACAGCACAACAGCTTTCAGCTCCTTTCTAATGAGTCATAGACTCATTTCTAATGCCACAATCAATTAAAGTGAATTCCCAACAGGGTCCCCTCCATGTGTTTTGTTGTGCAAGATTAATGGTGAATATAAAATTACTTTTCCACCTTGGGACATCCCTATGATTCTGTAGAAAACCCATCTAACAATTGCCCATAAATATTCAGAGATTTGATGTATCACTAAGTCTTTTGTTACAGGAATTTATTATCATAAACATTTTTCCTCAGGCGGTTTTCATGGCTGGCAGCACTCACAGTACATTTTACAATTGTACAGCATGACACTCGTCTTTGGTCTTCTCATCTGTGATGTTATTTGACAGCCTACCATATCAGAGGATAGGTAAGTACAAAATCCTCATGCCTTTCTGAACCTTTTATTCAAGGCCTTTCCTAAAGGCTGGGAGATGTGAAAATGTTGGAAGACCCATTTTACAGAGAGAGAAACTGAAGCCGAAAAGTTAAGGCCCAGATTTTTAAAAATAAACTCAGATTTTGTGAGTCTCTTGAGGCAAGAGTTCTGGATAAAAGGTTGTAGCTGTATGACTACGTGGGTGTTTGTGCCTGGACATAGAGACAACAGTACATATGAAAAATGCCATCTAATGGTACAGGTTGAATATCTCTAGTCCCTGGTCCAGCAACATCTGTGGTCCAGCATGATTGGGAACGGGTCCCATATGAGGAGAGATTAAAGAGACTGGGACTTTTCAGCTTGGAAAAGAGGAGACTAGGGGGGGATATGATAGAAGTATATACAATCATGAATGGTGTGGAGAAAGTGAATAAGGAAAAGTTATTTACTTGTTCCCATAATATAAGAACTAGAGGCCACCAAATGAAATTAATGGGCAGCAGGTTTAAAACAAATAAAAGGAAGTTCTTCACACAGCGCATAGTCAATCTGTGGAACTCCTTGCCTGAGGAGGCTGTGAAGGCTAGGACTATAACAGGGTTTAAAAGAGAAGTTACTATAGAAGCTACTATAGTTACTTTAAAAGAGAAGAGACTATAACAGGGTTTAAAAGAGAAACTAGATAAATTCATGGAAGTTAAGTCCATAAATGGCTATTAGCCAGGATGGGTAAGGAATGGTGGCCCTAGCCCCTGTTTGTCAGAGGGTGGAGAAGGATGGCAGGAGAGAGATCACTTGATCATTGCCTGTTCGATTCACTCCATCTGGGGCACCTGACATTGGCCACTGACGGCAAACAGGGTACTAGGCTGGATGGACCTTTGGTCTGACCCAGTATGGCCATTCTTATGTTCTTATGTTCTTATCTAGATGTCCATTTATCATGGGGGTAGCCAAGTTTCCTGTGGTCACGTACAGTTTGTTCACAGCCACCAGTCCTGGCTCTCAGTGTTCAGTGCTGTTATTTAGCTTTAATTTACCCCTACATGTCTTCTAACTGCCCAGCAAGCAGTGGAAGTGCTGGTAATGCTGCTAGGCAACATTGCCCTCCCATGGTTTGGCAAATTCTCTGGTTCAGCACCGGTCAGGTTAGATAGGTTCCACATGTATATAGGAACAGGAGATTGAATCTACATATTTAGGAGCAATCCAGTTGCTGATACACTGCAAACTGACTTCCTCGCTGATGAGCTTTGGACACCTCCATGTTTGGGTGCCCAAGTGTAGATATCCAGGGCCAACTTTTCAGAGGTACTAAATACATGAAGTGCTCAGCTTTCATTGGAGTTGTAAATGCTCCATATCTAAAATTAGCTTATATCTATAGTAGGTGCCTATAACCGGAGATATTTTGAAAATTTGGGCCCACGTAACTTCTGCAATGCCTCTTGGTCGTTCAGTGCCAGAACCAGGCCCAGAAGTCCTGTTTCCTGGGTACCTGCTCTGTTCATTCAGTTGACACAATCCCATTGCACAAGACTCTGGCTACTCTGCCATGTTACCCATGACAGAATCAAGCCTCCCCTGAAAGAAACAATCTGCAAAAAGAAACCCAATCCACTATTAACTTTCAAAACACCATATATAATATTTCTAACTGGGGAGCTGACTGTGACCTTGATTGCTAAGGTGCCTCAAACATTTTCACCCTAATGACAGAATAATAGGGGAATTCAAAATCGACAATTATAATATGAAAGCCCAAGCCAGAATCAGGTATTTTGACATTAATCAGATCTATAAGGCAGCAGATCAGATGAATAATTGGCCTGGTATATGGTAATTCTTTGAAACGCAGACAGCTCTATCCAAAAATCATTTCTCTAAGGTGCAGATTAGATTTCTAGTCTCTTATAGCTATTTTTGCCCCTATTCAGAACCAACATAGCACAGAGCTGCTGTCTCCTCAGAATTTATCCAGGGCAGGGATCAGACTGACAAAAAACTGATGCAAGTTGGGGTAGTTTAAGGAACAATTTTCTTTCTTGCCTGTGAATATCCTGCCTTTCGCGTGACTAAGTCCAGAGCCATTATTTTAGCACCGCTTGGATGTGTGTGAATGATGATACTGATCTCCCTTTAATGGTTTGTGTTGTCTACAAAATTGCTGAAGCTTAATATGTGCTTATCCTTTACACTGCACTTCAGAGGTCACCAAGGAATCAATAGGTTATGCTGCTTTTGTAGACAATTTTCCATGTACTAGAGCTGAAGCCTGCTTATTCTCTTTCCCTTGTTTATATATATATAAACATGCACACAGAGATACGCAGAGATGACTGAAAACCACATTGACATGCTCTCTTTCTCTCTCTCTTGCTCTCTCTCTCTCTGGTTTTCAAGTCATGCAATAATCCTGTTTTAATACGTTCAGATAACAGGAGATGATGCTGACCATTTACTTTTCCTTTACCCAGCAATCAGCAATTACACTTTTTGGGGAGGGAGGAGGAAGGGAGTTGGAATAATACATTCAGCTGCTGATTAGGTTCCAATCAAACGGGGGATCAAAATAAAACAATGGAGCTGGTTTTGACCTGTTTTCTCTAGTGCTACAGATGAAACCTCTCACCACCCTTCCTCATAAAAAATGACTAGTCCTGTAGCACCTTAGAGACTAACAAATACATACATATTTGGCTCCACTCATCTGAAGAAGTGGGTTGTGCCCACGAAAGCTCGTGATACCATATATATATATTTGTTAGTCTCTAAGTTGCTACCGGACTAGTCATTTTTTTTAAAGTTACAGGCTAATATGGGGACCCCTCTGACATCCTTTCTCTCATTTGTTTTGAACTGCAGATGAGATCCCAGGAATAAGGGCTTGGTCCAAGGCCTGTTGAGGCCAATGGGAGCGCCTCTGTTGCCTTCTACATGCATTGGACCAATCACCTGATACCACTGAGTGTCACAGTTTTCTTCCTTTGCACAGCCAGGGCCAAAGCTTGCCAAGACCTACTGACACCTCTGGGGTGGAGGGGAGGAATCAGTGAGGTGGAGAAAGGGCATCTTTCATCCCTAGGGGTGTTTGCATGGAAACACCGTGGCCCAGGAATCCACATGCCTCCCCAAAGCGGCAATTCATGTGTCAGCCCCCTGGCAACCATTGCTCATTATTACTGACCATGGAACCATGAGGCCCTGGCTCTGATTTTGCTCAGTCCTCAATCAAGTGAAGCTCCCTGTGATGTTAGGTGCCCCCAAGAAAGGACGATGTGACCAAAGGGCTTGGCCTTCACTGATGAGATGCTCCTGGCCGTGGCAGCCAACTCCTTCCTGTTGTTTTATTTTTAATCCATTGTCAGCCCGGAGCTGAACAGTCCTGAACAGCCACGTGCTGCTGGGGTATCTCACAAGCGAAACCACAGCCATGCTTAGCCTACCTACTGCAGGTATAGCCACCAGCCAAGACAGTAGGTACAATGCAGGCACCCAGACATGAGCCACTAACATTCACGCTGCCTCTTAGGTGCTGGAACAAGAAGTGCAGGGTGGGGAAGGGCAGTGCTGTAGCATCCCTGGGCATGAAGAGGTTTCCATCAGACACAGGGTTTACAGGTGAGTTCAGTGGCTCTCAGCACCCCCACTATAAAATTTATTCCTGCACCGCTGCAACAGCAGTGTGTGCTTCTATAGCTCCTTTCCTCCAAAGATTTGAGATGGAGTGCACAGGGGCACTCAGAGCGCCAGGGCACTGCCAGGAGTCTCCCCCAGGGTTCCTAGTATTGTGCTCCCACCACATTGGCCAAGATTTTGTTCCTCTGGGGAGCAAGTTTCTGCTCCGAGCAGCAATGGATGCTTTAATGAAGCCACGAGCTCACCCAGCGATGGTGGGATCAGCAGTCTACTGCACTTGCTCCAAGATTCCACACCCCCTTTCTTTTTTTTGGAATACAGGGCAGTACTAATTTGGGTAGTTCAGCTTACAAGACCCAGCAATTACAGGTCCCCTGTATGACTGCAGCTCTGATGTCTTGATGCTACTCACTAATAGATGATGCTGATGATAAGAAATGAGATTGGAGCTTGTCTGTAAACTTAATAAGCATTGCCTGACCTATGAAGTGCCCTTCTGGGCGGAACCTTGTGCCAGCAGAGTGGCCTCTCTGCCTCTTCTCTCCTCCTCAGCCTACGTGACATTTAAAATGAGGCCAGTAATAGAAGGCAATTGCTCAGAAATTAATTGCAGAGAAAAAAAATGATTTTTTTTTATTCCATGAGGAAGAAATTATTTTATTACCAGGGTTTGTGAGGTTCAAACTCCCTGGTGGTCACTTTCACAAAAGCTGTCAAGTAGCTCTGGGAATTGGATATTTAGCAGGGTGTTTAAGGGGCATAAGCCATGACAGATGGATTTAATTTTTGTGATAGGGCCACGAAAACTAATGAGCTCTAAGTTTTCAGTGCGTCAGTTGAGCCCAAATTAAGCCTGCCTGTAGCAGACCCTCTGAATTGTACAGTGTGCGCCAGATGTTACCTGCCAAGATGCTTCTCCTTCCCTGTAGTGGTCGAGATCCTCAGATTTCAGTGGAAACTGAGAGGGCTTGATATCTGGCGACAGGTTTGCAATTCCCCTGTGAACCCAGAGCAACATGTTTAGTGCTGAGGGAGCCTTGAGAAGACAAGGTCTAATAAACAGCCACCAGTCTGCTGGTTCTCTGAACCTTCCAGCTCTCTGGAATGGTCCTTCTCAATGACAGTTTGATATCTAAGTGCATTTTGTTTCTGACTAGACAATGGTTACACTGCCCCCATGGACCTCAAAGCCCTTTATTACGAAGAGTAATTATAGAGAGGGACATGAGGCACAGGGAGGGGATGCGTCTTGCCTGCAGTTAATGGCAGCACAGGAAATAAAACTTGGATTTGACTCAGAGGCCCACTGAAGCTTGTCCCCCGCCCTCCGCACCAGCTTCATCCTCTGGTGTTTTGGAGCTTTTGGGCCCACTCAAGCCCAGCAGCCCAAAAGTACCTGAACAGGAAAACTAGTATGGGTATGGAAATGAGTAATCATGTGGGCCCTGCTATCCTATCCAATATAGTCATCACACTACACAGAACCCAAGTTCACTTCTCTCACCTTTACTTGGATGGACCTGAACAGAAAAACGCCGTGAAGCTTAGCCCACACCTTCTCCGCCAGCTCAGGTTCCTCTCCTTGCTCTGCTGAGCCCACTCTCTAGATCTTCTCTCGCTAGACAGCTGCTCCTCCCTCCTTTAGGTCCACGTGAATCAGCAGAACCCATTTACCCTTCCAGGAGGATCAACCTGTGCTTCCGGGGGTGTTTCAGGCTGCCTCTCTCACACTCTAACTTGTTTTACTCCATTGTCCATGTCAGGAGGGAGAACAAGGAAACTCAAGGCTCACAGCTGTAAGTGGTGAGCAGCTACCACAACATTCCAGGTGCTGACTGCTAATTTTTACCTAGGGAACTGCGGTAGGGTGTTTGTCTGCTCATGGGCTCCACACATAGCAGAGAGAGCTGGCAGCATGGAAACTGCAGAGAGGAGTTAGTAACGGCCGGCAAACACTCGAAAACAACCTCTTTGAAGGTATGTGAAGAGCAATTCATAAAGCCAGGCAGTTAGGGGCTTGCTGCAGGTTGGAGGGGCATGAGAGAGGAGCAGAGAGAGTGACATGTTAGGGCAGGAAAATGGCTAGATGAGGTTACTAACAACAGGAAGCTGTAGAGAGGGAGGGTTTCCCAATGGTTAGAGCACTTGGGAGACTCCTATTCAAATCCTTGCTCTGCCTCAAATCTTAGAGCAAGTCGCTTGGCTTCCGAGCCTGCTCCTCCACCACACTTTATACTATCACAGCGCCCTAATGCCTGGGCTATTGTGAGATGTTCAGATCCCCCAGTGATGGGGCCATACCAGCATCACCGCTAGAGTTCAGATACTCTCACATACAGTCAGGACCATCCATTTGTGGAGCTGGCCAGTTTTGGATTAAAACGGAAATACCCAAAGCCCCCTAGCTATTTTGTGGTGGGGAGGGGAGAAGGCTGCGTGCCCTGGGATTGTCTTTCATCACCCCTGGTCATGCATGGATCTGGGCAGCCTATCAATGCTGAGTGGGTTGACTATGTTTGAACAAGTGCAGGGCTCAAGCAATGTTCCCTCTAGTTTTTTTTCATCCACGTGCAGAATTCATTTTGTTCTGTGCACCACAGCATGTACAAACGTGTACCATCGGTAGAAACACATTATGCCAACTGTGGGCATTCTACTAATCAGCCTTTGGGTGACACCTGAACCTCTCCTGAGTGGCCCTCAAGAGCTCAGCTTACAGGGAACACTGGCCCAAGCCTCAGAGTTGCTGAGGGGCCGCTACAGCCTTTGATACATCTGGGCTTTGGGGATTGCCAAGCTTCTCCTGATGTCCAGGTAGGAGCGAGAGGACATTTGAATTGGCGATGGACCCACATTTCATTCCCCCTAGACACATATACCCCACTCTCAGTTAGCGCCTTCTCCAAACTTTCCCTTGATTGTCTGAAGAGAGGCCCAAGCCTCTGCCTGGCCCAACCAGCAAGTCAAATTACAAAGGATGAATATAAGCAAACAACACAGGTATGCAGGGGCAACATTAGAAAGGCAAAGGCACAAAATAAGCTCAATCTATCTAGAGACATAAAGGGCAACAAGAAGATGTTCAACAAATGTATTAGGAGCAAGAGGAAGACCAAGGACAGGGTAGGCCCATTGCTCAGAGAGGAGGGGAGAAACAATAACAGGAAACTTGGAAAAGGCAGAAGCGCTTAATGACTTCTTCGTTTCAGTTTTCGTCAAGAAGATGTGTGGTGACGGGATGCCCAACATAGCGAATGCTATTGGAAATGGGGTAGGTTTAGAAGTTAAAATAAAAAAAGAACAAGTTAAAAATTACTTAGAAAAGTTAGATGTCTGCAAGTCACCAGGGCCTGATGAAATGCACCTTAGAATACTTAAGGAACTGATAGAGGAGGTAGCTGAGCCTTTAGCTATCATCTTTGAAAAGTCATGGAAGATGGGAGAGATTCCAGAAGACTGGAAAAGGGCAACTATAGTGCCCATCTATAAAAAAGGGAAATAACAATTCAAGAAACTACAGACCAGTCAGTTTAACTTCTGTGCCAGGGAAGATAATGAAGCAAGTAATTAAGGAATTCATCTGCAAACATCTGGAGAACAAGGTGATAGGTAACAGCCAGCATGGATTTGTAAAGAACAAATCATGTCAAACCAATCTGATAGCTTTCTTTGACAGGATATCAAGCCTTGTGGATAAGAGAGAAGTGGTGGACGTGGTATACTTAGACTTTAGTAAGGCATTTGACACGGTCTCGCATGACGTCCTTATCAATAAACTAAACAAATACAACTTAGATGGGGCTACTATAAAGTGGGTGCATAACTGGCTGGATAACCGTTCTGAGAGAGTAGTTATTAATAGTTCACAATCACACTGGAAGGGCATAACAAGTAGGGTTCTGCAGGGGTCCGTTTTGGGACTGGCTCTGTTCATTATCTTCATCAATGATTTAGATATTGGCGTAGAGAGTTTGCTTATTACGTTTGCAGATGATACAAAGCTAGAAGGGATTGCAACTGCTTTGGAGGATAGGGTCATAATTCAAAATGATCTGGACAAGCTGGAGAAATGGTCTGAGGTAAATAAGATGGAGTTTATTAAGGACAAATGCAAAGTGCTCCACTTAGGAAGGAACAATCAGTTTCATGTATACAGAATAGGAAGCGACTGTCTAGGAAGGAGTACGGCAGAAAGGGATCTAGGGATTATAGTGGACCACAAGCTAAATATGAGTCACCAGTGTGATGCTGCTGCAGTTCTAGCATTCTTTGATAAAGGGAAGTTTGGGAAATGCGCTAACCACTGTGCTCCAAGAAACAAATGGCAAAACCTTTCCTGCTGAGCTCGCTTCTGCTGGGGCCCAGAATCAGTCGTAGGGTCCTAGCCTGTGTTCCCTTTAACATTTTCTGTCCTTGGGCGGATTGAAATTTATTATGTGCAACACCGGTATTGAGGTAGTGTGTGCATGTGCACCTCCAATACAAACAACACACACATATATATAACAAAACTCAAAGACTAGAAGCCCCATGTGATGGGGATCTGCCCCACACTGGCCCTTTAAGGCTAAAACTCAGCCCTGGGAGAGCAGAGGCCACAGCTGAGGCAGATACTGCCAATTAGGGCCCAGCTGGAGGCTGTATAAATAAGGAAGGGAGACTGTCAGGGGGTCCATCAGGTAGGGGGGCCTCAACCGCCCCATCGGTCACCCAGAGGTACCCACTGGGGTTTACTCTCACCCATTCCACGAGGGGTAACAGCTTTGCAGTGGATACCCACAATCCATCCATGCTCTTTGGGCAAATACGGCCCACTCAATGAGGACAATATGGCCTCCCGGCCAGGGTCCCCAGTCTACCCTCTTTAGTAAGGGAAATAAGGCCTCTCAGCCAGGGTCTAGAGTTTGCCCTTATTGGTCAGGGGAAATTATGGCCTCATGGCCAGGGTTTACCATCACACGGGACCCTGCCTGAATGCTGGGGTCGTGTGCCCTCCTAAAGACAAGGGAGGAAGGAGGGTAGGGGGATCCGGGCCCTCCCACTCCACCGGGTCCCGACCCAGGGTCCTAAAGGTAGGGAAATACTCCGCTACCCAGTTGGTGGGGACAGGGGCCACAACACACCAACCTCATGGGCGTGGTTTCCCTGCCCTGGGTCACTTCCTACCCATGTCCTGCCGTTTGCTCCTCGATGTTTCCAGCTGGCCTTCGCATTTCCTCGCAGCATCGTGTAGCGGCCAGGGTGGGCATTGTGGGCACGGTTCAGCCCGCTGGAGAGGTGGTGGGATCCGCGGCTACCTCTGCGCCAGCCAGGGGGTCCTCCCAGTCAGCAGCGTCTCTGGTGACTGCGGTAGTGTGGCCCAAGCAGCCCTCGGTGGTGGAGAAACCCCAGTGGACCACCCCAAGTGCCAGGGCTACAGCGTCTCTCGCAGCTGTGGAGATTTCTCTAGCTGCAACCCAGCTGGGTAAGGCGGCCCCACCCACCATGGCCACAGTGATTTCGAGACCTGCCAAGGTTTGCCTGGCAACGGGTCAGCCAGGGAGGGCCAACCCTCCCACCCTGAAGCCAGGTGGAACAGAATTGGAGCTGGCGTTCGTGCTCTGCCCCTTCCGACTGCCTCTCTCTGCTGTGCCGGCTCGGGGCTTATTATAGCCCCGACCTGCTGGGAGCATGCGCGGCAGGGACGCAGTGGCAGAGCCCGCTCTTCCCACAGCATGGGGCTTCCCCCCTCACAGTGCGGGGCGCGGGCGCCCTGTCACAGAGAGACACTTGTTCTAGCTGGGGAGCAGGAGGGACCTGGCTACTAAGGAAGCTTGGAGGCTTCCTAAGACAGAGCAGGGCTGGGGAAAGGCAGGCAGAGCTGGGGAGCTCTAGTCTGGCCTCACTCCCAGGCTGCAGGGCCTGAAGCAAGGCCTGAGAGTACCAGGGCTGCAGGGGGGGGTAGCCAGGATAGAAAAAGCCAGCAGGTCCACCCCTCCCCCTCCTTGCCAAGGCTGAGTGGCCATTTCAGATGGCAGTTTGCCCCTGTGGCAGGGGCTAGATGACGACTGGCCATGGGTCACTGAGGCAAGGTGGGTGTAGGAGAATGGGGTGTTCCCCTGGGAGGTGAGGACCCCAGAGTGCAGAGACTGATAAACACTGGAAGGGAGCTGAAAGACACTGGAGTGGGCACTGCCAGAAGGCAGTGTCCTGAAGGGGATGCCGTGCTGGGGGAGCAACATGGGTCCACAATGGTGAGCATTGAGTGAGGGCACGGGGAGACATCAGCCAGAAGGAGGTGCCCTGCAGGCAAATGAGTTAATTCCCAGGGCTACCAGCCGGAGGTGCTGCGGTGGTGAATGCTGCCCCGTGATACCCCAGAACAAATTAACACATGGCTTCAGAGTTTGTAGACAGATGCATGTTTCAAAGAGCTTGGAAATAAGGTTTCATCCTACAAAACAACTAGTGTCACACCTAGCACTTGCTACTTCTGACTCATAAGAGTCAGAACTCTACCACCACATTCTATTAAAAGAATCTTTTTCTTTTTTACCTTTAGCCATTAACACCTATGTAAACTCTGTTTGAAATGTAATCATGCAAATATCCTCCTAGTACACTAGCACGCACACACATCCCATGCAGCCTGATATTCTCCCCCACACACACACACACACATGCTCCAACCCAGCCAGAGAGGACTGCAACAAGTGAGATAGATAACCCAAACAAACAATGCCCTGCCTCCACCTCACAGCACAGATGCCAGCACCCACTCACCCTCTCTTCCCCCCACCTACCCCTGTGCAATCTGCTCCCCCCAGCCCAGGCGTGGGCTGAGATAAAATCCTGCATCTCAAACTATATCCACACCTCCCCCACCTCACAACAAAAAAAACCTCCTCCACTCCCTACTCCACCTCGCATCAATGCCAGCACCCACCCACCCCTTCTTTCCCCCACCTATCCCATGCAGTCAGCCCCTTATTTCCCCCTTCCCAGGAGGCTTGAGAGTGCTGGGTTTCTGCCTCGCTCTTGTGCAGACAGGACTCTCCAAACTCCCCTCCTCTCTGACTCCCCCTCAGCTAATTAATTACTCACTCACTCCCCTTCTGCCCCCACCCTCCCCACATATTCTCTCCTTATCTCCCCTTACCTTCTATGGGAGCTGCTCAGTTTCAAGCAGGCAGCTAGGTCCATTTAGCTGCTTGGTCAGTAAGAGGATGCCCCATCTCCACTGGTCAGCTGAGCTCCCTGACTGCAAAGGGAGCTTTGAACTTCTGAGTGGAGCTCAGAAAACAACTGTGTGTCCGCACAGCCACGCAGCTTACAGAGAACTTTGGTCCTGGCTTTGCACTGGATCATGGGCTCTCCCCCTTTCTGACACCAAGGGCCCCTTCTGAAAAAACAGTCACATGCTAGTGACAACACTCATCAAGTGCAATGGGGCCCAAGTTTATGCCAGTGCTCACGTACTGCAGGGTGGTGCATGAACCCCACTGTGACTCATAACCCGAGGACACCAGCCCCACCAAACTTCAAACATGAGTGCAGGAAACCCCTGTAACTGGGCACTGACTCCTTGTCTGACTCCAGTGCATGCAGGGGCAGAGAGATGCTTGTGCCAGCAGGGTTGGTGCATCTGAGACTTGCACTATCTATTTATGGGCTGGCTTCTCCACCCTCTGACTTGGCGATTTCCCAAGAGTGTGGGAAACTGCCGATTGCATGAACGGGTGGCTAGCAGGGCTGCTGACACATCTCAGCTGCTCCCTGCTGCTAGCTGTCTACAGCCCAGAAATGAGGAATTTAGGGTTTGTTACTATTAACTCCAGCAGCGGAGAGCTGTTCTCCTTGGATAACTAGCCCATGGCCCTGTGTGGGGGAGGAACTGCTGAGCTCAGCCAACTCGCAGCACCAGGGGCGTCCCCCTCACCAAAAAGTTCCACCCCCGTCCTAACTGGCAATTGTAGCAGAGTGGCACAGGCTCCAGCTTCAGAGGCAGAGGAATTCAAGGGGAGCAATTCATGCTCTGCACAACTGGAGTCTGCTCCCCCATCTCAACCTCATCGCTAGCAAGAAGAGTAAACCACATTCGCTCTTTGGAGACCCCACCCAATTTTTTATTTTTATTTCCCATATTTTGGGAACTGCTCTCAGTGCCTTTTCTCCCCAGGACAGGCCTGGGGTGGAAATGGCCCCACCTCTCAGCCTCTGATCTTTGCCTTGTTCTCACCTTGCCTTTTCAAAGGATTTCCTGGCCCACTGTTTCCCCCCCCACAAGGCAAGTGACTGTACAGACCTCAATAAGTCTCTTTGCAGTGCAGCACTTCCACTGACAGATTTCACTTTGCAGAAGAGAGGAGGCTGCCTCTTGCGGATGAGATGATCTGCTAATTAATGTAAACATCTTGTTGCTCCTTTTCTACGAGCAGTTGCAAAGCGAGGCCTCTTCTCTTTGAGCTGGCTCCTTTGAGCTGGCTCCTTGGGAACCAAAGAGTTCCCAAAAGCAGAGGCCCACACTAAGCTACAGATGATGAGTGCTGGCAGAAATGTGAGAGTTAAAGCCAGCACTTTTACATACACAGAGGATTTCTTCTGCTCCAAGGCCAGACGTACCACCCAAATGGCAGTGCATCTGTCTGCTGGCTGGCTGGCTGGCTGCAGAGAGCAAAGGTGGGACATGAGTTTCCCAGGCACTTGGCTGTGCCCCTGCAGCAACTGTATACCACCACACAGGCAGCACTGCTACCATGTTCTTCCTTGCTGAGCAGAATATAAAGAACACACTGCACTACATCTGGAGCCTTCGCCACCAGGCTGCTCATTCAGATCCAGCGTAGGGCAGGCATGACTGTAAGTTTTCATCCACAGGTGGTTTTTGTTGACCAGTATGAAATGAGTTTGGTCCAATTCTCCATGTTCCAAACATGCATGCACACTTTCTGAATTGCCACTCCTGGGCATCTTTGCTGACTGGCTCAGCAGAAAGGCCAAAGGTCTGGATGGGCCATGAAGAGGGAGTGCTTTGCTTTGGAGATTCCCATAGCAGGTCCAATTGGATAAGTGATAGGAACAGCAGTGTGTAGCTGGAGGGATATTTGCCCTCCTGCCCTGCTCGGTGACAGAGGACCTCATGCACCAATGCTGTAGAGCAGCGGTTCTCAAACTTTCTTTCTCAGTTGAAGAAAATAATTGATGCTGTGACTCAACATCATGTGACTGGAATGCAGCTGAGGTTGGGAATCTGGCTTTGGGGTGGGGAGGGCTTACCTTGAGTGGCTCCTGGTCAGCAGTGCCTTAAGGCAGCTTCCTGCCACCACAGACCATGCTGCCCCCAGAGGCAGCTAGCAGAAGGTTCCATCCAATGGGAGTGTGGAACTGGTGCTTGGGGGGAGAGGGGGAGGGAAAAGCAGGGCTTGAGCCCTCCACCTCTGGGTCCAGAGGTGGGTGCCTTATCCCTGAACCACTGGAGGAGCCCCCCAACCTCCCTACATTCTGGGCCCCCCTTATCCATCCTATGTCCCAAGGGTGCCAGTTCCATCCATTGCCAAGCTGGTGGAGGCTGTCCCAGGAGGGTGGGTACCTTAGCCTCTGCACCACTGGAGGAGCTCCCCAACTGCCCTACATTCTGGGGCCCCCCCTTATCCTTCCTTTGTTCCAAGGGTGCCAGCTCTGTGCATTGAGAGCCTGGATTGGCTCTTCCCCCATCCCAGCTAGGAGCCAGGCCTGCTGCACAGTCTGCAGTCAGGACAGGCAGGGAGCTGTCTTAGCACCCCCACTGGTCACCTGATCCCCCTGCAGGAATGAGACACAGTGCCTGACATTCCACGACCCATAGTCCTCTACAGCAGTGGTTTTCAAACTTCACAAGCCTCCAGCACCTTTCAGCAGCAGAAATAATTCATGTATTTGTGTTCAGGAATATGCTGTGATTGCAAAGAATATGTGCCAACCAGTGTTCCCTGCAAGCTGAGTGCTTGGGCAGCCACCCAAGAGAGATTCAGGTACTGCCCAGCTGATTAGCAGAGTGCCTGCAGTACCCACAGTTGGCAGCCTGTGTTTCTACTGATGGTGCACAGCTGCACATGCCTCAGTGCACAGAACAAAAAATATTCCACCCATGGATGGAAAAAAGTAGAGGGAACACTGATGCCAACAGTATCCATTAAAGCAGGAAAGCATGTTCATTGGACACTTATTTCAAGGCATCATTCTCATTGCAAACAATGACCTAGTGCCACAGGGCCTTCCAGTAAATGTGCAAATACAGCATCTAGCACAAAGAGGCCCGGGAACTGCTGTGATTTTTTTTTTCATGGTATTGAAAGCATGGGGTGTCCCCCAGTTCTCATAGCCTGTTGACTCTCCTAAAAGGCTTCAGTTCATGCCTGGAAAGGGTTACTAAATCTGGCATGTTACTGGCTCCAGGCACTGGCTGCACACTTTAGATGAGGCAATTGGAAGCCAAATGGTCAATGTACCTGATAGCTACTGCCCCAGATTTGGGTGGCTAACAGTAGCACCCAGAGAAACAGTAGCACCCACTGGTGCTGTACAAAGACACAGTAAGAGACAGGCCCTGCCCCCAAAGAACTTCCATTCCCAGAGTCTGATGTAGTGTCCAATGAAGTCAATGGAAAGACCCCCATTGATTGCAGCCACCTGTAGATAAGGGCTCACCATAGCAAATTATTTCACAGAGAGGAAACTGAGGCACTGAGAAATTGAGGGACTCACTAAGGAATCTGGCAGGACCAGAAATTGAGTTTAGTTCTCTGGAGCACCAGGTCAAAGCCTCGGTAAAACAAACCTCTCACTCTAACAGCCAGCCGGATACAATGGGGAAGGAAGCTTTTTGTCTGTTGTAGCCCCTTTTCTCATTCTGTTTCATCATATATATAGTAGCCCAGTGTCTGCGCGTCTGTAACGCTGACATACACGGCCATGCCCCCTGGCCATGTACGTCAGCGCCCTGCCCCCCTTCCCCTCGCTCCGTGGCAGTTCGGGCCGCACGACCCCCCGGATACTCCCCCCGCCAGCGCTACTTCCCTCCCCTTTCTCCACCCCCATCCTCGCCTCCAGCTCCACAACCTCCGTTCCTCCCCCCCAACTCTGCTTTCCACCCCCTTCCGGCCAGCCCGCCCCTTTCCCTCCCTGCGTGGCGCTGCGCTGCGCTGTGCCGCTCCCAGCTGAGCGGCGCTTCCTCCAGGCCCTGACAGGGGAGCAAGCGGTGGCAAGCAGCCCTTGGCGTGGGGAGCACGGACCCCCAAGAGCTGCTTGCCGCCGCTTGCTCCCCCACCAGGGCCCGGCGGGAGCGCCGCTCAGCTGGGAGCGGCGCAGCGCGCCACGGAGGGGGTGGGGCGCCATGCAGGGAGGGGAAAGGGCGGGACTGGCTGGAAGGGGGTGGGAAGCAGAGCTGGGGATGGGGGCTGTAGGGGAGGATGGGGGGCCTGGAGGAAGGGGGAGGGAAGCAGCACTGGCGGGGGGCATACGGGGGCCGTGGGGCTGGCCAGCAGGAAGAGGGGTGGGAAGCACAGCTGGGGGGGATCAGGGGCCATGGGGCTGGACGGGAGGAGGGGGCGGGGAAGCAGACCTGGCGAGGGGGGGGGGTGCAGCCACTGGCCGCAGCCGGACCCCAAAGGGCCACTTGCTGCCAATTGCTACCTGGCCGTGGCCCAGCTGAGTGGCACTGGCACTGCGCTGCTCAGCTGAGCCCCGGTGGGATGGGAAGGGGGGGTGCTGATGTACACAGCCAGGGGGCGGGGCCGTGTACGTCACCACCACCCCTTCCTCCTCCCGCCGTGGCGCTGAGTGCTGCGCCCCTCAGCCGGGCCGCCGCAGGAGAGGGGAGGGAGGGGTGGTGACGTAGACAGCCCCGCCCCCGGCCGTGTACGTCACTGCCCCACCCCTCCTCCCCTGCGGCCCGGCTGAGCGCGCAACACTCAGCTGAGCCGCCACGGAGGGAGGGGAAGAGGGCTGGGCGGTGACGTACACAGCCAGGGGGCGGGGCCGTGTACGTCACCGCCCCCCTTCCCATCCCGCTGTGGCACTCAGCTGAGTGCTGCACCCCTACGCCGGGCCGCCGGGGGAGCCAGCAGCGCAAGGGGCTGTTTGGGCTCCCCCGGGGTGGAAGGGGAAGGGAGTGCGGTGATGTACACGGCCCCGGCTGTGTATGTCACCGCCCCGCTCCCCCTCCTCGCGGCAGCCCGGCTGAGCAGGCAGCACTCAGCGCCACGGCGGGAGGGGGAAGGGGGCGGGAGAGATGGAGGAGAGAGAGAGGCAGGAGGAGGAGGAGGAGAAGAGAAAGGAGAGACAGAGAGAGAGGCAGGAGGCGGAGGAGAGCTGAGGGGGGGGGAGGCAGTAGGAAGAGAGAGAGAGAGAGAGAGAGAGAGAGAGAGAGAGAGAGAGAGAGAGAGAGAAACAGAGCGAGAGAGCTCAGGAGAGAAGACCTGAAAATCCCGTCTTATGATGGGCTAATTGGCTAGTCATATATATAGTAGCCCAGTGTCTGAGAGTCTGTAACGCCGAAATGCTGGCTGTTCCCTCTGGGGGGCGCTGTTGCCTGAAATGCTGGCTGTTCCCTCTGGGCAGCCCATGCTGCATGGGGAATGTGGGGCCCAAACGGCCGCTTGCTCCCCCGTGGTGGCCCGGCTGAGCGGTGCAGAAGTCAGCCGAGCACCACGGCGGGAGGGGAAGCAGGGCGGGGCGGTGACGTGTGGTGTGACAGCGGCTCCAGGCCCCACCCCCTGGCCGTGAACGTTACCACCCCACCCCTCTTCGCCTCCCGCCCTGGCGCTCGGCTGACTTCTGCGCTGCTCAGCCAGGCCGTCGTGTGGGAGCAAGCGGCGCAAGCGACCGTTTGGGCTCCGCTCCCCCCATGCAGCACGGGGAGCACGTAGCCCAAACGGCCATTTGGGCTCCGCGCTCCGCCGAGAGGCAGGAGTGGGAGGAGAAGTGAAAGAGAGAGACAGAGAGAGAGGCAGGAGGCGGAGGAGAGCTGAGAGAGAGAGGGGGAGTCAGTAGGAGGAGGAGGAGAGAGAGAAACGGAGCGAGAGACCGGAGGCTCAGGAGAGAAGACCGACGTGGAGGAGAGACCTAAAAATCCCGTCTTATGATGGGCTAATTGGCTAGTTTGTTAATATTGGAGGCTTTTTGGGGCAGGGTCTTTTCTGACACTGGGGCTGTGTCTAGACTACAGGGGTTTTCCCAGGATACCTTTGGTATCCTGGAAAACTCCACCATGTCCAGGGAACGTGTCTGCTCTTCTGCTTTTTTTTTCTTCCACAAGGAAGAAGGGCTCTTCCGAAAGAGTGTTTTTTCCCTAAATTTGTCCGCAATTTGCGGACCTTTTTCCGATAAAGCCCTGTAGTGTAGACATAGCCTGTTGAGGTGCCCCACACACATGGCTAGTGACAGACAGGCAATCTCTGCATAGTGTGGGGACTTGTACTGCGCACACGCAGAAGCTATGTGTTCATTCATATCTTTAGACTAACCCAAGGTTTCTGAAGCTCTGTGTGGTTAAAGTGTATCTTGGAAAAAACTCTCCGCAGAAAAGAGAGAGAGAGAATCTAGTTTGAGACATTAAGTGGAAATTCTCCAGGCATGGGTGCAGCTGTGCTCACTCATGCCCCTAGCTCTCAAGTAGAGGGATGTTTCTGTTCTCTGGACAGCTCAGAGTCCCAGAAAGCTGAAGGCCCAGACGATATGAAACTCGGTTCCTTTCTCCAGAGCAGATCAAAGCACATCTCTCCATACTTGCCATCAGCTTCAAGGTCTTTTGTTCAAACCCAAACAACAAGCCCTGTCTTTAAGAACAAATATTTACACCATTAGTGCATGCAAGGGCAGATCTAGTTGGCATGGACAGACCAGAGTCCATGCTACTACCACAACACAGGCCATGGTGTCAGTGAGTTATGGTGCAGAACTTTCTTCCAGCCGCCAAGTGTTTTAGCAGCTTCATCTATAAATCTGTCCATGCAGCCATCAAGGCAAGAGAAACAGAAAGCTAACAACTAACCTCACAGCAGCCTGAATAATTCAACATGCACTGCAACCTTTAGAACCAGACTCAGGAATTTATTATATGGTACTCACAGTTTATTCCCACAGACAATTTCCTTGCCGGCAGAATGGGCATTTCTTATGGGCATTCAAAATGCTGATGGGCCTAATTTAGAAACTAACCAGCTCCCTATTTTGGAGGAGAGATGGGACTATCCAGCAGCCATCAGAAAGGTCCATTAAGTGAAACTGTCCTAGGTAATGCATGGGGTATTGTTTCAAGCAAGTAGGCTTGTTCTTTCCCCAACTCAGCCACTACCGGAGGAGTGGCCTTGAGCCTGTCCCTTCTTCTTTGTGCCTCAGTTTCCTCACCTGTAATATGGTCTGCCACCTTCCAAAGGTGTAGGGAGGCTCCAGGGATGAATATTTGCAGTGGCGCTGTGAGATAACTAGTCTTTTCAGAAGGAAAGTGACTCCTTCCACACGACATGTGAAGGGAAGAAATAAGACAGCCCCCTCCAGACCTGGCCTCTTGTGCTGGGTCCTGTGCATGCCTGTGACATCTTTATTCCCTGAAACATGTTCAGTCCAAGTAGCCTACCCTTGTGACTAAACACTTAGCCCAGGAGAGGAGCTGCTACTAGGCGCAGCTTCTTTAGTTGTCCGCACTCCCTTCTCCCACCACGGCTCAGCTAAGGGCCACCCCCAGAGTCAAAGGGCTGATTCGGTCACAGGTGTGCTCTGTCAGAGAGCTGTGCACTTGCACATAGTTAACCACCCCTGTGCGTATAGCTGGTGCTCAGGAAGATGCAGTGCTGCCCACAGGGCTTCTAGAACCTGTGACCATTATTTTGTGCTGGAAATAGCCCCCTGCACGCCTCTCTGGGCAGCTTTCCCTGGTCCCAAGGAGGCTACAAACCCAGGAGCGGTACGGGAAGTCACAAAGGCAAAGGGCCAAAACCAGCTTGGTTACATTTCCAAGGCGGCATCTGGGGGGCAAAGGGACAAAGACTAAACAGCGTTTCTGTTTGCGGTGTTGTGAAGCTGGAGGAAGGCGATGTGGAGCCGTGCGCGTCTTAGGCCCCAAAGGCTGGCTCTGCTCCTTCTTTTCCCATCCCACAAATGCCACTTTGAAAGGTCTCACCTCCCAGTAGCCCTTCCTTCAGCTGAGTTGGTCAGGGGATTCCTGCTGCAGTGCAGCACATGAATTCCACGTGCTGGTCGCTGGGCAGGTGCCTCTCTGTTCAGCTTCTGGGAAGTCTATGCCAAAGCTATTCCCCTGCGGCAACTGCAGGAGATTAGTTGCGGCTGCTAGACTCCCCGTTGCACCCACATGGGGCTCCCATTCTGAAAAAGGTGAAAGCAGCCTGCCCACGGGGCAGTGCCGAGATACAAGTCTGCTTCAGACACGAGCTAGTTATCTGAAAATGTCAGCCACCCCCTGCCTTCCCCAACAGAGAGAAAAGAATTAATTAATTTTGTTGATGGAAGCCAGACCCAGAATTTCCCTTGGAAAGAGAACAAATCAAAGCCCAAAAGGGAGGAATCTGTGCTTGAGAACTGTATGCAAATATCCCGTGTCACATTATACAGAATTAATGCTTCTGCTTGTCTGTGCAGATGAAAAGGTTTTAGCTTAAAGAATCAATTAACTTCCTTTGCAGACAGTCTAATCTAACCCTAGGGGAACTTTAGAGGGCACTTATTCCCTTGCCTTTATTGATGGTAACAGTAAATCTCAGACTCATTATGGTATTGATCCTTACAATCTGGTTTTTCTATAACTCAAATGATATTTTTAAAATGATGGTGTCCGGTTGGAAAGCAGATGAACTTAAAAAAGTTAATCACCTGTGTTACTACCAACACCTCAGCTCATTAAAAAGGAAATTATTTTTAGCTATTATATTTACTTTGCATGGTCCCTTTGCCTTCTTTCTGGATTTCTACTCACTTTGAACATTAAAACTTAACAGGTTGGTTTCACTTTTGTGCTAGTCTTTGCCACTGGAGGATCTTCCTCTTCTTATCCACACACAGATTTGGGTCTAATCTCTCTTCCTGTAATGGAATTCCCTTAAATTCAGCAGATTTTATTATTAGTTGGCAAATTACTATTTTCCACCCAAAAAGTTCCAACAAAATGACTTTTTTTTTTTTTGGCATTTGTCTTCATTTTCTTTTAGATTTTTGTCAAAATAAATCAGAAAATATTCAGGGTGTTTAGTTGGTTAGTTGGTTGGGACTTCGGGGTTGTTTTTTGTTTGTTTGTTTTTTACAAAAATATGAAGATTATCAACAAAAATAGACCCATTCAATAGAAATTCTCTTTTGGTTGTAAAGCCCATTTTCCTTCAGAAAGATGCTAAAGTGGGAAACATAGGGGATGTACTCCTAGTGTATACAAACATAGGTAAAAATAAAGCTAGACCCCCTTTAGTTTTAAGTTTTCTTTGGATTTTCAAAAGTCATTGTTTACTGTCTTATATCACACAATGGCCATACAGTCTCTCCTCCATTTACACAGTTGACAAAGATAAAACATTAATGGGGGGGGGGGGGACTTCAATCTAGTGGCCTCTTGAGTACATGAGACAGGATTTGCATAGATTAATGTCATCAGGGACCATGATGTCACATTTTTCTTGGAAAACTGTAGGGATATGTGTCTTGGTTTCTTATGCAGAAATGGAAGTTACTATTGTGATTTCACAGGTGGGAACTGGGGCAAGATTTGACTTATAGTCACTTGCTTCCAGAGACTGGAGGTACAGAGAACTTAAAAATGCCCAAGGATCAGAAAGGAAACACAATACTGAGCTATCTCTCCAGGCCAATTGTAAAGAGGAAGGCAGGTGCAAAAAGCATCTTCTTGATCTGCAAATACTTTGGAAGAAACAAACATTTTATTCTGATTTATGGAACGCACCTTTCTGTCTGAGCTGCAGCTATTCTAATGGGTCAGACAACCATGGCTAATTAATCCCCCAGAATAAGCTTTTATAAATCTGATACGCATTTGCTCTCAATGAATGCATGCCCTGGTGATTCACAGCCCTTCATGACATGTTATTTTCTAGGCCGCTACTTGTAGGAAAGGGACATGAACTAGTGGCAGAGGGGATGGAACAGGCTGCTCCACCACATGGTTCTGCTGCTATTCCATATGCCGCAATGTCTCCTCCAGCATACGCAGCTGAGGTCTAAGGCATCAGCACCGAACCCGGGCTGTCAGGATGGGTGGGATGCTCGGTGACCACAGCATCCCTCTCTCAGGACAATTTCTCCTTTCCCTGTGTCAGTCATTGCATTTTAAAATATACTATATATTTTAGACAGTCTGTCTGTCTCTCTGTCTGTCTGTGATCAGGAACTTCTAAAAGGTAAGAGCTAGGATCACCAAATTCGGCATGCAGCTTCCTCTTATCATAACGTAAAGTAGTGTAAGGGTATAATCATGCCAGGAAAATGGGAAGTGCCTGGAATGGGATTGGTTCCCATAAAACCACACGAAAGCAAATACAACTCTCATAACTGACATCACTGAGTGAATGCTGAAAGAGACTGAACCAAGATGAGTCAGAAGAAATAGGGTGAACTTGGAGTAGGACTGCCTCTCAATAAACCTTACAGAAAGGGATACAAATGGAGACATTTGGAGAAGTGCTCTATTTTGGCACTACCATGCAATGCCTGGTAAGTCTGCTAGTCATATATATAGTAGCCCAATGTCTGTGACTCTGTAACGCTGAAATGCTGGCTGTTCCCTCTGGGCGGCGCTGTTGCCTGAGTCACGTCCTTTGCCTCCCGCCATGGCACTTGGCTGACTTCTGCGCCGCTCAGCCGGGCCACTGTGGGGGAGCCCAAATGGCCGCTTGCTGAACTTGCTCCCCCGCGGCGGCCTGGCTGAGTGGCACAGAAGTCAGCCGAGTGCCACGGCGGGAGGCAAAGGGGGGTGGGGCAGTGATATGCAGTGTGACAGTGGCTCCAGGCCCTGCCCCCTGGCCATGAACGTCACCGCCCAACCCCTCTTCACCTCCCGCCGTGGCGCTTGGCTGACTTCTGCGCCGCTCAGCTGGGCCGCCGTGCAGGAGCAACTGGCACAAGCGATCGTTTGGGCTCTGCACTCCCCATGCAGCACGGGGAGCATGGAGCCCAAACAGCTGTTTGGGCTCCGCGGTCCCCCAAGTGAGAGGCAGGAGGGGGAGGAGAAGAGAAAGAGAGAGACGGAGAGAGAGGCAGGAGGTGGAGGAGAGCTGAGAGAGAGGGGGAGGCAGTAGGAGGAGGAGAGAGAGAGAGAGACGTGGAGGAGAGACCCGAAAATCCCATCTTATGACGGGCTATTGGCTAGTAAGTTATAAAGAAAAGGAGAGAGCATTCGGCCAAGAGATAAGGGATGGGACACCCAACCCTCAGTGAGATATGCCCGTAAACTCCAGACGATCTAGCTGCCCTCTGCCAGTGGGATAGCAGTCCTATTTTTATCCACACCACTTGCCTTTTGGTGACTAAGGAAATGCAACTGCTCCTTAGATCTCTGGCAATTCTGCCCAGCCACCCCATGCCATGTGTGTAGTTAGCCAGGCACTGCCTGGCAGGGCAAGACACATCAGGGCTCTGATGAATCATGGCACAGGCACATGCTTATCGACTGTCGATATCCATCCAGAGGGTCCTGTGCTCTGTCCTGATACTGCAGCTTGGAGTCAGGTGGTAGGGCTCCCCTGGGCTTTTGCATCAGTATTGCTGGTCAGAAACTCACCCAGCTGCTTTCTCACTTGTTCCAAAAAATCCACCAAGAGCTCCTGCCATTTCTCAATGCACAGCCTCACTCTGTTGGCAAACACCCTTCTCTGGAGTCAGCACTGGCGAGGTCATTCTCCACCATGCAGGTAGAGGGGCGCTGCTCCATCTAAGGGCCAGCATTCAAGATCAGATGCAAAACTGCGGTCTGATCCTACAATGGGGGATGCTACAGAAATCCCTAAAGGAGACAGAAAGAAGGGTCTAACGAGTCATTATCATTAGTGATCTCATGGCACTTTGCCAGCGGTGGATGTTAGCCTACGTGACCTGGCTGAATTCATGGATTGGGGAACCAATGTCATTCTGCCTACTTATATGTGGTCTGGGGTGTCACTTGGATATGAAATAAGCATTGCAGTAGGGTGTATTAGCAGGTGTACTGTAAGCAAGATACAAGAAGTAATTATTCTGCTCTACTTCACACTCATTGGGTCTCCACTGGAGTTTTGTGTCCAGTTCATGGTGCCACATTTCAGGGAAGCTGTGGCTAAATTGGAGAAAGTCCAGAGACAAGCAACAAAATGTGTGAAGGTCTAAAAAACATGTCCTACCAGGAAAAAAACAATGAGTAGTCTTGTAGCATCTTAGGGTACATCTACACTGTGCACTTATTTCAAAATAAGCTATTTCAGAAGAAATACTCCAAAATAGCTTATTTCGAAATAGTACATCTACATTACAGGGAAGCCTCAAAATTAGTCTGAGGCAGGCTCCCCTAATGTGGATGTGCTACCTCAGTTTAGAGCCCCAGGAGGCATTGGGGAGTAATTAGTTTGAATGGCGTTCACACTACAGTGGACTGTTCATATTACAGCTATTTTGAAATAGCTATTACGGAATAGGCGTTATTCCACATGGAATGAGGTTTACAGAAGTCAGAATAAGCTATCTGTTATTTTGAATTTATTTCAAAATAAAGGAATTGCTGTGTAGATGCTCACATTATTATTTTGAAATAATGCCAGTTATTTCAAAATAACTGTGTTGTGTAGATGCACCCTTAGAAGCTAACAAGTGTGTGTGTGTGTGTGTGTAATCATGAGCTTTTGTGGGCAAAAGAGAAGACTGAAATAATTGGTTTGTTTAGTTTAGAAAAGAGAAGACTGAGAGGGGACATGATAGCAACTTTCAAGTACTTAAAAGGGTGTTTCAAAGAGAAGGGAGAAATATTGTTCTCCATAACCTCTGAGGATAGGACAAGAAGCAATGGGCTTAAATTGCAGCAAGGGAGGTTTAGGTTGGACATTAGGAAAAAGTTCCTAACTGTCAGGGTGGTTAAACACTGGAATAAATTGCCTAGGAAGGTTGCGAAATCTCCATCACTGGAGATATTTATAAGCAGGTTAGACAGGCATCTGTCAGATGCTTGATCCTGCCATGAGGGCAAAGGACTAGATTAGATGGCCTCTAAAGGTCCCTTCCAGTCCCATAATTCCTTGCCCTAAAGCAATGGGTGATGTTGCAAGTGCCAGTCCATCATGCTGTCCACCCAGAAGTAACGGCACTCCAAGTGGTTGAGAAGTGATCCCCCAGACGCAGCAAACACCCATCCATCTGCTGAAACGTCCTCCTTCCCTGACAACACTTTCTGCCACAGCCCACACAGGACAAATTTCACTAGATCCTGGATCTGAAAATGAGACACTGTGGATGGGCCTGTGCTGTATGACAGGCCCTGCACCTTGTGTACACATTCACATCAGAGTGCACAGAGTGCAAAAAGTTGCCTTTCAGATTTCAGGTTCGACTCCAGGTTGGGGCAAAGGTGTGAGTCATTTTTATGAGCCAAGCTGCTCTGTTTGTCCCTGACAGAAAGAGTGCATTGGAAATTGCCAAGGACAGAGTAATCTATAAGGACAATAAACCTGAGCATGCTAATAGGAAGTAGGAGCTCTCGTGCTCTGAAGTAATGGACCAAATCAATCGCCAGTTTAGCTGCAACGGAGCCTGTTTTGAATGCTGCCAAAATTGCCCTTTTTGAAAATGCAAAACCTGGGAGGATTGTGCTACAATGTTGGGTTTTGGGAAAGCTGAGGACAAAAGTCAGAGTCAGTGTAAGCAACAGGGTTTCGTCAATGTCACATACACTCGCCGGCCAGGCATTTGCAAATAATGAATAATGTATTTTTAATTATGAAAAAAATATTTTCAGGGTTTGCCCGCAGATGCACAATTCACCCTGAGTGTCCCGCAGGTGTCAGCCTCTGCCACAAGTGACTGGGATCCGAAAATACTGTTGACAAACTGAGCTTTGGATTTGAAACAGCCAAGCTAAGGGTTCCCGCTGCTCAGAAGCATTAAAGGAGAGAGTCTGATTTACCTACCAGGAAGGTAATAAAAACCAACTGGAGATGGAGACCAACCCTTCAGGCAGTGTTCTTCTTGAGCAGTCACTGTATCAGTACAATGGCTTCAGCCAGTTCTTCCGTGCTGTACAGCGAGCCCGGAAATCTGTCATGGGTAAAGCAGAAGCACACACAAAATAGACAGCTTTAGTGTTTACGGTACTGCCCTGGGACTCAAGAGATCTGGGCTTAGCTTCCTCCTCTGCCTCTGATGCGCTGGGTGACCTTCAGCCATTCCCTTAACCTCTCTGTGGCTCAGTTCCCCATCGGTAAAATGGGGATAATAGCATTGTTCTTCTCACACTCATTGTCTGTCTCCACTTTGTGACTTGTAAGCTTTCCAAAGCATTCTGTGTCTGTGCAGGGCCTGGATCAATGGGCTCCCATTCCCAAGACCAATGTAATGTGAAAATTGAATAAGAAGAGTCATTGAATCTGGTGAGGAGCAGGAGAGTTTGCAAGGGTTTAAGAATATGAGAACAGCTGTACTGATCAGACCAATGGTCCTCTAGCCTAGTGTCCTCTCTCTGACAGAGGCCAGTGCCAGAATTTCAGGAGGAGTGCAGAATAGGGCACCAGTCTTCTCCTCCTGGCTTCTGGCTCTCAGAGCTTTGGGTTGCCCTTTGCATGGGGCTGCATCCCCTGGCCATCGCACCTAATACCCATTGATGGACCTAGCCTCTGTGAGCTTATCTAGCTCTTTTTTTGAACCCTGTGACACTACTGATCATTATAATGTCCCGTGGCAATGAGTTTCACAAGTTAGTTGTATGTATGGTGAAAAGTAACAACATGAGAACGGATACACTATGTCAGACCAAAGGTCCATCTAGAGTATCCTGACTTCTGACAATGGCCAAAGCCAGGTGCCCCAGAGGGAATGAACAGAACAGGGAATCATCAAGTCATCCCTCTCCTGCCATTCATTTCCAGCCTCTGGCAAACAGAAGTTAGGGGCACCATCCCTGCCCATCCTGGTTAATAGCAATTGATGGACCTAAACTCTATGGCTGCGTCTAGACTGGCATGATTTTCCGCAAATGCTTTTAACAGAAAAGTTTTTCCGTTAAAAGCATTTGCGGAAAAGAGCGTCTAGATTGGCACGGATGCTTTTGTGCAAAAGCACTTTTGGCGCAAAGCATCCGTAACAATCTAGAAGCGTTTCTTAAAAAAGCCCGATCGCCATTTTAGCCATCAGGGCTTTTTTGCGCAAAACAGTTCTTTGCTGTCTACACTGGCCCTCTTGCGTAAGTATTCTTGTGCAAGAGGACTTTTTCCCGAGAGGGAGCGTGAAAGTATTTGCGCAAGAAGCACTGATTTTGTACATTACAAAGTCAGTGCTCTTGCACAAATTCAAGCGGCCAGTGTAGACAGCTGGCAAGCTTTTGCGCAAAAGCGGCCGCTTTTGCACAAAAACTTGCCACTCTAGATGCAGCCTATGAAGTTATCTAGTTCTTTTTTGAACCCTGTTAAAGTCACGGTCTTCAAAACATCCTCTGGCAAGGAGTTGCACAGGTTGACTGTGTGCTGCGTGAAGAAAAAGTACTTCCTCTTGTTCGTGCTACGCCTGCTGCCTATTAATCTCAAGTTACGCCTGGTTTGGTTTTGTGTGGAAGGGTAAATAACACATCTTCAGTCACTTCCTCTACAGTTTATGTTTTTATAGACTTCTAACATATCCTCCCTCAGTTTCTAATTTTGATCCAAATGTTTTGCATGAGGGCAGCTCCAAGATCGCCCCACCAGCCCTGAGTAACTTCCCTGGAGAGACAGTCTGAACATGTCTTGTTTATTCAGTGCTGCTGCGGAATAAATTACAGGGCAGATACAGAAAGATGCATATAGCATTTTAATGTGTATTGTGAACAATAACAGGCCCTCCCAGAGGGACTAGGCAGTGACTCTTGCTCAGCTTGCTTCTGTGGATGTGAGGCCTCTACAACCATGCTGTCCAGCCAATTCTGAAGCAGTAACCACTACAGTGGCTATTGCTATAGCAAACTAGTCACACTCAGCCGGCCAAATAGCCACATGTGGCTAGTGGCTAATGTATTGGACACCACAGCTCTTCAGCAGACGACACTGGAGCTGGGTTCCACTTAACATTTCCATCATGTGGTTGACGTCACCTGATTTTCAAGAGTGACCAGTGAGTTAGGGGCACTCAGCCTGTGATGCCTTAAAGGGGTGTGATTTTCAGAGGCATGTGCTCCAGACCTCACTCCCTGTCCTGGTATTTCAAATCGGGTCTGGGGGCTTCACTTTTGTTAATCTCAGCCTCAGTCTTTTGGCTTCACTTCCTAATATGACATGCAGATCGGCCAGGCAGAAGGGGGGCACAAAGGGACAACTGCCCTGAGGCCTGGTGATTCAAAAGAGCCCAGGGCTCTCCTAGTGGCTGCTGACGCTACTGTGGCTGCAGCCAGAGCCCTGGGCTGGCTCATGGTGCGGTCCAGGGGTACTGAGGGCTACCAGTGTGAGCAGAGGATTGGAGGTCGGGACTCAGAAAGCTGCAATCCCAGCTCCAGTACAGACTCGCTATTTACCTTGGGAACAATTACTGACCTTGCAGGGCTGTTCTCAGACAGAATCAGACACCCATCAGAGGACCTCACCACATGTAAGTCACGCCCCGGGCCTGCTCCCAGTGAAGCCAATGGGAGGTTTTCCAATCAATTCCATGGGCAATGGGGAGAGCCCACAAAGGGCTAGTCACCTACAAGCACCATCCACCCATTCCCATGGCCCACATGCAGTGGAGCCCAAAAAGTGAGGGTCCTAAACTGGCAAGAGGAAGGACACCAGGTAAAATAATCAACTCTCGGAATTGCTCAACAAGGCGGGTACATATCCCTGTGGCCCCATTCGGCCAGGCGCTCAGGGTTGTGTTTCTTTGCGCACTTGTTTCTAAGTGTTTATGGGGAGAGTTAGTGCTAATAACGGAACCATTTGAAAGCCTATTGGGGGCTAGAGCAATGATGAGATACGGTCACTAATTAGTTTATTTATCGTCATGCCTGGGAGCCAGCCCTGAATCAGGTCCCCAGAGTGAAGCACTAAACAACCACAGAACCAAAAGATGGTCCCTGGGCCAAAAATGACTTCAATGCTATCCCCCAGAAAGACCATGGATAGGTGGGGAACTCTGGGATGAAAAATTTTAGCTGCAATAAAACTGATGATTCAGAAACACACAGACACATACACACACACACACGACGATTCAGACACACAAACACACACACACAGAGCTACTGAATTCTGGCCCTACTATGTGAACTGGCCCTAAGCAATTGGAAACCCCACCCTATCCCCAATGGACTAATGGAGGATGTTCTTTGCTCTAGTGGTCACTGCCAGAACAAGTGTGCAAGGCTTGACAATCATCAGAAACCTTCTCTGACTAGAGTAATACAGGATGGACAGCTTCCACGTGGGGCTATTGTAACTCCCAAGATACACAGTCCAGTAAAGCTAGGGAAAATGTACTGTTGGAGATTGTCCAACCCAAGAAACGTAACCTCTGGCACCCCCATTAGTTTCCTGTGAATAATGCAGATCATTGATGCAAACAGCTGGGTTAAATATTTATCGAGAGTTGAGTTTGTGCCATGATGCATCTGTGACTCACAGCAAAAAGGAACATCCTATGAATCATTTATATATTAGCAACTTGTTAAAATACACAGAGTTCTTGGACGCTCTAAATCTGAAATGGTCTATTCTCACTCTCCCCTGGGTGTTCCAAGAGCTGAGTCCGGAGTCAGCGCCGGGAGGGGAAGCTATTAATGCCGTTAACTTCATGTGCAGCCATTTTTAGCTTGTGAGGTGCCATCAGGAACTTTGCAATTCATCATGACCTCCCCAACACTCCCATAGAAACCCTGCATTGTGATCAGTTGGCCGTAAAGAGAGGATGAGGATAAGAACACAGATCTGAGCTATCCATGGGGGTCAGAGCTATCTGGAGATCTCTCCCACAGCATTTCAGCTCTCAGCTCAGAAGACCACCAGGCAGAAATTCACAAACATAGAATCATAGAATCGTAGTTCTAGAAGGGACTTTCTGAGGCCTCCTCGTCTATTTCCTGCACTCATGGCAGGACCAAACGTCATCTAGACCATCCCTGAGAGGTGTTTGTCAAACCTGCTCTTCAGAACCTCTAACAATGGAGATTTCATCATGCCATGATAAAAACTTAACTCTACTTTTTAAAACCATGAGTCAGGTTGGGATTCAGTTTGGCTTTGGGCCTAGGTGATAATGAGCTATGCCAGCATGGTGGAGAGTCAAGCCAGGAAGAAAGGAACATGAGCAACTGGGTTTAATGTCCCCTCCCAGCCCAAAATAAAGCTAGAAAGGGAAGAACTTTCTACGGCTCTATGTCCAAACCCACCTGACTTCCTAGTTCACACCCTGCTGCTGATTTACAGACACCCCTTCCAAGAAATAGTAGGTTGCAAACAAGACTTCCTAATGCTTCTTCCAGCACACTCCTGTCTTCCCAATGAGAAAAACAGCCTATGTTCCTAAGCTGTGAGGCAGAGTCTTAGGTGGCCTTTTGCTGTACACCCCCAGATATGATTGAGGGGGACTGCTGGAATAGGGATGGGACTCCTCCTTCACTTGGCATCACAGAAATCTCCTCCATCCCATCTCATGCAAGAAGGCTGGTCTTATAAAGCACAAGACTGGAAATCAGGAGACCTAGTTTCTATTGCTGGCTCTGCCCCTGATCCTGTGTGTACCTCCTTTTTCCTTACTTTTCAATGGGGGATAGTATTTCCTTGCTTTTCAGAAAGGGTTTTGAGCCCTAATTTACTACTGATTGGAAAGTGACCTGGGATTCTGGGATGGAAGGGGCTAGAGAGTTGCAAGGTGATTGTCTTATCGTCCCCCCTCCGCTCCCCCCCAAAAAATCTCTCTACGAAGATGAAAGAACTCACCTTTGACATTAACAGAAGCACACAAAACCCACCACTAATTTTATCTCCAAGGCATTCTATTTTTAAGTTATTACTCTCAGAAAATTTTGATCTTGCCCAGCCCACGATATATAAATGTTAGACATACTCAACTGTATGATTTATGGTTTGCTATCAAGAGACAATAGAAAAGTAATTCAGTGTCGTCACTTTTATTCCTTTTTAAAAACCTGCTGCTATTAATGTTTACCTGATATGAGATTTGCAATCAAAACAGGGTCGCCTGGTAGGAAAATCACAATCTTCATTTGACAAAAATGAATTAAACACCCCTAGCAGGACTGAAATGCCATAGAAAGGATAGCTCTAACACTGACACTAAGGAGATCACTTTCTATTGCATATAAGAGAGTTTCAGGGTATTTTCTATAGAACCTTATTATATTTCTCTAGCGCCCCATTAGTTTCCCCTCTAAATAAATCCCACAAGACTGTTTCATATGGACTGCAAATGTTTTGTCCCATTCTAATCAGGAAGATTGATTCCTAAGTTTACTTTTGAAGCTTCCTGGTTGGATAAATGTCATAGAGAACAGTTCTTCATAGAGAAAACAGATCCTCCAATTCAGGAAATTGCATTTATTTGTCCTCTCCCTGCTTTCAGGAAAGAGGCCCAGGCCAAACCTCCCCAAAAACCCTAAACCAAAACACATTTAAAAAAAAACAACCCTTTGACACAAGAAAGGTTATTAGAAATTTGCATAACTAATTCAAGGATCTTAGCTCATAATAATGTGAGGCTCACAAACTACTTCTGAACTACAGCTTCCATACTCAGTCCCTTTCTCCTGCGCTAGAGGGGAGAGTGTTATTCTGTGTCCTATGCCGCAGGCTGTCCTATTTGTAGTTTTCCAAGAATGGAAAGAAGGACAGAAGGCTTCAGGGAAAAAAGAAGGAAAACAAGAGAAAAATGCATTCCCTGTCCAATTCTGTTCAGAGCTCATTCTCTCACACCCTCATACCACACAAACCAGAGAATAGGAAAGAAATTTAAATCTTCTCTAAGGGAAACAGAAACAAACAAGAAATCCCACAGTCTCAAAGTGTCAAGCTGTTCCGTTATAATAAGAACTGCCCTGAATCTTCACCCAGGACTCGAGTCAGACCCAATCTCACACCTCTTTTACAAGTACAAAGGTTGTAGCCTTTTCCCCTGGAATTTTTCATTTTTGCACATCCTTTTCTTTCAGGTCACAGGTAGGATGGAAGGGAGCAAAATAAGAGGAGAAAGGCTATTGGTGTGAGGTGTTTCCAGTCAGAAATATAAAGAGAACATAGAGGGCACCTCACAAGAAAGATGATCCCTATGTGAGTCCCAACTCAATTTTGCAAACTTGGGACTTTAGAGTTTGGTTTGGAGATATCACCAAACAAAACAGAACCTCAGCATGATCCCATTTCCTGCAGCATTCCATGAGCAATAAATGATGCACTAGGCAGGCTGAGACCCATGAAACATGCTGAGGTGGTGCAGTCTCTCTCTCTTGCATCTAGATGAGGGGTGGGCAATAATTTTTAATGGGGGGCCACTCCCAAGTTTTTAGGAAGTGGTTGAGGGCCGCACTCTTCAGTGGTATTAATGGAGGAGATGCGGAGTCTGGGATGGAAGTTGGGTGCATAAGGGAGCTTGGGGTAAGGGATTGGGGTGCAGGAGGGAGACTGGAGTCTGGGAGGGAGTTGGGATGAAGCAGATGGTTGTGACCTAGGGCAGGGAACTGGGGTGCAGGGTTTGGGATGTGACCTATGGTAAGAGGGGATTGTGATCTCAGGTAGGAGATTGGATGCCAGATCTAGGAGGGGGGTATGGGTGTATGTGGAGTAGTGGTGCAGGAGTGTGGGGCAGAGGGCTGGGGAAGGGAGGAGCTGAGGTGCTAGAGGTAGGTTCTCGCCAGGAGACTTACCTGCCTGCCTGCCTGCCTGCCTATCTGCAGAGCTAAAGGCTTGCAGAGCTTAAAATGTTTCTGCCTGCTTGGCCATGTGCTTGAGTGAGTGAGCAGGAGGGTTGGGCTTTGTGGCTGCCTGTTATTCAAACAGGCAGCTCCCATTGGTCAGTGTCTGTCCAGAAACCGGCCAATGAGAATGTGCTGGAGGTGGGAGCCGCATCTGAATCTTCTCCCCTCCCCTCCAGGCTCAAAGAGAAAGTGCCCCACAGCTGCTTTTCTGAGCAGTGTGTGTGGGGATGTGGGGCAGACAGAGAAACCTGCCTCGGACTCCCCACTGCCGGCATGGGCCGCATCAGGCCCACGGGTGGTATTTTGCCTAGGCCTGATCTAGGTCCCTCCTGAAACCAAGCCAGGACATGGCACATCGACATCACCACCAAGCCGTGTCCAACATGTAGCACTTTCATCCAGGACACAGGGCTACTCCTTACCATACACAGTCTCCTGTGTATCAGTGATGGAAGTGCCGGGGGTGGGGAAGGGGGTTGGAGGAACATCCTGTTCTGTGTGGGAGGTGTTGACACCAACTTCTATTTACTTAGCCATGAAGTGGCAATCAGGAGCATGTAAGGACATAAGAACGGCCACACTGGGTCAGACCAAAGGTCTATTTGGCCCAGTATCCTGTCTTCCCACAGTGGCCAATGCCAGGTGCCCCAGAAGGTGCCCGTGTTGTAGTGCAGAGCCATGGAATGAGAACTAGGACACCTGGGGTCTATTCCCAGCTCTGCTCTTACCTCAAGAGGGATGCTGAGCAAGACACGCTACCTTGTGAATGGGGCCAGTAGTGAGTTGTGAGGCTTAATCCATGTGTTTGTAAGGAGGGGGCCCTGATGCATCTGCACCCAACCGAACCAGGACATGTGTGGCCTCTGCTGTGCTGTAGATCAGACACTATGGGATAGTCCATACCGCACTTTGTGGCCAGACAGCTCCTGGGCCCTGTGTGAAATCCCTGAATCCCCCTACAGTGCATGCCATTAACTTGACGATAATGCAGTTCCTAGCTCTGTCCTTTGCCAGCCCTTCTGTGCTGGCATCCCTCCCCGTCCTTAATTAAAGTGCCTCTTCTCTCCCCATCATGCTCTTCTGGGGGTGCCTCTCCTCCTCGTTAGTAACACTTGCCCGTCTGCTCCGGATGATGCATTGCGCGCATCCCTCACCCGAGCGAGTTATTGCTTTAATGAGATACTGGCGAAATGCATCATCCAGAGCCAAGCCCGATGATGATAATGATGATGATGATGAAGAAGAAGAATTACTCAAAAGAAGGCCTTGCCCAGAAAAGACAAGAGTCTCGGGGAGCAGATTCAATAACAATTACAGAATTAAAGTCAGATAATAGGTGGCATTCTGGAAGTCACTTCCCTGGTGCCAGGTAAAAATGTTCACAATAAATCAGTCACAGACACCAGATCTGCATCCCTGCCTGTTGGGCCCTGCATGTGCTCTGTGTTCATGAAGGCTGTAGAAACCAGTACCTTGGCCTGGGTTTTGCAATAGTGTATTTGAATCCCGTTCACTAGTCTACCACACTCTGGGCTTGCCAGGAGGGTTCCCTGTAAACTGAGCACTTGGGCCCAGCTGATTAGCAGAGCACCCACAGCCAGCAGCCAGTGTCTCTACTGGTGGTGCACATCCGCACATGCCTTGGTGCACCAAACAACATGTATTCTGCACAGGGATGGGAAAAAATTAGAGGGAACATTGCTCACAAGTTTTCCCACTCCATGATGTGCTCAAAGTGCAGACTGACCTAGAGCACAGATACACTTGACCTGGAAGCAACCAGCACTGTGGGACCCAGTGCACAAGGCTGCGGGAAGACTAGAGTGCCAGTCAGAATACCTGATGAGGTAGCATCAGTGCAGGTGTTTGTGGCTGATACCAATTACAATTCCAGACACTACAGTCCTGAGGAAGGGAATTTAATCGTACAATGGGATGCAGCTCTGTGCAGGACAGAGACTTCCATCCCAGTGCTCCCCCCCAGAAAGACATGAAATATGATGCCTACAAAGATGAGGAACCAGCTTCGGGCTGGGGGGGACCCACATGGCCGGGGAGCAGGGGCGGACTGGCAATCAAAATAGGCCCAGGAAATGCGTTGAGAATGGCCCACTTTTTCACATCAAAGAATTTTTTTTAAATTTACTCTTTGACCCCCATTAGCCACAACCCTGACCCCTGTTAACCACACCCCTGACCCCCATTAGCCACACCCCCTAACTCCCATTAGCCAGGCCTCTGGAGGTAACACTCTCGGGGCAAGATGGACACATGACCAGAAGTAAAAGGTGTCATGTGACCCCCCCTCTAAGGACTTTTCCCACCATCCTCCTACCAATAGGGATTAGTTTGGCCCCCAACAAACTCCCCTCATGCAACTATCCTGCAATTGCATTAACCCAATTGCACTATCCTGCAATTGCATTAACTGGGGGAAGTGTTCCCTCTAAGAGTTTCCTCCCTTGAGCAGAATGAATTTTGTGTTGTGCACCAGTACTGAGTTCATGTGGCTTGTTTGGATGTGCCATTATGGCACCCAAGTTATTAATAAATATCTCATAAACCTCTACCTTTCCCCTCTGCTGCCATATCTCCTTCCCTTGCTCCATCAGCTCCCCTGGTGCCTGCTGCCCCCCAACCCCTCACTCTCCTCTGCTCTCCTGACTCCTGCCTTTCTCACTGCCCTCAGCCTTCCTGAGACCTGCCCTCCTCCACCAGCCCTTCTCTCCCCCCTGTGCCCACTCCTTCAGTAGCCCCACTCTGATCATGTGAGCTACCCCTCCTCATTCCCTCTCCTAACACCTCCTCTGCACACCTGCCCTGCCTCTCTCCTCTGGTGCTGGTCCTCCCCTGCAGGTGTCTGCCCTTCTGCTTCACCCCAGAATCCCCTGGCACCTGCACCTTCCCTTACCCCTGCACCCTCCTGGTGCCCCCTTCCCTCACTGCCCCTGCCCCTTTGCCCTCTTTTTCCTGATGCCCACCCTCACCACCCTCTGCCCCTGTTCCTCATGCCTCTGTGCCCTCACACATGATTTGCTCCATCCCCACCTTCCTCTTGCCCACCCCTTCTTTCAAGCCTTCTTTCAGCACCTCCCCTTCCCCTCTCTAGCTCCCAATGCCCTTACCCTCCCCTCTCCCAGCATAACTCTGTCCCCCCTCCCACTGACACCTCCCCTCCTTCCCTTTTCCTCATTGTCTCCACCTGGCCCCCTGGCATTTGTCTCTCCTGCACCCTGTCCCTTGGTGTCTTCCCTTTCTTCTCTTGACCTGCCCCCTCCTCAGCACAACCCCTTCCTCTCCCACCCCTTCCCCTATTTTCCCTCCGCCCCTCACCTCCTCCTCCCCTCCCCCACCTTCTGCCTTCCAGTTTGCAGTGCTGGAGTCTGTGATCGGGCCCCAGAAGTCCCCGCAGCCCTGGCCTCAGCTGCTTCTGGGGCTCCAGACCACGTGCCGGGCCTCAAGCTGGGCTGCGTAGTGTAACTCTGGGCCGGGCGGTTTTAAAGTCCCGGGCCATGATGTCACCCCACGCCCGGGTGTCTCCCCTCTCAGCTGTTGCGCGGCGTTTGAGCACGCCACACATGTGCTCCCTCGGCCCCCACCGTGCCCCGTACATGGCTGGCGCCGGGGAATTTAAAGTGCGGGGCTGCGGCACCCTGTCAGAATCCCCCTCCTCCTCCAGCAGCCTCTAGCCAGCCCTTTGGCTGGCCCTTCGGAGGTGTCCCGGTGTCCCGGTGTCCTGCCAGGCCAGTCCGCCCCTGCCAGGTGGGAAGAAAGTCAACAGTCATATGTGAGCTACCAAGTGCAGGATGGACGCTGCTGCTGCCCTGACCAGGCTGACTTGTAGCCATTTCAGTGGATGCTGAATGAGCCCCTCCTGCCTGTCACTGTAGATTGAATGGGCCTCTCAGCTCTTCCCTATTTTAGGCCAGGGGCATTAGAATCTCTCCAGGGCACTACAGACAAGTCTGCTGCCTTTCTCCATAGCACGAGCTGCCAATCCGTGCTGAAAGCAGGATGAGCCACTGTGTCCTAGCAGATCAGGGTGAGAGCCCGCTCTGCCCAACCACTCTCAGTAATGTCTTTAGCAGTAAGGAGACTCGCTGTTCTCAGTGGGATAAGGGGTCATGGAGTACGATGCCCCTCTCCAGGAGTAGCCAGATGTGGCCTGTGGTTCCCAGCTCATGCTAGCTCTCATGGGGAGGCGGGGAAGGACGTGTCCTCCTTTGTTTTCCTACCTGAGTCCAGGCTGTTTAAAAGGGGGGGCTAATTCGAGCCTGAATCTAAACCCTGCCCATCTCTAGCCAAAGACAAGTTTTTCATATGTGGGTAAATCAGAGAGAGGAAACTAAATGTGCTCTCTGCTATATTTTGAGGTGGGTCTGTTCCATGGTGGGGGGAAATCAATGGCCTCTTTCATCAGTGTTGCTTTAGCTGCCATCATCACATGAAAGTGGGGGGAGAGCTTTCAAACAAGAATATTTTTGAAAGTTTCCCTCCTCTTTTAATATTTTTTTTAAAAAACCGAGCGTCCTAGAAAAAAGGTGCCCGAGGTTTGCTCCGCAGGTATCAATCAAGAGGGCTGAAAAATAATGAGGGGAAGAAGCAGCACAGAGGGGAGGACAGTGGTTAAACAAGAGATCTATCAGCTAGAAAAGATTCCAGAGTCCTCTGTTGTCCCTGAGGTTAACGCTCACTGGGTGACATGAGCTGTCAGCTGCCAATTCATCCTGGAAACTCAGCAAAGGACCAAACTTTCTGGAAGGCTCAATTTCATTGAAAGTCATTCTCAGGATGAAAGAGATGTGCCAGGCCCATGGGAGTGTTGCAGATTTGAGCTGCAGACCACTGGGACCCATCTACCAGAGACTGGAGGAAAGCGGCACCCGCTGGTTCAGCTCAGCGTCCCGTTGAGGAGGGCAGATGCAGGACTGTGAACAAGGGGGATGGCAGCCCAGGGGCTCCAGTCATGCCTGCACTTTTTAAAAGCTGCTTGAGGCCGTTTTAAATGGCATGCACTCAGTGTCTTCTCCTGCAGTGCATTCACTTGAGCAGAGCACGCAGCCTGATGCTGTCACCCGCCGGTCATGCCTTCCTCTCTTTTCAGCCCATCCTTTTCTGTGGTGCTGTGCAAGAGAGGAGCACTGCTGATGTGCCATGCTGTCCTCACGCTCAACCTAGGCTAGTGAGAATGGGCTACATAAGTGACCCTCCTTCAGACAGTGGGCTGCAAGATTGTTGTAAACAAGATGGTCTCTTTGGATAGGGTAGCTTTGCTAACTGCACATGCGTACCTAGAATTTGCAAGATGTGCCAATGGAACCATAGCAGCGCTGGGATTGGATGCAGAGGGAACGCACGGCTCTCACTGTCAGTGCTGTGTGCAATCAGCCCGCACCTCACTTCACATGCCCTTGCTTTGTGTGTGTGTGTGTCACTGTAGCAATAACGGGAAAAAAACCTGCATGGACAGAAAGCAGCAGAATCTGGCAACCCCGTGCATGGGCAACTGTAACAAAATGTCTTGCGGGCCAACATAGAACCCCAATGGGCCACATGCAAGTTGCCCACCACTTCCTCGTACCCTTGGCCAGGGAGAATGAAAGCAGAATCTTAGGGGAGTTCACTATGAGGAACGGTTGCCCGTTTCTTATGCAGAGGGGGATAATTTGCATGGTTCTCAAGACCACAATGGTCAGACTTAGACCAGAGTGGCCACACTGGGTCTCCTAATGCTGGCTCCACAGACCTCTGTCACCAGACCACATGTTTCCAGCATCCCCACTTCTGCATTTTGTATAAGCAGTGGCTTGGGCCTGAGACCAGATCTTGTCTGTACAGCCAGTGCCAGGCAGTTTTATTTATGAGGCTAGTTTTCTGTCTCAGAACTTTTTCCTCCCACCCCTCTTATTTTTTTTCCTAGCCCTCCACACAAGCCACGTGCTTTGTGCAGTTAAACACAGACAATAGAAAACACCTCCAAGATGACATCTGATTGGCTTGCCACCAGGAGCCAGCAACAGCATGGACTGTTTGCTCTGTTATGCCTCACTCCCTGATATTATCCGGAACGTACCTCTAAACAAACATGCAGGCTCAGAGAAAAATCCATGTCTACATAAAGTCCTGTTGAAGCCAAAGGGACTCTTGCATTTGTCACAAGCTGAACACCTGCTTAAGAATTTTGCTGAATCGGGGCCTCCCTCACAAGCTATGAAAGGACACGGCATTTGTGAGTTTTTCGCAACCACTCTAATGCACTTTGAATGCCAATGGCTTGTTGTTGTGTGGGTATTAAATCAGCTTCCACGAAGATAATTGCTTTCTTGCTTCTTCTTTTTTTTTTTTTTTTTAATGAGAGCCAGTTCAAAGTTGGGAGTGGAAAAAACACCATAATCTGTCGTAGATGCCCCCAAGTTAATTGGGAGCAAGAGGGACATTGTCTACAAAGCACAATTTTAATCAGGCTGGAGCTCATTAAGGGTGAAATGCCTGGCTGAAAACAGAGCTGCTCTCAGTCAAAGAATAAATGAAGTTTGTGAGATACAGGCCATTGTGACTGCAGGAGACATTTCAGACTCTCATGTATCACCCCTTTCTGCACTTTCAGAGGCCAGTGTTAACGATGTGACACTGGACCGCCGCTCCCCAGATGGCTGGCAGAGAGGCAGGTTGCTCTCATGATTGCATCACTGGAGCTGCATGCCTTTTCCCATTTGTCCACAGGTTCCTTGGGCGAATCATTTCCTGTGTGACTCAGTTTCCAAGCTAGAGGAAAAATGATCCCAAGATGCATTGGGGGAGGTCTAGGTTGGATATTAGGAAAAACTCTTTCTCTAGGAGGGTGGTGAGGCACTGGGATGGGTTCCCTAGGAAGGGGGTGGAATCTCCATCCCTAGAAGTTTTTAAGTCCCAGCTTGACACAGACCCAGCTGGGTTGATTTAGTTGGGATTGGTCCTGCTTTGGGCAAAGGGCTGGACTTGATGGGTGTGTCTAGACTACACCTCTCTGTTGACAGAGAGATGTAGATTAGGCACATCGAAATTGCTAATGAAGCAGGGATTTAAATATCCTGCGCTTCATTAGCATAAATATGGCTGCCACTTTTTTTCTAAACTGAACTTTTTTAAAAAAAACAGCAGTCTAGACACGGATCTGTCGAAAATAAACCCTTTTTTGACAGATCCTGTAAACCTCATTTGTTGTGCCTGAACCAAAACATCATTTTGTTCATAAAAGGGGCTGTAAGATGGACAGTTTTACTAGTGGATCTGCTTACAGCATAAGCTGCAAGTGTGAAATGCAAGTCCCCAGGGAGGAGCTAGCAAACCCCAGTTCAAAACCTGCCTGCCTGGTTCGTTGTTTTATTGTTTTTATAGCAAGGCAGGAAGCCATGTAAGTCTTAAAAACTAACCCAAGTCACCCAAAAGAAGCCAGAAGAGAGAGTGAAATGCTGCCCACGTTCTCCACCAGGCACACCTTTAAAGATTCCGTGGCTTCTTTAATTATGAATTAGAAACCGAAGAGTTTTGTCTAGGAACCGCTTCTGAGCTATGGATAATGGAGGAAGGAGAAGAGAGAGCAGGAAAGGGACAGCTTTAGAGGGTGTGAGATAAGAATGTGATGTGTCTGGGATTTCTTATTCACTTCTCACATGGCTTGTGTAAAACGAAATAGTGATTCTCTGCAGGCCACAAATTAAAGACAGATTCTGAGTGGTGCTGAATACTCCCAACCCTTGTAACTTTATCTGGAGCCTACAGCATTTGGCACATGGAGAACGAGGCTTCAAACACAAACTGATGCAGCAATGCTATTCTGTTTACATTGACTTTGGTGCTGTGCCGATGTACCCTCGAGGCTAAACCACTCACCCAAAGCCACACAAGAAGCATGTGGCCAAGGCAGAAACTCAACACAACACTCTGGTTCCTAGTCAGAGTCTAACCACAAGGTTGCTCTTCCCCTTGTGCGACAGCTATTAAAGCGGTAATCCCGAGTGCTCCTTGCATTAGGTTCAGAAAGAGTTTGCTTTGGATGTGACATTTCAAGCCAAATAGGGACTTCAAAGAGGGGGAAAAGTGATTGGACTAAAACCAAAGCTGAGATTCTGAGCTGCAGTTCTTATTTGCACAGGAGCATCTGGAGGTCCCTAAGCAAGGGCCAGCACCCTGTTGTGGTAGGCACTTGTACACACACACACATACCACACAATTAGTCTGCCCCCAAAGGATTTCCAAGACAATCAGTGGATTGGCAGCTCATTTGTGTCAAAGAACCCAAGGAGAGCCATCGAGGAGTTCACACTGGGGTAGAGCCTGTGACAGCAGGGTTCCCTGCTCGGCACAACAGACACACACCTCTGCCCTGCAAACAACTTCAGAGCCCGAGCATCAGCCCAGACTGCAATTTCAAAGTACTGGCTAGTCAGCAGTAGCAGGAGAACCCAACTCTGCCAGCCCTGGCTGGGCATCTCACTGCCACGGGCCACAGAGGTCTGCGGAAGTGAACCCTGGAGGTCTAGGGAGCAGGGTTCCCTGTAATCTGTGCACTTGTGTGGCCTCTTAGGTGAAATTCAGATGCCACTCAGCTTATTAACAGAGTGCCCGCAGCTAGGTTTTTTTCTTCTTATTGGCAGTGCACATTTGCACATGCCTCGGTGCATATAAAAATTTATTCCACGCATGGATGGAAAAAATTAGAGGGAAGACTGCTAGAGGAACGCAGCCTAGCCTAACCTCCCCTGTACTTTAGGATAAAATGTCAGAATTTGTTTCTAACTCACCTTTGTCCCAGACTCAAACCAATCCAAATCTGTGCCAAGGTTTGGGGGAAAAGATGGTTTGTTTTTAAAGAAAAGGGAAGGAGAAAGAAAGCAGCGCAGATCCTGAGCCATGACATCATTTCCACAGAAAGGCCCCTAGAAATATGCTGATCGTGTAGCTTTGGCAGAGGAGAGACAAAAAGGGGTAGAGAAAAGCTCCATCTTAATTGAAGTCAACTCATAAATGCACAGCATGAGTCCCCTCCACTCAGAGAGATATACATCATTTGTCTGACATGATTATTCTTAAACAATTATATTATCACTAGATGAGGTTATTTTAAATTAATCACACATGGAGTGCTGTAATGCGTGAGATCGTGCCTGTGATTTTATTAGTTTTCTGTCCTTCATCAAATCACTTATTTGCAATAACAGTGAAAGATTTATTAGGTAAGATTTTAGCATCGTGTTTTCCTTTTAACAGCTCTCTTTTTTTCCCTACAGGCCCTACGTCCTTGTGTTTAAAGTCAGATTGACGGTCAGATCATACGGCCCCTCCGGCAGCACCCAGAGAGACATCTTCACGAGAGGACTTGAGTTTCAAAGACGCCTGCCAAGAGATGGCTGAATTTTGCAGATATAACATGACACACAGTCAGGGGAGTGTGCATCTTTGTCATCTAGCCTAGAACATGTCTATCGCTGCTAGGAATGGAAAAGATCCATTGGTCATGCAGCAAGTTTTAGCCTGTTCCATTGGTGTAAATCCAGAGCAACACAGCTGAGGGTCAGTGGAGTTACTGTGCATTGATGCCAGTGCAAGAGAGAGCAGAAGATGGTCAGGGAAAGGTACGTTTCTGGTTTGTCTTGATGAAGTCATATGCTCTTTGCTTTTTCTGCACAGATACACTTCCCCAGAGCACTCTTTTCTGCTCCTCCTGCAAGTTCTTCAGAGTCAAAGACTGTGGGTAAAATCTTCCCAGGTGCCTTAGCCTGAGTCCTATCTCCAGATGTGTCCTAAGCACAAAGGTTCTGCTCCCCAGAGATGTCGAGGAACCTCTCACTGTGTCAAAGTGCAGAACCCAGGAAGCTGCTGGCTATGTATGATGTTCAGAATAAATTGGAATTTTTGTCCAGATGTCAAGTGGAATTTCTTTGACCAGGCCTCTTTCCCTCCCCAGCACCCTAAGCACTCAGTGCCAGAGATACACATTAGAAGTGCCTTTTCCAGTCAAGGTAGGCACAGCCAACATCTCTTGGCTGTTGGTGAAACAGCCTTCAAACGTCTGCAGCTCAGCGGTAGAGAGGCATGTGACTTGCTGTAACTCCTAAGTGGAGCAGCCTGTGGCTGGCTCATTCCTCTTGTCCCCAAGACTGGCAGAAAGCTTCACTTTCCTTCGTCCTTGATCAGCCGTGAGCAATGGTGGGCCAGTCCTGCCAGGAGTCATTCCACACCATGAAGATGGACGGTCTAGTGGTTAAAGCGCTGGGCTAAGAGTCAAGGCATATGGGTTGAATTCTTTGCTTGACTGCTGACTCCATGTGGGACCTTGGGTGAGTCCCTTCCTCTCTCTAGGTCCCAGCTGTGCCCCCTCTGTCTAGTTTAGATTGTAAGATCATTGGGCAGGGCCTGTCTCTTAGCATGTGTAGCCTAGCACAGTGCTTCCCTGTCCAAGCAAGCTCCCCAGGGGTGTGTCTACACTGTGCCCGGAGCTCAAAATAAGCTACGCAATTTGAGCTACCAAATCATATAGCTGATTCTGAGTTAATTTTGAAATAGCTTATTTTGAAATGGGGTGCTGTCTACACAGTATCTTTATTTCAGAATAAATCACTATTCTGAAACATCCCTTACTCCTCACGGAACGAGGTTTACAGAGACGTCAGAATAGTGAGCCCGTTATATTTCAAAATAACGTGCGTGCTCAAAAGAGGCGGAATAGCTATTCCAGGATACCTCTGGCACTGGAGTGGAGTGGTACTGCACTGGAGTGTAGACGCAACCTAAGTAATTACATGGGGGGTACAACTGAAGGCCTCCATTCTGGGACCCATCTACTTCATCTCCCATCCCCACCATCGGGTACCTGGCTGTTCCCCTCCCACTTTCATTCCTTTCCTGGTGCCCTCAGCTGCCTTTTTGTCCTGCTGCACACTTCTAAGCCCAGTTATTGCATCTCACCTAGGCTTTCTGAGAGCAGCAACACTCATTTTTTCCTGGTAGGAGGAAGCTTATGCCTGTTCTGCTCTGCACAGCAGCCTGTGAACAGACTCGGGGAATAGCAATGTCTCACCTTGGTAATGTGTGAATTGCATCTGAAATGTCTTTCATTAACACTGGTGTTCTCCAGCCTGTCCTTTTGCAGGTACATGACATTACTGAGAAGCCCATTACTGCACTGGAGGATAAGAGTAAGAGACTGGAACTGAGACAGGAACAAACCATTAAAGAACATTCTGGCTAATTCTCCCCAAACTCCTAACCAGTGCCTGCCCTCGGCCCCCTGGCTGCAGACAATTCTGGTAAGAGCAGAGATGGTAGGACACCAAGTTTCTCACTGCATTCAGACTTGGACTCAGGAGCTCAAAGTTCAGTTTCCAAATTTGCTATGATAACAACAATGTAATAGTCAACAGCTGGGGCTGGAGTTGTTAACAAGAGCTGGGCTAGACTAGAAAGGCTTTCGTTGTAAGTGATGTAACCCCAAACTAGGAGAAACTATTTCAGTAATGAAAGGTTTATTTCTGTAAAAGAGATAAAAAAGCCATTCCTCACGTCAGCTCCTAAAGCAAGGGCAATAACCCCTCTCATTGAGCTGGGCAGTGCAGCCCTGAAACTTTTGTTAAATTTTCACTTTAATTACATGCGGGTCCTGCAATTATCTTCCTTTAATTTCCTATAGCAACATGTCCTCTAGCCCCTGGCCGTGCTGGCCTAGATGGATTATAGCTACATGTACAGCACACCTCTGTCACAGTGTCCCAGCTGGGTAGAAAATTAGCGAGGAAACAATTTCTATAGCCAGGTTGTTGGTTTTCTTCCCTTCCTTCATTAAAGCCATGTGAGATTTTTTTTTCACTGTGGTTCTGAAGGTCTTTCTTCTTCTCAGAAACTTGTGGCAAATCTTTAGCAGGGAGCCGAGGCAACTAGGTTGTCACCGCATGACTTTCTCACTCCTAATTAGGCTACAAACGCATCTGACTCTCATCTTTTATCCAGAGTGGCAGGGAGCACACATAATTCCATTTTCCCTGCTATGTCTTTGTAGGAGCTTGCGTAAAACATCGTGATGGCTACCCACACTGTGTAGAGAGACAGAAACGGAGTCGCTACCCATCGTAGCGGTTCGCGCTGTTTTTCTCAGGCTGCAGCATCTCCCAGCCCAGTCCCAGAGCAGAGGAAGACCTTCTGGAGGTGGGGGAAGTGGAAACGATCCAGCAAGCAATGGGGCAGAGAGAGGGAGAGGAGCAAGTGATGGGAATTGGGCCTTAGGAGAAGGAACTAGAGAAGGGGCGGGGCCTCAAGGGAAGACATGGAGAGGGGCGGGGCCTCAAGAGAAGACATGGAGAAGGGGTGGGGCCTCAAGAGAAGATGTGGACAAGGGGCGGGGCCTCTAGGGGCAGTTGCCACCAATTAGAAAGGTGGCAACCCTATTCTGATTTTCACAAGACCAGAAACAGCTGTCTGAAATGTCACCGACTCAACTGGGGAAAAAAAACCATTTCTGGCCTGTAAATTATTATACTTTCCTGGGTTTCCTCACAGAGTTACAGGAAAGAGAGACCAGTTGAGGCCTGGCTTCTACCCAAGGGAATGGAAATGCTGAGGCAGAGATAGGATCAGTCCCAATGTCGCCATGTCCAATTGGCACCAAGGCAGGGTTTTTTTCAGAATGGCAGTGGCAATGAGAAACAACCACCATTTTTTAGGCCATACCCATCTTCAGCCTTCTAATGGCAATTTCTGCACAATCCATCTTTCACCTTGGAAAGGGTCAAAGGCAGAACAATGCATGTGTCCCTGATGGGGGTGTTGCTGGGCTAGGAAGGGAAATTGCTGTCTTAGGGTTTATTGCCCTTAGTTTTTCCAACCATGGGCTTGACTCTCCATTAACAAGAGTAGCTGTAGGCTCTGACCAGAGCTTTCCAGCCCAGTTCTAGGAAGTATCATCCGCACTATGTTATTGCTGAAGCTTAGCTGCTGTAGATGGGACAAAGAGCCCATATTATACTTATATAAAGGTTCTCTTAAAAAATTCACCAGACTGTCTGATTCCCTCCATGTTTTGTGAACTGCTTAATTGATATGCAGATGGCTGTGGCGTGGGGTCCTTTTTTCTCACTTAGCACCCAGTGTCCAGCCTACGGATCACCCTGCAGCTGAAGTGTCACTAAGTAGTCAAGCCACACAGCCAGGCACTTATATAATTTATAGGAGAACTTGGAACCTTGCCAGGAGAGCCAATCAACTGGCAAAAATTTACATATTAATGAAATCTCATAAATAATACATAGAGCGCCAAGCAGAGCTGATGATAGCTACTGGAACACCAACAGCATAAGCTGTCTATTTAAATTACTCCCATTTTGCTTCTCTTTTTTTTTAACTTAGAAGAAAAGGAGCTAACCTGAGCCCCTGCTAAATTATATGTATAAACCACATTGGTGAATAATACATCCACTACATTTACTGTACCCATTATCAACTGCTGCAAAAAATGGAAATCAAGTGTATTTATAATTGGACTGGTGCCGGTTCACCACTGCCCAAAACACGATTTGCAAGGAATGTAGTGTAGAAGAAAGGTCATTTCATACTAATATGCTGAATGTGGCATCTGTAGCTCTGCCTGGCTACAATACTTATATGGCCCCCTCGCTGTCTTTAATCATAGAATCATAGAACCATAGAGCTGGAAGAGACCTCAGAAGGTCATCAAGTCCAGCCCCCTGTTCTAGGCAGGACCAATCCCAACTAAGGGTATTTATCCTCATCATGCCCCTGCTTGTGAGAAAGGTACTGTTAAACTTATTAGTCATTTCCATGTGGGCAGTGCAAAAGGTTCTGCCTTAGCCCCAGCAAAGCACTGCAGCCTGGGATGTTTTCAGACGACCTGAACTAAGAATTGGTCCCTCAGTTAAGAGTTTTTCAATGTTTCTTGGGCTTAGGAAAATGACACTGGTGACAGCCATGGTGCTGTCCTTAAAGCAGTGTCCCAGCACGGCGAAGTATTGGAAAGCTCAGAACCTGACTACTTTTGATCGTTAACAACCTGTGGCGCCCCTCTCAAGCCAAGGGGTTTTCCCCTGTGTCTGGGCATATGTCAAAAGGTTTATTAACTCTCTCCCTATAGTCTTCTACCACTTGGTGGTGTTTCTGTTCTCTGTGCAATGGGGCACACTCATGGCATGGCCAATTCATTGCAGCTGCTGAGAGTCTCACAAATGTTCAGAAATGGCTTTGGAAAGAGGCACACGAGGACCTGGATACTGAGCAAATGCAGCCAAAAAGCAAAAAACCGGTTATTTGCTTACATCGCTTTGAAAGGAGGAACAATGATGCCATGGAACATTCCTTTGTTCTATTTTTCTCTCAAGCTTCCTTGTAAACAGTTTCTCTCTATGCTGATTGTTAATAGGCTAGGGCTCATAACACTAGCCTCCTTCTTAGCCTACTGTGCCATCTCCTTTTGCCACGGGGCACCCCTCAGCCCCCAAACAGCTCTGTGCACCATGCCAGGCACACCCACATGTCCACATTGTCTCAGCCCAGAGCAGAAGCTTCCTTAACCGGATGCAGTTCCCCAGATGACCTCTGGAAGCAGCACTTAGGGGCTGTGTAACCAATTCTGCTTTAGCACAGATGCTTAGCAAAATATGTGACATAAACCAACAACCCCTAACATAAGAACATAAGAATGGCCATAGCAGGTCAGAGCAATAGTCCTCTAACAGCGGCCAATGCCATGTGCTTCAGAAGGAATGAACAGAACAGGCAACCGTCAAGTGGTCTACCCTCCTGCCATCCAGTCCCAGCTTCAGGCAAACAGAGGCTAAGGACACTTAGAACATGGGTCATTTATACCAGTCTCCTCAGAGCAGGGCAGTACTAACACCACAAGGCAGGGACCCAGATGTGAGCACTAAGGACTAGAGCCATGGTCCATTCTGTGATCTTTGTAGTGACTGCCTTTTTATATGTCTTGTGATTATAATTTATCCTTGTTTGCTGACAAATTGAGCCAGGCTCTAAAGTGACCTGCCATTCAAATGTTTAGCTGGTCAGCATTTTGAGGTAAGGTCCAAGAGCCTGTATTTGTACTGCATGCACACACACACCTCTCAGCATGGTAAGGCCCTATTCTCAGTTGGCCCTAAGATATTACCTTAATAAGGGTGATCAATACACCAGGGTGGAATTGGTAGGGGAAGTAGATGTGGGTGGCAACCTGAACAGCAGTGGTCATGAGATGGTTGAGTTCAGAATCCTGACCAAAGGAAGAAAGGAGAGCAGCAAAATACAGACTCTGGACTTCAGAAAAGCAGCCTTTGACTCCCTCAGGGAACTGTTGGGCAGAATCCCCTGGGATGCTAACAGGAGAGGGAAAGGAATGCAGGAGAGCTGTCTGTATTTTGAAGAAGCCATATTGAAGGTGCAGGAACACACTATCCCGATGTACAGTAAGAAAAGCAAAAATGGTAGGCAACCAGGGTGACTTACCAGGGAAATCCTGGGTGAGCTTAAACTAAAAAAGGAAGCTTACAAGAAGTGGAAACTCGGACAGATGACTAGGGAGGAGCATAAATATATTGCTCGAGCATGCAGGGATGTAATCACAGAAACTCCACTAGAAGAAAATGTCTCTGGTTCTTTGCCTATAAGCCTCCTTCCCCTGTTTGGGCCTCAGAGCAGATTTCTGGTCCCAACTGTCACTAATTCACTTTGCAATCCCAGGTGGCCACTGGTTCTCACTATACCTCACATATAGCTCCAGTGAACACGTTCCCCAGAACAGCAACCCTGTTGTCCTAGCTCCCTGAAAATTGCCACAGGCACCTGCAGGGTGCTGAGGAAATAAATTACCCCTTTCTTCAAGCAAATTCTCAGCTTGTGGGGAAACAGCTATTGAGGCAAAGTTTTCCACACTGGAAGCAGGCAAATGACTGCACCTCTCTTTTTCTCAGCAGACCCTTCCACTAAACGTGTCAACTGCCTATTTCCACGTGCAAAGAGCCACCCCTTTGCACTTGCAAATATCTGATTTGCACATGTAATCATCACAACTGCATGCACAAATGAGTCATGCTTTATATATAGTTTTGAAAAGCCGGGTTCTGAGTGTGTTTGTACCATTAATTTAACACTCTCACATTAAAGCCTCTAATTTGTTTGATAGTTTACATTTGTTTTCACATTGATACATTTCCTAATGTATAGAAAATGTTTCTCTATGTGGTGCTCCTTGTGGGGGGTGAGGGGCAGAGCTTCACTGACTAGCCCCAGTGATGCTCCCAGGGAGAGCCACAGTGGCAGAGCCACTGGCTAGTAGGGCTCTCCCTAAACTGACAGACAGATGGATGAACTCTCTCTCTTATAGTAGATAAGAAAATGCCTAGAAATGAGTGTGAAATCCTTATTATACTCTAGCCATGGGAACATGCATGTTCAGTGGCTCGCACAAAGCACACTCCAGGTCACGTACTGAATATCTTTTATGCAGGGAACAATTTGTAACCCTAAAAACCAAAGCCAGATACAAAGATGCCATTGTCGCCAATCTCCATGAACATTTATTGGGGTCTTGTATGCTGAGCTGTAACATGAATGGATAAGTAGAGACTAGGCAAAAATATCCATTAAGTTTATAGCTAGGAGTTCATCTTCCACTAATAAAACCAGCTCCTCACAACAGCATTAATTAGAAATGATTATGAACGTATCTCATCTAATTGTCTGCATGTGCTAGAGGCAACACGCCGAGAATCTGCCTCAAATGCCCATGTATTGTAACCTGGGACACATGGCAAGTACCATGGCCAATAGCATTGTATTACTCAATAGCACTTGGCTGCACCAGTTAGAAATCCACTAATTGCTATTTTCCCTGTAACTGTTTGTTCTTTCCAGAGTAATTGTCTATCTACTGTGGACATTATCACTAATGCTAAAGAAAAGATCATCTAAAGACTGGAATGGAACAGGACATAGATAAGGGTCTATTATGTCTTCTCTGAAGAAGTGTTTCTTTCCTTGCTCTTTTGTTATCTTTATGGTTACCTCTTTTCTCATCTCTTTTACCTACGGTTGGTAACAAAGCAGAATCTCTTCATCATCAGGAATGGGGGATCTTCCCATTTATTCCTGATAAATGTGGTTTGGGCAGATAAATGGGGTTCAGTGAGGCAGCTGGATTTAAGCAGAGTGTGAACTGCAGTTGCGGGGGATTGGGAGTCCCCAGGAGCTGCTCTCCTGAAGGAACCTTTGTAAAATAATAATAATAGGTAGGGGACTGCACCCCCTGCTCTGGGGCTAGGCAGCCCCAGCTCTCCCCTGGTCAGCAGGGAGGGCTAGGCTGGGGTGTGGCAACCCCAGCCTGCCCCTCATCCACCCCCCCCCCCCCAGCCAGATCCAGCTCTCCCTTGCCCCCAGCCATTGGTCAGGGAAGGGCCGGGGCAGGGCTGAGGCCAGGCCAACCCTGGCTCTCATCTCCACCTGGCCACACCACTCCCAGCTCTCCCCCCTTGTCTCCCCACCAGCCACAGGGGACAGCCAAGGCTGTGCCAGCCTCAGCCCTTCCCACCTCCCCCCCACCAGCCACTGGTGAGGTCCGAGGCCACACCAGCCCCAGCTATCCCCCTTCATCCCCACAGCCGCACCAGCCTGGCTCTCCCCCACCCCCAGCCACACCAGCCCCGGCTCTTTCCCCTTCCCCACACTGGCCACCACAGCTCTCCCCCTACTCCCAGCAGCTGCCAGGGAGGACTGAGGCCACAACAGCCCCAGTTCTCCCCCTTTCACCCTTCCCAGCCATGCCAGCCCCAGCTCCCCGGCCCCCCCCACCCACACCCCCCGCTGGCCACCAGCTGAGGCCTTGGCAGCCCTGGATCTCCCCGGAGCACCGGGAAGGGGGAAGGGGAAGGAAGGGAGGAGGCAGGCAGGACACAGAGTGATGTCATCATGTCACTCTGTCATCCCGCAGGAAAATATTTTATGTAGCGAGAGATTATTATTATTAATGGGTGTCAATCTGGATAAATTATCTCACGCAAAATTGTATGAGAGGAGTTAACTCTGAATTAACAGCAGGGTAATGTATATCAGGTCCTTTCTGTGTGGAATCACAGCCCTTCTTCAATGGGATTTATCCAAGAAAACAGCTACAAGTACAGGCCAAACAATGCAGCAGAATGCAGCAGTTCAGATTCTGGCTTTGTCTGAATTAAAACTGCAGGGGGGTTGATTGGAACTGAGCCTTTAACTTGGGCCCTTCTCTGTGTTTTACTCATTTGCTTTTTTAAAATATGTACATATTATTGTATTGCTTACTCCCACTTTACCTCTTCCCTCTGCAACTCCTGGTTGCAACCAGCGCGGGAGTGAGTATGTTAGAACACCATGAGCCAGGCTGCCCCAAATGCATTCCCACACCCAAGACACAGCAAGAATCTTGTGAGCAATTCTGTCCTGGGAGGGCCAGTTGTCCTGACTCAAGAGATTCAAGTTGTTTGGGGAAGGATCTGAAATTGCATCTTTGGGACCAGAGAGGTTCTGCTGACTGGACAAGGGCTCCAAAGAGAAGATGTCTGCATGCTGGAAGTACACCATACCAACTCCTGACTTGCATGTCAGTGTACATGTGATAACACATCTTCCCCATGTGCCTCTGGCAAGGAGCAAGCTAATAGATCGGGGCGGGCAATAATGTTCACAAGGGGGCCACTTAATGAATTTTGGGAAGTGGTTATGGGCCAGCTCCACTCTGGAAGGGGTGGGCCTGGGGTGAACGGGGCAGGGCTGAGGCTAGAGGCTTTGAATTATAAACATAGCAAAGGGCTCCCAGCTCCCAGCCCCATCACTACCGCATTGCGTATAGCAAAGGGCTCACAGCTCTGTCACCTGCCAGGGTAGCACTGTGACTGGGAGCTGTGAGCCATTTAAATAGGCTCCTGCTGCCTGAGCCCCCACCTGGAAATTCAGGGGCACAGGCAGCAGGATATAGATAGAAAGTGGCCAGATGCAGCCCATGGGCTGGATCAAAGTGTTAGGTAGGTCAGAGCCGGTCCCCGGGCCGCAGCTTGCTCGGCCCTGTAATAGATTAAGGAGAGGGGCTTACCCATGGATCTTGCTTCAGAAGTCACTGCAAGGCGACAGTTTCAAAAGCAGCAGAGCAACCTCTGTGTTCAAGAGGCAGGGCTGAAACGGCAAGCAATTCTGCTAGCAAAGGGCTTTGAATTGCTTGCTCACAGCTGTTAAAAGACTGATTTTGACCAGCAATAACAGCTCTTCCTGTCCTGGCCTCTCGTCAGAAATAAGAACAACACAGATAACAGAGCTAGTGCCTGAAAAGTGGTCTGAGGCAGGAGATGGAGCAGTTGCGCAAAGGGCTTCATGGTGAAACCACAACACTCCTGCTTTCTAAACATGGGGAGAAAACTGGTTACACATCCATATTCTTAAAATAGACTTCAGCCCTGATCCTGCAACGAATGCTGTGGGGACTCTTGCATCTGCATGGAGTTTGGGGGGAGGGTCAAAGCCTTGCAAGTGACTGCTGGAGATGTTTGGCACATGGCACACGCCGTACAGGGCCCTAGCGCCAAAGAAGTGCTCATGTGGCAACCAGTTCTGTGGCCTAAGCTGGCTGTCTTTCTGGAAGGAATGTGTTAGCCCAACACTGGTTATCAGGCTCCACCCCAGGGTAAGTGAGTGAGATTTAATCACTCATGCTAGGCAGGAGATCAGACTGGACCAGGGATGGGGGCACTCAGGCCTGGGGGCCGGATCCGGCCCACCAAGCATTTCTCTCCAGACCCCCCAACTGATTAGCAGAGGTGCAGCCTTACAGCCAGCAGGTGTGTTCAACTGCCCCTCCCCCACCTTACTCCATCCTGTAGCCAAACTCCTCCTGATAGCTGTGCGGGCAGGTAGGGGGGGGAGGGCTGAAATCAGGGTGTCCCCTGCCCCTGTATCCCATCTCTGCAGAGCAGGGGTTGGGGAGAGGGAGCCACGCAGCAGAGCTGCTCCAGTCTGAACCAGGGATGGTAAGTGACTCAGAGGAGTGCAGAGCAGGGGAGACTACAGAGCAGGACAGATTTCTTCCAGACCCCCCCTCATCACCCGGCCAGAGATCAGGGCAGAGGAGGAGCAGGAGGACCAGGGCCAGCCGGAGGAGGAGGAAACGGATACTATTATCCTGTCCCTAGAGCCGGTGCCAGTCAGCCAAGATGTCTCCCAGGCCTCCTTAGACACCGGGGAGGGATCTTCAGGTGAATAGTCTTAGTTTATCACACACACAGGACAGGGGAGGTGGGCACACAAGGGGCAAGTGTCGCTCGGGTTCCTCGGGCTGCTTGGGCTGGACATTGTGCTAAGGTCCATGCACGTGGAACCATGTGCAGCGTTAGTGTGTGGCACACGGATGCAGCAGGCAGCTCCTGAGCACAGGTGGGATCCTGCTGCCAGGCTCAAGGGAGGCCACACATGTCCTGCCACGGGGAGGAATGCCCTCCCAGCACCTGCCACAACTGGAATCAGGCTAGCCACAAGGGCGCAGGCACGACCCCAGACACACCGAGGAGTGCCGCACACAGCACACGGGCATGCCTGCACATGCGAGGCACCACCAACACCCAGGGGCAGCGTTGTGAGCCACAGGTGTGTGTGCGGACACCAGGGAGGGCCAGGCTGCTTCCGGCTCCGCTGATGCCCATGGGGGGATCCCAGTGTGGCCAGACACTTCCCTTGCCTGCTTGTCCATGGGCCCTGGGGAAGGAAGGTTGGGAAGCAGAGTTACTGAGGATGGCACCTTGGGGCCCCTGTGAGGTAGGGTTCACTGTTCAGGCCACGCATGGCCTTGCTCCTGGGACACGCCCCTCCTCTTCCCCAAGGACTGTCGGTCGCTGCTCACAGAGGAGGGCATGGCCTCAGGGACAGTGTCTGCAGGGATGACTGACAGCCTCTCCTGCTTTGTGTCCTCCACAGCTGGACCAGCTGGGACTGAGGGGCAAGCCACACCACCGCAGTCAGCTGCCAGAGTCCGGGGAACCTGAAGGAAGACCTCGTGCGCCAGCATGTCAGCAGACCCTGGCGCAGAAGATCCAGGAGGACTCTGAGTGGCAGAATCACGCATGGGACCATGCAGCTCATGCAGCAGTCTGATAGCGTGTGTGCCATCATATTGCACACGCTGGCACACCCACCTGCTGTCGCTGCTCCTGGCTTCCACCCTTCTGCCCCCCCCCACTATGCCCATTCCCCCTCTGCTTGCCCCCCATTTGATGCCTCTGCTCCCTCCCCTGCTCCCCTGCCATCCCTGACCCGCTTCAGCCCCTCCCCATTGCTCACCTCCTGTAGTCCCTGGACCCACCCAACCCCCTCCAAAGAGGTCCCTGCACCCACAGTGACACATCTAGCCACTCCCCTCCCTCTCCAGTTTATGAGCCCCCCTTCCCTCTGCCCACCTTTTCTTAATGTCAGAGAAATACAGACTTCATTTTGTTGGAAACCAAACAGGTGTGTTTACTGAGAGGTCAGGGAAGGGGCGAAGGGAGGGGTTATGGTGGGGAAGGGATAGGGCAGCAAGCCAGAGGCCCCTGTTGGGGAGGCCCTGAGGAGAGTTTCTGAGGATGGGACTTTCCCCGACTTCCTCTCTACCCCCCACAATCCCCAAACCTCATTTCCCCTAAGGACCCCCTTTTCCAGGTCTCCCCACCCCCACGCAGGGTCTGCAGCCTGAGAGTGCCATACCTTCATGAGGAGGGCCCAGATGGTGGACTTCCCCACCCCAAACTGGTTGCCCACCGACGGGTAGCTTTCGCAGGTTACAAGCTTCCAAATGGTGATGGCAACCAACTTCTCCATGGAGATGGTGGGTCGCAGGTGGGTGTCACATTGTTGGAGAGTGGGGGCGAGCCAGGCACACAGCTCCGAAAAGGTGGCCTTCCGCATGTGGAAGTTTTGGATCCATGGCTGGTCGTCCCACCGCTCCATGACCAGCCGGTCCCACCAGTCGGAACTGGTGTCAAAAGCCTCCAGAAACGTCTCTCCACTGTGGGTTGTGGTTGCCAGAGTGTAGCTCCCGCACCCAAGGAGAGGGTCTCAAGAATGAGCTTGGGATTGAGCTCGGTCAGGACCTGGAAGGCAGCTGGCACAAAGTGCTGCAAAAACTGCAGCATGGTCGTGTGAGACCATCACCGGGCTAGGGGCAGCTCCGGCTCCATGGCTCACAGGGAAAAGCTGTGAGGTCCACAAAGCAGGGCAACCACAGCAGGCACTGCAAGAGTTTTGCTGTCTCTCTCAGAGATCAGTAAACACACAGCAGAAGCAGAGAAATGGCTGTCCAGGAGGGTCCCTTTAAGCACATGTCTCTGCAAGGCTCCGGCACCAGCACTTGGAAGCAACTGGTGACCTAAAGACCTGGCTGAAGTGGTTCCCGGTGGCCTTTGATGCGAGAGACCGATGGATGCTCTCTTTCAAAAAAGCGCATCGCTCTTTCGATGCACTTTTGTGTGTGGACGCTCTCATTCGGAAGAAGTTTTTCCAGAAGATCTCTTCTGAAAAAAGCCTCTTCCGAAAGAAGCCTGTAGTCTAGACATAGCCCGAGTCTCTTTCACGCTCACACACTCTCTTTGTCTCTTTCTGCTCAATTCTCCACCTCTTTGAGGAGGCTGGCCCACGACCACCTACCAAAATTCATGAATTGGCCCTCCCATGAAAAGTACTGCCCACCCCTGGCCTAGATGGAGCTAAAGAATCCTTCTTCCCTTATAAGTTGGTTCTAGGAAAGCGAACAGAATTCAGCCCTGCCTCACCCATCGCCAGAATTTAGAGAGCAGAATCTCTCTGCCTGCTGAGGCATCTCTTGCTTTTCCTAGTCCCGGAGGAGCTGGCAGGGAAGCAGTTAAAGGAAGCATCCTGGAACTCACTGAATGAGCAACTAGGGCTGGCAATGACAGGGAGACTAGATATAGATCCCTGTCGTGCTGCTTTTACTGAGCTCTTCAACGGGTAACGGCCCCCGGAAGTGCACTGCGACGCTTGTAGATTAGCAAGTGAGGCAGAGTCTCCTTGTCAGAATGAGCTTCCTGACAACTTTAGGGCTTTGAATAGAGAGAAGCTGCTCTGTGCTTTCAAGACGCAGTGTTTGACCCAGCTGGATGAACCCTGAGTGCTGTGTCTGATTAAATACCTCTCCTGCTTTGTGCTGGCACATTTTCCTGAGTAAACTCCAGCTCCATAAAATTTTTGCGCTGCAAGGAGCATCACCAAGATTGCCTTTTTCTTTTCCTTTTAACACCGTCCTCCCCATGCCCTTTTCAGCACTTTGCAATGTCCTGGGCACATTACTTCAGGATGCCTAACCAGCTCTTTGGAATGACTGGAGACCAATGACCCCAACCCCCAACAATCCATCCCAAGTTGGATTCTGGGCCACCCCAGGATAGGACATGGTGCAGCTAGTCCGGGCTGTGGAGAGCAGGCTTTATCCATGCCAAGAACTGATGAAAAGAGCTGTTCAAGGGAGCCATTGCAGGGATATGTTTTCTTGGTCCCACAAAATCCAGGAACTATGCTTCATGTTCTGGATTGCCATGTACGGGCATCTTAGCTATTGACATGGCGAGAATGATCTGGCACAGCTGTAACAATCTGGACAGCAGATGGTTCTGCTCCCTTCCTAGCAAGACCCATTTGTTCAGCTGATCTGAGAATAGCATCCCTTTGCTGACAACTCATCTTTAACACCAGCATGAGGAGCTGGCTCACAAGTCAGTTTCAGGGCATTCAATGTCTGGTATGCCAAAACACGGCCATTTCACCGTATCTTTTAGCAGTTCTGTCCCCGTCTGAAACAGGCTGCGTCGGAGGATAGGTACTTCACAATAGTTAATTACCTAAATGATTTAAATCTAAGGTTTGTGTTTCTTAGTGCATCTATTTCAAATTGCAGCCATGTCCTCTGCTCAAATTCACTGCGGCCAGACTATTAAAGCATCCTCTTTACATCACATCCACTCACAAGCACTTTACCTTCCAAATGTGACTGGTCATGGAATCAGGGCTGCCCGGGAATGATATTGGTGTTCTTGCTCCCAGCACTTTAATATTCAGGCAGTGAGAGTGTGTGTGTACGTACATGTGCGTGCATACACATGTGCATATGTGTGTGGGAAGCTTCTCCGTACACTGAGTCTTTCTGCCCATGCTCCAATGTAAAATCTCAGAAGCAGACCAATTTTCTCTCTCTGCCGCCCACAGCAGAACAGAAAGAAAGACCGATTTCAAGCCACCCACCCTGGCAGGCATTTTTATGACTCAACTGTGCACCTGGGGAAGCTCAGCCATGCTGGGCATGGGGAAGAGCTGCCTGCCCCCAGTGGTGGGAACGGGAGGCATTCAGTCAAATCCTGCAGTCCTGGAGGGAATAAAACTGTGTCTGATTTGGGGGACCACAGATTTTAGCCTCTGGTGTGTCTGTGCAGCAGGATTCCTCCAGGAACACAGGTGGACATAAGCTGGGCAGTGAGACATGCTGCCTTTTTCATGACCCCTGTAAAATGGTTGTAACGGAGTCAACTCAGTGCTGTGGCATAAAAGTCATATGTGGGTCCTGCAGCTTATCACGCCTGGGATGGAAGTTTCCATCCCTGCTGTACCCAGCTTAGCATAGCCTGGGATCCTGCAAGTCCAAACGGCAGCTGGGCTTTATCTGCTTTAATCCATGCCTTGAGCTGGAAAACTACTAAACGGTAAACAAATTTTACCTCGGTCTCAGCTCATAAGAGTGATATGAATGGTGTTGAGCCAGGTACGTGCACACCCGGTAAACAACTGTAGTATAACTAGTGTAGGGAGTCCCAGGCCCACTGAGTCTCACCAGGGACCTAGACCTCGAAGGGTGCCCTGGATCCTCCTAGCTGGAGCCATGTTCACTGTGGCCGGGTGCAAGGTGACTGGAATGGGACTCCCCACAGACTGAAGGGGCGTGAGCATTTCCAAGTGCCTGTTACTCTTTTATGCATTGCTCTGCCTGTGCTTATTGGTGTAATACTTTGCAGTAGCTGTGTACCCATCTGGCAGTATTAAGCCTATAATAGTAATGACATAGTGAGATTAATAAAAGCAACTATCTATCCCTAATCGACTCTGTCTTGAAGCGAATCCACAACCCTGTTGGGTCCTGTCCCTGTGACTTGACAGGTACCTCCTGTTGGACAGTCTGGGAATTAGTTCAACTTGTCAGCCTTCTGCAGGTGGCACTTTAGCCATCACCACTCTGCTCTCCTGCCTCTCATGTTTCTGTGGACTTGTGTAGCTCTCTGGACCACAGAATCCTCTTCAGGATATAGCCCTCCAGCAGTGCCCACTTCCGGTCACTCCCCCTTGGGGGGGTATCAGCAGTCCTCAGTCTCGCACCCGCCACCCTGGCCAACTGGAGCACCAGAATCTAGCCCCTTGCCTCAGGAGGCCATGCTAGGTGCAATACAGGAGGGAAAGGGGAGACCCAGGCCTGCCCACTACTCTGGTTCATGATCCAGAGACTCTCTGGCAGCAGCCAAGTCCTGCCCTCCCTCTTTCCCCTGGATTGCTCCCATTCCCTAGGCCACTGCCCAGGACCGTCAGTCCTTTCTATCAGGGATCACAGCCTGGCTGCCATCAGGCAGGAGCTTCTCTCCAGCTCCCCTGAGCCTGCCCAGCACCCCTCTGTCCAAGGTGCTTCCTCACTGCAGGGAGCCAGTCCTTCACCCTTGCTGGTCAGGGCATGAGTGAGCTCCCCTCAGCTCTGCAGCTTTTTATAGGGCCCAGACTGTCCCTGATTGGCTGATTTCTCTCTTTACTTTGATTGGCTAGGGTTGCACAGGCCCACTGTGGCCTGGTTTTAACCCTTTACCCACCAGAGTGGAGCAGATGCCTCACTGCACATTCTCCCCTTCAAAAATCACCTACAGAAAGGGGGGCTCCTATCATCCCAACTTTTCCCTCAGGTTGGCCCACAAGATGCCTTCCTCCTGCTGCAGGATCTCCACCTTTGGAGCAGCCTGCTTCCCTCCTCAGAGATTTGAGTGTCCACTGTAGCTTTCTCTGCTCCTGTGTGGGTCCCCTTTTCTGCCTGGGTCCCCACTATAGCTCATTTCCTTATTCATCTGGGGCCTCCTCTGCCCCAGACAACCTCTCTGTCTGGGCCCCAATCTTTCCTGTCCCACCAACAGAGTTAGATTGTGCCCAGTTCTCTGGCATTCCCCTTTTTGTCTCTGGGCCTTTATATGGCCCTTGATGTGGAAGCGGAAGCACTTCCTATGCCTTTCCCTGCCATGGCCCCCCTCTCTGGCTTAGACCTTCCTTTAGGGCTAGCCTGGTACTCATCAGAGCACTCTCTCTCAATGTGCCCAAGTTTCCCACAGGCCCAATATGTCTGGGGCACCCTGACACCTTCACAGGGGCACTCTCCTGCCATTCTCTTTGTCCACGTGGGACCTCTTTACTCCCTCTCAGTTGGACCACTCTCTCCTAACGTGCCCCCTGCACCAACAGGTGTAGCTGTTCTTGAGTCCTGGCACTGGCCTCCAGCCCCATGTGCCTGGCCTCCTATAAGATCACACTTGCATGCATACACATGCACACACACCCATGCATGTGTACTCATAACTGTGCAAAACACTCACAGTCACACACCTATGTACACACTACAGGCTTGTATCCGGTAAGACATTAGCTTCGGCAAGTTAGTATAAGTCGTGAGGCCTATAATAGCTAAACAAATAAGCTTTGTACAAACTAAAAGCCCAGTGGAAAACCCTAAGTTATTGGGGAGTGGAAAATAGAGGTGAAGTACATCTGGAGATGTAATGTGTTTGGTGAAGTACATCTGGAGTACATCTGGAGATGTCTGTTCTGGTGAAGTACATCTGGAGATGTCTGTTCTGTGTGGACTACAGGGGAGAAGTTACGGAATAAGTAATCATCATCATGCCTAGTAAGGCTGACTAAGGGTGTGTCTAGACTACATGGCTCCGTTAACGGAGCCATGTAAAGTAGTTTACTCGACATAGTCAATGAAGCGGGGATTTAAATAATCCCCACTTCATTAAAATAAAAATGGCCGCCGCGCTGTGCCAACAATCAGCTGATCCGGCACAGCGCAGCAGTCTAGACGTGGATTGGTCGACAAGGGAAGCCTTTGTCGACCACTCCATTATGCCTCATGAAACGAGGTTTACCGGAGCGGTCGACAAAGGCTTCCCTTGTCGACCGATCTGCGTCTAGACTGATTATTTAAATCCCCACTTCATTGACTATGTCGAGTAAACTACTTTACATGGCTCCGTCGACGGAGCCATGTAGTCTAGACACACCCAAGTGGAAGACTCTGGTTACCTATGGTAACCTATGGCCAATTTTGCATGGTAACCAATCAAAACCGAACAATGTAGAAATCAATATGGTCCCTTGGCGTGTCCTGTCACAAATCCAAAGTTCTGTATCACTCCAAAGAATCCTAACTTTGATGGGGAACCGAGCAATTTCCCTTATTTCCCTAGGATTACAGTTAAAGTTATTGTTAGCTCATAAAGAGACCCACTTCATAACAATTATTAATGATACGGATAAAGCAAAACAAGCTAGGAAGGTAATGGGTCTTTAACAATCCTTGGTGTAAATGTTGGATTAAAAGGATGGGTTATAGATCAGGGATTATTGAGATTATTTTCATTAGTCTAGGATATAAATCTAACAAGTATAAACCAAGATCTAGAGAGGTACCAGGCACTGATGACAGTAAATATGTATAGATGTATATGTATATGGTGCACATACCAGAAATATATCAAGCGTATCATCTGTATGATACTCCTCAGCGGGGGGAAACAGCGTTGAAACCATCCCTACAAATGTTTGATCAGTTACAACCATATCAGTGTAATGGGGTTCATTTTACATTCGCCCCATCAAAGAGAGGCGTGTAGCCTATAGGGCTAACCTTTTTGCTTGCCTATAGATATTCAAAGGTAATATTTCCTTATAGTTTTCATTACATGTTTATTGTAACAAGCTACATTAGGTTTATACTGGCAGTTTAGCTATAACACAAGAGATGTACAGTCATATCCCGTATGTTGAGCTCAGGCAAAATTAGTATTTTTTGTTTCTGACATTTCACCCTGTAACAGGGCAGGGGACTCACCACCACAGGCGCCTCCAACTGGACACTCTGGGAATTAGCTCTTCAGCCCTGGAGTGCCTTTTGGTCGGTGTCATGCATGCTGTTACCTTTTCCTTCCACCTCTGTGTATTAGGTGCCTCCTAGACCATGGCGTCTTCCACTCTGTGCACTGCCCTGCCATACTGCCCCACACCCTGGGATCCTCCCCCTCTGGAAATGCCCAACCCCCATATGCCTACCTTGCCTCAGGGACCCTATTGCCAGTCTTCATCTAACCCCAGCCTCAAGGGCAAACTGCAGTCTGTTTGCATCCCCTCGCAACGCCAAGTGCCTGCAGTACTGTTCCCGAGTGGTTCTGAGTCCAAGTGATGCATTCTTCATGACATGGAGTGTACCACTCCACTATGCCTTTCCTACAGTCCCCCTCATCCTGAGGGTCCTGCACAAGATCCGAGTGGACGGGGCTCGAGTTATCCTGATAGCTGGTCCAGGCACGCCTGGTATTCATACCTCCACCGAATGTCTCTACAGCCTCCATACCCTCTTCCGAACCATCTGCTCTCCCAGAACTGGGGCATGATCCTACATCCCCAACCCCAAACACTGCACCTAAATGCGTGGCTCCTGTCTGGTTCCTGTCTGGACTCTGAAACGCTGTTGTGACTGGCTGAAAAAGGTCCTTTGACATACAGTTGGGAAACCACTCGTGCTACTTACCTCTGTAAATGGCAGCGTTTCTCTGCCTGGCACGCTCAGAGACAAATTGAGCCCTGTTCCTCACCGGCTCACACCCTCCCCGATTACATCCTCCAGTTGAAAACCGCAGGTCTATCCATCTCGTTCCTCAAGGTCCACCTTGCAGCAATCACCGCCTTTCATCCCCAGGTTGATGGATTTTCTATCTTTGCACATCCTACTACTAGAGATTCCTTAAGGGTCTCCACAATTTATACCCTCTGGTGATAGGGTGTACCAACCCCGCACTGGCCCAGGAGGGGTTAACCAGGCCTGCTTGGCTGAGAGGGCCCCTCCCTCACAGTTCTGTCGGGCATGCTCCAACTGCAGGCCCATTATAAAAGCCAAGGGAGCAGCTTAGTCAGCACTGACCAGGGGATGAGGGGAAGGAGCTCCTGCTTGAGCCCAGGAGCAGCAGCAGCCTCCGTAGCCACAGCCACAACAGCAGGTGGATGCTGCGGCGGAAGCCCACCAGCAAGGACTGACCGGGGGAAGTGACTAGCCCGGAGGACACAGGTGGGGAAGACGCTGGCCATTGGACAAGGTAGGAAGTAGCCCAGGGCGGGGAGCCATAGGGTTCCCAGTGAGTTCAGCGTGTTTTGGGCAGCTTCCCCACTGAGCTAGTGGTGGGACACACCCACCACTGACAGGGCCCTGGGCTGTGGCCCAGTGGAGAGGGGGGCTCAGGTCCCTCTACCACATCTCATTGACCCCCAAAATGTGGGAGATGCCTCAACTACTTTACTGACTTGGCCACTGGGCCTTACTGCCCCACTGACAGTTGACATAGATGGGAGGAACAATTATGGGATGGAGCCACCTAGACAGGACCTAAGAGGCTCCCCGCCCTGCCTCCCGGAGGCTGGGCTTCCCACCCCCTGACACCTCCCTACAGGCACCCAGCACTTGTATGCGACTTAAACCTTGTCCTTGACTCATTTATTCGACACCCGCCCCCTTCGAGCGCTCTCTCTTTCCTCTCCATGAATGTAGCATTTCTAGCGTGCAGGGTCAGCAAGATTAGAGCCCTCACAGTTGACCCTCCTTACACAGTTTTGCTAAGGACAGGGTCGCCTTACATCACCTCCCGCTTTCCTGCAGAAGGTATGCACATCGTTCCACATCAACGAGCCCATCGTGCTACTGGCGTTTAATCTAAAACCGCATACATCCCACCAGAAGGCCATCCTACACATGCTCAGTGTCCAGAGGGCCTTTGCCATCTATATTGACAAACCAGAGCCTTCCGTAAATCGCTGCACCTACTTGTCTCTATTGCGGACCATCCCAAGAGCATGTCCATCTCCGTTCAGCATATTTCCAACTTGATATCATCATGCATCACTCATCCCCACCTCTACCTGCGCTGTCTCCACTTCTCTGGTGTTTCTTCACATCTCCCTCAAAGACATTTGCCGGGCAGCCAGCTGGTCATCTTAACATACTTCTGCAAGACACTGGCCATCATGCCTCACACATGGACTGACATTTCAGTAGCCATGGCAGTCCTATCTTTTGCTGCCGATCAGAGACTCCAAAGCCCACCTTCCTCCCCGGTCACTGCTTTGAAGTCACCAACAATGAAGTACTCATGGGGACATCACTCGAAGAAGTGAAGTTACTCACCTTGTGCAATAACAACAGTTCAAGATGTGTGTCCCCTCACTCTCCTCCCCTCTACTTTGGAGTACATAGCTACTCAGGCATAGATGAGGAACTGAAGTGGGTCAGGCCACATGTGTGAGGCACAGAGGCGCAAATGCCACAAGGTGCCTACCACCCATGCACGGCCCAGCTGGCTACTGCTATGAAAAACTCCAATCTGTGGCACCGGGACGACCCAACACCAACAGTGGAGCACCCACGGGAACACACATCTCAAAGAACTGTGTTACTGCACAAGGTGAGTAATTTTTCTTTTTTGCAGACCAACTGCCCAAGCTCCACAAGCCTAAGTCAGCTGACAGGGGCCAGCCACAGGTCTTTAATTGCCACATCGACATCCCATAGGTGATTCTGTACTATGGATAACAATTCAGGCATTGTGACGGGATGTACCAAACTCACACAGGACCAGCAAAGGTTAACCTTGGCTACCTGGCCGACAGAGCCCTGCCCCCACAGCCCTGCTGGGCATGCTCCAGTTGGAGGCCAGTTACAAAGGCCGGTGGAGCAGCTCAGTCAGGGCTGATGGCCACTGGGGAAGGAGGTACTTCCAGAGCTCCAAGACAAAGAACTGTAGGTGGACTGCACCACAGAGGCCAGTCAGTGGGGAATGACCAGAGAAGCCCCCAGTCTAAGGAGAGCGGTGAAGAAGGAGGCTGTGGGGAGTCTGGTAGGAAGTAGCCCAGGGCAAGGAGTTAGATCCCCGAGAGCTCGGCGTGTTTTGACCGGATTCTCCACTGAGTTAGTGGTGCCCAACCCACCACTGACATGGCCCTGGGCTGGGACCTGGTGGAAAGAGTGGGACCGGGTCCTCCTACCCAGTCCCCATTAACCTCCAAGGGGGGGCACTACATCTGTTGCTATTGACTCATGCTGCTAGCCCAAACAGTCCTGCATGAAGGGGCCTTGATTGTGATTTTGGGACAGCAACTGCCAGGCCTCACTGCCCTGAAGACGGGGAGTGAGTACTGACTATGGCCACTAGGCCTCACTGCCCTGCCAGAGGGGGATGTTTTTATGGCCACTAGGCCAGACTGCCTCACTGGGATGGGTTGTAGTTATTGGCCCTGAACCGCAGGGACTGAAATGCACGTGGTGCAAGGCCCTCTGTGAGAGTCACAGAGGCCTAATGCCCTGTGTCTGAGGGGGCCGGGCATACCCACCCTGTGACAGGGGTAAACTGCCAAAGGGAAGAGAGCCACTTCCTTAGGGAATTCTAGGAGGCTGAAAGCCCTTGTTTCGTTAAAGAGAGAGGATGCACTTATGGGAATGCTGCTAATACTTTGCTAACATATGCAACACATGCCACAAGTCTGATACCTCAGGGTATACAATAGACTCATTAATGCAACAATGGGGAAGCCAAATATGTTGTTTGGGCATGGGAAATAGCTAGATGGAAAAAAATATTACTCCCATTTTACAGCTGGCGAAAGAGAGGCACAGATATAACCTCCTCCAAGAGCACACAATGAGTCAGTAGCAGGAACACACTCGGACTCCAGCTGTAATTACAAGATAACGTAGCTTTGTTTTTCGGGATTAGATTTCTGTAGTGAAACCAAAGGCTTTATTCTTCCCTTTCTCAGGAATGACAGCAGATATCTTAATACATTTGCATAAGACCATTCAAGAAGTAAGTGATGCAATCCTCCTCTTTCTAGTCATTCCACGTAAGACTGAATAGCTCGTGCGAGGTACACACTGTTCCACTCATGCATGTGGAATGACTCATTTGGAACTATTTTTGCTGGACTCACGCGAACCTACATATTTCCAAGTCACTGCATTTTTATATCTTGCTTTAAATAGCACAGTGCACAACAAAATGCCCTTCGTGCTACCCAAGCCCGTGACAATTTTCCTTTCTTCTCTAGCAGATGTCTTCACTATTAATTATGGACCTTAAAAATGTATCATGAGTGAATTTGTTTCCTCTCTTCTGTCAAGGCAATTTCATGGACAAAGTAGCAAGAGCACTATCTTGTGTTTTAATGTCACTTCCGTTCAGGCAGCACACTCAGAGGCTGCATTTAGTTAAAGTGAGTTGCCTTCTATAGGAGATATTTGTAAATGAAGTGCTCTTAGAAAGCATTGAAATTTAAATGGAATCCACAAAGTCTATGTTAGAGGAGAAGTCAAAGGGCCTAGTTAATAACACAAGGGAAATTGGGGACGGAAGATACCTAAGGTCAATTGCTTTTTATAGTAATTCTCATCTCTTCTCTGCCACAGAGGAGAGGAGGTTTGGGAGGGGTTTTTCCCCCCTTTCATCAGTTTTCAAAATGTTGTTTCTTTATTGCTATTTCAGCCTGGTAATTCAAGGACAAAATTGGAAGCCTGGGCATCGCAATGCAGTGACTGCCAGCACCTGACATGTCTAATTTCATCCAAGCATGCAGCAAGATGGAGCTGTCACTCTGGTTTGGGGAAATTTCCATCCACAGACTAAGGTGCAAAAGGAGAAACTCATGATACGATGCAACCATCATTAGATCTACTGTTCACAACTAGGTGCAGCCAGTTGGTTTGCCACACTTAGGATTTGTTCTTAAAAATGTTCAGGAGAGCAAATAACAGAATTTACTGTCTACTGCCAGGCTATGTCTGTACTACAAGGTTTTTGCGCAAGAAAATTGACAGAACAGAGGGCTTTTGCCAGGAGTGTTATTCCTCTCCCCCACGAGGAATAACTCCTTTTTGCACTACAGCTCTTGTGCAAAAAGGCAGGTGTGGATGCTCCAGAGGGGTTTTTGTGCAAGAAACCCCTATCGGAAAAAGCACAGGCACTCTGATGGCCATTCTATGAATGACCATCAGAGCTTTTTTGTGCAAGAGCGTCCATGCCGTGTGGATGCTCTCTTGCGCAAAAGCACATTGCTTTTGTGATGTGCTTTGAACTCTTTCACAAAAGTCTTCTTGCGCGCAAAAACCCTGCACTGTAGACAAAGCCCTGAGTGCTGTGTGGTGTGCAATACAAACGGAGACATACAGAGCTTCCTACTAGGAAGCAAAACCTTATCTCAGAGACATGCCCTCAATCCCACTTCTGTTTATACAGTGGGGCTACATCTAGACTGCAGGCTTCTTTCAGAAGAAGCTTTTCCGGAAGAGATCTTCTGAAAAACTTCTTCCGAAAGAGAGCGTCCACACTGCAAAAGTGCATCGAAAAAGTGATCTGCTTTTTCAAAAGAGAGCATCCAGATTGAATGGACACTCACTCGTACATAAGCTGTGATTGCTATGGATGGAGTGGCCACCAGGGGCACCTGTGCTTTTTCCTCTTTCCTCTTCTTCCAAAAGAACTCCCTCTTCCCCATCCACACACGCCTTTTTACAAAAGAGCTCTTTCGCAAAAAGGCTTCTTCCTCGTAGGATGAGGATTACCAATGCCAGAAAAAAACCCTCTGTTCTTTCGATTTTCTTGCAGAAGAACACAATTGCAGTGTGGACGTTCCCCAAGTTTTGTCGGAAAAATGCCCGTTTTTTCTGACAAAACTCTGTAGTGTCAACACACCCTGGTTGTTTACAAGCTAAAAGCACCCACTTATAGATTACATTTAACCCACTGGTATGTGCTGGCTTTGCCCTGTATTCTGGCCCATCATTGTCTATATCTCATTTTGAATACTGCATTCCAAGCATTGTTTAGTCACACAAGCACTCCCCAAGTGTACTCAGTACAAAGGATTCATGCATCCTCATTTTGACAAGTTTCCTATTTTCTAATGCCAAAGCAGACTTTGTCTTTGCAAAGGGTTGTGGGATACTTGACATGAGTGAATGGAACTGTGGGAAGAGCATAATGGATTCAGTTCACGCAGCAGGGCCAACAGCCTGGAGTAACCAGTCGGACACAACCCACCTCCCTCCTCTTCACTGGCATCTAGTTGGCTGAACACCCCCCTTTGCTTTTCCCCTTTTCCTTGATCGTGGCTCTCTTAGCTACAGTTTGTCAGGTGTCAAGCAATATGATTTATGTTAGGCTTTTTACTATGGTTTCTTGTTACTCAAGGCCATAAGGCCAAACTTTGCCTAGAAACCATTTTGCTTAATGTATGCTTATGAATATGTATGTAATCTGTGGAACGTGTGTGAGGTGTGAATGAGGAATACCCAATCAAAGGCAGTTTAGAATCTGTAACCTTTTAAGGCAAACAAAGACCCTGCAAAGTGTATAAATCAACTGATGAGCAGCCAGGAAAATCTCTGTCTCTCGGACAAGATGTAAAAACCCAGCAGAAACCTGGGACCAGCCCAGAGAAAGCAAAGCCTCCTGCAGATCCAAAGGGATCTCCCAAGGAACCGCATGGCTGAGTCTCTGGGAAGCTGACACCTGGCCAGCATTCCAGCCACCTGCAAAATCAAAAATAATCTATACTGAACTTGCAGCCTGCCTCCAAACTGCCAGCATGAATGATAAGTGTGTGTGAGAGAGTATCACCTTACTCTTAAGAATCTGTACCAATAAACAACCCCAAAAGCAATACTGCTCCAGTCCACCCTTTGTCCGGGTTTGTTCCTCAGCAGGGCTGAGGAAGTGCAACACCTGGCTAGGTCCCTGAGCAAAGTGGGGGTGGGGTGAGCCCTGATCCATGCCGCTAGAAGGGGAAGGGCTGGGCTGGGACCAGGTAGCCCGTAGCACCGCCTGGAAAGGCTGCACCTCCCCTAGGCAACCCTCAGTGCTGCCCGGAGCATGCTGTGCAGCACTCCAGCAGCAATTTAAAGGGCCAGGACTCTGCCTGCTGATGCTGCCACAGCAGGAGTGGCAGCAGCCAAGAGCACCAGCCCCAGGTCATTGCTCCTTTTGCCTCCTCCATCAGTGCACCTGAGTTCATGTAACTTCTGAACAACCATTTATGTTGTGCATGTTACATTGATACCAACATTCATAATACCCACTAATACCCACGCGCACACACACCCCACCTCCATCTAGTGCAGAGCTTTCACACCCAGAAGCAACTCAGGAAGCGAGTTACAATTCATCTCTTAGTCCCCACTTTGTTCCCAGTGTCATGCCTCCTGCTAGCCCTATGCCTGCTGCAATGTGCATCTGCCAGCACAGCTGCACTGGCCAGCTCATTGAAGGAGGAGAGCCAAGACGCCACTCATTCTCTAGCCACTCTTGCCCATATGTGTGGGCACTGGGGAAGCCCCTTATGCCCTCTGCTGTACCTGAATGGGACAGGCCACAAAGTGGGCTTTTATTAAGGAGCTTAATTTAACTACATGCAGAAGAGTTCCAGCTACTGACTGACAACACACTTGACCAATGAAATGCAAGGCTGACACATGACATCATCTGAACAAAACTGCACCGGCTGATTATCTATCCTGAGGGCAGGACAGTGCTACTTCTGAGAACTGTCAATTGGCCTTCTCACAAGCCTCACATGGGCACCAGCACCTCACACATGCCTATCTTTTTACTTAACGGGGAACCTCAAAAGTAATCCTGCCCCATTCCCTTTGGAAGGGAGTTGCTGAGCTTTTATAGTGTTGCCTAAAATTCTGCTGCTGTCACAGCTCACTCCATTTACATTTTGTTCGACAAGATGATTGCAAAACACTTTTCCTCTTCGCCTACAGTCTCTGAGGTGTAATTGCTCTCGAAGCTGTTTCAGTCTCTATCACGTTGCAATTCACCAGAATAGCTTGTTTATCTGAAGCACAGGCCCAATGCTATTGAATGCATTTTAAACATCTCCTCCGGGCTATTGAAAACTCTTCTTTTCTACAAACCAAGGACCCATTTAAGTTTTATTTGCATGATGACAAGTCTCTTTCCACTTAGTTGTTCTACTGTCTGGCAGCATAATCATTATTTCTCTCCATATTTTCCTCACAGAGCCTTATTTTCTCTTGCTCCATGTCGTATACAGTGATATATGCTTTTAAGGTGGAGTGGAGCTGAGATGACTGTAAGGTTCCCATCAGCAATAAAGTTAAATGTTCCAGATGCTTTGGGGTAAAAAATTCAGTATCATTGTAAGTATTATACTAGCTGTAACTAAGATGCATACACAGTACACTGGATGGACTGAGCAGCATTTGCTTAAGACAGGAGAGATGCAGTCAGGATGCAGAGAGCCAAGACTGGCTACTTTGTCCTGTACATCACTACCTCTACTTTCTTACAGCTTCTTATGCCACAGGTTGCATCTCAAGATTAAAAATCAGAGAGGAAAGGAAGCCAGTGGTTAGAGCAGGCAAATGGATTTCAGGAGTCATGGGTTCCCTTCTTGGCTCTGACACTGATTCATTGTGTGGCCTTGGGCAAAGCACTCCACCTTTCTGTGCCACAGTCCCCCTGCCCCGTGAAATATGGGTAATGATTCTTTTCTAGTCCAGTGGGAGACTGACTTAACAAATGCATGCAAAGTGCTGGAAGGGGCTATGTAGGTGAAAAGTATTTCCTGCCTTTGCAAGGCCTTCCATTTTCAAAAGTCTGAGGCTATGTCTACACTACAGAGTTTTTTCAGAAAAAAAGGCCATTTTTCCAAAAAAACTTCACTTACTTCAACACTGCAATTGCATTCTTTCAAAAGAAAATCGAAAGAACTGAACCTCTTTCCACAAGGAAGAAGCCTTTTTTTCCGAAAGAGCTCTTTTAGAAAAAGGCGTGTGTGGACGGGAAAGAGGGTGTTCTTTGGGAAGAAGAGGAAAGAGAAAAAAGCACAGGCACCCTGGTGGCCACTCTGTCCATAGCAATTGTAGCTTAAATGCAAGATGGCGTCCATTGAGTGTGGACGCTCTTTCGAAAAAGCAGATTGCTTTGTAGATGCACTTTGGCAGTGTGGACGCTCTCTTTCAGAAGAAGTTTTTTCAGAAGATCTCTTCCGGAAAAGCTTCTTCTGAAAGAAGCCTGCAGTCTAGACACAGGCTGAGGAAAATAAGGGCTTTGCAACATGCCCTGTAAGCAGGGCTGGCCTGGCCATGCTTGGCAAACTAGGTGGTAGCCTAGGGCACCAGGCTTTAAGGGGTGCTAAAATCCGGCCCATGAGAGTGGTGGGGAAAAGACTGCAGGTGAACGAGATGGGGAGGGGAATAGCAGCATACAGAGCCTCTTCCTTGCCCCACCAGGCAAAGCTGGCCATGCAAGAGCTTTAGAGCTGGTTCCACAGCCGCTCCCCTCCGCCCCCAAATTATTGAATGCAGTTGGGGGCCAAAGTCATAGTTCATCTAGGGCACCAAAAACCCTTGGGCTGGCCCTGCCTAGAAACCATCAGACTGGGGCTATTCCGGTTAATTCATTTAACAAATACACATTCTGTCTTTTTTTATTTCGGAAATGAATCATTGGCATTTTATTTGAGTGCACCTGACTCTTTGGTCTCTAGTTCAACCCAGCATTCTGTCTTTCACTGCCCATGCCAGAAAACACTGAGGCTATGTCTTCACTGCGAGTTTTTTCCGGCAGAAAATAGGCTAATGAGCGATTCATTAGCATGAGTCGCGATCTCATTAGCATATTTTTTGCCTTTTCTTTTTGCGCAAGGGGTTTTTGTGCAAAAACAAGCAGTGTGGACAGGGGTTTTTTGCGCAAAAACCTGGTTTTGCGCAAGATCCTTATGCCTGTCTGGGCAAACCCCATACCTGCCCTTATTTCAAGGACCTGGACCGCATCCTGGGGGACAGGGCAGTCCCTTCCTCTCCTCTCCCCCAGCTGTAGTCTCCAGGCTCAAGATTCCTGTCATCGTCCTCGTTGGGGGGAGAGACAAGGAGGATGAGAGGGAAAAAAGGAGCAGGAGCCAGATGAGGCCAGCATCAGCACCCCGCTGATCCTGGAGTGAAACCCCTCCCTGTGGATGTGTCCCAGGCATTGTCTGAGGCCAGGAAAGGAACATCATGTGAGTGCCATCACTTTTCCTTTGCACAGAATGTAGGGGAGTGGCTGGCAGGGGGTACTTGGGAGCTCCTCACTTGGCTCTTGAGGCCCGGGGAACACGTGTCATGTGTGTACGTGGGAGCATGTGTCACACTGCTCCTGGCCACACAGCCCCAGGAAGCTGCCACAGAGTATCCTTGTACTATTGGCCACAGGGTATCTGGAGAGGCCTGCCATGCTCCTGACCCCGGGGTTGCACACTCTCCCTGGTGGGACACCCTCCCTCCACGAGCCCCCTCTAGAAGGAAGCAGGGGACACCAAGACATACACATACACACTCAGCAGTCCCACACCTGGCACACAGGCATGCCCATGCTTTTGGGGCAGCACCCACTCCCGGGGTGCATCTGGGCCCACTGGCCAGAGCTCACATGGTCTTGCTCACGTCACTTTCGACTGAGCTGAGAACTGTTGCTCTCAGCTCACAGATGAGGGCTAGGCTTCAGTCACAGTGCCCCCTGGGATGACTGACCATCTCTCTCTATTCTCCACAGCTGGACCAGTTGCGAGAGGGGGGCAGTCAACACAACCAGGACAGCCTCCTGAACCCAAGGCTTTCGCAGGCGCCACCAACCCATGGACAAGTTCCAGAGGCAGCACTTGGTGGCACTTTGATCCTGGAGCAGACCATCCTCCAGGAGGACATCCAGCTGTGACCTGGCAGGAGCTGCTGGCGCAGGGCTGCTCCCTGTGCACAGATGTGTACTCCCTCGTTGTCAGCATGATGCCTGCTCCTGCTCCCGCTTCTGCTCCCACTCCTGCTGTAGCTCTTCCTCCCACTCTCGCTCCCCCTCCCACTCTCCCTCCTGCTTCTCCCTCAACACCCTCCTCACACTCACCCCATGGACGCCGAGGCCCCCGCACTAGGGGCGGTGGGATCAGCAGAGCCAGGCACCACTCCCAGGCCCTGCCCTGAGCCTCTTCTCACCCCTCCTCCCCTGTCCAGCGCTCTCCTCCCTCCTTCAAAGTTCTAACCCCCCCCTTGCACCCTCTCTCCTCCCCTCTCCCAGGTACTTTCCCCAGTCTCTCCCCAGTTTCTTTGACACCAAATGAAAAATACAGAGGTTTTAGTTTTTTAAAAACAAATGTGTGGTTTATTTTGTCACCAGGAAAGGGGTGAGGGGTGTTACTGGAGGAAAGACAGTGAGGGGTGAAGCAGAATCCCTCCTGGTCCCCCTTCCCCCCGACTCACCTGGAGCAACCTCCCCAGTCACCCCAACTCCTGGCAGGGCTTTCTGAGGGCAGGCATGAAAAAACCTCCCAGGGAGGGGGCTTGCCCCACTCCCACCCCCTTTTCCCTAGGGAAGCCCATTCCTGCAGTCCACCCTCCCTCCTGGAACAATAGCCCAAGAGTGCTGTACCTGCATGAGCGAAGCCCCGAGGGTTCCCCACGGATCGGTAGCTATCTGGTGTGGAGAGCTTCCAGAAGGCGATGGCGACATGCTCATGGAGGGGGATGGTGGGTCTCACATGCATGTCCCGTCACCTCAGGGCAGGGACAAGCCACTCACAGAGCTCAAGGAAGGTGCCTTTCATCTAAAAGTTCTGGAGCCATTGCTGGTCTCCCCACTGCTCCAAAACAATCCGGTTCCACCAGTATGCACTAGTGTCCAGATGCCAGAGGCGGCAGGGCACAGTGTCCAGGGAAGGGCGGGTGGGATCCAGGTGCAGGAGCCATACTCGCAGAGATCCAAGGAGGGCTTCCCAGAAGGGCTGGGGGTTGGGTTCCTGCAGAGCCTGGGAGGCTGCATGCAGAAAGTGCTACATGACTCACCGCAAAAGCTGTAAGAGTTGAAGACTGCCAGGAGGCAGCTCCGGCTCCATAGCAAGGAGTGCTGTGATGTCCAAAATTTGGGCAATCAGAGCATGCAGAGAAAATGCTTTGCTGTCCCTCAGGGTATGTCTACATTAGCTCGTTAATTCGAGCTAGGTAGGCAAATCAGGCAACCGGAGTTGCAAATGAAGTCCGGGATTTTAAATATCCCAGGCTTTATTTGCATGTTCCCATCCGGACGCCATTTTTAAATCCCCCTTAGTTCGAACGAACTGCCCGCGCTACGCGGCAGTTTAAAAGTTAATCCGAACTAAGTCCTTAGTTCGGATTAACTGTTACACCTCATTCCACGAGGGTAACAGTTAATCCGAACTAAGATTTAGTTCAGATTAACTTTAAACTGCACGCGATGTAACGTGGCAGTTCGCTCGAACTAAGGGGGATTTAAAAATGGCGGCCGACGGAACATGCAAATAAAGCCCGGGATATTTAAATCCCGGGCTTCATTTGCAACTCTGGTTGCCTGATTTGCCTACCTAGCTCGAATTAATGAGCTAGTGTAGACATACCCTCAGAGAGGTAGCAAGCAAGCAGGAAAACCTGAGAAATGGCTGTCCAGGGGGGTCCCTTTAAGCCTGAGGTAGCCTCAAGCAGAAGCCACATGAAGTAACTACTGACCTGATGCCCTGTCTGAACTGAATCTGGGTGGCCTTAAATGTGATTCAGCATCCAATCAGCGTGAATGCTCTATTCTGAAATAGCTAAGCGCTATTTCAATGCACATTTTGTGTGTAAACACACTATTTAGAAATAAGCTATTCCGGAAAATCTCTTCCGGAATAACTTATTCCTAAATAAATGTGCAGTGTCGATGTAACCTAACAGAGAGGAAAGGTGAAAAGTTCACAGATAATCACAGCTGGAGAAATAGTTCAGTCCCTGCCTCAGGTTCACCCAGGGCTGGTTTGCATGCACCTGTGTTTCTGCCAATGCAACACAGACAGAGTTGCTGGAGGGATTGTGCTTGTGATGAATAGACACAAATCTCTCCACACCATGCTGACCCAGAAACCTTCTGACCCCGAACCTCTGCCTCCATTCGCCTATTTAGCCAGGCTCTGTTCACTCAATTATGGCTCAATCAAACCCACAATCTGTTTCAAAGATCTGAATGATTTACTGCAACAGCTCATGGGGTGATGCACTCTGAGGCGGAGAACACACAGAGTCTGGTCTCACGGCCCACACACCAACTTTCCCGCTGAATCTGAAGACAACTAATAAATCCTCCTCTTTGAAGCTGAGAAGGAGATTTTGAGGAATCAGACGCAAGGAATGAGTGAGGAGGAATAAAGGAGAGGGGCAGGGATCACCCTTGGTGGCAAAGCCACGGCATGCATTGTTGCCTTGGCAACAGCATGGGTGAGTCACACACCAAGCAAGACATCTTGGATAGGAAACGTATGAATGCTGATTACATCGCCCACGCCACTGAGACAGGGCTGAGGAATCTTTTTTGGGTCAGGGGCCACTGACCCACAGAAAAATGAGTCAGTGGACACACACAAGTGAGAAGCAAAAAAACAAAAACCAAAAAACACCAAACCCTCACTGACATGACCCCTGACTGAGAAGCAGAAAGACACTCCCCACACCCCCCTCGCACACGAAAGCCTAGGGGGGCCCAGGCTAGTAGATCTTGTATGCTCCAGCCCCATGGGGGGGTCAGTGGGCAGGCTGGAGTGCCAGCCCGGGCTCCCCAATACTGAGGGGGAGCCACGAGCCTCAGGAGCTGGATTCAGGCAAGCCCAGGGCTGCATCCAAAGTTTGGGGGTGTGCACAGGCTTGGTCAACCCCATTATTAAGATCCAGGCTGGTCACAACATTCTAGATCTGAACTTCCATGCTGTTCTGCAGTGTTCGGATCTGGATCTGATGTGGGCCTATCCCTAGCAGTCTGCATTGTGTCCAATTTTGGCCCCGCACTCTGACAAGGTACTGTGGAGGCTAGAAAAGACACTGTGATGAACGTTCAGGCTTCTGTGTGACAAGAAACCTTGGCTTCTTTAGGCTGCACAGGAGAAATGATTGAAGGAGACTTGTTTTAAAGGCAGTCCAAATTATGCATGCCATCATGTGCCTCCCTCATTTTTCTTGGTAATACAAGAACAGGACAACACTTTGAAATCAAAGGAAATGGAATCAAACCCAATAAAAAAGAAATGCCTTGTTGTATTTATGCAGCAGGCAGTCAACAACATACCAGATGGAAGGCATTGCTGCAGCCGGTCATTGAGACAAATGCAGTGGTTATATATTACAAAGGCCTGGGCAATTTTATGACTGAGTAACATTTGTGGCTATGCAAGCGAGGACAGTGACAAGGGTAATCAAGGCTAATGCTTCAGGGTATGAGCTGATCATCTGCAGGGGTCAGGAAGGGATTGACTCTGACACACACAACATTTCACAAATGGCTAGATAAATTATGGGCCACTGTGGAAGGGTGCTGGTGAGAGAGTTAGAGGAGCAAGGGGTCATCCGTCTCTGCAATGTTATGTCTTGGCTCCTGCTGGAGGTAGGCTAACAGAATAAAAGGACCTGGTGAGGCATGGTGATTTTTGTGCACTGAAATGTTTGTTGATGGGAGTACAAGCAGAGGAGCAACGAGTTTGCAAAGGAACAAGATACATGTTTGTATAAAATGATCATTTCAGTCAGGCTGTGATAACCCAACTAGACACAGGTGCCTTAGGCGTAAGACATTGGCAGCAAACCCAGGAAACTCACATGGACGTAGAAGGACCACTGGAGGAAAAACAAGGACTGGAGACAAATTTGAGGCTAAGTACTAGCTAATTAAAAGGAGCTGTCAAGAACAAGCAATACCAAACAAAAATCCTAAAAGACCCCATTTGAATTCCCTTCCTTTTTAGGGAATTCCTTTTGAATTCCACTGCAGGATGCAGGAGAGGCAAAGTAAAGCACAGCTGGTTAAAACTGCAGTGTCCGCACACTGGCTGAGACCCATACCTTCTCTTTGATGGGAATGACAGAGGCACTTTTCATTCTGCTCACCTGGACTACAACCCGGATTCCCATTTCCTCATCAAAGACCACATTGGAATCCCCCAGGACACTCCTGGAACCATTGGTGGCAACTTTCCACACAGTGAGCAATGACCAGAGAGAACCCACATTAGCATGTCATTTCCCCATGATGGGATGTTCAAAGAGCTGGCTAGGATGCACCACGACAATCAAGGCCACTGTCAATGTGATACCACTGACTCCAGAAGATGTCAGATGTTTCACCTGCCTCACCCAAATTGACAAAGGAAAAACCATCACCCACAGCTCTGGAAGAGGATACACCCCAAGATCAAAGGCAGAAACAGAAAGGCTATGAAAGGAGCCCCAAATGCAGGCCCCTCTGGGGTTGACACCACTATGGGTGCAGTAGAACAGCTTCCTCCTTTTGTGTCCTTGTACATTAAACAGTGTAGTTTGGGGGGAGAGGGATTAAGCTCCAATCTCACACTATGTCTATACTGCACCCGTTTTGCGCAAGAAATATGCAAATAAGGCAAAGTGTGGAATATCGCAGAGCCTCATTTGCATAATTAATGAATGCCTGCTTTTTGCACAAGATGCTTTTGCGCAACAAGGAGCTGTCTACACGGCTCCTTTTTGCGCAGAAACCCCCTCTTCCACAAGAGCCGTTCCTCCACATTTTTTTCCAGAAGAACGGCTCTTGTGCAAGAGGGTGTTTTTGCACAAAAAGGAGCTGTGTAGATGGCTCCTTTTTGCACAAAAGCATCTTGCGCAAAAAGTGGACGCTCATTAATTATGCAAACGAGGCTCGGCGATATTCCACACTATGCCTCATTTGCATATTTCTTGCGCGAAACAAGTGCTGTATAGATATAGCCTCAGTTAGTATAAATGGTGCGCTCTTCATGCCAGCGAATCCAGCAGCAGAGACATTTCATTTGGCTCAACATAGATGGTGTTACAAAAGCGCTGGCTGGTGGAAAGGGGCTGCATTGACTCCTTACCAGGACTTCCACAGCTCTTGGTATTCACTGAATAATGGTTCTCTGGTGATATCTCAGTGCACTAAGCTATCATGCACAGGTGGTGCAAAAGATGGCTGTTCCCATAATACACACACACATGCATGCACACACCAGTTCTGAAGTGCTGTGTGGCACACTGCTGAAATTCATTTTATTGGTCTTGATGTGGCTTTTGGTGCCTTCGACACGTGCCGTGTCTATAGCACAGCTGTTCCTGGAGCACCTCTAATTAAGCATTTCCCAGTGGAGTCTTTGGGAGCATCAGCCCTCATCAGTGCTCTGCACTGGCTGGGTTGTATGAGAGATCCCCAATTCAAGCAGTCACAGGGCTTGTTCTCGCCTATTACTCTACATCATCTAACCCCGTGAACTTTTTCTAAATCGTTAGACAGCCTCATTTTCCAATTTCCTACACGTGCCTTGCAGTGTCCTTGAAGACTGGTAGATGGCTTCCTGGACTGGACTGTCTGCAGAGTTTAGCTGCCTTGTTATCAGCAGCCTGGGTTCTGATCTGGGGTGCTGATCAGGATTGAGCCCTGGATGGAAAACCTTCAGGAAAAAACCAGTGGGTTTCAGAAGATGCTTTTGATGATTTGGTTTAGGCAGGGGTGTGTAAACACTGGCCTGCTGGCTGGATCTGGTCCCCCAGGGTTAGTCCCTGGTGGGGGCCCCAACCGCTATTTTCACCTGCACAGCCACAGGTACCGGCAATCACAGCTCCTGTTGGCTGCGGATTGCCATTTCTGGCCAACGGGAGCTTCAGGAAGCAGTGTCCTGGTCCATGCTGCTTCCTGCCACTCCCACTGGCCAGGAACAGTGAGTGGTCTGTGGCCAACTGGGGCTGCGACCACCAGTACCTATGATGACCATGCAAGTAAATATAGCGGCGGCGACCCTCCACGGGCTAACCTGGTGAACTGCCGCCATGTTATTGCCCTCCCCAGACTTAGGCTCACTCTTCTAAAACATCCATGTGGAGCAATAGCCCAGGATCATAAGTCACCATGAATATCCCACCTGCATATTCTCTACTGGCTTCCCAGGGATACACACATTTCAGTTCAAGTTTTCTTTGAAGGCTCGCACAACCCCTCAGTGGCCTGGTCCTATTGACTGAGAGATCACCTGTCCCACCACAACCACAGCACTCAGAAATGTCAGGCTGGAAGGGACCTCAAGAGGTCATCAGTTCCCGCCTCCTGTGCTGATGCAAGACCAAGGAAAGCTAGTCCTCCTAGCTATTTGTCTAGCCTGTCCTTAAAAACCTACAGTGTCAGGGATTCCACAAACTACCTTAGAAGCCTGTGCCAGAGTCTGACTACCATGAGAGTTAGAAAGCTTTCCCTAATATCTAACCTAACTGCCCCCCCTCCACCCCACCCCTTGCTACAGCTTAAGATCATTACTTCTTGTTCTACCTTCCGTGGACATGAAGAACAATTGACCACCATCCTCAACAGCCCCTGACATATGTGTAGACAGTTCTGAGGCTCCACTGCAGTCTTCTTTTCTCAAGACTAAACATGTCCATTTGTCTGACTTTCCTCCTAGGCCTGGTTTTCTAAACCTTCTATCATTTTTGTAGCTTCCCTCTGGACCCTCTCCAAAGTGTCCACTTCTTTTCTAATGTGTGGCTCTCAAAGTAGGCCACAGTTCCCCAGCTGAGGCCTCACCAGTGCTAAGTAGAGCAGGACAATTACCCCCCACCCCATGTCTCCCATGTAACACTGCTGTTTATACACCACAGCACAATCTTAACTTTTTTTAACAGCTACATCACACTGCTGTCTCTTGTGCAATTTGTGATCCACTATAACCCCCACATCCTTTTCAACAATACTACTGCCTAGCCACTTATTCCCCATTTTACAGCTGTAGGTTTGATTTTTCCTTTCTAAGTGAAGTACTTTGCACTTGTATTTACTGGAATTCCATCTTGTTCATTTCTCCCATTTGTCAGGGTTGTGTTGAATTCTAATCCTGTCCTCCACAGGGCTTGCAATCCTTCACAGCTTGGTGTCCTCTGCAAATTTTATAAGCAGCCACTACACTCCATTAGCCAAGTCATTAATGAAAATATTGAATACTACCAGAACCAGGACTGACCCCTTGGGAATCCCATAGATGCATCCTCCCAGTTTGATAGTGAACCTTTGATAACTACTCTTTGAGATCACTCTTTCAAAGGTTCACTACTTGTGAATCTGCCTTGTACTAATTGCATCTAGACCACATTTCCCTAACATGCCTATGAAAATGTCACATGGGACTGTCAAAAGCCTTACCATGGCTTCCCATAAAAGCTACATTGCTGGGAACAATGAAATGTTCCATAAGCTTAGGGGAGGTGGGAGCAGAGGACAGAATTTTGATGGGACCTGGGTATAGGCAGGCTTGCTGACTGGAGGGGGGTAAGAGAGAGCAAAGCGGGTAACTGCCCTGGAATCTAGTGATTCAAAACAGCCCAGGGCTCCCAGCTGCTACTACTGCTACTATGCACCGTCTAGAGCCCCTGGCTCTTTAAATTGCCACTGGAGTGCTGTGTAGCATGCTCTGGGTAGCTCTGAGGACTGGCAGGGGGACACATTGTGATCTGGGTAGCAATGAGGGCTGACTGTCCCAGCCCCTTCTTCCCAAGGCCCTGCCCCTGCTGGCCTCCACCCCTCCTTTCCTAGGGGCCTGGCACTACTATTAGCTCCCCTTGGGGAGGGCAAAGATGGTGGAACTCACTCCCATGGAAATTAAAAATGACTGGGCACTTCAAAACATGAGCCCAACATGCAAAACTCTGCTGTGTAGCTTTCCTTCGATAATTTCATAACAGAGAGACAGACACCAACCAATAATCAAGCTCTTGCTCATGAAAGAAGAGACGGAAGAAAGAGTGATTTTTGTATGCATATATTTATTGTAATAGCTGGGAACTGGGGTTCATGTCAGTAGGTAAATTGTCTGATAGGTTAGACTGGTTCCTCAATAGCTTCCTTGTAAACATGTAAGCTTATAGATGGGAGAAATGCAGAAATCTCATCAGCTATGGTAAGTTTTGTTTATACCCAGGTGGTGGATATCTTGAGCAGGACTCTTCACAGTAGTGGCTGAGCTAGCAATGGAAGTAGCTACAGGGCAGAGTGGCTGAGTAATAAAAGGCTTTAAATGAGATTCAAGGGAGTTTTTGATTCTTATTAGAAATTTGCCAATGGTGGGTCAGCTCCAGCTCCCCAAAGTTTGAGAGGGTGCCTCTACACAGCAGCATTATTTCAGAATAATAGCCATTACTCCGAAATAACAATGTGAGCGTCTACACAGCAATTCCGTTATTTTGAAACAATTTCGAAATAACAGACAGCTTATTCCAACTTCTGTAAACCTCATTCCACAAGGAATAACACCTCTTCTGAAATAGCTATTTCGAAATAGCTGCAGAGTGGATGCTCCACTGCTGCTATTTTGAAATAGTTCCTCCCCAGGGCCATTGAAAGTAATTACTCCCTTGTGCTTCCTCGGGCTCTAAATCGAGGCAGTGTGTCCACATTAGAGGAGCCTGCCTCAGACTAATTGTGAGGCTTCCCTGTAGTATAGATGTGCTATTTCGAAATAAGCTATTTCGGAGTATTTCTTCTGGAATAGCTTATTTTGAAATAAGCATGTAATGTAGACATACCCAGAGTGGCCAGAGCTATTGGTTCAGTCAACCCGATGACCATTATCTCCACTTTCTGGAAGCTAGAAATGAGGCTCCGGAATAAATGACTTTCTAAAGGCCATATGCAGCAAGTCAATGGAAGAACAGGGTTTGGAATGGGCTAAGTCAAATAAACAAGCTCAGAATTGGGCCCTGCAAGGACCATACTTGCTTTAGCATGGGCGGGGGAAAAGCTTGTTTACTACCCATGCAACACATTGCAACTTCGTTTGAAAATAAAAATGGGTTTTTTGGTCATAAACTGATATTTCTCTTTCCCTCTCCCGGCCCATGTTTTTATTATGCTTTCCTATCTCCCCTGTAGAGGAGCTAGGGAACTATTTCTAGGTAATCTAATTAGGTTTCCTCTGCTTTATATCCCAGGACATAAAGACATCGTGAAATTTTAAAATGCAGTAATTTTACACCAAAGGATTATTCATACAGCAGCACCATTGCTAGCAACAGAATGTAAAATGATCAGGCTGCATCTGCACTGTATTTTGGCATATTTCTGAGATTTATATGATCTTTCATGGAGTCATTATGAGCATTGGTGTTAGACGTTTAGGGAGATGATTTCTCTTCCATAGAAGATCTTTGCAGTGAAACAGAACAGCCACCCACTCACCCACAGGATAAAGAGCCTCTCCCTGAGCCTTGCCCCACCTTACCATCTTGCTGAAGGTCTGGCAGTGGGATGGGAGGTATAAAAGGCAGGCCCATGAGTTCAGTTAGAACCCAGCCACTGGAGGAACCAGCGAGTTTCTGAGGCTGCTTCAGACCTGAAGGAAGCCAAAGACAGGCCAAGACCACCAGGACCACAGATGGACCCTGACTCAGAGGAGCTTCTGGGCCAGATGGAGGTTCCCTTCCCCAATGACTCAGACAGCCAGCTACTGTGCCAGGTAGCCCTGAGGGAGAGTTAGGAAGTGGCCTGGGAAGAGCCAACCCTTGGCTGAGACAGTGCCTGTGACTGAGTCAGCGTGTTGCTGGTAGGATCCCCACTGATACAGTGGCAGACTGATCTGCTGCTGTTAGGATGGAAGCACAGTGGAGCAGATGGGTCTGTCCCTCCTGCCTCCCCAATCTGTGGGGTTGATCCGGCCCACAGAGGTCCTGCTGTTCTCCTGCCCCCAGGTCAATCAGGGCTTGGGGACGGGGAGCGCATGAAGTCTTCTCCTCTGCCAGGGGTGCGTAGTGTTTAGAGTCAACCTTCAGGGTTGACTCTAAGCACCGTGCATCCCTTGCGGGGCTGGGGCAGGGTGGGAGGAGACTTTGCGGGGTTGATTGATCTGGGAATGGGGGAAGTGTGCAGTCTTCTCCCGCAGCCAGGGGTGCAGACGCCTAGAAGGAACTGCCAGCTGTTCAGAACAGCTGGCAGTTCTCTCGGGGGGAGGGGGGGAGACAAGACTTCCCCACCCCCAGGCCAATCATGGTCTGTGGGAGGGGAAGCACAGAAGTGGCCCAGGGCCATTTCAAAAATTTCTGAAGTGCCCCCCCATATCTAAAATTATTACCCACCCCTGCCATAGGCCATGGATGATAATACTTTATTTCCCCCAAAGAAAATTCACATAACACTGTCTATTAGGGTAGGGAGGAAATAGTTTCATCCTCTTGTAAATCAATGAAAAATCTGTGCTGAAAAATATGAAATGGCAGGCTCTACAAACACCATGACTTGCACTACAAAAGAAGAAATAGTGGGAGAGGAAAACAATGCAGAAAATTGTGCAATCAACAGGCTTTGAATGCAGACCAGCTCCGCGGCACAACAGGAATCTTCTTTCCAAGTTTCTTGCTTTTAAGAAGCAACTTTTATTATCAGACACCTACTCTTGCTGTTATAATTACGTGGATCTGACAGTGAAAGGTAGTGGCCAATGCATAGTTTAAGGCTATTTGACTGGTGTTCCATCAACTGTTTGCTGTGGTAGATTTAGTGTGGGTTGATTCACCTTGCCCATGGTGACTCAAATCTAGTTTTGAGCCAAATGTCCTATTGTCTTGGAAGCAGAAGAATCGTTTTTTCTGATTGATTAGTTATCTGTGGGCCTGACTCACATACTTTGCTTTAAAATTCTTCCTTGCGTGTCTGAGTACATACGAAGATTGTACACTCAATATACATTTCAGGTTACAGGGCAAGATTAGGAGATAACTTGATTTAGCTAGATTAAGGAGCCCTATCTCCATATCCAGGTAGAAATAGTCTTTCTTAATCAGTAGTGGCTGTATATTTGGGAATACTAGTTTGGGTGCGAGGGGAAAGTTGTTTGCTGGTTGGTTTTAAATTTGGGCATAAGTAATCAATCAAAACATTGCAAAATCAATATTGCCTTACCAGGGGAAAAGTCAAGCTTGTTGCTCTTTTAAACTGAAATGTTTCATAATTGTATCTGCCTACAAAATTAATAACTTTTTTTCTTCAAATCAAATGTGAAATGGTAAACAAAGACCAAAGTTTATTTTGCAATCCCTTAGGCTACGTCTAAACTGCAAGCTTCTTTCAGAATAAACTTTTCCGGAAGAGATCTTCCCAAAAAACTTCTTGTGCAAGAGAGTGTCTACACTGCTAAAGCACATTGAAAAAGCGATCTGCTTTTTCAAAAGAATAGGGTGCACACTAAATGGATGCTCTCTCACATGTAAGCTGTGATTACTATGGATGGAGTGGCCACTGGGGCACCTGTACTTTTTCCTCTTTCCTTTTCTTCGGAGGGAACTCCCTCTTCCCCGTCCACACACGCCTTTTTCCAAAAGAGCTCTTTTGGAAAAAGGCTTCTTCCTCATAGAAAGAGGTTTAACAATGTTGGAAAAACCCCTCTGTTCTTTCAAATTTTTTTTTCTTGAAAGAATGCAATTATTAACATAAATGAAATTTTTTCAGAAAAATGGCCGTTTTTTCCCCGAAAAACTCTGTAGTGTAGACATAGCCTTAGATTCGTCAGGGACACAAGTTGATCTGCAACATCAGTTGCATCTTCAACCCATATTCCCTCCTCCTGCAAGAATCTAGACATTGCAGTGACAACATAGGGAACTTCTAGGTTGCCCACCAAAGACTAGGAGGTAGGATTCAGGAAAAGATCTTTCCATATACATTACTAGAAGTTGGAACACATCCCACAAGCTGTGTCTACCTGTGATGGGGTGGACTAGGTCCAACATCCCCTACTGGAGGCTGGAGGCCTTGCCACACCCTGCCCCTGAGAGAAGAGCAGAAGAGAGGTCCTCCAAGCAGAATAGAGTGGCTGCTTCCACTGCAGCCAATCAGGGCCCTGCAGGCTGATATAAAAGAAGCTGCTGGACAGTTCCTCACAGGCGCTTGACCCAACCAGCTCTAGAAGCTGACTGGGAAGACAGCAGCACCTTGGATAGTTCCAAGTGCGAGCTGGACTTTAGACCTGGTGGAGACACAGTTCCAGTGGCTGAAGACCACAGCAGCAACAGACTACAAAACTTTATGGAATCCTGTACAGTGTGCGTTGAGAGCCTAACTGCAAAGCCCTGATAGAGAAGGCTGGATGAAACAGCGTCTTGGAGAAATGGCCCAGGGAGCAAGGTAGTAACAGACAACAAAGACTCTTAGCAAGCAACTGCTATTCACAGAGTCCCTTGTCTGGGATCCAGAGGAGTGGGCAGGCCTGGGCCCTTCCCCACCCCCAGCAGCCATAGCAAAGGGGGTAAGAAGAAGCCTGGTCCTAGGCAACTGACCGGAAGCCTTCTGGGACACCTCCACTCCTGGAGAACAGCTGGGCAGAAAAAGTTGCAGACATGCCCTTGGCCACAAAGGAAGGCTCACAATAGGGCAAATCCCTTCACATTATCCTAGAAAACATACTTCCTGTATTAGCAGAGGCACCCGCCATGGCAGAAACACTCCCAGACTCAGAGGTTGGATATTTATTCACCATCATATCATGAAAGCATCTCTGCCAAGAGGAGTACCAGCAATTGAGCCCTGTTTCCACTTCTGATAATACTGTGCCTAGCACGGGGGCAGCACAGCTAGGGCCAGATCAAAGCCCACTGAAATAAGTGAAAAGGCTTGCACTGACCTCAGTGGGCATTGGATTAAGTCCCTTGTTGCTGGGAAATGAATGCACCATTTTTTAGAAGAGATGCATCCTTGTGCCTGGATAGAATCCTTAACAGGATCTAGCCCTTAGTGATTTACATTCAACTTGGACATGGAGTCGTGAAAATATAGGAAACCCTCACCATTCTCAGTGGATGCGATCCTGACACCACTGCCAATGGTGAAATACACAAATACTTGGTACTATGGGGAGTTCACCACAGCCACCAGGAGCCACGGAGAACTCAACACAGCTCTTGGCATCTGCGGGGAACTCAACACAGCTGCCAGAAATTGTGGGGAATGTGGTTAGTTCCCCATGACTCCTGCCAGTGGCGGTGAGTTCACTGCCCCTTCCTCTCCCCACAAACCAGGACTGGAAACCCCTGCAAATACTCAGAACCACTAGTAGCAATTCCATTAATTCCAAAGGTCTTCTGTACCAACAAACAAAAATACCAAGTGTGCTGCCCAACCAGGGGGCCATAGAAATGCTTTCCTCAGAGTTTTCTTTTGTTTTGAAATTCGCTAGAAAACAACACAGCTCAAACACTGCGTTCTCTGAGTCTCGACGTTGAAAGCAGCAATGGAGCAAAGCTGAACTGACCCCATTGATTTTTCACTGCTGGGGGTGCAAGAAATGGTAAAAAGAAAAACATTCTTCAGAAAAACTAGCCTTTTCTAACTATGGTAACCAAAGGTTATTGGTGACACAGGGAAAGAAATGCCAGAAGCAAATCCTGCCTATCTTACTTATGCAGACAGCTCCAGGGATGTGAGCAACTGAATTTTTGATGGCTTATTCTAGTGAAACCTCTGGACTTCTTGATATTGGCTCATTACTAGGCAGGTGGGCAAAATGCCTGGTCTATCCTCTGTCCAAACAATACCTCAGGCCCATATCTTCCTCTGAAGTATCTGGCACTGAACTGTGTTGGTGACAGGATAATGGACTAAATGGACCCTGTGCTGACCCAATTCCTATCTGAGGTTCGCGAGGGCATGAAAGCAGAGCTGAATTAATGAGAGAGTTTAGAATCTGATCATTTTTCCCCATGTTTTTTATCTACAACTCCCCCAGAAACCACCCAACCATGCCTGCACAATAAAAAGAAGAGAAGAAAAGGTAATAAGATTCCAAATTGCCTTCTCCTGAATTCAAATTGCTTCATATATTATGTTCATGATGACTACTGTAGTTCCTATTTTCCTCCAGTCCCTTTTTTATACAAGACAAGTTCTCCTGTTAATGAATTCTAGATTTTCATTTAATAAATGTTGCATAGGAAATCCTCATTATTTGTGTCTTCATCAATCTAAACGAGAGACACAGAATGCCCCTTACTAAGTACCTGGGGTCGATAATGTATGAAGCTCACGTATAAATACTCCACATGCTGCCACCAAGAAGAATTCAGTAATTGAAAAGACCTTATAAATCAATAGACCTAAATTGAAAACTCAGACAGAACTTCACATAATTCACCCACTCTCTTGTTAACACTTTTCTGTACTTTTAGAGAAAAAAAAAGTGGCCAAGCTTGGAATCAAAATTGGATACTCTGCTTTATCACAATCATTCTCTAGAGGCCTGAGGACCATCCGGTATCAGCATCTCAAATTATCTGTCTTATATGTTCTGATTCTTTTATTAAAAGGTTCACTAATTTATTTTTCTGTTCTTATTTAAGCAGAAAGTGGATCCATTCCATTGCAGCTGTTTGTCTTTTCTCTGTTGTTTCACTCTGCGGTTGACTAGCTTGGAATTAACCTGGCCCCATGAATGTGGCCATCTTTCATTTCCTAGGAGCATCATAACAAAGAGTAAAGAAATTGGCTTAGATAAAAGGAGGATCTGGCCCCTATCCCATGAGTGCAAGCTGCGCCTTTCTAAGAGCATTGCACAACAGGTCTGGGATTTTTCAGTTTGATGCTGCTTCTGGGCAAAGGTGTTAGACTGTAAACTCTGTGGGGGCAGGGACTGACATCATAAAAATGGGTTGGCAAAGGTAAAAAATTTACCCTCTTTTCATCCACTACCCATATACAGTATGAGCAACAAGTGAGCAAACTCCTCAACTGCCCCTGACACATTTGTAGGCAAATGTCTAATTAGTTTACTGTCCATTAAAATGCTTTTCCATGCTTTGATTTACTACCCAGGAAGAGTCTGGACTGACAGAACTGGAGAGAGAAGTGTTCCACTGAGCCACAACACATGGGCAGCAGCAGCTTAGCCACCCCTACCCAGGTGCCTCAACCTACTTCTGAAGCGACCTCTTCTAAGACCTGCTCCAAAGCCTACTGAATGCGGGGAGAAGACGCCAGAGAGGTGAGGATGACTTTCATTCTCTACTGCCCGGTCATATCTTAGCTTCTCTGCTGCCAGCAGGGGGTGGTGACGGGGAGTTGCAATGGGTTATACCAGCAGAAACAGCCTCTGGTTTTTCTCAATGGAAGCTCCTTGCATGTTTATCATCTCCCGTGGGAGTGCCAGGCCCATACATGGGATTTTCAGGAAGTGATGCAAAACACTAAGATTTGTTTTCCTTCTTTACTTGTGATGTATGTGACTTTGCAGAGGTGGTAGCTGTGCTTTTACTATCAGCTATAAGCAGGCTATTATTGTTGTTTGGCCTAGAGACACCAGTCACAGTCAGTGGCCCCCTGTGCTAAGTACTGCATAAACACACAGGACCTGTGATCCCGCCCACACAGAGTTCATCATCTAGTAGCTTATAGGCCATATCCCTCCCAAATGTAACTCAGCAGACCCCGTGAGTTATATCAGGGGTTCATTTTGCTCTACATGCTCCAACAAAATGCCTTTGGGTGTCATTCACCCCAATGCAGAGGGCTAGGAAAAGGCTGATGCAGCATTTAACTCTGCAAAACAGGGCGGAAGTGGATGGAAGTGATGCACAAGGCCTTGCACGGGCTAGTTCCCCCAGGATGAGTTTCACCCTAAAGGTGGATGATCTGCAATCCAGCTGATGTCAGTGGGGACTGATCCCTGGCACCTCTGTATGCAGGGCCCAGGAGTAAGCACCACACCGTGCAACCAGTTCAGTCCTGGTTTTTCATTCAGGCTATGTCTACACTGAAGAGTTTTTGCGCAAAAACTCATGGAGCAGCCACACCTCAAGCACGTTTTTGTGCAAGAAAATGTATCGTGAATTGACAGAACAGAGTGGTTTTTGAGGTGTAGTATTCCTCTTTCTATGAGGAATAACTCCTTTTTGCGCAACAGTTATTGCACAAAAAGGTGTGTGTGTGGACCGGCAGCTGAGATTTTTGGGCAAAAACAGCCTAATGAAAGAAGCACAGGTGCTGTGGTAACCATTCTGTGAATGGCAATCAGAGCTTTCTTGCAAGACAGCGTTTATGCGGTGTGGACGCTCTCTTGTGCAAAAGCGCATTGCTTTTCTGATGCGCTTTTGCAGTGTGGGCGCACTCTTGCGCCAAACTTTTTTGCAGAAGACCTCTTCCGCAAAAAGCTTCTTGCACAAGAAGCCTGCAGTCTAGACATAGCCTGAAGCTGTGGCTGCAGGTGCATTCTGCTATGCCTTCCAAAGTGCAAGTTAATCCTTGGGGGATGGCAGAGTTTAAAACATGTAAAATAGCCATTTTCAGTGATCAAAGTAATTCCTTAATTTATCTCTATATAAAACTGAAAGAAATGTGATAATAGCCTTAAGACATGTGATTAGGTTGAGATAATCACACCCTGGAGGCAGAAAAGGTCAGAGACTGTACGTTCCAGGACTGAGGTGATGTTAGCATCACAAGCTTCTACCTCAGCCCCACTTGTTTCAGCAGATGCACGCTGTTATACACCATTTACCTGAGAGCCAATGTCTTCTGTCTGTGACATTGCCAGGCCAGATTTCAGTTCTTGCTCAGACTGCAGGCATTAGCTAAGAACTGAAAACCTCAAAGCTTTAGACCAGGCCAGTTGCCCTAGATGTTAATTTTGCTCAAAATAGGTACTAGTCTTATAAGAATGTCCTAGTGTTTAGACTATGAAATTGTATACTGTTGCAGGCATCCATCCCACTTATAATATCTGTATACTACATGATCGGGTAATATTTAAGTGTTTGCTCTGTCAGCTTAAACCACTCCCAATCAGGAGAGAAGTGTTCCCAAGGGTGAAATACCAGTTGGCCTCATGAGGTGTCATCTCCTTCCCCCCAAAAGAAGGCCCATAGACACGGCACAAGCCATCAGACTTTGCTGATTGCTCCCCACATCCATGAAGCCATGAAGAAAAAAGGTACACATGAACTTGTCCCATCCTCTGGAACTCTGGAGGAAAGGAGCAAAAATCCCTGAGAAGAAGAAACTGCAGCATTGTGGCTGTTGGAACTCAGAAATTCTAAACTGAAGCCAGAAATCCCCTGGGGCCGCTTCCCTGGGGCTGCTCTGAAAGACAGTTTGAACAGACCAATCACTACAACTCTGTCACTCTGAGGATTTAGATGGTAACTCACTGGTGTGTTTATGTTTCCTTGCTTTAACTCTGTAACTGCAGTTGCCCTACACTGGAATGGAAAGGGTTAAAATAGCCCTGAGAGAGGGCTTGAAGCAGCCAATCAGAGCCTGGCATGGCTGTATAAAAAGATGGCTGGCTAGGATGAGCTCATTCTCACTCCAGCTCTGGAGAGAGTGGGATCTAGCTGTTTGCTAGCAGGGATACCTTGGACAGAGCAGTGCTGGCAAAAACAGGGTGAGCTAAGGGAGCTCAGGGTAGCAGAAGGCAGCCAGTCTACACTCTCTTGCCAATGATGAGTGGCCATTTCAGATGGCAGTTTGCCCCTGACGCAGGGGCTAGATGATGACTGGCAATGGGTGACTAAGGCAATGGGTGACCGAGGCAAGGTGGGCATAGGGAGCTGGGGTTCCCTGGGAGGGGAGGATTCCAGAGTGTGGGTGCACTGCTGTGGGGCAGTACCCTGAGGGAAGGGTGCCAGGGTCTGGGAGGGACACAGGTCCTGGCAAGTGGTGGAGAATAGACAAAAAGATAATAAGGGGTGACACACCACTAGGAAGGGGCGCTCTGAGGCCGAACTGAGATAATTCCCAGAGTGACCAGCAGGAGGCGCCACAGCTGTGAGTCATGACCTTGTTCCAGACCCATAAATATTCCTTTTTCTTAATAAAACTTTAGATAGTTTATTACAGGATTGGCTACAGACCTTATCTTTAGTGTAAGATCTAGGGGTATCACTTGACCTGCAGTAAGTGACTGGTTTCTTGCGACTGGAAGCAACCTGGCTGTGGTGTGATTTTTGGTGTAAGTGACCATTTCTCACTAAGCCCAGTTTGTCTGGGTGGCAAGACAGACTGGAGAGTTTAAGGGGACTGTTGGGGCACGTCTACACATCAGAGCTAAAGCCAAAGTGAACTACAGAACTTGAGCTACATCAATTGTGTAGCTTAAGTCAAAATAGCTTATTTCGGCTTTTGGCATTGTCTACACAGCAGGAAGTCTGAGGCAGAGAGCACTCTTCCTCTGACTTCCCTTACTCCTCGTACACTGAGGGTTACAGGCATTGGAGTAAGAAGTCCTCCGGCTCAACATTATTTCAACATTATGCCGAAATAACTGCTGGTCGTGTGGGCGCGGACTATGTTATTTCGGAATAACATCAGTTATTCTGAAATAACACTGCTGTGTAGATAGATGCACCCTTGGTGACTCCATGTAAGCCTGTTATACTACTCCAGGAGTTCATTGGCTTGGTGAAATCTAACTGTAGAACACCTCACCAGTTTAGAGTGTCTGCCCTGTTTTTGAGCAGCTTGCTGCATTAACTGGAGTCAACACTCATTTTAATTCAAACATGGCACTGGTGGTTGAGATTAATAGTAAAGCAAAAAAAATTAACCATTGGGCATAGGTAAAGTGAAGCCAAGTAAAAGGTTAGAAAGGATTACAAGCAAATGAAAGAGGAAATGGCCATCTAAAAAATCTAAAACTTAGTCTAACAAAACATAGACTTGGTTCAAGATAGTTTTTCACCTACATTTAGTTTCTAGAGACTTCAATCTCTTTTCTCTGCCCCACTCCAGGGTTAAAAGACCCATCTTTCTCAGCTTTCAAGAGTGCTGTTCTCTTGTGTCTGTCTAGTGATGGATGCCAAAGATGTTTCTGTGCTGGCTTATAGCTCCCAAAGTTTAATGACTTCATTCCAAAGAGAAGACACCCTCATGGCATTCTTCCCTTTCTTTGGACTTCCTGTCCCTCTTTATGTAAATGGAGCTGCCATTGTTTTGATTTCAGTGTGAGTAATTTACAAACAAGACAGTTATATAGCTACCTTCTCTCCTAGTTGGGAGGGACCATTTCTCCTCATTTTGGCCACAGACCTTAAACCATAATAGCATTGACTATCCAGATTTCCTCATGCAGTGTTTCACAGACATTTGACAGTGATATTAATCACCAGTGTGTCGTGAGCACTCCAAAAAGACCTCACTCTGCACACTTTGATAATACAGTGAGATTGTATTCATTCAGTTGATTAAATTGCTGATCACTTCAGTTCCCCTCACCCTGTCTTCATAGACCAGTAAAACTTTGAAATGGATTCTTCAGAGGGGTAGCCCTCAAAGTAAAGTTTATTCAAACTGTTAGGAAGGCAACATGGAGTTGTGTGCTGAAGGAAACTCCATGGTCTTTCTTCCTGTACTGACGTTTGCTGACATGCAAATTACTTCAGTTGACAAATAAGGAGTTAACAAGCTTCAGGGGGGTAGCCGACTGAGTCTGTACAAGATAAACTTGAAGAACAACAAATAGTCCGGTAGCACTTTAAAGACTAATAAAACATGTAGATGGTATCATGGGCTTTCATGGGAACAGCCAACTTCTTCAGATAATTGGCCATCTGAAGAAGTGGTCTGTGCCTACGAAAGCTCATGATCCCATCTACATGTTTTGTTAGTCTTTAAAGTGCTACCAGACTATTTGATGTTTTTTTAAGTTTAAGGAGTTTACAGACCATCAAGACAGCATGGGAAGGAAACAGAGCAAACACTTATTCCTTTAATTAGGACAGAATTGTTGAACAACTCCTCCAGCATGCCTGGTTTAAACATACTTTAGTTGTAATTTTATCATCTTTATAACTCTTAATACCCACAACATGCTAGAACAGTGGTCCCCAATCTTTTGGGGCTGCTGGGTGCCCGGGGGCGGGGGCCACGCATGCGCTGCACACCCGGGGTGGGGCTGTGCATGCGACGTGCACCCAGGGCGCAAGAATGGCTTGAGCTGGCCCAGATTACTCAGCGGGCACACATAAGTGCCCCGGCGGGCACCATGGCACCCACGGGCATCGCATTGGGGACCACTGTGCTAGAATATTAGGTTTCAAGTGATACCTCATCTGGCATATTTTGTGCAATGATCATTACAGCTGAGGGGGCTTCCCGGCGTGTGGACAAAGCCACTGACACTCGCCTTCTTGCTCTCTGGGGCTTCTCACCACCTTGTCCTGCTAGGCCAGCTCCCTGGCCTGCTACAGCCACGGCACAGAGCTGAGTTCACACACACCCCTTACCGAGGAGCAGTACAGACACTGAAACTCTTCAGGTCCAAAAAAATGCAGTTTTGGGTCCAGCTTCCTGGGATACCACTCCCCAAATGGGGTCAGATCCCCAAAATATTATTTAGGTAGGCCCCTTTTAACAATGAAAGGGAGAAATGTACACACTGATGGCTCCCCCAGTAACAATTATTTACACTGGGCTTGATAGTAAATCAAAGTGATTTTATTAAGTACAAGCAGTAGGACTTAAGAGGTTATAAGTAAGAACAGGCAGAGCATAGCAGATTACAAACTTAAAATAACAAAAAAATGCATAGCTAATTCTGAAACTAAAACCTGAATACAAACTCGCCCTAAAACTGTTTTTGTTCCAGCTAAGCCATCAAAACCAGGGAAGTCTCCTTTTCCTTGGAGTCTTTAATTATCCTCCTGGGTGTGCCATGCCAGTCAACGACAAAGGAAACCTACCTTCCTATTCTTTTATAGATACCACCTTTCCATGGATAATTATTTGGTCTGCCCCTACCAGTTGGGGTGGACATGTGACTTCCTAAGACCAACCACTGCTAAGGCTTAAAGGACAAAAGAGGTTGTTTACAGCTTGTCATCTAGACATTGAGGCTATGTCTACACTGCAGGCTTCTTGCGCAAGAACTGTTTTGCACAAGAGTTCTTGCGCAAAAGTTCGTGCGCAAGAGTGCGTCCACACTGCCATGTGCTTTTGCGCAAGAGATGTGCTTGCGCTAAGTGACGCAAGATGGGATGAAGATGGACAGCCCTTCGTGGGTAAAGAACAGGTTAGGAACTATTTAGAAAAGCTAAACGTACGCAAATCCATGGGTCCGACTTAATGCATCCGAGGGTACTGAGGAGTTGGCAAATGTCATTGAGGAGCCTTGGCCATTATCTTTGAAAAGTCGTGAGATCGAGAAATCCCGGATGATTGGAAAAGGCAAATGTAGTGCCCATCTTCAAAAAAGGGAAGAAGGACGATCCAGGGAACTATAGGCCGGTCAGTCTTACCTCGATTCCTGAAAATCATGGAAGGGATCCTTAAGGAATCCATTTTGAGGCACTTGGAAGAGAGGAAAGTGATTAGGAATAGTCAGCATGGATTCACAAAGGAAAGTCGCCTGACCAATCTGATTAGCTTCTATGATGAGGTAACTGGCTCTGTGGACGGGAAAGTCAGTGGATGTGATATACCTTGACTTTAGCAAGGCTTTTGATACGGTCTCCCACAATATTCTTGCCAGCAAGTTAAGGGAATGTGGATTGGATAAATGGATGGTAAGATGGATAGAAAGATGGCTAGAAGGCCGGGCCCAGCGGGTAGTGATCAACGGCTCGATGTCAGGATGGCGGTCGGTTTCTAGCGGAGTGCCCCAAGGTCTGGTTCTAGGACCGGTTTTGTTCAATATCTTTATTAATGATCTGGATGAGGGATTGGATTGCACCCTCAGCAAGTTTGTGGATGATACTAAGCTAGAGGGAGAGGTAGATACACCTGAGGGCAGAGATAGGGTCCAGAGTGACTTAGACAAATTGGAGGATTGGGCCACAAGAAATCTGATGAGGTTTAACAAGGACAAGTGCAGAGTCCTGCACTTGGGACGGAAGAATCCCAAGCATTGTTATAGACTGGGGACCAACCAGCTAAGTAGTAGTTCTGCAGAAAAGGACCTGGGGGTTACAGTGGATGAGAAGCTGGATATGAGTCAACAGTGTGCCCTTGCAGCCAAGAAGGCTAATGGCATATTAGGCTGCATTAGGAGGAGCATTGCCGGCAGATCCAGATATGTCATCATTCCCCTTTATTCAGCTCTGGTGAGGCCACATCTGGAGTATTGTGTCCAGTTCTGGGCCCCCCACTACAAAAAGGATGTGGACGCATTGGAGAGGGTCCAGCGGAGGGCAACCAAAATGATTAGGGGGCTGGAGCATATGACCTATGAGGAGAGGCTGAGGGAGTTGGGTCTGTTTAGTCTGCAGAAGCGAAGAGTGAGGGGGGATTTGATAGCAGCCTTCAACTTCCTGAAGGGAGGTTCCAAAGAGGATGGAGAAAGGCTGTTCTCAGTAGTGACAGATGGCAGAACAAGGAGCAATGGTCTCAAGTTGTGGTGGAGAGGTCCAGGTTGGATATTAGGAAAAACTATTTCACTAGGAGGGTAGTGAAGCACTGGAATGGGTTACCTAGGGAAGTAGTGGAGTCTCCATCCCTAGAGGTGTTTAAGTCTCGGCTTGACAAGGCCCTGGCCGGGTTGATTTAGTTGGGATTGGTCCTGCCTAGAGCAGGGGGCTGGACTTGATGACCTTCTAAAGTCTCTTCCAGCTCAATGGTTCTATGATTCTATGCTTTTGCACAAGAGTGTCCACGGCAGTGTAGACACTCTCTTGCGCAAGAAAGCTCTGATGGCCATTTTAGCCATAGTGGTTTCTTGCTCAAGAAACCCCTGTTGCCCGTCCACACTGCCTTCTTGTGCAAGAGCTCTTGCGCAAGAGGGCTTATTCCTTGTGGGGAGAGGAATAACTCTTGCACAAGAAGCCCTCTTTTCCGACGATTTACTGTAAATTTACTTTCGCAAGAAGGTGCGTGCAGTGTAAATGCTCCGCAAGTTTCTGCGCAAGAACGGCCATTCTTGCACAAAAAGCCTGTAGTGTAGACGTAGACTGAGGGTAACACCTTGGATGGCTTTCATTTACACATTTAAAACCATAAACCATTCCATACTCCACATATCTAACTTTACACACAAGAATGATACATACATCACAATAAAATATACAGACCTAGCAAATTAAGACATTAAGATTGATAGGTTACATGAGGCAATTTGACCCAAGCATCTTTGAGTTATGTATATTTGTGTACATAAGTCCATTTCATTAAGCATGGGGGGGGCGGTCCGTCACTATGGGAAAATGTTACAGAAGGGTAGAGACAATTAATGGCATGGTGGAAATGGGTAAACTTTACCCTATATAAAGATCAAATGGTTCCATAAGTAACTGTACACCGCAGTCTAAGTATTGATATTTATCCACTGGTGCCTCTGGAAATCCAGTTAACAAAACATTTAAGTATGTATTCCACTAAACATCTAGCATGACTAAGATACATTATGATAAAAGTGATTGTGCCTGTATTGTTGGATTAGAATCCATTGTATGGCAAAATGGGTATTTCTTTAAACCCTCTGTGCAGCAATGTGTGTGTAATGTAACCACATTCAGCATACTTAAATTTGAATATTATTTTTCAGTACCAAAAGAGAAGTGTTAAGATAGTGGCTAATGTTACTGATTTTGGTTTATAATTAGGAGTTAATTGGATAGAGCTATATAATTATATCTATTAAAATATGCATATTAGCCAACTAACTAATGCCACTGGTGTTTAAATTCAAACAGTTTGGCAATTTTACATCAAGGGTGTAAAATCCTCAGAATTTCAGATAAAGCTAAACAAATAAGTATTCATCACTGATATGATATGAAATACATTGGAATATTGTTCATTGCCATGTGTGGTATGTGCTGTTAGAAGAAAAGAATGTGTCTCACACTGAAGCCACAGGCTGAGTTTGGTGTACAGTACACAGCCCTAAAACAATTGCAAAGAATTTAAAGTGTGGCTCACTCAAGAATTGTTCTTGAGGGATCAAAGGGGGGATAATATAGCAAAAAGGTAGTATTTTAGTATTGGTAGACGCATAAAGTGGCATGTTCTTGCCATGGGACTCTGAGTTCAATCCCTGAGCACCTGTCCTTCCAGCTCAGAACTGGAGAAAACAGATCTAAATCCACTGATTTCAGAAGACTTTCAACCCCTTACAAAAGAGCTGTCTTATGCCCACAGCACCTAATTCCTACCAAATGTCTGGCCTAGCCTTACCTTCACAGCACTTATTCGCAAGCAGGTTCTGCATGAACAATTAATTCCACGCAGAGATCATTTGAATGTGAAGTGACCTTTTTATTTATTTTGCGCTTAAAGCAGAAGCAGCAGCGACAGCCAAATCAGCAGACTGACCACAGGGTGCTACACAAAGAGCTTTTATTGCCTGCAGTGAACACAAACCTTAGCAGGTCTTTTGAAGCTGCCTTGAAGGAGAAATGACAGAGCAATAATACCTTAGAGCAGAGTAATGCTTTTTAGGGTGTTACACCTTATTCCTTGAATGCTCTACAGTTGCTCCACAAAGGGTTGCCTGTCTATTAATGCTATCCCCTGCATCTCTTAGGTTTGACCTTCTTTCAGCACAGTTTGGAAGCCTTTAAATCCATCAGGGAAGTTCAGTTTCTTTCTTTTTTCTTTTTCTTTTTTTTTTTCATCTTTTCCTGATTGGATTAGAGCTGAGGGGGCCTAGCAGGAAAAGCCCTGAGCCAAATCCAAATGATTGTCTTTTGCAAGCTCCACTGAACTCTGGGAGCCTCTATGCGCTAAGATCGCCTTGCAGCTTTGCCCATAGCCCCTGAGCAAGCTTGCAGCCAATGCAGGTGCTTTGTGGCTCACCCCAGAGGTGTTACCAGGGCCGGCTCTAGGCACCAGCAAACCAAGCACGTGCTTGGAGCGGCACATTTGCAGGGGCGGCATTCCGGCCAGCCTTACCGCCCGACGCGGGCCTGCCTGTGGCCGCCCAAAGCAATGGGCGGGGCGGCGGAGCCGGCGGAGGGGAGCGCTGCAGGGAAGGCGCCGGGCAGCAGGGAGACAAAGGCGGGGAGGGAAGAGGGAGAGGGGAGCGGGGCCATGCGGCAGGATGCCAGAGCCCAGTCACCTCCGCCCCCTGGAGCATCCCCCCAGAGGCTGCGCTAGGCGGCGACTGAAGTTCACGAGGTGCCCGATGCGGCTGCCGCTGCACTGGACAGCGGGGTCCCAGTGGTGGGCGGGGGAGGCGGCGTGGGCGGGGGGGCGCAAGCCGGCATGGGGGCGCCGCCGCCGCGCTCCGCACACGCCCAGCCCGGCCTGGGCATGAAGCAGCCGAGCATCTGCGGAGCGGCAGCCGGCGGGGAGAGGCGACCAGGCCGGGGCTGGCATGTAGGCAGGTGCCGCGCGCTCCGCCAGCCGCTGCCGGTGTCCTAGGGGCGCTGCGGTGGGCAGCCCGGCCGGGGCGGGCGAGCGCTGAGCCCCGCCGCTTGTGAGCCGAGCCCGCAGGAGGAGCGGGCGCGCCCCGCACCTACCCCGATGGCGAACGCCAGCGAGCTCAGCAGCAGGCAGGGGGGCAGCTGCGCTCCATGGTCTGCGCCGCCCGCCGCCGTCTCCACTCGGACTGCCGCCGCGCCGCTTGTTGATTTCACCCCTCGCCCCTTCCTCCGGCCTCTTGTCTAATCAGCGCCGGACAGCCCGGGAGACCTCCTCCTGCTCCGCGCGCAGCTTGGACCCTGGCGCGCAGCCAGCGCCCCACCCAGCGCTCTGCCGCTCTCCTGCTCCCAGGTGTTTGCCCGGGGCAGCCGGCCAGCTGCGCTACCGCGCCGGCCCCTCAGCACTTCCACAGCCCCCCCGGGAGCCGCTGGCCGCAGAGTCCCTCGCGGCGGCTGCAGGCGAGCCCTGGCCTGGCGGCTCCTCCCTCGCCTCTTGCAGGGGACGGGAGCCCGCGGCGCCCCGCTTCCCACCGGGGAAAGGTGTGTACAGCTGCGGAGAAAGGGAAGTCGGGGGACCCGGGCCGCTCTCACCCCTCCCCCAGGACACTCTGGCGTTTCCGCGCGTGCTGTGGGGAAGGGACACGAGGGTTTGGGGAGAGGAAAGGAGACGGAGTTCGGTCAGTGGGGAGGCGGGAGAGGGGAGCGGACTGGGTCCGGTCGGGTTTGGCTGGGAGGAAGAGGGCGCAGGGTGGATTAGCTGGGGACAGAAGGGGGCGCACTGGGTCCAGTCACTGAGTCAGGTTTGTCTGGGAGGAGAGAGGTGGAAACTGGGTTCGGTGAGTGCATGGGGTCGGGATGTGTGTGAAGGGGAGACAGGACGTAGGCTGGGTTTGGCCGGAGGGCGTGGTGGGAGTCAAAGAACCTCAAGGTGACAGGGGCGCTTTCCTCCTCAGTGCCTGTCCTACAGCAGCAGGCCAAGGCGTCAAGGGGGAGGCGGCCAAAAAATATTTTGCTGGGGGCAGCAAAAAACCTAGAGCCGGCCCTGGGTGTTACACTATTGTGCCACTGATCTGTGTCCCGTGTTGGATGGTGACCTGAAAGGCATCAGCTTCATGCTCACTCGCAGCTCCATGGCTCAGTTATTTGATTTGGGGTGTATGCACCATTGGAGGCTGCCGGTGCCTGCCCACCCCTTTGCAGAGGAAATGATTAGACAGTCTGGATTGATCACAGTCCTCCAACTGCCATCTCTGCTGTGCCACAGATGCTTTTGCTCTCACACAGAGGTGAAAGGGCACCTGCACTGAGTTATTCATCAGGGGGACAAAATGCACCGGGGCTCCTGGCCAGGCAAGCCTGAGGGGTTTTTCCCCCAGCCATGTGCCTTCCAGCACCACATGCCTGGCAGAACATTGCCCAGAGTCAGTCTGAATATCTGGCATGTTACACACTCAGTCCAGACCTATTCCTGAGTGCAAGCAAAACCTCTGCGAAGAGTGTCCCCTGGATTCATCATGATTAAGGCCAGATGGGGCCATTAGACCATCAGGTCTGAGCTCCTGCATAGTGCAGGTTTAGGGGTCGCATTCCCCTTCTGCCACTGACTCTCTGTGCAACCTCCAGTGAGCATGCACCCTCTCTGGGATGCAGCGCCAACACTGCCGTGTAGACATGCCCTCCCAGCCCCCAAAGAGGACTCATGACGCTCAGTTACTCAAACTGCCCTAAAATGCTTTGTGTCCTCTGGATGAAAAGTGGAAGGGAAGAGCAATACATAGAATAGGAACACAGGTGGGAAGAGTCATCTAAGTGAACAAGTCACTTAGATGCACCTTTCCCATGCCAGTGGTTTGCATTGTGACCTTCCCTACGCCCCTTTTATTCTCATTGCCTGGAGTAAGGGCTGGCTTGGGGTACTGCTGTGTGCCTGCTTTCCTGGATTTCCCCAGTGCTGAGCTGAGGAGGGCTTAATCCATTCCCCATCCAAAGCCCATGTTGGTGCTATCTTGAAGATGCCGCAATACTTTGCACAGTCCTGGCACCTGCCCTCCAAGGAGCTCCAAGTAAGTTGTGAATCTCAATTCCACCTCAATCTCAATTCAGGTCATGGCAGTAGGGAAGTTGGACCCCCACTGCACAGATGCGTGAGTGACAGCACAGAGAAGCCATCTGCCTTGTTTGACATCACAGAGCTAGTCAGTGGCAGAGCTGGGGAAAGAACCAAGGAGTTCCAGACACCTAGCCAGGCTTGCTGGGTTAGATTCTCAGCTGTGAACGTCAGCCCAAATGAGTCACCACATCTATGGCACATGACACAACAGCTATTATGCAGATTCTCCTAAGGAAAAGTCGGCTTGAGAAGAACATGCCAGTTTGTCCTGTGTCTTATAATATCGGCAGCAAATCTTAATTCAGAGACCTCCCCAGGTCTGACTATTACAGAATATGAATGGGATGGAACCAAGCCTGTTTGCTCTCCAGGACATCAGCCCCACAGCTTTTCACTGTTTATGTTAATCTAAGTCTCAAAAGAACCAGAGAGATTGTGATGGAACAATTGGAGAAGAACCTATGCCCAATAGATCCATAGAAAGCATAAAGCTAACAATATTTAGGGGGGAAAGAACTAGTGGATGTATGCAGTCAGACCCCATGATCCTGTTAGGATAGGAATCAATTCAGCAGGATACCATGGATGGTAGATAGCCAGAGCTTTCAGCCCTTGGAAAGGACGTTGGCAATTGGCAATGGCAAAAAATAAGTGTGGAGGCAGGAAAAGGGAATAAGGGAATTTGTGTGCAGCCATTTTGGTTTTGTTAACAAGAGAGCAAGAGTCAGGCTAAGTCTGTGGCCTGACAACCCGAGATCTGTAATTAGACGCTGCCTTTGCCTCTCGCCTCCATACAGAGATAAGGATAGAATGCTGACTCTGGCAGGGACCTTGAGATAAGGAGCATCTGGGTGGAACTAAAATAACTGTTAGCCATTGGTGTTTGTAATGGGAAGGAGACTAATTGTTATTGTTATTATATCTAATGGACAGTATATAAACTGCTTCATAATTGTTTGTATTTGAAGATCTGCCTCGGAGGGGGGGGGGGGGCTTCCCCCCCTGTCCGAACCAGTTTTTCCCTTGCTGCAGCTCGTAATAAAACTGCCTCTGGCTACTTGTTGCTTACAAACGCAGAGTGAGGACAATGTTTTCTTCCACATAAGTAATAAAATTGCTCTCTTTGATCTGTAGGGGGGAGGACTGTGATATTGTTGCCAATGAACTAAATCTCAGATCTGCCAAAGGTATTTAGGAACCTAACTCCTGGCATCTTTCAAGTCTGGTATTATTACTCATTCCGCCCCTTGCACCATTCTTTGGGCTATCAGTGACTTTAAGGAGAGCTTGTGCATGCAAAAATCAGGCTATGAAGTGACTCCGGCTCTTAAAATTTGGCCTCCTGGTTCCAATAGGAGCTTTATTCAGTCTGAGTAATGTCTGATTAGCAACTGAGATAGGGTCTTAGAGTGAGCCAACCTGTCCAGCGGTGAAGTGGAGATTTCCTTCTCAGCTGAATAGGAGACATTTGGCTGTCTGAGAAAAGTGCCATGCTGGACCATCTTTCACAGAAGGACAGAATGGAGTTGAACCTTAGCTGGCTCCGTTGTGGTGAAGGCAGCCTTTACATGCTCCCAAGAGTAGTGTGTCACAAGCAGGGGAGACTAAGAATTAACCATGTCTACTTGACAGAATCCCACACAACTCGCACACTGATACGTCCATTGTGCTCACTTCTCCTCCACAGCCACATACTGCAAAACCAAATAAGGGTAGATCCAAAGTCCAAATCCTCCCCAATACAAATCACCAGTTTTGCAGCATTTGGAGTTTTTCTTTAAGCCCCTTTTTCATGTTCCTGTGTGAGAATTTCTGCCTTTGCTTAAAAACAAGGACTTTTTTTTCAAGCCCTGGTGTTTGTAGGGGGAAAAAAAGCTTGAACATGTGATCTGAGGGCAGCAACCTGAAGTCAAATAAAATGAACTCCCCATCTTCATTCACTTTTCTAACTCATTATTTTTGAGGCCTGACTCCTGGTTTTTGAATGGGTGTGGCTGGCAACGCTGAACCCTTGAAAATTCCCAAGTAGTACATACCCTTAGATGCACCAACACCCTTTGAGGAACAACTGAACATGTCATAGTTTGATACTTCCTTTCACGTGGCTGCCAGATGAGGTGGCAAAGCATCCGGAGAAGGCCAAATGCACAACTGCCTCCAAGATGCAGAGGCAAAAACAGCCCACAACAAATCTGTTCATTAAATAAAGTCTATGCAAGTGCTTTAAAATAGACCATGGGAAGATTCAGGCAGCATGTGGGCTGACTGAAGATCATTGAGGGGTGTGGAAAATACGAAAATACTTACAACATGCGGTAACATTGTAACAAACAAAATATCCAACCCACTATTTTCTAATTTGGTCTCAACCAGGCTGATAAGTAGAGACAGAGAGAGGAGCAAGGACATAAGAATGGAAGCTCGATTTCTTGTATAAATGGCACCTGATTAGCAGACTCTCCCATTAATTCCCTGCAATTCTCAGGTTTCTACTTGTTTTGGAAACTTTCGCAATAATGGTTTAAATGAGTCATTTATCAATTAAATGTGCGATTTTGCAAGGCAAATTAAAACCCATGCTCTGTTTAATTAATAGGACTGCTTAATATTAGATAAATTAGGGATACTGTTGATGAGCTAATTTGTTAATTAATGGAAGCCTTGGGGCTCTTGTTTTATTAAACTCTGACAAATTCTTTAATCTGAATGTGGAATTTCTCCTGTAGAAACACTAGCATTTTGCAAAGTTGTTTGGGCTGATTTGTGTCTGTAATGCACTGAAAGGAGCCATTGCCACACAAACACAAAACGAGTGCTAAAACCCATCAAACTCTGACCCCTCCACTAGCTCACACACACAGCAATGTTTTATGTGCACTTGATCATCCCTTTGCAAAGAGGAAATTGCAAAGCAGGGGGAAAGTCAGGTCCTAAAGTTGCTATCCTCCCCAAGGGCAGTCAGGAAGTGCAAAGGCAACACAAAGCTGAAAAGGATGGAAGTATTTTTCCCCAAGTTCACAATAAGCAGGCACAATCTGTGACTTCCTGGAAGTCTGAGGTCAACTGGGGTACATCTACACAGTAGCATTATTTCAGAGTAACTGACGTTATTCCGAAATAACATAGTGCGCGTCTACACTACAAGCCGTTATTCTGAAATAATGTCGAGCTACAGGATTTCTTACTCCAACTCATGGTAACCCTCATTTCATGAGGTGTGTGGGAAGTTGAAGGAAGGGTGTTCTTCCTTCGCCTTTCTGCTGTGTGGACAGCGCCAAAAGCCGAATTAAGCTATTTCGACTTAAGCTATGCAATTGACGTAGCTGAAGTTACGTAGCTTACTTTGACTTTAGCCCTGTTGTGTAGAAGTACCCCTGGATGTATTTGGTAAGTGAATTTAATGGTGGTGTAAGATGCCAGATTGTCAGCACCTAAATATTGAAATACCCTGCTTATTCACAGGATCTTGTTAGTACACAAAACAGGAGGACAAGCTTGCCCATTATACCAGCTGCTCATCTGTCCTAAAGGTACCACCCTCCTGCCAGGGGAGTAGATCATTTAGTTTCCATGACCTGTTCTCATTTCTAAGGTTTTTACAGACCTTCAAACTGCTTTGCATTCTCCTGCTGAATGTTTTCATTAACTCCACTCCAATGCCTGATGTTCATCCACTGCCTGAACTGTATGAAGTCACCCTCTTCATCAGTGACGCGGTCTCCACTGAGATCAGTCTCTGTTTCCAGATCACACATTGTCGCAGCATTTAGGCACCGGCATTCTGCACCCTAGCTTGTCACAAGAGAGCTGCATTGACCTGGTGAAAGATATTCCATGAAGTTCACCTCTGCGGCTATTGTTGTTTCATTCCTGCTGCTCAGGTACCCTTCAAATTTTGCTTTTCCACGAAATGCAACAAACTTGGTTATTTCTGCATCAAAAATGTGCACAAATTCAAAGTTTAAACTTTAAATCATGAAACACCATCTGCTAAAAATGGTCCAGCTTGTGCACCAAAATTGGCCCATTTTAACTGGAAAAAGTATCAACTGAGAGATCTGATCATCAGCTATTTCTGAGTTTCTAACACTGGGAAAATGAAATCCAGTCATTTCACTTTTTTCTTGTATTTTGCATGTTTCCTCAGCACTTTCGCCTTAGCCCATATTTCTATTCACACTCATGTCTGTGTTTTCTTGCTGCAATATTATCGCCCTTCATTTCACTCATGGACAACCCAGTTCGAGCCCTGGCTACAATGATGTGCAGCGTGCCCACCTCCATAAATTGACTCTACCCATTATAGTGCCTTGCCCCTGTGGGGCAGACATCATCAACTCCATGGTGGCAAATCTTTCCCTCTCTGATAAATCTCATACACCGTGGCAGGCTGTGCTTTTCCTTGCACACAAGGGCATGAAAACACCTAGGTGGTCTCATCCAGGGGTGAGGCTCCCATGGCCCTGGGACAGCCCCCAGCTTGCCTGGATCTGGCCCCTGAGTCTCAGGGTTCTCTCCCCCCAGCATCCGGGTGCCAAGCTGATGCTCCAGCACTGCGCCCCCCCTCCTCCTCCTGCCCAGACCCCAAGCCCACTTCCTGGCAACTCCTTCCCACATGCTGAACTCCTCATTTTTGGCCCCACCCCAGAGCATAGGGGGACCCATAAAATCTACTAGACTGGACCTCCCTGGTTTCTGCTGTGAGAGGGGGTCTTTCTGCTTTCCAGCTGGGTTTTTTCTTCTTCTCACTTTTGTGTGGCCCCAACTGATTTCTCTGTGGGTCAGTGGCCCCCAACCCAAAAAAGGTTCCCCACCCTGGATCTAATCGATGGACAGTGTTCTGTGCTACATGTGACAGCCATGAGAGGGTTATTCAGATTTCAAGTGTCAGTGGATGGCAGACTCCTGCCCTCCAGATCATTGATCAGCCAATAACCCATCAGTCTGATGATGTAATACTCCTAACTTTCATTCCATTGATTAAACATCCTGTCAATTAATATCTTGTTGGGGTTTTGTTTGGGTCAATTTCTATGAACAGTGGTCTGCTCTGCTCCAGTGGAATCAGCTGGTGACATGTGTGGCTCCCACTTAGTCTAGCTTGCTGGTGTGTCTGGAGGAGTCCCTCTTGGATTAAACAAGCTGGTTTTCTAACTTGACACCAGACTCTTCAATAGAGTAACTACAAATGTAAAGTTTCTGAACTCTGATGTCCTATCATCAGTTGCAAATGGTGAAGACAACTTGGTCTCCTAACCCTGGAAGAGAAGCTCAGAGAGAAGACACAGCGCACAGTCAACCTGAGGAACTCCTTGCCAGAGCATGTTGTGAAGGCCAAGACTATACCAAGGGTCAAAAAAGAGCTAGATAAGTTCATGGAGGATAGATCCAACAATGGCTATTAGCCAGGATGGGCAGAGATGGTGTCCCTAGCCTCTGTTTGCCACTTATTGATTCTCTGTTCTGTTCATTGCCTTTGGGGCACCTGGCTTTGGCCACTGTTGGAAGACAGGACACTGGGAGAGATGGACCTTTGGTCTGACACGGCATGACTATTCTCATGTTCTTAAGATGACATTTTCAAAGATCCCGTGCAGCTGTTGAGAGCGTGACTGATTGTTGGGAGGAAGCATACCCAGAATTTTGACAGGGATCCCCATCATAGCCCACACCTGGAGGATTGTCATTTTGCTGAACATTTGATGGACAGTGGAGAATTCATCAAGATCAGCCATTCTCAATGCATGGCTCAATGAGCAACCAGCTGCAGCCCAGCGGTGTGCTAAAAAAATGTAAAATTTGCAACTCTGGACTGGCAGGAGGAGGGCTGGCTGAGGGCGAGACAGAGTTTTGGAGCCTGCAGCAGCTCTCCTGACAGCAGGGGGCTGGTGAGTGGGTCTGTGGGGACATTTGAGGGGGCAGTGAGAGGGGGTGCTGGAACTAGAGGATTGCTGAGGGTTTGCAGCACCCCCAGGTTTAAGTGGGATTCTTCTCCTGGCCACCCCTTGTCAGTTCCTGGTTCTCAGTGCCTCCCAGATGCTTCACTGTCCAGTGCCAGGGGTCCCTGTTGCCCACCCTGCTTGGCCTCAGACAGCGGGGTCTGATCTGGTTTGCCTGGCCCTGTACAACAGGGTCTGAGGTCTAACCATCCAAAGTGCTGCCCAGCCCCACACATCAGGGTCCAGTTGCTTATTTTCCCTCTAAACTGCCTGGTAGGAAAGCCTCTCAAGAGAGATTCAAATGCTACCCAGCTGATTAGCTGAGTGTGCCCATCTGGTGCTTATACTCAGGTGCTCAGGTGCCCCTTCCCCTGTTGCTTTGCAGCCATGTTGCTCCAGTCTGAAGGCTTCTCCCGGGACCCTCCTGCCAGGTGTGCCAAGTAGGCACGGGGCCGGAGTCCAGATCAGAATCTGGTTGGTTTCTGACCAGCCCCGCCCCACATGCTGGGATCCAGGTCTGGCTGCCCAGCCCCACACCCAGAACTCTGCTCTTGACCCTGCTGGTGCAAGGCAAGGTGGGGGGCAGTGCCAGGCATAGAAGACTATGAGCAGTTTTAGGAGGGGAGCTGTGGTTGTGAGTGGTGAAGAACCACTGATTGTGATGTAATTCTAGGCTGGGTTTCTCCGGGCATGTCTATGCAGCAGTAACACACCTCGCTGGCCCATGTCACGGAGCTAGAACTGCAGGGCTATAAAACTGTAGTGTAGCTGTCCATGCTCAGACTGATGCTATAGAGTACTTCTACACTGCAATGTAAGCCCATGGTTTGAACTAAGGCTCAAGCCTAACTCCCCTTCTGTCTATACACAACTCATGCTAACCCAGAGCTTGCGCCCAGCATCCCATGCAGGTGGAGGGTCTAAGCCTGAGTCAAGCCAGGGCCCAGGGTTCAATCCCTGTTGCTTTTCAATGTAGAGGCAGCCCCACTAGACTCACGATCTGAGAGTCAGCCAGAAGTACCCCATAACCCCAAGGGCTGACTTGCTTTGCCCTCTGATGGACAGTCAAGTTTTCCCCCCCACTGCATCATGATCAAAGAGCACATTTTGGGAGGGTGCTTGGAAGTGTGGGGAATGGGTGGGTGGCTGCAGGCCTGCATAGAGCAATGCAGACACTGAAGCCCATGGGTGGCAGCTAATGTAGGCAAGGGAAGGCATTGACTTCCCAAAACTGCCTACAATGGCCAGATGCCCAGGAGGGGCTGGGACTGCACCACATGGCTCCCCAGCAGCCAGGGAAGGCTGGGACTGCGCGGCACAGCAACCGATTGGGGTTGGGTGGGGCTTAGATGTGGGGGGGTGGAGTTTGTGAAGGGGCAGGTCTTGGGGGAAAGGGGATGACTTTGGGCAGAAGGGGAGGTGCTTTGGCTGTCTTCCTCCAACGAGCCTTCAGCCACTACCCGCTCTGGAGCCCCAGGTTGTGACCTAGTGATCAACAATTCCTACTCTGTGAGTACAGTCTCAGGCTCTGTGCCTGTTAACTCGAGTTGTGCAACCCTGGTGCTTACCCTGCAGTGTCGATGCTACTGCGCATGCACCAGTCTGGAGAGCGGCCATCTGCAGGGTCAATGTGATGTTAAGACACCAACAAAGCCGTCAGCTGTCCCTGGAGCCCAGTTGATAAGGGACACAGTGGGCTGCAGTTTGTTTTTTTTTTAACGGACTCATCCTTTTGATCAAAAAATGACTGATTCTTTGATATGTAGTTCAAAGAAACTACAACAGGAAAAGCATCAGGGAGGAAAGATGGTCTGGAAGCCACACTAGATTGGCGTTCATAAGACCTAGGTTCATTTCCTAGCCCTGCTGTGGATTCTTTGAGTGAGTCACTTTGGGTGAATCTCAGTCCGCCCCAAATTGAATCTGTAAAATGGGAATAACATTCCATCCATGCCTCACTGGAGCATTATAAAGATAGATTCATTCATGGTTGTGACTTGAGGCACTTAGCTGCTTGTTCAGAGTGGCCATATAAATATGATGGACAAATCCACAAACCTCCCTTCTCCAAGACAGCACAAAACAAAACAACCTCCAGACATAGTTTATTCCCTACTACCTCTTTCCCTCTTGTCAAATTGTCTATAAGCAAACTGGGAAACTGCCAGGTATTTTCTTTAATCAAAATTCTTCCTGCGTTTCCATGTGAATAATGCTTGGTTTTCAGTTGAGCTGATCAAAAAATTGGGTATCTAGCCAAAGAGAAATGCCAGTATTTCAATATCTGTTTTTCTCCCCACAAGGGGCAAACATTCAAAATATAAAAAATGCTCACAGAACAAAAACGTTCCTGTGGTGGGACGACTGCCCCGCGCTGGCCAGAAAGGGTTAAAGCAGGCTGGAGGGAGCCAGCCCAGAGCCCTGGCCAATCGGAAAGAAGCTTTTAAGGAGCCAGTCAGAAGGAAGTTTGCTGGGGCTGCCCTGTATATAAGGAGCTGCCCAGCAGAGAGAGATGGTTGGGTACTGATCAGAGAGGGTGCAGGACTGGTTCCCAGAGAGGCCCCTTTGATAGAGCAGTGCTGGGGAAGCTCAGGGGACTAGAGAGGGAGGCACCAGCCTGATACCTGCCTGGCTGCTTGCCTTGTTACAAGGGCCAGGAGGATTCAGAGAGTCAGAGGGGAAGTGGCCCAGGGAACAGAAGGCAGTCAAGGGCAGTAGAGGACGGCCAGACAAGGCTGCTGGGTTGGGACCCAGAATAGTGGTCGGGGCTGACTCCCCGTTTTCCTCTTGCACCACACCTTGCCACCAAGCCAAGGCCTATATAACTGTGGCTTTATTCCAAGGGGCTGGGCTTGGAGGCCCCAGATGGCCACAGTGGCAGTACAGATGAAGGACTGTGGATACAACCTCGGAAGGGGGACGAGAGACAACTGGAGTGGGCACTGCTGCAGGGCAGTGTCCTGAAGAGGATGCCATGGTCTGGGAGCGATATGGGTCTGGAACAAGAGCAATGGAGCGTGGATAGGGAAGACACCAGCCTGAAAGAGGAGGCCTACCGATGAAACGACTAATTCCCGAGAGCTACCAGCAGGAGGCACTGCAGTGGTGAGTCCCACCCCATGACAGTTCCTAAAAACGTTGCGTTTGGAAATGTCAAAAGGAACTTTTCTGGCATTTTCTAATCACAGCAAAATGTGCCACTGAGAACTGTCCTGTTAGAAAAATAACTGGAAACCTTGGTCAAAATTGATGTTTTGCCCTGAAAAACTTTGATTTTGATAAAATCCCAGACTATATCAGCAACGTTTTTTGACCAAAAAATTTCAAGCAACTCTAGGGGGAGCTTTTCAAAAAGCAGTTTGGCTGCTAACTCCCATTGAAAGTCAATGGTGTTGGGCACCTACTTAGTATGTTTGAAAATCTTCATCAGAATCTCTAGATTATTTGCAGATTGCAAAATCCTAAATCCATCCTGTGTTTGTTAACTACAAGAGATGCAGAGCATTGTTTCTTCTCCTTTCAGGGATGGTTTTCCCAAAGCCCAAGGCTGTTCTGATCGGCTATGTCTACACTACAGAGTTTTGTCAGAAAAATGGCTGTTTTTCTGACAAAACTTGAGGAACATCCACACTGCAATTGTGTTTTTCCGCAGGAAAATCGAAAGAACAGAGGGGTTTTTCTGGCATTAGTAATCCTCATCCTACGAGGAAGAAGCCTTTTTGCGAAAGAGCTCTGCATGGATGGGGAAGAGGGAGTTCTTTTGGAAGAAGAGGAAAGAGGAAAAAGACAGGTGCCCTTGTGGCCACTCTGTCCATAGTAATCACAGCTTACATGCAAGCGAGTGTCCATTCAGTGTGGACGCTATCTTTCGAAAAAGCAGATCGCTTTTTCAATGCACTTTTGCAGTATGGACACTCTCTTTCAGAAGAAGTTTTTCCAGAAGATCTCTTCCAAAAAAAGCTTCTTCCGAAAGAAGCCTGCAGTCTACATGTAGCCACCCAGACATTGTTTCAGAGCCTTCCCAACCTTTTTCCTTGCATCTAGTAATTTGGCAGAACTGCCAACAGAATTATGCCCCTGCCATCGCATCCGAAGACTACAAACATGCCACTCTGTTTGCCAGCCCCCTGAATTTATAGCCAGTGGTTTGGCATGTAAATATTTCTTTACCCTTTTCCTTCACAAAAATTTATTTCTGCTGCCTAGGAAGAGCATGATTTCTCAGCACCCGCAGTACTAGCTCTGTCCTTTGCAGATCAACTTTCAGATCTCTCTTCTGAGGAAGAGGAGAGGGAAAAAAATCTGTTGACACAGTTCAGAGAGAAATTTTAGGGAAATTTTAAAAAATCAATGGAGCAGCTCATTGTACATGGGGGAGGTAAACCAGTTAATTTGCTTTAATAAACAGGTTGTGTTAATTGAGCTCGTTCTTGTAAATTAATACAACTCTAGTAAATAGACCAGGCTAAATGGGGAGGGAGGGGAAGGGGCAAGAGAGCTAGGAAAGGAAAAAGATTATTTAATGTTTTGAAGATGATAGTTTCCCAAAGGCTTGTAAAAGAAATGGGTGTATGAACAATGTGTTTAGCTGGAATTCACGGTTGTTGGGTCCCTAGTCAGCAGGTGTTTAAGTGCTTCGTATAATTAGGGCTCACCAAACATCTCAAGAAAAAAAACCATGAATTGATAATATTGGCAAAATAGTGGTAGAGATGAAAAGGTTTGTATCCTTTGCAAAGCTGCCTCACACCTTAGGGAGAGAATGCAACTGGGTAGGTAGAGGAGAAAGATTCGGCCTGCTTTTGCCAAACCCCTCCATTCATTTTTACCCTATGAGCTACAAATAAAAGGCTATGTCTCTCATTCCCATACACCCCTAAACCATGCAGTCCCCCCTGCTGTCATTAGCTCTGGCCTTAGGCTGCCTGTGCTGTGTTGCAGATTCTGCAACATAAAGACGAAGCCATTTTTATTTTATTTTCTTGTCAATTGCAACTGGGTTCAGAATGTCATCTCAGAAAGCCGCCCCCGCCCCTTCTCTTGTACACCCTAATCTCCTTAAGTGCTGGCAGATAATCACTCTGGTCACCTTTGTTCCTTCCTACACTGATGTTGCCAACTACTACATCACACTATTTCACGCTCTTTAGACTACACTGCACATTTCAGCTTAGCCACTGCTTTATGGTTCTAATTTATATTCTGTAAAACAGCACTGCTACTCCTGTTCAGGGCTGCTGCCTACCTGACTAATGCTCGCAAAGACACATCATGTCAGAAAGAGGGGTGAGGGAGAAGTGTGAAACCTTTGGTATGAAGACCAAAGAACCCATGCAATTGATTCCACTCCAACCTACCCTGGAAACCAACCCAATTGTCTGGGACGAATCCAGGAGGAAGGGAGCAGGGGCTTTTTAGGGTAGCCAACCCTCCAGGATTGGGCTGGAGTCGCCCAGAATCAGCATCAATCTCTCAATGACTGTTGAAATCAATCCTGGAGATTTTAACAGGACATTTTAAGAAAATGTCATTACATCATGTTGTGGCGGGGGCGACCTCCTGGAATTGCTTCAGTCAGAATTCCCTGGGGCTTATTACAAGATAGGGGTTCCTACCCCACAAGCACCAAATTTGTCATGCACATGTATATCTAGGCCAATTTCCCCCTGTGCCCACTAGAGGACCATTACATCCAGTACAGTAAAAACAGACCATGGGGCAAATTTTTATGCAGATGGGAATTGTTGCAGCTAGGCTGAAGTAAATGGAGCTCTGTGGAGAATTTGACCACATAGCATGAAACTATCACCAGGAAACCCCAAGCCAGTCAAGTTTATAAAGATCCAAAATGCTAGTCAGGCTAGGAGATGTGTGATTGGGTTGGACAGGCTACCAAGAGCACTACAGGTTTTGACAGGCCAGCTGGGGATTCCATTCAGCAACAGGTGCTCCACCACCAAATACCAGGCAGAAACAGGCACTCCACCACCAAATTCCAGTCAGAAACAAGCACTCCACTGCCAAATTCCAGTCCAAAAGGGGCTCTTTACCCCTCAAATTCCAGTAAAAAATGGGATCTCCATAGTGTTGTCAACGTTGAAGGTATTCCGGGAGATTTTTTTCCCCAACATGACGCAATGTCATACTCTTAAAATATCCTACTAAAATCTCCAAGATTGCTTTCAATAGTCATGGGGAGATCCATGGTGATTCCAGGAGACTCAAGGCCAATCCCGGAGGATTGGCAACCCTAACTCTCTGCCACCAAATTCCAGTCAGAAACTGGCTCTCCACCACAAAATTCCAATCAGAAACTGTCCCTGCCCCCACAGACTTGTGGTCAGGAACAGGTGCCCTCCCTCTTTTTGGAGACAATACCCATTTTCCACTGAACAATTGGTTACATTCAGCATGAGATGGTGGAAAATGAGCCCCTTCTGAACACCACTGGTATGTGCACTCACACATAATGTGTTAACAAAGGGAAAACACCTGGGTACTGACTAGGTTCACATTTCAGTGGGAATGTCACTCACCTCTAGTCATAAACCCCAAGCCAGAAACCAGCAACCTGCTCCCAGTTCCCTCTTTTTTCATCGGCTGCTGCAATGGAATCACCCTGCCATTTGCACTCAGAGCTTCCAAACTGACTCTGAAGCTGACCCTTTGCTGCCTCTGTACAAGCCCTGAGGTGCCTAGAGCCTCCTCTTAAGCTCCTGAAGCTAGTGCAATGGATCTAGCTAGCTATTTATACTACACTCATTGCCTTTGTACTTGGCACAGTTACCAGGTGAATTGCATCTCTGATCCATCCTGGGCTCTCGGAGTCCACCCCTCTCGGCTTTGTGCTGTTAACTCTCAGGTGGGATGGAATCACATAGGCAGGGCTGTCCCAAGCACGGTGAGAGGCCTGAGGCAACTCCCTCCCTTTGCGCCTTGCCCTCTCACTGCATTCTCCATGGGTGGCAGGAACACCTCAGCAGATCCCCAAAGTCCAATGCTGTGCGTAGTGATAAATCTGCAGCCATTCTGCAGGCACTCAGGACAACGTGTTGCCATGTAGGATGGATGGACAGCGGCACCAAGATATGGGAAGAAGCTATTAACTGCTGTGAGAAAGAACACCTTCCCCCCACATACACACACTAGAAATGAAATTTAATCAGCACAGAGAATGATCAGACTTGGGACTGCAGCTGTGATGAGAAATTGCTCACCCTTGGCAGAATATATGGAAAATAAACCCCCGCGTGATGTGCTAAGTGATAAATATCTTATTACTGGCTGCACTTTATTTATACAGGCCCACTACTGTAAATTGCACATTACACTTTTTTTAAAAAGTCTAATTTACTCCAATTGGGCCATGCATCATTTTTTCCTCCAAACCAGATCAACCCAGAGTCCAAGTCAATGGCACCCTCATTTATTTTTAGATATTTGTATCTGCCACACTAGCCATCATGTTATCAAGTAAATACAGGAAGCCAGGCAGCTGCCAGCAGAGATGCACCGAGAGCCTCCGTTATCTTTGTTTTTAATAGACTGTCTGTTCCTGGGATATATTTGCTTTCAGCGCTTGAAAAAAAAAAAGCCATGAGCTTCACATTACACTGCAGAAGTTTGCCAAGTTCCTGGCTCAACAAACTTTTGCCAGCAATGGATCTAAGATAATGCATAAGTCCCCAAGAGAAAACACAAAATTTTCAGTTTAAGTAGATGATTACAAAAAAGAGCCAAATGGCAAGTTCCTTTCAGTTTTCTCAAGGATTTGATCTAATAAAATTTTCAATTTACATTGCCTATTTTTGCACCCTTTTTCTGTAAGGGTACCTCTACACAGCAACATTATTTTGAAATAATTATTTTGGACTTCTTACTCCAACTCCTGTAACCCTCATTGTACGAGGAGTAAAGGAAGTCGGAGGAAGAGTGCTCTATTTCAAAATAAGTGCTGTGTAGACACTCTCTCAGTTTTGAAATAAGCTACACAATTGACATAGCTCAATTGCGTAGCTTACTTTGAGTTAAGCCCTGCTGTGTAGATGCACCCTAATAGTGTTTTCTTTCCATATATTATTTAGCCTCTAGATGTCTGTTTGCTGTACAGAGTTCCAGACATGGTGCAATCCATGGTAAACATAGGAAACAAAGCTAGAATTTAAGATATGTGGAAACCTTTGTTTGTTTGTTTGTAGCTGTAGTTGTTTTCTTTAATAAACACTTCCTCTTTATGGTCTGTGATTCCATATATCATGCCATATACTTGCTTTGAATACTGTGTTGAATCTGATCCCTAGGAACAAAACAGTGAATTTTAAATAAATATTAGAAAGTATTCATGGAAAGTGAATTCTGAAAACATGATCTTGGCTGTTTTTCTGATCCCAGGGGCCGAATTCTCTGGCCCACTTTTAGCACTCACCAAACAGCACAGGAACAAATCCATTCTCCTTTTCACTTAGGGTGCATCTACACAGCAGCGTTGTTTCAGAATAACTGACATTATTCAAAAATAACAAAGAGCAAGCCGTTATTTCTACACTGCAATCCGTTATTTCTAAATAATGTCAAGCTGGAGGACTTCTTACTCCGACTCCTGTAACCCTCATTTCACGAGGAGTAAGGGAAGTCAAAGGAAGAGTGTTCTTCCTTCAACTTCCTGCTGTGCAGACGGCGCCAAAAGCCGAAAATAAGCTATTTCAACTTAAGCTACGCAATTGACATAGCTTAAGTTTCATAGTTTAATTCGACTTTTGCCCTGTGTAGACGTGCCCTAAATGAATCAGGGAACAGATATAATAGCACAAAACCTGAGAATACAAACAGATCAGAAACTATTTACTGGCCAAGAAATGTTCACAGAAATTATCCAGTCAAGAATTTCTTATATGGAGCAAGTTTGAAAAATTAAAGGCTTTTCAGAGGTGATTCCTAACTAGAAATGAAATGATTGAGATAAAAGGGCTTGTTATGAGGTTTCTGCTCATTATAGTTTTTTTAGTTCAATTTTCACTAAGGATGCATCTAACCTGCAGGGCTTAACTCAAAATAAGCTACACAAATTAAGCTACATCAATTGCATATCTTATTTAGAAATAGCTTATTTCAAAATAGGGAGCGTCTACACAGCACTTACTTCAAAACAGCGCACTCTTCCTCCAACTTCCCTTATTCCTCCTATAACGAGGGTTACAAGAGTTGGGTAAGAAGTCCTCCAGCTTGACAATATTTTGACACTATTTCAAAATAACTGCCTGCTAAGTAGACACAGACTAAATTATTTCGGAATAGCACTAGTTATTTTAAAATAGTGTTGCAATGTAGATGTATCCTAAGAAAATACTCACTGAAATCAATGGGAGTTAGAGAGAGTAAAGTGAAAAAGGACCATGGGACCATTGTCTTCTTATTATTAATACTACTACTAATAATAATTAATAGTATATACTTAATGCTACAATATAATTTCAGTTGCTGTGCTCTGCTATGGTATCCAAGCCTATAAAGGAAAGGGATCATTTGTATAAGGTTGTTGCTTCCACAGCCATTAACAACAAGATAATATGCCACCAATGAGAGTGTGTTCTGGTGAAAAAAAAGTAGCATCTGATTCTCTTCTTGTTCAGGCAGACTCCCAGTGGAAGATTTGTCTAAGGAGTACAGACTAAATTACACCACTCTGGACTCAGCCCTTTAGCATCTTGACAGCACTGCACAGACATTAACTAACCACTCAGTACGTCTCCTAAGATCTTGCCAAGGAGCCCTGCTAGGTGAAGCTATATGGAGGCAGAGAGGACTGGAATTAGCTCTGACGTCTTTCAATTAAACTCTGTGGAAGCCATCTCTTCCTCTTGAAGTTAGCAGTACAGTTCTCTTCCCCCAAATTCAGTTCCTGTCTCTCAATGGCTCTTGCACAAAATGTGACAGGCAGTTTACGAACAAATACACTGAAATATACAGCAGGTAAAACTGTGATCTACAGAGAGACTTGAGGCACAAGGCTGCCTGGGAACCACAAACAAGGAGTACAGACTCCATGCAAGGAATTCAGACAAACTTGAACTTAGCACTGGCCAGAAAACTCTAAGATACAATAATAGACTTTGCAACTAGGGGCTAAAATGAATCTTACTTGGGTACAGCATGGCTCATTTGACACACACTCCGGTAGTGGTATAGGAAGATTTTAGCCAGGCATGTGTTCCTTTCCATGGCATTTTACCTTTTGAATTTCTTGCTCTCCATAAACACCCACAAAACTAACTCTTTTAGCCTCCTTTCAAACTCTCCTTTTCCATTCTGCCTACAAAAAAAAAAAAAAAAAAAGACAAAGGTTAGGCTGCCAGTGTTCTGAAACAATTACCTGGTGCATTGACCAATATCATCTCATTGCTTCCTGGTATTTCCCCATCCAGCTACCTGCAGCCCTTTGTTGTCTCCTGTCTTGAATTTGGATTGTAAACTCTTTGGGGCTGTACAGCTCTGACCACAGTGGCACTGGCTCCGGCCCTAGTAATACAAACAATATATATTTTAAAAAACACAATAACCCTGGCACCAATCAAAGTGTTTTGCTTGAGATGCAAACCCCAGTGCTGAGCAGATGTGGTTAAAGTGCAATGGGAATAAAAACAATGCAGGATTAATGATTTAGCTCAAGGCAAATTACACTTTGTATAGTCCTGTGTCTCAATTAGTAGCTTCTGTTTGCTAGGAAGCATACGCTCCGCGGTTCCTTAAGGAGCTGGCTGCTGCCGACCACACTCTAGAGATTAAATCCATCTTGAAATGGAATGAATTTGGCATAGCTGGGCTCCAGGGGTCAAAGGGAGAAACATGGCAGCTAACTGGATTACAGGAGGGCAGCAATCACTACAACAGAGCTGACTGCATTTGCAGCTGAGAAGATTTAGCATTGCTCTTTGATTGTGTGCAGTGGAGAAGGCACCTCCACTATGACCTTTCCTTTTTGACTTCCTCCCCACCAACAAGGGTAGGAGAAAGTGGGTGCCCCCCATGGAGTTTGCAGCTCAAATTCAGTTTGGATAAGCATGCAACATTCACACGCTTCTCGCAAATGCCCTAAGCTCTGGAGACAACAGTATTTGCCTGGAAGTCTCATACAGGCAAGCTTTCTGCTGCTGTCTCCTGTCCTCGCTGAGGCTATGTCTACACTATAGAGGGGTTTGGGGTTTTTTTTAAAAAAAACGGCCGTTTTTCAAAAAAAAACTTCTGTGATGTCCACACTGCAATGGCATTCTTTCGAAAGAAAATCAAAAGAGCAGAGGGTTTTTTCCGACAGCGGTAATCCTCTTTCTATGAGGAAGAATGCTTTTTCCGAAAGACCTCTTTCAGAAAAAGGCGTGTGTGGACGGGCAAGGGGGTTTTCTTTCAAAAGAAGAGGCCTCCAGGAAATAACACAAGTGCCCTGGTGGCCACTCCGTCCAAAGTAATCGCAACTCTATAGTTCCTGACTCCTGGCCCCTCTTAAAGCTACAGGCACCCTGGAAAAGCCTTGTGGCAGGAAGCCGGCCTTGGAACAGCACCCTGACCGCAAGGCTCTCCCTGCCACAGGCCTGCTTACCGATGACACAGCCACAAGCTCCCCGAGACTCCCCTGGCCCTCGCAGGGAGCATGAGCAGGGCTCCCAGGAGCCACCAAGGGGGACCAAGAGGCAGGCACCCTCGTGGTCTGGAGTGGAGATCATGTCCCTCTTCGAGTTGTGGGGCAAGGAGGAGACTCTACGGGATCTCCACTCCAAGTGCCGGAATGCAGATATGTATGGATACGTGGCTGAGTCCCTGGCGGTGCATGGACACCCACCCCAGATCTTAGAACAGGTCCAGAGTAAGATGAAAGAGCTCCGCCAGGGATACATGAGGGCCAGAGAGTGCAGCTTGTGCTCCGGAGCAGGACTCCATAGCTGCCCCTATGCAGAACTCCACCAGATCCTGGGGGGTGGGGAAGCCATTTCCCCACCCGTCATGGTGGACTCCGGCCTCGACACACCCGTCATCACGCGGCCGGAGGTCACAGCGGAGGAAGAGGAGGACGAGGGACAGCAAGAGGAGGAGGATGACACGGCCACCGTCACGCTGTCCTTGGAGCTGGTTGCCACAAGTCAGGATGTCTCCCAGGCATCGTCTGAGGCCGGGGAGGGATTTTCAGGTGAGTGCTCTCAGTTGGTCTCACACACACAGGGCAGGGGAGGCGGACACAGAGGGGGTGGGGTGCGAGTGTCACTCGGGCTGGACATCGTGCAGCAGTCCGTGCATATGGAAGTCCGTGCATATGGAGTCCGTGCATGGTGCAGCAGTCCGCACCACACGGACTCAGCAGGCAGCCCCTGAGCATGCCCAGGATCCTGCTTTCAGGCTCAGGGGACGCCACGCACATGTCTGGCCCCATGGGGGAAGGAACGCCCTCCCAGTACCTGCCACAGCTGGTAGCAGGCTAACCACAAGGGCGCAGGCACGACCCCAGACACCCCGAGGAGTGCCGCACACAGCACACGGGCATGCCTGCCCACGCGAGGTAGCACCCACTCCCGCGGGCAGTGCTGCGAGCCGCAGGTGTGTGAGCGGGCCCCAGGGAGGGCCAGGCTGCTCTAGGCTCCTCTGCCGCCCATGGGGGGATCCCAGTGTGGCCAGACACTTCCCTCGCCTGCTTGTCTATGGGCCGGGGGGAGGGAAGCGGGCAGCACGGTCCCCTGGGCACCTCAGGGTCCCTGTGAGACAGGGCCTGCTGGGCAGGCCACACATGGCCTTGCACTCAGATCATCCCCTTCCTCTGGGCTGCAGACTGTTGGTCGCTGCTCACAGAGGAGGGCATGGCCTCAGGGATAGTGTCTGCAGGGATGACTGACCGACCGCCTCTCCCTCTTGTCCTCCACAGCCAGACCAGCCGAGACTGAGGGCCGAGTCACACCACCAAAGCCAGCCGCCAGAGCCTGGAGTACCCAAAAGCGCGCCAGGATCCATGAAGACCTGATGCGGCAGCATGTCAGCGTCCTGCATGACATGCAGCAGACCCTGGGGCAGAAGATCCAGGAGGACACAGAGTGGCGGAACCGCCTGTGCGGGACCAGCTCATGCAGCGGTGCGATAGCATGTGTGCCGTCATGCACAACATGATGTCACACCCAGCTGCTGTCGCTGCTCCTGCCTACCACCCTCTTGCCCCCCCACTATGCCTATTCCCCCTCCTCCTGCTCCCCAAGCGATGCCTCTGCTCCCTCCCAAGCAATGCCCATGCCTCCTCCCCAAGCGATTCCCCTGCTCCCTGCCCCCTGCCATCCCCACTCCAGCCCCCTTTCCTGCCCACTCCCCTGTGTTCCCCAGACCCATCCAACCCCAAGTCCAATGAGGTCCTCACACCCGAGATGGCACATCCAGCCACCCCCCATGCCACTCTGAGCCCCCCTCCAGGTTAAGAGCCCCCCTATTCTTTTTTTTAAAGACAAATACATAGTTCATTGTGTTCAAATTCAAAAAGGTGTGTTTATTCTGAGGTCAGGGAAAGGGTGAAGGGAGAGGCTGTGGTGGGGAAGGGATAGAGCAGCAAGCCAAAGGCCCTTAGCGGGGAGGCCCAGGGGAGAATTACTGGGGTCCTTGAGAGAAACTCTCCTTCAGGGCCTCTTGGATGCGCACCTCAGCTGATGGGCCTGGTGGATGGCAGCTGTCTGCAGCTGCTCAAAGGGTCTCCCCTCATGGCCGGCCTCTGCCTCCCACCCAGGAGGAAGGCCTCCCCCTTCCCCTCCACAATATTGTGAAGGACACAAGACGCTGACACCACCTCAGGGATGTTGTGCTCCCCCATGTCGAGGTGGGTCAGGAGGCACCTGAAATGTGCCTTGAAGTGCCCGAAGGAGCATTCCACCTGAATCCTGGCCCAGTTGAGGTGGGCATTAAATTGTTCCTTGCTGGGGTCCAGGTGGCCAGTGTAAGGCTTCATAAGCCACGGCTTGAGAGGGTAGGCCGCATCCCCCATGACGCACAGTGACTTCTGCACATCCCCAACCGCAAAGTCATGGCGGGGGAAGAATGTGCCCGCCTCCAGCTTCCCACAGAGGCTGGAGTTCTGAAAAATGCAGGCATCATGTGCCCTGCCCGACCACCTGACAAAAATATCCATGAACTGTCCACCGTGGTCGACCAGCGCCTGCAGCACCATTGAGAAGTAGTCCTTGTGGTTGATATACTGGGCCACTCAATGTTGAGGTGCATGGATCGGGATGTGGGTCCCATCAATCGCTCCACTGCAGTTTGGGAACCGCAAAGCAGCAAATCTGGCCACAATGGGATCCAGGTTTCCCAGACAGACAACAGCAGGATCGAGTTGCTGGCCCTCACCACCTGCAGAAGAAGACAAACACACAAAACAGAGAATGAGAGAGGGAGTGCCTGAGCCCTTGCGAGGTGCCCTCTCCTCCCTTCCCTTCTCTCAAACACCCCAGGAGCCACCCCCCTATAAGGCTGCCCCCTCAGCAGCAGGGCTGTGAGCGTAGGACAGCACAACCCCCCGGGGATGGGGCTTCCCCCATACCCCCACTCCATCCCACATAGCCCCCAAACCCCTTTTCCCAAGGATCCCCCTTTTCCAGGACTCCCCCACCCCTGCAGGGACTGCAGCCCCAGAGTGCCTTACCTCCATGAGGAGGGCCCCCACAGTGGTCTTCCCCATGCTGAACTGGTTGCCCACTGATCGGTAGGTGTCGGGGGTGGCCAGCTTCCAGACGGCGATGGCGACCCGCTTCTCCAGGGGGATGGCGGGCCATAGGTGGGTGTTGCATTGTCGGAGGGCAGGGGCGAGCCAGGCACACAGCTCCAAAAAGGTGGCCTTCCTCATGCAGAAGTTTTGGAGCCACTGCTGGTCGTCCCACTGCTCTCTGACCAGGCAGTCCCACCAGCTAGAACTGGTGTCCAGCCTCCAGAAACACCTTTCCACTGTGGGCTGCGGTTGCAAGGGTCTTGCTCCCGCACCCAGGGAGAAGGTCCCAGGAATGAGCTCAGGGTCAAGCTGGTGCAGGACCAGGAAGGCACAAAGTGCTGCAGAACCTACAGCATGGCCATGTGGGACCATCGCATGCCATGGGGCAGTTCCAGCTCCATGGCACCAAGAGAAAAGCTGTGGCATCTAAAAAAACAGGGCAACCACAGTAGGCACTGCGAGAGCTTTGCTGTCCCTCGAAGAGGTAGAAAGCAGGCAACAGAAGCAGAGAAACGGCTGTCCAGAGGGGTCCCTTTAAGCGCGTGTCTCAGCTAGGCTCTGGCACCAGCATTCGGAAGCAACTGGTGACCTAAAGCCCTGACTGAACTGGTTCCAGGTGGCCTTATATGCAAGAGAACGTCCAATGAGTCTGGACACTATCTTTCAAAAAAGCAGATCACTTTTTCAATGTGCTTGACCGGTGTAGACACTCTTTTTCGGAAACAGTTTTTCCAGAAGATTTCTTCTGGAAAAGCTACTTCTGAAAGAAGTCTGCAGTCTAGACATAGACAGAGTTCCAGCCCCCCTGGCAGGACTTAAGCAGTTCTGCTTCTGCTCCTGGATGAAGCTAGAGCGGCACAAAACTGCAAGACGAGGAAGGGGGAAGAAAACTGCAAGACGCTTGTCCCTCGGAAAGAAATCAGTCCAGGCAGGGGACAAGCGAATAGCAGGACAGCTCAGCTGTGGTGATAATGCAAATGTACTTAAAATGGCCTCCAACGTGATCAAATTAAGTGCATTTTGAAACAAGTGTCAGCCAAATAAACATGGGCTGCCCCATTCCCCAGTCATTTTGGGAGGAGAAGGTGAATTGCAGGTGAATTCCTTGATCACATCTTGTGCCCAGCATTGGGATACAATGAAATAGCAGAGTGTTCTGTGCTGCCGGTAGAATATTTTTGTCTGATGAAACAGGTCCGTGATCCCAGCCGTTTCTGGACTGGAGGAGCAACACCAAGAAAAGTACAGCCTCTTCCCAACTTACGAACCAGTTACGGACCAAGCAATTGGTCATAACTTGGTTCATTCATAAGTCGGACCCCATAGAGTTACACGCGACTGCGCTGTTCGTAAGCGCGGATCGCATTCGTAACTCGGGGTCCGCCATTTACGACAGCTTCGGTTGTAACTGCGAACAGTCATAAGTCGACCATTCGCAACTCGGGGACCAGCTGTATTGTGAAACACCTTACAACAAAAGCATGTCTGTGTGCTCAGTTTTTATACATTTGTGGTGAACAAGCAACGTCCATAAATAGCACTTTGCATAAAGCCCCCGCACCAGGAATATGCAGACTGTAATAAGTCAACTTAGAGAGTAGTTGAGGATTTGGTAGCTGTCTGCGGTCAGCACCAGGCCACACCAGGTACCATGGCCACACAATATAAAATGAAATTACCGACCTGTGCAACAAATCAATGTGTGACGGCATCCTACTTAAAAGCAGTAATGTTAAGTGGTTCTTGTTGGGAGATGAAAGTATGGATATTAGCTATACACGGAACAAATGTCTCTAGTTCTTCATTATGTGGACCAGTCATCATCTGGATGGCTTTCCATAGGGGACAACTTTGTTGCTACTACTGGTTGAACTTCTCTGCACCAGCAACATCCGTGATCTGGCATGATTTTAGTTAGCTAGATGTCCACTTGTCATGGGTGCGGCCAAGTTTCCCACAGTACCATAAAATTTGTTTACAGCCACTAGTCTTGGCTCCCAGTGTTCTGTGCTGTTCTCTAGCTCTAATTTACTCCTAAATGTCTTCTAAGAGTCCACTAAGCAGTGGAAGTGTTGGTAATGCCGCTAGACAATATTGACTTCCTGTGGTCCCTCAAATTCTCTGGTTTGGCACTGGTCAGGTCCCAAAGATACTGGACTAGAGAGGTTCAACCTATAGCTACATGATGGGTGTGATGCTAACCCCACCACTTCTGGATCACTTGCAGCATTTCAATTTGCACTCCTCCAAAACTGGTAGAACAAAGGAACAGTGGTGCTTGAAATATGCATGCAAGATCCATGGAGTGCAAGCCTGCTTTAGAGAGCAATCCCCTACAGCATTGTACATGCACCTTAGAAACCACTCGCTGCCCCTTGCAATCACATACTTGAAGGCCGTTCAAGAGACTGGGTCTTTTGTGAGTGCATCTCCAGACCGGACGCAGAGGGCTTTCAGGTGAAAGTGACACCCGGCAGCATGTATAGGAGTTTCCTTGTACCTGCTGGTTTCCACATGAGGCGTCATCATTTACAAACCGTGGATCATCTACAGACATGCTGTGGCTACAGGTGCAATGACACACACATTTGCATCCATAGCCAGACCAAGGGTGTTATTTGACTTTGTGTTCTGTAGTCTTGTCTGCCAGCATAGCAGTATTTTGATCCATTGGCCACTCTGATCAGTGCCTATGCTCCCACAATGACTAACCCGAACGAGATGCAAGACAGGTTCTATGAAGAACTGGATTCCTTACTATCAGCTCTGAGTAGCACCGACAAGCTGATCCTGCTCGGTGACTTCAATGCAAGAGTAGATGCGACTCAATAGCCTGGCATGGAGTCGTTGGCAGACATGGAGTGGGCAAATGTAACAGCAACGGCCTACTCCTACTGAAGACCTGTGCAGCACACGACCTCCTTATCACCAACACAACGCTCCGCCTGCCTACCCGGAACAAGACCTCTTGATGCACCCCGCTCTAAGCATTGGCATCTTATCGGCTATGTTATTGTCAGGAGAGAAGACAGGCAAGATGTCAGAGTGACCAAGGCCATGTGTGGTGCTGATTGTTGGACAGATCACAGGCTCATTGTCTCCAAAATGAATCTCGAATTAGAATGAAGAGGCGCCACAAGGTAGCAAGCCCATAAAAAGAGTTAATGTGGCCAGGCTAGAGAACCGAGCATAGCCTCAGCATTGACTGAGGATCTAGAAAGCAGGCTTTCTGACCTGCACCTTGTAGGCAGCGCTGCGGACGACTGGGAACTTTTCCGGAATGCTATCCACTCATCTGCACTGAAGATTTTGGGACCCTCCTTGCGCAAGCAGCCCGACTGGTTCAGTGAGAATGATGGGGAGATATTGTCTCTACTTGCTGAAAAGCACCGCCTTCATCATGCACATCAGAACGATCCATCATCAGCTGCCAAGAAGAACGCCTTTGCAAATGCTCGCAGGACAGTCCAGAACAAACTGCGTAAAATGCAGGATGCTTGGTTAAGTGACCAGGCAGCTGAAATTCAGGGGCATGCCGACAGGAATGACCTGAAACGGTTCTATGCAGCCCTTAACACTCTCTATGGACCTCAGTCTCTCGGGAGTTTCCCCCTTATTAGTACAGATGGTTCAACTCTGATTACAGAGAAGGCTCAGATCCTGCAGAGATGGGCTGAACATTTTGAAGACGTCCTCAACCGACCGTCATTTATCAACGACGAGGCGATTGAGAGGATTTCCCAGGTTGACATCAACGGCGCCATGGATGATCCACTGGTAGTAACAGTTTCACAAGCTGTTAGCCAGCTATCCAGCGGCAAAGCTCCAGGGGCAGACGCTATACCTGCAGAGGTCTATAAAGCCGGCGGTCACGTACTCACAGAGAAGCTCACTGAGCTGTTCCAGTCTTTTTGGGAGCAAGGATCCATTCCTCAGGAACTCAAGGATGCATCCATTGTACACCTCTATAAGAGGAAGGGCAATCAACAGGTATGTGACAATCATCGGGGAATTTCGCTGCTTTCCGTCGCAGGTAAAATCCTTGCAAGAGTGATGTTAAATCGTTTGGTCACTCATCTGGAGTGTGGCCTTCTGCCGGAGTCACAATGTGGCTTTCGTAAGGGCCGCGGGACTATTGACATGATCTTTGCTGCGCGCCAACTTCAGGAGACGTGTCAGGAGCAGAATCGTCAACTTTACACAACCTTTGTTGACCTCACGAAAGCCTTCGACACTGTCAGCCGACAAGGTCTGTGGAGGATCATGTCAAAGTTTGGCTGCCCCCCCAAATTCATTCAGATGGTACGCCAGTTTCATGATGGCATGATGGCCAGAGTGCTAAACAGTGGAGAATCTTCTAAGGCATTCCCAGTCACCAATGGTGTCAAACAGGGCTGTGTACTCGCACCTACACTGTTCAGCATCATGTTTACTGCTATGCTGAATGATGCCTTCCAGGACAGCGTGCCGAATCAGCCTTAAGTACAGAGTGGACGGGAATCTTTTCAACCTGAGGAGACTTCAGGCTATCACCAAAGTGAAAGAGACTGTTCTGAGAGACTTCTTGTTTGCCGATGATTGCGCCTTGTATGCTGGCTCTGAAGCAGAGATGCAAGTCAGTGTGGACAAGTTCTGCACAGCTTCTGACAACTTTGGACTCACCATCAACAGCAGAAAGACCGAAGACATGTATCAGCCTGTCCCTTATGCACCGCATACAAAAACCCACAATCACAGTCACAGGGCGGATGCTACAGGCAGTGGACCAGTTCACTTACCTCAGCAGTACTCTTTCCCATGCAGCTAACATTGACATAGAAGTCACATGCAGAATAGCGAAGGCAAGTTCTGCTTTTGGTAGACTGCGCCCACTGTATGGGAACGCGAGGAATCAGCCAAGCAACAAAACTGAAGGTCTACAGAGCTGTGGTACTCACCACCCTCCTGTATACCTGTGAAACGTGGACTGTGTATCGGAGGCACGCAAGACAGCTTAATCACTTCCACATGACTTGTCTTCGCAGAATATTACACATCGGATGGCAAGACAAAATACCAGACACTGAGGTTCTCTCTAGAGCAAGTTTACCGTCAGTCCACACTCTGCTGATGAGTGCACAGATTAGATGGGCAGGTCATGTCATTCATATGCCGGACGAACATATACCTAAGCAGCTCCTTTTTGGGGAACTCTCTACTGGTAAACGCTCGCGTGGTGGACAGAGGAAACGTTACAAAGACACACTCAAGGTCTCCCTGAAGTTGTTCAGAATTGATACAACCACCTGGGAATCGCTGGCACACAACCACCCTGCCTGGTGCAGTCTCATTCACAAGGGATGCCAAGTTTTCGAAACAAGGCGCATCTCTGAAGCACAACACAAGCGCGTGCTGCGCAAGTTCAAAGCTACCAGCGCAACGATTGCAATGCCTACACGTGTCTGCCCGACATGTTCCAGGACATTTGGTGCCCGAATTGGCCTGATAAGTCATCTTTGGACACACTGTATCCAGTCTCAAAGCACTTAGTGGTGTTGAGGTCTTCATCGACCACGATGGACGAACAACACAATGTTGATCCATTGGCAATGAGTGTCAGCACTCATCTCCTCACCTCACAAAAGCTGGCCAACCAGCCGACAGGTTGATTTCATTACTTGAGGTCAAAACAAGAGGCTGCACCTATAACAAACTATGGGGAAACTGCTGAGGCTCTAGCTGAGAGAGCTGAAATCACTATGTTAATGCTTCGTATAGCTAGACTGCAAACCCAGAGACCGAATGTCCCGGCTTCAGCACTTCAGGAACTCTGGCAATTGATAACTATCCCATTTTCAGATTGCTTATCCGCCTAGCTGACTGATTGAGTATGAAGTCCCTTGACTGAAAGCCCAGTATCTCTTGTCCAGCAAGCTAACCACGCTGAGCCCAGCTGGGTGGAATGAGAAGAAGAATGAGGCCACACTGCTATGTCTAGAAACGGCCAATGCAGAGCTCTGGAGGCATTCAAGGACTGCCTCATGCAGCAGTGATGTGAGGGATGTATTCGAAGACACTGTTATGCTCTTCCCCAACATCCCCAATGACCAAAAAGTGCTGCCTGTCACACCACCATTCACTGAATCAGCTTTGTTCCTTTTCAGCTGCTTGAAAGGCTCCCTGGGCAGCACTGTGATGGAGACCCGCCTACCAGGGCCAGCCCTGGTGAGCATCACCATGATGTGGCCATTGTCACCAATGAAGCATTGCTGGACTTTGATGCAAGTGGCATGCAAAAAACACAGCTGCTCTGTCAGGACCAACCATAGTAAGTGCACCTGTCCAGTGTCACTGGTATTTCCATGATGTCCGTATCTAGTATTAAAATATCTGAAATATTTTCCTGATCAGCAGCATTAAATTACTAATTGTGCGATTATCAGCATCATGAGTTTGGGTTTTCAATGACCTGTTTTGCGGCTTAAGTGTAAGATAACAAAAGGGCTGTGGGTGCTAAATGGAAGTGAGAGGGGTTTGGTTGCTCACACTGTGTTAAAAATTTCTCCAGCCTCACCTCAGGGCTTGGTCCGTTATGCATAATGCTGATGTTCCTTGATGTTGTTATCTCTCCCCATTCATTCCGCGCTGAGTTAATGACTTTACCCTTCCATTTATCATTACAAGCTGCTCAAATCAAATGGGGCTCCCAGAAATTGCTACTGGATGATTTCCTTGTTTATTCAGTAAAAGAATTTTGTGTATTTTGAAATGCCATCAGTTATCCCCCCCTTCCCCATTTTCTAACACTCCAACCTCAGATCAATAAATTAATTCAAAATTATCTAACGAGCACTCAGCCTCTAATTTATTTTTCTAAGTGTTAATCTAATTCCTCCTGAACGTTGTGCCTTTGGGACTGTTGTGAATTAGGAAGCTATTCAAGACATTTCTCCAATGTTACTTAGGCAGAAAACAACATCAGACTGAAAATAAAGTCAGGCTCTTTTTTTAAAAGATGGCTTTTGGAGACTCAGAACATGTTCCATTTTAATTGATGTGCTGGATTCTATATTTACCAGTTCACTTTGGGGCCCATCCCTTTGCAACTCACTTCTGTCTTTAAAAACCATTATAAAACAAAGCTTACCCAAAGCCTTAATGCAATGTGGCTTTTATTGTGATCCAAAATCATACTTATCCAGGGACCAACTTCCGTGTTAGCAGTGATAGACTCCAAAAATACCAACTGATTTCAATTTAATCATTAAGAAGCTGTGTACTTGCAATTTCTGCTAAGTCTGGAAAAGATTAAGAGTTTCAATAAATTGTTAAAAGTGGCTCAATTGGATGAGGACTCCAAAGCCACTGAGTTGCAGCTCAGCATGGCATGAAAGGATTCTCACCAAAGAAACACGGAACTATAATATTTTTAGTTATTGAAACCTGGAGTTTATAAAAGCTACAAACCAAGTAGTTCCAGATTGCTCCTCTTCCTTTTCTTTCCTGGAAAACTGTTATTAAATACATATAAATATGATGATGCACTCTCTTTCTGTCGGTGCAATGCAGAGATCTGATCTTTGGAGTAAATGAGTGCCTTACCATTGGGCTTTATTTTGCCCTTACAGGGTGCAGCAGGAGTGGTGGCAGAGATACATCGTAGCTGCTAGAACCTTGCTAACCTTGCTGCTCAAGAACACACAGGTAAGGAGCATGCCCCAGAGGTGGTAGGCCAGCATTCTGAGCCCCTCACTCAGTAGCAGCTGCAGTTTCCTTGCTGGTGCAAAAAGAGGTGGAACCATAGCTCAGCCCCGCATCCTTTGGGGTCTCTAGCACTGACATTAGTACTATTTCTGCTCTGGTCCCTGCATTCAACACTGGTGCTGTGAGGATGGGCAGGCCACTCTTTTCCTATCCCATGGAAATATTTGAGATTCAGGGGATTTTTTCCCCATCCCATGTCAGGATGAAAAGTCAAAGCCATGGAAATTTTTGCAAACTGAATTTCCCCAAAGAAGATCAGATTGGGCCATCTAAGATGGTTCCTTTCGGTCATTTTTTTTTGTTTTGACACCATCCCCCTTTTTTTCCCCACACTTTCAGTTAACTTAAATTTCCAGTCATTTGAACCTGAAAAATGGAACTTTTTCATTTCAAAAACAGTTTCTGTAATTTTGAATTTTTTTTTTCAAAATGGGAAATTAGTGAAAATGGACATCTTCTTCATAATTTCTTTCAACAAACCAGCAAGTCCTGATGAACAAATGTTACATCAGAAATTCTAGGACAGCTAGCACTCCCTGGTCACTACCTAGCCCTGTCTTTGTCATAGAACCAGCACTATAAATCTCACAGGAAATATAGCCTGTGTAGAGGGGTGTTGTCTAAGGGACTCCTGGCTTGTGCATTATTTAATTTGCTGCTGTTTCAGATTGCAATGTCTTGGCCCCATATAATGTTTGCTTCCATAAGTAGAACCAATGGGTAGCAGTTCTGTACTCAGTGGATCAGAGCCCATGGGCCAGACACGGTTCACTAAGGTTAGCCCCTGGAGAGCCATGTTCACAGATACAGCTACATCCAGCTCCTGTTGGCCATGGATCACCGTTCCCAGCCAGTGGGAGCTGCAGAAAGTAATGCAGTAATGCACCACTTCCCACAACTTGCATTGGCCAGGAATGGCAATCAGCAGCCAACAGGAGCTGCGAGTGGTTGTACGTGTGGATGCGCAGGTAAGTAAAGCATCTGGCAGTCTGGCCTGGGGCTAATCCTGGCAAACTGCATCCAGCTCACACCTGCAAAAGATTATTTCAGCCCAAGTGGTACACAGTCTTTATGAGGACTGCCCTGCAATGGACAGCAAGCATTTCTCCAAGATATACGCACAGTTAAACAGAATTCATAGCTCTCTGTAACAGTGCCACCTGGTGACTCCCAATGGTATTACCAATTCGACAGATGTAATCGTTGATGAATATATTGTTCTGGGTTTTATTTTACATGGGGCTCAGTTCCACCTTCCCCCAGGAAACACCGCAGCAGCTGTTTGACTGTGCACAGTAACACCATTCAAAGAGTGAAAGGAGTCTCTGAATCTGAGTGTTTCCCACCATTTGCTCTGGAATATTCTGCACTTTCATGGGACTCTACAGAGAACCTGGGTGGGTCATTTTCCCTTTTGTTTCATGAATCCCTATACTGCCAAGCACCACCTAAATGCAGCGACATCTCCTCCTGTGCAGCCTGGAGAGATCACCCCCCGGGTGCTGACGAGAACCCCCCAAAGTCCCACTGTACTTTCCATTCTCTCCTCCTGTGCTGAGTTAACTGAACTCAATAAGAGGGTCTAGAGCACAGAGAAATGCTAAAGAACTCACAGCCAGTCACGCCCCCATGCCATCTCTGCATGGAGCCAAACGATTTACTGCCAGCTCTGGGACACCCCTGAGCTCATCTCAGTGGGTGCAGAGCTGGAGAGAGCTCCAGCATAGACAGATTCACCAGACAAGCCACACGGAGAAATGAATCCCATCAGGCTCCTTCCTTACCCCTCCAGCATCTCCTGAACATAAGGAAACACCAGGAGAAACTCAAACGCTCTGTCCAAACCTGGGGGCGGTGAAACCTTGCACACCATGGGGCAGTGGGTATAAAAAAAGTGAAGGGAACTTTTTCAAGCCTCAAAACCATTTTGGTGGGAGCAGGAAGGGAAGGGGGAGTGAGTATAAGTTCAAACTTGAGTGAAGGGTTTAAGCTGATTCTTATTTTATCCAAAGATGGGTCCCCATCCCTGGTGGGAGGGAAGGTCAGGAAAATCTGTCATGGCTGGGGAAAGGACAATGTGGGGTTGTAAGGGCACCATATAGAAGAGGGTCATTAGCTTGTTAATCATTAGTGCTGATAGACCTCTCGTGCACATACTGTCTCTCTGAGGATCCTACAGGCCGTACTTTACACTAGCGGACTACTTAGCTGCAGAAGTGAAAGTAAGTGGGTGCGCCCTGGTGCGCAGCTCCAGCAAGAGCTGGCTGAGCTGCTGCACTAGCCAGCAGGGAGCTATTTAAAGAGCTGGCAGGGAGCCGGGTTGCAATAGGACAGAACCTGTAAGAAATTTTAAGTTACTTTCACCACTTATTAGCAGGTACTTGTGTGCCAGATATGCATCTATGCCCAGTAAATTTACCACGCTTACAAAACTGAGACTCAATTTGCTGAACATAGCACATGCCGTGTGCTTTGCTGAGAGCATATTGGGGGCAGGGAGGAAGATGGGACCAGAAACACGCAGGGCATGTCTACACAGCAGCGTTGTTTCAGAATAATGTCAGTTACTCTGAAACAATGTAGTGTGCATCTACACTGCAAGCCTGTTATTTCAAAATAAATTCAAAATAATGGGCTTCTTACTCCAACTCCTGTAAACCTCATTGTATGAGGAGTAAAGGAAGTCGGGGGAAGAGTGCTCTGCTTTGAAATGAGTGCTGTGCAGACGGGCCCAACATAAAAAAAAAGCTATTTCGACTTTACGCAATTGACATTGCTCAAGTTGTATAGCTTATTTTGAGTTTAGCCCTGCTGTGTAGACATGCCCCCAGAGCACACAGCAGCAGGGAGAAGAAAGGCTCTTGCCAACCAGACTTACTCTCCCCCTTCTCATTATACCACTGACTTCCAAGAAGCTTCCACAAAGGCCCGGAGCTTAGCAGACTGGCATGCGTGTGCACAGCTGGCTCTGGAATCCTGGTACAGAGAGTGAGGGCTGCAGGGGGTTCCTAGGCCTTCAGTTCCTTCTGAATAGTGGGTTCAGAAAGGAGGCTGGGCCAGTGACTGGCCAGTCCGGTGCCAAGAAGGGGAGATTCAGTATGCCTGGGCCGAAACAGGAGGGCAGGTAGGCAGGCAGCACAGGGATACTATGCTGCCTGAGTTTTCAGTATTACGCGTCTCCCTCTCTCAGTGGTGGCTGCGTGGCAAGCACTGAGCAGACAGGCTGGACAGTCCCCGTGACATGGGGTAATGAACACTGAAGGGAAAAGATCTGAGAAGGAACTGGAAAGGGGCCCTATCGACCCAGTTCAAGGATGATGTTAAAATCTGGGAGCTGGCAGGCAGATGGGCATGGCGCTATCAGGCCTTACTCCGTGAGCTTCTGGGAGTGAATCCAACCCAGTGTGGTGGAGTCACAAGGCTGTTACCCCTCTCAGCTTGGGGGAGGAGAGGACCTGAGGGAAATGAGCAAGGCAGGGGGGCCCAGTCCCACTGGTGTCCACCTTCCCCAAACCAGCCCGCTGAGTCCTTTTGTACCAGAAACAACACCTTTACTGCCGATAGCCCTCCCTACAGCTGTCTCCAGAGGTCCACAGCTCTCCTGGGGCAGCCTCCGGGAGGCCAGCCACAGCGGAAGCCAAGGACCCAGTGGGCCATGGGGCCCAGGGTGAAGGGCCGGGCTGCAGGGTCAGAGCCGAGGAAGTTTGCTGCGCTGCTTACCAGCGCTATTCGTACAGCACAGGTGCAGTGAGGGGCGTGCCAGGGGCAGACAGAGCTAGCAAGTCACAGCCCTGCAAGGCGAGACCTGCCCGGGATGCTCTTAGTGGCAGACTTTCCCCAGCTTTGTGCCGCGGGACTCCCCAAAGTCAGCAGGCTCACCAGGAGCCCTTTGGAGGGGGTTCTCTTCCTGAACAGCATGGGAAGTGCTGACGCATCATCTCTGCTGTCATGGAAACGGGGACATCGGGAACTTTGTGTGGGAGCGACGCACCTTTCTGCATCTCGCCGGAGGAAAGAGAAAGGACTCCTCCGCCTCAGAGGCAGAGAGAGATTCTGTGGCACTTTGGGAGCAAGGAGCCCAGAGCAGAGGGCTCAGGCCAGGAGCCTGCTTCTCCAAAGCTCTGTGGGCCACAGACGGCAGGAACTAGACTGGCATTTTATCCTCCTAAGAAGGGCAGATCTTAGCTTGGTCAAGGACCATCGGGGGTCCAGTTCCTAGAGAGCAGGAGTGTGAAATCTAAGGCCCAGAAGTGGCCCTCGGCTTGCCTGGATCCAGCCCCCAAGGCTTGGGGCTCCCCTCAGCATTGGGGAGCCTGTGTTGACAGGCCAGCCCCCTGCCATCTCCACATGGAGCTGGAGCACACAAAATCTACTAGCATGGGCCCCCCCGAGGCTCTGTGCAAAGAGAATGTGGGGAGTGTCTTTCTGCTTCTCAGTCAGGGGCCATGTCAATGAGGGAGGGTTTTTTTGTTTCATTTGTTTGTTTTTGTTTTCTTTTTGTTTGTTTTGATTTTGCTTCTCGTGTGTGCAGCCCACGACTGATTTTTCTGTGGGTCAGCAGCCCCCGACCCTAAAAAGGTTCTCCAGCTCTGCTGCAGAATTAATGCTCAGTGAATTGCAAGACACCACACAGCTTGATCTGTTCAGGGATCCATTCTCCAGAAAGGCTGGTGGGTGCTGGGCTTTGAGGTTGTTTTTTGAGGCTGCCTGTGTTGTTCAGAAATCCCAGGGCTTTCATGAAATGAGCTGCAGGACTGCAGAGAAAATCTCAGTGCCAACGCCCAGAACATTCTTGTATAGCTGCAAAAAGCAAGCAGTGTTCTTTCATGGAAATATGTCACCTGAAACCAAACTGCCACTAGTTGAGTCCCAAATTTTTGCCATTTTTTTTACAGTTTTTATAAGAACTAAAGAGGAAGAATCACAGAATCTTACACCACTAGAACTGGAAGGGACCTTGAGAGGTAATCGAGTCCAGTCTCCTGCCTTCACGGCAGGGCCAAGCATCAGCTAGATCATCCCTGATAGATGTGTATCCAACCCGCTCTTAAATATCCCCAGAGATGGAATTCCACAGCCTCCCTAGGCAACTTATTCCAGTGGTTAACCATGCTGACAGAAAGTTTTTCCTACAGTCCAACCTAAACCTCTCTTGTTGCAATTTAAGCCCATTGCTTGTTGTACTGTCATCCAAACCAAGGAAAACAACTTTTCTCCTTCCTCCTTGTAACATCCTTTTAGATACTTGAAAACTGTTATCATGTCCCCCTCTCAGTTTTCTATTTTCTAAACTAAACAAGCCCAATTCTTTCAGTCTTCCCTCATAGCTCATGTTTTCTAGACCTTTCATCATTTTTGTTACTCTTCTCTGGACCATCTCCAATTTCTTCACATCTTTCTTGAAACATGGTGCCCAGGACTGGACACAATACTCCAACTCAGGCCTAATCAGTGGAGAACCCACAGAGCAGCCACACTGCCCGCCTGCTCTTGCGCAAGGAAATTTACAGTACGGCGTGGTAAGAGAGGGCATCTTGCACAAGAGCTACGCTCTTTTCTAACAGGTGTAAGCTTTCTTGAGCAAGAGGGCAGTGTGGATGCTTGGCAGGGATTTCTTGCGCAAGAAACCCCTATGGCTAAAATGGCCATCGGAGCTTTCTTGCACAAGAGAGCATCCACACTGCCCTGGATGCTCTTACACAAAAGCACAGCTCGCACATGGCAGTGTGGACGTGTTTTTGCTCAAGACTTCTTGCACAAGAACCCTTGCGCAAGATGTTCTTGCGCAAGAAGCCGCCAGTGTAGACATAGCCTAAGAGTTTCCTCCCATGAGCAGAATGGATTTTGTGTTGTGCACCAGTACTGAGTTCATGTGGCTTGTTTGGATGTGCCACTGTGGCACCCAAGTTATTAATAAATATTTTATAAACCTCTACCTTTTCTCTCTGCTGCCATGTCTCCTCCCCTTGCTCCATCAGCTCCCCTGGTGCCTGCTGCCCCCCAACTCCTCACCCTCCTCTGCTGTCCTGACTCCTGCCCGTCTCACTGTCCTCAGCCCTCATGCGACCTGCATCCCTCCACCAGCCCTTCTCTCCCCCCTGTGCTCACTCCTCCAGTAGCCTCACTCTGATCATGTGAGCTACCCCTCCTCATCCCCTCTTCTAACACCTCCCTCTACACACCTGCCCTGCCTCTCTCCTCTGGTGCTGGTCCCTCCCCTGCAGGGGTCTGCCCTTCTGCTTCACCCCCAGAATCCCCTGGCACCTGCACCTTCCCTTACCCCTGTACCATCCTGGTGCCTCCCCCTTCCCTTACTGCCCCTGTGCCATTTGCCCTTTTTTCCCTGATGCCCACCCCCTCACCACTTTCTGCCCCCATTCCCCTCATGCCCTCTGTACCTCACACATGACTTGTTCCATCCCACCTTCCTCATGTCCACCTCTTCTTTCAAGCCTTCTCCCAGCACCTTCCCCTCCCCTCTAGCTCCCAATGCCCTTACCCCTCCTCTCCCAGCATCACCCTGTCCCCCTCCCACTGACATCTCCCCTCCTGCCCTTTTCCTCATTGTCTGCACTTGGCCCCCTGGCATTTGTCTCTCCTCCATCCTGTGTCTTGGTGCCTTCCCCTTTCTTCCTCCTCCCCACAAGCCCCCTCCCCCTCTGCACAAGCCCCTTCCTTTCCTGCCCCTTCCCTGCCCTCCCCTACCTTCTGCCTTCCACTTTGCAGGGCCGGAGTCTGCACTTGGGCCCAGAAGTCCCTGGACTCCGAATCCGGAGCTAGGCCACATGGTGCAATGCCGCGCTGAGAAGTCCCGGGCCGTGATGTCACATCATGCCTGGGCATCTCCCGCTCACCTGTAAATGCCAGCAGCAGCAGCCGGCAGCACGCGCCGGCAAGGGGGAGCCGAATGAAAGCTGTGGACGGCAGGGACGATCTGGGGCTGGGGGACGCGGGGGCCGGCAGGTGGGGGCCGGGGCCTGCTCCAGGCAGAGCCGGGGGAGAGACCCAGCTCCAAATATTGCTGGAGCAGGGCCCTCGGCTCTGAATATTGCTGGAGCATGGGCACCATGAGCCCATATAACTCGCCGCCCATGCCACCCACTACCTCAGAGGGCATGACTCCAGCCCTGTTTCTCTGCTACACAGCATATTGCACCTTCTCCCACCCAGCCCCTCTTCCGCCTGTAACCCCATAATCCTGCCTCGCAGCACCAGGAGATGCCAGGCAAAGCTGGTCAGCCATTTTGAAAAATCCCTGCCATGAGTGCTCCAGTCCTTAGCCTGGCCCTGCCAGCACACCCAAGGGAGGATGGTGACAATGATGTAGGCTCCAGCAGGTTGGAACTTAGCACAATGACCCCAATGTAGGAGCAGTAGCCAGCACAGCCGAGCGGTGAGGGGCAAAGGGCCCTTTGGCTCCATATCACTCTCTTTTCACCACACAGCCAGAAGAAGCAGAATCCCTGCCTTGCACATGCCCACCCCTCCATCCAAGCTCAGCCCCTCCTCCGTCCGCCAGGTGAGTGTAAGACCACTGGCCGGTTGTATCATGCTGCTCACCCAATAGTCACAACGCCCCAGTCCAGAGCTCCCTCAGTCCGAGCGCCAGGGTGGCTGCCCCATGTGCAGGGCCAGGCTGGATCTCCGCTCAGCACCAAAGGCAGCTGGCATCCCACTGACTAGCTATCCCCATCTGGCTGCTGCTGCAGCCTCCAGGCACTCGGCCAAGTGGGAAACCACTGAACTGACATCGGGGTTTAAACAAAAGAGGACCAAGGAAATGCTCATCCCAAACTTTCCTGTGTAAAGTGAAAGGGGCCAGAACTTTGCAGCATAATGCTGGGAAGGGAAACATGTATGCCCATTCAGCCATGGCACTGGGGAAGGCAATGCACATGCCCATCACACCACGACAGTGGAGAAGGCGATGCACACATGCCCATCATGCCACATCATTTAGCAGGGTGAGACACACCCACATCATCTGCGGCTCCAAGGAAGGTGGGGTGCGTGTACATCTATCACGTTTCTGGAAAGCTCCTGTCTTGGCCCTGAAGTATCTTCACTGGGGAATGCGTTTGGCTCTTCTATGCTATTTGCAGTGTCGCTGTGGCTGTGGCTGTGCCAGGAAATCAGAGAGTAGGTGGGGGAGGGAATATCTTTTATTGGACCAACTTCTGTAGGGGAGAGAGACAAGCTTTCAATTTCACTATGCTCTTTGTAAGGAATCCCTGAGGCTCTGTGATGCACAAGAGGAGATGGTCCTATCAAAGGTATTACCTCCCTTGCCTCGTATAGGCAAGAAGGAGGGTGACCTGGCAAATGCAGGTTTTGCCCCCACCTGTGGCAGTGAGTGCTGGGGCTTTAATCCCCCTTCCCACTTTTCTGTCTGGGCCACGTATGCTGGGACAAATGCCCCTTCCAAAGCCAGAGCTTTTGTAATGAAAAGCTACAGTGCTAAATTGCATGTCTCCATTCTTCGTCTCCTGACACAGTCCAGGCTCTAATGAGATTCTCCCAGGCTAACACATTTCAACAGCAGCTGCACTGAAAACTCATATTCTGCTCCAGCAATGACTTACACTATGCAGACGACAAGAGGAGGAATGGCCCCCAAGAGAACCCAGCTCCATTTTCCCAGCACGGTGGGGAAAAGCAGGCAATCGAATCAACGCAGGGACATTTCCCTAATGCCTGCTGCGAACGCAGCTGTCAAACACTTTTGCATTAGAATGATATTGATGATGGTGACACTGGCGTGCTGCAAAAAAGCAGAAGGTCCTTGAAATGGGAAGAGGTAGCGCAAGTCGCTCTTTGCTAGGTCCTTTAGCCTTTCTGAATAATATGCAGGATGCAGTCAGCATGGAACAGTGCCTCTGAACAAAGCCCTAGTTAATATCACCAGGCGACAGTCCTCGCTAGCAAACCATCCCAGTTCTGTTCACCAGGGAGCCGTCATTTTGTCATCCTGCACTGACACCTGAGTATGCAGACATTCCTCTGCTGTGCTTTGGGTCTGGACGAGACTGGGACCAGGATTCCTGGGATCTGTTCCCAGCTCTTCTTCTTGAGCATGTCACCTTCCTACTCTGCATATCAGTTTTCCCACCTGGGAAATGAGAATAATACTTACCCTACTTTATAAAGCACCCTAAGATTTTTGGACAAAAGCTCTCGCTAGCCACCAAAAGTTGTTATGATCATGCCTAATGACTCCCATGGCTGGAAAGGAAAGAGCAAGAAGATTAGCCCTAGCCAACAGTACAGAGCTAGGTGCAGGGGAGGTAGGTGGTAACAAAGGGAAACATCAGCCATTGCCAGAAGGTTCGCACAGGGAGCAAAGCCATAGTCAAGGTAGCGTTAGCACCTAATAGAAAGCCTGTGCTGTTCCCAGTGGGCGTAATGGTGGGGAAGGGCATTTGAGAGCTTGAGAAGAGCAAAAGAATGGAGAGTAAAAGACTGGTACGTGCTGGCACATGTGGACACTCAGCCACTAGCAGTGAATGGGTTAAATGCACAGGGTCACTAAAAAAATCCTGTTGGTTATTTTCTCCTCTCAGGCTGTGTTTACTCACTGAGGTCTGGGGCTATCTAATTGCAGGGTAGATGTTCAGGACCAAGCCCAGACATCTACATTGCAATTTTATATCCCTTTGAGCCGAGTCCGCTGATCTGGTCCAGCCAGGGTCATTTTATTGCAATGCAGCCCTACCCAGACTCCACCCACACGGAGGGACCATGGCCTGGCATTGACATGCTTTGTTTCTACCTGCATAGTGCATGTTAGTTATGCAAAGTTCTTAGAAAACACGTTGATCCCAACAGCCTAAGCACCGCTGCTGCTTCCCTGATTGGAGAGGAGGGAAAACAGGAGACAGGGGGTATTAGACGCTCAGAAATGCCTGTTTTCCATTTACTCTGCAAGACATTCAGGCAGGTTGTGCTGCGGTATGTGGGGGCGGTGGGAAACGCATATGCTTTCCCCTCACTGACTGCATAGCACATTGTTCCTTCCACTTCGCATCTAATGACACTTGCTCAGCGCAGAGGGGAGACAAATTGCAGCAATACTTAGAAGCTAATTAGTCTGAGAACTTACTTGGAAATTATTTCAAAGGGGGAGCCATGTTAGTCTGTAAGTTTAAAAACGACGCGTAGTCCTGTGGCAACTTAGAGACAAAAGCTCATGATCCTATATATTTTTGTTAGTCTCTAGGGTGCCACAGGTTGTTTTGAAAATTATTGTTAGAATTACATTGTTACAATTTAGATTTGTTTGGAAATTCTTGTCGATTTTAATATGGAAATAGTCACTGGAAATTCAGCTGTGAAAGGGATACAGATTATCTGGCTTTATTGCTTGGGCACTCTCTCACCCATAGGTAGCTGGAACTAGGGTTGCAAGGCAATGTTCCCTCTAATGGCGTCCATCTATGTGCACCAAGGCCTGTTCTCGGACAATCCTATGCCAGTCACTGACTGCACTGGGATTTCTTGTTAATGTGCATCAGGTCTCACTGGCTAGACTCTGTCGTTTGCATGAACTAGAGAGAAATGGTCCCCTATTGTGATTTATGCTGGAAAGATCTCCACCAATCATAAGGAGGTGATCCAAATGCCCTGTCCTGCAGAGGGAATTCCACTGGATAGCCTGAGTTCTGGACACACCTTCTCTGCTGGGGGAGAGGGGGAATTTAAAAGCCAGAGTAGTAAACATGAGGTGCTGTCAACACCCAGATTTTGCATAAATCTCTACAATCTGACTGGCTTCACTGGTTTCATTTCTTCCCACCCTGAACTGCCAAAGTACATATGGTCTCCCCCCTTCCCCACTCCAATTCTCATCTGAATAGTAAATATTATTTTAACTCAGTTTTGCAGCGATAGAGTCACTGGCCATTTCAATGTAATAACCACACAACGGGGCTTCCTGCTAGCTCAGTAATCACCATATCACGGGTTAGCAGCCCCTCTGTCTGCGAGCGGACTTAGCTCAGAATACACAGATCCCTCCTAAGCCAGCCTCACCAAGTTGATGGCTGTGGATCCCAGCATCAGTGTGTTGGGTCTCTGCAAGCAACAGTGACCCCCGGTGGGCCTTTGAAACACTGCACACTTTTCCCAGGAGTAGAACCAGAAGAACAATTCAGCAAAGGTCACCTCTCTCGGGGTGCTCACTGACCCTTTATGGGCTGAGGGCCAGATTCTCAGCCAGTGTAAACGGTCATGACTCTACTGATGCTAGGCTAATGCAGACCAGCAGAGAACCAGCCCTCTGACTTTCCCCAGCCTAGCTGCTGTCAGCAACAGGCCAGTGCATGTTTTGTGAAAATCAATTGCAGCCCATGAACTTTTCGCTTTGACAACTAATCTGAGATCCCGGGAGCTACAAATCTGAGAGTCTCACTGCCCCATTGCTCATGTAAGTCACATGTCATTGCTCCTGCTCCCTGATTGGACACCCTAACCTTATCTAACTAGGCCTGATTAATTCAGGGGAGAAGTGATTTCCTCCCAGAGTAGATGGGGCACACTGCAGAGAAGCAGGGTGATAGGCCACCACAACAGGCCAATAAGCAGGCTTAGAAAGGTCAGGATGCATCAAACTGGTTCCATTGTTGGCTCACATAAGGATGAGCATTAGGCTTGGCTCCATCCCTGCAGCTCAGACTCAGAAGTAGCCAGGCTCTTTACTGACTGAGGGGAAGGGGAATTCAGTTCATGAGCATCCTTGCAGGCTCAGTCTTACTGAGTTGGTGCATGCATGGGGTGTCCTCATCCCTCTTCCAGTTCCTGTCCTCACTGCCCAGCACAATTCAGGCACAGAAGTGGGTGTGAGATTCTGTGGTCCTCATCCAGATGGTTCCCAGTATTGTGTGCGTGCACACACACATGCACACACACACACTGTGCCTCCTCCACCTTCTCACAACTCCTACTTTCATTTCAGTTTTCTCCCTGCTCCTCTGCCGACAGATCCTTCCTCTCTCTTACAGCTCCCCATCCCACAGACTGTACTTGGGCAAATAGGCTGGTGAGCCAGATGTCGCTCCCACAAGTGCTGATATAGAGCCAAGGAGAACAGCCCTACGTGGCGCCAATGAGAACGCGGGGTTGGCTCCAGGATGGGCCCTCCCAAATCCCTTCCACAGTAGCCTCTCTCCTTAACCTCAAGGCTAGAGAAGGGTTCACACCTGGGGACTGCCATGGCCTGCATTACTGCTCTTACCAGGGCCGGCTCTAGGCACCAGCAAACCAAGCACGTGCTAGGGGCAGCATTCCAGCCAGCCTCACCGCCCGATGCAGGCCTGCCTGGGGCTGCCCAAGGCAATGGGCAGGGCGGCGGAGGGGAGCGCTGCAGGGAAGGCGCCGGGCAGCAGGGAGACAGAGGCGGGGAGGGAAGAGGGAGAGGGGAGCGGGGCCATGCGGCAGGATGCCAGAGCCCAGTCACCTCCGCCCCCTGGAGCATCCCCCCAGAGGCTACCGCTGCACTGGGCAGCAGGGTCCCAGTGGTGGGTGGGGGAGGCGGCGTGGGCGGGGGGGCGCAAGCCGGCATAGGGGCGCCGCCGCCGCGCTCCGCACACGCCCAGCCCGGCCTGGGCATGAAGCAGCCGAGCATCTGCGGAGCGGCAGCCGGCGGGGAGAGGCGACCAGGCCGGGGCTGGCATGTAGGCAGGTGCCGCGCGCTCCGCTAGCCGCTGCCGGTGTCCTAGGGGGCGCTGCGGTGGGCAGCCCGGCCGGGGGGCGGGCGAGCGCTGAGCCCCGCCGCTTGTGAGCCGAGCCCGCAGGAGGAGCGGGCGCGCCCCGCACCTACCCCCCCGATGGCGAACGCCAGCGAGCTCAGCAGCAGGCAGGGGCGGGCAGCTGCGCTCCATGGTCTGCGCCGCCCGCCGCCGTCTCCACTCGGACTGCCGCCGCGCCGCTTGTTGATTTCACCCCCTCGCCCCTTCCCTCCGGCCTCTTGTCTAATCAGCGCCGGGACAGCCCGGGAGACCCTCCTCCTGCTCCGCGCGGAGCTTGGACCCTGGCGCGCAGCCAGCGCCCCACCCAGCGCTCTGCCGCTCTCCTGCTCCCAGGTGTTTGCCCGGGGCAGCCGGCCAGCTGCGCTACCGCGCCGGCCCCTCAGCACTTCCACAGCCCCCCCGGGAGCCGCTGGCCGCAGAGTCCCTCGCGGCGGCTGCAGGCGAGCCCTGGCCTGGCGGCTCCTCTCGCCTCTTGCAGGGGAGGGAGCCCGCGGCGCCCCGCTTCCCACCGGGGAAAGGTGTGTACAGCTGCGGAGAAAGGGAAGTCGGGGAACCCGGGCCGCTCTCACCCCTCCCCCAGGACACTCTGGCGTTTCCGCGCGTGCTGTGGGGAAGGGACACGAGGGTTTGGCGGGGAGAGGGAAAGGAGACGGAGTTCGGTCAGTGGGGGGAGGCGGGAGAGGGGAGCGGACTGGGTCCGGTCGGGTTTGGCTGGGAGGGAAGAGGGCGCAAGGTGGATTAGCTGGGGGACAGAAGGGGGGCGCACTGGGTCCAGTCACTGAGGGGTCGGGTTTGTCTGGGAGGGGAGAGAGGGTGGAAACTGGGTTCGGTGAGTGCATGGGGGGGGGTCGGGATGTGTGTGGAGGGGAAACAGGACGTAGGCTGGGTTTGGCCGGAGGGCGTGGTGGGAGTCAAAGAGCCGCAAGGTGACAGGGGCGCTTTCCTCAGTGCCTGCACCGCAGCAGCGGGCCGGGAGGGGGCGGCCAAAAAATGTTTTGCTTGGGGCGGCAAAGCACCTAGAGGCGGCCCTGGCTCTTATTGGTTATTCGGCTCACCGCCAGACGTGGCAGCCCCAGACAGGGACCAGGGCACTCCGTGCTGTACAGATACAGAACAGACAATCCCTGCATCAAAGAACTGCCCATCTACTTCTCTCTCACTGTCAGAATCAAGGCCTCAGGCAGCAGAAAGGAATCAATTCCCATGGGACTGGCATCGTTTTCTATCTGAGCATTGCTCCTTGAGTGGCCCAGTGCCCAAAGAAATGATGCCAGTGGAGAGTGCTCTATCCCACCACAGCAACCTAGCCAGAGCAGCCAGGGTGCTCCTTTGTCTGTCGCCCACCCCGGCCACCTCCTGTGCTCGGAGCAGGTCATTTCCCTGACTGTGTTGCTGTTCCAGAAGAACAATTTCATAGAATCATAGAACACTAGAACTGGAAGGGATCTCGAGAGGTCATCCAGTCCAGTCCCCTGCCCTCATGGCAGACCCAGTACTGTCTAGACCATCCCTGATAGACATTTATCTAACCTACTCTTAAATATCTCCAGAGATGGAGATTCCACAACCTCCCTGGGCAATTTATTCCAGTGTTTAACCACCCTGACAGGTAGGAAGTTTTTCTTAATGTCCAACCTAAATCTCCCTTGTGGCAATTTCAGCCATTTGCTTCTTGTCCTATCCTCAGAGGCCAAGGAGAACAATTTCCCCCCCTCCGTCTTGTGACACATGAAAACCGCTATCATGTCCTCTCTCAGTCTTCTCTTTTCCAAACTAAACAAGCCCAATTCCTTCAGTCTTCCCTCATAGCTCATGTTCTCTAGACCTTTCATCATTTTTGTTGCTCTTCTCTGGATCTTCTCCAATTTGTCCACTTCTTTCTTGAAACATGCCCAGAACTGGACATTTCTGCTCATTCTGAGCTGATCTTGTGAGTGGGGGCTGGGGCTGGCTCCCCAATGGCTACACCTCGGGCCAGTGTCATGCTGTTATGCAGGCGGCTTGTTCTGCAAAGACAGAGGCCCAAAAAACGTTCCTGTCTCTTCCACATTTTGGTTCAGCTGCAAGAACATGCATTTGGCCTTCGGAGCAGCGCATGGTGGGGCTGGAGCACTCGGCTGTGCAGCTATGAAATTGTCCAGAGAAGAGCAAGGGAAGCCAACTGCCACGGAAGCTGGGGAAACGCTCTTTGCTCCTTCGCACTGCAGGATGGAGCATGCCTTGAATTCATCCTCCACAGGGACTGTCACCAGAACCTTGTAACCGTTCAGACTTCATCTGCTCCCAAAGGAGCGCCAGGGGCAGCTTTATGGCACGGTCACAGGGGTATAACGTCAGTGACTTCAGCAAAGCTCTCATTGATCGGCACTGGTATGAGTGCTAAGGAACTCCCCTGCAAAACCACCCCCTTGGCTCTCATCTGCAGTATCAGCAGGATGCAGAGAGAATCCCACCTGGAACCAGCCTATACAAACCACAGTCACAGAGGGCTGCTGGAAATCTACTATTTAAGGAAGGAAGAAGACGATGTCACTATAAGTGCCGGAGAGGGGGACATAACCCTTTGATCCTGTCTGGTGCCTCGTATCTGAGCAACTCAGAGCATTCAAAGCATCTTGTGTAGATGGAAAAACCAAAACATCGTGAAGTAACTTGCCTCGGAGCACCAAGCGAGTCAGAGACAGCACTCAGGAGTCCTGGGTCCCAGCTACCACTCCACTTCCCTTCCCCCATACTGGAACTTCTTCCAGCAGCCTCATTAATAATGCTTTTATTAAGAACATAAGAACGGCCATACTGGGTCAGAGCAAAGGTCCATCCAGCCCAGTATCCTGTCTGCCGACAGTGGCCAATGCCAGGTGTCCCAGAGGGAGTGAACAGAACAGGGAATCCTCACGTGATCCCTCCCCTGCCACCCATTCCCCCAGCCTCTGACAAACAGAGGCTAGGGGCACCATTCCTACCCATCCTGACTAATAGCCATTGATGGACCTAACCTCCATGAATCTATCTAGCTCTTTTTTGAACTTGTTAACGTCCTAGTCTTCACAACCTCCTCTAGCAACGAGTTCCACAGGCCAACTGTGCACCTTGTGAAGAAAAACTTCCTTTTGTTTGTTTTAAACCTGCTACCTATTAATTTCCTTTGGTGACCCCTAGTTCTTATGCTATGGGAACAAGTAAATAACTTCTCCTTAGTCACTTTTTCCACGCCAGCCGTGATTTTATAGACCTTAGTATCCTCTTTTCTAAGATGGCCAAATTCACTAGGAGATTGTGCACTAGGGTTGTTTGCCACTGTCCGATCCAGATTCATGGTCAGCAATGTCTGACTGGGACCTTTTCCACACCTGAGCATCGTAGGCAGGTGGGCCCATGCTGTCCAACCCAGAACCCACCCCCTTATGCCTGCAGCCCACACGTGACCTCCGTTGTACTCCCAGGTCATGAACCAATTATTGGCCAAGGGGCAAGGGACAGGTTGAGCCATTCCCCAGCATTTTTCCTTCTCTACGAACCACAATTAAACTGAAGCATCTGAGGGTTTTCCAGAGGAAAGTTGCTTCACTAAGACGTGCCAGACTGCGAGCTCTGGAGAAGAAAGCGACCCTTCCCTTGGACTGGAATGTGCCTCCCTTGACAGGGTGTACAAACACTGCACTGGGGCTGCAGAGGTTAAGCCTGGCTACCTGGATAAGAAAGCCCCATCCCCACAGCCCTGCTCGGCGTGCTCCAGTTGTCGGCTGCCTATAAAGGCCCATGGAGCCGCTCCGTCCGGGCTGGCCACCGACAAGGAAGGAGGGGCCACAGGAGCTCCTGAAGGAGAAGCACAGGCGCACCCAGATGCCATCGCCAGTCAGCTGGGAACTGCAGCAGAAGCCCTCGGAGTGGGGGAAAGAGACGGAGCAGATGACGAGGGAGAGACGGGTAGGAAGTAGCCCAAGGCGGGGACTTGTACCCTGGGTGCACGACATGTTTCAGTCAGATTCCTCGCCAAGCCAGTGGTGGGCTACTCCACCACTGAGAGGGCCTTGGCCTGGGACCCGGAGGAGAGGGTGGGGCCGAGTCCACCTACCCCCTCCTCACCAGTCCCACAAGGGGTTCTAGCCTTCCCTGTACTATTGACTCTGGCTGCTAGGGCACACTGCCCCATGGGAAGGGAACTGAACTAGTGACTCCAGCTACTAGGCCATGCTGCCCTGTGGGAAGGGAGCAGTACTATTGACTCCAGCTACTAGGCCATGCTGCCCTGTAGGAAGCGGTCTGGAATATTGATTTTGAACATTAAGACACACGCAGGGTTGAGCAGCCAGTGAGGGGCCTCAGAGGACCAACACCCCCTCCGGAGGGGTACAGGGAGGTGTGCCCTGCACACTCCCCCTGACCTGAAACAACCCCTCCACAAGGTCAAGTGGATTTGGGTGTCCTTGACTCGTTCCTTGTCCTCTCTGAGGAATAACATGTAATACTCAGAGCAGAGCTGTCATCTTCTCTGTGCTTCACAGACATTCACAGCCTGCTCCTTACCACACCCATCAAGCAAATGTTATGGCCTGCTCCAACAGATGAGCAAATGGAGGCAGAAAGTTTAAGTCATTGGCTTAAAGTAAGGGTGGGGAAGTGTTTTTCAGTCAGGGCCCACTGACGCACAGAAAAATCAGTTGGGGACCACACACAAGCAAAACAAACAAAAAACCCTTGTTACTCATTTGCTCCCAGTGCTCCCAAGGAGGGGGGGGAGCCCTCACTCACTTTAACTTGTCTCAGAGGGGTAGTTGTATTAGTCTGTAACTGTAAAAGCAACAAGCAGTCTTGTGGCACCTTAAAGACTAACAAATATATTAAGTCATGAACTTTCGTGGGCAAAACCCACTTCATCATATGGTTTGGAGTAGAAATAACAGAATTTGAGGTATATATAACAGCAAAAGCAGTTACCTGTCAATTGTAGGACCAGTTTTAATTGAGTCAGGCTAGACAAGTCCCATTCATAGCTTTTGATACATAGATGAGACTATCAAAGGCAGAGAAATTGCCTCTGTAGTGCATTAACAGTTAAGATCTTTATTCTAGCCTAAGGTGATACTTCAGTTGAAGTATCAATACTATCTCCTTAGGCTTGAATAAAGATCTTAACTGGTTACGACACTACAAAGGCAATTTCCCCACCTTTGATATTCGCAACTCCACATTCCTAATTAAGTGAATGAGACTTAATTAGGTTGACTTAATTAGCTTCATTAGCACTGGTCCTACAATTGCTGTTATCTATACCCCGAATTCTGTAGTTTCCAGTGATGAAGTGGGCTTTACCAAGGAAGGCTCATGACCTAATACATTTGTTAGTTTCTAACATTCCACAGGACTGCTCATTATTTTGCTTCAGTCCCACAGCATTGAGAATTGCCATGGGCTGGATCAAATTAAGCTGGGGGCCCAGATCTTGTCCCCACCCCCAACTCAAAGCCACACAAAGCAGCAGGGTTAGAGCCAGGCTTAACACAACCCATTCCTGACTCCTGGCTCCTGGCCTTGTGCTTAGGCCACCCCGTCCCTGCTGAAACTGCCAACAAGCAGGCCACTCATGGCTCAGGTCTGGATGGCAGAGGAGCCTGCCCACTAGGAAGTGTGTCTATAGACACCACACAGCCCTTTGAGACAGATGGCCCACTAGTAAAATCACCTGTGTCCTGCCCACAATCCCCGGTGGAGTTGCAATGTCACTTCTGCTGCAGATGTATCCCAGGGGACATATTCCAATGCTGAGAAGCACACATGCTTCACCCCTTCCCCCTATGTTAAAATATGGCTGTGGCCCCATTGCATTCTTAGCTCTAAGCTACTAAGAACATCAGGGGCCCCAGGCATGACTGTTCGCCTTGGACGTAGCAGAGCTGGGACCTAGATATGTCCCCAGCCTTGCCACAGCCTAAGTCAGACTGAATCACACCACATTGCCATGGAAAAATGAATGAATAGAGACAGAGCATGCATGACCATGGGATAGGACCATGGGTTCAGCTGAGGTATAATAAACAACAATAGATGTTAATACCCATTACAGTCATCTACTCTGACCCTGCCTAACACAGGCCATAGATTTCACCAGGGGAAATCCTTGCACCCACCTAGGCCAAAGGTAAAGACATACTCCATGCAGGTACTGGCAGGTCACATAGAAACACATGCATCTCTCTCTAGAGGCGCCGGAGAAGCTGCTAGAAATGCAGGCCTACAAATGAGAAACAATCCTCCCAAATCAATAAAGCGCTGACCCTCTCTGAGCATCAGTGTTTATACCGCTGTCATCATGCATCTTTTATACCAAAGCAAGGATGAAAACGGAGTTTCTGTATACAAAAGCCCCAGGGTAAAAGACTTTCTTGCTGGCCTGATAAAATTCACTGACATCCATAAATATTTCAAGGCAACTAGTTTTCATCTCCCCAGTTCAATAACCATAGCTCTTCATGCTGCAAAAAAGTTGGGGAAGATTAGAAAGAAGTTGTCGTTAAGGTACAGCAAATAATTCTGCTTATATCAGACTGGAAAGAGAATATAGGGATTTCTATGGATTATTTGGCCCTATCTAGATGAGAAGCTTGTTAGAGTAAAAAATAATCTTATCAAATAACACTGGCCTATTCCTCCCATTCATCTTGTAATGCTATTACCTTGGAGATCTCTTTGAAATGCATAGCCGATTACCATGTGTATACAAGTTAATATTCCAGTGCCTCACAGCTAGGATATGCATCCAGCAAAAGGGCAGCGTATAGACACAGACTTGCATCTTGCATTAGACTTCCCACCAGACAAAACGCAACGGGGTGGATTCCACAGTCTTTGCACACAGAAGTCACCCTGAATGACTGAGGATTGAAGATTTGTGTGTCCTGGTACAAGAAGGCTACATGAGATTTGCCCTGAGTGGCGACAATAATCACATTGGTGTTAGTGCTTTCAAAATCACCAATCATCCACTTCTGTTTGGGTGCGACTGTGTTTTTAAAACTCAAAGGTTCTGGCCACAAATGTACACGAACACACAGTCATCTATGTAGCCATAAATTTACACAGAGCTTTGCACTAAGACATCCAGATTCCAAACAACCTCCAGTCTAAAACATATGGCCCAATCATTCACTGGGAACACAAGTCCAAGGGTGTCTCTGGATGCCGCTATTCTCAAGGGGGTGTCCAAAGTGCAAAGCCACCCAAGGACTGTGGCTGGACTCCATGGTCCCAGAGGAAGACTGAAATCCTGAGCAGGGATATTCCACCTACAGCAGCGCCATTGTCTCTGCTATGCAGATGTTGAGCTCTGCCCCACTCCCTCCCCTGCAGATGGATTCTGAAACTCCACCCCCATTGCCTTATAAAGGGATGAAAGTCAGAGGATGCTCTTTGTTAAATGGGACCAGAGCAAAGGTGGGATTATCCCATAGGGAGCTGTGCTGTGAGGAGCCCTTAGGGGCTGGCAGAAACTTGTGTCACAATGGGAATCAGGGAGCTGGGAGCAGCTTTGACTCATTCTGGGGCCCCTTCACAGTGGCAGGGGCAGGGCCGGCCCACATTTTGGCACCTGAGGTGGGGAGCTCAAATAATGCCCCCATGCCCCCTTGCTGCACCAGCAGCCAACACAATTTTCTACACTCTGGGTCCTAGTGGCGCCCCCTCACTGTCTGGCACCTGAGGCGGCCGCCTCAGTTCGCCTCATGGTAAGGCCAGCCCTGATGAGGAGGAGCCAGCCCATGGCAGCATGTTGTCTAAAGAGGCTACTCATGTCTCCCCCTGCTTTAAATCCACAGGGAGAAGGCTACCTTTTTGAATCACAAACCTAGATCTAAATGTCTCCAGCAAAGCCACTTCCACAATTTCCCTTTTGGGCAGGGGGAGGGATGCCTCACCAGGAACACACTGTCCCCTCCCTTTCCCCCTCTCCCCGCCCCCTTGCCCCCCAGTAGAACCACTGAGGGTGCTCAGAGCCCTGTGCCTGTCCCCACGGCAGCAGTTCTGTGTCTCACCCTGAAGTCTCTGCAGGAAACAGACTTGTCCCTACAGAAAGGGGCAGCCTCTTCACACTGAGAGAAGCACAGAGTTTGCTCCGCTCCGCTGGAGAACTTTTTCAAGGACACAAGAAGGTATCCATCAATCAATGGCTTCAGCAGACTGTGTTCTCAAGACATTACGGTCTCATAAATACAGGCAGCCAGCATAATTAGCACTGAATTAGAACGAGGAGAATTTTAATGGAGGTGTCCCCTGCCTGGAGGGCGCAGAAACCCCCCAGCCCACACCAAAAACCATTTATTATTGCAAGGCACAGAATGGAGGGGGGAGGGGAAGGCTCTGTGATCTGCATCTCAGTGTTAAGGATACCACAGACCCTGCCACTCTCATATCTGCCTAATTTCAGAATCTGTCTAAAACTTGGCATAGCCAGAAAGTATGCAGTATGCAATTTTGGTGCATTCTACTACCACCACCTGCTAGGAAAAGGAAACAAGCCTTTCTACTCAGCCATTTAGATCTTCTAACTCCCTCTGCCAGATAAACGGAGCCCCCTTGTGGCATCAGTATTGAGATATCCACCTACCCTAGAACCACAGAGTAAAATCCCCCAGGGGTGGACTCAACCTCTCACTTTTTAGCTTCGGAATGGGTTCTATGAACTTTGCAGGATAGAACTGGCTCCCAGCTTCCTGCAGACTCCGTGTGCATGCTGCATGTGCTGGGACATTTTCGGTAATAGCATTAGGAGGCTTGCATCTGGCTCCTCAATGGACCTTCCTCGTTGCAGCATATGAATCTCCTGCTGCGTGGGAGAAGGGTGAGGTCCGCTAATGTGTTCTGTCCCAGACTCTGGTGAGCAATTCAGAAAATAGGTGTTAAATGCACACAAGCTATAAAATCTCTTGAATGAAAAATGTTTGGGCTGGCCAGTGCCACCCACCCCCCCTCTGTCTTTCTCTCTCACACACACATATACACCATTCTCTGGAGTGAACAATTTTTCATAATCATGGTTGGACGGAAATCATTCCATCCACCCACCGTCGAAATGCAGCCACCTCTGGGGTGGACCAAGCAGCACTATCCAACAGGAAGCTGAAAAGAGCATATCCAAATGAAACTGTAATAGCTGTTAGGTGGCAAAATTTAATTTCTCACATTATGGAATCCTGTTCATTTTCAGTGATGGTGCCCAAACCATTGAGTTTATCCATAAGCCTATGGAATTATTGTTGGAAAGAGCCTCTTCTTTTGGCCCCAGTGGAACAGGGTTTGAATTTCTTTGCTGGGAATTAGAGAGAAAGGAAAGCCATGAATGAAAAAGGAACCATTGCTTTTTATTTGTATTTATTTAACAGCACCTTTTGTACCAATCTCAGCCAACCTGTAATTTACAATAATACATCACATTTTAGGGTAAGTAAAACTCTTTGCACCTAGAGTGCAAACCTACAACGAGAAATCACTCACTCCTTCCACAAATTACTCCAGAGTGGCACTCTTTTGAGCCTCGCCATCAAAGGATTTCTGAGCAGACACCAAGGAGGTTTTAGCTCAGTGGGCTGGAAGTGAGGCAATGAGTCTAGTGATGGGGGCACAGAGCAGACAGCAATCCGTTTGGATAGGTTAATTCCAATGCCTCTCTGTGTTGGTCCAACAGGCCAGGATCCCTGGCTGTGGCCAAGGAATACACAGCACAGCTCAAGGAGAGTGGAGGAGAAGTTGGCTTTAAGCCAGCTTTGTGCTCTGTGTCTTGGGCATTTTGTGTCCATCTCATCTAAATTAGAGCAGTCAGAGAGACTGTCAATTTCTTCCTCCATTCCTGGGGGGATTTTGCCTGGAATTCTGTGTCCAGTTCTGGGCCCCACCTTTCAAGAAAACTATAGCTTGGTGAAAGGTCAAGTATGGGATCACGTGGCTAAGAGATGACTGGGGAGGGAAATGGGTTACATGATCAGATTCTACAATATTCCCAAGCGGCAAACCCCAATGAAGAGGAGGAGTTAATGTCATAATGGGACATTTAGGTTGACGACTAGGGAAAGCTTCTCACCACTGAGATGTATTAGGTTGGAGTCTCCCAAAGGAAACCTCATTGCTTAGAGTGTTTAAAACAATGCCAGACACAATACTTGGAAGTCTGTACGGTGACCTGCCAGGTCTTTTCCATTTCTAACACCTATGAGACAGGAAAGCTAGACAAAGTACAAGGGGCAGGAAATAAAACGGGGGGGCTCAGAGGACCAGCATTAATGCATTATCTAGAGAAAAAAGCAACTCCAAGGAGCAGAGTCAGAATCTGAGTAGAAAATAGCCTCCGAGGAAAATGGAAATGAAGGAGGGGAATTCTGCACAGCCTCAGAAGAGGACAGAAGTGGGAGCAAAAGCCTGATGCAAAAGGCAGGAAATGATTTGCATCCCAATCCAATTTCCTTTGAAGTCACAGGGAGTCTTCCCTTTGCAACAGGGAATGACTGGAAGCCCTGTATTAGACATCAGGGGGAGGAAGCCACCCTCCCCTACTATGATGCACTATGTGGGTGCTATTCACCCCCTATTTTGAGAGAGTGAATGGTGCATAAGCCTTCACACAGGGCAATTTCACCGGAAAATCTTAACTCCCCGGGGAGGTGGTAGCAGTTCCAGGCTGCGTTAGCCAGAGCATTCACAAGAACCAGGATGATCCAACATGCAGGGGGATCAGATGGTTACATCAAATGGGCTGCTCCAGCTGTGCTCTGTGCACTCCTCTGAATAATCCTTCACTGCGGTCTGGGATCCAAATGCTCCTTCTCTGAGGAAGCTGGAGGTGGAAGAGTCCAGCTCGGGTAGTTACCTTCACAGGACATCCAGAACTTGCATTTGGCACCAGGGTGCATGCGTGCCTGTTTCACACCCCTAGACACCAATACAAGGAAGCTCTGAATGTCCCACATTGGAAGAACCCTGCTCCCCTAGACACCCCATTTAGAAGCAATTAGGAAGAGTGGCATTTCTTTGACACCATAAGAGGGGTGCCATATTCAGAAGGGAGCACTTTCCAAAGCAGTAAGGAAAGGCATCACTTGAATGTGAGCTGCCAGGACACAAATGAATGCAGATTCTACAGGGCCATCTAGGAGGTCTATGCCAGCTGCTCTGATTTACTGTTTGTCAGTCAGTGGCAGTGCTCCATGCCAAGAGATATGTGCACCCTTCCCTGACCCAGTTATCCATCAGAGAGCAGCTCGCTTTCAGAGCGGCAGTCCCCTATCACTCACGAATTATAGATCTGCTCAGAAGAGTCACAGGGAAATCATTGCTGGTTTGCTGCTTGGGCCTCAGAAATTGAAAAACCAAAAGGAGACTGGCTTGTTTGCTTTAAGTCATGGATTTTTCCTCCTTGCTGAAGTGAGAGCATGTTTATTTTGAGTTCCTCATCCCACTTGAAACTCCCAGTGCTGCAGAGGAAGAAATGACCATATATTTCCATGTCTCTGACAGTGCTAAAAGGGAGTGAATTCAGGCTTTTCATGAAAGAATAATTCCAAGCAGCCTGGCTTAGTGTAAGGGAAGGAGCAGATTGAACTTGAATAAAGGCTGATGTCCCTCTTTAGAGCCAAAATTTAGGAATTTTTTTTAATTCAAACAGAGGTGGATTTACAGATTCTAATGAGTGAAATTCATCCCTGCGGGTTTTAAATGATGCCTAGGTATGTTGGGGTGCATCTACACAGCACCCTAAACTCCAAATAAGATACGTAATTTGAGCTATGCAAATTGCATATCTTATCTCAAATCTATTTCGAAATAGGCTATTTTGAAATTTGGCGCATCTATACAGCACCAGATTTTGAAATAACGTGCTCTTTCGAGCCATCCCTGATCCCTCGTGCAACAAGGTTTACTGGGATTGAGAAACAACACTCCTGTTATTTTGAAAAATATTTCGAAATAGCAGGCAGCTTGTGCAGATGCGGGGTAGCTATTGCAGGATATCAAAATAGCTGTGCAGTGTAGACGTACCCTTGTCCCTCTCTACAGGGTGAAAATTTCACTCTGGATTCATAGAAATAGTTAATTCCTTAATTCCTTTTTAATGTATCAAATCCAATTAAGCCATCATGTGTTTAATTTCATCATTCTCTCAGCACTGGGAACTCAAACACAACCCTTACGCATAGAAACCAGGAAGCGAAAGTGCCTGCAAACAAAAATTTCCCTCTCCAAGGAGCAGAAAATGATAGGGAGTAAATGAACACATAGTATAAATGGGGCAAATGTAAGTGGGCACCTCTCAGATCATTTCTCAAGTCAAGGAATTGTTAGCAACAGGGGTGAGGAAAGGAATGCAATCCACTGGCAAGCGTGTACATAATTGCATCTTTTTCTGTTAGATGAAATGAGAACATTTTAAGTGTGTGTGTATCTGTGTGTCATAGGCTCTGCACTGGTTGGCATTTAGAAAGATTCTCCTTTGACCAGTGGCAGGGCCCTATGAGATGAGGTCAAAGTGGGGGGATGAGCAGAAGCAAAGGGAAAGGAAGAAAAGGATATATTAGTGTTTGGATGCATCCCTTCTCAGCAGAGGAGCGGGAGGACAGGGAGAGAAATGCGGGACACGCTACGACTATTTAGACACCGAGATTTACAGTGCTGTGCAAATCCCTTTGCCTTTTGCTCCCATATTGCACCTCAATTCAATTAAATTTAATTGAATTGATTTCTTGGAAGAAGATGCAGCCAAGCAGAGAGTTTATTTACAGCAGAGTATTTCAAACAGCTGCCCTCATAAAAACCAGCAAAGAGAACATGAACATGATCTAGATGGTACGTGGTGCAGCGAAAGAACAGCCTGGTTTGTGTTAGAATTGACACCACTTGTTTGCCTTCCATGCCTAGGATTTACCTTCCCGGGCCCCAGGGCATATCCACCAGCCCTTACTAATGCCAGCCCATGCTCCCTGGCATTATTGTGCACTGCTGATTTGCTGCAAGCCCAGACGCTTCTGCCTGGTACATAACTGAGCCCTGCCCAGCTATAAGTGTCTGGCACTGCAAGCTTTGGTCCTTGCCCAGAACTGGGGCCTAGGGAGCTTCATCGCCATGGTGATGTGAAACGCCCTTCCTGCTGGTGCCAGGAGTCAGGCTGAATTTAACTGGTAGAGAGCAGAGGTCTCTGTATCTCCAGGAAAGACAGCATGGGCACAGCCGGGGCAGGCGTTCCCTCCTCTGCCCCCTCCACACCAGTGTTCATCACCTCTCACCCTCAGGGGCTGCCCGTGAGGGAACCAGGGGATCCCACTGCTGCCACTGGCAGCTCAGCAGGGCTAGAGCAGATTCTGGCCACTTGCTCTGCACGGCTGCTGGCACATCCCTCTGGTTCCCTGTAGGGGGCCTCCATGCACTGCCCCCATCTGAAGCACCCCTGCAGTCAATGGGAGCTATGGGGGCCTGTGCCTGTGGGCAGCAGCACACAGAGAACCCCTACCCCCACCCACCTCCTGCCAAGGAGCTGCTACCAAAAGGAGGTGCCCCAAATAAGTGCCACACCCCAGCCCCTCCAGCCCCCAAGCCCTTAGGCAGGTGGGGTAAAGGGAGTTTGGGTGGGAGAGGGGTGTGGGCCCTGGGCATCATCAGAATTTCAGCAAACCTTACGCCCCTGCCAGGCCAGCACACAGCAATGAGAGGGCACAAGCCTGTTGGTCCTTCCAGGCCCTGTACTGCAGGTGCTGAGAGTAACCCATAGTGCAAAGCTCCTTCTTCCACCTTTGGTTCTGTTGCAGCTGAGGATCTCAGCACCAGGCAGACTGAAGCCAAGCTCTGCTCCTGACCCTGCTCCCAGGGCAGACAAAGCAGAGCTCCCACGCCCCTGGCACGACTGAGTCCCACAGGGGAATTCATGAAAATGGCCTGATGCCTAGGAGCTATAAACCAGCGCAGCCCCGGAAAGCCTACAATCCACAGCAGTGCTTTCTGCTGCTTGTCAGATGGGGAGCCAGTGTATTTTCTGTCCCTGCCTTATTTCTAGCCTACACTGGAAAAGTCCTTCCTGCTAAACGACAAGGAGACAGTGGCCTTAAAGCAGAACGCCACCCTGCATTCCAGACGGTCTGAAAACCCCTGTTGTTTGGCAGCTGATCGTGGATTTTGATTTCACAGCCCTGAGTTTCAAACACAGAGAGGTCAGGCTCACTGTAGAGAAAGCAGCAGCGCATTCTGGGCTTTCATCTCTGCCGGGCTGACAGGCTAGACGTGCAGGACTCAGGATTCCAAAGCACGCGGTAGAGGTGGGAATTGTGCACTGTTTGTTATGCCTGCACAGGCGTTGTACGGAGAGGTGTCTCATTTCCACCCTCTTGCCCCTCATATCAGCTCTCCTCAGTTCTGGTTTCTTGCTATAATCAAACACAGATCAGACGCTGCAGATGTTTGCGTTCTTGGACTCACTTCCATTCTGCCAAAGCAAGACAGAAGAGCCATGCCATGCAAGGCTGCTCGAGTCTGTGGGATTCCATCCCTGGCTCTGCCACGGACTTTGCTGAATGATAGTGGGCAAGTCATGGCACAGCTCTGTGCCTCAGTTTCCCCCCTGTAAGATCCTTGGTGAATGATGCCAGAAAAAGGCAAATTATTACTTGTTAGTTGTGACAGACCCAGACCAGGTGGCTACAGTAGCTTAATGGAAAGCAAATATACAGGCCAGTGGTTACATGGTTTTCTGTTTCCTGCATCACCATGCATGCAGGGGACTGGACTTGATGACCTCTCAAGGTTCCTTCTATTATTGTTATTTCTTTGCACAATGTTCAGTCAACCTGTGAAACTACTTGCCAGAGGATTTTGTGAAGACCAAAATTATGACATGGTTCAAAAAAGAACTGGAGGATAGGTCCATCAATGACTATTAGCCAGCATGGCAGGGATAGCATCCCTAGTCTCTGTTTGTCAGGAGCTGGGAATGGGTGACAGGGGAGGTATCACTTGATAGTTCCCTGTTCTGTTCATTCCTTCTGGGACACCTGGTATTGGCCATTGTTGGAAGACAGGATACTGGACTAGATGGACCTTTGGTCTGACCCACTATGGCCACTCCTATAGTCTGATGTAGTTCATTGGCAATATTGTTTCTGCACATCAGTAATCAAACGTGCACACTCACACCTGTGTGGGTGAAGAACTGGATTTGCACACGTCAGACCTACCCACTATACTTTCAGTGGAAATCTACATGGGAGACTGCGCATTCAAAACCAGATCCATACAATTGAGGGCCCTTTGAAAACAGCATACAGAATGGAAGGCTGGTGCTCTTCTTCCCTACTGTCAAATAAAACAGACTGAGAACAGCTATGTGTGCAGCTTGTCCAGGTAGATTCCGATACGTGTTATCCAGGGACACACCAGCATTTGCTTACAGAGTGAGCTATGCTGTGCATCAGAATGACAGCATCCTGCTGCTTTTAGACTTTAGACTGAACACTGTCTGGACAGAGGAAGTAATTTTATTGTATGGCTGTCCAGCACTGGCCTGACAGGGGCTGCTCCATGCTCCAGCAGACAAACAAATCCTAATTCCATAAGGTTTCCTATGGTTTGATTGAGATAGTGGTAAACATGCTGGAAGCTGCAAGAAGCCTACCACTTCAGGGTTCCCCGCACTGTGTTATTGGGGATTTCTGTCCCCCACTTCTGCTCATTCTGTCCCCATTCTGCAGATAAAATGGGTGGTTGCTGTCCCAGTGCCTATTCACAAGCAGCACCCAGGAGGAGGAAATGAACCAATCATATCATAACCCACTTCTGAAGCCAGTTTTCTCCTTTGAGAAATACCTGCTGCAAACTTGAAGGAAGTTGATCAAAGAGGAGCTCTCTGAAAGCAGCCAGTTGGCGGCTGCTGTTGTATCATTACAGAGTGCAATGCCAAACATGCTGTCATAAAAAGGCCTAAAGAGGGTTCTATGGCAGAATGCTACTCCAACTGGTCCAACATGAAGGAAGACAAGCACCGAGAACCAGCCGTCATCCTATAAACAAAGGTCTACTTACAAATGTCACAGCCTCCCAAGTGCAGGTGTTAAACCACTTAAGAGACATGGAAAAGGTTTCTTGCACCAATTGCCCATGCTAGGGAAAAATGGGAAAAATCAACTTTTAGAAACGAGGTGAGAAGCAGATGTGCCGGCAACACTGAGGCAAAACAAGGCTTTTAGAAACCAAATGTGAGCATTGTGCAGATTAGACATTAAAATGAACTCTCTTAATTCCATGCCCTATGCAAATCTTTGCCAGCTGTCAGCTCTGTAATTGTTGGAGACTAGGTGCAAGAACTAAACAAGAACAGAAATGCAGTAAGTACATTTATTACGAGTTTTATGGTCTGGGACTTTAGCAAGCATGCCTGGCCTTTACTTCAGACATCCAATGCCAGCAAGACCCTCTTCAATGCATCATGCACAAGCAAAGGAAACACAAGACAGGACGTTACATTATTATTCCCAATATTCAAGGAATCTTAGGTTAGCCATAGTTACTGCATTTCTGCATGATCCCACCTTCCTTACTCTCCCAACTGGCTGAACAGGTTTCAAAGAGGTCACATTATTCCAGAACAGACCATGAGCCAGGTGGTCACAGTGGATCCTCTTGAACCACTAGCTAATATTTGCAACACTACACCAAACTTCTGTTTCCATCCATAATTTGGTTGCTTCCTCTCCCATCTCCACCTCGACCTCTGGGATGCACAACATGAAACAACATCTGCAATGGCGCTGTTCCTGAGTGAAACACACAGAGAAGGAACACTGGGCCTGATTAAAATCAAGTATCCTTCCATGTTGCACTGTGATCAGTAATCAGACTGTGTCATGTAGACTGTTAGATCTAAATGGCGCCCCGATCCCTAATCTGAGAGACAGAGGCTGATCTGAATTATGCAGCAAGATGGGAATTAGGCAGCAACTCTTGCAGCTTCCGAACTTGTTTGACAAGTTTTACTGGAATGACACTATAAATGTAGCACGGAGTAAGAATCTGGAACTCCTGCCTGCAACCACATGTTCTGCATCAGGGGGCTAGCACTCAGCATCTCCTAGCATTTCCAAAGCAGGCTGTCTGCCGAGGAAACAAAATCCCTGTTTGAGGAAAGCATTCTCCCAATCTGCAACATGGCTAGGACTCTTGTCCACACAGCAAAATGCCATGCACCTAACTCATTTCAGGAACCACACCACATGGAGGACTAAACAGTCTACTTAGCACTGCGACATGGTGAAGATTCACATGGCCGAGCACCTTGTTAGCTGGGAATGGTGCAGAGCACCCTGTGTTTTTAGCCTATCTGCAAGAGCATAGAAAACAGCTGCTGCATTGGGAGGAGAATATAGCAACAGCTCTTCAAAGAGACTCCCAAAGACACACGCACAAACAGTGTGGTGAGAAGATGCACAGAACAAGCTTGCTAGGAAGGAACAAGTGATGATCATAAGACTCCATCAGAGAGTTTGGATTCCCTTCCCTTCCCCTCCCCTACCCCCAAGGAGACAGCAGCATGCAGGGTCATCCTTGAGTGTCAGTGAGCCAGGGCAGATCCCCATCTCCCTCAGAGCAGGCTGAAGGAGGAATGTGACTCAACCGATCCATAACAACATCCTACTGTGAATTGTTAGGTCAGCAGGCAAGGCCTGTGAAGAGGACAGAACCATCCTGGCATGGCATCTAGCCATGCTGCCATCCCAGGAACAAAGAGAGTGAAGGGCTGCAAGCATGAGGCAATGTACTCAGAAGCTTCCACTCCCTGAGTAGTGCTTGTGAAATCTGTCCCAGGTCCCTCAGAGCCAGATGTGGCTGCTAAGGAACCAGTGGAATAGCCTTGTGGGGTGGCTGCTCTCACTGGCCTGAGGCCTGATCTCCATTTAAACAGGACCAACTGTGGAGGTGCGTTGCAACTCATCGAGGCCAGTGTAAACAGGTTGTAAAACCGTGTAGCAGGGAAGATAAATCCAGGTGAATATTCCAGCTTTCCAAACTTGAGCACCTTCCAGGACCTCTTTTCCCTTTCGAAACTGAAACGGACTGAAAAGTAAAACTGGACTGGATGGAACGAGGTAACATGAGAGCTGATTGGAGGTCATCATACAAACACAACGCTAATCAAACTTTGCCATTGGACAAACTGGACAGTCACTATGCTATGACAAAGGATAAATGGACGCAAAACAGACAGCAGAAATGGTAACACACATAAACCTGAAGGGGAAGATTTTAATCTGCCTGGGCACTCAATCATGAATTTAAAAGTAGCCATTCTTCTACAATGGAATTTCACCACCCAATTACAGAGACAGTCTGCAGAACTGGAATTCATCTACAGATTTGACACTGTTACTCTGGGCTTGAACAAAGACATTAACTGGTTGGCACATTACAAAGCCAATTTCTCCTGCCTTTAATATTTGTGTTTCCACATAAAAAACTATATATGGGACACATCCAGCCCACTTAATTAGCCACATTAACACAGGTCCTACAGTTGACAGGTACTTCTGCTGTTATATATGTATCTTGGTTTCTGTTATTTCCACTCCAATTCATCTGAGGAAGTGGGTTTTACTCACAAAAGCTCATGGTTCCTTATATTTTTGTCTCTATGGTGCCACAGGACTGCTCATTGTTTTTAAAGTTACAAACTAACAGAGGGCTAAGAGGTGTTTTTGTCATTCTGGTGCAACTTTCATCAGAAAAGGCAAGTCCTTGCTGGCCCAGCCTCTGCATTCCCAAGACTGCCATGGCAGAAGGGCAGTCAGTTTTGTGGAGTTTGTATATACAGGATAGGATCCTCACCTGGTACAGATCAACATCCTTCCATTGACAATGCAGAGCCTCCCCATGCTGCTGGGTTACAGTATATCTGGGTATAATGGGATCCCTTGGCCACGAGAGAACTTTTTCCAAACACAATCAGTGCTTCCTCCACCCACCTCAGCGCAAGCAGCACTTTATTAGGCTTTAAGTGCCAGAGAGTCCATTTTACCTCCCTGGAATTTTGGCTTTTAAACACCGTGTTTATGGAAGCTTTCCATAGTCAAGTAGCACCCGTGGGAGGCAGGATTAACAAGAGCATTGGCAAGAAGAGACAGGTGACCAAAATATCGAGTCAAGATTCTGAAATGCCAGCGCTTGAAAAAAAAAAAAAAGGAATAAGTCCCCATGTATCACACTCAAAACCAACAATAAGCAAGGCCCTGGTGGCTGCTGATTAAAGGGGCTGCGAAACAATGGATAGCGCTCTCTGACACCATGTCTATGATAGTGCAGTGGAGATACACACCAAGAGGGGCTGGGAAAGGTCTTGTTTGCACTGTGTATTGGGGTGGGAAGAACAGGTAGGGTGTTTACAGGCAGGATGGAGGAATGCACAGGAGCCAAGGAGGTGAGTGAGGACAGGAGACAGGAAGGTGAGTGGAGTGGGCAAGGATTGTTCCAATTTATTATCTGTTGGGGCCTTCAGGATGTTAATAACTGTAGCAAACCCCCACTGGGGCTGGGCCAGACCGGGGAGCATGGTGTTTATCCCTATGTTGGGCAGACAGGAGCCATGAAGTTGGCAGTTTCTCATTTCACCATGAAGCCATGGAGGGTCTTTGATCACTGAGCACCTGGTGATGCAGGACGCAGCCCAGCCAGAACAGTGACCAGCAGCCGTTGCTGGAGGCTGTTTGGTAGCAGCCTAGGAAGCTTCTCAGGGTGAAGTACTGCAGCAGAGAGCCCTGGGAACCCAGGTGGAAGGGCATTGCCCCTCCTCCTGCAGCCGGGCACCCCAGCCAGCCAATGACTGCTTGCAGGAGTGCCACACGAGGGGACACCGGCTTATTTTCACCTGTGGGTGCTGGGAGCAACACCCAAAGCCTTTCATCTCCCCCTTATTTTTAATATAGAGACCCAGTCTGCTGAGCCTATGAATTTGGGACTGACCTTGGACTGTGTGTTTGCTTATTTCCTTTTCTTAGAATAACAGGGAGAGAACCAGGATTGGGGAGTCTGTGTCTCTCCACAGCATCCTTGCTCATTTCTAATTCTCACGGTTGCTATGGGGACGAAGGCTCATACTTCCAACGGCACCATTTCTTTCTATTTTTTTGGTGCTCCAAAAGCCTTTCAGACCCAGCCAGCACCTGCAGACCCCACCTCATTATGCAGCTGCCTTCGTGCTGCCAAGCCTAAAAGTTTCCATCATGTCAGCTCATCTCTCTCTGTTGCTGGGCCCCCAAGGGTGCCAGAGCACCAGGGATCCAGACCTCCGTGCTGCAGGCTCTGTGTGGAAATCTACAACAAGTAGGTCAGAATTTCCAAGTGTGGAGAGGGGGAAAAAAACCCTTTGAAACTGACAGAAGCTTCCCAGCTGGGAAGGACAGGAACAGTTCCTGCTGAATTGGAGAAACAGCCCCTCTGAAACAAAGAAGGTCCCATTCTCAGAATGCCAAAAACCTCCCACAAATTAATAAAATACAAGGCACAGCCTCTGATATTAACCAGAACTAGGAATAACCCACCCTGAGGAGGGATCAGGGTAGGAGGCAGATTGAATCTGCATTAAAGATGGCTCCTTCAGCTCAGTTGTAGGAGCTTTCTGCTCCCATCACCTGGAGATTGGCCAGCATGGACTGAATCTAACTGGCCTGATTCTGATCTCGTACTGGGCTAAAATCAGAAGCATCTCCCTGAAACTCCAGGAAGCTCTACTGGTACACATGCTGTGCAAGTGACAGCTGCCCTAGGCCGTACAAAAGCAGTGTTTGGTCCCCCTCCCTGCCTCCGGCTGAAACTGTGTCTGTGCCAAGGACCAAATTAAACCCTGGAGCAAGTAGAGCCAGCTGCATTGTTGTTTGTATTCGTGGGGAAAACTGCCAGCCAACATCTGTAGAGCCACCACCTTGTTCTCCTAGGACTCTCTACTGTTGTGACACCTGCAACATACTGACAGCTGTCGGTGCATTGGCTGAAGCTAATGCTTCTTGAACAAATATGCCCACTGTACTCAGATCTCATCCTCTCTGCCCAATTGTTCCTTCTTCGCTCTCAGTATGAGCCTGCTCCTGCATGCGCTCTGGGGCAGGGGCTCTTTGATTGGTTTGCACAGCACCTCGCACAGTGCATCTCCAAACCTCAAAGGGAGCCTTTAGCCGCTACTGTAATCCCGCAGTGTACCGCCCATTTGTTGGTATCCAGAGGAGCCCATCTGCTATACAGGAGACGGTCTCTGCCAAGACAGGCTGGCAGCTCCATGGGTGACAGTCTGCTAATCTTTTTCACCAGCAGCACCCAAACCTCTTTCCTCCTTATTAATTCTGTCATGAGCTATCTCTTATCCATGGTCTTCTGATCCATGGGTCTCAGGCGGAATCGTTGTGAATGAATCTCAAGCACTCTGCATTAACAACTAAACCTTCCTAGCTCGGTCAAACTACCACAGTCAGCAATGGGGAGAAAATAAGAGCTTGTAAACCTCTACCTCTACAAATCTGTTCATCCCACCAGGTGCAGAAGCAGATTAATTTAGTAGGTGCTGTGGGTGTTCGGCATTTTGCAGGATCAGAGCCCTTGCCGAGGAGATGGGTGAAGGCAATTGCTTCACTTTTATTGACATGCAAATCACCAGCACTAATAGTGGTAACTCACAGGGTTCATATATTTCCAAACTGCCTGGCAGGGAGTCACACCGGGGAGGCATATATGGCAGTCATTCTAGAATGTCTAGTTATTATACAGTCAGCAACTCTGTGTTCACTTCAAGGGCAGCCCGGAGCCAAATGTCGAGGGAAAGTCACTTGGTCGTTTATTTTCTTAAGGCTCATTTGATGCCGAGTCCCCAGTGACCTCGTTTTGTGAGCTGCACGAAAGTGACGACAAACGCCCTCGTGGAATGCAGGACAAAAGCATTTTGTCATTTTGAGTCAAACCCAGACCTTGCTGGGGAGCCACATACCATGTCTGAGAAAAAGCCACTTTCTCACCCTGCCAAACTAGCAGAGCTGGGAATCTTCCTGGGCAAAGTGAGTTCTGAATTTGTAACATTTTTCCACTTCAAAACCAGCCTGCTGCTGCATGGAAACAAGGTCTCTCACACTGAAATTGCAGGGTGGTTCTCCCTACCATGTGGACCCATATTAAAAACACGAAAGCTGCAAAGTTTCATCCTCCTAGGCTTTGAATCAAATGATCATACTCCTTTGGCAGTGTAAGCCAACTGGGACCTGGGACTGTGAGCTCCCTGATGCCAAGCATGAACAGAGCACCCACACTGCCTTGTAAGCCTGGCTGTTCAATTGCAAGGCTCAGATCTCTGGGCCATGCTAATGCCACCACGCTGCACAAGCCAGACCCTGCGAAGGGGATCTGTAGTTTGAGCTGTACCATGCCAACCCTGCAGAATGCCAGGCCTACGGCCCAAGTCACAGCAGGACTCAAGCACTGACCAGCTGCACTATCAGCATAATCCAGGTTCTAAATGCTTTTTGTCCGGAGTCTGACTGATTTGTGGGTGAACAGAAGAGGAACTTGGGTTCAAACTTGAGACAGTTTAATGTGCAGTGTAAACCTTTCCTTTGTATCTGTCTTTTGGGCACTTGCCAAACTAGCAGCAGCCTGCAGCCAACTGGCAAACTGGGATGACAGCAAGCCCAGGAAGTAAAGGGAGTTTCTTCCTCCTCATATGGACTGTCTGTTCCATTTTCTCAAGCTCTGCTTAAGAGGATTTGTCCTTACACCAGCAATGGGCTGCATGAGTGGCCCTCCATCTAAGTGGGCCGCAAGAAAATTGTAACCAAGAGAGTCTCGCAGGATAGGGTAATTGTGCTAACTGCGCTTGTGTACCTAGAATTTGTGGAGAGTGCTGACTGAATCATCGTAGCACTTTAATTTAATGCAGAGGGAGCACTCAACTCTTACATTCAATCTTGTGTGCAATCAGCACATACCTCACTTCACACGTCTTGCTTTAAACATGTATCACTTTAGTAATACTAGTTGGGGAAAAAACCTACATGGACAGAAACTAGCAGATGTTGGAACCCTGTGCATGGGCAACAGTAAACAAAATATCTTGTAGGTCACACATAGAACCCCATTGGGCTGCAGGTTGCCCACCATTTCCTGAGACTGATATTACAGGGCAGTTTTGTCACTCAGACGTGTTAGGGACTCGCTATATGAAACAAGCCCAGTTTCCTGACGTTAAAATTGGAAACCACTGAAGATTCTGTGCATGCTTGCTATGATTACACAGCATGACTTTTGAAGTTTCCTTTTTGTTCATTTATTCCCAGTGTTACAATCCAATCTGCTACAGAACCTTGCTTTGGGCATTTATTAAGAGAGCCAACAAAGACCTTTGTTTCGGTCTCATCCTCATCAGAGCTTTGTTCCCTAGCCACATGTGCATGGATGTGTTTCGCTTTTGTATTTCTTTGGCATTTGTATTGAGAACAACACACAATAGCAAAATTGTTGCTTTCATTGCATGCCAGGCATGCACTTTTGGTACTAGATATCTTTGCATTGTATTGTGATTGTCTCCATGTACAGCCCCCAGATTTGGCCTCTGCCTTTTATTTACCTTTGTCCTGTCTTGCATACCAAGGTGCTTCCCATGTTTCACTGCTTGCTAATGCTTTTATCTGGGAAGTGCCATTTTCACTAGCCTACCAAATATTCATTATGCTTTTTGAGGTCCATTTTCACAAGGACCTTCTTCTGACCTGGTCATCAGCTACACCCCACAAATAATCTGGTTTCTTCTTAGTCTGTCTTCTGACCATTCAAAATCATAAGACTTAGATCCGCCATGCAGCTCTCTAGTTTCGCAGTCATCAGTGTCTGAGGTAGCTGGATTCTTGCTGAGAAAATGTGTTTTTTCACCAAATGATATTCTTACATGGATCATCATATTCTGGACAGTTTTGAATGACTTTGCCTGCTAGTTTGCAATTCCTTCACCCCAGCACTGGGATGTATCACAGCCCTTCAAAGGCCTTGATTTCACCCTCTCCAACACTGAGAAATTTGGGGGCATTATTTCCTCCCTTTTTGCAAAGATCTAATTTTCCTTAATACAACATAATAAATGTATGATACCCAGGAGAGCCTGTATGAGATGGCTGCTTTAGTTCCTGACACAGCAGGGGATGTGACGATGAACACCATCACAAAATTGATTCTTGTGGCAATCCTATACCAGCTTTTACTTAACAGATATACTTCCAACATAACAATAAAGACAGCCTGTCAGGAAGAGAATTCAAATATGTCCGTTACAAACAGCAGCATCAAGGCAACTTTCAAGCAAATCCAGGCAACTGTCAAGCAATTCTAAGAGTCTCCAAAGCTATTCTGGTGTTTCTCTCAGCCTTAAACTCTGTTTTTCATGCTGACTGCATCTAAATGCAGAAATATAGACCAAGTCCAGAAGAAAAAAAATTGCAATATTCTTTACAGGAAGAAAAAAGCAGAATGAATTACTGCCATCTAATGGTTGGAAAGAGCATTTTCTCCTTTGGATAAACGACAATGATTCTGAGACAGGGATGAGGAAATAAAATGTTCTGCCATTTAAAACTGTTGCTGACTAATAATAACGATCAAACCTTTACAATTCAGCTAATTGGATATGGTCTTAATACATCTAGCCTATGCATCTGTAATTGTGTAGCTGTCCTGACATGCCTAACAGAGCATTTCTAGGACAGGGTCACCATGGGAGTCAATGGTGAAATTCAAACCATTCTGAACATTCACACCTGCTTTTGACTACTTCCTGTCTATATAGCCTGACTAAAGAGCACTGCAAGGAAAGTAACCTGTGGGCTGCATAAATGTACAAACATACAGCCCTAGACAATGGAATGTAACATTACAGTAAATGAACTAGCATGTGCATGTATATATCATGACCCTCTGAATCAATAGTTCAAAAGTATCTTAGGCCCTATATTGCTAATGATGATCCTCCTTTAGCTCAAGTCATCATGGCCTGTGCTTCTGGAATTGTTTCATTGCTACCCCTTGTAAAGGTGGAATAATGACAGCATGCAACACTCCTTAAGCTATCATTATACTTGGCATTTATACAGCACTTTATAAACATGGACTCATTAACCCTCACAACACTTCTGAGAGATAGGTCGGTATTTTCATCCTTGTTTTACACATATAGTAACTGAGTCACAAAGAATCACTTTTCAAAGGCCAGTGAAGAAGATAACATCAAAGCCAAAAATAGATCCCAAGCATTCCTGGCTATGGGTGTTCTGCTCGCATTCCACCTGATCAAATCTAACTGGCTCACCACTGACAGAATATAAATGTGCTTCCTAGCATTTACTTTGGGACTGTTTGGATTAAAAAACAAAACCACCTGTGTACTGATATGCAGTTGTTTTCTATTCCTCAATAATTCATTCCCCAGTTAGGTTTGGGTACCGGGGCATCAAGGGCAATGCATTAGGTTTTTGAGGGGTCCGTGAAACATTTCGGCCAAGAATCTGTAATACAAAGGCTGTTTTATTGTTCCAAAACATGTTCCTCCACATTTTGTCATGGAGGACTCTGACATGTTCACAATTAATAGACTACATGGTAATTTCCTGCTGTAGGGATTGCCTTGGGCTCAGTTTGATGCTAAGCAGTCTCTGAGTTGAGGTGCTGCCACCCTGCCATTAGAGATTCAGGTCTGAATGAGCAGATCAAGCTGCTTTTGTCAATCCCAATAAGACAAAAAACACACACGGCGACATCCCAGTTCAAAGAATAAGGTTACTGCATTTTGTATGTATGATCTAAAATGAACCACAAAGAACTGGGGAGACTCTTCCTGAGCACCCTCCATCTGTATAATGGCAACACCAGGGAGAGGTCTCTGCCTCCCTTCCCTGGAATCATTCAGGTGACAGCAGCAATCTACCTCTATGCTGCAGCTGCCCAAGGCCAGCCCTCTGGAGCAGTGGAGAACAGCCCAGAATCCAGGCAGCCACTCTGGAGCAGTGGAGAGCAGCCCAGAATCCAGGTCAGTGTGTGGTCTCCTGCTAAGAGCAAAATTTCCTATTAATAATGTTTTTACTTAAGTGTCCACCATTTGCTTGGTAATATTTAGGACACAGAAGGCAGCACTGTCGCTCTTCACTCCCCCCCATCTCCAACAGCCCCACAAGCTTATTGCCCAAGGAGAAAACACAGCAGTGAATGTCCCTAAAAAGATTGCGTCTTGGACCATTACTGGGAAAGAGAGTCACAATCCCATCATTTTAGTGGGAGGCAGAAAAGTATGAGTATTGGTAGGGAGCATGGGGAGGGAAGCAAGCTCTGAGGAGAGATCTGAAAGCAGAGAGGGGGAAGCTCCAAGTACAATAACGTAGGAAGGCTGGATTTATGCTTCAGGACTGACATAGAATACAGGGCAAAATTATCTTCCTGATTCTGACACTGTAAAAAGTCACACTATGCCTAAGTTCCCCATGTGTAATAAGGGTCAAACAACTCTTCTCTATTACACCAGGTTTGTTTTGAAGGCAAATGTTTTAATGTTTAAAACTTAAAAAACAACAAATAGTCTGGTAGCACTTTAAAGACTAACAAAACATGTAGATGGTATGGTGAGGTAATGTTAATGTTTGTGAGGCAACTAAGTGCTAGTGTGATAGGGAAGGAGAGAACTCCAGCCATAAAGGGCATCAAGGAAAAATGCAAATGAGACAAGGAAGGTTTTCAAATGAGAATTGCAGCCTGCTCATTGCCAGCAATCCAAGAATTTTCCTCTGCTTTGATAGGATACTTTGTTCTTATAAAGACCATTATAAAATTATAAGAAAAAAATGAAGCAGGTGAGCATAATTAACCCCATTTCACAGCTCAGAGTCCAACAGTTATTTTGTGTCATGTAATGTTTCTGTTGCATAGATGAGAATAGCAAGTGACCTAGCCTAGCACTTCCTGACCCTTCACTTGTGTTGTATCATACCCCTCTCTCTCTCTGCTAGAGTTATAGCAACAATGGGCCATGTGCATTCTGAGTGCAGAGGACATGTAGATTCTAAGGCCAAAAGGGATTATTGACCCTTTTGTCTGACTGCTTGGGTAACCCAAACCAAAAACCTGCCTCACAATAATTCCTAGAGCCAATTGTCCCAGTCTTAATTTAAGAGTATCCAGTGATGAAAAATCCACCATTCACCCTTGACAAGTTGCTAACACTTCGTACCTTCTTTCTAACTTGAATTTGTCTAACTTCAACTCACAGCCATTCAACACCTCCACCCCACCCCTTGTATCTTTCTCCAGTAGAATCATAGAATACTAGAACTGGACGGGACCTTTAGAGGTCATCAAGTCCAGTACCCTGCCCTCATGGCAAGACCAAGTACTGTCTAGACCATCCCTGATAGACATTTATCTAACCTACTCTTAAATATCTCCAGAGATGGAGATTCCACAACCTCCCTGGGCAATTTATTCCAGTGTTTAGCCACCCTGACAGTTAGGAACTTTTCCTAATGTCCAACCTAAACCTCCCTTGCTGCAGTTTAAGCCCATTGCTTCTTGTTCTATCCTCAGAGGCCAAGATGAACAAGTTTTCTCCCTCCTCCTTATGACACCCTTTTAGATACCTGAAAACGGCTATCATGTCCCCCTCAATCTTCTCTTTTCTAAACTAAACAATCCCAATTCCTTCAGCCTTCCCTCATAGGTCATGTTCTCTAGACCTTTAATCATTCTCGTTGCTCTTCTCCGGACCCTCTCCAATTTCTCCACATCCTTCTTGAAATGCAGTGCCCAGAACTGAACACAATACTCCAATTGAGGCCTAACCAGCTCAGAGTAGAGCAGAAGAATGACCTCTCGTGTCTTGCTCACAACACACCTGTTAATGCATCCCAGAATTATGTTTGCTTTCTTTGCAACAGCATCACACTGCTGACTCATATTCAACTTGTGGTCCACTATAACCCCTAGATCCCTTTCTGCCGTACTCCTTCCCAGACCGTCGCTTCCCATTCTGTATGTATGAAACTGATTGTTCCTTCCTAAGTGGAGCACTTTACATTTGTCTTTATTAAACTTCATCCTATTTACCTCAGACCATTTCTCCAATTTGTCCAGGTTATTTTGAATTATGACCCTATCCTCCAGATTAGTCGCAACCCCTCCCAGCTTGGTATCATCTGCAAACTTAATAAGCGTACTTCCTATACCAATATCTAAATCGTTGATGAAGATATTGAACAGAGCCGGTCCCAAAACAGACCCTTGCAGAACCCCACTTGTTATGCCTTTCCAGCAGGATTGTGAACCATTAATAACTACTCTCTGAGTACGGTTATCCAGCCAGTTATGCACCCACCTTATAGTAGACCCATCTAAGTTGTATTTACCTAGTTTATTGATAAGAATATTATGTGAGACCGTATCAAACGCCTTACTAAAGTCTAGGTATACCACAACCACTGCTTCTCCCTTATCCACAAGACTCGTTATCCTATTAAAGAAAGCTATCAGATTGGTTTGACATGATTTGTTCTTTACAATTCCATGCTGGCTGTTTCCTATCACCTTGCCACTTTCCAAGTGTTTACAGATGATTTCCTTAATTACTTGCTCCATTATCTTCCCTGGCACAGAAGTTAAACTAACTGGTCTGTAGTTTCCTGGGTTGTTCTTATTTCCCTTTTTATAGATGGACACTATATTTGCCCCTTTTCCAGTCTTCTGGAATCTCTCCTGTCTCCCATGATTTTCCAAAGATCATAGCTAGAGGCTCAGATACCTGCTCTATCAACTCCTTGAATATTCTAGGATGCATTTCATCAGGCCCTGGCGACTTGCAGGCATCTAACTTTTCTAAGTGATTTTTAACTTGTTTTTTTTTTAATTTTATGTTCTAAACCTACCCCCTTCCCACTAGCATTCACTATGTTAGGCATTCCTGCCTCAGACTTAGCAAAAGAAAGAAGTCATTAAGCATGGCTGCCATTTCCAAGTTTCCTGTTACTGTTTCTCCCTCCTCACTGAGCAGTGGGCCTACCCTCTCCTTGGTCTTCCTCTTGCTCCTAATGTGTTTATAAAAATGCATTGAGTAGACGCAGAGAACACATCATCCAAGGCTTATTCCCAAGGTAGCCACTTCTAACCTAGAATCAAGTCTCTGCAGGTGCATCAGTCAGACCCTCAGCACGAGAAAGGCCAGGGAGAGCCTCCCCCGGCTGAAGAGGCCTTGGGCAACAGAAGCTGAGCTCCATCCCGCACACGGGGCCGCCCGTGGAGAAGTTACTTGAATCACCAGGAGCAGAGACGGCCCCGGGCGCTCCACAGGTCTCCTGCTGACGCCTGGCTGACCCGAGCTTTTAAGGAGAGACGCGCGCGCCGGAGAACTCTGCTCATTGGCTGATAGCTCTGGGAGTGGCGTGACAGTCCCCCTATCGCTGCTGTCCACGAGCCTCTCCGGCACCGGAGACTTGGAGCTGAACGGGAAACACCGCCGGAAGAGAGGCGGGGCGAAAGGAGAGGGATAGGCCCGATGGCCAATGAGAAAGGGCGGCTGGGGCGGAGCAGCCAATGAGGGTGAGCGGGGGCGGGACGGAACGCCGCGGAGCTCAGCCCGGCTGGAGACCGGACAGTAACCGGCGTCTGGGCGGGAGGGACCGCCAGGTCAGCTGAGCTCTGGGGGCCGCGGGCAGGGCGCTCTGAGGGGATGGACCCTGGGGGCCCGAGGCTGGCTGGGGGCTCGGGATGGGGACGGGGTGCCCCGAGGCTGGCTGGGGGCTCGGGATGGGGATGGTGCCCCGAGGCTGGATGGGGGCTCGGGATGGGGATGGGGGTGCCCCGAGGCTGGCTGCGGGGGCTCGGATGGGGGTGCCCCGAGGCTGGCTGGGGGGCTCGGATGGGGATGGGGATGGGGTGGTGCCCCGAGGCTGGCTGGGGCTCAGGATGGGGAGGGTGCCCGAGGCTGGCTGGGGGCTCAGGATGGGGAGGGTGCCCCGAGGCTGGCTGGGGGCTTGGGATGGGGACAGGGGGTGCCCCGAGGCTGGCTGGGGGCTCAGGATGGGGACGGGGTGCCCGAGGCTGGATTGGGGGCTCGGGATGGGGATGGGAGGGTGCCCTGAGGCTGGCTGGGGAGCTCGGGATGGGGATGGGGAGGGTGCCCCGAGGCTGGCTGGGGGCTCAGGATGGGGATGGGGTGCCCCGAGGCTGGCTGGGGGCTCGGGATGGGGGGTGCCCTGAGGCTGGCTGGGGGCTCAGGATGGGGATGGGGTGGTGCCCCGAGGCTGTCTGGGGGCTCGGGATGCGGGGTGCCCTGAGGCTGGCTGGGGCTTGGGTTGGGGTGCCCTGAGGCTGGCTGGGGGCTTGGGTTGGGGTGCCCTGAGGCTGGCTGGGGCCCTGAGGCTGGCTGGGGGGGCCCTGGCATCGCCCAGCTGTGCTGGAGCCATGGGGCGGGGGCTGGTTGCTGGGGATAAGGCAGAGTCTCTGGGTGCTTTACTGCCCCAGGTGCTGCTCCCCTCAAGCTGCCCCTGCCCACTCATGCTGGGGGCCCGCGGGCAGCCCCTTCCCATGCACTCTGGGTGTGGCGGGGGGGCATTGACCTGGGCACTACACCCAGTGCGGGACAGACTCTGCCCCCAGGAGCTTCCAGACAAGACAGACCAAGGGTGGGATGTGAATCAGCAACACCAGGGCAGGCTGGGGATGTGGCCCAGATAACCCAGCCAGCTGGTGGCAGAGCTGGGAAGAGGTCCCAGACCCATGCCTTAGCTGCTGCATCATACTGACACAGTTACAAGCCTCCCTGCTAAAGCGCTGTCTGTTCCCAGGTGTGACCCAGGAGAAAGGAGATGCTCCTTGTGTCCATCCCTGAGGCCAGATGAATCTCTTGTCGATGGCAGTGGTGGCGGATCCTGAGCTGAAATGGATGAGTCTATGGCTCCGGGTCCGATGGGCAGCAGTGCTCGTGGTCCTGGTGGGCTCTCTGTTGGTGCTGTTGCTCCCACTGGCTGCGGTAGAAGAGCAGTGTCAGGCAGTGCTCAAAGGACTCTCCTTCCTGAAAAATAAATTGGGAACAAGCTATGTAGGGATTACAAGGTACACAGGACAGACAACTGGACTCAGCGTGACTTCAGGTGGATTAGAGTTGCTGGTGCTGAAACCCAAAGCCTCTCCAGGTGAGAAATGGGCTGTCTGGGAGACTAGGGAAATGTTGGGGAAGCCATGTTGCAGGCACAAGTTAGAGAATGACTGTATAATACTCTGCATTTTTACAGCATGCTTTTATTCAAGGATCTTCAAGCATTCTGTAAACATTCAGAACCTGCGCCAGACCTCTGCAAGTTAGAGAAGTTGTCCCCATTTTACGTAAGAATTAAACTAAGATCAGACACGTTAATAGCAAAGCTGTAAATAAAAGCTAAAAATCCTGATGCAAAGTCCCTAGCTGGATTGATTTGAGCTATGAAAGGCGTGCCTGGTGGTATTCTAATAGCACTGATTGTCCTTTGAGAGGTTCTTTCCAGATGTTCCTCTGTTCCCAGTAATGCTTCATTACAATCATGTCAGGATCTTGCACACAATGTATTGAACTGATGGAAAGCAGCCTGGATTTTTGGAGCATTTTTCCAAAATTCTGAGATCGTATAATTTGTGCTAACTTCTTTCTTGAATGCATCAACTATATTATTGACTTATTTAGTCAGAATTTGGTTGTGGTTTTAAAAAATATTCAGAAGAACCATTGCACTTATAGCTCGTTATTTTTGGCTACTTCAGAGTGCACTAGGAAGATATTAAATGCTTTATAATAAAAAAAAAACCCTCATTATACACCTTGCATAATTGGCTATATGCATCGTCTGAAGTATCAGCTGTCGGCCATTTCTGAAAACTGGATACTAGGCTAAGTGGACCAGTCATCTTATTGGAATAGCAATACCTGTGCTTGCTTGCTGTGCTAAGCAGGAAGCCTTCTCCAGAAGCAAGCTGTGTGGGCAGGGCTGGTCCTGATCTACATATACCCTTCTCTTTAGACTAAGGTCAGGGTACTCTGCGAAGGCTTTGCTGGTACCACTGTAGCAGTATACTCTACTGGTAGCATGCACAGAGTGTGAATGGAGTTCATACCAGCAGAAGTATTTCTGACACTATAGCTTGTAGGGATGTAATGGTGTAGTTGATTAACAGATAAGAAAAAGCTTATAAGTTAATGTTCTAGACCAGTGTTTCCCAATTTTATGTGGCCACAGAATCCCTAGGATTGCCTTTAAAAAAAAAAAAAAAAGGCCCCTGCCATGTTTCATCAAGGAAAAAAAATAAGCTCCTCCGCTGCGTTTTGTTGAACAAACTAACAAAAAAAGACCCGCCGCCACAATTACCAACGCGGCTCTGTCTCTTTTAAGAGGGGGCAGGGTATGCCGGCTCTTTGCGGAACCCTTGCTTTCCACGAAGCACCAATTGCGAAACCCTGCTCTAGACTACACGCATTTTTCCCTCCACCCCTTGCCAGTAAATTTTTTAGCAGGCTGGCCAGCAACCCAGCTCGGTCCCGACTTGCACTTGGTCCTGGGCCTACCCTCGCTGTGGCTCTGCATTTAAAGTGTATTAGGAGCCAGGTGAGCAGGCAGCCCATCTCAGTTCCGGCTCATGCCGGGTCTGGGAGCTCAAACCTCTCCATCCCCCCCAACAGGGGCTGCCTGGGGACAATAGAATAGTTGACTAACCCATAAAAATTCATGAGGTTAATCGACTATTCAATTAACTGATATTTAACATCCCTAGTAGCTTGTTCCAGCATACTTGACTCTGAGTGAAAGAAGCTATTCCTGCTGCTGTGATGTTTGCTAGTATAACAGCATCTACACTAGAGGCTTTGCTGGCACAACTGTGTTGCCCTGACCAACATAGCTGTGCCAGCAAAAGTTAGTAGGTGGACCTTGCCTGAGCTTCTGGTATTTGCAACCCAGAGTAAAGGCTAGAACAAATTCTTCATATCTCTCCTGGCTTGATTAATATCATTTTAATATGTATTAAAGGAATTCTCGTAGGGCTTTCTGTAGTGCCCATTACTGTAGTGTCTAAGTACTGTTGTTGTGCATTTCAGAAGTCAAATTAGAAGCCAAAGCAGCTTTGAACCAAGCCCTTGAAATGAAGCGTCAGGGAAAGCGTGAGAAAGCCCATAAACTCTTCATGCATGCTCTCAAGATGGATCCAGATTACGTTGATGCTCTGAATGAGTTTGGCATCTTTTCTGAAGAGGAAAAAGACATCATTCAAGCAGACTACTTGTACTCCAAAGCATTGACTATTTCTCCTTGTAATGAAAAAGCTCTGATCAATCGGGACCGAACTCTGCCTCTGGTTGAAGAGATTGACCAGAGATACTTTAGCATCATTGACAGCAAAGTTAAAAAAGTGATGTCAATCCCCAAAGGCAATTCAGCCCTGCGGCGAGTGATGGAAGAGTCCTATTACCACCACATTTATCACACTGTTGCCATTGAAGGGAACACATTAACGCTTTCTGAAATACGGCACATCATTGAGACCAGATATGCTGTTCCTGGGAAGAGTCTAGTGGAGCAGAACGAAGTCATTGGTATGCATGCTGCAATGAAATATGTGAATACCACGCTGGTATCCAGAATAGGCACTGTAACTATCAGTGACATTTTGGAGATACACAGGAGAGTCCTGGGCTATGTAGACCCAGTGGAAGCTGGGAGGTTTAGGACTACCCAGGTGTTTGTCGGACATCATATCCCACCCCATCCTCAAGATGTTGAAAAACAGATGCAGGAGTTCGTACAGTGGATCAACTCGGAAGATGCCATGAGCTTACACCCTGTGGAATTTGCTGCTTTAGCCCATTATAAACTGGTATATATACACCCATTTGTAGATGGCAATGGAAGGACCTCCCGCTTGCTAATGAATCTCATACTAATGCAGGCAGGCTATCCACCCATCACAATCCGTAAGGAACAAAGGGCAGAGTATTATCATGTCTTAGAAGCAGCCAATGAAGGAGATGTAAGACCTTTCATACGCTTCATTGCAAAATGTACTGAGACCACTTTAGATATGCTGCTTATTGCCACAACAGAATATTCAGTGGGTTTACCTGAGGCTGATGGCAGCACTACTAGATACAAGCAAACTATTCCAGTCAAAACGTGAATGGTATGGTGACCCAAAGACAAAATGAACGTGTGGAGTAACAGAGGGCTACTCAATATTCCTGTTGAGAAACAGCTCCATAAGAAGAGAAAATCACTCTTAACATTTCATTTATTTTATTTAAAGTTTAATAAATTAATATACTTTATTCATTATCCTTATGCTAAGCTAAACTGTGAAGTGTTGGTGTTGAATGTGCACTAGGTCCAGCTTGTGTTACTGAAGGGGAAAGGAGAGAAAAATCCAAAGTGAGGCCAATTTAAAAGTATCATCCAAGCCATAGTTAAACCTAATTGAATTTCTACAATCCTAGATGGGATGGCTTCCTAAAGCCAACACCTTGTAATTGCCTTGATGCCAAGTCTGTCTTCACTTGTATCTCAAAGGGCAGGCATGAGCATCCTTTCTAAACATCACAAGCTGGGGGGTAGTATTTTGTTTTGCTACCACTGCCTTGTTTCACTTTCCAACAAAACCCTTTCAAGTCAGTGTTGTAGCACTTTATTTAGAAACTTTAGAGGGATTATTTTACAATTGTTCAAAAGCTCCAAGTCTCCTTTCCTCCTTCATCCCACTGCTATGTGCCATATTGCTCATGTGTAACGAGTAGATTACTTACCAAAACATGTAAAATTAGGGGTTATTTTTCTTTTTTAAAATTTGTGCAGCCACACTTTGCAATAGTTAGTGTCAGTTCCTTTTCTTTGGTTATGCAGCAACCAAGAAATTTTTTTTAAAGTTGGTGTGAGATTGTCCAGGGGATTCAGGGGAAACTGAACAGACCCTGTCTAAATTTGTCAACTACATTGCAACTTGATTTCTTACACTGTGCATAAAACTCCTCTACTGCCTTCTGCAATTTAGTTAGGACTAGGGGTGTTAAAATGTGTTTTATTAAAGTAAACATTTAATAAATGTTCAGTGGTTACACCCAGCAAGCACCAGCTCCAGCCTGCCCCTCGATCCCCTGCTGCTGCCTCTCTCCAATACAGAGGCAGCAGCATTGGGGGAAGGGCCTGCATATAACTGTGCACATTAACCAATTGGTTAATTTGTAAACAGTTACACTTTCACAGCCCCAGTTAGGACAACAGCCTACCTAATTCTGCAAGCAGAAGTTGCAATGCAATAGAAAGTGCCTCTTGCAGTGAACACTCCAGTTATGTTTGAAAATAGGCAGCTTGTGTAAAACCATGGAAAGTAGGATACAAGCTCCAACCCCATCATTTCAACAGAGAAGATAACAGGTGTGTATACTAGATACTCTATATCCCAGTTAGGGCATTTTCAAATGGTGCAAGAGGCTACTAGTCCTGACTGATGGCTTTAACAATGTCTAGATTTCCTGACTGCTATTGCAGGTGAGCTATCAATGTCATCTCAACAGTATAGAGAGGGCCTCTTTCTGATGCTCTAATTTTGCAAGTACTCAGAAGCACATCAAACAGTTTTCTGCGCTTAGGCTACAGTAAATCCTAATACTATAGTCTAGTTATTGTTTGCATAAATGCTTAAGTTGCAATAATGAAACAATGTCTTAATATACCTCCATGCTCTCTCTGTGCTTTGATCAGGTCTACACTATGCAAGAAAGTCAACCTAAAATACACCACTCCATCGGCAAGAATAGTGTAGCTTGATTTGATGTACCTTAAGTCCAATTTCTTCAGTGTCATCACTGTGGGAGGTTGAGGGGGGAAAGATTCTCCCATCCAGTTTCCCTTAATCCTTGTGATAGGAGCACCATCAGTAGTCAATTTAGTAAGTCCTTACTAGACCTGCTAAACTGAACTCCAGAAGAGTAATCTCTGGAGTGTCACTCTTCGGGTAAGTGTAGACCTGGCCTTTCATTAAAAAAAAGGGGGGGGGGGGCATTTGAAGTTATGAAATAGGACACGCTGTAACAAACTGGAAATATAACAGCCCAATACATCTTAAGTGGATTACCTACAGTAACGTCCTGAGTTTGAGAATGCAATAAGATTTTTCCACTGCTCATTGATATGGATTGGCTATATGATACCTTTCTGAAGTCACAAGAAGCAGCTTGTAATGTTATGCTGCCCCACCCTCTGACAAATATCACTTAAGACTTAAGGCCTTACACATCCCCCCCCCCCCCCCCATGTAGTAAGTTTCATAATAAAACCAGGAAAGCAATCAAGTATCAAGATATGGTATTGCCTGTTAGTGTACACTGGTCCATGTTCATGTCATGAATCTTGATTCAATGTACTAGACATTGCTGACTGGGACAAACTACGGGAACTTTTTTAAAAGCATGCTTATTTTTATAGAACAAGATGAGTATATGGATCCTGCACTTTAGCTATTTGTGAAAAATGTTATTTTAGTAACAGATTAATAAAGTATTTTACTATGTAAATCTTTGTTTTGGGATATATCACTTAGGTGTCACTACCTGTTGTTGCATCTTTTTTTCCACAAAGGCAGATAGGGATTACTAAACTTAGTTACAGCAAGAATTCCTGGCCAGTCTCTGGCTTTTTTTAAATTTAAATTAAATGTAACTAAGTGTAGCTATAATGTGTTGCACTCAAACATTTTTAATTTGCTTCTAGATTCAGAGGTCACATGATGAAAAGTATATTGTTCCAAGCCTGGGATACATGGATGTTTGCTTCTAGAGCAGTGTTTCTTACCCTTTTTGATACCAGGAACTCTTGCTGTCTTCCTAAACTAGGGAAATCTGGACTGGTATTGGTCCACAAATCAGCTGTTGAGACACACTGTTCTAAAGCACTGAATACAACTCGGGATTATGAGGAAAACATTATTGCAACCATCACACACAAATTATGATTGACAGCTTCTGTTGCAGTTAGTTTTAGGCTACTAAGGTAAATAATTTGATTCAACTTTAAGAAAGCTTAGCACAACTAAAAAAGTACTGAAAATACTGTTTGCTTATAAGAGTGCCACTGTCATGAAACTGACCTCAGCACCTTCTCCCCAATACTCATGTATGTTCTGGCATTTGAAATTCCTTCTAGTTTCAGCTGGATAATAGTATTGGTCATTTTTTCTTACATGCAGTGTCATGTATAAAGTTACTGTAACTCAGCTTCATGTTGATCAATGAAGTGGTTTAGGAAATTTGTTAAATGAACAGTTCTTGTGAGAAAAGCTAGGTATCATTGTCACATTGTTACCTTACCATCAGACACCATCTATACATTTTAGAGCAGAGGCACTTAACTTTGGAAGCCCTGGGGGGCCACAATGAAACTCACAGCACATGCCAAAGGCTGCAATTTAAGTGTGGTTTCACATGTATGTAAATATATGCAACTAGCGTCTTTCACACTGACAGGCATGAACGCAGATTAAGGCAAGGCTACATAACACGCAGGCCCATTTAAGTCAGTTCCACTGATATTAATAAAATGTAATATTTACCCAATTTCCACCCATATAACAGCACTTTTAGGCTATGTCTACACTGCAGGCTTTTGCCAGCAGAGAGCATGCTAATAAAGTGCTCATTAGCATTTGTCGCACTGTCATTTGCATATTCTCTGCCGATGCTTTTTGCACAAAAACAAGCAGTGTAGACAGGTCCGTTTTGCACAAAAAAACCCTTTTGCACAAGATCCTTATGCCTCAAAAAAGGAGATATAAGGATCCTGCGCAGAACAGACCCTTCTACACTGCTTGTTTTTGCGCAAAAACCTCTTGTGCAAAAAGCATCGGCAGAGAAGAAGAAGTTACTCACCCTGTGAAGTAACGATTGTTCTTGGAGATGTGCCCCCGTGGGTGCTCCACTCCTGGTGTCGGGCCCTGTCCCGGCACTGCGAATCGGAGAGCTATCAGAGTCATGACCCACCGGACCGCGCATGTGTGGCTGCCTCTGGCGGCATTTGCGCCTTTGATCTGTCGCGCGCGGTCCAGCCCCGCTCAGTTCCTCTCACCCACTATCTGAAACGAGAAAATAATTCCGGAGCGGGGAGGAGGGCGGGTCGTGGAGCACCCACGGGGCACATCTCGAAGAACAATCATTACTTCACAGGGTGAGTAACTTCTTCTTCTTCAAGTGGCCCCCGTGAGTGCTCCACTCCTGGTGACTTTGGAGCAGTACCCAAATATTTGAGGGCTCCAGAATTAAGGTTTTTGGGTACCAGAGAGTAGTGCTGTAGCCACCGAGGAGTCAGCAGCAAATTGATTTACTACAGCATAGTGCTTCATAAAGGTAGTATGGGAGGACCACGTTGCTGCCCGGCAAATGTCCCGAAATGGGACACCTCTTACAAAGGCTGTAGTAGTAGCTACTGCTCTGGTGGAATGAGCCCTAGGTGGGCACAAAAGAGGTTTGTTACGTAAAGAGTAGCAGGTGGTGATGCATGAAACTATCAGTCTTGCAATACAGTGGGACGTTAGGGGTTGCCCCTTGGATCGATCTGCTAATGACATCATAGAATACTAGGACTGGAAGGGACCTCGAGAGGTCATGGAGTCCAGTCCCCTGCCCTCATGGCAGGACCAAATACTGCCTAGACCATCCCTGATAGACATTTATCTACCCTACTCTTTAATATCTCCAGAGATGGAGATTCCACAACCTCCCTGGGCAATTTATTCCAGTGTCTGACTACCCTGACAGTTAGGAACTTTTTCCTAATGTCCAACCTAAACCTCCCTTGCTGCAGTTTAAGCCCATTGCTTCTTGTTCTATCCTCAGAGGCCAAGATGAACAAGTTTTCTCCCTCTTCATGACACCCTTTAGATATCTGAAAACTGCTATCATGTCCCCTCAATCTTCTCTTTTCTAAACTAAACAAACCCAATTCCTTCAGCCTTCCCTCATAGGTCATGTTCTCTAGACCTTTAATCATTCTCGTTGCTCTTCTCTGGACCCTCTCCAATTTCTCCACATCTTTCCTGAAATGCGGTGCCCAGAACTGGACACAATACTCCAATTGAGGCCTAACCAGCTCAGAGTAGAGCGGAAGAATGACCTCTCGTGTCTTGCTCGCAACACACCTGTTAATGCATCCCAGAATCATGTTTGCTTTCTTTGCAACAGCATCACACTGCTGACTCATATTCAACTTGTGGTCCACTATAACCCCTAGATCCCTTTCTGCCGTACTCCTTCCTAGACAGTCGCTTCCCATTCTGTATGTATGAAACTGATTGTTCCTTCCTAAGTGGAGCACTTTGCATTTGTCTTTATTAAACTTCATCCTATTTACATCAGACCATTTCTCCAATTTGTCCAGGTCATTTTGAATTATTACCCTATCCTCCAGATTAGTCGCAACCCCTCCCAGCTTGGTATCATCTGCAAACTTAATAAGCGTATTTTCTACACCAATATCTAAATCGTTGATGAAGATATTGAACAGAGCCGTCCCAAAACAGACCCTGCGGAACCCCACTTGTTATGCCTTTCCAGCAGGATTGTGAACCATTAATAACTACTCTCTGAGTACGGTTATCCAGCCAGTTATGCACCCACCTTATAGTAGCCCCATCTAAGTTGTATTTACCTAGTTTATTGATAAGAATATCATGCGAGACCGTATCAAGCGCCTTACTAAAGTCTAGGTATACCACATCCACCGCTTCTCCTTATCCACAAGACTCGTTATCCTATTAAGAAAGCTATCAGATTGGTTTGACACGATTTGTTCTTTACAAATCCATGCTGGCTATTCCCTATCACCTTGCCACATTCCAAGTGTTTACAGATGATTTCCTTAATTACTTGCTCCATTATCTTCCCTGGCACAGAAGTTAAACTAACTGGTCTGTAGTTTCCTGGGTTGTTCTTATTTCCCTTTTTATAAATGGGCACTATATTTGCCCTTTTCCAGTCTTCTGGAATCTCTCCTGTCTCCCACGATTTTCCAAAGATGATAGCTAGAGGCTCAGATACCTCCTCTATCAGCTCCTTGAGTATTCTAGGATGCATTTCATCAGGCCCTGGTGACTTGCAGGCATCTAACTTTTCTAGGTGATTTTTGACTTGTTCTTTTTTTATTTTACCTTCTAAAACTACCCCCTTCCCACTAGCATTTACTATATTAGGCATTCCTACAGACTTCTCGGTGAAGACCGAAACAAAGTCATTGAGCATCTCTGCCATTTCCAAGTTTCCTGTTACTGTTTCTCCCTCCTCACTGACCAGTGGGCCTACCCTCTCCTTGGTCTTCCTCTTGCTTCTAATGTATTTATAAAACGTCTTCTTGTTTCCCTTTATTCCACGTAGCTAGTTTGAGCTCATTCTGTGCCTTTGCCTTTCTAATCTTGCCCCTGCATTCCTGTGCTGTTTGCCTATATTCATCCTTTGTAATTTGTCCTACTTTCCATTTTTATATGACTCCTTTTTTATTTTTAGATCACGCAAGATCTCGTGGTTAAGCCAAGGCGGTCTTTTGCCGTATTTTCTATCTTTCCGACACATCGGAATAGCTTGCTTTTGGGCCCTTAACAATGTCTCTTTGAAAAACTGCCAACTCTCCTCGGTTGTTTTTCCCCTCAGTCTCGATTCCCATGGGACCTTACCTATCAGCTCTCTGAGCTTACCAAAATCCGCCTTCCCGAAATCCATTGTCTCTATTTTGCTGTTCTCCCTTCTACCCTTCCTTAGAATTGTGAACTCTATGATTTCATGATCACTTTCACCCAAGCTGCCTTCCACTTTCAAATTCTCAACCAGTTCCTCCTATTTGTTAGGGTCAAATCTAGAACAGCTTCCCCTGGTAGCTTTTTCAACCTTCTGAAATAAAAGTTGTCTCAATGCAGTCCAAGAACTTATTGGATAGTCTGTACTTGCCGTGTTATTTTCCCAACATATATCTGGATAGTTGAAGTCCCCATCACCACCAAATCTTGGGCTCTGGATGATTTTGTTAGTTGTTTGAAAAAGCCTCATCCACTTCTTCCACCTGGGTAGGTGGCCTGTAGTAGACTCTAGCATGACATCACCTTTGTTTTTAATCCCTTTTAGCCTAACTCCAGAGACTCTCAACACTTCCGTCTCCTATGTCCATCTCCACCTCACTCCAAGTGTGTTCATTTTTAATATATAAGGCAACACCTCCTCCCTTTTTTCCCGTCTATCCTTCCTGAGCAAGCTGTACCCTTCCATACAAACATTCCAATCACGTGTATTATCCCACCAACTTTCTGTGATGCCAACGTCATAATTGTACTTATTTATTAGCACTTCCAGTTCTTCCTGCTTATTTCCCATACTTCTCGCATTTGTATATATGCTCCAGCATCCACCGTTGCTCGTGCACCCTCCCTCCTGGCCACATACTGCACCTTCCCATTACTCCTGTTTCCTGCCCCTGGCCAGACACCCTACTCCCAGCCTGCTTCTGCACCATACTTCCCATCCAGACCTTGCAACCTTTCTCCCTTCTGCACCCCTCCTCCCACCCAGATTCTGCTCCCCATCACTACCCCCCACACTGGCTCTGGGACTGGAAGTGTTGGCATGCGTGTCGTACTGGTCTTAGCTCGAGTACGTTGATATGTAACAGCATCTCCTGCGTGGACCAGCGACCTTGGACTGTCAGGTTGTCCATACGTGCTTCCCAGCTGGTAAGAGACGCATCCGTCATTACGTTGTTTTGACAGTTGTGGGTGAGGGAAGGGAATGCCCGCTATGAGGTTGCGTGGTTTGGTCCACCACTGCAGGGATTGTCGCACGTGTGGCGGTACCACTACCACTTTGTGGACACTGTGTTTTACCGGCATATAAACTGTGGCCAACCAATGTTGGAGGCAATGAAAATGCAACCTTGCGTTTTGAACTACAGTGGTTGAAGCAGCCATGTGTCCCATGAGTTGTAAACAAACACGAATGGGAATGGTTGGAGCATGAGTCAGCGTGTGTACAAGATCTTGGATCGCCCCGAAACATTTGTTTGGTAAGTAGGTGTCACGTTATTGGATTGTGAGGGGAGCAGCCGGGTCACTGCTGCACCCATGGGGGGGTGTTCGCCCCAAAAGTGGTACAAAGGGGGCCATGTGAGGGGTCAAACAAAAGCTTACTTTCTTCTGATTCTGTATCTGCTCTTCATATATCTGTATAATGTCTGTGTGTGGAGTTAGGAATCTGTAATCTGTATGGAGACTGGAAGTCTCTCTGAATGTGCTTGAGTATTGGGCAAAGCTTGGCCTATGGACATGCCAATTAGCGAGGCTATGTGGGACAAAAGCACTCAATAGGGCAAGGACACACCTCAAGAATGAGGGCTGACACCTAAGGGCTGCCAGCAGGGAACACAGGGATAGGCTGCTGGCCAGGTGACCTGCTGGCCAGGTGACCTGCTGCAGCCAAGAAGAGACCAGGAAGGAAGTATAAATATGCCATGTGGTCAACTCCATCTTGGTACTCAGATCTGCTCCTGACCCCAGATGCGGCCTCGCAGGGAATCGCGAGCCGGAAAGAACTGTGGACCCCATCCTGAGACAGGATGTGCATCAAGGACTTTTAAGCCAGAAGCTATAATGTCTCTGCTACAGCCTGCATCGAGAACTGGGAGATTCGATGCATGTAACGTATTATCCTTTAACAACCTTACTCTCATGCTTTTCTTTCTTGTAGTAATAAACCTTTACATTGTAGATTCTAAAGGATTGGCTCAGCGTGATTTGTGGGTAAGAGCCAGAGAGTAAATTGGCCTGGGATCTGTGGCTGGTTTCTTGGAACCGGACAGAACTTGTTCGGGGTAGGTGAGATTGGGTTCTAAGACCCCTCACCTATGTATGAGGCCTGGGGCCATCTGGGGCACGGATATTGCTGGGGTGTCGGAGGGGTTTTGCTCATGAGGCTTCAGGCAGGCAGCTGAAGCGCTCTTAGGGACTGGTTTGTGGCCTGTTTGGAAAGGTCTCCAGTCTGGGGGCTGTAAGGAGCCCCGAATTTGAGCAATTCACCCTGAGCGGACGCCCTCAGCTGTGCCCAGACCCGGCCCGTCACAGTAGGCACGAGCTGTCTTTGAATTGAGTTTTGCCCCTATAAAAATCAGGTCCTGTGTCGGCTCTGGTGAAGACTTTTGCGCATTTATGAGGAGACCCAGAGACTCGAAGATCTGGGAAGCTGTTGTTACCATTTGTCGTGCCTCTGTGTATGTTCGGCCTCTGTCGACGCAATCGTCCAAATAGGGAAAAATTGTGACTCCTAATCTGCGCAGGTGGGCAGCCACCACCGCTAAGGTTTTGGTGAAGACCCTGGGTGCACATGCCAAGCCAAAAAGCAGTATCTTGTACTGAAAATGATCTTCCCCTAGTTGGAAATGAAGAAAACGCCTATGTGCCACATGGATTGCGATGTGGAAGTAGGTGTCCTGCAGGTCGAGGACTGCAAACCAATCTCCCTTGTTCAACGACAGAATGATAGTATTTAAAGTCACCATCTTGAATCAATGTTTCCGGAGGTAGTGATTTAACTTGCGTAGGTCCAAAATGGGTCTCCAGCCTCCTGTCTTTTTTGGGATGAGGAAGTATCGGGCATAAAATCTTTTTCCCCAAAACTGCCTTGGCGCCCTCTCTATTGCGCCAATGGTGAGTAGGCGCTGAACTTCTTGTGTCAACAGATGCTTGTGAGAGGGTTCCCTGAAAAGGGATGGGGTGGATGGAGTAGTTGGGGGAATGGTAAGAAAGGGAATGGAGAGCCCAGATAGTACTACTTCCAGTACCCATTTGTCCGAGGTGATCTTGGACCAAGGTAGGTAGTATGGCTTCAGTCGATGGTGAAAGGAGTGGATAGAGTTGTGCTGAACGTTGAATGTGGGAGTCGTGTTTGCATCCTCGACAGGGAAGTCAAATTTGTTGCTTTGTTGAAGGTTGATTGGACGAACGGTTTTGCTGAGGGCGCTTGCTTTGGGGACACTGCCGGAAGCACTGGTTATCCTGGGCGTGTGGTTGTTTATTAAACATGTAGTCATATCTTCTTTGGTAGGTGTAATAGCGCTTGCGCCTATAAGGAGGTGTGTACATTCCTAATGTACATAGCGTGGTACGGGAGTCCTTCCCAGAATGGAGAACCTTATCAGTGTTGGCAGCAAACAGTTTGTGTTTGTCAAAAGGTAGGTCTTCAACCTTAGTTTGCAGCTCTCGCTGGGTTCCTGCAGAGGATAACCAGGAAGATTGTCTCATGGCCACTCCCATAGCCGTGGCTCGTGCAGCTGTATCTGCCACATGGATGGCCATCTGCAATGTGGTATTACGGGAGACATAGCCCTCTTGCACTATGGCCTTCAATAAAGGTTTCTTGGTATCTGGCAGATGTTGTAACAACTCGGTGAATTTCGAATAGTTGTCAAAGTTGTGGTTTGAGAGATGGGCCAAGTAGTTTGCAATATGAAATAACAACGTAGCGGAAGAGTAAACTTTTCTACCGAAGACGTCTAATTTCTTATTGTCTTTATCTGGTAATGTATTTTTATATTGAGGCGCTTTAGCTCTGCGTTGCACCGCGTCAACTACCAGCGAGTTAAGGTTGGGGATGATTGAAGAGAAAATCCAAACCTTTGGCGGGCACAAAGTATTTTCAATCAACCTTTTTACTTGTTGGAGCGACTGATGTTGGGGCCTGCCATATTTCATCTGCCACTTCCATAATTGCCTCTTCAATAGGGAGGGCAATTTTTGCTTGCTGTTGCCGCCATAGGTTTTTAAAAAGACTGTGTTGTTTAATTGGAACATCCGCTAATTGTATGTCTTGTGTCTTTGCCACTCTTTTGAACAGGTCCTGGAAATGTTTCAGGTCATCCAGTGGAGAGGAGTCACCCAGCATCATTGCCTCATCCGGAGAAGAAGAGGAGCAATCAGTTGGGGAAATGCCCTTTTGAGGATCTTCTGTTTCGGACAATTGTCCCTCTTCTGGTTCCGACTGTTCGTGTTGCACCGTTGGACTTTTCAATGGAAGAGGCGAATGCAGCTGCTGTGAATTCTCAAGTAAGTATTGCACACTGGGCGGGCGACGGCTGGAGGAAGACCCCCTGTAGGACAGTGAAACGTGATCCTGATGGGAATGGTCATAGACAGCCCTATGGTAGTGCCCATAATATCTCAGAGCGTGATAGAGAAGAGTATCGGGAAGACCGTGCACTGCGGATATAGTAGACTCTCCGCGGTGATGATCTAGGTGATCTGTGAGTTGGTGATCGTCTGGGTGAACGAGAATGCGATGGAGAGCATTGTGCTTCTATGTAGACGGTGTCCCTACAGGCAGGTCGCCTATGTGCTTGATAAGTAGAAGTACTGTAATCCTGGTACCGTCGGTGCCTTGGTGGCGAAGGAGATGGTCCTGGAGAAAAGGTAGGAGAAGGAGACAATGCCTTGTAACCTTCTCTTGATGCAGCTTTACTAGGCAGAGGAGCCTTGTCAGTTTCCCTAGCAGCTGGAGAACTCGGGGCTGAGCGACGTTGGCTCAGTGCCAGGGAGGGTCCGCTGGGAGGCGGCGTTGCCTGCACCGATGATGTCTGCGGTGCCGGTAGTGCTGGCGGTGCCGGGACGGAGGTTTCAGCGTCCGGCCCCGGAGGGGTTAAACTTGCTGTAGCCGGCACCGCTTGAGCAGCTGTTGCCGGTGCCGGCTTTTTGGCTCTCGGCGCCGGCTCAGGCGGTCTCTTTGCCCTGGAAGGGGCTGTGAGCCGCGGGGTAGAAACCGCCGATGATTATTCAGGGCATCTTGCCCTGCTGGTAGGCGGGAGGGATCGCGTTGGGGATGCCTTCGCTCGTTTTGTAATGGCTGTCCCAAGAGACTGCCCGCCGCTTCTGTTTTCCAGCCGCAGACAGGGTTGGCATCAGGTTCCAAAGCCTTGCCAAACAATCATTTTTAAACGCATGCCATGGTCTTTTCGCGCTCTTGCAGTAAGTTTGCTGCAATGGGTGCATTTCTGGGGGACGTGTGCCTCTCCCAAGCACCTAAATGCAGGTATCATGGCTGCCAGAAGCCGGCATGGCTTCTCGGCAGGCAGAACACTTTTTAAAACCGGGGGACGCCAGCATTGTTAAAAGTAGCCAGGAGAGAGAAATTGACTAGCTGCTCTCTCACTCAGTCCGCGCCCGTCCTCCGTAGTGAAGAGTTCCTTCCCCCCCCCACCCCCTTTTTTTTTTTTTTTGAGACGGCTAGCCACAACGGCTTGTATATTACTTGTGAAGAAAATTTTTTTTTTTTTTTAAACAGAGAAATATCTATAGAAGTATAAATAACCGATGAAAAGGCTCTGAACTATATACAATTTTCTTAACAGGTCTGAGGAGAATGATTGAAGATGGAAGACAGGGAGCTCCGCCACGACCAGGGGCGGATGAGAGGAACTGAGCGGGGCTGGACAGCACGCGACAGATCAAAGGCGCGAATGCCGCCAGAGGCAGCCAAACATGCGCGGTCTGACAGATCACGGCTCTGATAGCTCTCCGATTCATGGCGCCAGGACAGGGCCCAACACCAGGAGTGGATCACCCACGGGGCCACTCGAAGAATATGAAAACTACAGCGCAGCAAATGCTACTGAATGCTTCATTAGCATACTCTCTGCTGGCAAAAGCCTGTAATGTAGACGTAGCCTTACTGAGAAATGACAGTCCATGAATTTAATTACTAAAACACATATCAACAGAAGACCATTATATTGAATTGCCATTGTGGAGCGTGTTCCCAGGGGAGGCCATGTTCAAAGGATCCCACTCACAGGCTGCATGATGAGCCCCATATAAACCTAAACAGCACCGCAGGCCGCATGCAGCCCGTGGACTGCATGTTGACTAGCCCTATTTTAGAGGTAGGTGTTTGTGAGTCCATCTGCAAGTTAGTTTGTTCAAGAACTCCTCCTAAATGGTAATAGTTAGGACCACCCAATTTAGTATGCAGCTTCCTCTTACCTTAACTTAAGGGTCAGGGTTTGGTTGTGGCAGAAAAATGGGATGTGCCTTTGGAAGTCAATTGTTTTTTCCCCTAACATGGAAAAGGAGAGAGCTGATTGGAAGGATGCAGTACTACACTATCACGGCTGGAGGCAGTGAGCATAGGGGACAGCTATACTGCAGAGTGACCATTGGGACAGCCGCACCAGAAAGGGAGCAACTAGCTGGGGATGGGGCTCACCCTCTTGCTAGTCACCAGCCCAGGTAAATGACCTCTCTTCCCTAAACTCCTTCTGCTTCTTCCCCTCCCTGGAGTACCACTGGGGCTGGGCAGCATAGCCCTCTCCCAACCGGGTCTCAGCATGGCCATGCCAGCAAGCCAGCACAACTCCTCCCTCCCACCCTGGGTCCAGAATGTAAAAAAAAGCATTAAAAAATATTAACTGTGCAACCGAGCTAATTTCCATCAGTTACACAGTTAAATGGGCCCCACAGGCTCCCGGCTAAACAGAAACAGATAAGCATTAGCTCACTGGTTAACCTCTTGCATCCCTAGCCTGGATCTGGGGAGCACTGCTGAAGCTAGCCTCTGCGCCGCTACCACCATCCACCCCCAGGAGGCTGCCAGGTCCCCCAGCGTGGCCACGCCAGTGATGATCTATGTGGTCCTCCCCATCCCACCCCCAGCTGGACCCAGGCAACACCAAGTAAGTTTTCTAGTATCTAAATAAAAGCAACAGTATTTTTAAAAAACCTTTGAGAATTTTTAGTTTAATAAAGCAGTAACTTGCACTTCACATTGTGTACAAAACAAAATTCAAGAAACTGAAGCCATATAGAAACAAACTGTCAAGACATGAAATCGTCATTTAGCAAACAAAATGAAAAATGGTCCACAGTAGCATTTACAGCTTTTACATGAAACAAAATTACCAGGGCTAATATTGTTGATTCAGCTTAAAAATAAGAGTCTGAATGCCATTTACAAATACACAATATAAAAACATACCATCTTGAGTGGAACATCAACTGAATATATTTTTATATAATTCCCTCCCTTCCCTTAATACTAAAATAGGCCATTGTGGTGAAGTTACTAGCATCTGCCATATGAACTTTTCAACAAGGAGGTGTATGGGCCAATGACTTTGGAAATAAGTCAGTGTGCGTAAGATGTGCTGTGTGTTGCCACAGAGGCTGCCTGCTTACTATCACCAACTGAACCCAAATGAGACCAGTGGGTCTCTACGATCACAGCATTAAGCTGTCATTCAATTGTCTCATTCTTTAAAAAAGTAAAAACAAAAAACCTCTATAAAACTTCATCTTGTAGCCAATCTGCAAAGTGAAGGTTACGCCCTCGCATTACCCTCAATATGAGGGATCATTTAAAGCCATTTTAGCGAAACAAAAACCATACCTCTTTGCTCTCAGAGAAAAATAAATGACTAGATTTGTACAGCCCCATTCTGGATCTTGGTGAATGCAACAGTCCAGAGAAGTATTTACACAGGAGTGTGACTGGCTGTTTTTCTTGCTAGCATAAGTAAGGACACAACATGGCTTCCAAAAAGGCATTTCTCATTTTATTCTTGCTCACTTTTCCAGTAACATCCTGGCAAAATCTGCATTAGACATCTTTTTAGGCTCCTCCGTGGATGCAGATGAAGTTGCTGGTGAATTCTGGACCATCCCATTCTCAGTCTTTGTCACAAGATTGCTCTGGCGCTGTAATGCACGAGGCACCATTGCCAGCTGAGTTCTGCCCTTTCCCCGTCTAAAAACACAAAGCATGTTTAAGAATATCAGGGAGTATTTGGTACATTTGTTTGAATCATAAGAGGAAAAAGACAAAGGTTTGTTCACCACAAGGAACATCCATTTAGCTACTGTTCCTTTCTCAACTGTTTTACTAAACAGGCAATGCAATGTTGACAGTGCTTTCATTTTGTTGCCCTTCGAAGAGTGAATTTTAGTGCTGGCAACAGGCACAATGCCTGACAGCTTGGGAGACAGAAGTCTCCTATTTATCCATTGAACAGGTACACAGCAGCAGCACAGCCTTTCTCTACTAGTGTGCCTGGAATCCTTCTCTGTAAGAACACCTTTCAGACATGGAAGGAGAGCTTGGCCTTTCTACCTATTTCATATCTGGTTGATTATCAAGATCATTCAGGCCAGTTCTGTGCTCAGACATTCCCAGCAGAAATTATCAACGAACAGCCATTGACAATACTAGCTGTCTAGAGGTGGGAAAGGGTCTACATCACAGTGCCATGCCTGTGAGTTCACTACTCCCTAAATCATAAGGCACTTCATTATCCTCATCTGTCCTTGGTGAGGTTCCTAGTTGGGATGTTAATGCATAACCAATTAACCATTTAACCAATACACTGATGCTTATTGGTTAACAGCATTGGTTACAATCACAGCTGGCTCCCGCGGAGATGCCTCCGCAGCAGCAGAGCAGTAAAGTTCCTCCCCAGAAGTCAGGCCCTGCTCTCAGGGAGGTTTCACTGTGGGCTCTGCAATATAAAGTTTACCCCACAGCAGAACCTGCAGAGCAGAGTCCGCAGCACAGTAACCATAAAACTGCCAAGATTTTCAGTGATTTTCAAACTTTTTTTCCCCTCATGACCCAGTGGAGGAAAATTGTTGATGCCTGTGACCCAGCATAATGATATCTTTTGAGTAGAGTGGTATGAAGGGAAGGGAGGATTTAGCAGTGTAGTAGGAGTCCTACGGCAAGCTTCCTGCCCATCCTGGCACTGCGGACCACACCGTGCCCCAGAAGTGACCAGCAGCAGGTCTGGTTCACAGGTACAGGCGCACAAGTCACCCTGCCCACTGCTTTTGCCAACAGGCACCAGTCCCCAGAGCTGATACCCAGGGTGAAGTCAGTGCAACGTGGTCCATCCAGCCCTGCCTAGGAACTGGATCAGCTGCTGGCCACTTCTGGGGCACAGCAGGGTCTGCAGTACCAAGACAGGGAAGAAGCCCACCTAGCAACCCTGCTGGTCACCTGGTCATCCTACAGCAATGAGACCCAGTACCTGACATTCTGCAATCCAAGTACTAAGTTGCGACCCTTAGTTTGAAAATCAGTGCTCTATTACATGATTAACATCCCTAGTTTCTAAGTATCCCTGTGTTACAAGCCTGATATTATCTAAGCATCCCCAAGCAATACATGCCAGAAATACTTACGCTCCATACATCTGTCGTGGTACCATAGACTGCAAGGCTCTCCCAGCCTCAGGTTTGTCCGGAAGTTTTCGGAGAGGTGGGTTACTGATTGCCACCTTGATGATGTTTTCCTTAATTGTCATGCCATCCATTTTCAATACAGCCTGCGAGGCTTGTGCTTCATTTTCATACTCTACGTAGGCCAGGCCCTGAACAAGGAAAGCCCAAAGACAATTGCGTGTCAGTGTATATTTTCTGCAGGACAGCTTGTGTACAGAGCTGAGGCAATTGTGATGACTGAAGTCACAATGGTAGGTTACTGACATGACATATGAGTGAGATGAAGTCCCACTGTTCAGGTGTGCTGAAGAATTAGCAAGGCTCTGCTTTCTAGCCTGCCAACTCCTGTTCATGAGACCTTTCTTAACATACAAAATATAGTTTCAGTTAAGTCACTCAAGTGCTACACCACAGAATGCTGCCTTAGCTGAGACGTCACTGCAGAACTCAAGTATCTCCACCAGGCTGAGACCACAAGGTTTGAAAGAATCATCAGATTTACAGGTTAGCCCAGTGAAAGTTAATGAGTCTAAGCTAGGGATGTAAAATCCCAGTTAATTGGTTAATCACTTAAACAATGTTTAACCGGATAAGCGATTAAAGAGGCAAGGGCAGAAGGGTCATTCTGGCCCTGCTGGGCTGGAGCACCAGCACCACCCCCCTCATCCCCCCCGCCACAGGTAGGGACTGCTCCAGCCTGGCCGGAGCAGCCCCTGCCTGTGGGGCACCAAGGCTCACCAGGCACAGAGGGTGCTCTGGATGACCAGAACAGACCCCGTCTCTGGCAGACCCCCCCATGGGGCTGGAGTACCCGCCTGCCAGCAGCAGGTGGAAAGCTGCTCCAGCCTCCCACCCATTAATGGTTAACCCGAAACTGGTAAGCATCACCCATTAAGACACATCCTTAGTCCATGCATCTCTATCTAGAAGCTACAAGGACAAGAATCTGCTTAAAACTTACACTTAGAAAATCAGGTCCACTATCTTATGGCACAAGCAGTTACTTTAGTTTCAAGACCAGCCAATTTATTTTTGGCAAAACAGTCAACAATGAATGGTAGAAACAGCCTCAAGGGTTGGAGAAATATGTCCCACACACTATATGGGGATATTTTTAAGTCGTCAGTAGTCCAAAACACAATAGTTCTCTATGCAGGTTTCACTATATAACAGTTGCTGACAGTCCACGTGGCCGTTCTCTATGCAGGTTTCACTATATAACTATTGTGTTTTGGACTACTGACGACTTAAAAATATTAAACATGGCTAAGGTGAGACTGCCATACAAGGCAGGAGATTTCTAGCAGCTTGCACTACATAGTATTCCAGTGATACTTGCAGTGATTTCACCAAGTGCAAAGCTATACCTCTCTGTGTTACCGCTGCTTCTCAGAGGGACAATTTCATACAACTCCATAGTTTATACATGCTTTTAAGCCTTGGTACTCTTTGAAGATGGGTCATTCTGGTCCATAAAATATATCCAGTTTTAAATGTGACCTTGTTTAAGCTATGAATGATTAAATAAAGTCTGTAGCTTTTAAGTAGGAATCCCAGCTGAAGCCATGCTTTGAACCAAAATCTGTTATAAGATGAGGGGGCTAATCCTTACTGCCATATCCATTGCTGAAAGTAGTACTAAGACCACTACAAAGAATTAAAAACAATTGAAGTAGTTTTAAAAAAAATGAGTTATGATCACAGCTGTATTTCCATATTTTTGCATCTGAAGGATATGGTCAGGTGAGATCAGTTTAACAAATACATATTCTTCATAGACTATTAGCACCTATTAAAATTGACAGTTCTATAAAACATCTTTTTCTCCGATTTATAACTGTACTTTCTGTATTTCAACTTAATTTGGACAAGGCTGACTCAGTTTCACTTTCAGGTGCTCATGCTGAAACGGTTGAGTTACAGATATCACAAAAGAAAGTACAAATTCAAACAAATCTGGTTTCGGATTCAGAGTAGCTTGTGAAAACATTCCAACTCCCTTGTTCGATTTTAAACACAAAACCTATTTTTGGACCCAAAATATCCAGGATTTTCCCTCAGAAATGTCTTTTAAAATTTAGATTAATGCAAATATTAGGATTATCAAGAGCACTGGACACTTACCTTAGGTTTCCCAGCTCGATTAGTCACCAGCCTAATGTCTTTCACATTTCCATGTGCTTTACACACCTCCTCCAGCTCTTCTTTAGTGCAGGAGAATGGCAAACCAGAAATAAATAGTTTATGCTTCTCCAGTGCAGTGCTGTACCTGAACACCTGAGGTAAAAAAGGGACATTAATTCCTGTCCAGTTGCAGACATACAGAAACTTAAGTCAAACTCATGCCATAATTTCAGATCATTAAATATTAGCATGATCCTGGGCTGCTTTGTGATTATAACAGCACTTAACATAATGAGGCCACTGTCCTGTTTGGAGCTCTTGGGCACTACAACAACTAATAGGTACACACTTCTAAGAATTCACAGTTTGAACTCTAAGCAAGCAAAGGTTTCACCCCAATGAGTCTCTACAAGATTATAAATCTGCTCCATCTTCAGGAATATCCCTGTGTCTTTCATTAGGAATGTGAAGGTTAACTGGTTTACCTAAGGTAACTGTTTACCGGTTAACCTGTGGGCGCTGGAACAGCTCGCCACCTGCTACGAGCAGGGGTATGCTCCAGCCCAGCTGCGGACTGGGGTTGCTCCAGTGCAGCCCCTACCTGTGGCAAACCTCAGCCCCCTGCATTCAGGGGCTGCTCTGGCATCTTGGCTGGTGCAGCCCCTCCCTGATGCAGAAGGAAAGGAGAGGGTGGCAGCAGCCCAGTCCTATGCCCTGGAAGCCTCCTGGCCCAGCAGAGTGAGAGCAGCTTGCAGGAACTCCAGCCCCAGCCATAGCTGGGCAGTGTCCCAGCCTCGGTCATGCAGAGGTGGCGCAGGGCAAATCCAGCCACACTGGGCAGGTAGATGGCTCTGCCCCCAACCACTCCAACTTGGCCAGGCAGGCCAGCAGGACCGTCTCTCTCCTACCATGCTGGAGCAGCCGAGGCAAGGCAGGCAGTTAACTGGTTAAACGTTAAAATTTTCTATATTTAATCGGTTAACTATTTAAATGATTTTTAACATCCCTGGTCTTCATGCTGTATTTTGAGAGTTAAAATAATAATATCTAACTAATGAAGCATATTAGGTGTATATTCACAGACTCTGCATCTAACAGAAATATTAGCAAGATTTTAAAGATACTGAATAGGGATGTTAAATTTAGTTTAATCAACTAATCGACGGATTTTCCATCAACTAGTCAATAAGCAGGGGAGCTGCAGTGGGGGTTGCTGTATTTAAAAAGGCTAGTGCGCAGTTGGGGGGTGCTGTGCGAGCTAAGAATCAGCTGTCCCGGCTTGCCCCAAGTCCCCCCCACTGCGCTTCTGATTTTTAAAAGTATTAAGAGCTGGCAGGCTCTTAATACATCTAAAAAGCACAGGCACAGAGTTTGGGACTGGGCTCAAGCCAGGAATCAGTTGATCCTTAGCTTGCACCCGGTCCCCTCTATCCCCCCTGCTTCCCCTGCCCCTCGAGGAGCTGGCTCCCCCCAGCACTGGCTCCTACTCTCCCGCACCTTGCTGCCTCTCAGAGAGGCAGCAAGGGGAGGGAGTGACTAGTCAAGGGACTAGTCAACTACAGGAGGCCCCCGACTTGTGATGCGATCCGTTCCTGGGGAAGCGTCGCAATTCAGGGGCTTCGGAACTCGAGCCCTCATTTACAATAGGCATCGTGCACCATCGTAAATGCAGGCAGAGGACGTAAGTTGGGGGTTTCCGGCCCCTTCTGCACTTACAAAAATGGTTAAGTACAGGGGGGTTGGAACTCAGGCGGTCACATGTCGGGGGCCTCCTGTATTCGCTTACATCTCCAATACAAAATATAAACCACAGCTGTCAACTGCAGTGCTAATGTGCTTCACAAACACTGCACTATGGAATCCTTCATGGAGAAAGATCACTATATTCAATACCTGCAAGTGGTTACTTCTGCCGCATTTGAGGCAAACCCTAGCACTAGTGGCAGCCTCTTGAAAAGCATCTTACAGATAACTTGAAAAATACATAGCACAGCTACTACACTGAGCAAGTGTACAGATGACAAAGGGTTTATTCAAGTGTGGCTAGTCAGAGACACACCAATCATTGCAGAACTCAGCTCTTCCACATGGCTCAGCTAATTGAGAAGATGCAAGAATTTTGCAAATGCTTTAGCAGCTCAACCAATCAAGTGCATTTCACTTTACATGCCACCGCCCAAACATCAACATGCCGATTCTCAACCACCTAAGCATCACAATTACCCTCCCTTATTTATAGCTAAACTGCAAGCAAAGGAAGGGGATTTTTTATGTTGTAACAGGAGAGTACAGAATAGGTTGAGAACCACTGGACTAAGGTACCAATCAAGCTATTTCTTTATAACCAGCACATTTACCTGGCACTGCTCAAATCCTTAAGGAGGGGTTCAGGGCAGGAGGTGTGGGGTGTGTGTGCAGGAGCCAGGGTTGAGGTGAGGAGGGATTCTTGGGCAGAGGATTGGGTGTATACATGTACAGGGCAGGCCAAAGGTCTCATCCCCCCAAGATTCATACTCAGGATGTTTGCTCTTGCACCCTGCCAGGGACAGGAAGGGGAAGGGCAAAATGCCCAGCTTGCCTATCCCTTGTGCTCCCCAGCCAGAGCAAGGAATGCAGCAAACTGTGCACTTTCCCCATGCTCCCTGACGAAGGGGAACAGCCAGCAATGTCCCTATACAAATCTGGAGGGGGGCTTCAGCCCCTTGCCACCCTCCCTAAAGGGTACCTGGAGGATAGAGGCTCAAGACTTGGGCAGTCCTGGAAGGGGAGAGCGCCCCCAGCCAGCCCCATTCACCTAGCTGGTGAGTCTGTCTTTTCTATATGGTTTATGAGAAGCAATCCCATTCCAGGCATATCCCATTTTCCTGCCACAATCAAACCCTGGCCTTACTTTAAGTACTAATAAGAGGAAGCTGCATGCTGAATTGTGGTCCTAGCTGTTACTGTTTAGGAGGAGTTCTTTAACAAACCAACAGATAAACTCTCTCAAATATATAAAAAAATCTATTGTATCAAAAGGTGTCACCAACATGCACTAAGAGTAGCTAGCACAGATAATTCTCAAAATAAATACTGGACTGCCGGTATGAAGAGATTAGTGGAGGGCTGATTACTTGGAAGAATTACTGAAGAGACTAGACATACTGGCAGCTTTCCTATGCAATCTCATCCATAAGGTTATTTGCTCAACAATTAAAAAGTACTATACCTTAAAATCTGGATTCCTGTTCTTGTCCACACAGGGAGAAACAAACATTGGCCTCCCCTCCAAAATACGGCGATCCAATCCCAGAGCCTGCAGAGCTGATTTTTCATCCGTAAATTCTACATAGCAATAGCCCCGGAAAGTCCCCCTGTTAGAAAAAATGGGGCGGATTTCCACCACTTCCCCACAGCTCTCAAAGAGCTCTTTCAGTTTCACTTCAGGGTCTGCCATGCTATACAAAAGATTGCTGACAAAAACAGTGACATTATCTTTAGAACTGTCATGGAGAACTTTGGGAGCTTCTTTTCGGCTCGCAGCTGCCTTTTCCTTTTGTTTAGAGGAAGCATTTGGTCTCGCAGGTGTACTTCTTCCAAACAGGCCAGTTTCTACTTCCATGTCTTCCGCCGCTTCTTCAGCAAGCGCACTGTCCCCATCACCCTTGTATCTCTTATTGGGCTGCACTGCTGTTCAGTGAAACAAAAGCTTTAAATGATGTAGATGTTCTAGCAAACAGTAGGGTTTTATTCACATCTATATTAAGTGAAAGACTGCCTTCCTCTAACAGCCTGATCCAGGGAAGTGCTCAGCACCTGGAACTGCAGATGCAAAGTAAGATCCTAAGACAAAGGAAGAGCAGTTCTCCTTTTACAGCTGGAGAGAACAACTGCAAGGGTAGGACAGTGAAGGCTTTAAAGGGACACAGGGTTACCAGGCAAATTTTTCCTCTCTCTCTATCTCATTGTAGACATTGTAATTCTATGCATGAGCATGTGTTTTTACCCTCCACAAACAAGTGGGTCACAGCATTCTTTTAAAAAATGAGCAATTTTTTGGAACCACCCTGTAAAGCTGTGTGTGCATGTTCCTCTTTGTGGAGGACATTCCACAAGAAACCTTTTTTCAACATTCTGAGATGTTATAAATATAGGAAAGTGTAGATTTTTTTTTAAGTAAGTGTGAGGACACACACACACACACACACACACACACAGTCAGGAGGAAAAAAACGGAGAGATTTCAGATAACTGCAGTTAAAATAATTTGTATTTACATTCAAAATCATAATTGTCAGCCAGGAAACTTTCCTAGTAAGTGTTCTTTTAAAAAATTATTTTGATTATTAAAGTATTGTAAGTGTTCACTCACTAGCTCATTTCATGATCACTGACAACCAAAAAATGAAACAAAAGCAGTTTCAGGACTGACAAGAGGAGATAAATTAAGATATTTTTAGAACACAAAGCTTTCAAAGAACCCCAACACTGCCACCTCCTTGACCCATGCTAATTGCAGAGATGCAACTAAAATTCCTGTTGTCATATGTGATGAAAAATGTTAAGGTACAGTTTATACCTTCCTCCTCTTGCCCCCACTCTCCCTCCTCATCATCTTCGACTTTGCGTTTGTCTCCAGGTTTCATTTTTTTAGCCTTTTTTGAAGCTTTTTTCTCAGCCCGAGCCTGCTTTCGTTGTTCAGCTTTTTCTTCTTCCTGCTTCGCAAAAGCCGCTTCCTTCTCAGCAGCCTGGAAACATTTAGGAGATTTGTAAGTCACTGAAAACGCGAGTATATTTTTTCTAAAGCACTTCTTTTTTGAAGTATGCTGCATGTATCTATAGCAATGAGAAACAGTCTTCTACTAAGCTTTATACACGTGCCCAAGTAGGAGCGTCACTTAAAAGATACTTCTTAAGTGGATATTTCTATCATTTTAATTGTTATGTTGATACTTGTGAAGAGGTAAAATTAACTAGATGTCCAGTGCAAGAAACTAGCCCTATCAATACAAAGAAATTAGCAGTTTAAGTCTTAAAGATATCTCAAGATTATTTATAGGGCTTGACAGGACATGTTTAAACCAAAACAGTCCTGTAAAGATGACTCTGGAATAAGAGTTTCCTAGATAGTTCATTTCTCAGATAGTTCATATAAAAAATGCTGACCTTAACTCTTTGTTCATTAACTCGAGCTAGTCTATTTTCTGTTTTTTGTACAGCAGCATCCCAGTCTTCTAAAGTGCCTATAGGATACAAAAAGTTTTAATCGTCCCCCCCCCTTTTTTTTTTAGAACAAGCACATTTATTAAAAGTAAGAATGAAACTTTCATAAAATTCCCCTCAATATTACCTATCATTAGATACAGTGCAAAAACAACATCCAAATCTACCTAGCACTTTAAAAGAATTAGAACAAAAATAAAAAACAATGGAAGCCTTTTATAGAGTGTGATGCAAAATGCACTGAAGTCAACTGAAAGAATCCCATTAACTTCCTTGGGTTGTGAATCAGCCCCACAGTAAAAAAATTTCCTGCCCAGAACTTTACTCAAAGTAAAGGTTTCTTTCTAAAGTTGAAAAGGTTGAAACAAATGCTCTGTGAACCAGAACAGTTCAGGGCTGCAATTTCCACAGAGGCATAGCTTCATTAGCCTACAGTTCACTACACAGGAGCTCCACTGGGCAATAACTTTGGACTTAATAAACCAAGAAAGTGACACGATAGTGGATTGTGGAAGTTACCTTCTGTCCTCTCTAGTGTTAGCAGCACCTCACAGACATGCTCTGGATAATCACTTGTGCACTGCACAGCGCGATGCAAGGCCTTCCTACAATGCTGGGTATCTCCATGGGCCCTGAGAGTTGGGGAAATACAACAATAAGGAGCTACTTCTCACAGCAGTCATCCTAAAATGCTTTCACTCCGAGATAACCTGCATAATCCATTGTTCTAAAACTTTCTTTCCCTGGAAGACCTCCAAGGCACTTAGACCTAAAATAAATGTGACCCAGTGAACCACATTAGATCCACTTGCAAATGGAGAAACTGAGGCAGAAATTAAATCACTGCACCCTTACCGTTCCAAGTTATAGTATTCTAACCACATATTGGCATATTTGGCATTCCCTTTAGTCATTATGTTGTCCCAGAGTTCTCTGGCCTTCTGCATATTGTTACACAGACGAGCCTAAAAAGGCAACATAAAAAAAAATTAAATAGAGGTTCATCCACAAACAGAGGGGCCAGAAAGACACATTTATCACTGTGGAAACCTTTTAAGAGGCACTCAAGATACTTCAGAGTAAATTATTGCTACTGAAAGCAAACTTACCCACAGTTAGAGCTCTTCTTATCCCACTATTGGCCTTTGGTTGCTAGGCATAGCTAGCTTTATACATTATATAAGATCTTATTTAAATACTTCTGAACATCTTTCATTTCAAATGATTTTATTTATGACTGAACTCCTTTAAAAATAATGAAACATGAAAACATCTTACTTCAAACAGAGCTTCAGGGGGTAGCCGAGTTAGTCTGTACAGAAAAAAACAACAAATGGTCTGGTCATCTGAAGAAGTAGGCTGTGCCCACGAAAGCTCATGATACCATCTACATGTTTTTTTAGTCTATAAAGTGCTACCAGACCATTTGTTGTTGTTTTTTTTCAAATAGAGTATATGTTGTATCATATAAATATGAATGGGAAAGTTTCAAAGCCAATACTATTAAAATGCACTTCATTAGCACCTTTAATTTGAGGAAAGTGCATTATGTTTATAATATTAATGCAAGTTAGGCATATATCCCCTTTTATAGGTGGAAAAAAAATGAAAGAGATAGGTGACTTATTCAATGTTGCATAAGGGATGTGGCAAAGCAAAGAACAGAAATAAGGAGTCTTGTTCCTAACCTAAAATCACACTGCTGCCTGCTCAGGGACTTTGAACTCTTCCCTTCAGGTACACCATGAGTAGTTCATCAGTTTGGAGGGGTTGTAGTGAAACAGGGAGAAAGCCTCAGCTATCCAGATCTCTGACACCAGGGGCCAAGTGACACAAAGAAAGGAGGATGTACACCTCTCTAAACAGATTTCTAAAAAAGGGAATTTCCCCTAGCAACACGATTTAAATACAACAGATTGATGAAAATATTACCTCAATTCTTGCCCAGTTCTGCATTATAGAGCAGGATGGATCCCCACTTTCACTAAAACCTGCAGATTTAAAAAAAGCAGAGTTGTTTGACACCTTTAAAAGCAAAGTATTGGTAATACTACAGTAAGACTTGCATTCTAGATTTACTGTATTTGTGGCCCAACCTAACAAAGACATAATAGAAAATAAGCCATACTAGAATGAAAAGAATGAGAATATTTTAAAGCTCTGACTCACGTTCTTCCACTTCTTGTTTTAAATATTCTACTGCACGTGCAAATGCAGACCTCAACTCTTCAAGTTCTTTACTTGAGTCTTTAGAAAAACAAAGAGAAATATTTCTGTACCTGAGAGTAATGATTTTCATTTATTTTAGCCTACTGTGGTTTCTTCACTAAAAGTCCAGCTCAAAGAAGAAATCCACTTTCATCAATAGAAATTTTTCCAAAAAGCATTTTTCACTTCAGCAGAAGTCATTGCATATGGAGGTTAAAAAGACAAATAGAGCCATATGAGACCAGAAACAGAGGGTGAATTTTTGGACAAAGCACTCTATTCTCCAACTAGAAACTGATATAGAGAATTGTACTAGATATGTTTTAATAAATACCAAATGACTATATCCTCCACAATGACATCTTAAAAACAATTATTAGAGGCTCTTAAAGAAGAGTACATTGTCATTTCTAAGGGTTCCACAGAGCAAAAAATTTAAGCTGAGTTATTCTTATAAGTTTATATATAGTTACCTTGTGTAAAATCCACCCTTCTTCTTAGATAATCAAGATATGCCTGCCAGATCTCTACATAATCCGTAGCCTGAATAAAACCAGCATTCAAAGCCTTTTCAAAGTTTTCTAGGGTGCAAAATAAAAGAAGACATGTATTTGCTTTTGTTCCCTTTGCCAATAACTGGAGTTAGTAGACTGAGGGATAGGAGAGGCTATTTCTATGGTTTTATGAATCAAAAGTTATACTTCAAAAAGCTGAATGATGCAGTGGAACATGTATATAATATATTCTGATTAGTAAATGAGTATGAAATCTGCAAATGTGTTTCAATTCAGTAATGTGCAATTAGAGTTATAAAGAAACCACTGCTTAAATGTGAAGTTGTTCCAGAAAAAATACTGTAAAATAGTTTCACAGCATTTCCATTAATCCAGCCTAAGGTTAGAGAGAGTTCATAACAGGTTCCTATTCCTTGTGGAATATCATTCACATTACCATTCATCAACAAGAAAACATCCTGGGGTTCAGACACTTTGGAAGCTTGCTATGGACTCAGTCAATAACTAATGACAGCAGAATTTCCTTACCAGAAACAATCTGATGATCAACTTTGTGCCTCTCCATTGCTAAAAGGTAACGATTCCACAACCCAACAGTCCAGGGACAATTCCTAACAGCTCGATCATGTGCTGAGAGTACCAATTCTTTCACTTTCAACTGCCGGTCCTAAAATAACCACACAATCAATTAAAGGATGCAAAACAGTCCTCTCAGACAGCCCTCATCTCAGATGACATAATATTACCAAAAAAAATGCTGTCTTCAAAAAAAATTTTGATTTCACATAAAAGTTTGAGAATTGTACTTTCAAGCTGACCACCTCAAAGGGAGAGATGCTATGTGACAGCATAACAGAGTATCACATTACTCCCACTTTCAATGAACACAATCCATGACCAGTCAATTAACAACTCATTCTGCTATGCTACCCGATATAACGAGACTGAATAAAAGCACTGAATGAATCCCCAATAACCTTAGGCATTTAAAGTGCAAGCAAGAAAAAATAATTTAGCAACAGCGTGTGAGACGGCCCCTTTTAGGGAACTTGGTAATGGTACCACCTTGCAAACTTGATGCCTTCTAGGAGCTCATGTAGACCAGGAAGCAATTCCGTGTTGAAACATCTTCACTGCAAAATTAACCGGGACTCTTATTTGGGTGTTACCTCTAACTGCCGTCCCATCCATATACAAAACACATTGAGATGGACCAGATGACAATACTCAGTGTACCTATTCTGATTAATGTCAAAGTGACTTTGTGTTTCTATAAATGCATTTCTGAGAGAAGGGAAATGAACACTAATGAAAACTATATTGACACAGCTTAAGGTGACCAGATAGCAAATGTGAAAAATCAGAACAAGGGTGAGAGGTAATAGGTGTCTTTAAAAGGCAAAGCCCCAAATACTGGAACCTCTGGTCCCCCATCATAGTGTCTGGTTAGTTGGATTGACAGTTTACATGAAAGTGTGGAAACACAGGCAGAATCCAACACTGAGTCCAAGGAGATACAGCTACACAATAGGGTAAATGTAATATTATTTTCTTTTCCTTACCAGATATTGATTGTACCGTGCCCAGAGATCCGGCACAAGGCAGTTCTCAGCCAGGGCACGCTCATAAATTAACTGAATGCGAGCTGGATCCCCTGCTTTCATTTCAAAGTCAATATAGGCTTGATATTCTGCTAGTTTTGGTGTCTCAGCAACCAGCTAGAACATAAACAGGAGTAAAAAGACAAAAGAGTCATACTTTGTCAGGAAGATAAGCAAACCAACCTTGAATCAGAACAGCATTTTACAGACCAAGAACAATAATCTGAAGAACAAGATTTTAGCCTTAAACAAATCAGCAGATCTAGGAGAATCCTAAGCAGCGGATCTGGATTCAGGCCTTTTGATTTTCACTGACTTCTGAATACAGATCAGGCTGTGGAAGGGTTCAAATATACACTTCTATTCCTACTAGGCCAGAATGTCTGGAAGGTCTTGAAAATGGTTCCAATGGGTGCCATAAGAATATTGCAGAGTGATTCTTGATGCAGGCCTCTCTGCCTATGCAGTACTATTTCAAGCTGCTATAAAATTCTCAAAACTGTCTGTAATAATACAGACAATGGGAAAGTTTCCTTTATGTTGCTTAATGCTGAAAAGGAGTTTCAAAGTCACTAGTTTACTTCTGTGATTGTTTAGGAAAAATAGGTTGTTTAGTTTCATAACACATGTTTAAAATAGTTACCAGAGCCTCTTCATACAGCTTACACTTTTCCATCTGTTGCAGTGCTTTCTTGTAGTTCTTTATGACTACTTCTGGCACAGGATCCTCCGACCATTCTTCATATTCAGCGTATGTGGCTTCCATGTCTATTAATATAGACAAAGAACCAAATTGACAGAAAATTATTTTACTAAGTAATATGAACATCATGAGTTATACATCATGAGTTTTCATGTTGTCCTGTCTGTAAACCCTGATTGAGATGGAATATAGCTTGACCACTTGGTTAAAGGGCTGAAGTAACAGTTTCTACATACAATAATCCAATTCAAACTCAAGACAGACTATTACAAATGGATGGTTTGGGACATAAACACGGCAGAATAACTCCAAGGCTTTAGGAAGAGAACGAACAAGCTAAACTGTTTTCATGTGCAAGTCAAAAAAGGGAGAGAATTGTGTTTATTTGGGCTTGGTTAGACTCTTAAAGGAAGGGGATAGACAGGGTACCAAGTGAAAGCATGATGGAGCTGGTACCCTGATTGCACATTAGGGGAAACACCAAAAGCTAAGATAAAGCAGAAGCTAGGATGTATTCCTACCATCAACCTAGGTTCATAACTGCTTAGGAATTTTTCAACAGAATGTTTTTTTGAACATGTCCAAATTTGGCAGACCAGGGGCCTAAACCCAAGTTTCCCACATTCCAGGTGTGCACCCTAATCAGCTAGTTTGGGGTATAGTCTTTTTTATTTTTTATATTTTCCTTAAAAAAAAAAAAAAAAAAAAAACCAAAAAACCCCCCACCAAACTATAAAGGTCTCAGTTTCACGCCGGTAGGGAATGGAAAAAATGGTTGAAACCTCAAGAGCTTTAGGGGGACGAGAAAACTGTTTCCCCCACCTGGATCTACTCTTGTACCATACCTATCCCCATGGCATCTTTATGGCTTACTGTCTTCTGTTTAAAAAGCTCCTCGTTTAAATTGTAAGACATGTTCTATCAAAGTATGTAAGGTAGTTAAACGGGTTTTTTGGCAATATCTATTTCCTTGAATGTTACAAAATTCAGGTAGGAATTAGAAAGTCAAATATTTCCCAACAAAGCAGGGGCACAGAAAGTCTTTGAAGCATTCAGAATGACACATCCATGACTTCAAGGGGACACAAACCTTGTACAAGCATTTTCTGTGGCATGACCAAAAGGAGAACTCAGCAGCATAACCACTGCACCACTGAAAGGAGAACATGTAGCCTTACCCAGGCAGCCTTCCCACGTACAGGGGCTCTTACCTAGCAGCGGGATTCCCAGCTGGCGCCTAAACAGTGTGTGGATCTTCTCAAGCTGTGCACAGAGTGTCTGCTGCTGTTCAGGGGAGGGAATACTGCCAGCAGCTGGCTACAAAGAAAGACATACTCAGCATTACCCAACTCCCTTGGGGCCTGGGTTGATAAACAATAAACCCAAGTGCAATTTGAATAATAGACCTGAGATCCAAATGACAATCTTTAAAAAGCATACATGGCAAACAAGCATCTTGTGTAATAGAACTGTACAAGCACACAACAGAAAGCTGCTTAGCCAGAGGTCAGAGGCATGCAAGAAGCATTTCTTTCCAAGAACTAAGATGCACATTTGTAAATTATGTTTACGATCGCAACAAGTAATTCCCAGTTTACTACAGTACTTGCTGAAAACAGGGACATAAGATAATGGCAATGCACAAGCACAATGTCAGTAACTGCAAGACAGTTTCTAACTTGACTTAATAAACTCTTGAAGTTCATGCACCATGTGTGTCCTCTAGGACATCTAGATATCCTGACCACTTTGCCTAAAAACTAGATCATTAATATCAAAATCTCCGATTACCCCTATTTAAATAGCTATTAGCTTTCTGAGAACAGCTCTTTCAACATTTGGTAAACTACCAAGAAACAGGACTGCTGATGTTATTGACTATGCTGCTACTATTTTTTTAGGCTTTGTTCTTGCTTATTTCAAACAGAATATACACCTTGGAAATTGTCTGGCATGCAAACATTCATTCACACAGAAGAGGAAAATGAATGAATTCTTAAGGTAGCAAGTCCTCAAAGGCAGAAAACAAATAAAGGTAAGTTATGTTGATAAACATTTACTGAGAAAAAGTAAGTGTTTGAAAATGATTTTTTTTTAATTTAAAGCTATTTTTCTGAGTGCCAAGCCAATGCAAAAGCACAAAGAATTCTAATATCTGCACTAAGGTTCCTCCCTGTGCACACCATAAATGACACCACCTTCTTAATGTTAATAACCACTGCGGCAGAGCAGATGCATGGATTTTTGAAAGGCCTACTGACACCACCATTTCCTCGTACTTGAGATAACAGAAAATTCTGGATTATACCTGTACTGTTTCCAAGATGGCATTTTCAAACTCCCGGTAAGCTTCCCAGATTGCTGCTCCTTTTGTCACATGTAAGCCAACAGCAGTCAGTGCTCTTTCAAAAATTGAGCGAACTTTCTCAATCCCGCCTTCTTGACCAATGCCACCAATCGAATACTGAGCATACTCGAGCCAGATTTCAGGACCTAAACAGAAGTAATCAGAAACAATGAAGTAAAGTCTTCTCCCAGGAAAGAAAGTTTCCCTTCAACTTTCCAAATCATCTAGGGATACAACATATACAAAGTAGGGATGTTAAATTTTGATTAATCAGCTAATGAAGTAGTCAACAGAATTTCCATCAACTACTTGATTAGTCAATAAGGGGTGGGGCGGGATATTCACTATCCCAGCTGTGCCTCTGCCTGTTAAATGTAGTAAGCCCACGGCTCTTACTACATTTAAAAGGCAGAGGCACAGCAGGGAACCCGGGGTGAGTGGGGACTGCTTGACTCCCCCCTCACCCTGGTTTCCCACTGTGCCACCTCTGCCTTTGTCTTGCTACATTTCAAAGGCAGATGCACAGCAGTCGGACCAGCGTGAGCAGGGACTGCTATAGTTCCCACTCACTTCTGCCTCCCCTGCCATCCCTGCCCCCCGACAATGCTGGGGGGAACCAGCTTTTAAGCAAGCTTCCCCACAGCTCTGGCTCCTGCTCCCCTCACCTTGCTGCCTCTACGGTAACCAAAGTAAATATTTATTAAACAGTAAAAGGAAACAAAAGAGGTTTTACGTGGTCAATGCAGAGTAACACACATGCACACAAATTCCAATCTGATGTTTCAAAAGGTAAGAAAAGAGGAGACTAAGGGGGGATATGACAGAGGTCTATAAAATCATGACAGGTGTGGAAAAAGTTATTTACTTATTCCCACAACACAAGAACTAAGGGTCAACAAATGAAATTAATAGGCAGCAGATTTAAAACAAACAAAAGGAAGTTTTTCTTCACTCAGTGCATAGTCAGCCTGTGGAATTCCTTGCCATAGGATGTGGTGAAGAGTAGGACTTTAACAGGGTTCAAAAAAGACAGATTCATGGAGGTTAGGTCCATCAATGGCTTTTGGCCAGGATGGGTAGGAATGGTGTCCCTAGCCTCTCTTTGTCTGGAAATGGATGACAGGAGAGGGATCATGTGATGATTACCTGTTGTGTTCCCTCCCTCTGGGGCATCTGGTATTGGCCACTGTCGGCAGACAGGATACTGGGCTATATGGACCCTTGGTCTGACCCAGAAGGCCATTCTGCAGCGGGGAGGCAGGAAGCAACTAGTTGACTAGTTGCTTACATCCCTAATATAAAGCACCTAATACATATTAACAATACACTTTCCTAGCATACTACACTTCCACAGAAAATAAAATATTTTTTCATGCTGCACTCTGGACCCAGTACAATTTGATAAGGTTATTGTCCTGGTAGATGGGGAGCAACAATAGGCACAACAGGGATGTGAAAGTGTGAGCTCATTGATTAATGTTCAGTTACACACAGGCTCCAGATATAAGTGCACCGGCTCCTGGGAAGCCACTGGCTCTCTCCCTCCTCCCCCTGCACTGCTCCTGCCTCTGTATCAGCAATTACACAGTTACTTAATTGAACATGTTAACATACCTAATTTTTGTAAGACTTTTGATACAGTGCCACATGTCGGCCTCATAAACAAATTAGGGACGTGTGATCAAAATCAGTGTTTCTCAACCAGTGGTACGAGTACCCTTGGGGTACTTGAGAGAAATCTGCGGGATACGTCAACACAACTGAAATTTGGAGAAAATTGAATTTTTGTTTTCAGTTTTACAGCATTTTCTTATTTTTGTACTTTTTACATCCAAAAATTTCATCGCCGGCTATGATTAAGTTGTTTAAGCAAACGTGTTGCAATGGTACAAAAAAAATTGTGTCTCTGAAAACTGTAGGTACTGAGGGTATTTTTTTTTAAGGGTACTTTATTAAAGTTTGAAAAACACTGATCTAGATTAAATTACTATAGGGCAGGCACATAACTGGTCAAAAGTTAGGATGAAGAGGTGCGTAATTTGCTAATCGTATAGTCGATAGAATTTGTATCAAGTACACAATTAGCCAATAAGGAAAGGTGCTCAGTCCCAGATCACGCCAGACCCAGGAGCTACCCCCCACTGCAGCTCTGCAGTTTAAATGTATTAAGAGCCAGGTGCACAGGGCTGGCCGCAAGGTTCCCAGGTACAGAGAATGAAGGATACTAGTTCATCATATACCTTAAAAAAGCACTCACTCAAAATCCAAAATGTAATCCACGCTCCAGTGGGATTCCCCTGCAATCTCAACTACCTCCGGCTTTCCATGATTAACATTCTTCGACCTAACTTATCAATAGACATCTTTAAATGCCAGCCATATTAACTATTACATTCACATCTTCAACAAATAGTGGGTGGGCATGGATTTTTAATGTTTCTGTGTATGGAGTTCCACATTATAGTTTCACTGATGTGTGTAAGTGAGGTATGATATTAGGCTGAAAAGGGTGGATGCACAATTTTTTCATGGGATTGAAAATCCATTTTCCAACCTGCTCTAGTCTGTAATGTTTATAAAAGCTCCAAACTATTAATACCTGCAGGGCAGCGTGGGAGGAAAGACGAGCCAGACACAGACAGGAGCAGCACAAATAAGAAAGAAAGGACAAAGAAAGTGGCAGTAAAACTGCAAAGTAGAGCTAGAGAGCAGGGCTGAGCACCAGAGCTCCAATGTCACACCACAGACCACAACAAAACCCAATTAGCCTTTCATCTCCTAAATTCCATGTCCCATGCCCCCACATGCCATTCCAAATTACAAAACCTGCATGCTATCCTTTCCTGCAGTTTTGCATTTTTTTTTATTGCTCTAAATCAAACTATCGTAAAAATTCAGGGAAAACTAAAAATAATGGTCTGTTGGCAATGGGGATAAGAAAAGCTGAGTGAGCAGTTCCATCACTTTTCTTTTATATCAATTCCCCGGGAGGTCAGAGAATAATTCCTTTTGTACATGATTTTTAGAAGTTCAAGAGTGGCTTTGAAGAATTAACAAAAAGCCACTACTGACTAGGGATGTAAGCGACCAGTCAACTACACCATAAGCATGCGCTTATCAAGTATTTGAGTAGTGACTCTACTAGTCGCTTTCCTCCCAACCACCTTGCTACCCTATCAGAAGGTAACAAGGGGTGGGGGGAGTCGGTGCTGGGGGGAGCCAGCTTTAAAGCCGGTTCCTCAGAACCATCGGGGGCAGAAGGGACAGAGAGGCAGAGGTGTAGCGGGGGGACCGGGTATGAGCCGGGATTCAGCTGTCCCAGCTCACACCCGGTCCCAGACACTGCACCTCTGCTTTTCAAAATGTATTAAGAGCTGCTAAGCTCTTAATATGTTTAAAAGGTAGAGCCACAGCAGGGTTAGCTCCTGGGGCCGGGAACTAACCCCACTGTAGCTCTGCAGTTTCCCCCCTTATTGACTAATTGAGTAGTTGATGGAAATTCCATTGACTAACTGATTACCTGATTGCATACAATTTAACATCCCTACTACTGACACATCAATAATATCTGCCAATTCATTTCATAGCTAGCTCCACCACTATAATACATGAAGCAAACCTGACTGTTCAGTAAAATAATTAGGTACTTAGCAGCAGCCATTGCCTGATGAATAGGTGTGGACAAGTACCAGATATTTGTCTCTCTTTTAATGAAAGTCCCTATGGCCCAGTGCTGTGAAATGTGGGCTAGCTGGAGTACTTAAGTAGGTAGGTTAATAAAGGATTATGTCTTTTTTGGTATTAATGGCAACTCACTCTTAAAAAGCTTTTACAGACTGTGGACATAATAGAAACACATTAAAGAGAGCAGGAACTAAAAAAAATAAGGTCTACAGAAAAATGCAAGGTGCTGAAAATAAGCCTTTTAAAAACACTTTCTAAAAACAAGAACAGAAAAATTCATTATAGGATACAAGATTTAATATCTGTAAGGACAGACTCCTCATCAGGTAACAGCAAGATACAAAGCCAGGAAATGTAGTGTTAACCAGCTGCTGTCCATTGAAATCAATGAAATGATACAATAGAGCTGAATTCTTCAACAACTTCTCTCCAATTTGCATAAATTTCAAATCTCCATCTACATAGCATCAACAGATTGTGAGTTATTACTTTTAAAACAGCTATTCTTTACCTCACAGATCCAAAACAAATTTTGGGGAGTATTTTTCACAGTATTAACCATAAGAAAGCAGAAAGCAATGAAGAAGAATGCAAAACTACAAATATTTATTTTGCAGGGTATCTTTGCAACTTACAGATATAGTCTTTCACAGCTCTCTCAAACAGCTCATAAACCTTCTCACGATCAGTGTTTTCAGAAGCCATCCTTATCTCATCCTTCAACCAATCTAACCAAATTTCTGAAAAAGAACAGGAACTTTAGAGGTACATTACCAAGAATATTCAAAAGAATCCAAAAGATAAGAAATTAGTTTAACTTGGCATCACTACATAGCATAGTTTGAAAATGTGATTATTTTTTGTAACACTTTTTTGAACTTTTACAGTTAGCTATAACAAATTTTACTAAAGCTTTGGCCAGTTTTTACAATCCTACCACCAAATATTTAAGCAAATATCTATCTATTTGTAAAGGTAGAGTGTTACCGTGATGCTTATATGATAAGTGTCAGTTCAATTCCCAGGGAACAATGGCCCATAGCACAAGTGATTACTAGCACAATTTGTACCCTTCTAGATACACAGCAGATGCCAATCACTGAACAGCCACAGAGGCTGTTCTCTCACCCTCTTTCTGGGAAGAGACCCTTCCATGTCAGGTCAAGGCACATCTGCTAGGCTGTACAGGGAAGTTTGCCCAGCTGCTGTCTGTCCCACCAATAAAAAAAACAAATTAGGCTAATAAGCTATTTGCAACTTTCAACAGCATCCTATTACTACATATTATGAAATATTAACCTTTTGGCAGTCATTTGTATGCTCAACACTGGACTTTATCGCCAGAAGCATCCACTAACTACAATCCCCAAAAATGTCTGATTTGTACTTCATGTTAAAATTCAACACCACTATTTTACAAAATGTTCAATTTAGCTGCTAAAAACAGAGGGAGGAGCTTTCAGAAGGATAACCAGGGTGAACTAAAGTAATCCTGTACCTTCAGTCAGGGGAAAGAGTTCACTCATCTTCTGGCGGGCTCTTCTAAGCTTTACCAGCTCTCCTTCCTGGCGAAGCAGTTTTATTAGGTCCAAGTGACAGTTATAGTCAAATGCATTGATGGAAAGCTTTAAAAAGGAGATGAAGAAATGTAAGAGTACATCCAGCAGTTGGTTACTAGGGTGTAGAACTTCAGAGTTTTATTTTGGACTGTGCCATCGATTCCTTCAGTGTCTCAGGTAATGGCTACACTATAGAGCTTACAGCAGTGCAACTGTAAGCTCTCTAGTGGAGTTGCTCTCAGCGGACTGGAGAGAGCTCTCCATTAATCCACCCCAACAAGTGGCAGCTGGAGAAGCTCTCAACAACATAGAGCTGTTCACAATGGTTCTTATGTTGGCATAACTTACATTGCTCAGGGAGTGGTTTATTCACACCCCTGAGCAACATAAATTATACCGGTCAAAGTGCTAGTGTAGACCTACCTCCAGACTGCTCAATGTGAAGTGAAAACAATACACGCCTTTCACCAGCCTGCATAGGGGTTGTGCAAGGTTTCATTGTTTGTAAAGCCCACTGAGGGCACAAAATGAAAGATTCTATCAGGCAGATGACTGAACTGAGCCCTTGGAGCTAGAAGCCACTGTTTAATAATGTGGATCCTCAGGTGATAAGCATAATAAGCAGGTGCCTAAATCTCACTAAGTAGTTGTGCACATTTGCCTAATCATCATTTTAGTGGTAAAACTGATGGTTTGTATCCAAATTGCAGTAGATCCCACTTATCAATAACATTGTACAAAAACGGAGAATTTTCTCCAGTAAACTAGTATAAAAATCCAAAAAACGTTAGCTTCCCATCTAACAACTGGAAATAGCAAACAAAAGCAGTTCTCAAGATAAAATAGTAGTTTCTGAGATGTGAAAAGATTGAAGTTCTTTTCTAATTAAGGTTCTGCCTCCCTTTTCTCAATGTACGTCAAGCTCAGAAAAACCCCTACATTTGTTACTACATGGTCCACCTTGCAGTTCATTTCAGCAACAGACACGCATGCTTTCCAATTATATTAGTCCTCAAGAAGTTCTATTCCTGGTTGCAACCATCAATTACTTCAGTAATCAGTGCATAAAGAAACCCTTTGATGTTAGCGCTAATCCAGTTTGCCATATCAATTAAAACATCAAAGAATTACACAATAGGAGAACTATTTCATAAAGATATAACATTTTCATAATTACCACGCTGAAATTAAAAGTGAAGAGCACATTTCTGTAGAAATACTGAAAGTGTCTCCAATTGAAAGGGTTGTGTACCAAGATGGCTAAAAAAGGTACATATTTCAATTTTCAAACAGAAGCCACACATAGTTTATGAATAGTGTAACATATATACATTACACGATTATGAAACTTGGAATTTGTTAGCGATGTTAGGGTTTAACTGATTAACTGTTTAACCAATCAGCTGATGCTTATCAGTTAATGGTACAGATTACACTCAACCAATTCCTGGGGGAGGTGGCTTCACTGCAGTAGGGAAGAGAAGTTTCCTTCCCAGGGAGGACAAGCAGCTCTCCCCCTCCTCCCAAGCCAGGTAGGCAGCTTCACTGAAGGCTCTACAGTGCAAAGCTAAGCTTTATACTGCTGAACCAGTAGCACATGTAGCCACTAAGATTTTTAGCAGTTTCACAGTTACCCTATTACACAATTTTTAACGTCCCTTCTTCCAGTGTTTGTTCAAAGGATTTGAGACTATAAACAAACAGAAAGGATTTCTTGATGTTTTACAACAGACAGCAGAATTATACAATCCTGGATTAACACTACAGAATGGATGCGTGTGAATTCCCCACACCTAAAAGTTCACCCATCTATACTATCACATGTTCCTTATTCTCTTTAGTCCACTAGTTCCAAAAATCTCTCCCTTTCTTCACGTTAATTGTGCTCCAACATTTAATGGGGGGCCACAATACAGACTCCCTCACCTACTGATTCCTTTGCTCTATCAATATTAATGATTCATACGGCCCTAGCACCCACAACTTGCAACTCTGCTTCCTGTACACACAAAGACAATCCCTGACCTAAAGATCCTTACAGACGAAGGCAAGAAGCGATAAGCAAGGGCAGAGAAAGATTCTGTACTTGTATGCACCTTATAGAAACTGTGGGGGTCCCTGCTGAACAGTGACTAGCCCCCAGTCTGGATGCTCACATACCCCAAGGACGAGGGCCCGATGCTCTGACCTGGGCGCTACTCGCAGAGCCCCCGGGGCGGCGCTTCCCTCCTGCACACCCCGAACCGCAGCCGCGGAACAGAGCGCGCGGGGCCGCCTCCCCCTCACCGCGCGCTGTGGGGACCGAACCGAGGGCCCGGCGGCAGCGGTGACCCCGCTCGCCGAGGCAGGGCTGAGGGAGGCTCCACGCGCGAGGCAACGGGTTTCACGGGCACACCCGGCTCGCGCCCCGCCCCCTCCCCCCGCGTGCCCACGAGCACCGGGCCGCGATCCCCACCTGCTCCTCCAGCCGCTGGATCTCGGCCTCGTTCTCCTTCTCCTCGTCCTCGCCATCCGCCGAGGAGCCCGAGTCGCTCTCGTCCCCGCCTTCCCCCTCCGGCCGCCGCTCCTCCTCGGCCGCCGCTACCGCCGCCGTCTCTTCGGTCCCGGCTGCCGCCGCTTCCGCCATCTTGTGCAGCTACCCGCTGCGCACTGCCTGCCGACCTCGGCCAAGCCGCGGGGCTGCCGCTGGCGCGCCTGACTTACCCGTCCCCGCGCAGATGCTGAACGCACCCCCGGTAAGAAGAGCGAAGGCCCGGGTGGAGCTCGCTGTACTCAGCTCTGCAGCAACGGCCGTTTCCGAGTAGGTAGTCGCAGCCTTCTCGTGGCTGGATTCTTACAGGCACTTGCGTGGTCTGCTGAGGTCCTCCGGAGCATGTCGGGGCCTTAAGGAGGTCCCCCTGGCCATGGCTTGTCGGTAGGGGAAGCATCCAGGTTTGGCCGCCATATTGTGTGTGGCAACTCTGCAGGCTCAAGGGCTTGCTTGGGCTTTTTGAGCACCTCTGTCCATAGCAAATGGCTCAGGTCTTGCTGCCTCGTCCCCGCTCATCCTCCCACCACCATAGCAGGATGAGAGCCATTGTAATAACTGGACATTCAGTACATGCTGTACGTGCATCATGGATGGTGCAAGGGCTAGTGCACAAGAAATTAAATATTCCCGTATTTATAAAGTTCCGGTAGCTGCACCACTAGAGAATGGGATACGGCATGGGAATTAAATATGGTGAAATGTATTTGCAAAGTCCACCCCCCCTTATCCCTCTTAGCCCCTTTCTGGTGACCTTGCACAAGAAATTAAAACAGATATTTGCAAAACTCCCTCCACCCTATCCAACCTCAGTGTTCAGGATGCTGTCTAAATAATTGATAAAACAGTAAAGCATCCTATGATAGCAAAGTCTGGAAATATGCAAATGGGAATATTAATAAAAAAACTTGCACCTCTTCTCCCCTCCTCCCCCCATTAGAACTCATTCCCAGGGAAGCCAAATGAGAAACCAAGTACTATCACAACAGAGCAAGACTATTATCAAACTGCCTGAACTTAGCTCTCTGGTCTGGAATCCTGACTAGCTAATTGTCAAACTACAACACTGTATAGGACAAATTCAGGCTTTGGATAAACAGCCTGAGAGTGGATCATCTGTCAGCCAGCTGTGTTTGGCTCTGAAGATGGTGCCAAACACAGTTGGCTTTAGAGAGGTAAGCTTCTAGCCTAAGCAACTAGTCAACTACTAGTTGCTTCCCTCCACCTCTTCCTCCCTTTATCAGAGAGAGGCAGCAAGGTGGAAGGGAGCAGAAGCCTGTGCTGGGAGGAACCAATTAGGTTCCCACCAGCATGTCTCCACTGGGGGGTGGAAACAGAAGCATACCAGTTCCCACTTCTGGCACGTCTGCTTTTGAAATGTACAAGAGTCCTTTTTGGAACCCTGTTAAAGTCCTGGTCTTCACAATTTGCTCTAGCAAGGAGTTCCACTGGTTGCAATAAGCCTGGAAGGCATAAACACATATCTCAGTGGGCCAGGTCTGCACCGCTTGGACAGCTTGTTGCTCGCCTATGCAAGTGGGTGTGTGCACAACGTGCACCGGCCGCCCCGGGCACAGAAAAGCTGTTGGTTAAGCCTGGGTTGGTTTCTCCCGGGCAATGCTCGGCTTCATCCAGGCCCCGCTATTGGCTCTCTCAGGCCTGGGCAGATCTCCCGGGGCAGCGATGCCCTGAGCAGGCGTGGAGGGCCCGTTTCCCAGGCGCAGAGCAAAAGGATGCCAAGAGCCATAAACATTTCCTGGGGCGCGGCCTGCTGCACACGGCTCGGCCCCCGCGCCCGCTCCCAGCGGCACCAGCAGACACGTGCCCGGCCGGGTTGGATACCACGGGGGGGGGTGAGGGGCTGGACACGCGCCTTCTAGCGGTTGCTCTTTGAGCCCCGCCGTCAACTGCCCTTTGCCCCTCGCGAGGGGGCGGGGCCAGCGCACGTGCGGGTCACGTGGGGGGCGTGACGCGACGCGCTCCTAACAGTGCGCGGGGACAGGGTGGGACATCTCGCGCTGCCCGCTGCCGAGAGAAGATGGCGGCGCTGCGGCTGACGGGGGGCTGGGCTGCTGCTGCGCTGCTGAGACCCGGGCCCGGGGGGTTGGCAGGCCCCGCCGCGGGGTATCACAAGAAGGTCGGTGAGGGCGGGAGAGGGAACAGCTTGGGGGGTCCGGAAGGGCCGGGAGCAGCAGCGGGGCCGGGGGGAAGCCTTGTAGGCGAGATGTGAGTCCGTAGGGGCGGGGCGTGAGGGGGCAAGAGGCTGACAGCAGCATTGGGGGTGGGGGTAGAGATGGGGAGGGTGTGGTGCAGTATTGGGGGTGGGGGTAGAGATGGGGAGGGTGGGTGCAGTATTGGGGGCGGGGGTAGAGATGGGGAGGGTGGGTGCAGCATTGGGGGCGGGGGGTAGAGATGGGGAGGGTGGGTGCAGCATTGGGGGGCGGGGGTAGAGATGGGGAGGGGTGCAGCATTGGGGGCGGGGGTAGAGATGGGGAGGGTGGGTGCAGCATTGGGGCGGGGTAGAGATGGGGAGGGGTGGGTGCAGCATTGGGGCGGGGGTAGAGATGGGGAGGGTGGGTGCAGTATTGGGGGCGGGGGTTGAGGTTGTGAGATCAGCATGGAGGGACGTAGAGCAGAGAGGGGCTGGGGGAAAGAACTTGGGGTGAAGAAGAGGACGGGATCCTGGGAGTTGTGTGGGAAACTTGGGACTGGGAAAGGAGGAGGAGGTCTGGCTATTGTGGGACTAGGGGGCTTATAGACTCCCATGCCCTTGAAGCTGGGGCAGCGTTGGGGAGGTTCTCAGCCATGCCATGCACTGGGCTTTCTTGAGGTATGTTTTAAACCGCACAGACTTTGTGAGCGCTTTCCTAGCCAGGGACTGTAGATACCATAATCCTTGCCGATAAAATTCCCTTTTAGGTGGTGGATCACTATGAAAATCCTAGAAACGTGGGCTCCCTTGATAAGAGTGCAAAGAACGTTGGCACTGGATTAGTGGGTGCTCCTGCCTGTGGAGATGTGATGAAGCTACAGGTGAGTTATCAAATAACAAATGTGATTATTTCTGTGTGGGTGAAAATGCTGTTTTTGTTATTTAGTGATTTGAAGCTAAGTTCTATATATTTACACCTCTAGTCACTGAGAAAGATCTCTAGTATAATGAATATTATGAACTGACCACACTGGTTATGTTGACAATCATATAAGCTGCTTGCGAGGCGAGAAAAAAAGAGGGGACATACAAGTAACTTTACAAAATGGAAAGTTACAGAATATGAACATATTAGTCTTAAAGGAGAACTGCCTTCACATGAAACTTCTGGTGGATGATTCTGATTTAATGGTATTACAGGTGGTCCCTTTTGCTTAAAAAAAAAAAAAAAAAGTCTCTTTCATTTATATATCTGATAACTCTTTGCAAATCTTGATTGTTTCACCTACATTGTCATTTTACCCACTGTTAAAAGATTAAAAAAGAAAATGTTCTGATGAAAATCAACAAGAATATCAGGAGGATTCAGGGGCAGGTGTCAGCCCTGAAGACTACATTTAACTCACCTTTTGAAACAAAGTAGACCTCAAGTGGATGATATCCATTAAAGTCTACTTGTAACTGCTGGCTTAAACCACTAGTAAAATGACTTTCCATTTCTAGAACTAAAGTGTAAATGCTTTACAGTATTCCTTGCTCTTACTCTTAGGTCCTATCCTGCTACCATGGATACCAAAATGCCTTGATTTCTGTGAATAGGTTGAAATCAAATCATTATCAAGCTGAGTCCTCTTCAGTTATAGTACCACAAGAATGTTATGTAACCAAATATATAACACAAATATTATATAACCAAATCAATGTCATTGGAATTCTTGCAGGTTGAAGTAGATAAAAATGGAAAAATTGTTGATGCAAGATTCAAAACATTTGGCTGTGGATCGGCAATTGCCTCAAGCTCATTGGCCACAGAATGGATTAAAGGAAAAACGGTAAAACTGACTTCACACCTGTGAAAGAGCATATTACACAAGACCTAGCAGCATAGATTGCTATTAATGATACACCATTCATTATTAGTGGCTATATGTGGAACCATGAGAAGCATAGTATGAAGTTTCCATTTTACCTAGTGTGAATTTTTTTCTACAGTGAAGCAGATTAAAAATATCTTCCATCCCTGTCAATGAAATTAGTAAACTAGAAGAATCAAATTTTAATTTCCATTTCCAGAAAGGCAGACCTTACTTTGGTAGCTTAATTTTCAGAGTGGCTTTGGCCTACGTAGCCAGAAATAACTTATGCATATTTTCTTGACAGAGGATGTTGTGAAGACCAAGTCTTTAACAGGGTTCAAAAAAGAACTAGATAATTCATGGAGGATATCTCCATCAATATTTATTAGCCAGGATAGGTAGGAAGGGTGTCCCTAGCCTTTGTTTGTCAGAAGCTGGTTATGGGTGACAGGAGAGGGATCATTTGATGATTCTCTGTTCCGTTCACTCCCTCTGGGGCATCTGGCATTGGCCACTGTTGGAAGACCGGATACTGGGCTAGATGGACCTTTGGTCTCACTCAGTCTGGCCATTCTTGTGTTCTCTTCAGCATAAGCACTATGACTTTTTTCCAGAAAACGAGAAGCTCTTGTGAGATTGTTTGTTTCCACCTTTTTTTTTTCCATTTGTGTATAATATGAAGTTGTATATTGTACATACATAGTGCCATATAGCTGTAAATGCATAAACTGACAATATAGGTTCCTCGCAGGGTCACAGCCTAGTTCAGGTCTGGGCAAAATACGGCCCACAGGCTGGATCTGGCCTGCCAAGCCACCAGATCCAGCCCAAGGAGGCAGCGGGGAGCCCAAGGCAGGCTCCCCTGCTTGCCCCGCGTGCCGTCAGAAAAGCGGCTGCAGGGCTCTGTTTCTATTTTGAAACTGGAGGGGAGAGGGGAAGTTTTAGGAGCCGCCCCGCCCAGCACATTCTCATTGGCCGGTTTCTGTCAGAAACCAGCCAATGCAAGCTGCTTGTTAGAATAACAGGCAGCTAAGAAGAATCATGCCCCCTCTCCTGGGCTCAGATATTCATGAAGCACATGGCCAAGCAGGCAGGCTGGGAAACATTTTAAGCTCGGCAGGCAGGCTAGTTTGGCAGCTAACAAGTAAGTCTCTTGGCCTCAGCCTGCTTCTGGCACCCCCCCCCCCCCTTTTCCTGCCCCAAATCTCTTCCTCCCTCTCCCCTCTACACTAACATACTCAAACCCTCTGTCCTCCTCTTACACCCATACCCCCTCCCAGATCAGGCACCCAATCTCCTGCCCCAGATCACAATCCCCTCCTACCCTAGGTCACATCCCAAACCCCTGCATTCCTGTCCCCTGCCCTAGATCACAATTGCCTGCTTCATCCCAACTCCCTCCCAGACTCCAGTCTCCCTCCTGTACCCCATTCCCTTACCCCAAGCTCCATTCTGCACCCAACCTCCATTCCAGACCCTGCGTCTCCATTAATGTCATGGAAGAATGCAGCTTTCAACCACTTTCCAAAATCTTGGAGTGCTCTCCCTTCCCCCATCAAAAATTATTGCTCACACCGGCCTAGATGCTGGTGTGTGCCTTGACTTTAGTCATCTTCGACTGTTCATATGAAAATGTTTTGCTTACATCTGGTTTCTTGGGATGGAAGGAGACTGGGAAAGATGTTGATAGGGTGGTCAGAGCAATTTGTTTATACACAATCCTTTTAAAATGCTTTTGCACTATCAGTGAGCATACCAAAATAATTCTTGGTATGTTTCTCTCAGAACCCCATTCTGAAGGTTAGTCCTCAAAACACGTCTTTCACAAATCTGTGGCTCAAGTTGACCACCTCAGGTGATTGATGACAAGCAGCCATAATCCTATATTAACAGGTTTATAAATTTCAGGTTGACGAAGCCTTGAAGATCAGAAATACTGATATTGCTAAAGAACTCTGTCTTCCTCCAGTTAAACTCCACTGTTCTAGTAAGTTTGAGTTAAATGCAGCTTGTTTAAACACTGAACTGTCTTAATTTTTAGAACCTATATTGTCTGACCTAACCCAGAAACAACATAGTATAACTTACTGCAGTTTGACTCTACAATTCTTACTGAGGATTCTAGGTATTTGCAAAAGACATCAGTCAACAGGATGTAATTAGTGTTACCCACCTTTTGAGTCTGTCATAAATTAAGTGCATAGTCCTAGTGATCTCTTTTAAGGTGACCTTCAAAAGAAACAAATCAGGGTTTGGCTATTTTGGAACATATGATGAAGGCCTGAAAGACTTTGTTATATTTTTGTTAGAAGCCAGATCTTTCATCTAAGTCAGTGGCGACTAGAGAATTAGTGGTGTGACATCAAAGAGTCAAAAAAGGAAAGCTGAGCATTTAATCAGAAGGAAAGTCTTGTCTGACCAGTTTACTTTTCTCCAGAACATTAGTCAAGATTCAGTATCCCTTCTCCCTCACTGTAGATGTGAATTCAGACATAAATGACAATGAGAGCTGAAGTTCCTGGTGCTGGTAAGGTGAAGTAGCAACCCCCACTTAAAGAAAAATCCTCACTAATAAATGCCAAAAAATGACATAGGCCCCATTTTTAAATCTTTGTGGGCTCCCTTAAAAGGAATGTAACATATATTAAGGGTGTTGAATAAGATAGATTTCAATTAATTCCTGAGAGAAAATTAAGAGCATTCCCTCAACTAAGGAACAGGGCAGGCTTTGCTGTTGAAACACTCCTTGTGTGTATCAGTCGTAACCTGCAAAAAGCACTAGCCTTCTCTATTTCTATCAGTGTCTCTGCTGCATAGTACTATAGATACTCAATAAAAACACTAATGCCTGTTTTTTGTTGTTATTTGTTAAGGTGGATCATTTTTACTCCCTATTTACAAACAGGCTTCAAAACACTCTCCTTTTTTTTTTTTTTTTTTTTTTTTTTTGCTTTTCAGTGCTTGCTGAAGATGCAATCAAGGCTGCTCTGGCAGATTACAAGTTGAAACAAGATCCTAAGAAAGAAGAGTCAGAGAAGAAAGCAGCCAATACTTAAAACTAATGTTTGAGACTGTATAGCTTGCTCTCATTCCACTTAAATCTACAGTGCAATTACTTTAGATGTTAGACATGAGAACCAGTGCAGTACTAAAAGAAGCTGTATAATACGCACATAAGATACGCACAATGTTTCACTGTTTCATGTGTATTAAACCACTGTTGTGGTGCTCAAATTACTGGAATGTTTGAGCTTATTTCAGCACAGACTACTGGTCTATTCTGACTTCATATTAAGTGTACGGATATGGGGAGGCAGTTAGTTCTGGACTGACAGTTGAGTTTTCATCAAAGAAAATCCTGGAGTTTCAAATGTTGGAAGGTCTGAAATTCATAGACTAACTGTACAGTTTTGTATACTAAAAGGTAATGTTGGAAAGTGTTCTGCCTTGGTCTGAATGTCTTATGCATGAAATTGCAGATCAGTTTTATTGCATATGCTGTACATAATATATTAAACAATCTATGGCAATTCCTATTGGGTATAATTGTGTTAAGAACATAAGAATGGCCATACTGGGTCAGACCAAAGGTCCATCCAGCCCAGTATCCTGTCTGCCGACAGTGGCCGATGCCTGGTGCCCAAGAGGGAGTGAATCGAACAGGTAATGATCAAGCGATCTCTCCCCTGCCATCCATCTCAACCCTCTGACAAAGAGAAGCTAGGGACACCATTCCTTACCCATCCTGGCTAATAGCCATTAATGGACCTTACCTCCATGAATTTATCTAGTTCTCTTTTAAATCCTGTTATAGTCTTAGCCTTCACAACCTCCTCAGGCAAGGAGTTCCACAGGTTGACTGTGCACTGTCTGAAGAACTTCCTTTTATTTGTTTTAAACCTGCTGCCCATTAGTTTCATTTGGTGGCCCCTAGTTCTTATATTATGGGAACAAGTAAATAACTTTTCCTTATTCGCTCTCTCCACACCACTCATGATTTTATATACCTCTATCATATCCCCTCTTAGTCTCCTATTTTCCAACCTGAAAAGTCCTAGTCTCTTTAATCTCTCCTCATATTGGACCCATTCCAAACCCCTAATCATTTTAGTTGCCCTTCTCTGAACTTTTTCTAATGCCAGTATATCTTTTTTGAGATGAGACCACACCTCTACTCCGTATTCAAGATGTGGGTGTACTGTTGATTTATATAAGGGCAGTAAGATATTTTCTGTCTCCTCTGTCCCTTTTTTTTAATGATTCCTAACATCCTGTTTTGCTTTTTTGACTGCCGCTGTACGGACATCTTCAGAGAACTATCCACGATGACTTCAAGATCTTTCCCGATTAGTTGTAGCTAAATTAACCCCCGTCATATTGTTTGTATAGTTGGGGTTATTTTTTCCAATGTGCATTACTTTACTTTTATCCACATTCAATTTCATTTGCCATTTTGTTGCCTAATCACTTAGTTTTGTGAGATCTTTTTGAAGTTCTTCAGTCTGCTTTGGTCTTAACTACCTTGAGCAGTTTAGTATTGTCCGCAAACTTTGCCACCTCACTTTCTCCAGATCATTTATGAATAAGTTGAATAGGGTTGGTCCTAGGATTGACCCTTGGGGAACACCACTAGTTACCCCCCTCTCCATTCTGAAAATTTACCATTTATTCCTACCCTTTGTTTCCTGTCTTTTAACCAATTCTCAATCCATCCCGCCCCTCTCTTGCTCTGGTGGGTCCTGCAGCAGGTGCAGTTAGCCTGCCACTCAGGTGCCCGTGGGCACACTAGCTTCCTCTTCTCCCCCCCCCCCGCAGTGTCTTGCTGCCCCCCTGCTTTTTTGAGTAGGCCCCTCCTCACAGCCTGCATTCCCCTCTCCTCTACCCATGTGCCCATGCTCCCCTCTGTTATCTCGTTTGGCACCTGAGCCTCCCATTCTTCTTTAGTTACCCTCCCCCCAAGCACTGTTTCACTTCCCACATGTCTTTCAAATAATTGACCCTCTCACATTCCCAGTGCAGCCAGAGGAGCCGCTCTTATCGTCCTGTGCTGGGAGCTAAATAAAAAAAAAAAATTCTCAATCCATGAAAGGATCTTCCTTCTTATCCCATGACAACTTAATTTACGTAAGAGCCTTTGGTGAGGGACCTTGTCAAAGACTTTGTGGAAATCTAAGTACACTGTATCTACTGGATCCCCCTTGTCCATGGGTTTGTTGACCCCTTCAAAGAACTCTAGCATATAAGTAAGGCATGATTTCCCTTTACAGAAACCATGTTGACTTTTGCCCAACAAATTATGTTTTTCTACATGTCTTGACAATTTTATTCTTTACTATTGTCTCAACTAATTTGCCTGGTACTGACGTTAGACTTACCCGTCTGTAATTGCTGGGATTACCTCAAGAGCCCTTTTTAAATATTGGTGCTACATTAGCTATCTACCAGTCATTGGGTTCAGAAGCTGTTTTAAAGGATAGGTTACAAACCACAATTAATAGTTCCACAATTTCACTTTTGAGCTCTTTCAGAACTCTTGGGTGAATGCCATCTGGTCACGGTGACTTGTTACTGTTAAGTTTATCAATTAATTCCAAAACCTCCTCTAATGACACTTCAATCTGTGATAATTCCTCAGATTTGCCACCTACAAAGGATGGATCAGGTTTGGGAATCTTCCTAACATCCTCAGACATGAAGACTGAAGCAAAGAATTCATTTAGTTTCTCCGCAATGACTTTATCGTCTAAATGCTCCTTTTGTATCTCGATTCTCCAGGGGCCCCACTTCCTGCTTCTGATGTACTTAAAAAACATTTTATTACCTTTTGAGTTTTTGGCTAGCTGTTCTTCAAACTCCTTTTTGGCTTTTCTTATTACATTTTTACACTTAATTTGGCAGTATTTATGCTCCTTTCTATTTTCCTCATTAGGATCGGACTTCCACTTTTAAAAAGATGCCTTTTTATCTCACTGCTACTTTTACAAGGTTTTTAAGCCACGGTGGCTCTTTTTTAGTTTTTACTGTTTTTTAACTTGGGGTATACATTTAAATTGGGCCTCTATTATGGTGCCTTTGAAAAGTGTCCATGCAGCTTGCAGGGATTTTACTTTAATCACTGTACCTTTTAATTTCTGTTTAACTAACCTCACTTTTGCATAGTTCCCCTTTCTGAAATTAAATGCCGCAGTGTTGGGCTGCTGAGGTGTTTTTCCCACCACAGGAATGTTAAATGTAGTTATATTATGGTCACTATTTTCCCAGCAGTCCTGTTATAGTTACCCCTTGGACCAGATCCTGCGTTCCACTCAGGACTAAATTGAGATTTGCCTCTCCCCTTGTGGGTTCCTGTGCCAACTGCTCTAAGAAGCAGTCATTTAAGGTATTGGGAAATTTTGTCTCTGCATTTCACCCTGAGGTGAAATGTACCCAGTCAATATGGGGATAGTTAAAATCCCCTACTATTATTGAGTTTTTTATTTTGATAGCCTCTCTAATCTCCCTTAGCATTTCATAATCACTATTACTGTCCTGGTCAGGTGATTGATAATAAATCCCTATGGTTATATTCTCATTAGATCATGGAATTACTATCCATAGAGATTCTATGGTATACGTTGATTCATTTAAGATTTTTACTTCATTTGAGTCTATATTTTCTTTCACATATAATGCCACTCTTCCCCCACATGCCACCCTCCCGCACAACCTGTTCTGTCCTGCCAATATATTTTGTACCCTGGTATGATTGTGTCCCATTGATTGTCCTCACTCTACCAGGTTTCTGTGATGCCTATTATATCAATATCCTCCTTTAACACAAGGCACTCTAGTTCACCCATCTTATTATTTAGATTTCTAGCATTTGTGTACAAGCACTTTAAAAAATTGTCACTATTTATTTGTCTGCCCTTTTCTGATGTCATTCTTTTTTATGTGAATGTTTCCTCTTCCATCCTCTCCTCCTGACTAAAACCTAGAGAATCTCTATGAATAGACTGTCCTCTAAGAGAAGTCTCTGTCCGATCCATGTGCTCCTCTGCACCAATCGGCTTTCCCCCATCTCTCAGTTTAAAAACTGCTCTGCAACCTTTTTAATGTTAAGTGCCAGCAGTCTGGATTCACTTCGGTTTAGGTGGAGTCCATCCTTCCTGTATAGGCTCCCCCTATCCCAAAAGTTTCTGCAGTTCCTTATAAATCTAAACCCCTCCTCCCTACACCATCATCTCATCCACATACTGAGACTCTGAAGCACTACCTGGCCTTGCGTGTGGAACTGGAAGCATTTCTGAGGTCCTGGATTTCAGTCTCTTTCCTAGCAGCCTAAATTTGGCCTCCAGGATGTCTCTCTTACCCTTCCCTATGTCATTGGTACCTACGTGTACCATCACCACCGGCTCCTCCCCAGCACTACACATAAGTCTATCTAGAATATGCCTTGAGAGATCCGCAACCTTCATACCAGGCAGGCAAGTCACCATACGGTTCTCCCGGTCATCGCAAACCCAGCTATCTATGTTTCTAACGATCGAATCTCCCATTACTAACACCTGCCTTTTCCTAATGACTGGAGTTCCCTCCCCCAGAGAGGTAACCTGAGTGTGAGAGGATACCCCAACATCATCTGGAAGGAGGGTCCCAACAATGGAAGGTTTCCCTGTGCTCCCGTTGACTGCTCTCCTTCCCTGAGCCTTTCATCCTCCTTAACAGCGCAGGGGCTATCTGACTGGAGGTGAGACAATTCTACAATGTCCCAGAAAGCCTCATCAACATACCTCTCTGCCTCCCTTAGCTCCTCCAATTCAGCCACCCTGGCCTCCAAAGCCCGTATGCAGTCTCTGAGGGCCAGGAGCTCCTTGCACTGAGTGCACACATACGCCACCCGCCCATAGGGCAGGTAATCATACATGCTACACTGAGTGCAATAAACAGAATAGCCCCCACTCTGCTGCTGGGCTTCTGCCTGCATTCTCTCCTACAGCTACCTAGGTTATTGATAGGGTTTTTATTTAAATCAGGAAGTTTTTATTATAGTTTAGTTTAAAGATTTTAAAGAATGGGGAGTGTACCTCACCCCCTTCCCAACTCCCTCTTGAAACTCCCTGTTTGCGGCCCCTGGTGGCAAAGCTCCCTGGTTGCTGACTCACAGCTTTATAAAGCCCTAGCCTTCCTGATAGCATCACCCCCTGATTAAGGCTCAACCAATGAACAGAAGTTTCTAGATTTCAAACCTTGTTTAGAAGCTCACAGTTTCCAACTGCTGGCCACCGCACACACTCCTTCAAACAAACAAAGACAGACATACAGACACAAGCTCAGCACACAGCAAGAAACCCCCAAACACAAACACACACTACAGACAGCCACTTCCCTCAAGGATCCCGTATTTGCTCTTCCTTCACCTGGAGAACTCCCTCTCGAAACTCCATTTCACTTTCTGGGTGGTAGTAATATCTGTCTATACTCCAGTTTGATTCCTAGAATTTCAAAACTGAGGAAATATCTGTTTACAGCAGGAGTGATCCACTAGGGTTCCGTCGGTGGCTTGCACACCCCCTGTATGCTCCCTTCTTCCCCACACCTTTCACGCATTTGGGCACTGAAGCCTTGCATTTCCTCCTATTCCCCCTCCTTCCTAGCAAGTTCAGAGCACCATGAATCCACTGATTAAGGCTCCGTCCCAGCTTCTTCTCCCCCTATCTCACTCCCCAACTGTAATGCTATGAATTGGCTGTTTGTGGCTGTTTCATCTCTGGTAGAGAGGGGAAGAGTGGGTCTGACCCACGAAAGCTAATAAACCATCTTGTTAGTCTTTAAAGTGCTGCATAGTCCTGTCTTTTGTTTCAGCAAGCACATCAGAGGCACGGGGGAACGTAGCAGAGAGGGGGTGCACAGGATGCAAGTGGAACCCCAGTGAGATGTGGGCTGCAGGTTGCACACCACTGGAATCATGTGGCCCTCTGAGATGGAGGACCACTCGTGGCCCACTCAGTAGTCTTGGTTACCAATCTCTGGTCTAGAGGCTACTTTAAAATTATCCCTCTTCATCCTGTGGCATTTAACAACCCAAAACTGAATTGAAAGAACAGGTAATGGCCACTAGAAGGCAGTACATTCATAAAGCTGTTAAGAATAGGCAGGCATGATAAACTGATGTGCTAGTTCAGATACTACTTTTGCCATCAGTGTATTCTGTAATTTAAACAACGGGTACCAGATGTGAAGGGGGCTATAAACACATTTAAGAGGTGGAGTCTACCAAATATTTGGGTCCCTCCTATTAACATAGATTCCCTACTGAGTTTAAATGAGACATTCTTCTTTGGGATGACAGAACTGCTGTTTCTAGCCTGTAACATATCCTAATTTAAAATGTAGAGAATAAACAGAACTCTCCATATGGTTCCTATTCCCTATCATTAAAATTCTCAAAGACCTTGATAAAGTATAATCGAAACTGACAGGTTTCATAAACAGGGTACTACAACAGACTTCAAGAAAACACTTAACTACCTATGACTTTCATAGCTTATGACTTGAAACAAATAGAAAGCTAGCCACCCTTTGCACCTTCATGGATGATGTGCTGATGGAAGAAAAACAGTCCAGTTTAGAAAGGCTTGATTTTAGTTAGATCTGTGATGAGTGTCTCCTGTTGGTATCAGAGGCCACAGTAGAATATCTTTAGTTTTTGTACAAACTGGGCTTGCATACAGTGAGTTTGTTAATGCTGGTTTTTATGCTGCATGCAGGAAGAGATTCTTCATTAATTGCAAGAGTCATTGGTTTGGGACCCAGGGCCCCATTTTGCTAGGCCATATACAAACTTTGTCTCTGCACCAAAGCATATACTTTGGGGAAAACAAGCAGTAAGACCATATTGATCAACATGATATGAACTTGAAGTGATACCAATGAGTTCTTGAAGGATTTTTAAATAGACATGGCTAAGGAGGGAGTTAAATAAAAAGGTACTCGTGTGGAGGCATATAAGGAGCTATTCCCAAACACGGGCCAATTTGGAAAAAGTATGAAGGTCCTTTTTTGAAAAACTTAAACAAGTGGGCAATAGAGACAGGAGCTGATGTTTTGATAGCAAAATGGTTGGGGCAGGATGGGAGACTGTAATAGTGCACAGGAGGCAGTGGGAAGATTCCCAGAAGCTCAGCAGTGGCTTGGGAGAATGATCTTGTGCAGTGTATAAAATAGCTCTATATTGTTTAGTCTCCACAAAATGGAGAGTCTCCTCTAAAATAACCTCACTGACAAAGATGCATTTTTTTAAAAAATGTTTTTAAGTTAAGGTTGCCTATAGAATATTAATTCATCCCCTGTATCCATTACAGCCTAATTGCATCATTGCTCAAGTCTAAGGCAGCTTACATTGGATACTCAAAAATTAGCATATTTTCTTACTTTACTTTTTGTTCCTTTGTTCCCTTTCTAAAAATGGAGCAATGCTCCCTCTAACAGAGTTCTGAAAACAAATGCATATTTGCAAAGCACTCACATACCACTGATAAGGATGTAGGAAAGCCTTTGACAAAATTAATTCTGCCCAGAGCAGAGTTTGAACAGTAAGTAGTAAAGCACCCTGAAAAACAAAATACTGAATAAATGCCTATTAAACGATTGCCATCCATTGGATGAGGCAGGGGTCTTATGGGGGAAAAGAATTGTGTGATCAAGTAATTCAATGTATCGGTGCATCTGCACAAGGAAACTGAATTAAGGGTGCACAGGCTCTGCAGAAGCACATGGGGCAGGGAGCTTGGGAACTGGGGCTCCCAGACTTAGCAGCCTGCATGATGAACTCTCTCACTTTGTGGGGAAGAGGCAAGACAGCTCCTGCCCTCTGCAGGCTCCCCAGCACTCTGGACTGACAGATGGGGCCAGGAAATGGGCCCGCCTAGTTCAGAGCTCTCAGGTTCCCTGACTGGCCAGCCCACCTAGCAAACAGGCAGACAGGTCACATGGTGCATGGGATTTTTTTCCAGAAATGCTCTTCAGGTTGTTTTGTTTCTTTTTCTTTCTTTCTTTCTTTCTTTCTTTCTTTCTTTCTTTCTTTCTTTCTTTTTTTTTTAAGTCCCCTTCCTGCAGAAAATGTTTCTAGCTTTTCATTCAAATCTAGAAATTAAAAAATTTTCACAGGAAGGAAATTTGGGTTTGCTCCCACCTTAACCAGGCAAATTAAAAGCATTTATTAATAAATCCTTGTTTGATGAGGCTTTACTTCATGAGTTTTGAGTATTGGAGCCTGGCGTTATTCTAGCCACTTTGTAAGCCTTATTTAAGTCAGGAACACCTTGTTCATAGACAGCATTATATCAAGGAGTAAAGTGGCCTTTAGTATCAAATATTACACATCTCCTACTTTGTGTATGAAAGGAGCAGGTCACTAGGCCGTTTCTTCTCCAGTCTAATGCAGAAGCAGCTGGGAATGAGTGACAGGAGATGGATCACTTGATGGTTATTCGTTCTGTTCATTTCCTCTGGTGCATCTTTGGTCACTATCGGCAGACAGAACACTGGGATAGATGAACCTGTGGTCTGGCTGTTCTTATAGCCCATTAGTCTGGCAGGGGCTGAGGCTGTTCGGGGGAAAAACCAGCGAAAGCCTCTTAGGGTATGTCTACTCTATAAAGTTTTGTCAGAAAAATGGCCGTTTTTCTGACAAAACCTGAGTTACATCCACATTGCAATTGCATTCTTTCATAAGTAAATCGAAAGAACAGAGGGCTTTTTGAGCAATTGGTAATCCTCATCCTATGAGGAAGAAGCCTTTTTGCAAAAGAGCTCTTTCGCAAAAAATTGTGTGTGGACGGGGAAAAGGGGGTTTTTTGCAGAAGAAGAGGCCTCCAGGGAAAAGCACAAGTGCCATGGTGGCCACTCCATACAAAGTAATCACAACTCTATAGCTCCTGTCTCCTGGCCCCTCTTAAAGCTGCAGGCACCCTGGACAAGCCTTGTGGCAAGAAGCCAGCTTCAGAGCAGAACCTGACCGCGCGGCTCTCCTTGCAACAGACATTCGGAGCTATGTCCGCACCTCAAGCCCCTCGCAATCCTCCTGACCCTTGCCAGGAGCAGCCCCCGGGGTCCCAGGACTTGCCCAGGGAGACGAAGAGATGCACCCTATCCTGGTCAGGCCCAGAGATCCAGTCCCTCCTCAAGAGAGGAGGAAATGTTACAGGATCCCCAGGCCAAGCATTGCAACGCCGACATTTATGGGCGGATGGCCACGTCCCTAGCGGAGCGCAGACACCCACCCCGTTCAGAGTAAGGAGAAAGAGTTCCACCAGGGATATGTCTGAGCTACAGAGCGCAGCTCAGGGGCAGGACCCCACACCTGCCCCTATTACCAGGAGCTGCACCAGATCCTGGGGGGTGGGGAAAGAGTCCATTCTGGTGGACTCCGAGGTCCAGACCCCCATCGTCGTCCAGCCGGAGGTTGCCCCAGAAGAGGAGCAGGAAGGCCAGTGCCAGCCGTCCACGCCAGAGAAGGAGGAGACGGGCAGTGTGACCCTCTCCCTCTCCCTAGAGCCAGTTTCTGTGAGCCAGGACATCTCCCAGGCCTCTTTGGACGTGTGGGAGGGATCTTCAGGTGAGTGGTCTCACTTTGTCACACACACAGGGCGGGGGAGGTGGGCGCACAGGGGGCAGAGGGGAGTATTGCGCGGGATGCTTGGGCTGCACATCGTGCTGTGGTCTGTGCACGTGCAACCGTGTGCTGCGTTACTGTGGACACAGTGGACACAGCAGGCAGCCCCTGAGCACGCCTGGGTTCCTGCTCCTAGGCTCAGGGGAGGCCACACACGTCCTGCCACCGGGCGGGGGGAGTGCCCAGGCTGGAAGCAGGCTAGCCACATTGCACAGGCACGACCCCACACAGACTGAGGAGTGCTGCACACAGCACACGGCCATGCCTGCAGGTGAGAGGCAGCAGCTGCTCCCACACACAGCCCGGTGACCCGCACTTGTGTGTGTGGACCCCAGAGAGGCCCAGGCTGCTCCCGGCTCCTCTGCCGCCCATGAGGGAATCCTACTGTGGCCGGACACTTCCATTGGCTGCTTGTCTGTGGGCTGAGGGGGGGGGGGGAGGAGTGGGCAGCACTGTCCTCTGGGCACGTCGGGGCCCCTGTGAGACAGGGCCTGCTGTGCAGGCCACACATAGCCTTGCACCGGGGACATCTCCCTCCTCTGGGCCACGGCCTGTTGGTCGCTGCTCCCAGAGGAGGGCACTGCTTCAGAGACAGTGTCTGCAGGGATGACTGATCGCTTCGCCCTCTGTGTGTTCTCCACAGCTGGGACTGAGGGCCGAGCCATACCACCGCAGCCACCCGCCAGAGCCCAGGGGACCCAAAGGCGCGCTAGGGTGCACGAGGACCTGATGCGACAGCACATCAGTGTCCTTCGTGACATACACCAGACCCTGGTGCACAAAGTCCATGCTGATCTGGGGTGGCAGGACCGCGCCTGGGATCAACTGATGCAACAGTGTGACACCATGTGTGACATCATGTTGCGCCTGGTGGCACATCCGCCTGATGCCACTGCTCCTGGCTTCCAGCTTCCTGCTCCCCCCTGCTATGCCCATTCCCCCTCCCCAAGTGATGCCTAGGGCCCCTCCCCCTGCCCTCCTGCCAACCCTGACCCCACTCCAGCCCTCACTCCTGTGCTCCCCAGACCCTCACAACCCTGATGAAGTCCCCACACCCGAGGTGGCACCTCGAGCCGTTCCCCTCCTCCTCCCAGTTATGAGCCCCCCTCCCCCTGCCCACTTTTTCTGAATAATTAATACAGACTGCATTTTTTTTTAAAAACCAAACAGGTGTGTTTATTGGGAGATCAGGGAACGGGCAAAGGGCAGGGTTGTGGTGGGGAAGGTATAGGGCTGCAAAACACAGGCCCCCCCTAGTGGGGAGGCCCTGGGGAGAGTTACTGGGGTGCTTCAGAGAATCTTTCCCTCAGGGCCTCCCAGATGCGCACCCCAGCTTGATGGGCCTGTCAGATGGCAGCTGTTCGCAGCTCCTGGAAGGCTCACCCCTCGTGGCCAGTGTCTGCCCCCCAGCCCAGGAGGAAGGCCTCCCCCTTCCTCTCCACAATGTTGTGGAGGACACAACATGCCACCACCAACTCGGGGATGTTGTGCTCTCCCACGTCCAGGCGGATGAGGAGGCACCGGAAACGTGCCTTGAGGTGGCTGAAGGCGCACTCCACCTGCATCCAGGCCCGGTTCAGGTGGTCAATGAATTGGTCCCTGCTGGGATCCAGGTGGCCAGTGTACAGCTTCATAAGCTACGGCATCAGGGGGTAAGCTGCATCCTCCAGAATGCATAGTGGCGTCTGCATGTTTCCAACAGCAAGTTCACGGCAGGGGAAAAATGTGCCCGCCTCCAGCTTGTGGTACAAGCTAGAGTTCCTGAACACTCAGGCATCATGTGCCCTGCCCGACCACCCAACAAAAATGTCTGTAAAGTGTCCCTGGTGGTTGACCAGGGCCTGCAGCACCATGGAGAAGTAGCCCTTTCGATTAAGATACTAGGCCGCTCGATGGTGCAGTGCGCAGATCATATGGGTCCCATTGATCGCTCCCCCACAGTTTGGGAACCCCAGGGCAGCAAATCTGGCCATGGTCGTGTCCAGGTCTCCCAGATGGATGACCCTCAGCAGCAGGATGGAGTTGCTGGCCCTCACCACCTGCAGAAGGAGACAAAGAAACACACAAAACAAAGAATGAGAGGGGGTGCCCGAGCCCTTGGAAGGTGCCCTCCCTGTTCCCCTCCTTTGCCCCCCAAACATCCCAGGAGCCACCTCCTATGAAGCTGTCTCCCCCCACAGCAGCAGGGCTCTGTGAGGGAGACAGCACAAGCCTCCAAGGATGGGGCTTTCCCCTCACCCCCACTCCACCCCTTACAGTCCACAGCCCCCCTCTCCTGAGGGTCCCCCGAATCGAACACTCTCCCCCGCAGGGACTGCAGCCCGAGAGGGCCTTACCTCCATGAGGAGGGCCCTGACGGTGGACTTCCCCACTCCAAACCAGTTGCCCACCGACCGGTAGCTGTCACGGGTGACAAGCTTCCAGAGGGCACTGGCGACCCACTTCTCCAAGGGGATGGCGGGCCGCAGGTTGGTGTCACATCTCCAGAGGCCGGGGGCGAGCCAGGCACACAGCTCCAAAAAGGTGGCCTTCCACATGTGGAAGTTTTGGAGCCACTGCTGGTCATCCCACCACTCCATGACCAGCTGGTCCCACTAGTCCAAACTGGTGTCTAGCCTCCAGAAACATCTCTCCATAGTGGGGTGAGTTTGCCAGAGTGGAGTAGCCGCAGCCACAGAGACAGTTCCCAGAATGAGCTCGGGATCCAGGTAGTGCAGGACCAGGAAGGCAGCAGACACAAAGTGCTGCAAAAACTGCAGCATGGCCGTGTGGGGCCATCGCATGCCCAGGGGCAGCTCCAGCTCCATGGCACAGACAGGAAAAAGCTGAGGCATCCAAAAAAGAAGAAGGCAACCACATCAGGCACTGCTAAAGCTTTGCTGTCCCTCGAAGAGGTAACAAGCACGCAGCAGCAGCAGAGAAGCGGCTGTCCAGTGGGCTCCCTTTAAGCACGTGTCTCTGCAAGTCTCCAGACCAGCACTCGGAAGCAACTGGTGACCTCAAGCCCCAGACGAAGTGGTTCCAGGTGGCCTTTTATGAAAGACTGCATCCAATCAGTCTGGACACTCTATTGAGCAAAAGCACATCACTTTTGCGTGTGGACACACTCTTGTGCAAGAAGTTTTTTCGGAATCTTCTTGTGAAAGAAGCCTAGAGTCTAGACACAGCCTTAGAGGGACAGTGCTGGGGAGGACCCTGGGAAACAAGGGGTACCCAGCCCCAAACCAGCTCCAATAGGCTTATGCTGACTCGGTCACAGCCTGCATTACTAGTCCTGCCCACACCGGAGGGGAGCGCATGTGGCGGATTCCAGTCTGCTGGCTCCCTGTGCGTAATATCACAGAGGTGGAGCTAGTGAGAGATGGTAAATGGGAGGGGCGTGGCCTGTCTCTGCCTGGCCTAACTGGCCATCAGTGGTGCTGGAATAATTTTTAGAGTGGGTACGCGGATAGCAGAAACTATGAATTTGGGCTTTTTATTATTGCTTCAAGCCAGGTGTGTGGGTGGGAGGAAATCACCCTCAGCTCCTCTAGGTCCAGAACCTCTACCAGCTATGCCTCTGGCTGGGCTGCATTAGTCTGGGCAGGGTGTGCATTGGGGTCCCTCTCACCTCTGTTGTATATCCACTTGGCTCAGTACCTGGCTGCAGACAGCTCTCCCACGGCCTGTTCCTTTCAGGGGACAGGTCCTGCCACAGTCTCTTAAGCTGCAAACATGCCACATGTGCTACTTAAACAGCCTGGCCTCCTGGCTCCAGCCTCTGCCTTCTTCTTGGTGCGGTGGTTTACAGCACTTGGCCGAAGAGAGCTGTAACCAGTGGAGTGCCATGGCAAACACTGCTACACAGCTTCCCAAGGCCCTTCTGTTCACTCACTTTTCCTAGCCTCCCTATGAAATAAGCATATGGGAATTATTTGGCAGGATTTCAGGTGGGGGTGTAGAGTATTGGCAGCCTCACCCATTCAAAAACCACACGTCATCCCTAAATCCATGAGACTGGCTGTAAAATCAATTTAAAAAAAATTCTAGGTTGAGATTTTCAGCGTGCGTTTTGCTTATTTAGCCCCCACTGCCCACCCACCACCACAGCGTGTGTGGCTGCCAATCTGTATTGATAATGCTCCCAAACACATGGGGAAAGGTGATTTTGGCCCCAGCTTGAGAAGCTGCCTGCTGCTGCCTGACAGCACGATGTTCCCTCTAATCTTTTCCACCCATGTGCAGAATAAATTTGTATGTGCACCGAGGCAAGTGCAGATGTGCACCATCAGTAGAAACGCAAACCTAGCTGGACAGCATTGGAACCTCTCCTGAGCAGCCACACAAGCACCCAGCTCACAGGAAACCCTGGGCACGGAGTGTCCGGCTTCTCCCCAAAATTCCACTTATGTGCCCCTGCCCTCACTTCTGCCCATCTCCCAGCTCAGCAAATAATTCTCTTAATACCAGCTCTCCCCTCCACAGCTCCCACAACAGTTGTCCCCCACACACACAGCCCACTGCATCAATTCTGCCCCCTCGATTACCCCATCACTTCTGCCTGCTCTCACAGAACCCAATAGATCAATTCTCCCCCCGAACATCAATAATATCTCCGCCCCCACCGTCAGCATTTAACATTTGCCCCCAGATTCCACATCAGTTCTGCCACCACATCTGCCTCCTCCAGGCCCCAACGTTAATTCTGCCCCAAGCCACAAATCGCTTCTGCCCTACATCAGTTTGCCTCTTCTCTGAATCTGCCACCTGCCTGTCCCTCCAACCCCCAGTATTACTCATGGCCTCTCCTCCTAAAAGTACACCCTGGTGATGTCCTAAACTAGTCTAGGGAGCAGCACTTTCCTCAGCCCAGCTGAGCAGCACTAAAAACTGAATGGGGCTGATGTCCAAGGCTTAAATCCTGAAGATGCCAACCCATGCTCTGGGAGAGACCAGATCTCTTCACCCCATCCCAGGGCAGGCCAGACCCTTGAGGAACCAATCCAGTCTGTAGGGCACCCTGTGTTGGCAGCACAACTGGGCCCAGCCCATTTATAACAGTAGGCTGTGATGCTCCAGCAGGTGGGTCACCTGTGTTGTGAGTCACCCAGCCTCATCATGGCAGCTCAGAGGGAAATCACACTGCAGGGGACTGGAATTACAACATGCGGGCTTCACCCTCAGACCCGTGTAAGGGCAGCTGGAAGCCAGCACATGGGCATCTTCGGGCCCCTTCATGCCATTGACTGAGGCTGCTGGACTGGGGCTAAAACAAATCCCTCTCTCCCGCTACTGCAGTCACCGTACAGACACCCCGAAGGTATTTCCTCAACCACCTGTCCCTGTGTACGTTTCCCAGTGATCTTAGCAGGTCAGTTTGGTGCAGGCTTGGGGAACGGGGTGGGCAGAAAGCCAATGAAGCACTCTCAGCCCAGTACCATTGCTACGGGTTCTTGCCCTTCCCAGGCCCTTGCCCTCCCTTTCACGGCTGTGTGTGACAACGCTCCCGAAGTTACTATGGCGATTTTGTGTCCCATTGCGAGCACTCTCAGCCCCGTCTGTCTATACCCCTGGCCAGCAACTCATTCTGTGCCCAATTTCCTTCTTGCCCTCCACCTCTGTTTCTCCTCTGCCTCTTAAGGTGCTTTCCCCTCCTCCCCACCTTTCCAGAATGAGTGTGGCAAGGACACAGGAAAAAACAGAGGAAACATCCGGTCCCCATTGTCCACAGGCAGGGCAGAGCTCAACTGGCAACTGCTCTGATTGGCTGCTCTTGTGGAGGGGGCAGGACATTGGGAAACACAAAGGATCAAAGGAGGCCACCAGCCTGCATCACAAGACTGGCACAGAAATGGTGAGAGCTGACAGTAGGCATTGTGAGAACTGGGGTTTTGCTGGGATCCTGAGAATCTCAGTTTCATTTTTTTCCAAAGTAAGATTCTAACCCGCTTGGTGGCAGAGAAGAGCTTGGTGACCATGGACAAGCGTGCCTGACAGTTTTGAATGCTAGAAGGTAATGTAAAAAAAACCAACAGTTGTTATTTTAAAGTAATCTCATTATATTTTGGGGAGACTGGCTCATTATATTTGACTGTTTGGGATTTGCAGTACTGTAAAAACCTCATGACATAATTCATACTCGATAAAACAATAATAATAAAAACTAGCAAAGGTCAATCCCTTTCGGGAAATAAACCCACAAAAGCAAAGACATTCTGAGCTAAAAGTCTCTGCAGCCTCCATACCTTGGGCCTGGAGAAGGAAGCATGATGTGTTTCCAGAGATCCTGCATCTGGACATTTTTCTCCCCTTCACTCACTGGAAAGTCCCGGGACAGGCCAAGCCTCTTCTAATTGAGGAAACACAAGCTTTGGCCAGAGGGAGTCACTCACTGCTCCCTGCACCTCCCATCCTGTGGCTGCCCCCACAGTGCATCTAGCTCAGGGTGACTGGCAGAAGGGGCTGGGCATGGGATCTGAACACACTTCTGAAAGCGGGCAGGTGTCTCTTTGCCACTCTTCTGCTGTGGCGTCTGCCATACACAACATTTCCCCCAATCGTTGGAGGATTCCTGTGACCAGCATAGCAGTGATGTAGCTAGCACTGTAACTGTGACGTAGTCCTGGGACTTCCTCCTCCTGAGTTTCTGTCCTGACAGTTTCCTAAAGCTCTAGCAGAGGCTGAAAACACCCTGCTGAGAGCTCCATTACCCACCCTGAAAGGGCCTCTCCTTCCTCTGTTTCAGTTATTATGAAGGTGCATCATTTTGACCCTGACTCCATAGTTAGGGCGGTCTAAAAGAGAGAGGACACTGGTGTGGAATTTCATACCAGGTTCATTTTTGTGCCCTTTGGATTTTCTGTGGAGTTTTCAGTTTGGTTTCCCTTCATACATTTTTAAAGAAAGTCTTTGAAACTGGTTCCTGGCTCAGATTTTTGCTTTGCAGCCCGACTTTTCATTGTTGACTACGATTGCTTTAAAGAATTTCCTCTCTCTGAACAAACTTTACCGGAGAGGTGGATCCTGAGTAGTTTTGTTTCCACCACGGGATTTAGGGTAATTTTTAGCCACAATCCATGTTATAACTGAAAGCATATGCCCTGTTGTACAAACCAGAATTGATAGGTTTCTATCAATCAGGTTTGCACACACAGGGCATATGCTTTCAAGTTTTTTGTGGTTTTTTTTTTTTCAGGTTTTGCATAAATTTGAGTGATGTATCAAGCTAGAATACATCAAGCCCAAACAAGCCTCTGGGGCTGGGCACGTGATTGACTCATTTCTACCTCTGTGTGGGCTGTTTATTTTGCCCCACTCCTAAAGTTCCAGGAAGTTGGGAGACCACCAATCCATCTTGTGTCCCCTTCTAGCAACTGAAAGAGACAGTAGATCCAACCAGCAAAAACAATGAACAGGGAAACCACCAGTTGGGAGAGGAGAAGGACTTTATGGGGACAGAGGCCTGTGAGACTTGGTGGATCCTCTGTAGGTTTAGATAATCATACAAGCTCTGAATCTCCTGGGAGTCTTCCACTTCTGGAGTTATATGGAACCTGGTTATGAAGACAGGGTTTTAAATGCTAGTTTTACATGTAGTGTGCCTGTGCTGGCACCAGAATTTTATATTAGTCCCCTTTATGTCTCAGGTCAGAAGAGTCACCCATGCTTTGGGTATGTATGTGGTTATGATACAAGCCAGATGACTTGCTACTACACCCACTATGCCCTCACACCCACTGCCCAAGCTTGTGGCTTAGAATTTTTCCATTTCCTTCAGTGGGAGCAGGAGAAGACCCTTACTGAAGGCCAGTGCTGCATGCATTGTAAGGAGGTGCAAGATGCAAGGGCACTACGAGGTATTACAGAGAAATTAGGCCATGTCTCAATGCTTTTATAAAAGCCCTCCACTTACAAGGTAGGGGAAATGCACATAAATATCAAGCAAAGACTGTTAATCTGTATCCCAGTGCACATAAATCTTACCAAAAAGCTGAGTGCAGCTGTGTTGCCTTTTCCCAGACTTTGTTTATAGGCTGTATCCATTAGCAAACATTTCATCTACCACTTCCGCTCTGTGTCATCAAAGCCACGAGCTATACACGGAACTGAACTAGCATTCCATACTGCCAGATTGCCTCGTGGTAACTGTTAATTAAAAAAAAAAAAAAAGCAATCAAGGCACTTTATGTGCAAAGGACTGCTGGGTTTCTTTGCAGTTTATCCGGTCCCCCTTGCTGTGTCATCAGCCTTTGATCATTTCTACAGGATCAAACACCATGTGCTGGAGGTTTGCACTGGGCACAAGTTCCAACCTTTTCCTTCCCTCGCTCTCAAGTATTGCCCGGCAGCCTTTGGTCCTGGGGTGTGGTTTTAGATGATGAAGGATTCAAATTGCTTCAAGCCATCTTTTCCCTCTCTGATCTTAAAGACATAGTAGAAAATCTCACCCCCAGATCTTAACTTTGGGAGTGTGAACCCACAGAGGGTCACCATGTGTCCAGGGGGGGTCACAGCCCAAATCTCCCCTCCTACAGACAAAAACAAAAATCAGCCAGTGACTAAAACTCAAGACCTCCCTTTCCCTCCTACTCCCACACACACACCTAATACTCCCTCAGGCCTAACTCCCAGCATCCTGCTGGCCTCACCCCAAATCCAGCAGCCATCACATGTTCAAAAATGAAAATGTGCAAAGGGTTATAGGCTATGAGTGCAAATTGGGGTGGGATCCTACCACAAAGAATTGTGAGAGGCAGCGCTGTAGCTAGGTATTTTTGTGCCTGGGGCAATATGTTTATTATGTGCCCTCTCTCCTTAGGTTAGCATGCACCACATTCTTTACTTTTGCAACTTATTATTTTTACTCATTGCATCTTCGTGCCTCTGATTTTGTTGCACTCAGGGCATGCGCCTCTCTTGCGCTGCCCTTCTAATGGCCTTGGTGGGAGTAGGATAATCATGTCACTAAACATCAGGCTTTGGGCTCCTGGAGGGACAAGTCTGAGAGCTCCCATAGTACAGGAGGCGCTACCCTAAATGAACACCAACAGTGCATTGAGAGGCGCAAGACCCATGGCAGAAGTGAGAGTCAAAAGGCGGGAGAGAACTCTGTGTTGTAGCAAAAGCCTTGGAATAAAACCGAGAGAATGTAAAGAGATGAGAAAAGTAGGTCAGCAGAACATGTTTGGGGAAGTGGCCTTGTTCTGTTTTCTTTGGCAGGGCACAAAGGTGGCATATGAAGAGCATTTTGACTATTAGCGATTTAATTGTATTGCAGCTGTTTAGTAAAACAACCACAATTTGCTTCAAATAGGTTCCCGGTGTTAGAGGGAGAGTGGGAAAGGTTTGTACCACCCAGGAAGGGAAAGTTTTTATACCACCCATCAAAAAGTCATGTCATCTCACCTTGGACAGAGATTCTGAGTTGCTATTTCAAGCCAGCAAGGAGGAGCAATTGAAAACATACATGAATGTCCGCACAAACATACCTAGCCACATACGTGTGCCCATGCATGCACACCCTCACATATGTGGATATATATACAACCCACACGGCAGCATGCACACCCCAAATACATACTCGTATTCATCCTGCTGCTACACACGGCCCCATCTCACCCTTTCCTAACAATGGGCCAAAGAGGTGAGCTTTTTGAGTTGTGCAACAACTTGGTTAAGTACTCTAGGCAGGTCTAGTTTAGCCAAACCAGTGAAGTCCATCTTGAAGAAGCTATTTTTTTGCAGAGTTAAAAGGATGTTTCAAAAACTTCCCCTTCTTTGTAAAATTTTACTTTTATCCCCCTACCTCTTTTGTGCTTTCCCATGTGACAAAGAGTACAGTTGCCATCAACCTACACATACACACACACATGCATGCTCACATGTGATTTGGACGGAACAGGAGCCAAACTTTGCTGGGCTCCCTCTACTGGGCTCAGGTGTGGTTTCTGTGCTTGTTTCAGCCCCCGTTAGCCCTCATCTCACAGGCCAAAGGCCTCGACCAGCTCCATTGATGTTTTCTTTGCATTCATTATTGCCCTCTTCTGAAGACCATATCAATTAGAGGTAGAAAAGGCTTATTCCGTCCCTTCTAGCCCACCTCCTGGAGAGAGGGTGGAGACTCAGGATGTTTCTTGCTCTAAGCATTGGTGCTCCCTATCGTCTGCACTTGAGAGAGGACCCACAGTCCAGAAGGCCTGATCTCTGTGGAGTTTATCCTTATCTTTTCATGCCAGGGTTGGTTCATTTCATCCCACTACTCCTAGTGGTGCATCTTCCCTCTGCGATTTACACTGTGCTCCAGTTGGCAGGATATGCCAACCCACTCCCAACTGTGTATTTTGAATCCAGCGCCAGACACCTTTAGCCTCACTGCAGAGAGGCACATCGACAAAGAAAGCCCCGCTCCTGATACCCCCGCAAGCCGCAAAAGGGCTTTGCAGGGTTTTGCTCTCTGCCGGTAGAATGCTTGCCCCTGGGAAGGAGGTGAAAGCCCAGATCCCCTAACCAAGGAGCCTAAAAACCTCTGAAGATCTAGGCCTGAGCCCTTACTGTCCAGTCCCGCAAGACTCCCCCATGTGTAGCTCACTGCAGGTTCAGGGCACTGGTTCATCCTTCCCGGTATGGTTGTGGCAGAACTGTAGATGGAGGAAGCTGTGGGTGTGAGCAGAGAGGGCAACTGGACCACTGAGGTCTCTGAGGAACACAGTGCAATGCAGAGGGCTACTCTCTGCTGTCAGGTATACTGCTGTGAATCCCCCCTACTAGGGAAGCCAGTGGGCTGATGGGGGGAGGGAGGAGTCACACTAAGGAAACAGAGCCGAACATTGCCCAAAATCTGGAGAGTAGAAAAAGGGCCGAAACAGAAATCCATCCGAAAATCTCTGTTCCTGGGAAGAGGCCTATCTTACTGCAGTGACTAATGGCGCGCCAGCAGAGAACCAAGCAGGTCAGGGTAAACGCACAGGAAATCAGCTGTTCCCACTCGGCTCTTTCCTAGGGCCAGAGCTATGTCAGCTATTTCCTGTTTTAATCCCAGGGGAGAAATACATTGAAGGCAGCTTTTTCCAGACATGGCATTGAGACTTCTGTTTAAACCTCAGAAAGTCGCCATTAAAATTGTTTGTTACTATTGAGCACGTCTAGGAGACACAGACAGATAACAAATCACAAGGGAGGGATGGAGTGGCACTTGGTAGGCAGGTTGCCTGATGTGGTTTTTATGCAACATATGCACTAAATCTTGAGCCTTGCTCATGGTTGGGAGCTGTAACACTAGTAAACAAAACTGCAGGCATTAGTTAAGAACTGGCAAACTCATAGCTGGAAACCAACCCACCCATCCCTGTACATTAGTTTTGTTCAAAATAGGTAAGAGTCTTATCAGAAAGTATTGAGTGTTTCAGCTCTTTGAAAGGCTGGTAAATTGCTGTGTGCCTTAATATCACTTGTAATGTCTGTGTTCCATGCTATAAAAAAAATGCTGGTTTTGATTTATAACTGAAATTGTTTGTTCTGCACTTGTGAACCCAGGCATGGGAATTTTCCTTTTCCTTCCATCCAAGTGGACTATCAAAAATTAAATGAGCCATTATAAAACAAAAGCTTTGTTTATTGCCTCATCCACGCAGGGGGGATTAGTACACACAGAGGGCCTTGTCCTATTCATTTGAATGCCAGAAGAGGGCCTTAAAAATAGTTAAAATGAAGATTGTTCATATCTATGCTGTTTGAAGTCATGGGGCCACAGATAGTAAACTAACCCTAGGGTTACCTGAGGGTCCTCCCTGAAAGACATTTTGAATTGACAGATTACCATGTCTCTGTCATCTTTAGTTATTCATTTGTGTGTGATTGCTTGCTTTAACCTGTAAAAAAACAAACAAAAAAAAAACAAAAAAAACCCCACACAACCTCTCACTTTTTTCCTAGTTAGTTAATGTTTAGATAACACCTGTAACCAGTCCTATCTTTGGTGTAAGATCTAGGGTACCAGTTGATCTGGGTAAGTGAATGATTTCCTGGGACTGGAAGCAATCTGAATACGTTGTGATTTTTGGTGTAAGTGTGCATTTGTCACTAAGTCCAGCATTCCTGGGTGGCCAGATAGACAGATTCTCCAGTCTATGACTCCATGGGAATTCCTGGAACCCTATTTGGAACTGGCTTGATGAAATCTAATTACAGTAATTCTTCATTTAACATGTGCCCGCTTAACACATTTTCAAAATAGCACGATTTTTTTTTAAGGGAACCTTTTTTGAATTACACAACTGTCCCCAGAATAACACGATTTCCCCATCCGGCCCGTTGCTGGCGGCTGCGCGGGGCTTCCCCTGCCTCCCTGCAAAGCGGCAGAGGGTTCACCGCTCGCCGCACCATTCCCTGCTGACTCCCCCTCTCTGGACGCAGTGCGGGTCCCAGCAGACCCGTCCTAGGGGAACACTCCCAACCCAATCCCTCTCCCCTCTCTTCCCCTTCCCTTCCCCAGAGCCAAACACCTCCCCTCCCTGCTGTAACTCAGTCCCCTTCCTCCCCCAACCTTATGTCCGGTCCCAACAGACACCACCGCTTGAAATGCAGCCCCCACCTTTTCCATTATTTTCAATGGGAAAATTGACCCCGCATAACACGTTTTCACTTAACACGATCGTTTTCTGAAATATATCTATAGTGTTAAATGAGGAATTCCTGTACAGGACATACACCAGTTTGGGGTGTCTGCCCTGTTTTGGACAGTCTACCGAGTTCAGCACTCATGGTTGTGAACCAGTCCAGTCAGCTTGACAGGGGCTTCAAGGCAGCTCCATAAAACAAGTTTACAACAACACAATTAAAAAGCCATCCTCCTCATTTTCATGGCCATGGAAACACAAAACACATCTGCATAGAAACAATTTTTATTAATAATTCAGGTGGAAAAGGGAGGTAAGAAAAACATCCTGAAATAATTGCAAACAGGAATTTTCTTTTTTAAGAAATCAGTGGAATGTTGGCATAAAATTTAACAGGTAACTTATCATTCGATTTCTCTTTCTCCTCCCTGTCCATTCCCTAGTATCTTTAGTCAAGTTGTTATGGTTGTCATTTTTTAATGGAAACCCTGAGTAAAATATATTTTTGTGGGTCATAGTAACCTCTGTATGGAACAGTTAATCAGTGGATATAAAGAAGCTTACTCTTTTTAATCAATAATTATTATTATTATACACTGAAACAAAGTATGGAGGCCAAAGTAAACAACTGTAAAACTCTATCAGTTGCGGAAAGCTACAAAGAGATACATGTTCCTTCTTATAGTCCTTTGAAGATCAGGATGTTTGAAAAAAAAAAAAAAAAACCACAGAAGGTCATAAATATCAGTAAAGCCTTTACAATGCCAGACAAAAAGTCTGAGGTTATATTTAAAAACAAGATTCTTCGCACTAGATGGAATTACATGGTCCAGCTGCCCATTATATAAAGCACCCTTCCCTGCCCCCTTCAGACCATTTGAGAGGGTGAGGTCCAAAAAGCCCATCTAGAGTCACTCACTCCACATACAGAATTTCTTTTACACCAAAAGTCCTCCATCAAATAGTATAAAAATGAATCAGAAAAATAACATTTGCAAGAAAGCCCAGCAACAGCTTATTTTACAGAGAACAAAGACTTGCCTGGAAATTCTTCTGTCACTATATGTTGACCCTAATGGATAAAGGCCCTAGATTTCCCACCTAGTAGAGTTCAAATCCTTAGATGCTCACACAGTTTTTAATTCAGGCAAAACGTTCATTGATTTCCCCTAGATACCTAGGTATGAACCCGCAGAAGTGGTGCCATATAAATGTCTGGTCCTACTCTATATAATTAAAGGCCACAATTCAAGACAGGCTTATGCCCCAAAATTTCATTCCAGATCCTGAAAGTTAGGTCATGGATTCTGACCGCATCCATCCCTATCCACTATATATGGATTGACTGTAAGTGAGAGCCACTAAGCAATTACACAGTAACTGAATGGTCTGCTAATGCAAAACAGTGTACTAAATTGAATATGTTTTGATATTAGAGTTGGGCACCATGCCTGGTACAATGACAGAGGTATCTATTGTGCCCACCGAATATAAAAATAGCCCATCGCATGTTGAATCAGTTTCCAAATCAATGACGCAGTCAGCTGATGAATGGTGATTGTTCAGGAACGCAGGTTTGTTTTTCCAGCGCCCGAGTTCCTATGTTAGACACATGCAGCACTGGTATCGGGACCCACTGGAACAGACACATCTTGTTTCTCCCCTTCAGTGGCTTGCGCAGCGGGATCGTCAGCCCCAGGGCATTCTTTGGGCTCCTCTGGCAATGATGCATTCACTTGCTGCACAAGCTGAACTTCCTCAGTGGAGGGAAGTTCTTCTCCTTTGACCTCCATTTCCACGGCGCAACTTGGAGCCGGCATCTCTTTCGCTGGGTCAGCTTTCTCCTGGGGAACTGCCTGTTCTTTAGGAATGCACTCAGCTGTTGGTTTGTCTTGCTCCTCTTTGGTCTCTTCCTCCTGTTCTCTGGGGGCCTTTTCCTCTACTTTGGTCCCATCCCCATTTGCCATAGAGACCTTAGCTGGGGATTTCAAGTTCTGGGCAGCAGCTAAAATGTCCGCTTGTAGCTGTTTGGATGAATCCACAGGTTCCTCTGGGTGGGTCTCAGGAGCCTTTTCAGGAACTTCGTTGAAAGCTTTGGCACCCCCTGACCTGTCATTCTGGTCCACGTACTTCTTCTTAGGAAAAGATGATGGGTAATAGGCAGAGGCCTTGTGTGTCTGCCTGACGATGACAGCTGCACATAGAATGAAGAACAGCAGAAAAACTAGGGACCCTACCACAATGATTAGCAGCATGTACTCTTTGACGATATTCACAACCCTGTCGAAGATGCTGATTGACGTTGAGGTGCCGTTGACAGCAATAGTCTCGGATGTAGGACTCACCCCCAAATTCACACTCATGGAAGGGAAGATGGAGGCAGCACCTGGATTGTCTCCACTCCCACTGTTGTCCTCCAGGGCAGCCTGAAGGTGTGCTGAGCGTGTGGTGCACAGAGGTACCAGCAGGAAAAGGAGCCCACAGACTGTAGTTGGAGAAGCCATTTCCCACATAGGAACCTGCCACAAACGGAACAAAAATGGGGACAGGTTAATATCCATCCTAGGCAACATCCCAGGGCCTGGTCTGGGGTGCATGGGAATTGTGACTATGGCAAGGTGCCTGCTTCTGGGTCAGAGAATGAAGGGTGTGATTCGGCAGACAGCTTCACTTGTCATGTCCCTGATTTTGCAGTTTGACTTGTGTAGCAACCCTCACCGCTTCTCAACCACCATTTTGGTGTATTAATTTCCTAGATAGATCTTAATGCTTTAATGGCAGGAGGGGGTCGGTAGTTTGAGGAATGGGCACAGTGGGTCCATCTCTCTGCTACATTTTAGGCAGCTAGAATATGGTAGGGTTTTATTTTGGGACATGGTTCTTTAAAAGAAAGTGGTCACCATTAAAACTGGGAGGGCTTCCAATCCAAAGAGAAATTACAGCCACCGCCCAATTTCAGAGACTTTCTATTACACATGTATTATTACAAAAAACCAAACAAAACCCCACCCAGAAGACTCAAAGGATATAAAACGAATCCAGAGTGAAATTTCAGATGGACTGGCCTTCAGCTTTTGGAGAGAAACAGGAATTTATGCTCCCTCAACAACCCACTTTAAAATGTTGCCCTTTCTCTGCTATTTATTATAGAGGTGCTGGAGTTAGGGTGTGGGCAGGGGGGAAGAAGATCTCGGGACGTTATTGCTTTAAACGTCAGCCATAGCTTCAGGAAATGGTGAGGATGTGGGATGCAAAGGAAGAAGCTGTACTTTCTGGAGCAGTCTGTCCAGAGGGCTGATCAAAGTCCAGCTAAGAAAGTGTTCCCTCTAATTTTTCAACCATGCGTGGAATAAATTTTGTTTTGTGCACTGTGATTTGTGCAGATGTGCACCACCAATGGAAACACATGCTGCTGGCTATGGGCATGCTGCAAGTCAGCAGGGAGGCATTTAACTCTCTCCTGAGTGGCCACCCAAAAGGCCCATGGTACTCAACATCTGCTGAGCCTGCATGTAATTGTCATGATCTGGCAGAGAGCCCATGGCTACTGTTGATATTCCAGCAGTGCCCCTATGAACCCTGCACCCCTATGTCAGAGGGTTAGTATGCTCTTCACGTTGCATGGATGTCCTGCCCTTAGGAAATTGCCAACGATGAAGGGCCAATACTGCATATAATAGATGCCACCGCAGAGCAGTGGCAATGGGACACCTGTCCCTCGCTAGAATGGAATTCAGATCCCATGCCTAGTCTCTTTGGTAGGGTGAAGACGGTGAGGACCTACCCTGTCCTTGCACATGTGAATTCCCACTCAGAGGCAGGTGGATGTTCATGCAGACAATCCCACACACTTCCTACCCAACAAGCTCCAAATCCCCCCACTCCGTTTTGCTTCCTTCCTCTCCCCCCTCCATACAGAGGACAACTGGGGCCTGTTTTCAGAAGTGCAGCTCAAAGGTGTCTCTGAAACTTTAAAGACAATGACCAGTCCTGTGGCACCTTAGAGACTAACAAATATATAGAGTATCATGAGCTTTCATGGGCAAAACCCACTTTTACAGATCACCTCCAATTTTCACCTCCAAGAAAGCAGAGCTGGGCTTCAACCCCTCAGCCCATTTACCTGGTACTTTCCTAACCAACCCAGTGGCTAGCAACGGCATTCAGCCAGAGGAAACATGTCCTCCTCGGAAGATGCAGCATCACCAACCAAACCCAAGGAGTCTCACAATGGAGCATCATTAACTCCTCCCTGGGTGGCCTGCCACTTTTTTTTAGCCCTGTGGACCCCGGCTAGGAGGAAGCCAGCTAGAAAAGAGGCTGCACAGGTTAGTAGCAGTTTGACGCAAGACCTCCAAACACATTGGATCTTGCTTCCTTGACAAAGTCCCTGTTGTAGAGGGGACATGATTTTGCTTCTATTTCTCAAGCTCACCTTTCAGGAGGGGAATGGCTGTCTGGATGGGAGGGAAAGACTGTGCAGCTGTCACAAGACGCTGGAAAGCTTTGTGTGTTCTAGCAGCTATAAAGATATTTCTGGTGGAAACCAGGCCTGGTAATAAATTACTTGAAGCGCCAGGCAGCCTGGGCATATCTTAGAATAGAAAGTGTGTTTGCAAAAGATAACACACCAGCACACCCCGAGAAACTGATAAATAATTCCCACGCGCTTATTTTATGCAGAAGAAGCATATGCTGCAATCCCCTGTCAGTTACAGTTCTTCCTAGCCATATGCTGCAAACTCCTTTACCAAGCGGAAGCCATACTGTTTAAATAGCTGGTGCATTTGCAGCCTGAGGGACTCTGGAGGCCCCCTGAAAGAATTGGGCCCTGGGAGAGCTGTCAGTGGCCAGGCGCTGGCCGTGTTAGGAGCTTGCACCATGTGGAAGTATGCCTGGATGGGAGGAGCCTCAGTGCACACCCACCTGGCCATGGTTTTAGCCCACAGTCCCTTTAACTAAAACCTTGGCGGCAGCAGGCCATGGCCCTCGAGATACAGTGTCTTGAAGGCCTTGATAAGGGATCTATTATCAAGAACCTCCAAGCACTAGGCTAAAGTGTGCTTGACTAGTTGCCCATATAATTGAGCAGAACATGTGCTTGGTCATAACAGTAGCTGGTGGCACTGAGGAACAGCATTTATTACCCACCCTAGAGGTCTTAAAGTGGTCCAGAAAAAGTGGGGGAGTGTATCTTACTGTGGGAGTAGCACTGCACCCTATGGCGACCCAGCTCAGTAGAAAACACCCTTTTTATTTCCAGATCTGCAACCCCATATGGACTCCCGTCTCCTCCCCCACCTCACACAAGCACGCACGCCTTGCAGTAGGACTCTCTCAACGGCCACGTTTCAGTAACCATATCGAAGATTCACAATGTGATGCTTGCACAGCATTGGCTGGTCACATCAATCATCCAATATCTGGGGCCACAGCAAACGTTAATGACTAATAATGTATTTGATTATAAGCTCCAGTGTTCATGCAGCCCTGGCTGGCTCAGAAACCTTTCACTCAGGAAACACAAACACTACCATGTGATTTACGAGGGTATCCAACATAGCGTAAGCTGTACATTGTGAATATTTGCAAGGCACTGCAGAAGAACTGCTTGCTTTGGCCTAGCACAGAGCCGATGATTCATTTAAGAGCTGCAAAGGGGATATTTTGCTTGACTGTATTTCACAGACAGGGTCAGATTCTGCCACTGGGACTTGTCACTGACTAGCACTTTGCTTGGTGAGATGCTCAACAGGGGAGGGACTTTCACAAAGGAATTCATGAATATGTTCAAATCACTACAATAATTTTGCAATTGGTTCACCTATCACATTGGTTAGGGGATACTGACCCTATAAGATCCTATCCATCTCCACAGAAACCTATCTGATCTAGCCACTAAATGTTATTAAATAAACCCAAATGGAGTGAAAATAGAGTGTTTTTTTAAATTAATGTTTAAGAGAGAATTGCATGTAAAATATAAATTGTCTGGCAAGAACCCTACAGGAAGGAGGCATCATCATACTCAGAACAGGCATAGTAGCTACTGAGCAGTCCTTTTAAAAAGCGTAATGGCCTTTGTTTCCAAAATAACGCAAGCAGATTGATTATTGGCACTGTGTTATTTGCTATGTTTCATTTCTTAAAGAAAAAACAACAACCCGAACTTTGCTTTCATTTTTGGGGTTGCAAAGAAGCAGCATAAAGCACAAAATTCCATGTGGTTTACACTGGCACACTCAGAAAACCAGATGAAAAGCAGATGAAGTGATTTTTTCCCTAAGTTTAAGTGTTATTTATAAATGCCCTGCTGGGGTGGGAGTGCTGCGTGCCAAGATTCTGGTGCAAGTGAAATTAGTTTGGCTGATTAACAAATTCCTGACAACTGAGGTTGACAATGGAAACTTCGACACAGCCTTAACTACAGATGGGCAAACGTGCAGCTCCACTGATCCATTCCTGCCTTTGTTTACCAATTGTTAGAGCCATGTGTGTAGCTAGCACGATGGCATGAGGCCCGTCAGCCTCCTGTATGGTTAGAAATCGATTCTGAACTCCCCAGGAATATTATTGCTGTGAATAGTCCCAGAATGGCTCCACTCGAAGAACATGCAGAGCGCAGGGTCAGCACAAGTAAGCAGCAGGGCAAATTTCTGCTCATTCAGGTTTGCAAGGTGACAAGTCAGGACAGCACTTAAACATCTGCTGAAGTCCAGACCTATTCAGGAAAACACTTAACCAGGTGCTTAACTTTAGCCTGCACTTAAATCCCATTGAATTAAATTGTGCTACATTGAATAGGGATGTTTTCCTGACCTGGGGCCACTAGGAGCTAACTGGAGAACCAGTAGCTCCTGTCACATGTTCTATAATTTATAACATTTTACACAGCTTGGTAGGAGGAACAGATTTCAGTGCTGTGGCAGGGAGAAGCAGTGATTGAGGAATGGAGAGCAGGGGCTTCTCAGGGTAAGATTACACCTCTCTGGATTACTGCCCCAGTGGCATCACTTGATTGCGGATTGAGAGCAAGAGCCCAATCCACAGCAATTCAGGGTTTGGAGTGTGGTGCTCTCCAAGTCTGGAAAGCACAAGAACGGGGAGGAAACTCCAAGCAGTAATTTTAAGTGGAGGGTCACACTGGTGCTGGAGATGTGGGCTAACACATCTGAGTCTGGTCAGATTCTGATAACTCACTGCTGGAAAGATCACGGATGGCTCCCTCCTTTGCCGAAACTCCAGGCCTCAAAAAGAGAGGAGAAGAAACTTTCAGCTCTATCAGTGGCAACCCAGAGGGGGAGGGAGTTTCAGGTACCTCCTCCCCATCTAAGATCTGCTCTATTCAAATGGGTTGCAGCGTGTCTGCATTGTGTGTAGAAGTGATGCTACAGGGGCAGGCTGCCCCTGATGCTACAGGGGCAGGGTACTGGTAAGGGGACCCCGAGTATAGAATGCAATACAAGCCTGGCCCAGGTGGCCAGTAACCAAATGCCACTGCATCTGCCAGCCCTTAGATGAGCCTTCTGAAGTGAATTGTGGGTCTTGGTCCCATTTCCAGAGTGACGAGTGCAAAGGGGTAGCCCAGGACAGGAGGCAAAAACCGTGGGAAGCTGCTGGAGCCTTGTCTACAATGCACGGATCCTGAGTGCAAACTCTTCCTGGCTAACAGTGGGGAAGCAGCGTTCAGTTCTCCCTGTCACCTGCCAGCATTACTGGGGAGCAGTCCCTTCATGCTGCAGGTGGAAGGGAACATGGGGGTTTTCCCGCCCTCAGATTTCCCAGTGGTCACCCACATTGCTATTTTGGCTCACCAGGCAACACCCAGGGGTGCTTGTTCAGTGCGATTGCATGTGCACTGGGGTTCTCCACTGCAGGGGAGAAACAGCCCTCTGGATGGGTGGGGTGTTACCCTAGGGTCTCTGTGTTGTTCCCCCAAGGCTGTTTGATGGCCTGACCCTGCTGCAGGTCATCACAGCATACAGCACTAGGCCCTTTGCCCACTCCAAATTGCACGGGGCCCACTGTGCCCTGCCAGCTCACGGGACAGGACTGGGGAAGGTGGGCCAGTGTAATACAGTAGACTGGGCAAGAAGGTCCACATCTGCAGCCCCCAGGCAACAAGCTTTAACAGGAAAGACATGCCAGCTGCAGTGAGCAGCCTCTTTCTGTCCAAGCAGCACCTGCAGCTTCCCTCCAGCAAACCTCACAGGAAAGGGGCATTTCTCCCAGATGGGCAGCGCTCTGAGCTGCACCCCATTTCTAATCTCCCCTCGCCCCTAGTCAGGAGGAAGCATAAGAACATGAGGACAGCCAGACCAGGTCAAACCAAAGGTCCATCTACCCTAGAAACCTGTCTTCCGACAGTGGCCAATGCCAGGTGCCCTCCCCTGTCACCCATGTGATCCCTCCCCTGTCACCCATTCCCAGACAAACAGAGGCTAAGGACACACCATTCCTACCCATCCTGGCTAATTGCCGGTGATGGACCTAACCTCCATGAATATATCTAGTTCTTTTTGAACCCTATTAATGTCCTGGTCTTCACAACCTCCTCTGGCAAGGAGTTCCACAGGTTGACTGCGCACTGCCTGTTCTAAACTTGCTACCTATTAATTTCATTTGGTGACCCCTAGTTCTTTTGCTATGGGAATGAGTAAATAACTTTTCCTTACTCATTTTCTCCACCCCAGTCATGATTTTATAGACCTCTATCATATCTCCCCTTACTCTCCTCTTTTTGAAGCTGAAAAGTCCCAGTCTTTTTAAGGGAACTTGGAGATCTGGAATAGCTAAATTTTGACATGTGCTGACCCAAGGACCAGTGCACACAATTACCTCAGCCCTAGGAATAGCTACACAAAACCAGCTGGCTGATTAGCTCAGGGAAGATATTCCCCTCCATTGTTACAGCTCCTTTGATTTATCTTCCCCCTTCTCTTTGCTGGGATGGATTTAACCTGAGACCAGGGTAATCTAGACAGACTCAACATGCTCCAGTCCACACCTGGGCCTTGCTATGTTCTCACTGCCATACACCCCTGATCTGCATGGCTCTCCTGGGTGTAACCCAGTATCCTCAGGGTTGAGTCAGCCTTCAGCCTGCCCAGCCTCTGGTCCTTGCTCTGCTCTTACCACTGAGCGCTGTAGGAGGAAGCGACTATATGTTGAGCTCACCTCTCTAGCCAGCTCAGTAAACATGCTCGGTGAAAGAACAGCCCAGTGGTTAGGGGGCTGGTCCAAGGCACAAGGATTCATTTAATTTCTCAGCTCTCCTTTCTGCCACTTTAGGCAAATCAATTCATCGCTCCCTGCCTCAGTTTCCCACTCTGTAAACAGAGCTAGTGTCCTCTCCCACCAGCGTGCTAGGAGGCTAAAGATCTGGTTGGGGGGGTCGGGTGGAGGTCAGAGAAGTAATGAAAGAACTGAGACCCTTGCTTTGCTGTCATATTTGCGCATCTCTGCACAGTACGGGCTATGAAGAACAGTCACACAGTTATCCTGGAACACATCCATACTCCAGGGAGGAGCAACAGCTGACTTCCCTGCTTTTCTTCTCCCAGCAATCAGTTACCAGGGAACCCCTGGGGCCCAGCTGCACTCCGGTCCCAGCGTGCTCATCCCCAGACTCAATGTCCCCCCTTCATTCTTCTTTTTTTTTTTTTTAAACCCTGATGTTAAAAAAGCCTATTTTTGAACAAATTAAAAGTAAAAAAAACTTCCGAAAACGTCCCATCTAAGCTCTGGTTCCCATTCTAACTCCCTGGCTCCCTGAAATCTGGTTCCCATTTCAACACAGAGCCAATGACCAGCGTTCAGCAGTGAAAGTAACCTTATATTTCTTACAGGTTCTGTCCTATTACCACGTGGCTGCCTGCCAGCTCTTTAAATAGCTCCCTGCTGGCTTTTGCCACAGCTCAGCCAGCTCTTGCCAGAGCTGTGCACCAGGGTACACCTGCTTACTGTCACCTCTGCTAGCGTCTCTCCTCTCCCACACACTGCTGGCTCCCATTCTGTGCAAAGAGGCTTTGCAGCTTGCCAGACATGTGCTGCAGTGGTCACCAAGGGGCATCCTTCAAATCAGCTCAAACTGCACGTTAGCCCCAAATCCCCACTTCTCGCAGGCCCAAAGGAGCCAGGGTTTTGGTTTGAAGGCCAGAGTCTATGGCAACCAGAAGATCCAGCAGCTGCTCTCCGGGGTCCTAGAGTCTTTACCTGCTATTCCTGGCATTCTTTTGTCAAAGGTGTTCATTTTAGGAACACTTGTTTTGTAGCGGTCACCTTTTCCCCAGTCCCACCTTCTCCAGGACCTGGGAGCTGGGCTGTGATCTGCAACTCCACAGCAACAAAAGTCACAGGCATGGCCCAGTCGGAGAATCGAGGGGGCTAACTCCTCAGTGACTATGAACACTCAGCATTACCCAGCCCCTGAGCAAAACAGAATTAAAGAACTCCTGAGGTCTCCTCCAACCCTGCGATTCTGTGAATGAGCTGGGGGCCCAGATCAAAATGATGAACACACACATGTACTATACTCAGGGGAGCTTCAGAGCTGGAGCTAGACTTTACGGCTTGCCCCACTACCACAGCGATACTCTGCGCCACAACTCACAAGCCAAAATCCCACACCAGGAGTCAAGCCAAACTCCCACTGGACTTCACCAGGAGTCTGCAGCATCGCTGTCACATTCATCTAAGTCAGTTTGGCACAGCAGAGCAGGAGCCCTGCAGGGCCTCAGTACCACATTGGTTACATGTTAAGCTCCGTTTGGAGTGACATTTTCCTCTCCACTTTGCGAGAAGACTCCTGCTGTGTTCCGCGGGTCAGTGCTGGCCGCCCCTCCGAAGGGGTCTTCGGTAGCCTAGCAGGATGGCTGCACAAGAGACGGTTATTTTTCTGGACTTTCTGGCTTCAATAAAATCAAGACCCTGTCTAGTAGCCTTGAGCAACAAGTTGCAGCCACTGAAGCTTAATGAAAAGCGCCCACTGCCTGGGCAGCCAATTTCTCAACATTTTGCACATTCCCTCCCCCACCCTCCTGTGCAAATCCCCAGCGTGTTGGGCCCCCAACATCGGTCCAATCACACCCTGTACATCTCCAACCCCTCCCCACTTCCTGTCATATCCACTTCCAAATGCTTCCCAGAACCATGATGTATCCCCCCAAAATTTTCCTCTGAATCCCCAGCACTTTTCTCCCCCAAAACGCCTGCTTAAAGGCACAGCAGGGGGTGTACTTGTAAAGCAAAGGAAGCCAATCGAATGCAATTTTTCTCTTTTTGGCAAACCCTTCTCCTCCCTTCCCCCCCCCCCGAGCCCACTGATGTTTGCTCCCTCACACAAATGTATTTCTGGCCTCTCGCCCTCTCTCTCGCACACACACGCACCCTGCTTTGCCCAGGCAAGCTCACTCAGCTTGCTTCAGAGGCACTTCAGAACTTCTTGCAAGCATTCAGGGCTAACTCCCTGGCTCCCTTTATCTCTCTGTAAAAGCAACTCCAAGATGAAATTTTTATTCCAAACAGAACACCACCAGCCCGCCCGTCCAGCTGAGCACTCTCAACTCGGATCACAAATGAGCATGAAATCCTAACAGCAACACACTGGGAGGGAAAATACCTATATGGCAAAGACACAAACAATAAAGCCACACAAGCACTGGGCTGCAGTGAAAGCTGCAGTGAGGAGTTTGAAAGAGTGGAAGAGAAGGTTGTGGAGGGAAAAAAAGGGGGGTTCCTCCAATGCAATTTTCTTGCAGATTAAATATTGTAAAGCACAGCGAAGGAGCTGAAAAATGGGGAAGTTGCATGTACTCACCAGCTTAACGTCTCCCAGCACCCTCCTGCCAGAGAGGCCTGTCTGTGGGGCTGGAGAGACTGAATGCAAAGTTTGCTTGTCCCGCACTCCTAGCTCCTTGCCCAGTTTCCTCTGGCTCCTTGGGACTGTATCTCTGAGCCCAGCCTGGGAGTCCTCCTCCTCCTCCTCCTCCTCTGCAGCCTTGAGCTCACTGGCTAGGATTGCTGCAGAGCAGCTTGTTTTCATTAAGGCTGGTTTCATGTGGGGATGGGGAGGGAGAGAAGAGGGGGCAGGGAGACCCTCAGTGTCTCCCCCGCCCGCTGGCAGCTCCCTCCAAGCTTGGGAAGCCCGGAGTTTTCACTCCCACATCTGTGGGAGAGGCGGGGGGGGGGAGAGACAGAGAAGCAGGCAGGGCAAGGATCTTGTTCTTTACTGCAGAGATCTGTCACAGGCAAAGCCCCAGCCCCATCCATCTGCAGCTCCAGACCAGGCCAGCTGGGGAAAGTTTTGTCTTTAATTTCTTCCAGAAAATCTCTCTTGCTCTGAGGACCCCTTCCTTGACCACTACCCTGTAACAGGAATCAAACACTGTTTCAGAGCTCCATCCTGGAACTGCTGTAGGAGGGGAGCAGGGTTCTAACAAAGGCTTAAGTGTGTGTGTGGTGGGGATGGGAGGGGGGATATACAACCCTGGACTGACTTACCTGGTCACCACTGTTCTGCACCTTGACCATGCAGCTCCAGCCAGAACACCAGCAATCACAGCAGACACCTGTGGCATCTTAAATGTAGATGGTATCCTGAGCTTTTGTGGGCAGCACCCACCTTTTCATATGAGATGCACTTGAGTGGAGGGAAAAAGGGGACCCTCAGAATAAGAAGGGAGAGGAAGAAAAAAAATTGCTTGTCAATTGTAGTGCCAGTGCTAATGAGGCTAATTGAGTGGGCTGGAAGAGTCCCATACTTAGCTTTTGATGTCAATGGGGTGTTGAATGTAAGGTTTCCTTATATTACAGATCACACTGAGGCGCATGTCATCTTAAGGAATGGGTTTTGCTCATGGAAGCTCTAGATACTATATATAGAGAGAGATTTGTTAGTCTCTAAGGTGCTACAGGACTAGTCGTTTTTAAAGTTACAGACTAACCCAGCAACCCCTCTGAAACTTTTAAATACTCCCAGGAAAGCCAAGGGCATTAGGAGAACTGCCCATGGAGCCTTAGCTACAAAGAGAACTCAGTGGGAATGTGCCTGGCTCCCATGTGGCTGCATGTTCCTGAACACCAGTGTCAGGACAGGGAGGAACCCTCCTAAGATAGTGCTGAGTGGAGGTTCTTTTCAGAAGGGGGAAGAGGAACGGGATTTACTGTCTATCTACCCAGCCCCTGAAGCACCTGTGTGGCCCCATGCAGCAGATGCATCTCTGGGACTGATCACACTGCAATCAAGGCCTGGACAGCTTCCCTTTCCATGCATGTTCGCTGTCTCTGGGGGTGCCAGTGCAGCCTTCAGCTGAGCAAAATCTGGGCCTCGCCAGCCTGCTCACAGCCTCAGCCACATCCAGGCATCCATGCTGCTGCCGGGTTACCTTGCAGCAGCCTGATTCTTTGCACCCTCTCCAGTCTTCCTCCCTGTACAGGACTTCCACTCCCCCACTCCGTTCCTGGGATGCTTCCCCACATCTGTCCCCGCCATCCTTCGGCTCCACTCTCCTCTCCCAAGTCAAGGCTCGGGCCTCCTCTGGGGCCTGGGACTCCACTCCAAGCCTGATCTGGGCCCCCTGAGGTGAGGCTGCCGAGCTCAGGTCAACTGGGGGGGGAGAGGGCCAGCCTCTGAAAGGCCCCCTCAAGCTCTTGCTGAAATCAATGGAAGTTCGCCAGCATGAGGCCCCTCCAGAAGCCCCTTTCTGCTGGTCCTTTGCTGGTAAAACCATGACTTACCACAGACCGAAGGGAGGTCAGGCATCCGGCTTGAGAACTGAGGCTGGATTGGATCCAAAATTCCAGAAGTCAAAGGTTGGCCTTTGACCTGCTCACTCGGGACTGCTTCCAGCCAGTCCGTCTCTCTTGCTTTCCACTTCCCTCTTGTGGCTGGACTTGCCACTCCCCTGTGGAGGAGTTTAGCCTGAAGCCACTGGCAGCATTCAGCAAAGTGCATCTCCAGTTAGCTCAGTGATGTCCTGGAGGCCACCCAGGTTGCTGCCAAGGGCAACAGCACTGAACAGAACATGGGGGAGAATGGAGGGGAATTGCCCTCATGGGCCAGACTTGCAATCTCTAGAGATTTGCCTGGAACACAAAGGAGAAACAGAGAGTTAAAAAAAATTACTTTCCACATAGGCCTTACCCCAAGGCAGGGCCAAGGGAGCTCCATGAAACTCCTGATAGGGAGAAGCGTCTTGTATTCTTCCAGAAGCACTGCTGGAAAAGTCACTCCTGGCACATGCAGCAGGACACCATTTAACAGGCTTTGGACTCCTTGTCTCCAAGAGGCCATTTTCCAAACACTCAAGCTCTGTCCTAAGCATGCATTTCTCTCCCGCATCAGCCGAATGCACCGAGATGCTCATGGAAAGGTGGGTGCAGAAATGGCTACATATGGGGCCTGATCCTCTTCCCATTCACATCACTGGAGAAACTGGCATAGATTAGGGCCCATATTATGCAGACCAAAGAGATTTTCCCCATCACCCATCTGTGGCTTGCTCCGCAGCTAATCCAAGCTGGGCAGTTCCTGTATTCATTGTTGGGCTAAAAACCTGCTTGGTTTTAGCCCAAGCACATGCTAGCGTGCTTACACATGGTGCAAACTCAGTTAAAGAAGCCTTTGATTTATTAGAAATTGGAGTGTCCACAGTCCTGTTTTAGAGCTTATCTGGGCAGATTGCCTAAGAGCTTTGAACAGGCAGCTGTGTTGTGAAGGCACACGCAGGCCTTCAGGCTGAGGTCACAGAGCCCTAAATAAAAAAGCCAAAATAGTAATCAACCCTGGGGTGTATAAATACTACACTTAACCTGAGCAACATTCCATCTACAGTCGAAGGGACTCTTCAGCTATGTCTAGACTACAGAATATTCTCAGAAAAATGGCCATTTTTCCAACAAAACCTGAGTTACGTCCCACACTGCAAACACATTCTTTTGACAGTAAATCAAAAGAACAGAGGGCTTTTTGCACAATTGATAATCCTCATTTAACGAGGAAGAAGCCTTTTTGCGAAAGAGCTTTTCCACAAAAAGGCATGTATGGACAGGGAGGAGGGGTTTTTTGCTTAAGAAGAGGCCTCCAGGGGAAAAGCACTGGCGCCCTGGTGGCCACTCCATACAAGCTAATCACAACTGTATAGCTCCTGTCTCCTGGCCCCTCTTAAAGCTGGCAGGCACCCTGGACAAGCCTTGTGGCAGGAAGTCGGACAGAGAGCAGCATTTCACCACGTGGCTCTCCCTGCCACAGCCATGTCCACCCCTGAAGCCCCCCGCGACCCTCCTGGCCCACTCAGGGAGCAGCCCCAGGGGTCCCAGGACCCACCCAGGGGGACCAAGAGGCACGCCCTGTCCTGGACAGGCCCGGAGATTGTGTCCCTCCTCGAGCTGTGGGGCGAGGAGGAGACTTTACAAGATCCCCGGGCCAAGTGGCGGAACGCTGAAATTTATGGCCAGATGGCCACCTCCCCGGTGGAGCACGGACACCCAGCCCGGACCATGGAACAGGTCCGGAGTAAAGTAAAAGAGTTCTGCCAGGGATATGTCGAGGTCAGCTCCTGCTTAGGGGCAGGACCCCACACCTGCCCCTACTACAGGAAGCTGCACCACATCCTGGGGTTGGGGAAACTTCTTCCTCGCCCATCCTGGTGGACTCCGGGGTCGAGACCCCCATCATCATCTGGCCGGAAGTCGCCCTGGAGGAGGAGCAGGAAGGCCAGTGCCAGCCGGCCACGCCAGAGGAGGAGGAGATGGGCAGTGTGACTCTCTGCCTGGAGCCGGTGTCAGTGATCTAAGACATCGCCCAGGCCTCCTCAGACACCTGGGAGGGATCCTCAAGTGAGTGGTCTCACTTTGTCACACACACAGGGCGGGGGAGGCGGGTGCACAGGGGGCCAGAGGGAAATGTTGCGTGGGATGCTTGGGCTGCACATCATGCTGTGGTCTGTGCACATGCAACCATGTGCTGCATTACTGTGCGGCACGTGGATGCAGCAGGCAGCCCCTGAGCATGCCCAGGATCCTGCTCCCAGGCTCAGGGGAGTCCACACACATCCTGCCACCGGGGAGGGGGAGGAGGGCGGAAGGCACCCAGGCTGGAAGCAGGCTAGCCACAAGGACGCAGGCACGACCCCACACAGACTGAGGAGTGCCGCACACAGCACACAGGCATGTCTGCACACGCAAGGCAGCAGCTGCTCCCACACACAGCCCGGCGACCCGCACCTGTGTGTGCAGACTGCAGGGAGGCCCAGGCTGCTCCCGGCTCCTCTGCTACCCATGAGGGGATCCCATTGTGTCTGGACACTTCCCTTAGCTGCTTGTCCGTGGGCAAGGGTGGGTGGGGTGGGGAGTGGGCAGCACGGTCCTCTGGGCATGTCGGGGCCCCTGTGTGACAGGGCCGTGCACCCAGGTCATCCCCTTCCTCGGCCCAGAGGAAGGGGATGACTTGGGTGCAAGGTCATGTGTCGCTGCTCACAGAGGAGGGCACAGCCTCAGAGACAGTGTCTGCAGGGATGACTGACCGCCTCTCCCTCTGTGTGTTCTCCACAGCCAGACTAGCTGGGACTGAGGGCTGAGCCACACCACTGCAGCCACCATCCAGAGCCTGGGGAACCTGCAGGTGCACCAGGGCGCAGGAGGAGCTGATACGGCAGCATATTAGTGTCTTTCAGGACATACACCAGACCCGGGCGCACAAGGTCCGCACCAACTTGGAGTGGCAGGAGCATGCATGGGACCAACTAATGCAGCAGTGTGACACCATGTGTGGCATCATGTTGCGCCTGGTGGCACACCCGCCTGAGGCCGCTGCTCCTGGCTTCCAGCCTCCTGCCCCCCCCGCTATGCCCATTCCCCCTCTGCCTGCCCTTCCTGCCATGCCTCTGCTCCCTCCCCAGGTGATGGCCATGCCCCTCCCCTAGCAATGCCCATGCCCCCTCCCCAAATGATGCCTAGGGCCCTGCCCCCTGCCTCCCTGCCAACTCTGACCCTGCTCCAGCCCCCATCCCTCCTCCTGTGCTTCCGGACCCTTACAACCCCGACGAGGTCCCCGTACCTGAGGGGGCACCTTGAGCCGCCCCCTCCCACTCCCAGTTGTGAGACCCCCTCCTCCTGCCCATCTTTTCCCAACGTTTCATTAATACAGCGTTCATGTTTTGTATAACCAAACAGGGCCTACCAGATGTGTACCCCAGCCTGTGGGCCTGTCATGGCCGGCATCTGCCTCCTACCCTGGGAGAAAGGCCTCCCCCTTCCTCTCCACAATATTGTGGAGGACACAACATGCTGCTACCACCTCAGGGATGTTGTGCTCCCCTATGCTGAGGCAGGTGAGGAGGCACAGGAAACATTCCTAGAGGCGGCCAAATCCTGGCTTGGTTCAGGTGGGCATTGAATTGCTCCTGCTGGGATCCAGGTGGCCAGTGTACAGGTTCATTAACCACAGCATGAGGGGATATGCTGCATCCCCCACTATGCACAGTGGCATGTGCATGTCCCCAACTACAAAGTCCCGGCAGGGAAAGAATGTGCCCGCCTTCAGCTTCCTGTACAGGCTTGAGTTCCAAAAGACTTGGGCATCATGTGCCCTGCCCGACCACCCGACAAAAATGTCTGTAAATTGTCCCTGGTGGTCAACCAGGGCCTGCAGGACAACGGAAAAGTAGCCCTTTTGGTTAATATATTGGGCCGCTCGCTGGTCCAGTGCTCGGATGGGGATGTGGGTCCCATCTATTGCTCCCCCGCAGTTCGGGAACCCAGGGCAGCAAATCCAGCCATGGTCGTTTCCAGGTCTCCCAAACGGATGGCCCTCTGCAGCAGGATGGAGTTGCTGGCCCTCACCACCTGCAGAAGGAGACAAAGAAACACACAAAACAGAGAATGAGAGAGGAGGTGCCCTCCCTGCTGCCCTCATCTGCCCCCCCCAAGAGCCACCTCCTAAGAAGCTGCCTGCCCCCAGCAGCAGGGGTCTGAGGGAGACAGCACAAGCCTCCAAGGACGGGGCTTTCCCCAACCCCCACTCCACCCCATTACAGTCCACACACCCCCTCTCCTGAGGGTCCCCCTAATTGAACACTCTCTCCCTTCCCCCACTGCAGGGACTGCAGCCCGAGAGTACCTTACCTCTATGAGGAGGGCCCCGTCGGTGGACTTCCCCACTCCAAACTGGTTGCCCATCTACCGGTAGCTGTCTGGGGTGGTGAGCTTCCAGAGGGCGATGGTGACCTGTTTCTCCAGGGGGATGGTAGGCCACAGGTGGGTGTCGTGTCTCCGGAGGGCGGGAGTGAGCCAGGCACACAGCTCCAAAAAGGTGGCCTTCCACATGCGGAAGATGATGAGCCCCTGCTAGTCATCCCACTGCTCCAGGATCAACCGGTTCCACCATTCTGAACCGGTGTCAAGCCTCCAGAAACACCTCTCCACTGTGGGGTGTGGTTGCCAGAGTGGAGCAGCCGCAGCCATGGAGAGGGTCCCCAGAATGAGCTTGGGATCCAGGTCCTGTAGGACCAGGAAGGCAGCAGAGACAAAGTGCTGCAAAAAGTGCAGCATGGCTGTGTGGGGCCATCTCATGCCCAGGGGCAGCTCCGGCTCCATGGCACAGACAGGAAAAAGCTGAGGCATCCAAAAAAGAAGAGGGCAACCACAGCAGGCACTGCTAAAGCTTTGCTGTCCCTCGAAGAGGTAGCAAGCAGGCAGCAGAAGCAGAGAAACGGCTGTCCAGGGGGCTCCTTTTAAGCACGTGTCTCTGCAAGTCTCCGGCACCAGCACTCGGAAGCAACTGGTGACCTCAAGCCCCGGCTGAAGTGATACTGGGTGGTCTTTGATGTGAGAGAGCATCCAATGAGTGTGGACAATGCACTTTTGCAAAAGCACATTGTTTTTTTTATGTGCTTTTGTGTGTGGATGCTCTCTTGCGCAAGAAGTTTTTCCGAAAGCTCTCTTCTGAAAAAAGCTTTTTGCAAAAGAAGCCTTCAGTGTAGATGCAGCCTTCTAGTGTAAGGCTCAGACGCTGCCCTGGTTGCTCTGGATTTTAAGAATAGGTTCCTAATAATGCTACACTTTTCCCCAAACCAGACAATAACATTACAAGGAACTATGTATTTTTTAATTGTCCCGTGCAACTAGCGAGATTTGCTTAGGACACATGTTAACTGATGATCTCATCAAGTCGGTATTTTATTTCTGAACTTTTCCCCCAACATTTTTTTAAAATAACCCTCTGAAATGCTCATGGATAAACCCTTCATTTAATTCCCCTTTTCTTTTCCCAAAGCAATGGAGTGAACATGCTGCCTTGAAGGGATCTAGGTTGTGAGAACATTGCACCTGGGACATTTATTGTACTGCTAGGATGACTGGAGATGGAAATATGAGCCCTGCAAACTCTGACCCTCCCTCCTGGAATTTTTGCAGTACTATACTGTGTCCCAGGGTAATTCAAAAGAAAGCCGTCAGGTCTCAGATTTCACCCATGTTGCCAAACTGAATCAAATTCATTTCTTTCTGAAATAATTAGTGTATTGTCCAATTATTGCATCCAGCCACATAATTCACCCCAGCTGCCGGGAACGCTCTTCTGTGCGTCAAATAACTGGGCCAGACCCTTCCAGGAAAACAGAGAAGGAGAAAGAAAGAGAAGGAGAAAGAAAGATCTGTGGAGAGTTTTCCATTGCTCTGAACTAATTTGGCAGGGTTCCAAAGGTTTCGAGGACCCTGCTTCCAGAAATGTATTGTTAGGAATCCACTGCTCTAGCACTGCTGGGATAGAACGGGGAAATCGGCCGACTTGGCTTTCTGTAGTAGCCAGTATGATGTAGCTTCCGTGGTGGAGCTTGGCTCGAACTTCAGGGGTACTTGGCATTGATGGGAGATTTTCTGTGCATCCTGTTTCCAGGCTGGGCTGTCTGGGTACCTCTGTGATAGCACCCACTGAGATCAATCCCTGTGGCGCCACATGGACAGATGGTACCATTCAGGTCCCTTGGGTCTGGTTCATGATTAATGAGAACAGGTTCTGTGGTTTGGTCCATCTGGGCTGCAGTTTTCCAGATGGTAGAGATGTTTCTGGTGAGCCTAAGTTGTGAGCTTGTTTAAACACACACACACACACACACAACTCAGGAACAGGAAACCTCAGCCTGTAAAAGGGCCATTGCTGAAGGCGATCCTTCTCCCTTGCTTCTCGCTGGAGGATCTAGGCGCATGGCACGGAGCTGGGTACAAGCCTCCCTGAAACAACCTGGAATGACACCATGCTCCCATCACAGCCCATGTGAACAGGAACACCTGTTTCAGTTTGGCAAATGTTGCAATCCCTAGTGAGCAGAGAGGGAAGGTCTGTCTTGTGGTTAAGGCGTGGCCTGAGAATCAAGATGCCTTGTGTCAGGTCCCAGTTCTGCTACGGCTCTACCATGGTATTTGGGGGGAGCCGTATCATTGCTCCCTGCCTCAGTCTCCCCACCTATAACACCACGTATCACACTGGGAAAAAAATAGTCTCCCCACCTATAACACTAGGGCAAAAGTAAATATCTCTTTCACAGAAGCATTGCAAAATTTAATTCTGAGTTCTAAAGTGCTTTGAAAAGCACTAGGTATTTTTAATGTGCTCTCCCAGTTGTGGTCTGCTGAACTTTCTCCAGTCAAGCTCATCCTTAAGAGTCACCCCGTCTTGAGGCCCACAACAGGTGACTCAGTAATGATCTGGATTGATAGAGACTAACAGAGAGAGAGAGAGAGAGAGAGTATCATGAGCTTTAGTGGGCAAAGCCCATTTCTTCACGAGATGATCTTGCTACTATATAAATATATATATTTGTTAGTCTCTAAGGTGCCACAGGACTACATGTTGTTTTTAAAATTACAGACTAACATAGCCATCCCTCTGGGTTGATGGAGTATGGCTCCTCCAAAATACATTGAGTAACGGCACAGTCTTAATTTTGAAAGCCATGTTCCCCTCCCCCAGTCATATTTTAATTTCAAGTGTCCTTTGTTGTTGGTTTGCAGCCTCAGGTTCTTAGCACACTCATGATAGTGTCATCTTCTGATTCCAATCCAATCTGTTTCTAGCTGCTTAGAAATAACCCACTGAGCCCTTTATGCCACAGGGAGGACGTGGCTTGCATCGTGCATGGCAGAGGCTAGGAGTCCAACTTGACAGTTCCACAGCTGTCACAGGCAAAAAGCTCCCACCAACTGGAGAGGCTGGGGTGTTGAGCCATAATTTTGGTACAGTCTGAACAGCAAAGCTTTTCACTGCAGAATGGTTTCACCCTCCTTTCCTCCTGGGCTCTTTGGTAGTCTGAAGTCTGTCTTCTTTGCTTGCCAATAACACAAGTTTTTCTAGGCATTCGATCTAAAATTAAACTAGGTTACAGTGGAGAACTAACTGACAATCCCTTCCTGAAAGCTGCCAGAGCCAAGGGTGAAATTTGAGCAGTTTACATTGCAGAAACAATTTGGTTCCAGAACTGTGGATCAAATTAATCAGTGACGGAATTAAGTGGCTAGCTCTATGTATTCAAAAGAGGACTGGGCTGTTAACATTTCTAAATACAAGAAGCTATCACTCCTCTGCAGAGGGGGAATTCTAAAGCAGTTCTCAACCCAACAAGGGGAATTCTCCTTGGCTTTTGGAACAGGGATCATTCTGTGGCTCCTCTTTAGTTTCCCAAGTTAAAAGCTGCCTTTGCCAGCTGCTGTGATACCGAGAAACTTTAGACTTCAGATGCTGGGTATAAGGACTTACTTGTACTGGCAGAGCTAAACTTTTTTTTTTTTTAAAGATTGTGTTGTTGCTTTCAGTGGAAGTGAAGTGACCCCAGATCCATTCTACAGCATTGAAAAACTCTGGTCCTAGAGGGGCAAACCAAAGGGACCTCTAGTCCTAGATAAGTATGGTGGGCTTTAAAATCACAGGCTGGTCACTAGAGCATATTAGCCTTTATCTTCCAAGTGGCATGTTTTGCTGTCTGAACACCATAGCTCTGCAGCAGTGGAATGTTCACATGCTTACCAGGCTGAGCAATGTGTTTCAGTAGCTGAATTTTCATCTGCTATTCCTAAGATTCATTCTTCAGCAGTCACAGGGGCTGTGTCATACATCTGATTTATACTTGTTTCCATAACTCACTGATTACACTACCTATTTCCCCTACTGACCTGTTCTCTTTGCTAGTCCCCACTTTGACAAAGGTGCTTTCATAATCAAGCTCCACACATCCATGCATGGGATTTGGAGCTGACGTTTATAAAACCAGATTTCCCTGCATTTAACACCTCATTTACATCAAAAGCTAAGTATGGGACCCTTCCAGCCCACTCAATTAGTCTCTTTAGCACTGATACTACTATTGACAGGTACATTTTTTCCCCTTCTTTTTCTGATATAAATTCTGGGTTCCTGTTTTTCCACTCCAGCTCATCTGAAGAAGTGGGTTTTGCCCACGAAAGCTTATGATACTACATATATTTTTGTTAGTCTTTAAGGTACCACAGGACTACTCATTGTTTATTAACACTTGAAAAGCAGGGGCTGGCTTTATCTCAGGATTCGAGGCATATTTTTTCCTTTCTGCACAAATGGAGTTGGTTTTAAATTGACCGGCGCTGTAGCATGGATATAAATTTGGCTTCACTTTCTTGGTTTTACCATTATCACAGAACAAGGGAAACAAGTGCGGGAAGTCCATGAATTCCTGCTTAGTGGAGTTACATGTTCATCTGTTTGAGAAGTTGCAGATGTTGCAAGTTACGTTGCAGTTTCACTCTTTAGGGTGTACGCCCAGGGCAAAATCCTCAGATCCTTTCTCAGACACGCTACCATGGTGTGATGATGCCATTTCTCCATTAAGTTGCAGATATTCCAGTTCTCGTTGGTCATTCTGGTGTGGGCAACGTTTGGGGTTTAAAAAAAGAGAGGGAAATGGCTCGACCAATGGAGTGTATCAAAATGAAGCACTGCAGATCAGTCACTGAAGCTTAATATGCTGGCTACTGTTTCAGCCACTAAAAACGAAGCCCTCATTGTTTATTAAGGGAGTGCTGCATACTTTGGCAGTTGCATTGCAAATCAGTTATAAACTCTCTGCCCAAGATCATCAAACCATATGTCTGGAGGAGTTAAATATACAGTGGAGCCATCAAAGCACTGTAGAGTATACACATCTCCTAGTGCTATGGCACACGGATGAGAAACTGGTCCAGGTGTGAGTGAATAATCACTTATTTCTGCTGAGCCTGTCCTGTTCCACCCACCCATGTTCTCTTCTCACAGAGAAAGCGGGTCTCCTTGCCTCAGACCTGCAGGTGGCTCTCATGTGGCTCAGCCCACAACTTCTTTTTATACTCCCCACCTTAGCAGGCGGTCCCTTGGAATTTTCATGCAGAAGCTTGGCTGAAGCAACTCAGTGCACATCCCACCAGGCCTCGGGCCACCACACAGATGTCTTCTAGAGCCCTATTCCACCTGCTATGACACGAGGCATAACCATGGACACCAAAATACCAGACATCAGTTTATTTTCCTGGTCTCTTCCCTAGGAATCCAGACCTTTTACAATAGGAAGGGAATGGGACGTGTCCGGTAAAGGACAAATAAACATCTTCAGACAAGCAAGACATGTTCAACCCCTCCCAAAAAAGAAAGCAGGGAGACAAGCAAGATTGATTGGTGGGGGGAGGGTCTCCACCTATCGCCAGAAGAGCCTGCATTTGAAACTCCCTATACCAGTGTATCTTAAACGTTTTAAGACTGAGGAACACCAACCAATTTTTTTTTATGAGGAACACCAAGGATTTTTTGTTGAGAAAAAAAAAAAAAAGTTGGGGGAAACTTATTGAGGAAAAAAAAAAAAGGTTGCCTGCCTCTTTAAGGGTGTCCATTTTGAATTCTGTTCACACACAGTTTAAGAAACACTGCCCTATACAAATGCTCCCGAATATTAGAGGGTTTGGACACAGCACAAAGCTCTGGCTCTGAATGTTGCGGTTTGGGCTCATCTTAGATTAGCACTGATTGGCCAAGGAGGGGGGGGTTGATTCAGAGGCCAAGGGATTGCCTGCGGGCTAGGGATGTTAGATATCAGGTAATTGAACAGTCATGTAATTGCACAAAATATGTCAGTTACACAACTACTCGATAGTCCCTGGGGGCAGGGCCAGCAGCCAGTGCCCTCCTGCCCCCATTCCTGGGGAGCCCCCCGTCACTCTGTTCTGCTGCCTCTCAGTCCGCGAGGGGAGCCAATTTAAAAACCTGCTCCTGTCATGGACCAGCTGCCTGCCAGCCCGTGCTGCTGCCTCTGATACATGGAGGGGCCCAGGCTCGCCATGGTGGTGCAGGCCAGGAAGAAGAGGCATGTGTGAAGAAGCTCATTGGGCTGCTGCAGCCCCTGTCCACAGTCAGGCGATTCCAGCCCCTAGGGCCCTGTTCCTACCACTAAAGTCATTTCTTTCCCAGCCTTTAATAAAGAGAAGCTGTATGGGAAGCTGAAAGGCCATTTCAGTGTATTGCCAGCCAGGCCAGATGCTCGGCCAGCCAGCCAGCCAAATTGATACCACCGTAAACCAGCCAAACCACAAGCCCAAAGAATGCTGTGGAGCCGGGCCACAGAACACGACAGTGGGAAATCTCCTCCTGCTTCTTCCTCCCCATCAGTGAGATCTATAAAAACTCCCAGGCTGCGACAGTTCCACTCACACGGCTCTTTGTCGGGCCAGGTGCGACTCCTCCCCCCACCCCCCCCCACTCAAGTCAAAAATGGTTTTTTGCAAGGCATGTCCCAAATCATTGACTCCCCTCAACCGCCGCTCCTAGTTTTCTGTCCCTTTTAAAAAAAAAACAGTGTTTGTTCCTCAGGGCTTTTGCATGGATTGCCTTGCCTGATGCTCAAGGGAATGTCAGCTCTGTGCTGGGGTCTCGCTGGCCCACGCCATAGGGGGCTGGCATTAGACACGCACAGCAGAGTCACAGGGCAATTGTAAAGGGGAAGTCCTGAGTCTTTTTGCAGAATGTATCACAGGGGCCTCGACACAGTCCTGTTAATTATTTCCAGGAGAACTTCTCCAAAAGATGCCCAATGGAGAATACACATCGATGAAGGTGACATTGCATCCAACTCCCCCATCCGCCACCTGGGGCACACGGATGATTGCCATGGCTCACTAGCTCCCTGGATTTGGCTCAGAACCTTACCAGTTTGGCTCACTATAGGTCACGGAGCAGGGCTAACGCCACTGGCCCAGGAGCCAGTGTGGTCTCTGCTAGGCTGTAGAGCCCATGTATGGAATGAGCACTAAACAGACACCTGGTACAGAGAAGAAAATATTCCTCCCGGGCTCTTCTGTGGCATGTTTCATCAGTAGCTCTCAGCGCACTTTACAAAGGAGCTCAGCAGCAGCATCACCACATGACCAAGAACAGGCAGAGATTTGCCCAAAATCACTCCGAATGACACCGGAGTTTCCTTGCAGGCCAACACCGCACTGAGAGGATGCTGGGGCTGGAGGTGTGACATGAAGTTGCTCCACGGAGCCCTTTGGATCATCATCCGTTCGTTTCATTTACCCACGTCAGGCCCCTAAGCAGAGGTGACAGTAAGCAGGTGTGCCCTGGTGCGCAGCTCTGGCAAGAGCTGGCTGAGCTGTGGCACAAGCCAGCAGGGAGCTATTTAAAGAGCTGGCAGAGAGCTGGGTTGCAATAGGACAGGACCTGTCAGAAATTTTAAGTTACTTTCCCTGCTGCCTCTAAGTCACGCCCTCTCCCCCGCTCTGCATCTGGAAGCAGATCTCAGGAGCCACTCTTTGATTCTGCGGCATCTGGCCGAGGGCCTGTCTGACTGGCAGCCCCTGTCAGCCGTTTGTGACAGGCGGGGCATGACCTGAACAGCGGCCCTGCTGAAGCCACATATTAGGATGCCGTTTTAGCTTGCGGGATGGGGCGGCTCCATGTTCTGATGCTGGGCAGCGCTGGCTGCTCTGTGCCTGCTTTGTAATTTAGCCCAGATGAAATGTGGGCGCCTCAACTCTACTGTGCAATTTTACAAATGCCAGCCCCTCTCTGCTTCTCAGTGGCTTTTCACAGGGGATGTTTGCTGGCACGACTCACTGCAGAGCTCCGTGGAGAGCTGGTGTGTGCTCTACTGTACCACTGCCTGATGCATAGCATAAAGAGAGTTTGTATGGGTATGTAAATATATGCATGCACATGTGCGTACACACACGCATAGGACTAATTCCTATCACCTTCCCATTCCTGTCCCATTATTAATTGCCACTGCTCCCATACATGTCTGTTCTTTCACTCCTGCATTTTATATCCTGCGTTCCTTCAGCACAAGCACCATGTTGGACATAGCCCTTAAATTATGAGGAGGGAAGATGCGTTTCTCCCTTTGCTGCGTGTTTGCAAAGTGACCTGCCTATCCCTGGCACTAGCAACATAATAAACTAGCTGCTTATGTGACACATCCTCATGCCCCTGCACACGTAGACCTGTGTGAGGCAGGACTTGGTAGCAGTGAAGGCCAGTGGGAAAAGGCCCGTGTCTCAAAGACTATATCTAGACTGCACAGTTTTTCCGGGATACCAGAAGTATCCTGGAAAAATTCTGCCGTGTCCAGGGAACGCGTCGCTTTTTTCGGAACTGTTTCTGAAAAAGCAGGAGTGTTTTTGCGGAAGCCCTGTATGGGCCAAATGTCAGAAAAACCTCCTCCGAAAAAACAAACAGAAAAAGATACACAAATTGCGGGTTGCAATTTGCGTATCTTTTTCTGAAAATAAAACCCTAAGGCAGCATGGGCTGTTTGCTACAGGCCTCAAACTGACATTTCTGTGGAAGCTGCAGTTTCAAAAAGCTTCTGGTTATTAACAAAGCCCGCAGCCCAGCCAATGCTAACAAACGTGCAGCACAGACAGTAAAGTGAGCTCCCTAGAGCCAGCATCGTTAGGCTTTTGGATTCTTCTCTCAGGCGCCTTGACCTGGCAAGCAACACAGGCGCTATGAACTGCGCCAGATAGGATGGTGCCAAGCGTCTAAACGCAGGCTCTCATTTCAAAGGCCAAGGGGGCTCATAAAAGCATGTCTTTATCCAGGCTTCTTGCCCCTTTCTCCATCCCTGCAAGGCCAGCCCCACTGAGCATCTAAAGGCCCAAAGAATGGGCACAAGCAGCTGCAGGCCATCAGGACAGGAAGCTGCAGATGACATTGGTTTGATTTGCATAAACCTCTGTCTTCCCTTGCCTGAGCTGGGATCTGCATTTTGCAAGTGACTCATGTTCTGTGGCATCAGGGAGATGCCAACAGTGTTTGATGGGAAGGGGGGACATCTGAGCGTTACGAAACTAGCCTCCGAGTGCAGCACAGCTAGGTGCTCTCATTACCTGAAGCTGGGAAATTGCACGTACTTGTGGTATAAGTACACATGTAGGGTCAGGCCTTTCCCTGTGCTCAGCACAGGGCAACACATGTTTATTATGTGGCCTTTGTCTTCCATAAGCTCTGTGCCTCAGTTTCCCTCCCTGTGAAATGGGGAGAAAAACACTTATCCCCCCCACAGCCATGGAATCTTAGAAGCCCTTCTCCTTCTGAAGGGGGCTCTGAGGTCTAGTACAGAAGAAGTAGCTCTGCCTGCCAGAGCAGGGAGTTATGTGCTGGTGTCTCCTTTGCTAGCAGTGGCAAAGGTCAGGTTTGGAGGAGAGCAAGTCTCACCTTGTCCCATCCTTTCCCCTTTCTTGCAGAATTTCTTGGACTCTTTTCAGCACTCAAAGCCCAGACTCTCCTTTCCCACGTGCATGGGCTGGAAGGAAAAGCTAAGCAGCTGCTCGGAAACTTCCTGTCTGGGGGGATAAACACCACGCACAAAAAGCCACGCAGACGGCAAAGGGGGCTGTTGCCAAGGGTGGGGCAATTTGAAAGGGCCCGGAGGCCCCGGCTGCTGCTGCGGCAGCTCTGCCTTCTCTGGGGCACAGGAAAGCCTCTCTTGATCTGTCCCAGGCAGGGCTAAGCTTATGCCCAAATCACTTTGTTTAGTCTGTGAGGCTCTGCAGGATCCTTGCTGCCTTTGGATTAAGAGACGCTGCTGCAGTTTTTCCCCAGCAGGCAGGTTGGGTCTGGGGAAGGGGAGGGAGAGGCCCCAGACAAGTGAGGGGGGCAGTGGCCCCATTGATTTATTTCAGCCTCAGAATTGTTATTGGTGGGCATGGGACCAGCAGTTCCAGTCCAAAACCAGACACCTTCCCCCCCAATCCCGCCCTGCCAGCCCCTGCACAGCCCATGGGGCAGCAGCCAAGCCAGCATGTCCAGCTCCTGGTGTTAGGGCTTGCTGGGTGGGAAATCCAGGTACTGCACCCCCCATCCCGCCTACAGACACAGCTCCCATTGGCTGGGGCAGGCAGGGGGAGGAACTACTCCCGGGAAGCGCCGCAAGCAGGGGTGGCCGGTGATTCAGCCATTAGGGGAGGCCAGTTTCTGCCTCCGTCCTTCGCAGCCACCATCCCCACAGCACCTGGGTGGTGCAGTCAGTGCACCGCCAGCCCCAGTTCTCTAGGTGATGCAGTGGGGGCAGGGAGTGTAGGAGGCCTGAGGTTGGGGCTGGTCATGGGGCTAGAGCAGGGGTGTCCTGGGGCCGAGGAGTCAGTGGGGAGGAAGAAGGTCCTTCTCTCTGCCCAGTAACTCCCCCAGGACTCCCTGGGGTGGGGAGAAGAGGGGGTTGGAGGGAGGGTTGAATAGGAAGTGGGGGCTGGGCCACGCCTGGTTATCTGGGGAGGCACAACCCCCCCACACCTTCCCTGGGCTGATCTTCAGATGTCCAGTGCCGCCCAACCACCTGCATCCTTCATCCCTGGGATGCTATTCCCTGGGACAGGGCTGTGCTCAGGGCTGTGGGGCAGGAGGGCTGGGGGGAGGGGAGGGAAGGAGGGCAGGGAGGCTGGTGGGGGAGCAGGCAGACTTAGTGGCTGGAGCTGTGGGTGGGCAGGCGGGGGAGGGAGGGACAAAGGATTGGAGTAGGGAGCCCTGGGGTCTGGGAGATGGGGTTTGACAGGGCTGGGAGGCAGAGCAGGTTTCGGGGTTGGGGGGTGGATTGGGTCAGACAGGGCTGGGAGGTGGAGCAGGAGTCCAGGCGGAATGGGGCCTATGGGGCTGGGTGGCACCGGGAGGGGGCTGGGGGACTGGGATCGGGGCTGGTGGCCCTTGGCACTACTACAGCTGGAGTGCCAAATTTAATGGTGCCGTATGCAGCTGCATGTGTGGTATGTGCCTAAGGACAGCCCTGGGCCCTCCATACAGTTACTGCACCCAATATGGCCTTTGGACCAAAACTGAACTGAACTCAAGCACTGAGCAAGCTCACCCCATCCCACCCTACCCCCACCCACCTCACTGCATCTCTCCCTACCCCCATCTCCTCTCTATATCCTTCCCCATCCACTCCAACCCCACCCTATCCCCACTGCATCTCTCCCATCCCATCCCCATCATTGCATCCCTCCCAGCCCACTCCCATCCCCCTCCTCGTTCCTCCATCCCATCTCATCCTTGCCCCCCCCACCTCCCTCACTACATCCTTCCCCATCCACCCCAACCCCACCCTATCCCCCTCAGTGCTTCTCTCCCCCTCCCAGCACTTGGAGCAGGGGTTACACAGACCTGGAACTCCTGGGTACTGGCAATGGGGCCACAGACCACATGTGCCATGGACCGAGCCCCACCAAAAGAGAAGCACAAGAAGGGGGCTGGGCAGCAGCAGGGGAGGGGAGGGAGAGCTGTCTGCTGGGCGCTCACATGGTGCTAGTTCAGGGGTGGGCCAACTTTCGGCCTGAGGGCCACGTCAGGTACCGACATTGTATGGAGGGCCAGGTAGGCTGCGCCTCCCCAAAGAGCCAGGCAATGGGCTGGTCCCCCCTCCAGACTCCCCACCCCCTGAATCCTGGAACCCTGCACCCTCTATCAACCCTCACAGACGGCCCTGTCCCCACACTCTCCCAGCAAGCCCACCAGCAGCAGTTGACCTTCCAGGAAGGTGAGTGCTGCGGCACGGCTCTGCTGAGGAGGTGGGCGGATTTACAATTCTTAGTGCACACCCACACAGGCGCGCACCGTAGACCATGGCTACGCAACACGTGGCTTGTGGCCCACATGCGGCCCGCGGACCGTTTATTTGCAGTCTGTGGTGCAGTTTGGCAGGGCTCAACCCGCGACCCGCAGAGTGGGAGCCAAAACAAAAAAGTTGTCAATATAATGGTCTCCTGTTGATATGCGTTTTAGTAGTTCAACTCCTGGACTGTCATTGCTCATTGAAAGTGAGGTGGCCTCTCACATGGAGTCATTACAGATGATGAGATGGTGCAGTAGAACTCCAGCTTTCCATGTTAACCCAGCAACACAGCTCAGAAGGCAGCTCAGAAGGCCGTGGTGGGCAACCTGCAGCTCAGAAGGCAGCTGTTTCGCCTCACACTTTCCCATTCTCCGCATGATTGTCTGAATTTTTGATCTGGCCTCGGTCCCAGGTTTTCCCTTGCAACCATTTAAATCAGTGATGGGCAACCTAGGCTAGTGAGTGGGCCTCATGAGAGTCCCTTCTTCATCTCAAAGGGCCACAAAATTATCATAACCGAGTCAGTCTCCAGAGATAGGGTAGTTCTGTTAACTGCACCGGCATACTTAGAAATTGGAGCGTGTGCGGATGGAACCATAGCAGCACTGTGATTGGATACAGAGGGAGCACATGGTTCTCCCAATGTTGTATGCAACCAGCCCGCACCTCACTTACAGTGCTCTTGTTTTACATGCATGTCACTTTTGTAATGTCAGAAGGGAAAAAACTACACAGATGAAAACGAACATAATCTGGCAACCCTTTGCCTGGGCAACAGTAAACAAAATGTCTGGCAGGCCACACATAGAACACCGATGGGCTGCAGGTTGCCCACCACGGCCTTAAATCCTACTTTTTATACTTAATTAAAACACTTCTGTTTATTATCAAGCCCACTGTCTTTCATTGATAAAGACAGCAAACATCTTATGCGCTTCTTCTGTATAGAACTTTTACACAAGGTAAGATGGATTTATTTGGGGGTTTGGACCCTTGTGGGGGTTGGTTTCCTGGATGCTGAGCCCTTATAGCTGAGTCTTCCCAAAGCTGAACTGGTTCAGCGTCTGTGTGGCTCTGCTGGGGGGTAGTAACTCCAACTCTGTGCCTTGGCTGGGGGAGCCCAGAGTATCTGGCCCAGCAGGACAGGGTGAGGGGGCCCACCAGAGGGCAAGAAAGTGAACATCAGTGGCTTGATACGCACACTGGGACACAGCCCCAAGGGGATTTCTGTGATCCGTCCTATCACACAGGCGTGCATTAGGGGACACTTGCTCTGGAAGGGGGTCAGGACTGAGGGGCACCTGGAAGCCCCAGGCCCGTGGAATCTCTGGGAGCCAGGGCAGTTGCCCCTTTCTCTCAGCAGGCCTGGATCCACCTGAAGGCTCGATGATCTCAGTGGGGCTCTCAGTCCATTGTGAAGTTATAAAGACCCTTGGGCCAGGTGCCTGTGAGAGCCAAGTGACGGATCAGCGAGTGAGGAGCCCACTGAACCTCCCCACAGGGCTGTGCTGCTGTCCTGCTGTGGGCTCAGGGAAAGAGGAAAATGAAGACAAGACCTCACTTCTTAACCGGGCCGAAGGTTTTTCCTGCGTGTAAGTGGCATGGGCCCACCACAGCCAATACAGGCGGTCCTCGCTATCAGTCCAAGATACGTTCCAAAATGCTCGGACGTATCGTGAAACAACTGAAAGCGGGGAATTTTTTTTTCCCCCGCAGCTGACTTCCATTTGCACAAATTGTTTTATTTTATTTTGCTTTGTTTTTTGCGCGACGTAAGGGCGGGGAATGGGAGAACTCATAATGCATCAGGTCCTACAAGCGTCAACGACTTTAGCGCGGAACAGATGTATACTGGGGCATCTTATAGCGGGGACGCCCTGTACATCAGGGCCTGAGCCTGCCAGCCCCAGCCCTAAAGCAGGAGCTGCTCCAGAGGCCAACTCTGGGCATGGGTTGTGGGGAAGCAGCTCTAACACATTCACCAGCATACACAGTGACTCCAATGCAGACCAGAGGGATACTAGAACACAAGAATGGCCAGACCAGGTCAGACCAAAAGTCCATCTAGCCCAGTATCCTGTCTTCTGACTGGCCAATGCCAGGTGCCCCAGAGGGAATGACGAGAACCAAGAATCATCAAGTGACTCATCCCTTGTTGCCCAGTCCCAGCTTCTGGCAAACAAGAGAGCAGGGAGAGGCCAGCGCTAATGAAATCTCTGGTGCATAAAGGCACAGACACAGCCCTGGGCAGTCAGGAGTGGAGGGAACATGCTCTTTGGCAGCAGGGAGCATGGGGACCTTGGATTGTTTGAGGGAGAAGAAAAGAGCCAAAAGAAACATGGAAGCCCCAGTGTGTGTCTTTGTGGAGCAGAATTGGACACCCCAAATAAAAACATGAGACATTGGCTCAGCCTTTCCCAGATACGTATAAGGAATGTGCAGCTGATAGAAAGCCCAGAGCTCCATCTCACCACAAACCCCACACACTTGGAGTCAGTCTCCTTCGCTGTTTAAGGGCACCCTGTGGCATCTCTCCGCTGCTGGCGGAAAGAGAAAGCTACAAACAGCTGTCAGGGAACAGGGTTGTGGGGGAAAGGGGACTGGAAGAAGTGGGAGAGAGTTGAAGGGAGATCTCAGAAAGCTGGTTTCAGGAAGGAGAGGGGAAGGCTGAGGATATTGAGGCAGGATTATTTCATGGGGAATTGAATTAATAATCATTAATGACTGTAATAATTATATGTATTCACATACAATGAGCCAAATATACAGGTTGGACTTCCTTGGTCTGGCATCCTGGGAACCTGGCTGGTCTTGGGTGAGGGATTTTTCCAGACCAGGGGTGGTCATTTCAGGCCCCCTCCTGGCTTCTCCCCTGTACCAACTTCCCCCCACTGGGCTTCCTGGCTTCACCCACTGCCCAGCTGAGCCACGTACCAGCTCCCTGCTCTTGGTGCCCTCCCCTCACCCCCCACAGCCCAGCTGAGCCTCGCTCCAGCTTGCTGTCTCCCCCCCCTGCTCCCCTTCACAGCCCGGCTGAGCCATGTGCTGGGCCAAACCCCCTTCCAGCTGCACACTGGGACCCTCTGATCCTGGAACATCCATGCTCATGCCAGTCCACAGATATTGCCAGACCACAGAATCCTGGATTTTAGAGGTGTAGCTTGTATTTATTGTATTGATTACATTCTGTGTTAGCATATATTGCATTAACTTCAATAATACGAGGATTATTTATTATATTTTAAACCTGAAATTATCTCCAGAACATTTTGCAGGGGAGGCAGCAGTTAATAAAAATCAAAAGTTCAACCCAACTAGGATTTTTTAAAATCTGTATATTTTAAAATTCTCCTGAATGTGAGGCTTATCTCACAAGTTTGATGGCCTGGCTCACCATTTTTGTACTCCTTGGCAATAGCAGAGAGAAGACAGTGGGCGCTAGAGTGGGAATGGAAGGGAACAAAATGACTAGAAGTGAAAAAGAAAAAGGCGCAGATACATTTAGCTGCTAACTCCCATTGAAATCAAGGGGAGGTTAGGTACCTAAAATCCTGTGAGGAGCTGTTGTGACATGACCAAGCTGTTTGGCAGTGTGATTTGTAGTGAAAGTGATGGTGTCATTTGTTGTTCAGATAATTCAACACTTCACTGCATTAGTTCAGGCGAACAGTAACCATTACAGAGCCTTGAAAAAGTGCTTTGTACAAATGTTGTTCCTGGTTTCTGTGCTGATTATTAAATGATCCCTCTCAAGGTATTTGAATCCTGCACATTTCCTATGAGTCACGCAGTGTAAAATAAAGTTATTTTCTGCCCGGTGAATTTTCTACTTTATTTGCTTGGCAGGAGCCAGCATGTTCAGGGGATTAGACTAGCTGCAGACTGACAGAACTGGCAGTGGGAAGGGAGAAGACAGATCTTTAGCTGTAGTGATTGTTGCTTGTTTGCTTGTGCCCTCCCTGGCAGGAATACAGCTGGGAGCAGGAGTGGGTGAGTTAGAAGCCTGGGGAGCAGACAGAGCTTTGAGCATCACAGTGACACTTTCTAGTTCCACCGGGCAGAGGTGCTGGAAACTGGTAGCTTCGCTTTTTTAGTGCCCTGAGTATTCAGTGCAGCCACTGCTGTGCCTGGAACCTGAGCGTCCTTTTTCTGTCTCCCCTCTGGGCTGTCCAAAGCACCACAGACAGGTACGTGGCTCCTCCCTTTCACAGGTCCATATTCTGGCCACAGGCTGAAACAAAACCATTATCCACTGCAAAGTGGTGAAGGTGACGCATGGGTGTGAGCTCTTCTTCAGTTTATTACAAACCTGGCCTTCCTGCATTTCTCAGTGCAGAAAATAGGTACCTTGACAGGGGGGACTTTGCTTGCTTGCTACCTTTGTCAATGTATATCACAATAACGCAGCTGCCATTTAGGAATCTGATTATTTTGTCAGTTTTTCAGACAGGTTGAACAGACTGCTGCGGTATTTGGAACAACAACAACGATGTGTCAAATCATCTGAGTGTTAGAAGGTTTCCTTGCTCGCCAGCTTCAGGGGAGGGGAAGGTGAAGAACACATCTAGAACAGACCTGTTCTTCCCAGCGACCAACAGTCTTGCTGCCTGGCCTGTTCCATAGAACACCCCTGTGCCCCGCCCAGCCATGTTCAGGACACACGCAGGCCTAAAAGTTACTTCACATTATATCTGCACCTCTCCGGGTGCTCCTGTGTTCCTGGCTTGGTAAGAGGCAGATTCAGCGCCTGTGTGAGGAGAAAACCAGTCAGCCTGCAAATTGGACACTTCTCCTGGGCCATCTCTCCAAGCCGGGCAAGTGCCGGCGACGCGCACGTCTGCGTTATTCCTGCGTGAGGACGAAGGGATTGCACCCAAAGTTGGGCTCCAGTGTTAGCTGCTTGTTTAATGAGCAGCAATAAAGGGCATTCAGACAGAACTGCTGAGCATTGCGCATACACAGCACACCGATACATGCTGCTGCTGGTCACGTGGATAAAGCAACAACCCGACGAGTGGGGCTCAACACAACACAGCTCCTGAAAGGAACATGACCAGGGGAGCCAACAGCCTTGCCAGGCTCCTGGGCAAAAGGGAGGCAGCTCCACGCCCCCAGGATGGGGCTTCAGGCAGAAGGAATAGGTCTGGAGGCAGCTGGCCCTCGATGCCACTGGGGCTGTGACACCCCTTCCGACCTCAGCACTGACCGGACCATGCCCCCACCTCCCCAGACAGCTCTTAGAGCCACCCGGAATGCACTGTGCGGTGCTCCAGCAGCAATTTAAAGCGCCCAGAGCTCCTGAATTGCCAGGCCCCAGGGCAATTGCCTCCTTTGCTCTCTTCCGACCCCCTGCACCACTCATTAGCAGGCCTGAATGTGACGGTCTCTGAACAGAGAGAGAATACTGCTGGGTAATCGCTGCTTAGAATGACTAGCAGTGGGGCCAGGATACCAGCATACAGAGCCCTCGCCAACCGGCTTCTGCCAGCTGTGACTCTTCCTGCTCCAAAGGCTGGAGCAAAATTCACTCAGTGCCTGTCCCAAAGAGAGGGTGGCCACACCAGAAAAATCCCTGAGTTGGCAATTTCAGCCGAGAAGTCTAGAGAGTAAGCTGCCCTCTGAGAGCTCAGCATAGCCCCTCCGGACCAGGGACAAGGTACGTTACATTTGTCCCATACTTAATAATCCAACAGAGCCAGGCGGGAGTGAGGTCTAAGGATTAGAGCTGGGCTCTGGGCTTCAAGGATCTTGGGGTTTATCCTAACCCTAGGAAGGAGTGCAGGGCTCTTGGCATCTCGGAGTCAGGATCCTTCTTTCCATCTCAACTCCAAGCAGGGAGCAATGTGGTTCTGAGCCAGGCCATGGGGCTGGCATTCTTGGCCCTGCAGCTGACACATCGGGTGACCGCTGGGTAAGCAAAGTCAATTCAGTGATGTTCCAAAGGCCCCTTGCAGGGAGGCCTGGTGGGCTGCAGGAGGTAGCTGGAGGCCCAGCATGGGAGCAGGGGCTTGCATCAGAGCTCTGCCATCTGCCACCATGAGGCCGCTCTTCCCACCCCACCCCAACTCAAATCTGCCCTCTGCACGTGGCTGCGCTCCCGATTGATACACTGGTTTGCTTACACTAATTCATCCTGACTCACAGGTGCAAGGAGGTGGGTGCATTGCTGGGCACCATCCCGCAGCTTTGGGAAGGAGGGGAGGGACCTTCCCAGGCCTCTGTCCTTAAGCAGCCCCCAGCCAGGAAGGAATCTGCCAAGCAAGCTGTAGCTGGAGGGGAGGATGGGAGACGTTGCAGGGGGCCCAGGAGTTACTTGGCTGCAGTGCTCTGGGGCTTTGTTATCCCAACTTCTGCAGCAGGACTGAGCTCACCACCAGTTACCCAAACATCAAACAATTCATTAGCTGGATTGGCCAGAAACAAGAGCACGGCTGCAGCTCAGCCCTTTAGAGCAGCCAGCCAAGGGGCCAGAGCAGCAGCGACCCCCCAGAAGCCTTCTCCTCTGGCAGTGGGTAAAAATCAGCTGCAGGAGTTGAACAGATACCCCTGGCCAGCTCCGCACCCCAAGAAACCTCAGTCAGTGGACGCTGTGGGTCTTCCCTGCGCTGCCCCCCTCGGGGCCAGAGGCAGCCACAGGGCGGGATCACACAGCTGCCAGACAGGCAGCTTCCCAGGTGGGCTTTTGCATCAGGCTCTCCTGAGCCCTTGTTGGGCCGGACCTGGCTCACCACAAGGCAAGAGAGGGGCTCCCTCAGTACACATTCCCGGCCGGGTTCAGAATAGCCTGAAATCAGGGAGCGGTCACAGCTGGGAGACTGGCCTGCCTGTGTGGGTACTGAACCCCTTGGCCCTAATGTTGGCCTGGCGACGGGGCTGGGCCCAGCGCTCCCTTCAGCCCTGGGAGTGAGGGAGGCCAATGGGAGTGGAAGGAGGACTTAGCGAAGAGCCTGGTGTTGTGTTGTCTGGGTTCAGGCAAATGTCCGCCTGTGCTCTCAGCAGCCTCCCTGAGCTGGGGGTGGCACAGGCTGAGCTGTTCCCAAGGACACTGCCCAGCCGCCCTGAGGGCTTTCCGCAAACACAGCACAGGGACTGCCCGTTGCTAATCAGACCAGCTGTCAGGTTTTGAGGGGGTTTCTTTCTCACCAGCTCCTGCTCCCTCAGGGGGCTTCACACGGGGGCTGGGTTTCCTGCAGCTTCTTCAGTCTGATCCTCTGCCAGAGACTCACTTCGCAGGATCGTGGTTCTCTACAGGCCCCTGCCAGCAGGAAAGTCAAGGCCTGAGGCTCTGCTAGGAAAGCCAGCACTATTCTGGCACTGCCGCGGGGCAGGCCTTGAAACTCCCGCAGCAACTCTCCCTCAGGATCGGGCCCTTTGTTTTTAAAAACCACACCAGCAACCCTGGTAGGTTCTCACAGCCCAAGCCAACAGGCTGTATCAGGGCCATGGGACATGAGGAGGCCGCTGCTTCGCTTCATCGCTTTAGGGAGAGGGCAACTTCGACCTTGTGCCATGGCAAGACCCAGGTCCAACTTTGCTGGGGCTGGAACTAGCCTGGCCCTCAGAGACTGGGCAGGAGTGTGCGTGCCAGGGAGCGGGGAGAGCCCCCTGGCAGGTAGCTGGCATCCAAGAGTAGAGCTGAGTGCAGGGTCTGGATGCCATAGCCCCCAGACCTCGCTTTGCAACCAAGGCTGGTAACAGCAAAGCCGCGGCAAGGGACTGAGCCATGCAGCCAGCCCAAAGAGGAGAGGTGGGGCAGACCCACAAAGGCTGCAGTGAGGGGGTAGCGACAGAGGGTGCAAACAAGCTGGGCTAAGCTAGAACCAGCGCGCACCCTTGGCCCAGCCTCTGAGTTCCTGGTGTCCCCATTGCTTTTCCTGTCCCACACAGGGCTGGAAACACACTGTGCGGGACTCTTCCTGGAAATCTGGGCTGGAACGAGTGGCAGTCCCGGGTGCTGGTCCAAATGCTGAACCTGTGAGATCTGCCCATCTTTCTGGGGCTCTCCTCTTGAGGCAAGACCCACCTTGAAGTTTATCCTGAAAAGGCAATTCCTTGCCTTGCTGGTGGCCTCATGGACAGAGCCCCAAAAGACAGCAACCAAACCAGCAGCAGTGACAGCTGGATTGGAACTCCCTAGAGCCACCTGGACAACTTCTCTGGAGAAGAGCTGTGTGCAAATGCCTCCATAAACTGCTCTCCACCCCATGATCCACAAACCATTTATTGCATCATGTAAGGAACTGCTGAGGGGGTCCTTAACGCTTGGCAGGCCCATGTGACTGTATTGTCCAGTCCTTTTAAAATTCCGACTAGAGTATTTGAATTCAAAGAATCAACATGTGGACCATCTTTGCAAATTAAGGAATTATTGCACTGGACAGAGAAAATCCAACATTACATGAATAATTAAGACCTGCAGGATAAAAGAGTCAATGGCAAATTAAAGAGGCCTAAGCAAAGATGGGGTGTGAGTAAGAGGTAAATCCAAAAGACTGGGGCAGAGAATTCAGCACCCTTTCTAAATGGGCAAGGACTCCGAGAAGAAGGGGCAGAAAATGAAGCAAAGGGCATTTGAAATCTCTCCACAGAAGAGTTTTCACAGACAATAGTCTTGTAAAATAGGAGCTGCCTCTTAAAGCTGAGTTATTTGGAATGACAGAACTTGATGGGAACTAACAAGTGTTGCTGAGATTTATTAAGAAGGATTTTCCCCATTACACTCCCATGACTTCCAAACAAACAGAGAACTGAGTCTTCTGGAATATCCAATGAGGTTCAAGTATCTGCCGGACCTGTTACAATGGGAAAGGAGAATACAGCATTTACCAACCATGGAAATTTATTTTCAAAGGGGTGCAAATTCTTTTTACAAATATTCTGTAACACAAATTTTTTTTCTTGCATCATGAGGCAAAATCTTTAGCTGGCAAGAAACAGCAGCATTCCCGTCTATCTTTGGAAAATGGGCTTTCTTTAACATGTGTTGTATTTCATGGGGTTAGGAAATTATAGTACAGGCCTTTTAAACAAATTCTAAAAGAAGAAACACTAAGCGCCAGCTTGAGTAGCAGCAGTCCCTCTGATGTGTATCTCAGCTGAGTACACTTTAATTATGGAAACATGGCCAAATTAGAACCCATAAATACACTGTGCCGAGCAGGGTGGATGGTAGTCATACAGTATAATAACTAGCAGGAGCTTTCATTAGGGAACCACAGACTTCTCATGTGGCCAGAAAGGTCTAGGTGTTGAAGAAAGGTTGTTTTTAAAAAGATCGTGTAAATGAAAGAGAGTTCTTGTAAAAAAAAAAAAAAAACTAGGACATTTGGTGAAGATGGAGGTAATATAATTTAATAATAGATGTCCAAATGGGTGCTCTTGGGGTCCAGAGGAGGTTTAGGATGGAAATCAGAATTTATTCCATATCAGGGATAAAAGGTCCATATTCAATAGCAACAAAAGTCTCATGAACTGATCTTGTGAGATTTCTGCCCCGAGTGGTAAAAGTCTCCTGAGCTGAGACCTCTGCTGTCTTGCGTCCAAATTGCATGAGAACAAGTCCCATGAGCTCTCAGCTGGCTCTGCATCTTAGCTGGAAAATAGCCCCTTCCTGGCAGGGGACTGACCCTGACTAGAACCATTGGGGCAGCTTTGGCTCTGGGGGGTTGACATCAGGTAGATAGGAAGTGGTTTGTTTTCCAGATTCAGGTGCCATCTGCATTAGTTCTCCATGGAATCAATACTCCATGGTCCTCAGTATACCTAGGGGACTAGAACACTGTGTATAGAAAAGCCCACACAGGGTATGTCTAGACTACATGGCTCCGTCGACGGAGCCATGTAGATGAGTTAACTAGACATAGGAAAATGAAGCGGCGATTTAAATAATCGCTGCTTCATTTACATCAAAATAGCCGCTGCGCTGTGCCGATCGGCTGTTTGGTGGCACAGCGGGGCAGTCTGGCCACACCGCGGTCAACAAGGGAAGCCTTTGTCGACCGCTCCAGTATGCCTTGTGAAATGAGGTTTACCGGAGCGATACCCCAGTTAATAGGATTACTCTGGTAATAGTCCTCAGCTTTGTTCTCCAACAGACTAATAGTGGCTGGCAGCCAACGAGAGTACATATATTTGCATGTATATATAACCCTCCTTTTCTTTTCTTGCCCCCTCTCCCTTCTTCCCAATTTATTTTGGGTCTGCACATCTTAAATTCAAAACTCCGGTCATCTGAAGAAGTGGGCTGTGTCCACGCAAACTCATGATGCCATCTACATGTTTTGTCAGTCTACAAAGTGCTACCAGACCAGTTTTTGTTATTTAAGTTTATCCTGTACAGGCTAACTCGGCTATCCCCTGAAGCTTTGGAATCAGACAGCTCAACATGTCGATTGCTCATTTGTGCATTAACTGGGTATGGGAACGACCCATTACAACCTCAGCAGCTACAGCATTCTTCCCTTCAGCATACACCTCACAGCCTGCTCTGGGCCAGAGTCAAAGGACACAAGCTAGTCCACTATTTCCTTTGTTCACCTGGAGTCTGAAATACAGTATGCCTCTTTTAAGGGATGCACATAAATACCCACATCACACCTATGCCAGGAACACCACCAATGGGCAGTGCTCCCTCTATAATTTTTTCTCCATCCATGCGTGGAATAAATTTTGTTTTATTCACCAAGGTATATGCAGATGTGCACCATCAATAGAAACACATGCTGCCAGCTAGGGGCGCTCTGCTAATCAGCTGGGCAGCACCTGAATCTTTCCTGAGTGGCCACCCAAGCACACAGCATAAACAGTTGCAACACCAATCTGAAAAAAAATGTGAAGAGAATCCATGACAATTTCATATAAAACAGACAGCAAAGCTGTCATCCATGTGGTCCCAAGAGGAGGACTCACAACCCACTGCTCCCAAATCACTGAACTCTGCCACATGAGCAAAAGGAGAAGGAGCAAGACACCAGCCTTAGGAGGACAAGGGTGGTACAAACTGATCTATGCCTGAGCTGATTTTACTTACATTCTCTCTCAGTGGGAACGAGATAGGCAAATAAGCATGACTTTAGGAAAGGGCTGTGTGGTTACCAAGAGGAGCTGGGGGTTGCATCTTACAAAAAGGGCAGAGATGGCAGGTTGCAGAACAGGCTTCCCTTTTTCCAGGTACCAAAATGTTTTGGAACTAGTTCCTCCCCCCTCCTCTCCACAAAGCTGCACAAATCAGCAAATTATCAACCTCCTTCCTTTTCCTCCAAGGGAAGGAAGTCACTATGGCCAACATCTGGCTCACCTCTGGTCTTCCTTTAATTTGCCAAGTGAGAGCATTGCTGAAGGCTAAGTCCTGCATGGAAAGATCAGAGTCTGCAGATTCTTATGGACCTAGGGCTTCCACGAAGGCGCTCAAAGTTCTCATTTCCTGTGGCCACAGGCTAACCAGCTGCTGACTCATTTGTAAACATTTACATTCAATAGGGAGAGCAAGGTTTATTAGCCTCAGATGGAAAATATTTGAAACCGAGTATGAATGTAAACACCCAGACTTCAAACGTGACCTTCCAGCAATTTGTTCAGAAGCCCCTCGACTGAATTCCAAAAGTGGCAGCCCAGACAGTGAGTGGAAAGCTTGCAAATCCTGTACCATGCTCTCAAAAAATAGAGCCACGGAGTTGTCCCTCTTGTCTTTGATTTGATGGGCTGGATCTTTGATGGGAGCCCAGCCCGCACCAAAATTAAAGGGCTCTCGGCCCTGAAAACAAAACAAAACAGAAAACAAAACAAAAAATGCTGCCGCTAGTTCACCCACAACCTACATACTTTAGACATGGCTGCTGTGTCTGATGTCTCAGGCTGCTGCAAGAAAGCCACTGTGGTGTAGCAGCATGCCACTATTCTCAGTCAGTCCCCCTGGCGACTTTGGCATGGGCACTGCCAAGAAGGAAAAAGTAGCTGTGTTAACAGCAAGGAGAGGAGGGGTTGTTTTTTATTAATGCACAGAGACATTTGAAATTTGGTTCTGACTTGCAAAGGGACTGCATGAAAGTAACTTTTTCTTTTCCATCACCCTGCTAATAATGTGCAGTTACAGCGGGTGTCGTTAGTGACAAACAGGTCGTTAGCCCGTTTTAGCCCTGTAGCTTTGCTGGCTAGTAGCGGAGAGGGAGCCAGATTCTAGTATGTCTCGTATGCAGGGGAGGATATAGGGCAGGGCGAGTGGGGCGGCCGCCCCGGGCCCCGCGTTTCAAAAAGCCCCACGCATGCGCTGTGGCAAAAGGGGGCCCCGCAAAATTGTGCTGCCCTGGGCCCCGCAAAATTGTCATCTGCCCCTGCTCGTATGTCATCTGAAAACAGCTCACAAAAGGCACGTCTACACAGCAGGGCTAAACTCAAACTAAGCTACGCAACTGGAGCTACGCTAATTGTGTAGCTTAAGTCACAATAGCTTATTTCAGCTTTTAATGCTGTCTACACAGCAGTTATTTCAAAACAGAGCACCCTTCCCCCGACTTCCCTTACTGCTCCTACAATGAGGGTTATAGGAGTCAGTTTAAGAAGCCTGTTATTTCAAATTTATTTCAAAATAAAGGGCTTGCCGTGTAGATGTGCAATACGTTATTCCAAAATAATGCTACTGTGTAGACATAGCCTAAGTTCCAGTTGCAGCACCCTGCTACAGAAACTCAAAGGGCCCAGCTTGATTCTCAGATCCTAGCAGAAATTCCCTGAGCTGGCAGCCAGACCTTCCCACCCAGGAATCTTTCAACTTGTAGCCGAAGCACAGTTGAGAGCTGGAATCATGAAGACAGTGAACATGGAGCAGCACAAAGCCATTTTCAGAGCCACCTCTCAGAAGAACAGCCCTGTGAGAATCATTTGTAGCCAATCCAGAGGTGCTCAGTGTCTTCCTGTGAAAAGTTACCCGCCAATGTTATTTCATCTCCCCCAGCTGCTGTTTAGTCTCGTTTTTAATCTCGATGGTTTTGTCAGAGGAAGAGGGCTCGAAAAATAATAGCAATGAGCTTGCTAATGAATTCTATGGCTCCCCAGGCCTCTGAGATGGTGCTCATAAAGCAGGCAGATTTTATCTCTATTGCAGCCAATGTTCCAAACACAAAACACCCTCGCTAAAGCTTCTTTGCATTTTTTAAAAACCACTCACTAAAATTAACAAGACTTGGGATTGAGCCGAAATAGCAACAGCTGATTCAAGCTGGACATTGGACTAAATCAATACAAACACAGTGGGATTTAAGATCCCAGATTTAGCCACAAATACACGTCTGGGCACAATTTCCCCACCCACCTCGATGCAAATATTTGCTTCTCTCTGCATACAAGGAGCTCCCTTTGCCAGGACTGGCACTGGAACTCAGAGGGGGACTTGGCCATGGTATTTTAAAAGACTTTACAATGTGCAGCCTGCCATGGGGGTCACTTAATAACACGCACAAGAGTCCTTGGAAATCCTCGTACAATGAAATGATCACACAAGCCAGAACAGGGGTGCGTATGGCATCACTCCCACCAGACGCTAGTGCTGTGACACCAGCAATCCCCTAACTGGTCAAATGCTTCTGCTCACACTTGGTAGGGAAAGTTGGTTGTCAATGGGAGTTTTGCCTGAGGAAAGGCTGCTGCATTTGATCCCACTCACAACAGGCCCCAAATCAGTTCCGCTAAACACTGGTGTGAGGACACAGGCAACAGTGCTGAGCTCAGCTGCTGTTCAAGTTGCATTGGAACTGATATGAGCCATTAGCAGCACTCACAGTGGAGGAAGGAGCCATCCTCAGCCCACATAAACAGCCAAACTGGCATCTCTTCTCTATTTACAGTAAGATTCTTTGCAGGGCTATTAAGAGCAAAGTTTCCATCACAGGCCGTCTTCTTCCTGCGCTCACCCACATCCCTTTGAAGGCCATGGCAGCAATGAAAACACACAATTTATTATAGTCCCCAGCCCCGCCCTGGACGCCTTATTCAGGCAAAACTCCCCTTGGCTTCCATGGAAGTCAGAGCTGGAGTGTGTATCATCTGCAGCAGACATTTGGCCCAACTCTGAAACCACAGCCAAGTACAAACAGATGTGCTGTAAATGCGGCTTTACTTTGAGACTCCTAGCACCAAGCTTACACCAGCTCCGACACAGCAGCTTTGCATAGCACTCCTGCAATGTTCCCTCTAATTTTTTCCGACCCTGTGTGGAATAAATATTGTCACATGCACCAAGGCATGGGCAGATGTGCACCACTAATAGAAACACATGCTGCTGGCTGTGGACACTGTGCTAATCAGCTGGGAAGCACCTGAATCTCTCCTGGGGGAGGCCACCCAAGTGTTCAGCTTACAGGGATCACTGCTTTCCAGGAACTTCAGACAAGTGAGGCCACATCATGATCCCCATTTCAGAGGTGGGAAGCTGGGCACAGAGCAGGAAGTTGACTTGCTTGGGGTCACCCAGCAAATCAAGGCAGAGACAGGAATGGAACCTGATCCCCCCAATTCCACACTCAGTGGCCTCTCCACCAGCCAGCGCTGCTTTCAAAACACACAAGCGCCTCCCATTAGAGAGGGAGCAGTCAAGGCATGCTCTTGTATTGCCTGATGCCGTCACCAGAGGGAGACATGTGACATGCCCTGAGCCAATGCCTGTGCTGTACACAAACTAAGCACGCGAGACATTCATTGGTGTAGGAGTAAGAAAAATATGAGCAATCTTTCTCCTTTTCCAGTTTGCTACCCCTTGGAAAGCTGCTTGTGGCCACTGTAGCGTGTTTCCCCATCTGAACACTGGGGACCCAGCAGTTCCATTAAGCAGTTTGCACGAGAGTCAGCTAGAGTCAACCAATTAGCACTTCTTGCCTCTCTGGCATTAAGAGGTGCATGCCGGTATCCAATCCCAGCAATATTCCTATAGCTCCTTCCTATTTTAACTGAGCGCTGCAGCTGGGCTGCAGGCAGACATCTGTATCTTTTCCTGCCCGCGCACTCATACTGTCACTTTCAGGGCATCCCTTATCCCACCTTCCTGATGCGGAAGCCAGCTCCATCCCTGGGACAATTCCAGCAATGCCCATTAAACTTAGGATCCCCCCTCTCCTCTCTGAGTGCTCTTTGCTGGGCCCCTCCCAGCACTCCCAGCCTTGTTGCTATGCCCATCGGATCCCAGAAATGACACGTGTAATTACCAACTTTGATCAAGAAACCCAGCTCCTGAGCTCAGGGTTGAGTCCTGGTGACAAAGGGCTTCTATGGGGTCAACAGCATTGGTGCCATGTTCCCCCATCTGGCTCGGATGCAGGACCAAACTGTGGCCTCTATTAATTAGGGCTGAAAAGGAGACATTATAATCACCTCTCTATGAATGGAAACTCTAAATGGCTCAGTGAAAGTCTAGGCATGGGAGGGGGATGGAATGGTTTGCTACGGAACAGCCCTTCTCTCAACAATCAGATAGATAAGTGGGCTCCACAGCAGGGCTCCGAGTTGGTCTCCTTAAATTCCTCTCTCAGCAAAAGGTGCCTGGCTGCTAACAGTCCTGGTGCAGGAAGGTTTATCTACAGAATGAGGGGAGAAGATGGTTTTGTCTAGCGTGTGGAGTCAGAGGAGCTGGAATCTGGTTCTATATCTACAGCCTGAAACTTGTTTGGTGACCTTGGCCACGCCATCTGTTCACGAGACGGGGCTCTGACCCTGAGCAGAGCGGTGAGAACAAGTTAGATTTTCCAAAGCACTGGGCTCCCCACAGGTTAGGGGACTGCCAACAGGCCCTGGATTGTTCCCTGCACCTACCAAATAGCCATAACATCCATCCCAGGCCTCCCAGGCAATACGCTCAACTCTGCGACCTACATGCCAGCCTCTGAGGATGAACAGTGACATCAGGCTGCATGTCCTGTTCTTTCCATGGCTTCTCCACTGAAAGCACCCAAAAGGGGGGCACAGTTAGTGCTTAATCACCAGGTTTTCGACACCCCATCCCCCTGTCCTTCTCACTGGCTCCCAACAGCTCTGAGGTGGTCCTGCCTATGCTGGAGTAGAACTGAAGACCACGCAAAAAGGAGTACTGACAATTCATGGGGAATTCCTAGCCCAGCTGGGGCATCTGTGTGCTAGTTTGGGTCTAGGCTTTATCAGTCCATCTTAAACAGAAGACATTTATTAGAGGACACAGCTTCAACCATGCATACAATAGAATAGAACACTAGAACTGGAAGGGACCTTGAGAGGTCATCAAGTCCAGTCCCCTCACAGCAGGACCAAGCACCATCTACACCAGGGGTGAGCAAGAGAGCCTCCATGGGCTGGATCCGGCCCACCAAGTCAGTTGATCTGGTCCGCGGCTGCCCTGCTGCTCCCCTGCCCCCAGGCCAATCGAGACCTGGGGATGGGGGAACACATGAAATCTCCTCCCCCTGCCAGGGGCGCACGGTACCAGAGGGAACCACCAGCTGTTCAAAATGTCTGGCGGTTCCCTCTAGCCACCGCGCAGGGTGGGGGCAGGGAGCGAGAGATTTTGCCTGCTCCCCCTGCCCTCAGGCCAATCAGGGCCTAGGGGGCAGGGAGCGTGTGAAGTCGCCTCCCACATGCAGCACTTTGAGTGAACCGCTGTTCAGAACAGCTGATGGTTCACTTTAAGTGCCACGCGCCTTATGGGGCAGAGAGCAAGAGACTTCGCGTGCTCCCCGGCCCCCAGGTCCTGGTTTGCCTAAGGGTGGGGGAAGCATGCGAAGTCTTCTCCCGCCGCCAGAGGTGCGTGGTGCCTAGAGGGAACTGCCAGCTGTTCAGAATAGCTGGTGATTCTCTCTAGGCACAGGGAGGTGGGGGGCAAAGACTTCTCATTCTCCTCCACACCCAGGCCAACCAGGATCTGTGGGCAGGGGAGCATGGGAAGTCTTCTGGCCTCGCCCCTTCCGCCCAAGGCCCTGCCCCTTCCACGGTTTGTGGAACCCTTCCAAAAATTTGTGAAGTGGCCCCCCCCTTCTAAAATTATTGCCCACCTGTTTTAGGTACTTGGAAACTGCGATCACATCCCTTCTCAGTCTTCTCTTTTCCAAACCAAACATACCCAGTTATTTTCAGTCTTCTCTCATAGGTCATTGAGCAAGTTTTCTAGACCTTTAATCATTTTTGTTGCTCTTCTCTGGACCTTTTCCAATTTCTTTCCTGAAATGTGATGTCCAGAACTGGACACAATACTCCAACTGAGGCCTAATCAGCACAGAGCAGAGCAGAAGAATGACTTCTCGTGTCTTGCTCACAACACTCCTGTTAGTGCATCCCAGAATCATGTTTGCTTTTTTTGCAACAGCATCACACTGTTGACTCATATTTAGCTTGAGGTCCACTGTGATCCCTAGATCCCTTTCTGCAGTACTCCTTCCTACACAGTAAACAGGATCTATGCAGCTCAAGTTCTTGCTTGATCTCCTTTGTTCACCATGGCCTGCACTCCATCGGAAGCTCTGTATGGAAGGTGGAGTCACTGGGGCTACATCCACACTACAGGGTTTTTGCGCAAAAACCCTCAGAGCGTCCACACCTCGAGCATGTTTTAGCACAAGTAAATTTACAGTAAAGAACAGAGGGGTTTTTGCAGTATATGTCTTCCTCTTTCTATGAGGAATAACTCCTTTTTGCGCAAGAGTTCTTGCGCAAAAAGGTGTGTGTGGATAGGCAACAGGAGGGGTTTGCACAAAAAGAGCCAATCGACAAAAGCACAGATGAACAGCAATCAGAGCTTTGTTGCGAGAGCGCGTCCATGCAGTGTGGACACGCTCTTGCACAAGAAGGCTGCAGTGTAGGTGTAGCCTGAGTGACTGAATAACATACAGCAAGGAAACAGTATCAATATAGGTAGCAACCTAGGCAAGCTTGCTTGCCCTGCACATATCTGACCCCAGTAATCTCCTTCTCTGTCTGAGCAAGTGACTTGGCCCCATCTGCCAAATGCAGCTAGCATGGGTCCAAGGAATGCACAAACTCTGCCAGGATGGCAGCTGATAATAGAAATGCTTCAGCTAGATCCAGTGTGACTTGTGCAGCTGGCATCTACATGGCAGACACACAAAGCTCTCTCTCTCCTCCTCGACAGCCTTACTGAGAAATTCTTCTGAAGTCCCAGTCTCTGTCTGTCAGCAATCCAAAGGTCCGCGAGGCCTGGTAGCTGGAATAGCAGGAAAGGCCCCACATGTTCTAACCTCAGCTGGGGTGTGATGTGCATTGCCCTGACGAAAGAAAAGGAAATCCTGTCTCCGAACCCCTCTCCTAGACCTTCCTCCCAAAGCACCAGCCACAAATTAAACACATTTGATGTTTTCACGGTCACTGGACATTTCGGAGGCAGAGATCTGGAGGGATCCCATCTTCCATAGTCAAACCAATCTCACTGGCAGAGGGGTCTCTTGGTATCCCCCCTTCCTTTTCCTGGCCTCACTTTGCAGTCCCAGGTTCCTGGTTGAACCCCCTTGTGCCACCCTAAGGAACGCCTGCCCAGCCACCCTTCTCTGGATACAGCAGCAGGAGCATACCGGCAATCAAAATAGGCCCGGGAAATGGGTTGAGAACGGCCCTCCCCATGACGTCACCCCTGTGTGCCCCTCAAGCCCCACCCCCTGCGTCATGTCTGGCACACGGCGCAGGCGGCGGGTTGGGCTCTGCGTGCCGCATACAGTGCAGACGCGGAGCCACTCAGAGTGAGGGGCAATGGCGTGCGGACATGACGGCCCACCGGGAAATTCCCAGTATCCCACCGGGCCAGTCCACCCCTGTACAGCAGCTACCTAGGGCTGGGGTGGGAATGGGCCACGCTTGCAGAGCAACACCCAGACAGCTTGCACAGAGCCTATCTGTGGGGGTAGCACAAGCCTCCTCTTGCTTCCGCTGAATGCACCAGGAGTTTAGCTACCGCAAGTATTTCAGTGGAAGCAGGAGCAGGCCTTATATGTAGAAAACAGCCCCCTATTCAGGGCTTTCCCCAAAGCCCATGGGAGTCTTGCCATTGATTTCATTGGGTTTCAAATCAAACCTGTAGGTGACTTCCAAAAAGCAGCATGGCCTAGTGGCAAGAGTGTGGGACTGGCACTGGCACTTGGGAGACTGGGGCACTAGACTTGACTCTGTCACTGGCTTGTTGCATGACTTTGGGCAAGTTAGTTCCCTGCCTCAATTTCTCCATCAGTAAAATGGCGATAATGCCTTTGCCAATCACTTGGCAAACTATGGCTGAAGATTCAAGGGGTAGCCAAGTTAGTCTGTACAGAAAAAAATAACAAATGGTCTGGTAGCACTTTATAGACTAAGAAAACATGTAGCTGATATCACAAGCTCATGATCCCATCTACATGTTTTGTTAGTCTATAAAGTGCTACCAGACCATTTGTTGTTTATGGCTGAAGAGTGCAGTATGAGAAATAGAGTTTATTAATTAGAGTTAAATGTAACTGATTGCCCAGGAATTGGTTATTATTTCAAAATGATCAATATTGCTTTTTAAAAGTAGGGCTGACGGTAAGAGCAGCACCACCCTCCCCATCTTGTTTCTCACAGAAAACGAGCAAAAACAGAGCAGCAATCTCAGAAAAGCAGCTGTTGTCTGGAAAAACAAAGGCAGGCAGGCGCTACTGTTGATGGGAAAGCAGGAGGAGAAAAAATGCTTTGACACTCAAAGATTCAAGGGTCACATGGGTGCCTCACTGTGCAGCAAAGTCCTTTGCAAACAGCTGTGTGAATGGCAGGGTTGGAGGGTTAAAAGCCTTTTAGAATGATGCAGTTAATGAAGAAAATGCAGCTGCAACAGTGCAGCTGTCCACATGCCGTCAATAGCATCAAACACGACTGTTCATGCAAAACTGTCATCTAGTGGATGGAAATGGCCTGTCCTTTAGAGTCAGGTACAGCAGCGCAAGAGCAGTCGATGGAAGAAGCTGGTTTTATAGGCGGGTAAATATAGTGCGCACCGTTCCAGGGGTCAGGAAAGCGATTAACAATAAAATCCTATCTATCCTCCTTTAGTCAACCATGTAAACTGAATAATAAGGGGTGCTATTCTGGATCAGGGCCACCGTAAGTAACCAGACATCACACGTTAGCAGCACAAGGGCTAACAGAACGATGGATGTCAGCACAGTCCAAGACTTGCTGCAGCCCAGATCTTCTCCTGGCCTGACCTCTTAGCAGAAGTTAGCTTCTGAACAAGTCCTGAGGGCTCTTTGGGCTCCAAAGCAGGCCAGACCTCTGGTTAGAAAGCCCCAAGGTGTGGTTAACAGGGTGCCTGTATAACACCAACAGGCGGAATTGAACCGGGGACCTCTGCAGCTTAGTGCACACACCTCTACAGTGTGAGCTAAAAGACAGCTGGCTCTCGTATATCTCAATTATATACGAGAATTATATAATGGGAAATTCTCAATTAGCAGTCAGGTTAATAATTGTGAAAGTTCATTCCAGCTCTCACTAAAGCCAAGGGCCATGGAGCAAGCCCGGTGGATGAGCCCTGGGGAGTAGATTCTGGTCCAAGAGCCCATGGATACCAGCTCTCAGGTTGAAGAGGGAAGAGGATCGCAATTAGCAACCCTGAGCTAACAAGCTCTGACTCTTCAAATCTCAGCTCTATGGCTCCTCCCGAATGAGGCTGTGCACCAGTGGATGGTCATTTGCACAAGTGCAGCTCTTACATTAGCCTGACCTCCTCATACCCATGCTGCCCTAGAGAAGCTCATGTCCACGTTACGCCCTAGGGAAGCCTTGTATCCCAGGAGCAGCAGCAGCAAAGCTAACCCTTGCAGCAGGCATGGGAGGAGAGAGGCGGGGGCTGGTATTATTCTGTTAGGCCACCCACATAGAAAGCTTCTCCTGACAGCAGCAGCAGAACAGAAACTAGGGATGTAAGAGAGCAGTTGATTAACCGATAAGCAAAAGCTCATAGGTTAATGCTGTAGACTACATGCATTTCGCCGTCCAGTAAATTTTTTAGCAGTCTGGCCAGCAGCTCAGCTTAGTCCCAGCTTGGGTTCAGGACCTACCCCTGCTACTGCTCTGTATTTAAAGCGTATTAAGAGCCAAGCGGGCAAGCAGCCCGGTTCAGTTTTTGTTCAAACCAGGTCCAGGAGCTCAGCCTCCCCCCCCCGGACTGTAAACCCCTGCCACTCAGTTCTCCTCATGGGCGACAGGCAGCTGGTCCATGAGGAGAACTGGTTTTTAAACTGGCTCCCCTCATGGACCAGCTGCTGCCTGGCACCCCACACTGCTGTTTGTGATACAAAGGCAGCAGCATGGACTGGCAGGGGATGCCTCGGGAATATGGCTGGAGCGAACTGACTGCTGGCACTGCCCCCAGGAACTATAGAATAGTTGAGTGACCGATAAGAATTCATGAGGGTAATCAACTATTAACCGATATTTAACATCCCTAGCAGAAACCCCCTTTGCATATTTTAACAACCTGCATTTTTAATTCAGTGACTGATTTTTTTTTAATATAATAAAAAAAAAATCTTCACGCTACGAGAACCTATACAACATCCTCCACTCTGGCTGGCACTTAGCAAACCCTTGCCTGCCAATACAGGCCTGAAGTGGGCAACGTCCAAGCCCTCTAGTGACAACACTGTGTACTAGCATTACACCCACCAGAGCTAAGCCAGCAGCTAAAATAAACCAGGTGATTACTTTCTGCTGCTCTGAGTCAAGATGAGGCAAACTCTAAGAAGGGCATGGGCACCCCAAGAAGCATTCAGTCACTTTGCTCCCCAGACACAGGCAGAGGTCTCTGTGTGGCGGAGGGAGATTATTGCTCCGTGAGCTTCATTTCAGCTAGTGAGCAGATGAACAAGATCCGACACTGGCCAGCTCCTATTCTCAAATTCCGTTTCTTGGCTTTCAAATCTCAGTAACGCCGTTCGCCCGCATGGCATTTCCTCAGCAAAGGCCAAACCCAGGGGTAGCTACGCTGTGCTTCTACGGCCCGCAGGCATCTCTGTGCAGCTAGAATGAAACTCCGTGTGCGGGCTGCCAAATTTCTATCTGCAAAACCCTCTGAGCTCTCCTCCTGGCTATGTGCTGCTCCCCTGGCACTCAGATCTGCGAGCCAAGACAACTGCTATTTCCCCTGGAGCTGCATGGCCAAGGGAGACGGGGTATTATTGTGCCTATGGGGTGGCCTAATGCAGGCACATTCCAAGGAGCATCATGGCTCTCTCTCCAAGGCTACCAAGAAGCACCTTAATCAAGACACAGACTATATCCAATTGCATTAACCATGGGCTTTACAAATCACGTCTGGACTGCAGGGGAGCCCATAACACTCCCAGTATCGTCCCTGTCCTAGAAAAGCCGGGAGAAGAGTCTCTTGGGTCAGTCCAGCCTATGATCCAAATTCCTACTCAGGAACATGAGGAATCCCTCCCGAGGATCAGCACTCTCACCATATTCATTGCCCTCTGACCTGATGCTTCGCCTCTTTCTCTGAACCCTGCTACTAGAAGACCACAGTGAGTCACACTTTGTGTTCTTCTTATGCAAGTCCATGGGACAGGAACATACTCAATGCGTTTGCCAAGTCACACTGGGAGGTACAAAGCCTGTGCAACAAATTAATCTCCTTCAGGGAGTCAGATTGCGGCTGTGGTGAACTACTCAAGCAAGCAGCCAGAAGTCAGCTATTTGCTAAACGTTTTCCAGCATCCATCCTTCTCTGCACCCATACCTATGTCCTGTCCGGAGTGGCAAGCCACGGACTGTTCAAAAGCCCTCCCCTGCTGGCCACTCATTTTCCTCCCCAAGAAGCTGAAGGAGTGTGGCAGGGTGGGGTTCTTATTGCAAGACCAGCTGTGCCCTGTCCCCCATTGCAGACATGTGGCCCCTCTCTGCCAAAGCACATGCTCCTCCAGAGCAAGCCAGCAGGATGTGGCCAGATTCCTGAGAGCTGCTCCGCACATGTGCAGCATTGGGGGGGGCTTTATACACACAAGAGTCTGAATGTCTTATGCTGCTGTATCGACCCCTAGTGGGAAGACAGTGTCCTTGCGGGTTCCTAGTAGGGGCAGTTTCCAGGGTACCGGTGTACTCAGAAGAATGAGGTTTTCCTGCATGTGCAAGAACCAATTCAGACAGAGTCTGCATCGATCAGAACCATCCTCAGGTGCCATGCGGAAGCATTTTCTTAGGTCTGGCTCTGCTGGAGAGTGCGAAGTGCCATCCACCCCTAGCTTGTATAGCAACTGGCCCTGTTCCCCTCTGGAATCCCACTGCTCCTGCATCACCGGCCCACTGGCCTTCACCCCCAGCAAGGCTCGCCCCTCCCAGCATCCCCTCCCTTCGAACACTAGGTCCCCAGGCGTAGGGTGCCAGGGCTACAATGCAGGAAACTTCCCCTGAGAGAGAGCAAAGCCAGCGTGAGTCTGTGGGGAACCAGTTCATCTAAATCTAGGAGTGAGTCCCTCTCAGAATCCCTCCTCCCTGAATCACAGCGGCTGTTGCACTGACACACAGATTGCCACCCAGCTCGGAGCCCACGATGGGCAACTAAGGCTAGTAAGTAGGCCGCAGGAGCGGCCTCCTCCATCTCAGCAGGCCACAAGATGGTCGTAGTCATGATGGTCTCCCAGGGTTGGGGAGTTTTGCTCCCGGCGCTTGCCTACCTAGAATTTGTGGGGTGTGTTGATTGAACCATAGCAGCATTTTGATTGGCTACAGAGGGAGCACCTGGCTCTCACAGTGTTGTGGGCAGTCAGCCCGCACCTCACCTCATGTGCCCTTGCTTTGTGTGTGTGTCACTTTAACACCTGTGGAAAAAAACCCTACATGGACGGAAACCAGGGGAAATTGGCAACTGTGCACATGCGCAACAGTAAACAAAATGTCTTGTGGGCCACACATAGAACCCCGATAGGCCCATCGGCGTCAGGTGACATCCCAGCTGGGGAAGGCAAGACCCAGCCCTTCCCCTGGAGCAAACCCCCGCCCATACCTAGCCCAATCCTGCCTCTCAAGTGTGGAGAGCCAGGCTATTGTGATGCCCTTGGCCCAGCACTCCCCAGTGGCCAGGGAAAGCTGCGCTGCCCAACCGAGGCCCCATCCCTGCATCCCCCGCCCCACCTCGGTGGCCAGGCTGCTGAGCTGGGCTGCCTTCCTCACAGGCCAGGGAGAGCCGGGCTGCCACGCTGCAGTTCCAGCCTTCCCCGGCAGCCACCCCAGCTTTAGGCAGTTGGACATGTAGGCAGTTTAGGGAAGGCTGCGCCTGCCCTTGCCTGCATTACCGACCGCCCTGGGATAGGCCGCAGGTTGCCCACCACTGCTCTGAGCTGTGCTTCACGGTAGGAAACTATTGCTGTGAGAGGAACTGGGGCCTTCGGGGTGGGCTATGCCCCTGGAGGCTGGCACACAGCAGTGGCCTAATCTCAGAGGAGCTCCCTGTGCTCAGGTCTTGAGACAGGCCAGGTAGTAACCCCAGCCTGGATCCTGAGGAAGAAGTTCTAGAAGGGGGAGAGGGGCTGAACGGAGGCCCAGGAGCAGCAGGGGACAGGAAATGCCTTGACTGGCCTTTTAGCACAGACCAGCAAACCCTGAGCCAGCCCAGGGCTGCAGCAGGGCCCTGGCTAGTCAGAAGGAACAGCACCCCACAGAGGGGAGGGAGGCACCCCCGAGAGGCAGTCAGTCAGCAGGAGAGCTCTTGTGCAGATGGGTGAGGTAGGAACCAGGTTGTCTCTCTGGAGAGCCCTAGAGGTCACTGTTGCCTTCTTGGCCATGCTGCTCACTTTCCCTTGAGTGCCCCCATGGGTGAGTTCTCCCCAGTTTCTAATTTGATGTCCCTCCAAACCACAGGACGGCGGTTTCATCATCTCCTCTGTCAGTGGCTGGGGCAATCTGATGACAAGGGCTCCCAGCTGCAAGCCACTTCTCTGTGATCAGGGCAGAGGATGAACAGGCTGCACCCCTGAGAGCTTGGAGCATTTGACTAGAATCTTCTGTGGATTCTGTGCGTATAGAGAAACAGGATGTGGATTTGCTGAAGCTTCCTGGTGAGGGTGGGACACGGCAGGAGCTGCTACAGGAAGCCATTAGCCGTTGCATGAAGTTCTGTGGGTCCCAACCGGTCTTGAGAGCGCCAGCTCCCATCCCCTTCTCTGTTCCCATGCACTGAGCACTCCTAGAATCATAGAGCACTAGAACTGGAAGGGCCCTCGAGAGGTCATTGAGTCCAGTCCCCTGCCCTCAAGGCAGGACCAAGCACCCACTAGATCATCTCTGACAGCTATCTATCTAACCTGCTCTTAATCACCAGTGATGGAGATTCCACAGCCTCCATAGGCAATTTATTCCAGTGTGTAACCACCCTGACAGGTAGGAAGTTTTTCCTAATGTCCACCCTAAACCTCCCTTGCTGCAGTTTAAGCCCATTGCTTCTTGTCCTAGCCTCAGAGGCCAAGGAGAACAATTTTTCTCCATCCTCCTTGTGACACTCTTTTAACAGGAAGTTCTGTTATCTCGGTTTTACAGTGGAGGAAACTGAGGCAGAGAGAGGATGTGCCATGTGCACAATCACATACAACCAGGACTTGAACCCAGACCACCTCAGTGCTAGCTCGGCCTCCTAATCACAAGTCCTTTCTTTTGTCTGGAATCTGGGACTGCCCGCAGAGCCAGTCTTCAGGCAACTGAATGAGCGGCACTGGGCTGTAGCAGACATCTGGACTGGCGTGGTGGGAAGAGGCAGCAGCCCAGATCTTAAGCCAAGCAGCAGCAGCCATTTTGTAGCTGCTCAAAGCATTCACCCATAACTGAATTAATGCATGTTCCTTCCTAGCCATGTTCCCAGTGTGTGCCTAGCCGTGCGCCTAACTGTGCAGCTGCTGTGCTCCCGCATGTTCCTAGCCGTGTTTCCAGCTGCCTTCCTAGCTGTGTCCTTAGTCTTGTTCCCAGCCATGCTCCTAACCACACTCCTGCCAAGCTCTTAGCTGTGCTCCCACTCTGTTCCTAGCTGTGCTCCTAGCCCTGTCCCTAGCCATGTTCTCAGCCATGTTCCTAGCCATGTGGCTAGCCGTGTCCTCCGCCATGTTCCTAGCCGTGTGCCTAGCTGTGTTCTCAGCCATGTTTCTAGCCGTGTTCTCAGCCATGTTCCTAGCTGTGTGCCTAGACATGTTGTTAGCATGTTTCCTCCACATTCCAAGCTGTGCTCCCACTGCGTTCCTAATCATGGTCCTACCTGTGTGTTTAGCTGGGTGATGCTCACTAGTTATGGTTAACTGTTCACCCACTATTTAACTGGTTAGCTGATTAAACAGGATTTTACATCCCTACAAGCCACCGATCCCTTTTCTGAGCTGCCACAGAGAGCCCAGCTGCACTTTATTGCTTGGCCCTGACATCAGCGACTCTGGGGGAGAATCCAGCCTTGCTCCCGTGTTAGTTCTGGCTGCTGCAAAGCAGAGCTGCTGAAGATGGTGAGAGAGGCAGGCCTGTACGGTGCAGGCTTACAAGTGTCCTGACGCTCAAGTCAGCCTGTTCCCACTACGCCGAGTGCCTCGGAAAAAAACAACCTACAGCTCAGCACAGATAAGGCAGGGAGGGGCTCAGCAGTTTGCTGAGTTGGGCCCCAGCTAACCACAAGCTCCTGGGACTTTCCTGTGCAGAGAACCATTTCCTTCCCCGTGTGTGCTCAGGTGGGGCTCGGCGAGCCAGTACTCGACAGCACTAGGATGCTTCCGTGATGGCTTAGCAGCAACCAACTCAGCCCATGGGGCCATAACAATAATCAGCCCATTTAGCGAGGAGGCAGCAATTTCGTGGCAAATAGCCCACTGCAGACCCCAGGCCAAAAGGCTGGTCACAGGAGAACATACAGCAAAGAGAACCTGTCCTCCAGCCAGTCCCATCCAATAAGAAAAGCACACTCCCGTGTCCCCATGGGGCCAGCTCTTGGGAGCCCACATGGACGGGTCACATTCCATTGAGAGGAACTGAAAAGCCCCGTAACTCGGACAGTCAAGACAGGAAGTGGGTCAGAGCAACCACCCAGCATTTCCCTGCAGGGTGGGGAACAGCCCAGGCCCTACCTGGTACCTACAGTTCCCACCCACGACTGCCCGGCGCTCAGCATTGGGGCACCCACAGGGAGCACTGGAAGGCGAGGGAGCGGGCTCTACAGAATGGGGCCAGAAACGACGCTGCCTGTGGCTGTGTCTGAGCAGCCTCCCTGCCTCTCCCCTCTGGGTGGTGCCATGTGAGCCCCTGGACATGACCTCTGAAAGGGGTCAGGGATGTCACACCCCCTGACTTTCCCAGACTGCTGCACGGGAGATGGGTCCCAGAGTCGAGTGCCCCGTGGGCCATGCCAGAAGCCATTCACAGAAGAGACATAACCACAGACAGGTACAGAGAATTGTGTGTTATTCACTGGAAGTTGGAACAATAAATTGAGATTCCTTCACCTGTTTAAGTGCAAAATAGTAACATGCCCCTTGTACATTAGCATAAATTAAAGCAGCATCCCAACACCATCGGCCAACTCCACCGCCGGGGTAACTCCCTTGGCTTTCCAGGAGCTGTCTGAGTCATGCCAGCTAAGGATGCAGCCCCTGGCATACTGTGCGGGCAGGTTAAGGTCAAGAGGAGAGAACAGCAGTTTCAAAATCCCCACACCGGGTGGACAGACCAATCAGGGACACCATGAACCCCTTTGGCTTTGTCTTGCCAGATGCCAAGTGCCTCTGGGGTGGAGATTTCTCAGCAGGTCTTAGGGCTGGGTCGTGGCTAAATACACTACGTCCCATATTCATCTAACACAGATGGAGGCAAATTAAGCCTAGTGAGATGTCACCTAAGACACTTCGGGAGAGCTTCCCTGGGGAGTATTGGGATGGATAAGGTCACTCTAGAGCCTGGGCAGGGGCTGAATAGCCCAGGAAATGAAAATCGGGACCCTGGGCAGGTGACAAGGTGTCTAATGGTCTGGCAGGAAGCTGCTCAGAGTCACATTGTCTCCTTCGGTCTCCGAGATGTTGTCCGTGAGCATCTTCATCCTCTTTATCTTGCTGGGCTTCTCCCCATTGGCCACCGGCTCGCTGTCGGGCAGCAGAGCCGAGATGCACACCATCTCAGTGTTGTTGCACTGGTGCTTCTTGTAGGCATGCTTCTGGCGCCACAGGAGGGTGGCAAGGACGGTGGTGCAGACGATGAAGACAGCAGCCACGAGGGCCAGGATGAAGACAGCCAGCAGGCACTTCCCCACCAGGATATTTGTGTGATGATGTGTCTTCTGCAAGGGGACTATCCCTGTGACAGAGCCACCGGCCGAGGGCGTCATGTGAGAATTGGTCTTCCCCAATGTGGAAAGGCCATGCCTCGAAGTGGCCAACTCGTCCACAGGGGCTGCTGTGGAAACACCAGACGACTCTGCCAGAGGTTCAGGTGGCGAAGTAGGTGAGCTGATCCTCCGCCCTCTGTGAATCAGAGGCTCAACAGTGGAGCGAAGCTCCCTATTCTCTCTACTGCCGGTGAGGATTTCTTCTCTCCCAGTGACGGTTGCTTCCAAGGAGACGTCGCTGGAGCCCTGAGTGGGGGTTGCTTTGTCTGAGGTATCAAGAGGGCTGACCTTTCTAACGCTGAGGGCGTCTATGGAGATATTGTCAGAGCTGGCAGCAGACAAAGACTCTGCTGTAGCGGTAGCATATTCATAGAGGTTTTCTTGGGAGGTGCTTTCCTCTAGCCATTCAGAACTTGGTGAGATTTCGCTTTCCTCCACGGGGTGCTGAGAAGGAGTCATGGAGAATGCTTCAGGGTGGCCGGCGGTGGTGTTCTCTTCAGCAGAACGATTGGATGATTTCACTTCAACTTCCCTCTTTGCGCGGACAAACACGGGGAAGTCAGCGCTCCCAGCCCCTGCTGTGTCCCACACCCACTGGCCCTGGCTGGCTGGCTGAGAGCCCCCATCTTCAGGAAGCACTCTTGCTGCTCCCACTGCATCATCTTGGTCACCGAGATTGACATAAGCAGAGACCTGGAGCAGGCTTGAAAGCAACAGCAGCAAAGTGACCTGGAGTGGAGCCATTTGACCTAGGAAGAAAAAATCAAAAAGATCTAATTAATGGGGGGGAGGGAGAAAGAAAGTGAGGCCAAGGAGGCAACTGCAGGCAGCTGGGAGAAGTGGATAAAATGTCCCAAGAGAGATGAGTTAAAGATGCAAAATTAAGTCCCACCATTGTTGAGGATCTAGTTCTGCATTTTCCATTTTCTGGCTCGCTGACACTCACTTGGTATTTCCAATGGCAACACTGCCTGGAAGTGTCAGTACATTGGAATGCAGCTGCTGCCCCTTCTCCCCACTTTACGCCTGCGCAGCCTAAAAAGCCTCTTTCTTATTAGCAGCATATGCATGTTGTTACTCGTAGAAGCACTATGAGGCCCCACAACGATGAACAAAGCTCCCCTCTGTCCTCCACACAAGGTGGGGTCCATGCAAATAAAGACACCCGTCTCCTACTCGTGGAGCGCACAGTCGGGGTCTGTGAGAGAGAACAACGGGGGTAAGCTGCAGACCTGAGTCTCAGCCCCTAAGTTCCAGCAGGCTGATGCTGATGGGGTATTTGGTGGCACAGAGGATGCTCCAGGGAGCTGAGAAAGCTCCAGCATTTTAGTCACCACATCTGCTGGGAAGGGGGCAGAGTAATCACATGCCCACAGGTGAGATGAGGACAAACACCATATTTCACCTATCGATAGCAGGATCAAGGCCTCTCCTTAAGCTAGAGCCACCAACCATTTGGAAGCTCAGAGGAATGTCTGTCTGTCGGCCACCCCAGCATGCCACCTGGAAACTGCAGCAAGGGCCGTCAGTCTGCAGCTCCACACAGAAAGCAGCCTGTTGTGAGTTTTAATCGTGTGCTAATCTTGGTAGGGCCCCTCCCTCCCAAAACTACACTGTGGTTCTCTCCAACTTACTCCATCGGGCCCTCCCTTCGTGTCGGTACAGATTGAATCTCTCATGAATGTACTGAGCTGGATCTCTGCTGATCATGGGTGTGGCCAAGTTTCCTGCAGTCCCCTAAAGTTTGTTGACAGCCACCAGTCTTGGCTCCCAGTGGTCTGTGCTGTTCTCTAGCTCTAATTTACCCCTCACTGTCTTCTAAGAGCCCAGTAAACAGTGGAAGTTGGTCATGCTGCTAGGCAATACTGACCTCCCATGGTTTGGAAATTCTCTGGTTCAGCACTGGTCAGGTCCCCAGGGTGCTGGACTAGAGAGGTTCAACCCAGTGGTCCTCAACGCGGTGCCTGCGTGCGCCATGGTGCCCGCCGGGGCATTTATGTGTGCCCGCAGAATGATCTGGGGCTGGCCCTGCCCCGGGCGCACGGCGCATGCGCGGTGCCGGCCCCGGGCGCACGGCGCGTGAGTGGCCCCGCCCCCGGACGTGCGGCATGTGAGCGGCCCCGGGTGCGCGGTGCATGCGTGGCCCTGCCCCTGGATGCACAGCAGCCCCAAAAGGTTGGGGACCACTGGGTTCAACCTATAGAAATTTAAACCCCTCTCGAGTGCCTGGACAGCAGCCACTAGTCTCCCTCCCACCCAGCTCTAGATGCAGAGCATAGAGCAGCAGCTGCCAGATAGGCACCCGGCTCCGACGGCAGTGCCACCACCACTAGCAGCACAGAAGGATGGCCTGGTATAGTATTGCCACCATTCCATCTCTGCTGCTGCTGGCAGCGGTGCTGCCTTCAGAGCTGGATACCCAGCCAGCAGCCACCACTCTCCAGCCACCGAGCTCTGAAAGTGAGCAGTAAGGTTTCTTTTCCTGAAGCATCTCATGCCTCCCCCATCCCCGAATACATTATTTTTCTGCACTCCTCCATTCCACTTTGAGTACACACCTGCTATGGTGAACAGGCCTCTCTATCAGGGTTGCTGCTGGAGAGAGCATGGCCTAGCTGCAGGGGTGGCCCGTGAGCCTAGGTAGACTAGGTGGTTGCCTAGGGCACCGCCGGCCCGGGCGCCCCGTGATTACGTCACGGTCATTGATGGCTATGCAGGCTGGGGCACCGATCACACCTTCCGCCTGGGGTGGGGCGCCAGCTGCCGCAGCCGGCCTCAGACCACTCCTGCCTAGCTGTCTGACTGCTAGTAAATGGAACTAACCAAAACCCCAAAGATCTGTGTGCTGAAGGAAACACGTTATACTGAAATGAATGGGTTGCATCATCTGCCATTCCATTAGGCGCCTTCCTGGGTGAGGGGCTTTTGCCTCATTATAGAATCATAGAACACTAGAACTGGAAGGAACCTTAAGAGGTTATCCAGTCCAGTCCCCTGCCCTCATGGCAAGACCAAGTACCGGCTAGATCATCCCTAATCTGCTCTTAAATATCTCCAGTGATGGAGATTCCACAACCTCCAGGGTGTAACCACCCTGGATTAGCAGCTGGGGAATAAAAAGCTTAATGCTCCCTCCTCCTCCCCACAGATGGTTTGCTAAAATCTGAGAAGCGTCACCCTCCAGGAAAACCAAGGAACCTTGGGCAGGACTGGTATGCCAGCTAATTGTGCAGAGTCCTGGGTCCCTGGCTTACTTCTGCGGCTGCCCAGAGCTGGATGTGGTAAGGCAATGCTTCCCTAGGTGAGCTGTCAAGGATCAGGGCTTCTGTGGGACAGCGTTCAATGCCTTACAAAGAGAAAGACCTTGCCTCATGGATGTGCAAAAAACCAGGGGGGAAGGCATGGGGCACCCCAGGAGCAGTGCTGCAGCCCCAGACAGCCACCTTACACCCTGGTGCATTGCCATCACCCCATGCTCTGGGATGTTTGCCCAGCAGCTTGGTGGAGGTCACTGGAATGACTCTGGGGGTCCCAATGGGGAACTCGTCTCTTACCAACTTCCTCTGAGCTCCCCCACAGTTTCAATTCCATACCGGTGGGGTGGGGCAAGTGTTATCCCCTCCCTGCAACACCGATCCATGGCTCTGCCTCTTTGCTCTGACACCCATGAAAGTGTCTCTTGGATTTGTGCAATTTACAATTCTGGGAGAGGTTGTGAGCCCAACAAAAGAAATAAAAGAGGGAGACAGACAAGCTGTCTCTGGGACCCACCAGCTCCGGGAGGGTGCAGGAAAGCTGGATTCGCAGGCAGGCTTGGGGCAGGAGGTGTCTTCAGCTGCGAGGGGAGAGAAGTGTCTCTTCCCCCACCCCTACCTCTGCTCCCATGTCAACCTCCCACACAAGCACACTGCTCCGAGCCCCTAGCACACACAGAGGAAGCCACTGTCAGTTACCGTTAGCTCCACTGCCACCCTGCCCGCTTCAAACAGGAATCAGCTCCACCCTTGCACACTGCTGAGAAAAGCAATGCCCTGGCCAAGATTTGCACATGTCCTGCCTTGCCCATCCCTCTGTCCCTCTGGCTCCATGCACTGGTACAGGAGTTTGGCAGCATAGAGAGGGATTCATAGATTTCATTACTATTCATTCTGTGAAGTGGATTCCCCCCCACCCTTCACACACACACTTGCTGCAGCAGCATGGCTTTCAGAACCCTGTTATGAGTCAATTGGCCCCAGTGCAGCTAACTGGGAGCAGTCATTGGGCTGAAGCCACTGTGCAGACAAAGCCTAGATCAAGTGCTGTGGAAAGAGTATGCACAGTGAGTGGGAAACCAGCAGGCGCCACACGCAACTGAATTAGCCAGAGAAAGAGAGAGAGAGAGAAATGTTGAGGGGAAGGGTTCTCTAGCCTGGTGAGTGAGATCACTGCCTTTGGAGACCGTGATGATAATTGGATTATTGGTTTTGAGCACAAAAGTCTCTTATTCCTGAGTGGTTTCCACTGTCCCTCTCAGATATAATTAATTTAATTTATGAGCTAATTACCTTACAAGGATTTCCTTCCCAGAGAGGGAAGGTAGCTAGGATGGAGAGCAGCCCACATCTCTGCAGGGGAGTTGGAGAAAGTTTGTAAGTAAGTAAATGTACTTTACAGAGGTAGAACCTTGAATTCAGCCCCCAAAATAGCAGTGTGTAAAAAGCTGTGCAGTCTGGTTAACTCACAGGCATCGGTGTTCCAGGGGCTAAACGTGCACTTAGTAAAACACCTCAAGTGTGCATTGCTGGAGCACTGGCATTGTGAGAAGCTGCCAATGCACTCAAACACTGTCCCCCCCCCCGGCATCCCAACTGAAATGCAGTCACCTCTGGAGCAGAGCACAGTAGTCTGTAAAAGATGCACTGCAGCACCTTCCAGGACACAACAATTCTCACATCCAGGTCACAGTGGCAGGGGAACTGAGGTTAACAGGCTGCAACTACCCAAGGTCTGAACTGCAGGTAGTCTTATGAAAAGCGCCTCTATGTTTTTGTGTCCCCTCCTCCCTCCGCCCCACTTCCACAGACAGAGGGTAGTTTTGGTGGCCCAACCGACCCTACCACCATGCAGTTCACTGTCATCTCAGGGAGAAAAGCCCCTCCCTCCCACTGATCCTCCAGCACCCTGCACTCCAGCCGCCCCCAGACTGATGACCCCCATCTCACATGGGGCTTAGGTGCAGTTTGTTTGCTCCTGCTCCCCAGCCATAATTTGACATGTAATATTCAAGCCATGTTGTCTGCACGCTGTCTATTGCCCTGGAGGGCTGTGGGGTAAGCCCTGTGCCTCTGCCTTCCAAAGGGCAGAGATCTGGGGTGGGCTTCAAAAGGGATTGGGTAAGAAACCAGCCCCACCAGGAGCTTGGGTGTGTTCGGGCCTCTAGAGTGGCTCCACTTTGATGTGGAGAGGAAGCATTTTCAGGCTGGGCAGGGAGACAGAGCAAACCACAGAGACCTTGTTTAAACAACACACCAGACACACCCACAGTAGCTAGGCAAGCGAAAAGGAGGAACACACCACACATGGCAGCTACTCCACCCTCTTCTGGTTGGGAACGGCACCACTGGAGACAAATATGGCCCCGGTTTTGAGTGCTCCACCTTGGATTTGGCGCTCATGAACTGATCTCAGCAGAGCTTGGGCTACGTTGTGCTGCTGATAGCTACGCCTGGGACCTTCTGCTGGAGACTCCAGAATCAAAATGGGGTGCACTGTGGTTCCACACCACATGCCAGGACAGAAGTCTTGAAGCAGCACTCTCTCTCCTCCTTTACATCAGTGGCAATCTGGAGTAACTCATGACTCAGACCTGTTGTCAGAGGGTGCTAATCTGATACCAGGGCAGGCAGCCAAATGCTGGGAAATGAAAGGTTTGCAACACGGTGGATAAAATAATCAAAGGTGCTTTTTAAAAAAATATTTTAAAATCTCCTTGTTTACTTAAAATATTTTTTTTCTTTTTAAAGCTAAACCTAGTTAAATTAAATTTGAAATGTCGAAAGTCTGTATTAAGGCCTAAATCGACTATAACCTATTAAAATACTTTGCATTAAATAAATAAACCACAAGCAGTACATGTTTGCTGCCAAAGTTTTATAGAAAGTCATACTCCTGAACTGGTGGATGTCAGGCTTTGTTGAAGTGCTATAACAGCTTTGGACAGCAATAATCTGTTCTGTAGGTTGAGAGAGAATACTTTATTTCAGTTTATTCAGTTCACTGATTAGTTCATTTGAAGTTGAGAAACTGACTAGAAGTTGGCAAGAAAGGTTGTTTTCTGCTTCCAATTTATGAATAAAACTGAAGCATGAGAGGATAAGATCTACTAGTTCTAAAATGCTGAGGGGACTGGAGACCAAAAGTAATTAGTTAATTTCACTAATTACAGATAGTATTTCCTCTGTAAGGATCGTATTTTCCTTAAATCAATTTTAAGTGCAAAACATGTTTGATAAATGTACTTTCCCCCATCACGTATCAAGCATATTTAATGAAGTTTTATTTAAAAAACAAGTTTGAAGTGCTGAATTTTGTACATTTTTAATTTGATTCCAACTTCCCTCCAAATGAAGCTTGACAAGAAAAAACTTCATCATCTCATAAAATAAGAGCATCATTCACTGTTTTCTAACATAAAAAATGTAAACATTAGGAATCTGGATGAATGTACAGTAAGCTACATAATTGCTTAAATATATAGTGTCTCATCCTGCTTAGCAAAAATCCAACAAATTATATCAGTGAACATCAACCTTTAAAAAAAAAAAAAGTTATGCACAGCACAAATTCAAAACCAGAATAAAACTGATAACTTAATCAAGTTTTCCTACTTGTTTCCTTAAGAGATTTAACTCACCTGCTCTAAACAGTGTGAGTATAATTCCCCCCGTGTTTGCAAGCTGTTTTGGGGGCAAGAACAGAGGAACAATTTTCTCCCTGTAATTTAAGTCCAGGGTGTTTCTTTGGCAGAAGCAGTTCAATGAAGAATGAAAGGCCCCAACTTTCCACCTAGAGCAGGGTTTCCCTACCTATGGGTCGGGACCCAATTATAGGTCACCATTACATTTCAAAAGGGTCGCCAAGTGTCTCCCCAGGTGGTTCTGCCCCCTCTTCTTGCCCAGTTTTTGAATTGCCTTGGGTCACTAAGTCTTCCTGAATTGTCAGAATGGGTCCCCATCTGGAAAAGGTTGGGAACCACTGACCTAAAGGGAAGCATGGGCCCTGTATTAGCAAGGCAAGACCCTCATCTCGGGGGGCAATGAGAGTGCAGCATGAGCAGCTAAGAGGTAGGCTTCTCTGAGCTTGGCCTCCCCTCTCTGCTCCTTCTGCAGTCTCCCGTACCTCAGCACTGCTCAGTTGCCTTCCAGAGAACGTCCACATTCACCATGGGTCTGAAATCAAGCCAAACGAATCTGCTGACCCTTACAGGGATGTACCTTTTGGGGGCTCTCTCTCAGAGCTCTCCATGATCTAACAGCTTTTCCAGGGCAAACCTGCCTCAGGACTCCCTATAGCACCCTGAAATAGGGAGTTTCTTCATCAGGAGGTCACCCATGTCTCGGGCCAAAAGAAACAGGGTAAATAAATTCCTGTTCTTCAGGTCCCTTGTCATAGCTGGACTCAGCTCTCTGCAGCCACAGAGTCCTGTTTTGAAATTCCATTTCCTGGCACATTTGCACAGAGGCTAATGTTGAAGGAAAACAGCTCCAGAGCCTTCCTGAAGTGGTATATAAAGCACGAAAAACCCTGCCTGGAAAGGCAGCGCTCTCCAATGGTTAGGGCACCAGACTGGGTTCTAGGAGACCAGAGTCCTGCCCCAGCTCAGCCCTGACTTGCATTGTGACCTTTTCCAAATTAATCCATACATTTAACACTAATAAACACTGGTGACTCAGTTTCCCTCTCTCTAAAGACAGGGAGAATGGTGCTTGCGCCAGCTCAGTAAGGCTGCCAGAGATCTACAGCTGATCCCTCCCCAGATGCTAACTGCTCCATGGCATAGAGTCAGAAGGAGGCTTTGGCTTCCTCTAGGGGCATGACTCCTCACTGAATGGGAGCCAGACCCTTGGATCTAGTGCAAGTCTTAGGTTTGCTATTTGAAATAAAACCTGAGCCCAAACATCTCACACAGGGAGCTGCTGCTGCTAAAAGAGCTCACTCAGTGTTCTCCTAACTCTCCTCCTAAGCCCCAAACCCACCCACCCAGCACCGCTTTCCTCACCCGGTAGCTGCTTCTTACCCTGACTTGAAGAGGGCTGCTGCTGATGAAGGACGGTCCCAGGCTTCACTCGCAGGTGCCCAGCGCAGCGAGTGTCAGGGGAAAATGCTCAGCGCTGCCTCATCTCTGCAAAACAAGAAGTGGCCCCCCTGGAAGCCTGACTGGTTCTCCAAACTACCTGTGTGTGTTCAGGAAGCCTCTGTGCCGGTGTCAGAGCAAGAGAGGAAGGCGGAAGAGAAGTTGTGGTTTGCAGCGTACGCATGATGCCGTTCCCCCAGAGTGCGTCACAGCCAAAAAGGAGAATCGCCACCCGGCCGGGGAGACTGGCCTTAAGGGTGCTTCCCTTGCTGGGGAACCAGCAAGTCAAAGGGCATCTCAGGCACAGGCTGGGCAGAGCAGCATGGTAACTCTTACCCGGAGCCATAGCGGAGGCAAGAGAAGATGGAACCCTTGCAGCGGAGCCCAGATGAAATGGCCCATGAGAGTCGGAGTGCAAGGGGGTAAACGTGTTACAAAGAGTGAGCAATGCCTCAGCCTCTCCCTGCCCATGGCAGACACAGACAACAGTCACATCTGCCGAGTCTGCAGACAGCTGGATGCAGGCTGCTGGCAGCAGGCCATCCCCCACAAGCCACGTGCCCGGTGGATGTGCTGAGTTTCCTGCCATTTACTGGTACTCGCAGCATTCCCTGGACTTGGCAGGGGGAAGTAGAACAAGTTTTGCAGTGTCTGTTAAAAGCAGAGATTTACCTGCCGCACTGAAAGGCTCTGGGAGTCTTGCAAGGTTGGAGCGGTGGTGAGGAAGGGAGCCTGGCTTTGAAAAACAGAAGGGGAAAACAATGAGCCAAACTGTGTTTTAAAACTCCCTCCAGGGCCTGCAGCGGAGTCAGTCTCTGCCTAGGGCTTGCTAGCAAGAACAGCCAGCCTGCAGCAAATTGCCTGCCTGACTGGCCAGGAAGGGCAGCTGGCTGGTTGGGCAGCTGGGGGTGCAGCATGCCTCCAGTCCCACTTCTTGCTCCGGGCTGCCCCCAGCCCCCCTCCTGCCCCAGTTCCTGTCTCTCCAGCAGTGATCCTCAGCTCTGCCTCTGGCTTATGACTGGCTCAGCCTACTGCTCCTGTCTCGCCAGTGCTGATCTCCAGCTCCACCTGTGACCTACAACTGCTGGTACCCTCCAGCAGTAGCATTTGGCTTCTCTCCCTTGGCTCCCTCCTGGACTCTGCCTGTGCTGGGGCCAAACTCCCACTTTAACTGTGAAGCCAGACTGCCCACGGCCAAGTGGGTAACACTCCCAAGTCTTCCACAGGAACATTTGTGCCCAGTTCATGCTCACGAAATCTCTACTCCTCCCACCCCAAACACACACACGGGGGCCAGAAGGGAGCATTTGGCTGGTGCCTTGGAACCTCAACAGCCTGGAGGATAACTGGGAGGGCGGGAGCTTAAGCCAAGGCATGTGTGCTGGCTGCAGAGCAGGGCTGTGGGATGCCCTGTGCTCCAACCAGGCAGGTCGGTTTCGTCCTTCCTCTAATGTGAAGCCAGCGTGTCTCTGCAGCACTCCACTGGGAGAGGGGCTTTGCCGTGTCAAGAGGAGGAAAAGGATTTGTTGTAACCTCCCCCTGCCCCATCCCATTGTAGCAGGTCCTCAGCTGCTGGCTAGGACAGTGGGGGTTGGTAAGGACACGGGCCGTCCTCTCCCTTCTCCACTCACCTTTCACGTTGGTCCTCGATCTCACAGGTCTGAGGCTGGACTTGGGCAGCAGGTATAAGAGGTAGGGGAAGGTTTTGCCTTCCCCAAGGGCCAGGCACGTCCCTTCCCACACTCGGCCCCCAGATCTCAGGAGCCATACTGAAGCAGGTGGTGTCCTGGGAACTGAATGTTGCTTCCCCCTGTGCTTCAGCCGTGCTGTGGCTGGGGACATGGGAGCAGTACACCCTCGCCATGCTCTGGGGCCAGGGAGGCTGGGGCTGCGCTGTCTGGTGCTCTAGGGTTTGTGTGTGGCTGCGCTGCCCAGTGCTCGGGAGGAGAACGGACATTAGCCTGGGGCAAGGCAGCCAGAATGAGTCAGGGGTGCAGGGCAGCAGCCACAGTGCATGCCTTGCTGCAGTGGGCACCACTGGGTGGGGTTGTGTACGGAAAGGCAGGGGGGCAGGAGCTCACTGACCCAGCTGTTCACCCACTGCCCAGAAGGCTGGAGCAACACAGCCAGCCAGCCCCCGGCTGAAGGAAAAACTGAAATACAGGTGTGTTTGGAGAATGCAGCTACAAAGATGCCTCACCAGACCCACTCTGTGCACGGCCTGCTCAGTTACCGCGGGCGCAAACCAAAGAAGGATTTTCCAGGACTTGGGGAAAGGCTGAGGCTGGGAACAAGCTAAGGAGCATTGCTGAGATCATACCAGCAGGAACGCCTTGGACAAGTCCCTTTACCTCTTTCTTCACCATCCGTAACCTGAGGCTATAAATTCCCCGCACAGGGACTGCGTGTACACTGCACAATGAGGCTGTCTGGTGTCACAGCAGGAAAAAAAACAGGAAAGGACGCAGTCCCGGGGAGCTGCCTTTGCCTGGTTGGGGGGACCTAGCCTGTGCACAGCTACTGTAGTGCGGTGGGAAGGTCAGATATGCTTGGATGTTGCTTTTGTCACATCCGAGGCAGGCACAGTGGAGAGAGAGAGGCAGCAGTTTGTTGCATAGAAAAGGCTCTCTGGCACTGACTGGTAAAGGCCAGGTCTACACTGGACCCAGCAGGTGGACTTAAGGCAGGCAAGTCAAACTGGCGTTTGGAGGGCCACATGCGGCCCGATCAAAATTTTTTGCGGCCCCCAGAACATTTTTATAAATGAATGAAGTGCGGCCTGCTGGCCGCTCGGAGCACGTGGCTGAGTGCCTACTCATGGCCGGCCAGGCTGCCCTGCGCATGTGCTCACGGTTGGCTGGGTGCTCTGCGCTGGGCGCTCAAGCAAGTGCTCACAGCTGGCCGCTGTGCTGACACCGCCCCAGTGCCTCAGGTGGCAATGTCGATTCTGGGACCCAGGTATTAGGTTGTGCAAAAGGCTTCTTGCACAAAAAGCTTGAAGTGTAGACCTAGCCCTAGTGATGTGCAGCTGCCCCTGCCCCTGCCACTCCGTTCTTCTCCCTCTCTGCCCGGCAGGAGAATCCCCCTGCCCTCCAGCTGCTCCCAGCTAGTGGATACAGTCCACACATTATTATTATGCACTATTAAGTGCATATGAAAATATGAATGTGCAGAATGTGTCAGCTTGCCTTACTCCTCACAAAAGAGGAACACTGGACACCAGCAGGGGCACTCTCTGAATTCAATTTAACGTGTCTTAACTAGACTTGCTAAATCAAACTCCAGAAGATCAATTGTGGCAGCGGCGAACTTTCCATGTAGTGAAGTCTATTTAACCAAAGCACAAAAGCAGATGCAAACAGCAAATCGGCAAGAAAAAAAAATGAGGACAGGTCTCAACTGGTGACCATGCTTCTCCAGAAACAAACCCATCTTTGGGATATGGTTCCAAAGCAATACACTGAGCAGGCAGGGAAATTTTAGCTCCTGCTGTCACATGAAGTGCCCACTTTCCAAAATTCCATCTGAGGCAAATCAAGACATTTCACATTTAATTAAACCTTTGCATGTAGGACAGAACCAGAAAGACTAAGGCACAAAATGAGTGACAGCTAATATGGAACATAAAAGGCAATTAGAAGAGGTTTAAATACATTGTCATGCTCCTAAAGACCAAGGAGAAGGTAGGTCCTCTCCTTTACAGGGAAGGAGAGCTCATCACAGATGACACCACTGAGATGCTTAATGTCTACTTTGCTTTGACCAGAGGGAGCCCACAGGGTCTGAGTCTGGAACTGTTCAATTGTTTTTGAGGGAGTTGGCTAATAGAGTGAAGTGCATGCTTATAAAACTTGCAGATGACACCAAGCTGGGAGGAGTTGCAAGCATTTTGAAGGACAGAATAGGAATTCAAAATGATCTTGACAAATTGCAGAAATGATCTGAAATCAACAAGATGGAATTTAATGAAGGAAAGTGCAAAGGAAGGAAAAATCAGTCGCACAACTACAAACTAGGGAATATTCGGGTGGGTGGGTGTTCTGCTGAAAAGGGCCTGAAGGCGATACTGGTTTGCAAATGGAATTGTAATGTGATGCAGCGGTGGAACAGGCAGATGTCATTCTGAGGTGCATGGACAGGAATGCTGTATGTTAGGCATGTAACTATTCTGTTCTTCTTGGCTCTGGTGGGTTGGCAGTACCACGCCTAATTCTGAGCCCCAGACTTCAGGAAAAACATGGACAAACTGGAGAGCATTCTCAGGAGAGCAACAATAATGATGAAAGGTTTAGAAAGCCTGCCCTGGGCTGGTTTAGTCTTGAAGAAAGTAGACGGAGGAGGGACCTGAGAACACTCTTCAATTATGTTAAAGGCTTTTAAAAGAGGATGGGGATCTACTGTGCTCCATGTCCTCTGAAGGTAGGATTTCATTTGCAATGAGAGATTTAGGTTAGATATTAGGAAAAAGGCCGCCATGGCATTTCAAAGGGGGTAGTGCCACATGGAGCCCTTAATGGGCTCGGTGCAGCGCTGCCGCTTTGACCTATTCCCTTTCCCCCCCTCCTTTGTTGCCTCTATCTGATAGAGGCAGAAAAGGGGGGGGGGGGGAGAGACAACAACTAGTTGACTCGACTATCCGATAAGCATTTGCTTATCGGATAGTCAACTAGTCTTTAACATCCTTAGTCTACACTAGACCTGGAAGGCTGGTGTAAGGTACGCAACTCCTGCTATGTAAAATATATAGCTGTAGTAGTTGGCTTAACTTAAGCTGAGCTTGGCACTGTTTTCATAGAGGGAGGCTTCCCTTACTCCTTGTGACTGTCAAGTCAGGATGCCCTCAGCCTTCGATTTATGGGTCTATGCTAGACCCACTAAATCAAACGCCAGAACATCAATCTCCACCGCAGCAAGTGAAGATGTGCTCTGAGACTAGCTAGCTAAATTCTGGACCAGGCTTCCAGGAGAGGTTGTGGAGTCGCTGTCAATGGAAGTGTTTAAGAACAGGCTGGACAAGCTCGTCAGGACCGGTCTAGATTTCTGTGATCTTGCCAAGGGACTGGATGTGACTTCAAGGTCATTTCCAGCCCAACATGCCCATGAATTTAGTTCTTCCTGAGTGGCCTCTCCACATGCCGATTTCCTTACAATAACTCTGCCTTTCTGCCACCTCTCCCCCTTGTCTAGCTCAACACCCTCTGCCGGCATTCTCAGAGCTGCCACGCTGGAGGCTTCACCTACATCTTGCACATGGATATTAAGTGCCCCATGTCTGTGACAGTCTGAAATGGAACCCAGGAGTCTGGACGCCTAGCTCCCTATTTTAAACCAGCAAACCAAAACAGCAGGATGCAGCCTGCTCTGGCACTTAGCTGGGAACAGATTTCCCATTGGTTTCTAAATTCCTTACACCCACCTAGAATGTGCTTAGTGTGAAACTTGAGCCCACCAGATATGGCACAGCTGTGCAGAGGCCAAGCTCCTGGGGAACAGCTGTCCCCATGAAAGAGGGCACGCATCTGCTTTAGAGTATTTTGGGTTCTGCACAGAGGAGGAGCAAGTCTCCAGGTTAACAAAGCACCATATGTCTCTGGTGCTTTATTCTCTCTGACCCAGGAAGGACACCAGCCTTTACGAGCCAGCAGCAACACAAGGCTGACTCAGGGTATCAGAGTGCAGGAAGTGCTCGAAGACACAGTTGTGAAATGCATTGCTGAAACTTACTGTAAATTCCACAGTCCTTGGAGAACAAAGCCAGTAGTGAGGGCCAGTGTGCTTGCTAAATGGCAGCTGCATCGTGAAAATACACAATCGGCTCCCAGTTATAGGCTTTTCCTTTCAGTCCAGCTTTTCATAGCTGACAAGGGGACCCAGCCTCACCACTTCCAAACCCAGCCTTGAACTTTCATGTTGCCTGGTTTCTCTTCTCCCTGTGATAAACTTCAACACAGATTTAAATTGGGAAATGGGTAGTTCATAGCACAGCACATCCTGGTGCTATGTAACAAAAAACCAGTGTAGGCTGATTCTGTTCTGCTTTCTCCTCACACACATTAACCTTCCGCCTTTGGAAGACCTCACCAATCCACCTCAGCCAGCAGTAAGTATTACGGTGGGATTGTGTACATGGAACACACCATGCAGCTTACTCCAGTTAAGGGGACGTCACTGGGCAATCACATCCAAAGTGAACTCTGCTTTCCCTCCCAGCCTCTTCCTCTCCTGCACACAAAGAGGAGGAAAAGGGGGAAAATCCCAGTGGGCTGGCTCCTCCCACTCTCATTCCTGGCACATTCAGTGTTTATAACGGTCTGTTCAGAGGAATAATACTGATATAATTTAACAGTTCAAGTCACACCTGTGATAGGCAAAGTCTATCTGCCCATCATGGCAGTGTACTATCCCCCTCACCACCGAATTTGAGCAGCTTCATGGTAAGCGCTTCACCGTAATATGCAACCCACACCTGAAACATACCAGATCCACAGGAGTGCTCCTGGGACCCATGGAGAGTTAGGAATGTTCAAATGGGTTAAAGTAATTGTGTGACCACTGAAAATTTCAGCTTTTCCATACATGGAGCAGGTAGCTGCCCAGGAGCCAGTGCACGTGGGGACATGGCTTTTAAGCTGTCTCTCCATGCTCACTGAGAACCTGCATGTAACGGTGAACATTAACCAGTGAGCCCAGGCTCCAGGGTTAACGGAGTACACGGTTACACTCCCTAGAAAGAGTTTCCCAGAGACCCATGCTTCCAAAATAGGTTTTGCTACAAGTGAACTTTGCTCAGTGGCGATGAATAGTCAGAAGAGAACGGAGGCACTGCACTTCAGCAGGGCCCAAGGACAGGGGGAGAGGGGGCAGGAGAGCTAAGCCCATCAGCATAGATTCTGTTCCTGTTAAAGGAGAGCCATTTCTTCCATCTCTCGGCACAGTAAGTCTTATAAATCGTTCTGAGGCATCAGTGGAGCTCTGCAGAGTGACATGGGGAAAGACACGACTGTAGCACGCAGGAAAAACTTAAACAACGAATGGTCCTGCAGCACCTTAGAGACTAACAAATGGTGTCATGAGCTTCCGTGGGCACAGCCCACTTCTTCAGATGAATGGAGTAGTAGCATGCAGGTCTCAATGGATTCCACCCCCTCATGCAACCCGGCTTCCCCTTTCAGTCAGGGAATTGCCACATGGAAAAGTTGAAAGTTGCAGCTGAACCTTGAGGAAGATGACAGCTGAGCTAAGTGAAATTGCCTGGTTGGGTGGGGAAGGGGATGTGGATGCCAGGCCCACTGAAGAAACTTTGCCAACTTTGACTGGATACTAAAATCTCAGCTGGAGCATGGAGACTGGCAGAGCTTTCCCCTAGCACAGCTGGCAGAATGCTGAGGAGCAGCGTAGGGGTACCTCACCAGGAGCGGGAAGGAAGGAAGGAGCTGAGTGTCACTTGACCACATAGGACTCTGACATGTGGCTGTATAACTAAAATCCATCTATTTGTAAAGCCTGTAAAACAGTATTCACTAGTAGAATTACAGAATCGATCACCTTTGATTTGTCTCCAGCCAGTTTTTGGGCATGAAAGGGACTGGTAAGAAGTTAGAAAAGTTTAGAACAAACAGACTCTTGCCCCAAGTCCTTCAAGCTGGGCAGCTTCTCAATAGCTACAGATGGTAAGACGGCCCCTGCAGGAAATCACACAGCAGAGTGGCCAGGCTCTGCAGGCTCTCTGCCTGGCCATCACACTGCAAATGGAGGCACTGAGCCAAATCAGGCACAAATAAATTGAAGGAAGACTGACTCCATGAGGGAAGAATTTTACATGTCGTCTTATTCCCAAAGTAACTGCTAGCAAGGAGCAGCACAATTGTTTTAATTTTCCTTTGATAAAGTATCAAAAGGTGCTGGGGTAGTGGCAGCCTAGAAAGCATGACACTGCTGACAAAATGTGCACAGTATAAGAACACCAATGTGTCTCTACCGTTGTGTCTTCTCTGGAAAGCCAGGGGAGTCTGCCTGGGCTGTATGCTATCAGGGGGTGGTGCGCTGGCAGAATGTGTGGTGCACACAGTTTTCTACTAGGAACTGGATTGGGAAACAAACCATTTCACAAAAGCCTCTAAGCAGCTGTGGGACGGGTACAGTTTTCCATCTCTGCTGCTCTGGCTTGGATTCAAGCTGGAGGAGAACAACTACAAGCTCCATTGCTTGCTCTTCAGCCACCTCCATACAGAAGATACAGGAAGCAAAGCGCCTTGAGCAGTGTCCATTCGGCAAAGCTGGAAGTTGGTGAGAAACGAACGAAAGGCCTTTGCAGCCTGCTCAGAGAAAGGGAAAGTTTGAAGTGAGTGAAAAGTCAGCAACAAGTCCATGAGTTCTGAGCTGGGTTCCATGCATGTCAAACTAAGGAAAGGGAATGATTCTCTGATAAATGGCAGCAAAGAAAATTGCCAAATATGGCTAAGTCCCATTGCAGGTCAACAGAACTTAAGTGCCTGTGTCACTTTGGAAGATGGGACTCAGACATTTTTGAAAGATTCACCCTATTTTGTATGGCTAGATCACAGGTGTGGAACCTTTCTCCTATAAGGGGGCTACAGACCCACATTAAAACAGTCATGAGCCCCACACAACCCTGGGGGGAGCACTGAGAGAGCAGAAATGAGGGTTTCCAGGTGTGGGAAGGGGCTAGGGAAGGGGTTGGAATATGGGGTCGGGGAGAAAGTTAGGGTGCGGGAGAGAGGATTTCAACATTGGGGCAAGGGATTCAAGATGCGGGCTCTGGGTAGGCAGCACTTATCGGAGACAGCTCCTGGGCAGTGGTGCAAAGGCAGCTGCCCTGCCAGCCCTGGCCCAGCACTGTTCCCAGAAGTGGCTGCTAGCTATGTCCAGTCCCTAGGCAGAGGGGCCAGGTGGCTGTATGGGGCCTGGTTCCTGGCCAATGGGTGCTGCAGACCCATGCTGGGGGCAGGGGCAGCACGCAGAGCTTCCCGGATCTCACTTGCACCTAGGGCTCACAGAGACATAATGGGGCTTCCAGCCTACAGCGTGTAGATTTACCATGAGCCAGATGACAATGTGGTAAACTGGATACAGCCCATGGGCTGGAGGTTCCCCACTGCTGGTCTAGACTGCGTATGCTGTGCTAATATAGGAAAATCTTAACCCCCGGACAGAAATTAAACAGTGGCTGCTACCTACCTGCTCAGGTTGCTGACCCTGGTTCTAATTGAATTGAGCAGCGCAGATCACAACAGGAACAAGGTATCCAAGAAAAACAACAGACAATGGAACTTTGTAATCAATGATTTTATCTTTGAAAATGGAAGCAAATATATGGACAGAATACTATGGCCGCTCTATAAGAGCGCATTTCTCAAATACTTCGCTGGTTCTCTTCTGGGATATCATGGCTAAAAAAGCTTCAGGCACTGACTCCGTTTGAGCCTGGCTAGGCATCATCAGTTCATTTAAATAAAATACAGGCTATAAACTAAGAAACCAAGGAGGACTTTTTTTCCCCACTCCCATCCCCTTAAACCAGCACTCTTCCTTATACCAGTGTTGGTTGGGCAGTTAAATCTCAAACTTCATTCCCTCAGATTAGAACAAAGACCCCCAGCACACAAACTTGAAGCCACGCATACAGACTAGCAAGGAGATCACTACAACGGAGAGAATTGGGTTTTGGTTTTCTAAAATCCACACCACCTCATTGGCCATAGATCGCAGTACAAAAAACACCAAACATTCAAATAACCCAGAACTGTCCAGGGTGTAAATTCAATTTTCAACACACAAGCCAAGAACATTTGTTCATCACCTTAAATATTCCAGAGCTGGTTTTATGAAACTTTTATCCTGTGACACTGTATGCATTTTCTGTCCTCTCTCATCAAGCTCTTGTCCAACACCTGCTAAAAGTTTCCTTAACTGTCCCAATGGTACAACTTCACATTAGGTCACAAACACTTACACCTTCCAGAACAAGAGACTCCTTAATCATAAGTCTGGAACATGCAAATACAAGAAAATGGAAAACTTGAGAAATTCTAACTAAACTACTGGCAGAGAAGCTCAGCACTCACTCCTTATCCCCAATGGAGGAATGCAAACGTAGGGTTCAAAGGCAGCCTCTTGCCTGGCACTTCCCCAGTTAATTGGGGAGCAGGCCTCGTGTGTGTGTGTATGTGTGTGTGTGTATATGTCTGACAAATGTATGCACATGCACATATATATTAAAGCTGCAGGTGATTCAAGGATCAAACCTTTGGTGGAAAAGAGTACTTCAGGCATATCACAGCTGGGTCACTGCTCTGGCCCACAGACAGGATTTTAGCTACACTTGTGTTTACTCAGACCCTTCCTGGTGCCAAGACAAGTTGTCCAGGCCTGGGTAGGGCTCAGCCCAAGTTCAAAGCTGTCTAGCACCCTTTGCCTCTGCAGGTGCTGAATCTGCTCATGACTGCAGGTAAACCCTTTGCAAGCCTGATCTGGGGCCCATCTGGGAAGCTGCCTTCATCACCAAACTCCTTTCCCTCTCATAATACAGACCTCCAGGATAAACAGACATGCATTGTGCTGAGGCAGTCACTGGACACTCAGAACCCCACTCCCGAAGCAGGAGGGTGGCTTTGGATTAACATGCACTTGCAGAGTCTTTCACCTGAGGATCTCAAAGGCTTCTGACAGAGGGAGACTGAGGGGTACTGGAAGGGTTTTATTTTTGGAGACCCGCCACTGTAAAGTTTACCTAACTGCATTTAATGCTGCTCTGAAAGCTATATTGGGGTTAGAACGTCTCCACTTCAAAAATGGGGGCAGAAATAGTTTAAGTTCACAAATTTAAGAGCAAAGGAGCCTTCTCTCAAAGCATTTAATGCTGACACAAATTTACAGCTATGCAAATAATTGGAATGGACACAATGAAAAACTTGTCCCACTGGCTTGCAAATCAGAATTCTGGGCATTCATCTTAGTTATTTCACTGCACACCCTTATACCTTCTGTTAGATGATAAGCAGAATGAACATCTGTTGTGTAAAAAATATATTTAAAAAACAAAATGCCCATTCTGACAAGACTAGAATAATCCAAAGCACAGGATGTCTGAATGAGGGAAGCATGACACTGGTGAAAGAGCTCAGTTTTTTGAATGTAGAAGGGGAAAACAGTTATGTGGTGTCATCAATCACTTCACTCACAACCATGTTTTTAGGTAGGTGCAGAAGGTGACTGAGAAGCTGTTAAAAAGGCAGTAAACTCACATGGGTTTATGGGAGGGTCTCTACAACTGCCTTGTCCGCACTGCAAATGGAACTGATTGGATTGCTCAAAGATGGAGATTTATACGAAACAGTTTCATTTTGTTCTCTACACAGTATAAACACACACACACCCACACCCACACCCACACCCACACACACCACACACCCCCTTTAGATTTAAAAAGCAAATACTGCAAAGTGCCAAATAAGGAAAAATAGGCAACTTTTTTTTTGGCAACTTAAAAAAAAAAAAAGGCTAAGAACAATGTGGTGTTGGTCCCTAATTCTACAAAAGGATATTTGGACACAAAGTCAGAATAGTTTGTTTTCAAAAACTCATAACATCTGGAAACAAATGGTAAAAGTAGCACTTATTCTTTTGACTGAATTTTGATCAAGTCATGTAACATTAAAACATCAGAAAAATCTTTCTCTAAAAAGCTTGGCTTTTAATCATTGGCTTTCACTGAAGTTATTTTAGGAGAATAATAAAGTTCTTATTGGAATGCTGCACTCTGCTGCTTGACAAACTTCTGAAATGGAATGTCTTCTTGAATGGCAGTGCCTCCCCCAGCCCTCCCGCAGCCCCGCTCCCGCTTAACAGCTCAAGTTCTGCTCCCTTGGTTCTCAAACAGCAATCTTCGCCATCTGCTGTTCTAACTTGGAAATGCGCTCATCTTGATTGGAGATGGTGTCTTTTATAGATTTAAGCTCTTTCAAGATCTCATCCAATTTGGCTTCGTTTTGCTGGAACCAAATAAAAAACAAAAACAGAATTCATTAAGTACTGGCCAGAAGGAAAAACTCTGCATACTGAAGTTGGAAGTGTCTAAAGCAAATGCGTTCCACAAGGGATTTTTACAGATAAGCCATCTGGGATGGCTGGGAATCATGTGCTTGAGTGCTAAAATGAAGATTTTGACACGGGGCAACATACTAATGGTAAGGCTCTCTACACAGTGACCAGCAGTATTTCTAATGGGGTTAGTGCAAATGTAAAGGGTACACTGGGCCAGGGTTTGCTTTTTAGTGGTGTTTATATTCCCCTTTATTAACTGCCCATCAGTTCAGTCTGAATCTGCTCTTATAACAAACACTGTCAGAGCATCTGTCTGCCAGTAATGCCAGACCACAAGGCATTTCACACTAGGTACGTTTGTGGCTAGTCAGCTAACCATTTAACCGAAAAGCGATTGCTTATTGGTGAATGGTCCCAGTTAACTGCAACGCCTCCCAATCCACCAGTCCAAGTTTTAAATGAAGAGCACGCAAGGGAGCTGCATTCCACCCCGTGCTGCTGCTTCTGTATCCTGCTGCTCCTGGGGGGAGTATTTTAGTAACGGTGTAACTGCGAAGAACTGTTGCAGCTACATGATTACTAAAATAAACTATTCCCAACATCCCTATTTCACATGTGCCTTCTCAGCAGCCCACTCTGCCTGGGGTTATTCTATCTGAATTAGCCAATTTCTGAACTAGAAGATTTTCAGGTCTTTTCTCCTGAGCACGCGCTCTCGCTCTCTCTCTCTCTCTCCTGCCTCCTCCCCCACCCTTCAGCTCTCCTCCGCCTCCTGCCTCTCTCTCCGTCTCTTTCTTTCTCTTCTCCCCCTCCTGCCTCTCACTCTCCTTTTCTCTTCTCCTCCTCCTCCTGCCTCTCTCTCCCCTCCGTCTCTCCCCTTCCCCTTCCGCCGCGCCGTGGCGCTTGGCTGAGTGCTGCCTGCTCAGCCGGGCTGCCACGAGGAAGGGGGGCGGGGCAGTGACATACACAGCCGGGGCCATGTACATCACCACACTCCCTTCCCCTCCCACCCCAGGGGAGCCCAAACAGCCCCTTGCGCTGCTGGCTCCCCGCTGGCAGCACGCTGAGGGTGCAGCACTCAGCTGAGTGCCACAGCGGGAGGAAGGCGTGGCGTGCACGGCCCCGCCCCTGGCTGTGTGCGTCACTGCCCGCCCCTTCCCCTCCCTCCATGGCGGCTCAGCTGAGTGTTGCGCACTCAGCCGGGCCGCCCGCAGGGGAGGAGGGGCGGGCAGTGACATACACAGCCAGGGGCGGGGCCGTGTACATGACCGCCCCTCCTTCCCCTCTCCCACGGCAGCCCGACTGAGGGGCGCAGCACTCAGCGCCACGGCGTGAGGAGGAAGGCGGTGGCGTGCGGCCTTGCCCCCTGGCCGTGTACATCACCGCCCGGCCCCCCTTCCTGCCCCACCAGGCCCACCTGAGCGGCACTCAACTGGGCCCCGGTGGGGGAGCAAGCTGCAGCAGGTGGCCCTTTGAGGTCCGGCTGCGGCCAGTGGCTGCACCCGCCCCCCCCCGGCCAGGTCTGCTTCCGCCCCCTCCTCCCATCCAGCCCCACGGCCCCCGGACACCCCTGCCAGCGCTGCTTCCCTCCCCCTTCCTCCGGGCCCCCATCCTCCCCTACAGCCCCGATCCTCCCCAGCTCTGCTTCCCACCCCCTTCCGGCCAGCCCGCCCCTTCCCCTCCTGCATGGCGCCCGGCCCCCCTTCCCTTTCCTCCCCCTCTGTGGTGCGCTGCGCCGCTCCCAGCTGAGCGGCGCTCCCGACGGGCCCACCTGAGCCACGCTCCCCCGCGCTCAAAGTTAGATTGAGGCGGGAACCCAAAGAGCCGCTTGCCACCGCTTGCTCCCCCGCCGGGGAGCGGCGCAACGCGCCACAGTGCACCACACAAGGAAGGGGAAGGGGACGGGGCTGGCCGGAAGGGGCATGGAAAGCAGAGCTGGGGATCGAGGGCTGTGGGGCTGGAGGGCAGGATGGGGGCCGAGAAAGGGGGAGGAAGCAGTGCTGGCGGGGAGGAGGGAGGGTGTCTGGGAGGCCAAACCGCCACGGAGCGAGGGGAAGGGGGGCAGAGTGCTGACATACACGGCCAGGGGGCATGGCCGTGTACGTCAGCATTCCAGACGCACAGACACTGGGCTACTATATATATATGATGATGTTTGTGTTTGGTTTTAGACACAATGATGGCTCATGAACTAGGATCCAAATTTCTTCTGTTAACCAGCTGCTTTCTTTGAATTACACAGGAAAGTTAGATTGAGGCGGGAACAAGCCCCCAGTGTGGAAACAGGACATTTGGGCTACGGCTACACTGTAGTCTTTTTCCAAAAAAGCTTATGCAAATGAAGTGCGGAGTGGAATATTGCCGGGCTTCATTTGCATAATTAATTAGCAGCTGCTTTTGCACAAGAGGCTTTTGCGCAAAAAGGAGCTGTGTAGTGGGTCCTTTTTACGCAAAATCCCCCTCTTGCACAAGAGCTATTCTTCCTGAAATAAGGAGGAAGAACGGCTTTTGCGCAAGAGGAAGGTTTTGCGCAAAAACAGGCCCTAATTAATTATGCAAATGAAGCACGGTGATATTCTACTCCGCACTTCATTTGCATAAGATTTTCTGGAAGAAGGCTACAGTTTAGCGTAGCCTTAGTGATGCCAGTTAGTGTGATTCCAAACAGTGTCACCACCAAACAGCACAAAATCATACCTCCCAATGCAGCTCTTGGGGTGGGGGGGAACTGGTCTGAGGGGAATGTAAACCACCCCACATATGTGTGGGGCCAGACCACCAGGTCTAACACACACTTCTGCAAAAGTAAATGGTACTTCAATAACTACAAGTGATCTCAGATTTACCTCTTGTCTGGAAAACCACTTATCTTAGTAGCACCCGGATGCTAACTCCATGCTAGTTAGGTAGGCTGCTACTATAAGGATGGATCCAGTGTAACTAGGGCATTTGTGTTTTTATTGATTCAGAGGGTAAAGCACCCCTGCCTGAGAATCCAGTGCCCCTTCTTAACAGTTTGAGACATTACTCACAATAACTGAGGTGTCTGCTGCTTTCTTTGGGATGTTAATGAGATCGCTTTTCTTGTTTGCTGCAAGCTTGTTGTCCAATATGTTCTTCTTGACAACCTTGAGATCCCTGTTTTTGCCTGGAATGTACCCATGTTTCAAAGAAATGAGAAGAGGATCCGCGTTCTTCCCCTCAAACCATTCTTCAGCTTCCAGAGCTGCTTCAGGGCCAGCCGTATCAGGATACAGGTCATCTTGGAAAAGGTCAGACTAGAAGTCAGAAGGAATGAATCGGTAACATGCTTTGGACTGGAAAATGCTACCTAGCTTCCAACGTGTAACTGCAGGCAGCACTCACCTTTCGCGGGACAGTCATGATAATGGGCTCGCACTTCCGCTCATGAAGTTTGAAGAACCTTTCAAAAAGAAAAAGCACAACTTAGTGGGAGCAAATGCAAGTTGGCACACGAAAGCTGGTCTGGAATGCTCTGCTCACCAAAATGGACACAAGTGGTCAAATGGTGGGGGAAGAGGCTGTAGAGGGAGAATGATGAAAAAGTTTCAGATGGGTAATTTTTTCCCCCCACCACATCCAGCACTTGAAGAAGCTTTTGTAAGGGCTGGTGAAAAATACTCAGTTTTATGCTCAAATGCTTCTACACCTTTAATTACTGGGTGAACTGAAGCACACCCTGTGTGAGGAGAACAGAATATGGAATCAAGATTGTTAGGCGGAGTCTTCAGTTTGGCCCAACGATGCTCTCAGCATTCACAGATTGCTGGCAAGACTATAGTGATGAGCACTGTAAAAATGCAGGCTGCAACACATTATCCATGGTCACCATGCTACTGCACTTCACATGGCCTTTTCTCCTTGTAGTTTGAGCTAGAAGCCAATCACCAATAAACACATTATGGTAGGTAGCACTTCGATGCTGTGGGATGTTTCCCTGGCATGGCTTTCACTCACAGTTCTAAGCCATGTCAGCAATCCTTGGTTATGCCAAGGGATTGTTGTACTGTTCTCCCAGAGTCCAAAATTGTTTGTAATCTAAATCTATAAAGCAGCATTGTATAGACTGGAAAGAGATTAAAGCCAGACCCACAGAGAGATCTCTCTCTAATATTAAGCCTTGTAGTAAAGGAAGCTTATGTTTGACCCAAGCTAGAGCAGAATTGCCTAGCTGGAACACACATGCTGATTCCAGCAGCTTGCTGGGTCAGATAGTGCTCATCAGTCTGTTACATTCTCAGTCCAAGCATTGGTCCACTTGCAGGTCACATCATACTATTGCTAGCAGAAGTTTTACCTCTTGTCACAGTGAGTGAACGGTACTGACAGAACATCAAACTCCACTCTCTCTCTCTCTCTCTCAAATGAGATGCCTCAAAATCCGTCATTATTTGCATCACTGTCTCAGACCACATGGAACTTTCAAATCCTGCCAATTCCTTCAGCTCGTACCAAGTACATTTAACTTCTATGAGGTTGTTTTGCTTTGCACTGTATGCACCTGGCCATTCTGCCCCAGGATGTGCACCCAAAGCAGAAATTGAAAAGGGCTAAACCCAATCAGCAGCGACGCTGGCGAATCCTGCCAGCCCCTGGAGCTGTCGGGCACCCACCGTCAGCTTACCAGGGCTGGAGCCAGCGCCAGGCATCCAGGGAAAGTGGGGTAGTGGGTGCGGTCTCCAGTGGCCTGATGGTTAAGGTGCTGGCCTCCGGAGCTGGTGGGGGGGAGTTTGAGTTCTGGCAGCTGCTGGGCACCCACCACCAGCTTGCAGGGTTAGAACAGATGCCAGCATGAAGATGGGCAAGATAAAGCATCCAGGGAAGGTGTGGTGGTGGGCCGAGTCCTGCAGGGGCCTGATGGATAAGGCGCCGTGTTCCAGCTGCTCAGCAGTTCTAGTTACCTGGCTATTTCACACTTGTTCACATCCAGGCCCCTCTTTGGCATGAATCCCATCCCTCTCTGCGGTTCTTTGCTGCTGAAGGTGTTGAGGTAGTGAACATATGGGGATTCATCTGTGATCTCAAAGTAGCGAATACTGCTGTCACCCTGCAGGGAACAACAAAGGATAATAAAAGGGACGGTGACTATTCCATGACCCAGGGTTCCCCTCTTTGCTACAGCATTCTGTACTTAGAATGTGTGGCAGTAACCTTCCCAGCAAGGCACCATGTCCTTCACACAAAAAGCAGGATGAAGTCTTCTGCTGTCCACCCTTCTGCCTGAAGTGAGAAGGAATGCATCATGCCAGCGTACAAGCAGCCTCTAGCCTCACTGCAGCCATCAAACCCAATGGCAATATTGAACATTGTGCTGCATTGTAACATCTGGCCAGACTGAGGCAGGGCTGGAGATGAAAGGAGCAGTGGCGTACCAGGTATGCGCAGCAATAAGGGAAGTTAAACGCACGGAGCATGGCTTTTCCATTACATGGGAAGCAAAGGGAATAGCTATATCTAACAATCTGACCTTCAGAAAATGACACATAAAAACAGAAGCATCAGAAACAATTGCCCCATGAGTAATGCACATTTTATAGTTAATTTCCTCCAGCTGAAACGTCCACTGATCATCAAGCCAATGGCCTGATCTCAGCCTGCTCAGTTACTATCAAACTGTCTACTGCTGCATTCAGATGTGTCCATTAGCACAGCTATCAGAAAATAGATGTCCAGTGTAATCAAGGCTCGTTATCTCAACAGGCTCTCACAAGTAAGTAATACAGTCTGGATTTAGTAACCTAAGTGCTGTAATAATCTCAGCATAGGACTGGAGAGCAAGAACTTCCATGTCCTAGTTCCATCTCCAACACCCGCTGTAAAAATTAACCTCCTACCTCAGTTTACTCCTCAGCTGAATAAGGAGAACCCTTGCCTTCTCTGCAAGCAAGAGTAAGTGATTGCTCATTTGCACAGCACTGTGACAAGTGCCATGTATTTAACTTTAATATATGGAACATGGAATCTTCTTGCTGAAACACGATTTCATTTAAAGGAACTCTGCATTATAGGCCACTGACAGCATGTAGCATTGACAAGGAAGCATTTGCACCTGTGTGTGTCTGCCTGGACTAATAAGAATGAGATTTAGAGATATCAGAGAGGAGAGCTAGAAATAAATTACTCCTCATGAGTTCCAGGGATTCTAGTTGGGTCTCTAAAGCAGCAAGAGGGATAGCAAGAATGGAAAACGAGACTGTCTTGTTAGCAACTTACTATGAAAACATTCTTCCATTTAACTGTATGGACCCTTCTCTGTAATTGCTCATCTATCTTGCTCATCTTTAGCTGCTTGTTTGCAGACAATCTGGAGCAGCAGTGCTCAGAATTGGGCTCTTTAGAGCACATAACACCAATAGCAAATCACTTTCAGAAGCAACACAGACAATTCCAGTAATTGACCCATAAACAAAGCTGGCTCTACTGCACACTCAGCTGTCTGGAAGGGGCAGAGAAAGGTGCCATCTGTGGGTGCATTTATCTTGCATTAATGGAGGGGTCACCTGGGTCAACATGCACCAGGGGCGAGTCTGGCTGTAAGGCAAGTAATTTGTATTCTGTATAAACAGTTTTGCGTGGTCTATTCAAACTCTCCCAAAATAAAAACAAGGTTTGGACAGCATCCTCATATTTTAGGCTCCAGGAGACCCTTGACAAAACTTATGGAGTTGGAATAATGGCTCTGAAAGCCACAAATCCTTGCAGATTCATCTGCAACCTGACAACTGGTGTGGTGCAACATTTTGTTGAAATGTCTAACCTCCGGTTTTTAAGAAATGCGTTTGCACGCTATGACTGGCGTTGCATGAACCAGCTAAACGGACACCCTTCAACCACCAGCAAATTGTTGCACAACCTCTTCACTCCTTTTGGGTGTTGGGCTTTACCTTGCCACACAAGTAAATGATATTGGTGTCCGGGTCATAGAATGGCAGCAGTATCCCATTGCTGGTGTCCATTTCATGCAGGGCTATCGGCTCTTCCATATTTTTCTGCAAATGAGATTTGTATCATATCACTGGAGAACAGAAATGCACCAGTAAAGTTATTAGCTAAATCCTCTGTAATGCCTACTGTTTAGTGGTATAACTAACAGCAATATCACTTCTCTGATGCACAGTCACTATTTGTGAGTACACTGGTTTTCTAAAGGGCTTGCTATTAAAAACTATTTTTAACAGTTCCCCCCATGTACTTGCAAAGCTAAGGAAGAGATTAGACACACAATCATGGAACTATCGCACAGTCTAAGGCAGTGTTTCCCAATTGGGGTTCCGCGAAGCGAAAGTAAGGGTTCTATGAGAACTTGGCACTCCCCCCCGCCGCCTCTTAAAGAGACAGAGCCTTTTTGCGGTGGGACTCAGCGTGGTTTTCCCCTCCCCCCCCGACAAATTTTACCATGGCAACCCTAGGGGTTCCTTGAAATTCTTTCAAGCTGAAAAGGGTTCCATGGCCAAATAAAATTGGAAAACACTGGTCTAAGAAACAGACCACGTCACAGTTAGCTATACTGTGCTGGCATAGAAAAGGTTACAGATGAGGGGGCCCTCTCTGAAGGCCTGCAGGATCTGCTCTTTACTGAGGTCACATTTACATTTGGTTTGGCTAGCTTGTTTTAGGATATCACTCCTTTGCATACATTCTGATCTGTTCCAAAATAAATGCAGCTTTGAATATTTAGCTACCGCTCCATCTCCACTGTTCTTGGACAGACACAGAAGATCTCCTTCCAGGATGTAATACAAGAGCCAGTTTCTTTTACAGATACAATTTGGGCCTATACAGGTTGGTACTGTCCTCTGCTGTGACACATACAGGCAGGATTAGAGTGCTGAGGAGAAGGGGAATGTAAGTGCAAGCTGCCTCAACCTCTAATTGATGACAGTGTTATAACATAGGAAGAGCAGCTGGATGGGCACATACAGGATTCCACAGGGCGAGCTGCCGTTCACTCATGCGGCTGAAGCCAGTGGTGAAGACGTTGCCATCGGAGAGGAAGATGGCTCTCATAGGCCGTGCTCCCTCATGGGCCCTCTCCTTCTCCTGAAATAGATTTGTAGAGAAAAGCATTAGAAAGAAATCCTGACTTGTGATGAATTAACCTAAATTCCACAGGAGTTGCATGGACCCACTGCCCCAGCAAGCTGAACATGTGGGAAACAGCCTCCCAGATCTTTTCCCAATGCTTTAGGTGAGAAAATAATGACTAGAGTACGAGAGAAGCAGCATCCATTCTGTTGGTTTCTTTCAGCTCTACCTATCATGCAGATTCACACATTGTAATAGCAAGATTAAACAAAACTGCTGATTCAGTAAGCTACAGCACATGCGAATAGACAGCTATGCTACTAGCTCTACCTCTGCATCTCCAGGTACCCAATTCTGCAAGCACTATTGTACTACTGTAATTGTGCATGAAAATTAGGTGTGAAGTCACAGGTGTGCAGTTTTAAAAATTGAGCCCAACCTGTTGATAATTCAAGCATAAATTCCAATAAAGTTTAGCAGAACACTTTAGCATAGTTACCTTTTCTCTAACATTTTCCCTGCTTTGCAAATGTCTCACCACAAAGCTTGAGTTCTTGGACATGCTTTTGCTAAGCATCTGCTGCACTGATATGCCACTGATTTTAGCATACTCACAGCAATGATTTCTTGTTTCCTAGGGTCAATCACGCGGATTTTTTTGTCTTTAGATGCTGTACAGATCAGACTGCCATTGCGATTCCAGCTGACATTGTAAATCATATCCAGATGCATGTCATCCAGATTTATAAGGGCTTCACCTGTTCCCACATTCCAGATGATGACTGCATTATCACAACCTAAAGGAGAACAGTAACCAAAACTTAGAGTCAACCCACATTCAGAGCACACAGGACGATGTTCAGAGTGGTTTAAAACCAAGGATAGTTTGAAGGTCAGTCAATCCTAGTCTCAGCAAGCTTTTCCTCTTCACCTATGTTTGGCCTGCAGTAACAGAACTAATGGTGGAAGCAGAAGAACCATAGTAACAGACTAACACCCAAATATCTTAGCATCAAAAACAGATTGTCTAGAACAAAGAGCCCTCTCCCCGTCCCATAGTTTGCACGGTCAGTATCAATCTGTGTAGCCACATCATGAGCAGAACACAAGGAAGGTCTGCTCCCATTTAAGGGGGTGTCCAAGTCAGAAATCAGTAAAGCAAGACTGAGCCAACTGGCCCCACCAGGATTCACCACCTGGGCATGATTCAAGATGCCTGTAAGCTGTGTTTGGGAAGAAGAACATTTCTCAAGGTCAGTGGCATTCAGGATGTCCTGCAGAGACCAGGAACAGAAGTTACAAGGTCTTAGTGCTTCCAGGCAAGCACTTGCTGAGGAGTATAACACAATCTGTTCCTAGCACTTGCAATGCAAGAGGCATAGGAAGGACTCACAGGTGAAAGCAATTTTAGAAAAATTCGCACAGAACCTCTGCTGGGGATGAACATTTGATACAAATTAATGAGCAGAATTGGAAGACCATCAGGGGGATGTGAAAAGAAAGCAGCTGCTGAGTTGGTGTCAGGCTGGAGGACACTTCTGTATAGTTACCGCTGCAGCAAACAGGTCAACTGGGCAAAAGGTCAGCAAGGTTTGCTTTTTGCTGTGGTCAGATTTATGCTTAGCTTAGCTGACCGGTTCCAGCAGGGCCAAGACTGCCTCTGCCAACCAGGAATAGAAACTTTCCCTTTCTTAGACACAGATACAGGAAGCAAAAAGCCACTTCTTAGTATTTCAGCTGCCTCTTAGGTTACCATGCACTGCTCTTCCTTCCTTGTGCCAGACATTTGGCCAGGACGCTTCCAATAAAGAGCTGCCCCAACACTCTTCAAGATCCCTTTCTGTCTCTGCTGGGTGCTCATCCATCTGATAGCTCTTTATTTTGATCTCATTTCATACCCAACTGGTCCAGGCTAGCAGTAAGAGGCTAGCAGGAATGGAGATGTTCACACAGCACAGTCGTTCTAAACAAGCAATTATACTCAGCACAAATATTGTGCCTGTCATTTACAAAGCATTTCATAAGTCTCACCACACATGGGTACAGATCTTTCTGCCATCCAGTGGCCAGATCCCAGCTTTGGTGGGGTGGAAGTGTTCTGAAACCTAGATTCTCCTCTGGTGCTAATTGAGCTGTGCCCTCTGACTCACTTCCATCTGCCCTGTGCTCACCTTGCTTTCCCCACCTCCTTCTAGCCAGGTGATCTGCCTCTTCCCCTAGTACCTCTCCTCTACCATAAACACTGCACTGATAGAACAGCTGAGCCCTTTCCCAGCAAACCACCCACTTGCCAAGCACTACAGATTCCAGGATATCCCAATTGTGCCTGTCAAACAACAGCGTGATCGTGTCTTAAGAATCAGTACATGGGCAGCAAAGCGAGCCCAGGATGTCCTTAACACCTGTACTTTGGGGAAAAGTAAAGGTGGGCACTTTCAAAAGCCATTTTCTTCCTCATTGATGTCCACTCTCAGTCTCTGAACCCAAGCAAAACAAAATAACTCTGAACCAGTCACACAGTCCCAGTTCCTGCCTTCAAGACATATCAGCCCCCTGCTCACCTACCAAAATCTATCCAGTTCCCACCCTCATTCTAGGGCCACTCAAAAGATGTCCCAGATTTGTTTCATTACCATATACATTGTCACACTATTATCCTCCCTGCTAGCTGGCCTCCAGGGCAGCTGGAACAGCTAGAAGTGCCAGATACACAGCTCTGTATGCAATACTGAAAGGTACAGCACCAAGCCTAGAGCAGCCATCTAGTGAATTAAGTTAGTGACTCTCAGCCTTTCCAGACGACTGTACCCCTTTCAGCAGGCCAATTTGTCTGGGGTACCCCCCGTGTTTCACCTCACTTAAAAACAACTTGCTTACATAAGAACATAAGAATGGCCGTACTGGGTCAGACCAAAGGTCCATCTAGCCCAGTAGCCTGTCTGCTGGGGGTGAACCAAAGACAATGATCAAGCGATTTGTCTCCTGCCATCCTTCTCCAGCCTCTGACAAACAGAGGCCAGGGACACCATTTCTATCCCTTGGCTAATAGCCTTTTATGGACCTAACCTCCACGAAATTATCTAGCTTCTCTTTAAACTCTGTTATAGTCCTAGCCTTTACAGCCTCCTCTGGCAAGGAGTTCCACAGGCTGACTATGCACTGTGTGAAGAAGACCTTTCGCTTATTAGTTTTAAACCTGCTACCCATTAACTTCATTTGGTGTCCTCTAGTTCTTATATTATGGGAACTAATAAATAACTTTTCTTTATTCACCCTCTCCACACCACTCATGATTTTATATACCTCTATCATATCCCCTCGGTCTCCTCTTTCTAAACTGAAAAGTCCCAGTCGCTAACCTCTCTTCACATGGGACCCGATCCAAACCCCTAATCATTTTAGTTGCCCTTTTCTGAACCCTTTCCAAGGCCAAAATATCTTTTTGAGGTGAGGAGACCACATCTGTACACAGTATTCAAGATGTGGGCGTACCATAGTTTTATACAGGGGCAGTAAGATATTCTGTGTCTTATTTTCTATCCCTTTCTTAATCATTCCTAGCATCCTATTTGCCTTTTTGACCGCCGCTGCACACTGTGTGGAAGTTTTCAGAGAACTATGCATGATAACTCCAAGATCTCTTTCCTGATTTGTCGTAGCCAAATTAGCCCCCATCATACTGTACGTATAGTTGGGGTTATATTTTCCAACGTGCATTACTTTACACTTATCCACATTAAATTTAATTTGCCATTTTGTTGCCCAGTCACTCAGTGAGATCTTTTTGAAGTTCTTCACAGTCTGCTTCTGTCTTGACTATCTTAAACAGTTTAGTATCATCCGCAAACTTTACCACCTCACTGCTTACCCCTTTCTCCAGATCATTTATGAATAAGTTGAACAGGATTGGTCCCAGGACTGATCCTTGGGGGATACCACTAGTTACGCCTCTCCCTTCTGAAAATTTACCTTTTATTCCTACTCTTTGTTTCCTGTCTTTTAACCAGTTCTCAATCCATGAAAGAACCTTCCCTCTTATCCCATGACAATGTAATTTACACAAGAGCCTTTGGTGAGGGACCTTGTCAAAGGGCTTTCTGGAAATCTAAGTATACTATATCTACTGGATCCCTCTTGTCTGCATGTTTGTTAACCCCTTCAAAGAGCTCTAATAGATTAGTAAGACATGATTTCCCTTTACAGAAACCATGCTGACTTTTGTCCAACAAATTATGTTCTTCTACGTGCCTGACAATTTTATTCTTTACTATTGTTTCGACTAATTTGCCAGGTTAGACTTACTGAAGTTAGACTTACCGGTCTGTAATTGCCAGGATCGCCTCTAGAGCCCTTTTTAAATATTACAGAATCAGATATAAAAATAAAGAAGTGGAACTGTACACTGACTGAAAAACTGCTTCCTTTCTCATTACTACCACAGACTTATGCAATAAATTAGGCTATAAATACTGTACTTACAATACCTAGAGCAGTGTAAAAAAGTCATTGGGTGACATTTTAGTTCAGGCCAATCTCCAGATGAGGAGATGTGCCCTCTCCTCTGGAAGACTCTGCATACCCTCAGGGGTACACATACCCCCTAGTTAAAAACAGAATTAAGAGTCCGATTCCTTGGACTTGCTGCTGCTTCTGGCAAAGCCCCAGACCTCCTGGGATCCTGTCTCTTTACAATGTCTCTAGTACAGCAAATGATTGACACAGGAGTTGGCTAGCACTTCCTGATCTGGTGATACACAGGAACTGGAAAGGAAGCTGCAGGGGAGAGAGTCAGTCCCTGGCTGAAGCCAGTCTGAGATCAGTGAATCCTCAGGGATCTGGGCACCCCAGTTCCCTACCTGCAGAAAGCAGAATTTTACCAAGACCAAGTGCATGCCAAGAGAGAACCCCCAACTCCACCTTCTTTTCCTCCAGCCTGCAGATAGGGCAGGCTCAGGCAGCTGGGGGAAGGGGAGGTGTCCTCTGCGGTAAATTGTTGACAGCTGAACCTGAAATGGTGGTTGTATTTAAATTGACTTTCTTGATAAGCAAGTATAACCGTTTCCTACAGACCATTTCCTAGGTCCCATATCTACAAAGGGGAGATGGCAAGCACTCAGTACAGAATGAGATAAAAGGTCCATGACTGGGCGCCTAGCACCATGGTAATTAATACAAGAGCAGTATTTTGACTGGCCCAGCCCACAGATTAAAAGGAACTTGAGTAAATGGTAACAGGGAAGGGCCAACAATTCCCCTCCAAAATACCTATTGTACAAAAGGAAATGTAAGCAAGAGTCATTCATTCCCCGCGCAATGTTCAAACATCATACCTGCACTGAGCAGCACATTGCGTGCTGTTGGATGCCACGCAACAATGCCAACTCTTTTTGAATGGCCTTCTAAAACTACCACAGGCTCTGTCAAGGAAAGAGTGAGTCCGTTCTCTGGGATCTGCCACACCTGAAAAGGGGTATATAAAAATAATTACTGAAGGACCATAGACTTTAAACGACATGCCAATCATTCCATAGATGCTGTACCATTAACAGAAATCCAGGTTCGTCTGTCTTGATCTGGGCTGGAAGACAAGAAAGTGAGGGACACATTCACGGTCCCAAATAAGTCTGTGCCACGACTGTGCTATTGGACTGTCGATCAGTGTCTTGGGGGCTCACAATTTGCCCAGTGATACTTTGAATCCGCATCTCCCTCATTACCATGTTCAAAGAAACACCTCATTTAAGAGGCACTCTTAAATCAGCAGATTCAAAGAAATCCTTTTGTATCTCAAACTGCACCTGAATAAGCGGATCCACTTTCTAACTGCACTTGTTCTTGTCGGGAAGAACAGGCCACCATCTCAGGGCTGTGGTTCCCTAGTTTCAATAGATACAGCTGTAACTTGGACTAAGAATGTTTACGGTGGCTTCTATATTAAATTCAAGATCTGATTTTCATAGGGGAGTGCAGTTAGGTGCAGGTCGGTACCATGTAAGCTTCTACACAAAGAAATATCAATTCACTCCACTTGCACTCTGCAGCACACATGTATGTGCTAGAGATATGGCAAGATGTCTCCAGCAGTTTGAGAACTCAATATGAAAGAGGAAACACCAGAGATCACGAAACCCCAACAGTAAAGATCATGTCTCTTTGGAATTTGGAGAGAGGATGTGGATTGGGACACTTAATAAAGGTGGTTTCTGTGATTCATTGATGTTTTTCATTTCCCATTCAAATCTGACCTACATATAACAAAATAAACTATACCTGCCCACCAATAGATGGCAGCATAATAGCAAATTGCTTCAACCTTTCTATTCTTTGCTTTTTGGAAGGATTGACCAAGCACTGTCAGCTTCTGCCTGCAATACTCAAGCAAGCTGTCAAAGTCAAGTCCACAGTCAGCAAGAAGATGTGATTCAAACAGATTTTAGAAATAAAATTAGGGTGGTAGATGAACATGGGAAGGTGAGATGGGCTGCACAGATTTTACCATTAATCCCAATTTCTCTTAACAGCGCATGGTCACTGTAACAAAAAACAAACCGCCAACATTCAGAAGTTTAAGACATGTAGATGCTCAAAGCAAACCAGGTTACCTCAAAGTAACCCTCAACTGATTTTTACTGTTCACTGATGCAGCTTCTTGAATGCTGTCTCTGCCCTGTAAAGATCACAGAACATCCTCGCTTTGCCATCATGCAGTACTAGCCAGATAAATATTCAAACCTTGATAGTAACTAGAATTACACATGGAGTGTTCAAATCTTGTTCTCTCCTTTTTTTGGCTTCATTCTACCATTGAAACTGTGCTAGTAGCTAAAACACTGGCTTTTATTAGTAACCAGTGTTTAACCAGGTTATAAAATCCTGCATACATTTTGCAAAGACTGGCTCCCATCCTATTCGTTTTGAGCCAACAGGAGTTTTGCCACGGATGTCAACAAGAGCAGCAGCTAGACCACTGTGTTAGAGGATCATGCTATCTATATAATAGGATTCCTAGAACAACGCTGTGTGGTACTCCAAAACCCGAAATGTTTGTTGTGTCAGTGTGATACAATGGAAACTGCGCCAAGCATGGTGGAAAGCTCTTTTGGTTCAGAATATCACCAAGTTCAATCATCACAGTCTGTAACATCCAATTTTAAAGTTCTCTGTAATTTTTACTTTACAAATTACACCCATGCACATACAGCTGCATTAAGGCATGTGTCTATGCCATGCCAAGAGTCCTAGACTACAGTAATAAAAAAATTAACTCACCCACTCACTAACCTTTCTCTGCAGCTAATTTGCATGCAACAAACCCATTGATTGTATGGAGATTGCACAGATGGTGGATTATTTGGCCCAGCTGCATCCATCACTAAGTCCCTTGCTTGGAATTCCAGCAGCAACAAGAGCATTAGAAACCCCACCACACTTCAAGTTTAGTTTGCATTTTTATGAGGAAAAAAATTCACAGTGAATTTTACAAAATCATTTGCTATTGGCCTGGAGAGCTCAAGTATCAGATATAAACAGGGGTAACCCACAGAAAAAAATACACTGAAACCAATGGAAAAGATATAGAAAACAAATGCTAAAACTGGGAGAACTTTTTTTTTTAATGTTTTGAGAAGGGGGGAGGGAGGAGGAAAGCCACATGTATTTCACAGCAGTTATAGATCACTGTAATCCTTTGCAAATTACAACTACTAGCCTAATAATCCTTCTTGATATTGCAAAACACAAGGAAAGTTAAAAGGTCAGACGATGCTCCTGAGTGAACTGGCCAACTCATTCCAGTACAGGGTGGGGCATCTCTTCTGTGTGGGATGAAATCAGATGAGGGGCAAATTGAGTAGCTTCCAGTTTGGTCACAGGACCCAGCCTGCTAAAGGCCCAGACGAGACACACATTTATACATGGGATAATCGTCCAGAATGAGGCACACAAAAGAAAGCTTAAAATGTTGTAAGTCATTGCTTTGACATCAGTTGCATTTTTATCATCTCCGTTTTCTAAACTGGAATTTCTGCTTCTGCTCTCAATACAGGAAGCAAAGCAGCACCAAGTTCGTGTGTGAAGTCTGTCCTTCAAAAGAACAACAGATGAGAGGTTTCTTGTACTAAAATCACATGTGAAAATAAGGACAATTCTACCATGTTTTCAGCACTGTTTTCCTTTATACCCTTCAAGAGTATCAATAACTGGCTATTCTCTCATGGTCCCTAAATTAGTGAACAGAAACTCAGTCAGTTTCTAGAAGTGACACATTTATTACCACAAACATTTTCCCAGCCTATCACCCCTTAAAAGTGTTATATATGGTGGTTAAAGTAAAAGAGTGAATCAGGAGGCCTGGGTTCTAAGTCTCAGCTTGGGATTTTCAGGAGATCATTGTCTTTCTGTATCTCAGTTTCTCCATCTGTGACATGGGGAGACTATTTCCCTACCTCATGGCCTGGGGGGAGGGGAGAATAGTGGAAGGGGAGGTTACTGTCTTATTTAGATTCTTGTACCATGTCCATCACCACAGTAGCCAAGTGATTAATTCACTGTTCAAACTGCTCAGATACTATGGTAATTAAAGGCCACAAAAACACTAACAGAACTACTCTTGTGGGTCTCTGGCACTGTTTCTAGCACAGTGCTGCCTGCTGAGCTATCTGGTGCTTCTATTTATGGAAAGAGTGCTAGTTTAATTTTTAAAACATTCTATGGTCAATAGTTTAATAAAACTATTTACCAAATCAACAACTTCTGTGGGCCAATACATTAAAACAAACCTACCAGTTCACCTTATTTAAAAGGCTGCTTGCTTATGTCAGAATGAATTCCTCCCCTCTGAGAAGAGCTATTTTATATCTTCTACAAGCCCTTCTATAATAAACATTTTCTAGCTGAATACAAAACCTGCAGTACATTTCAGCCATTCACAAGGTTCTTTAAGCATGAATATTTAAGCAGTTCCTCATTTACTGGCACAAGAGAATCATTCTTCAAAGGAAACATCCAACATATCTGCATAGCACAGCACTTTAAAGGAAGTCTCTGCAAGTGATTCAGAAAGGAAATGATGGGATCGCCTCATCTTCTGTGAGACAGCAGCAAAATTAAGGTAACTTGCTAGAAAATACTTAAAAAACAATCAACAGTCCTGCAACACCTTTGAGACTAAACAAAAAATGTAAATGATATCATGCGCTTCCGTGGGCACAACCCACTTCTTCAGATGAATGGAGTTAAGGGGTCCACATTGCAAAATAAACAGCAGAGAAAGATAGGTGACACGGAGGGAAAGAGAAGGGAAAAAATGGGGAAAAGTTGTCAATTAGAGTGTCCATGTTAAATGAAGCTGAGAGAGTGGGTACTTAAGTACTATTAAGTATCCGGGGTTGGCTTCTTATGTCATTAAGATGTGGAATGTAAAGGGTAATCCAGTTAAGATCTTTGTTTAAACCTTTATTGCTGTTATCAAACTAGTAAATGAAATTAAATTTTGCAGCTTCCCTTTCAAGCTGGTTTTCAAAATTGGCTTGTAATAAAATGATAATTTTATGAGCTCCCAGGCAACTTAAAATGTTCCCCAACAGGTTTCTGTGTGTTACTTTTTTGAATATCTGATTTGTGTCCATTTATCCTTTGTTGTAGAGACTGTCCAGTTTGTCTAATATACATGGCAGAGGGGCATTGCTAGCATTTGATGGCATAGATCACATTGGTGGAAGGACAATTATATGAACCTCTGATGTGGTGGTTTATGTGGTTAGTTCATGTGATGATGTCACTAGTATAGATGTGTGGATAGAGCTGGCACCAGAGTTGATTACAGGGGTGGGTTCCTGGAGGAGTATGATGGATGTGTGCTGTGTGGTTGCTGGTAAGAATTTGTTTGGCTACGTCTACATTGCCAGTTTTGCCATCAATGAGTATGCAAATGAGGCATGGATTAGCATATTGCCATGCCTCATTTGCATAATTTATGCAAGCCATTTTTGCACAAAGGGTTTTTGCGGAAAAAAAGTAGTGTGGACGTTTTCTTTTTGCGCAAAAACCCCTTTTCCCGCCAGATCAGTAAACCTCCTTTTTTGGGGCATAAAATGCAGGCCCCATTTAAGTTAGTTCCGCTGATATTAATAAAATTCAATATATACCCAATTCCCACCCATATGACAGCTCTTCTGGCTCTACCACCTCTTGCCGCCCCCTGCCAACTGGCAGCTTTCTGCTCATGCGCAGATGCAGCTTTTATCAGAGCTGCGTGGCTCTGCTTCTGGGGAGGCTCCGCTGTCTCTTGCCACCCCCCACCCACCGCCAGCAATCAGGCAGGTGGCCCAGGAAGCAGCTCAAGGTGCCACGGGCGGTCCTCAGGCTGCATGTTGAGTAGCCATGCTGTAGGTGTTTGTTTCTGTCTGTGGGATTGGAGCAATTTGGTTGTATCTTAGGACCTGGCTGTAAAACAATTGAAATGTGTCTTGGATGGCAGCTGGAGGCATGTAGGTAAGAGTAACAGTCGATACGTTTCTAGTATAAGGTGGTGGAAATCAGGCCATTGTGTAATTGTACTGTAGTGTCAAGGAAGTGGATCTCTTGTGTGGACTGGTCCAGGCTAAAGTTGATGGTGGGGTGGAAGTTGTTGAAATCCCTGGGGAATTCTCCAAGGGTCTCCTTCTCGTGGGTCCATACGATGAAAATGCCATCAATGTAATGTAAGTAGAGTAAGGGTTCTATACCTTAAATAGTAGATCCACTTTGCAGAATACAATATCCTCAGATCTCAGCTAGATCCAGGTTCATTGCGCTCAGTACTATACAAACACAGAATAAAGGATGGACCCTGCGCCACAGAATTTACAGTGCTAGTATTAAAAGGAAATGTGTGAAATTCTGTGTAATTATTCACATGCAAATCTAATCTAGATGAGCTTCATTTGCTGCATCGTTGACTTGCACAGAATCTTAGCACGAGGTAGGTTAGATATCTTGTAAATGAATAGTCGTGTAACCTCATGAAGTCTTTGCAGTTACATGACTATTCGATGGTCCCTGAAGGTGGATCTGGCAGCCAGTGCACTCCTGGCCAGCTCCCTGCCACTCCACACTGCTGCCACTGATACAGATGGGAGCCAGTCTATGAGGGGAGCCAAAAAAACCAGTTCCCCACGCAGACTTGTTGCCTGCTGTCCCATGCTGCCGTCTGTAATACAGTGCTTCACAGCAGCCTCCCCTGCCCCTCCCAAGCTGCTGCCTCTATCAGCGCAGCCACATGGGGAAGAGGCGGCAGGCAGCGCCAGGGAGCTGGTGCTGCAGGGGAGGAGAGGGGGGAACCAATTTTTAAGCTAGCTCCCTGCAGCACCGGATCCTGCCTTCCTCACTGTCACTGTAGGAAGCAACAAAGGAGGAGGTTCTTATGTTCTTAGGTGCAGGTGGGTCCACAGGAGCTGATACACACAGGGAGCTGGCTTGAAAGTCAGCTCCCTGCTTGTACTGGATCCAGCCTGCCCCCCTCACCCTCTGCGCTGATGCCTCTCTATCAGGAGGATCCTGTGCTCCTAGGGAGCCTCCAATACAGAGGCAGCGGGAGGAGGGGGGCATGTAGTCGACAAGATTAACCAATAAACCCAGTCTTCTTGGTTAATCATGTAGTCATCTATATGCTGACATTTCTTATTAGCACCACAAGCTAATACCAGTGATTAGAGGAGAGTTTCAGGCTGGTCTTTGCCCCTGATGCTGCTTTTTTCCAACACAGAACTGTAGAAATGTAAGGCTGGAAGGGACCTCAGGAAGTCATCAAGTAAACGTAGGACAGAGATCTGTCCAATCTACACTTAAAAACCTCCAATGATGGAGATTCCATAACCTCCTTTGGAAGCCTGTTCCCAAGATTAACAACCCTTAATGTAACTCCAAGGCTGCAAAGTAAGCCCATTACTTCTTTTGTCCTACTCTCACTGGAGAAGGAGAACTACTTATTACCAACCTCTAAACTGCAGTTAACATATCTGAAGAATATCATCAGGCCTCCACTCTGCCTTCTTTTCTCAAGACTAAATATATCCAAATTTTTATCCATTCCTCACGGGTTACATTTTCTGTATCTTTTATGTTGCATCATTTTTGTTGCTCCTCTATGGAACTTCTCCAGTTTGTCCACATCTTTCCCAGAGTGTGGCATCCAGAACTGCACACACAACTCCTAGCTGAGGACTCACCAGGGCCAAGTAGAGTGGGACAGTTACTTCCTGTGTCTTGCATACAACACTCCTGCTAATATATCTCAAAATGATATTAGCTTTTCTCACAACTGCATCACATTGCTGACTCATACTTAATTTCTGATCAATTATAACACCAGATCCTTTTCAACAGCATGACCACCTACTTACTTATTCCCTATTTTGTAATTGTGCATGTTTTTTCCTTCCTAAGTAAAATACTTAGCTTCTATATTTACTGATTTTCATCTTCTTGATTTCAAACCAATTCTTCAATTTGTCGGGGTCATTTTGAATGTTAATCCTGTCCTCCAAAGGACTTGTAACTCCTCCCAGCATGGTGTCAATCACAAATTGACTAGGACCTAGGACTGACCCTGGTGGGATCCAACTAGATAAGCCCTCCCAGTTTAATACAATTGACAACTACTCCTTAAGTGTGGTCTTTCAATGAGTTGTGCACCCACCTTACAATGATTTCATCTACACCACATTTCCTAGTTTGCTAAAGAGAATGTAATGTAGGATTGTGTCAAGTTTGTGACTTTGTTCACGGCCAGGCTGGAGCGCCCTTCCCTTCTCCTCCTTCCCCTGCTGCAGACAGGGGCTGCTTCAGCCGGGCTAGAGTGCCCCCAACCGCGAAGGCCCTGCAGGGCTGCTCCAGCCCCCTGCCTACAGTGGGAAGGGAGCTGTTCCAAACCCCACAGGTTAATGGGAACTGGTAAGCCTCACCTGTTAACCATTCACATCCCTAGTTCAGCGCTAATTGGCAACTTACATTTCTTATTTTAAAGTAGATATCTCGGCATTTATTCAAACCAATAAGACAGTTTTAGGAAGCAGAATCTTGAAACCTATATTGAACACAAATCGAGAAAACAATGCTAATTACCAGTGAGAAGATATAATAGCACTTAGAGATGGAAAGAGACCTATTAGATCATCGAATTCCTCTCTACCCTTATCCAGTACAAAAAGTCTTCTTTCTTACACTATATTCTCTGTTGTTCTGGCTAATTAGTTTAAAATATAATTAGTGATTCAGATCCCATCACTTCTTTAGGGAGCTATGCCACACCTAATAAAATTGTCTAAATGTACCATGACAGTCAGACCATTTCACTGTTTACATTTCACTACACAATAGAGCTGTATTTTCAAAATGTTAACTGTGTTTAGAATTTTCGACTGTTAGACTAAAATTTTTCACTCAAGTGTAGCCAAGGCTCTAGTTATGCCACTTTCACTAAGTGTTCTCTCCTCTCCTACCCAGATATTATATAGACAGTTTATCCCAATGTTAGCTGTCACTCAAGACATTCCAATGTGCGTCTCACTGTAAATTGGAATAGGGGCTTATTTCTCCTTCTACACCAGTTCTGGATTTAAGGTTTGCCAGTTCTCCTGAAGTTTGTATTTCAGACAACATTTATTCCACTTCATATGCCTTCTGAATTGTGGTTTCTTACAGAACATTCTGACACCATTTCAAGCATTTCTAGATCAGCGGTAACCTATACAGATAACAGGTTTGGGAGGATTGGTTTTTGGTATGTGAATATATGATTTTTTAGCAATCTTCATTTTCGAATTCACTGAAATCACAGACAAAGTGAAAGAATCCTATCTCCACCCTAAACATAATTGAAAAGAGGAAATGAGCAGGAATGTATTAGCTTCAGGGGGTAGCCATGTTAGTCTGCACAGGATAAACTTAAAAACACAACAAATAGTCTGGTAGCACTTCATAGACTAACAAAACATGTAGATGGTATCATGAGCTTTCGTGGGCACAGCCCCACTTCTTCAGATCGAAAGCTCATGATACCATCTACATGTTTTGTTAGTCTTTAAAGTGCTACCAGACTATTTGTGGGGTTTTTTAGGAATTTATTAATCTGGCGTTATATGAAAAAGCTTCAACATGGTTTTCAGAATACAGAGTTTCTATATACCACCAAACTAAGATCTTGCTAAACAGAGTTTTCACAGTAACTTAACCTTTTAAGGATTTCCTTGTGTTTGTTACGGAGACAATGCCCATCACTAATCAAGGCCATTCTAGTGTTTGATGAGCTCAGCTAAAAGGGAAACCATGTCCAAGGTTGGCAGGTGCAAAAATTTAGAGCTCTGTTAAAGTTCTGGCATCCCATTGATATGGAAACAAATAAGGTGTTCACCCTTAAATCAAGGTCTACATCTGTGATTGTCCTCCTTTGTTCTGTCCCCACCTTCCTTACTCTTCTTCAAGCTCACACCTCTCCATTTGAGGGCTCTAGGGGGTTGGAGCAACAGCTCCCTGCTGCAAAGCACTATAAAAATACAGATCAATGACTGGCTCTGTCATGATCACTTTTCTTCCTCACCCCAGAAGACACCATGTGGGACCATGAAGGTGACTTGCATCAACTGATTGATAAAAGAAGGTTCCTCTAGAAGTTTTAGGCTTTGATTTTCTTGAGCAATGGAATGAAAAGTCAAAGTGACAACTATGGAAGTTCAAAATCCTGTAAATAAATATAATAATATAATAATATAATATAATATATCTCTCTCTCATAGAACTGGAAGGGACCTTGAGAGGTATCGAGTTCAGTCCCCTGCCCTCAGGGCAGGACCAAGTACCATCCAAACTGCTGTTTCCAGATAGGGTTTAGATTTGTAGGTTTCTTCCCAACTAATAATTGGGTGTCAATCATATGTAAAACCACACAGAATTATTGTTGATACTGATCGTTATCTGACCAGCTACATCCCATTTCATACTTCCCTTTATAACCTTTGGTGTCCCACTTAGCTACAATAAAGCAGTGTGATATCCCCAAAGGAGGACAAAGCTCCTTGAGAACTTTCATCCATCCTGTTGAGCAGTACTGATTGGCTGTTAAATACCTTTCTTTTCATTCTAATTTGTTTAACTGGCTCCTCCAGATACACTCATATCATTGCTTAGCCAGGGCCAGAACCTGCAAGGGACTGAGTGACTGCAATTACACTGGTCTACAATTTTTTAGAAGTCGTCTGCTTCAGAGATAAAATGTGCTATTTATTATGTATTTTGATGTGCTGAATTCAAATATGACAATTAAAACAACTGATTGGCTACTGTTTCCAAGATATTTAAGTTTTTACATTTTACGTCTATGTATATTGTGTAGATAGTAGAGTTTTAAGCATAAATTGTAAACCTAGGTCTTTTCTTGTGTTTATGGTTGCTTTACATGATAATATTTCACCTGTCCTGTTTATGTAACACTTTAAAATCAGCAAAGGGTTATATAAATAAAATTTATTATGAAACAAAAGGCAAAAAACTATTATGTACATAGTTTAGTCCTATTCAGTGTCTACTTGGCGCTTCTTGGCTTATCTCTTGTATTCATTAAATGGAGCATCTCTTGTCACTGTCCAGCAATAGTCTGCAAGCATTGATGGGCTCCATTTGCCCTGATAGCGTTTTTTCCATTGTTGCAATGTCCTGGTGAAATCGCTCGCCGTGCTCGTCGCTCACTGCTCCGCAGTTTGGTGGAAAAAAATCTAGACGAGAGTGCAAAAAAATGTATCTTTAGTGACATGTTGCAACCCAGGCTTTTGTATGCCTTGAGGAGGTTTTCCACCAACAACCTGTAGTTGTGTGCCTTGTTGTTTCCGAGAAAATTTATTGCCACTAACTGGAAGGCTTTCCATGCCGTCTTTTCCTTGCCACACAGTGCATGGTCAAATGCATCATCTCGAAGAAGTTCACGAATCTGAGGACCAACAAAGACACCTTCCTTTATCTTAGCTTCACTTAACCTTGGAAATTTTCCACGGAGGTACTTGAAAGCTGCTTGTGTTTTGTCCACGGCCTTGACAAAGTTCTTCATCAGACCCAGCTTGATGTGTAAGGGTGGTAACAAAATCTTCCTTGATTCAACAAGTGGTGGATGCTGAACACTTTTCCTCCCAGGCTCCAATGACTGTCGGAGTGGCCAATCTATCTTGATGTAGTGGGAATCTCTTGCACGACTATCCCATTCGCAGAGAAAACAGCAGTACTTTGTGTATCCAGTCTGCAGACCAAGCAAGAGAGCAACAACCTTTAAATCGCCACAAAGCTGCCACTGATGTTGGTCATAGTTTATGCACCTCAAAAGTTGTTTCATGTTGTCATAGGTTTCCTTCATATGGACTGCATGACCAACTGGAATTGATGGCAAAACATTGCCATTATGCAGCAAAACAGCTTTAAGACTCGTCTTCGATGAATCAATGAACAGTCTCCACTCATCTGGATCGTGAACGACGTTGAGGGCTGCCATCACACCATCGATGTTGTTGCAGGCTACAAGATCACCTTCCATGAAGAAGAATGGGACAAGATCCTTTTGACGGTCACGGAACATGGAAACCCTAACATCACCTGCCAGGAGATTCCACTGCTGTAGTCTGGAGCCCAACAGCTCTGGTTTACTCTTGGGTAGTTCCAAATCCCTGACAAGGTCATTCAGTTCACCTTGTGTTATGAGGTGTGGTTCAGAGGAGGAGGATGGGAGAAAATGTGGGTCCTGTGACATTGATGGTTCAGGACCAGAAGTTTCATCCTCTTCCTCTTCCTCGTCTGACTCAAGTGAGAACGATTCTGGTGCATCAGGAACCGGCAGTCCTTCTCCGTGGGGTACTGGGCGTATAGCTGATGGAATGTTTGGATAATGCACAGTCCACTTTTTCTTCTTTGACACACCTCTCCCAACTGGAGGCACCATGCAGAAGTAACAATTGCTGGTATGATCTGTTGGCTCTCTCCAAATCATTGGCACTGCAAAAGGCATAGATTTCCTTTTCCTGTTCAACCACTGGTGAAGATTTGTTGCACAAGTGTTGCAGCATATGTGTGGGGCCCACCTCTTGTCCTGATCTCCAATTTTGCAGCCAAAATAAAGGTGATAAGCTTTCTTAACCATAGTGGTTATACTGCGCTTTTGTGATGCAAAAGTCACTTCACCACAAACACAGCAGAAGTTATCTGCACTGTTCACACAAGTACGAGGCATCTCTGCTCACTTTGGCTAAACAGAAATGTGTCCCTTTGCAAAATCAAACACTGACAAATAAGAGAGCACGACACTGTATGATTACTAGAGCTGATATAGGGCAATTTGTTCAGCAGAGTGATGTAAGCTTCGTTATGATTGCATCATCCATGACTTCTAGAAATAACATGATGCAATTCATATAATGTATGACGCAATACCAGCTTCAGATTGCATCATTCATTGTTTTGCCTAAAAAGCAAGTACTGTCCAAACCCAGTCATAGATTTATTCATAGATCCAGTCCAAGATGTATTTTAGTCATTTCTGGTTTAAATTGAGATCCCTTCCCTTTATAACTCACTTATCCTCCGCCATTCAAGTCAAGTCGTATATACTGACCCAATAGCATATCTTGAAAACTAGAGCCAATCAACAATTTTAAGCATCATTTTCGTTCTCAGTGACCCAGAATTAGTAAAGTTTGACTACATTTATTTCAGAAGCATTTTGGCTGTAGAGCAGTGTTATCATTGAAGTCAATGAAGAAATGGTCTTCAGCAGACTGCAGGATGTAGCATCCCAGCAGTCACTGAGAGCAGAGTGCTATTATAGGAGATACTTACCTGTCTTTGGAAGCAGAGTGTCCCCTGGCCAGTCAACTGTTATACTAGAATAGCCTCTCTGGTGAATTATTTCTGAAATCAATGAAGTCTCCGTACCATAAAAGCTCACCCAATAATTTTCCAAAGGAATTTTATTTTGGCGATCAAATAGAAGTGAAATTTTATAAATGTTCTTATGTTCTAAGTGAAATTTTATAAATAGAAACAAGAGTTCAGGTTTTTAAATATACTTTTAACAACTTACCATGACAGTACAGTCCTCAGAACCACTGGCAATGACCTGATCATTATGGGGACTCCAGTCTATGTCAAGCACAGGTCCTGTGTGGCCACATACTGTTGGGTATGACTTGTCAATTCTGCCTGTCTGAAGGGAGAAAGAGGGAGAGTTGTCATGCACAGACCAAGCCAGGCAACACACACATGGCATTTCACAGGGCAAAAGAACATTTCCTACACTCTACTTGACCATCACCTCCAAACACAATGACTTCATAACCTTGATTTTATGTATGAGACTCTCATGCAGCACTGCCCCAGACAAATCAGTATTCTGACAATTTCTGACTCTGCAGCAAACAAAAAGTGGGCTTTCTTCCTTCAGCAGCATGGCAACGTTGCCAGTCCAGATCTGATGGGGGTTCCTTCTGATAAAGGAAGTTAGACTCTCACGCTTCCCTATTTGGGAATGAGATGCAAAGGTGCCTGCTTAGTTGTGTCCCCCACATAGCAAGGGGAGTAGAAAGGTTCTTATTTTGCTATCCTACATTTTTTGTAGAGACTGACAATAACTAAAGATACTTGAGTTAAGAGCAGAATCAAAGGGTTGTTCTGGACACTGGAACTTCATCACAGCTTAATTGTCATCTTTCATGAATTTAATTTTTGTGGAAAACATGCAACAGCTGTGCAGAGTGAACCCCTTTGTCCCAGAAGAGAAACAGAAGACTTCCCATAGACACACCAGCCTACCCACCATGAAATACCTTTGTCTCTACTGGAAGGAGTTTTCTAACTGTGAGAGGAGTTCAGTTTGCATATAGCCCATTGGATCCTTGCCCAAACTGATGACAAGATCATCAATGAGTGCCATTTGTGATGCAAATATATCTCCACTAGGAACCAGCCAGGGACTAAGGACAGTGATAAGATTCACTATAAAAACAAATGTTCACACTTATTTGCCACCTTTTTAACTGATACAAATAATAATTTTTGAGTTTCTGGTTTAAGAGCTAGAATCTACTTGCACTGTTATGCATGCAACAATGTAAATTTTATACACAGGTTAAAACAATGAACTAATATGAAATCAACACATTTTAAAATAAATTAACTTTAAAAAGTATAGTTTAACACTTCAATACTGAGCAAGTTTTAAAAGATACGCAAATTAAATCCATCTGAAACACTAAATATATGGTCATGAAAGATACTGTCTGCAACACGTAAATGAATCAACAAACATTCCTAGGCAAAGCTTTTAATTAATTTTCTTAGCAAAAGAGGAGGCTACAATTAGTTGCAGACTGAGAAAAGTGAGCACTTGACAGTCTACATTTGGGTTTTAAACAAACATCTATCTATCATCAAGATTTGTATTGGGAGAAATACATCAGTTTGAATAAATGAATTAAACTATAAAATTCCTGTTTGTATGATCAAGATAAAACCAGAATACCACACGTTTGCAAGTCAACTGGGAATTGTGTTAAAAGCTTATCCTACTAAATTAATGTACTGAATGCTTTTTATTATCCAAAAACATAGCTCACTTTTTAAACTAGCTATCTTGCAGTACAATTAGTTCGATAAGCTATTGTCATTTCAAAACAATGTAATAAGAAAAGCAAAAAAAGATTTTGAGGAACAGCTAGCCAAAAACTCAAAAAGAAATAACAAAATGTTTTTTAAGTACATTAGAAGCAGGAAGCCTGCTAAAAACCTGTGGGTCCCCTAGACGATCGAACTATAAAAGGCGCAATCAAGGACGATAAAGCCATTGCGGAGAAACTAAATGATTTCTTTGCTTCAGTCTTCACGGCTGAGAACGTTGGGAGATTCCCAAATCTGCACCGTCCTTTGTGGGTAATGAATCTGAGGAACTGTCCCGGATTGAAGTGTCATTAGAGGAGGTTTTGGAACAAATAGAAAAACTTAATGTTAACAAATCTCCGGGACCGGATGGCATTCATCCAAGGGTTCTAAAAAGAACTCAAATGGGAAATTGCTGAACTATTATCTGTGGTTTGTAACCTATCCCTTAAATCGGCTTCCGTACCTAATGACTGGAAGGTAGCCAACGTGACACCAATATTTAAAAAGGGCTCTAGAGGCGATCCGGGCAATTACAGACCGGTAAGTCTAACTTCAGTACCTGGCAAATTAGTCGAAACAATAGTAAAGAATAAAATTGTGAAGCATGTAGAAGAACATAATTTGTTGGACAAAAGTCAACACGGTTTCTGTAAAGGAAATTCTGTCTTACTAATCTATTAGAGTTCTTTGAAGGGTTAACAAACATGCGGACAAGGGGGATCCAGTAGATATAGTATACTTAGATTTCCAGAAAGCCTTTGACAAGGTCCCTCACCAAAGGCTCTTGTGTAAATTACATGGCCATGGGATAAGAGGAAGGTCCTTTCTTGGATTGAGAACTGGTTAAAAGACAGGAAACAAAGGGTAGGAATAAATGGTAAATTTTCAGAATGGAGGGGTAACTAGTGTTGTCCCCAAGGGTCAGTCCTAGGACCAATCCTGTTCAACTTATTCATAAATGATCTGGAGAAAGGGGTAAGCAGTGAGGTGGTAAAGTTTGCGGATGATACCAAACTGTTTAGGATAGTCAAGACAGAAGCAGACTGTAAGGGACTCCAAGAAGATCTCACCAAACTGAGCGATTGGGCAACAAAATGGCAAATGAAATTTAATGTGGATAAGTGTAAAGTAATGCACATTGGGAAAAATAACCCCAACTATACGTACAGTATGATGGGGCTAATTTGCTCGACAAATCAGGAAAGAGATCTTGGAGTTATCGTGGACAGTTCTCTGAAAACTTCCACACAGTGTGCAGCGGGGTCAAAAAGGCAAATAGGATGCTAGGTATTATTAAGAAAGGGATAGAAAATAAGACCCAGAATATCTTACTGCCTCTGTATAAAACTATGGTACGCCCACATCTTGAATACTGTGTACAGATGTGGTCTCCTCACCTCAAAAGATATTTTGGCCTTGGAAAGGGTTCAGAAAAGGGTAACTAAAATGATTAGGGGTTTGGAACGGGTCCCATATGAGGAGAGGTTAAAGCGACTGGGACTTTTCAGTTTAGAAAGAGGAGACTGAGGGGATATGATAGAGGTGTATAAAATCATGAGTGGTGTGGAGAGGGCCGATAAAGAAAAGTTATTTATTAGTTCCCTAAATAGAAGAACTAGAGGACACCAAATGAAATTAATGGGTAGCAGGTTTAAAACTAATAAAAGAAAGTTCTTCTTCACACAGCGTATAGTCAGCCTGTGGAACTCCTTGCCAGAGGAGGCTGTGAAGGCTAGGAATATAACAGAGTTTAAAGAGAAGCTAGATAATTTCATGGAGGTTAGGTCCATAAAGGCTATTAGCCAGGGATAAAATGGTGTCCTTGGCCTCTGTTTGTCAGAGGCTGGAGAGGGATGGCAGGAGACAAATCGCTTGATCATTGTCTTCGGTCCACCCCCTCTGGAGCACCTGGTGCTGGCCACTGTCGGCAGACAGGATACTGGGCTAGATGGACCTTTGGTCTGACCCGCTACGGCCGTTCTTATGTTCTTATGTTATGTTCTTATGTAAAACACATTAAAAATGACATGATGGGTCTCTGTATTTATCATCTATCAATGACTTGTGAACTAAATGCGTTCAATTTACAAAAAGATTTTTCTTATTCTCAGCCTTGCAGACAACCTGAGCTCTGAGGAACAAAATGGATTTTCTTTTTTGGCAACTGATGGTCACAACAGAAATGAAAGCCAAAGTAGGCCACCGATTCCTGTCCAACTTGCTGTCTTCAGACCATCTCAGCAACACCTGTACAAATCCATAGTCTTCAATGACAATTATCAGATGGAACAGAATGGTTCTGTAACTGGAACCCAGGAAACAATTCTATTTTGGATGCATAAGGAGGAGAAGAATCCAGCTTAGGCACTCTTAGCTGCAGTGGGGCTAACAAATAAATTGTAGCAAAACTCATTCTTGTCACTTAGGTGACTAGAAATGACAGAATACAGGTGAGCAGCTGCTCTGGGTAAATGTGACGCCCCACATGGTGACAAAGTGATTACAGTGCCAGGCTGACGCTGTTCCTTCAGCCCTGTCAATCATGCAAGGGGCACAACAGGGGATTTAAAAGCAGAAATCTAAGTCAGATGGCAGGCAGCTGTGGAAAAACCAACAGCAGCTCTACACCTCCCAAGAGGAACCCGTGGTGAGCATCAGGGAAACTGCCCTCAAGAAGGGCCCTCACTAATGCCAGCCCCTTACAAGGAGGCACAAGACTCCAGTCTATCAGCTATGCAGTCTATTAGCCCCAGCAAATCCCATTGCAAGCCATATGCATTTAGTACTCCAACCCTCCAGCACTCCCTGGAGGTAGAGAATAGGGCTGTCAACCCTCCAGGATTGCCCTGGAGTCTCCAGGAATTAATAATGATGTGGTCATGTGACGAAAGCTCCAGGAACATGTTCAACCAAGCCTGGTAACTTTAGTAGTCAATCTGGGGCTCCACTGAAAGGATACAGGGAGTGGGTGCCACCAGTCCCCATCCACTTAACATGCAGAGGGACTCTCTGGAGTAGTTTAACATTGAGAAGACCCCTGTTCATGAGGAGTGAAGCACTCCACTGACTTTGCAGAGCTCAGCTAGCCAGAGGGATCCCTCATCAATCCAAGGATTGGACAGTAAGAAAGTGGTATTTTTAGCATCTTTTCAGAGTAGAGCTGCACTTTAAGTATTCAAACTGAGAGAAGAAATTACTGAGTTATACAGTGAAATGGTCAGCCAAAAGTCTGCAGACATGTTACTCTGTTACAGGTGAACAGTAATTTCTCTCTACAATTAAAAAGCACACCCCTTTCCTTCATGGAAGCAGACAGGATAATTACTTAACACATTCAAGCCGGAGAACAAAGATGGAAAAAGAAGAGAGACTAAGAAGTAACAAATTAGGGCTATTGGTGACAAACAGGAGAAGAGAAATTAGTAGATATTATTAACAAGTGTGGAGGGAGATATTGGGAAAACGACATGGCAAGTGATGTACAGTTTGTTTATTTGGAGATGTACAGGTGACCTCCATTCCCACAGTACAAGTGATTATGTATCATGCCACCCACGTAAACAGTACAGGACCATTGGCATGCGCACAGGGTGTGCCCAGGCACACCCTAATGTTTCAAAGGGGGCGTGAGCGAAGGAGCGGTGCTCTGGGGAACGGATGCCGTGCCGAGTTTGCTGCGCATGCGCGGCCATAACCAGAGGGTCTTAGGACCCCACGGAAAGAGGCGGCAGGGATGCAGCAACATCACCCGGCCGCCCCATCAAGCAAGCTGAGTTTAAACCCCGGGTGGGAAGGCGGGGGGTGCCCCGGGCAGGGGATTGGGTGCAGCGCGGCTGCCTCGGGAAGGGAGGGAGGAGGGAGGGAGAAGGGGACCGGGATCGGGGCAGCGCGACTGGCCTCGGGAAGGGCGGGAGGGAGGGGAGGGAGAAGGGGAAGCGCGACTGGCCTCGGGAGGGAGGAGGGAGGGAGAAGGGGGGGTCGGGGGCAGCGCGACTGGCCTCGGGGAGGGAGGGGGGGGTAGAGATCGGGGGCAGCATGGCTGCCCCCCCCCAAGTTGCTTCCCATCCCCTCTTCCTCCCGGCCAGTCCCTGCCTCCCCAGCCAGTCCCTCTTCCTCCTTCCCCCCTGCCCAAGATCAAGTGTGTCCGGTTTTTTTGGGGAGGGTCTACCTGGCAACCCTACGAGTCGGACCTGGTGCAGGCACCAAGTGATGGGGACTGCCGGAACTTTGGGAACCAGAGACTGCAGGATGGGGGTTCGTGGCCCAAAAAGGGGCTGAGAAACCTAAGAAAGACAGAGTAGGGGGAGCACCAGAAGGGTGACAGTCAGGGAGACCCTAGAACTCTGTTACAGACCAGCTGGCGGCTGCTGGAAAAGGAGGGAAAAATAGGGGGTAAGGGTCAGAGAGGAAGGGGCTTGTACTGAGGGGAGGGAGGCAGGTCCAGAGATGAAAGGGGAAGGCACCAAGGGACAGGGTGCAGGAGAGAGACAAATGCCAGGGGGCCAAGTGGAGACAATGAGGAAAAGGGCAAGAGGGGAGGTGTCAGTGAAAGGGGGAGACAGGATGATGCTAGGAGAGGAGAGGGGAAGGGCTTTGGGGCTAGAGGAGAAGGAGGTGCTGGGAGAAGGCTTGAAAGAAGGGGTGGGCAAGAGGAAGGCGGGGATGGAGCAAGGCACATGTGAGGGCACAGGGGCATGAGGGGAACGGGGGCAGAGGGTGGTGAGGGGGTGGGCATCAGGAAAAAGAAGGCAAAGGGGCAGGGGCAGTGAGGGGAGGGGAGGCACCAGGAGGGTGCGGGGGTAAGGGAAGGTGCAGGTGCCAGGGATTCCGGGGGTGAAGCAGAAGGGCAGACACCTGCAGGGGAGGGACCAGCACCAGAGAGAGGCAGGGCAGGTGTGTAGTGGGAGGTGTTAGGAGAGGGGATGAGGAGGGTAGCTCACATGATCAGAGTGGGGCTACTGGAGGAGTGGGCACAGGGGAGAGAAAGGCTGGTGGAGGGGGCAGGTCTCAGGAAGGCTGAGGGCAGCGAGAAGGGCAGGAGTCAGGACAGCAGAGGAGGGTGAGGGGTTGGGGGGGCAGCAGGCACCAGGGGAGCTGATGGAGCAACGGGAGGAGACAAGGCAGCAGAGGGGAAAGGTAGTGGTTCATAAGATATTTATTAATAACTTGGGTGCCACAGTGGCACATCCAAACAAGCCACAAACTCAGTACTGGTGCACAACACAAAATGTATTGTGCTCATGGGAGGAAACTGTTACAGGGAACACTTCCCCCCAGCCTCTCCACCCCCCGGGTTAATGTCACACACATTGGGTTAATGCAATTGCAGGATAGTTGCATGAGGGGGGTTTGGTGAGGGCCAAACTAATCCCTATTGGTAAGAGGATGGTGGGAAAAGTCCTTGGGGAGGGGGGGTCACATGATACCTTTTATTTCTGGTCATGTGTCCATATTGCCCTGAAAGTGTTACCTCCAGAGGCGTGGCTAATGGGGGTCAGGGGTGTGGCTAATGGGGGTCAAAGAGTACGTTTTAAAAAAATTCTTTGGATGCACACCCCTAATGAAATGTGCTGCACCTATGCACAGGACTACAGGCTCCACCCTACACAAAGTTGCATTAGATGTTCTAGCTCAGTGTTTCTCAACCAGTGGTATGAGTACCCTTAGGAGTACTTGAGAGAAGTCTGGGGGCAGGGCTGGCCGTACCATGAGGCGAACTGAGGCGGCCGCTTCAGGTGCCAGACTGTGGGGGGGCGCCACTAGGACCCAGAGTGCAGAAAATAGTGTCTGCTGCTGGTGCAGATGTATTCTCCCTGCTCTAGATGCACAGAGATGGTGGAGAGCCCTGAGAGGAGTAGAACAGGAAGGCAGAAGTGAGACCTTTCAAAGTTTTGGCCCAAGCGAGGGGGCATGGGAGCGTCATTTGAGCTCCCTGCCTCAGGTGCCAAAATGTTGTGGGCCGGCCCTGTCTGGGAGGTACGTCAAGACAACTGAAATTTGGAGAAAACTGAATTTTCGTTTTAAGTTTTTACAGCACTTTATTATTTTTGTACTTTTTACACTCAAAAATTTAATCGCCCACCTGGCTACAATGAAGTTGTTTAAACAGATGTGTTGCAATGGTAGAAAAAAATTGTGTGCGTCTGAAAGCTATAAGTACTGGGGGTACTTAATTTTTTTTTTTTTTTAAAGGGGGTACTTTATATAAAAAAAAAAAAAGGCTGAGAAACACTGTTCTAGGAGACACAAAAAGAGACTTATCACAGCAGTACTAATAGTTACAGATCATGCCAATTTTTACATTTAAGGAGAAGACTATTGCCCTGAATAATGGAGCCATGACTAGATTGAAAGGGTAATCAGCCTCTGACTGGCCCCCAAAGACTGCTCTCCTAAAAGCACAAACAAAAAAAAAAATAGGGCTGTCAAGCAATTAAAAAATTTAATCGCGTGCACCTCTCCTTTGAAGCGCTGGGGCGGCGTTTCAATGGGGCAGTGCTGTATGGAGCTCAGGATCAGCTGGAGTCCCCAGCTGCCCCCGGGCTCCATGCAGCACTGCCCCCTTTGAAGTACTACGGTGGTGCATCAAAGGGGCAGCACAACAGGGAGCCCAGGATCAGCTGGAGTGCTCAGCTCATCCCCGTCTCCACGTTGCATTGCCCCTTGCAAATGCCATCCTGGCGCTTCAAAGGGGGAAGCATATTGGGAGTCCAGGATCAGCTGAAGTGCCTAGTTGATCCCCGGCTCCACGTTGCATTACCCCTTTGAAGCATCGGAGCAGCACTTCAAAGGGGCAGTGCAACGCAGAGTTGGGGATCAGCTGAGCACTCCAGCTGATCCCTGGTAGGGAAGTTAAGGGCTAGTCAACCATGCGATAGTCAACTAGTGGATTAATCGATTCCTCCCCAACTTTTCTGCCTCTATGAGATAGAGGCAGCAAAGGGGGGGAGGGAGAGGGATACTTCAAAGTGGCAGCACTGCACAGCTGTGAGGCGCTGCCACTTTGAAACCCCAAGGTGGCATTTCAAAGGGGCAGCTGTGGATCTCGGGGTCAGCTGGGGACTGCCCAGCTTATCCTGGGCTCCCCACGGCAGTGGAACCTGGAGTCAGCTGATCCCGGGTTCTGGGGAAATGCTGTGCAGAGCCTGGGATCAGCTGGGGAGTCCCCAACAGACCCCGGGTTCCTCTGTGCTGCTGCTGCCCCTTTAAAACGCCACCTCCGCGCACATTTCAAAGGGGCAGCGCTGGAGTCAGCTGGGGACTTCTCAGCTGATTCTGGGCTCCACGCAGCAGCAGACCCGGGGTTCTGGGGAAATGCTGTGCAGAGCCCAGGATCAGCTGGAAAGTCCCCAGCTGATCCCGGAGTCCACTGCCCCTTTGAAACATGCGGAGGTGGTGTTTCTAAGGGGTAGCCACTACACGCTGATCCCTGGCTCAGCTGTGAGGCGGCTGCCCCTTTCAAACATTGCCTCTGTGTGTGGCACTTCAAAGGGGCAGCACAGCATTAACGCCTGCAATTAACATGTTAAGAAGTTTAACGGGTTAATCCTGGACTGCGTTAATTGCAGGTGTTAACGCATGTCAATTGACAGCCCTAAAAAAATAAGGAAGACAATGTGAATGGACATTAAGGTTAATTGAATGAAATACTGACCTGGTGTCCAACAGTAAGATGAAATAAGAGGTCTGATTACCTGTGAAGGATCTATTGAATTGGGGTCAGAAACAAGAACAGCCTATCTTTAAAATAACACACAGAAAACACTAGTCAAAGAGGAAGAGCAGTGATCCCCAATGCTTACAGACATATTTAAAAGTATTTTAGATGTGAAAGGATTACTCTCAAGAACAGAATCAGCAGTGCTGTCAAAAGGCCAAAATCCATGTAACCCCTTCATAGCTAGATCTACAACATCTCCTTTACAGCTAGGACACAGTGGGCAGGCTGGCTAGTCTCAAAATCTAAGCAGGAACAAGCACTGTTATTGCTTAACAGGAGCCTGCCTTCTAAAGATAACCCAGGAACTGCCAGATTAGTACTGGCATCGCTTTTATTAGCACCTCTGACTCAGTGCTGAGTCAGTGCCCCAACATGGTTTGAGGGGGTGGGAAAGGGGCTCCTTTCAGATGAGAGCCTGACAGCTTGAGATTTGGGAGCCCTGGTCACTATTCACTAGGATAGCGGCTTTAGAACTGATCCAGTCCACAAAGATTAACCTTGTTATGACTTAGTACCTTCCCTCTACTTTCAATTAGATATTGAACCTTTTGCTGCCCCTCTACACCTGTTTGGTAAGACTGCTGATGCAAATTGCTCTTTGTAGCCTCTTCCCATACGAGCCCTATTCCAGCAAGAGGAGAAACGTAGCCCTGTCATAATTTCAAGTCCTCTGGGAGCGCCTGGTTGGAAAGGTGCACTGCAAGCGTTTGGGGGTCTGGCTTGGTTTAGTGATGTGGGAGTCATTGTTTTAAGATACCTCTTTTCTGCTGAACTGCTCTTCTGGAGAGTTCCAAATTTAAAAGGGAGAGATAACTCCACTAAATGCAATAGCAAGCTAAGTGCAGACTGGAAGTCGGGAGCTGCCTAGTTCTAATCCCAGCTCTGGAGCTGTGCAGGCTTGGAGAATATCAGTTACTGTTCCTGGTCTCCCCAGCTAGACAATAGGAACCTTACTTTGTGGTGTGAGGATGAATACAATAGAAAGCACAATAGATAAGTGTTACAAACAGGTCAATTAAATACAGAACACTACATTAGGAAACACTCAAAAAATGAAAGAACCAAGATGAAGAAATTAGGGACAGTCATTTGGAATTGATACCAAAAATGCCACTTTAGTTTAGGGTTGCCACATTTCAAAGTTTTTAAAACAACTCTTTAAATAAAATGCAATACCATCATCATAGTTAAGTGAGGTACAAAATTTGCATCCTCTATGCCAAAATGGTGGGGGTTCACTCTGCCATAATCTGACCAGGTTTTTAAATTTAATCTTTTAATTAGTTAAGGATTTAGAGTAAGTCTCAACTGTCGATACACAGCTTAACATTAACTCAGTATAACTACAAGAAATTAAATCCCTTTCATAATCTATTACTATTGAGGATGAGCAGTACATCACGGTAACCAATTATGATAGTTCAATGGATGTGGTTTTACATTTAGCACATCAAGAAGCCAATCCAGAGAAGCTAATTACAAGATTAAGACTGTAGTTAGGCTGGATCTTTTAGGCTAAATGATGCATGCTCAGTATTCAAGTCCTCTGGCAAGCAGTAAGTTAACTTTACCAAATAAAGTCATTTAGCTGTTTCATGTCTCCCAAAACGAAGTTCCTGAAAGAAACGGGCAAGAAAATTCTGTGATTATTCTGTGATTAAGTCCAGAAGGGATGGATAAGGACTGCAGTACAGGAAAATAGTTGCTAAAAGTGACAGTGTTATTAAATAATTTGAATGTCTTTTACAACTGATTCTCTGCCAGGAAAGGGCATTTGGTCAGAGGAAACAGTTTGAGGATTACAGTAAAAGTATGTGCAGAGAACAGCTGCTTCCTCTGATTTTGTGTTGTGCTTGGTAAGATCACAGCTGAAAACAGGGAAGTGGCATCAGATTGCACAAGCAAAAGCAATTGCACCCTCTGAATGCTGAGGAAGGGGTTTGAAGAAGGAAATCAGATCACAAAAGGCTGGGCTTGAAATGCTAATTGACTAGTAACTTTGTTCCCTCAGGGATGCACTGTTCATACTGGGAAGGGACTTTATTTCTACTCTCCCTATAATAAATGTAGTCTCACAAACCTAGAAGTTGTTGCTGATGCTTAACGTGCTCTGCTGTGGCCACAGAACACCCATATCTAGCTCAGCCAGATGGTCAAATAAGAGGCTGTTAGCATAAAAAAAAATATGACAAGATGTCACAAAAGTGTATTGCTCATTCCTGACCATGACAAATAGCTATTAGTCATCCAGCCAGCCAACCAAGGCATCCATGGCTAATCCTCAAAATTAGGAGTGTTACTCCCCAAAGACCCACTGTGCTATGTGTCGCAGTGATAGCCAAGCCAATGAAACCTTGAAAGCATTCATAGCCAAATACTGCAGCTGGATCTTCCAGAAATCCATATATAATGCTTTGCTCCAGCTCAGCTTAATCGTAAGTTATTTCTACAGTTCCAGGTGTGTGCATGGTACTTTACAGATCTATGTCAGTGATTTGAAAGACATAAGTATAAGCTGATAAACAGAGAAAGAGGAAGGGGAAGCGGGAATGCAGCAATGGACAGGAATGTTTCTCTCAAAACACTCTGAACTATAAATCTGAAAAGGAGACAGAGATTTAAAGCTATGCTATTATCCTGCCCCAGCAGATTTGGTGGTATTGCTCAAGATGCTCTGGAGAGATTCAAAAGTCTCATCAGTGTAGTGTAGCTTATGGCATTAACAAGGTTTATTTCATGCCCGTAGGGAGACTAGAAATGCAGCAGTGGGATGACTTCATTGTTTGTGCCATGTGCGTATAGCTGACCAGGAAAGGAAAGAGATAACGGTTGATTATAATGGACGCTAAACTAAAATAGTTTAGAGGGATGCTTTGCACTGGAAAATGTATGTTAATGCCCAGAACCTTCCACAAAATTAGCAGTAGCAATCACCTGCTCTCGTACTGGCTGACTTTTGAAAAAAACAAACTGCTAACTCCCATTGCAATGAACTGGTATTCAGTAGGGCTGCTCCAGTTCAGTGACTGATTATCTGATTGCTATTCATGCATTTTGGAGAAAAACCCTGCACAACTTTCCAGAATTAAACCTCTTCACTGTTTGTGTTTAAATTTGCATCTTTCCCCATCATACCAAAAAGACTTCAATGAAGGTTATAAATAAACACATGAAAGGAAGAAGTGCTATCCTGTGACAACAGCAGCAGTCAGGAGAGCCTGGTTCTATATCCCCTCTGCTACCAACAATGAAAACTTGAAAATATTTAGAAGTTACTGAATTTATCATCTAGAGTTTGGGGAGGAGGGGAGTCCAGGGAACTTTCTACAACTCTAGACGGACCACTGGGCTTTGGGCAAAGTGACATTGCCACATAAGAGAGTCTTAGCTCTTAAGTAGACTGGAAACTGTATAGGAGAAAACCATTCAAGCAATCCAGGTGACCACTACTAAGTAGTGGTCACATGCTTTAGTGGGAACTACTGCCAACTCTACTTGTCTACTAGGCTAGGCTGGGCCAACCTGGGGCTGTTAAAAATGCATACAAGCAAGGAAAGGGATGGAAAAGACAAGATAAATTTGGACAGATAACAATAAAGTATCAAATTCTAACCAGTTTTGCAGAACTAGTTTTGCATATGGATTTACAATTTGCCTAAATCAGAAATCTTTTAAATGGCTGAAGTACTGGACCAGGATTTTCAAGATTTTACCCTCAATCTCAGCAGCATTCCCAGCATTGCTATAAATACATATGAGAGGACAGGGCAGAGACAGAGAAACCTGATCTGCAGGTGATAATTCCAGGTTGGGCAAGTATCCACATACTGACTCACAGCAGTGTCAATTAATCATGCCAGTTTCCCTACATGCCAACGTGTCCATAAGACATCAGGAGCCGCTCCTTCAGTCTATTGCCACTTGTTCTGCAGGCTTTTAAGACTCTGACATAATCTAGCATCTGTAGTTGCTGCCAACCAGACTGCTGCCGGAATGCAAGTGAGAGTCTTGCAGAGTATTTTAAAGTCACCCAAGTTTTTCTAATAAGTGAACAAAAAACATATCTTTAATTCTGGTCTCTTCCCACTAACATACAAAGGCACATAGCTAGATATAGAATAAGTAAGTCATAGCCAGCCTTAGTTCATGTCCTTCCATCAGTACTCCATGGAAACAACTGGAAGGATTAATCTCGGTCACAGCAGAAACACTTGAACATACACATACACACTTCATTTAAGTCTCTCCTGAAAGAATCAGACATTGTGGCTGAATAACGAGACATGGTTAATATGTCACTGACAGAGTATCAGCATTTTTTGAGTGTGCAAGCACCATATACATGCTATTTGCAATGCTATGTTCAAGGTTTCAATGGAAATGCAGTTTAGAAACACAGTATGAAGAAGCCAAACATACAAAGGACAAGTCTAATAAAAGGTTTAGCCAAATGGGACTGAGTAAGCTCTCAGTCACATACACAAATAACAGACATCATCTGCCTCTCAGAAAAACCTTACCCTACATGATTTCAGCTGAACGCCACGCCACCTTCTTCAGAAAGATCAGTTTAAGTAAAGCAGAACCTTTTGCCATAGCTTTTTTTTTTTTTTTTTTTTTTTAACATGAGCTGTAAAGATTTTTGAAGAGAGGAAACATGCACCACAAATTACGCTGGGGGTGTGTGGACTTAACCCTTACAGCACATTGGTGTGCTAAACCCACATATTTTCCAGTCACTTCCCCCAGGTTTTTCAGGAAACACGGGAGGTTCCCCCCTCTTCCTAGAGCTGACATCTGGCAAGATTAGGTGGGCATATCCCACACCAGAAGCCCATCTCCTGCCATGCACTGTACAGAACAGAAAGAAACGTGTTAATATGGATAAGACCTAGTCCTGTGTTCAAAGTTTCATGTCTCATCCACAGCAGCTGATCACCACACAACTACTTAAAAAAATCCACTATAGCTGGTGGCTCCTAGGAAAGGCTGCTAAAAACCCATGACAGCTAGTCTCAGAGCCTAGATCAATTGACCAGGGCTCACAAACAGCAGTATAGATGTTCCCACTTTGGCTGGAGCCTGGGCTCTGAGCCTCAAGCCAGGTTTCAGAGTCCAGGCAGAACAAGCAGCTATTTTTAGCCTCATGAGCTGGAGTCAGTTGATCTGGGGGCTGAGACTCACTACTCCAAGGTTGCATGTGTTTTTTGGTTTGGTTTGGTTCCTGCCTTCCCACAGCCCACTACAGATGTTTCCTTAATGAGTTAGGGTCCTTGGTACAGTAATGACTCCATCCAGATCTCCATCTAGCGTGAACAGGAATGTTTCTTCCCACTTGTCTGCTTTACTGGTTCTTCACTCCACGAATGAGGACAAACTGTCCCACCTTGCTACGCTGGACAAGTAGCTGTAAATCTGGCCCAACAGTTCAAGCTTATGAGAAAGCAAGAGCTGAGGTTACTGTGGTTGCAGCATGCTCATTTCTGCAGAAGAGCTGATGAAGCTCAATAGCAACTTCTGGCAGAAGATTATTAGCTCAGCATCTCTGATCCCACAGTGCTTGGGCCATACACATACCTTGGATAGGGATATCTGGATGACGACGCCTGATTAGACTTCATGGAACAATGATTAAAAATTAGAGATCGCTTCACTTCACGGGGATCATTGGTGACATTCATCTGAGGTGTTCTCTCCTACACACCCAGGCTGACGTGTTGGGAACAGAGTCAAAGCAAATGAATGACTAACTCTTAAAAGCAAGGAAGTTCCAAGGTTAAAGACACGGTAGCTACAACTTGCTGCACTTTGTTCCTGCAGCCTGCACAGAGGGTAAAACCTACAGCACCCTGTCTCACTGTTGCACCTAAGCAATAAAGCAATTATGCAACACATTTATAAAATCTGTCTTACTATTATAAGCATGTAACTGTAAAGTGGTTCATTTCATTGGATACTTCTTTTTTAAAGACAAAGCCATAGTACAAAACAGCCCTCACTCTCTCTAGCACTGGAAATGGTGAATTCCCAACATATGCATACACAAATATAACAGGAAATTCAGACAAAGCATTTCAGTGGCAAGCCAGAAAGGAAAGAATGATCTGCACAGGTACTACTACTAAACCAGCATCAGGATTTGTTTTGCTGGTAGAACAGCATGAATGGAGACAATCTGTTAGGCCCTTGGCTTCCACACATCTCCACCCACTCACCCAGTAGCTGCCAAAGGGAGCCTCATGACAATCTCCACCCTCCCCATAAAACTGGCAGCAAGCACAGGGTTGCGTGGCTTGGAGACCAAAGCATTAGCCACTTCACATGCAGCCAGCTGTTCTAAATAAAAACAGAAAGCGTGGTTTAAAAACTCTGTGCATGGGTTAGACTGTCACATTGAACTGTGCTGGTAGAGGAGTTATGCCAGCAGCCAAGCTCCCACAATCACCCAAAAAGGCATTTTAGGAACAAACATGGGGTTTTAAAAACAGCTCAGTGCAAAGTGATTCAGTGCACTCAATGCCACATCCCTTCCTTCCTCAAGAGTGGGGAGCCAAAGATTCAGCAGGGATGTTTTCACAGGATTGATTTCCATTCATTTTTTCCAATTCCTGTCTATGCTATATTTCAGTAAGCGCTGCCAAGAGCTCTTCACTTGTGAAGGCTTGCCTACACACAGCAGAAACTCACAGAAAACAGGGCTGTCAGTAACCCCTTTGGCACAAATCAGCTCCAGGAATCTAAGAGTTAACTAGTTTTACACTTGTCTCAGAGAGGCTTCTTACAATACAGCCCCTATCCCACCATCCTTCAGTCCTAGCCCAAAGTGGCCAATCAAAGCAAAGGGTGGAAATTACTTGGGATGTCTGACAGCCCAAAGAGCTGTAATGACCATATATGGTAAAATCCACTGTCAGAACCCTGCAGTGCCTGCTGCTGTTAGACATATCAGTGAAATGCAGCAGGGGAGGCAGGGCCAAGGAGAAACACAAAGAATAAGCTGCTCATCACTGGGGGGGGGGAAATACATCTGCCAGGGCACTGTCAAAATCACTCAGTATAATAAAAATCCCCTCCCCACACACACACACTGTGTGGATCTCTGTGCCAGGACTTTGGGCTCATTGTGACCATTTTTATTTAAAAGTATGGCAAATACATTCATTTGGGAGCAAATAAAAAAACCATTTGCTTGCACTTCATATGCTAATGAGATGATGCAAGGCTGGGACTGTGCCAATCTGTGTCCTAATTGTTCAGCACCTGGTGCCTCCTCCATCCTCTCTGCTCACACCCATCACTGCCCATTTCACATATCTAGGTGCCACTACGGAGCAGGCAGATTTAGAAGAGCCACGAGCCAGCATCAAAGGGCAGAGTGCACGCTTCACTAAGGGCAGCATTTTATTTCACTGCAGCGCCTGCCTTTCATCCTGAAGTACTTCGCAATCTACGTGCATGAAGAACCACTGAAAAGAAGCTGCCGTGGGAGAGGAGGACAGCAGCCAGCCAGCATAAAGCCTACTGTACAACTGGGAGCAACCCCTTTTCTTGCAAGTTCCATGGAATCTTCAGAGAGGGGCCATGGCCTTTAAGGTGTGTGGGAGGGGAAGCGGGTTACCAGTTCTTCCTCAAGAGGATGAAGGGTTAAGTATACCCTGCTGGGATTTGAATAGGGGGTTTTAGGAAGCATAGAACCCAAGAGCAACTATGAAACTGGTTTCATTGGAAAGCTCTTTAGAGAGGTGTGCTGTATGAAGATGATACAAGTGGAGGGTGGGGACTGGCCACCAACAGCATTAGGGCTCAGTTCCTGAGTCTCTTTCCCACAGGAAGCACCCACAGAAGGGGCCAAAACTAGTTTCCAAAGTTCGACGGAAGCTGGTGGAGAATCCTCTCTATAGTGTCTTCATCACAGAGGACAGTAGATAGGATGAGAGTGTGGGGGAGTCATGCAGGGATGAGGATGTATACTTCTTCAGAGAGCCCCTCACATGACAGCATCTGGAAGGCCAGAGGATCTGGTGCATTGATCCTCCCATTTCCCTTCTCCCCACCCCCCCCCAAACACACACACTGAAGGACATGTTAATATCCCATGTAGGGTACTTGAACTATTGACCCCTCTTCGTTTTCCCACTCATGGTTTGGCTAGGTGCTGGGATCTAGTTTTGGCCCTGAATACATTAAATGTGCTCCTCACAAATAAAACTGCTGCAAGTCAAGCATTATATGGTATACTCTCCTTGCAGAACATCAGTTATAAGGCTGTAAATGCATTAGCAATTTTAGATTTGGTTACTGCAGTGTTTTATCCAAAAAATGTGAGTGTGGCATATTTAGGTAATTAATTTGTATATATTCCACACATCCCTTCCACATGCAAAAAAAATCTTTGAAGAACTTGCCAAACTAATGACACGATTCTAAAGAGCTGCAGGCGAGTGGTTTAGCTGTGCTGGTGGAACTTTTCAGTTAGGAGTTACGATGGCAATAATGAAGCACACAGACATCTAATCCATCCCAGAAAAATGTTCTCTCACGGTGACAAAATTCTCCACTAACTCAGGTTATCAGAGCTGAACTAGTACTATAAACATATTGATTTCAGCAGTAGTGTCCTATTCGCAACCCCAGACTGGGCAAAGCAGCATTCAAGTCAGGTAGAAAAGCCATCATACTGGGTGCAGCCATCTCCATCCAGAGTTTGGAGAAGATGGCATAAGCATAAGGATCCATGCACCCCTATAAACATAGTGAGATGCAAATATGCCGGATCTGAGTCTCTGAATGTCTTCCGCATTGTGTTGGCGTAGCTGTTTTCTCCCAGCATGGCCTAGATGAGTCAGCTTGGCATCAGCCATGTGGGCCTTCCATACACGAGAAGGTGGGGGAGGCATGTGTGCTTCAAGCTAGTTAGATGTTGCATGGTTGCTGAGGCTCAAAACCTGTTTGCTCCTGAACCAGTTAGGTTTCTGCAGAATCAGAGAAAAATAATGTTCCATAGCAGAAGCCACGAATCAAAGATTTGTTCTATTACACAAGGTTTACTTATCACTGACAGTCACAAATAGACACTGGGGAGATGAAAGAATTGTTTCACTTCCTTTTAAAAGGAGGGATGTTCTAGGGCATCACAGATGCCTTGATAAAATAAAGTGCTTGATAATGTTTACCCAAGTGATGTTAGCCATCTCACCTCAACACTGAACATTTTTTAGCCTTTACAGAAAAAGAGAGAGAGAGAGAGAGAGAGAGAGAGAAAGAAATATGTTAAATAGCCATGTAAGACTGTGGAGAGCCACTTGAATAGAACCAAAAATTGTTACCACAAAACAAAAAGCCCTTGCTGAAAACTCAGAAAACGTAAAGAAAAACACAAATTTCACAAAATAAGCTGTTTACTTTCAAGATTATACAAACCTTTTATAACATGGATTTGGTTTAAACCTTCATAATAGGTCACACCACATTAAAAGTATTTTGCAGAGACCCACATACTAAATGAGGAATTTGAATAGTTTACGTTGCAATTAAGTTGTGAAGGAGGCTCTCTCTACTGGCTCAGGCAGCTCTTTGGTCTCTCAGGATTACAGAGTATACTTTTGTGACCCAACATGAAAATCATCATAAAACAAAGTTTAAATCAGCCCCTTTGGAAGTGAACATGACAGCAAGGATTTTAGTGGAAGCCATTTGCGGACAGCTCAGTGAAAACACCTCTGCTCAGTGAACGGTGGCAGTCAGAAAACAAAACAAAATGTTATGATGTTTAAGAAAGGGAAGAGGATACTTAGACATTAACAATTATTAGTGAATCTTGAATATTCTAAGGAGCCACAAAACTGCTCGTCGTTTTTAAAGTTACAGACCAAGATGGGGACTGCTCTGAGACTTAGAACATTGCAATGCTAATATTTAAATCAATGGTATGATACACACTTTACACAAACACAGTGCTCAATTCTAGTCACCCTATCTCAAAAGATATAGCTGAAGTAGGAGTGGATCCAGTGATGGGCAATAAAAAGATTAGAAGCCAAGACAGACTCTGATAAGAGAATGAAGACACCGTAAGCATTTAGCTTAGACAGAAGAAGTACGAAAGCAGTTATGATTAAAGGAATATAAAATAATGAGCTACACAAGTAAAAATGGCACTTTTAGTACAAGAACATGAGCACATTCCATAAAACTGAAAAAATGTGAAGTGATAAAGAAACACTTTATTCAACACAACCTAAGGAATGCAATGCCTCAAGGTATCACTATTCCTAGTAGCTATATGAATGAAAGGTTTAATCCTCTTTTGCTTCATGGACTAACTGTTAACTACATGGATTAAAAAGGCACTTCTGGCCAGGATATTTCATACCCCAATTAAGCAGAGGGCTCACCAGGTTCTGTTAATATCAGACAATAGATGGACCACTCTCTGATCCGGTAAAGCAATGTCTACGCTCCTAAATAATGTTTCTATGAAGCCAGAATAATAGTTTTGGAGAAAGATCCCACATACATACTTTTATAGACTGCACTGTTCTTTTTTGTTTCCTCCCACAATCATCCTGAACCAATTTATTCTCTTGCAATGTCAATCTTATCCCCATTCCAAAATGACAGTCCTCTTGAAGAGAACTAAAACACTGTGAAACAAGAGTCACTGGAGTGAAACGATACATTCAGGGTCTATTTTTTCATTAGATAGCACTTGAAGTGATCAAGCTGCACCACTCTACATACAGACATACCATTACTTTCATGTGATATATCTATGTGACACCACCCTATTCTTTTACACATTTTTATGCCACAGTTGCAAAGATCGTTGGGAAGCATTCTAGGCCTGATGTTGTCAACAGTCTCTCCATGTCCTTCCGCCTAAGCAGTTATCCTGAATTTGGTGTTTGCCTTTGGGACAAAAGGTTTTGTAAACTGAGTGCCTATATTTATAATAGTACAGAAATAAGAATAATGAAGTAGAGTACCAGAGTTGGCCATCTATACAGCTTCCCTATAAAGTTATTTACCAGAGTTATAGCTGCCTCTTGCTGGTACAGAATCTTAAAATATCTTGATCTGTTTGTCAGAGGTTTGTTAGAATGTCTCCCCCATATTATACTCCAGCCGGTGAAGATAACAGGGCTCTGGCTGAAGTGCAGAGGCTGTCTCCACCAGGAATCATTCAGGTGATCTCAGAAAATGGCTGGAGATGTGACAAGAGCTGTTATTTCACTTGAGTTATTCTGGTATTATACCAGCATTTAATAGGTAGAGCCTAAAATGAAAGACTAGCTGAAAGAACCCAACTGGAAGAGATCATCATATTCTCAGGGTACAGAGAATTGCAGAACACTGAAACTGGAAGGGACCTGGAGAGGTCATCAAGTCCAATCCCCTGCTCACGCAGCAGGGCCAAGCACCATCTCTAGATCATCCCTACATGGATTTAAAAAAAAAAAACAGAAACAGTAAGAGGCCTGGGTCAATTAATTTGGGCTCACGGTTCTCAGGCTCTCTACACTAAATAAGGATGAAACGCCCTGGAGCTTGGACTACAGCCCAAGCCTGATTGTCTACATAGCACTTTTTAACCTCGCAGGCCAACTCACCTCAGCCAGACCAGTTGTGGCTATGTCGCAGGGCTTTTATCCCTTTCTAGACATATGCTCAAAGACCTCAGGAAACAGGGTCTTTAAAAAAAATCACACAACCACCTCCATTTTCAAATTTCATTCTTTAATTTTGCTACCTAACTGTTGCTAGACAGATACAGGAAGTAATCAATGCAATACCCCACTGAAATTTTAGATACGTGAGTATCTTAAGAAGCTTCTAGGGAGTTGCGCCCCCTGCTCACTACGCTCACCAACCCCCATCTCTGCAGCCAGACTTGGTCACCCCAGTCACGCCAGTCTGCACGCAGTACCCCTTGGGTGGCGAGCCAGACATGTTGGTGGCCACCACAGTTATGCTGAAGGCGGCACTCTTGCATTTTGGCATGCAGAGCTGCAACCGCCCACTGGACTTGCAGGTGCTGAGGTGAGAGCAGCATGGGGGCTGCAGCCTGTTGGGGTTGCACTCTCCACTCAGGACATGGGAGCAGGAGCACTCCCCTCCCTAGCCCATGGCAAGCCACCCCAGAAGCATTACTGCCCAGGCTCTGGCACCACCGTTGTGCTCCCTGCAACTCAGGCTGGGCACGATCACTATTTGCTGGCTGGAGGCTGCCCAGGCGGGATGCTACTGAGGGAGGGAGATGTTGGGTGCAGGGTAGCTGTGGAAAGCCTACCCCCCGACCATGGCCAGAGAGAGGTGAGTGGGGGGCACTGCAGAATCCAGATATGGGGAGGGACTAGGGGCCAAAGGGCATGGGGCGCTGCTGAGGCTGGGCATGGGAAGGGGCTGGCGCAGCACAGGGTACAGGGAGTGTAGCAGGGACTGGGCAGGAACGGGATGGGACTGAGCAGGATGCAGCTGCAGGGCCCACAAGCATGGGGAGGGACAGGACACAAATGCGGGGAGCTGCAGAGGCCGGGCATGGCAAGGGGCTGGCAAGGAGCACAGGGCCCTCCTCATGCCTGACTCCTGTAGCGCTCCCCTGCCCACTCTGCCCCGACAATATCTCTTCATGCCTGGCCCCTGCAGCACTGCCCCCACTCACTGTGCCCCGCGAGCCCCTTACCGTGCCTGCCCCAGCCCACGCAGTGTCCCCCACCTGCTGTGCCATCTTTCCCTCCCCATACCCAACCAGTCCCTGCAGAACACCCAGCCTGCTGCATCCTGACAACCACTCTCTGTGCCCAACCCATTCCCCTCCCCATGCCAGGGCCCTGCGGCGCTCCCCACTTGCTGCACCCTGCCAGCCCTACCCCATGCCTGCCCAGTCCCTGCTACATCCTTTACTGGCCAAACCCCGCCCCACAAAGCCTGGCCCTCCCAAGTGGCCACGTGGAGAGTTGGGACGACAGCCCAGGCCCAGCCCTTTCCATCTCCTACCTCTGGGGATGCCGTGTCGTGGCCTCAGCCCTCCCCAGTGGCTGGGTGAGAGCAGGGGCTGCCGAGCTGTAGCCTCAGTTCTCCCCAGAAGCCAGGGGAAGAACCGGGGCCACAGTGCAGCAGTCCCAGTTCTCCCCCCGGCCACTGGGGAGGGCTGAGGTCGCAACGTGGCAGCCCCAGCTCTTCCCTGAATGCCAAGGAGGGCTAAGGCTGCAGTGCGGCAATCCTGGCTCTCCCCTGGCCACCAGGGAGGGCTGAGGCCAGGACGTGGCAGCTCCAGCTCTCCCCCCAGCCACTGGGGATAGGGAGGGCTGGGCCTGGGCTATAGTCTCAACTCTCCATGTGGCCACTTGGGAGGGCCGTGCTGGGTGTGGGAGGGGCTTGATTCCAGGGGCGGTGCCTCGGGCGGAAGAGGCAGGGCTGGAGCTGTCCGTCCCCAACTGGGCTTTCACCCATCCATGCCTACCCCCCCTCCCACCCTGTGGTCACTGATGACATCATTCTGTCATCCTGCGAGAGAGAGAGAGAGAGAGAGAGAGAGAGAAACCTGATGGTAAAAGGATGGACTAACACTATAGCAAACGCAATTTCTTTGTGGTAGCACATAATATTCATCATGTAATTTTTTCATACGGAGCTGGTCCAAATTAGTCAAGCAAACCATTTACTGTGTTTCATTTAAAGGAAGCACTGGAATGTTTACTGTGGCATGTAAGACTCCATGTAATGGCACCAGAAAATGGCATTTGTCATTTAGTTCTGAAGTAAGACTTCCCAGGTTCAATCTGGTTCATAAATATTGCTGAGATATTAGTTTCATTCTGCCAAAGCACCAAGAAACTTTCAAAAGCACCTACCTTGTGCAATGGCAGCACCAGGAATGCTCCACCACCACTAGCTTCTATGATTATTGCAACAAACTTGGGGTTTACTGCACAAAACGAACTATCCCAGGTAACGCGGGAAACCCGGATGTCATCATAACTCTGGTCATTTTTCACTGCTTGCCCAAAAACATGCCGAAATTTGCTCTGTCGTACCACTCGCCTCATTGTGTCTGAAAAGAAAGAGAACAGAGGTTTCAGAAGAATTTGACCAATTAAGTGCATGCTATCTGGCCTGTTTTTCTAGAACCCATTGGCCCATATTTGCTAGCGAACTCACCAAAAATTCAGCCAAGTACCTGGTATTGCAGGAGATGCAGCAGCTTTCATTCATTACTCCTATGCCTAGAGATGCCCATTTTCAAATCTTGCCCACTCTACAGTTCAAACAGTGGCAGTAACAACTGGTTTTAAAAAGGAAAGTTCCATTTTAAAAAAAATATTACTTCAGAATAACACTGATTTGTACGAAGAAGAACAGAACTTGATTTTTTTTAATATTGTCTCATGACAAAAATGCTACATTTTCCACAAAAAATAGCATTTCCCTATTGTTGATTGTATTCCTTTTATTGTAGTAAAAGGAGCCAACTCAATGGGGGGTTTACGCAAGTTTCTACATATTTACCAACTGTTTGCAGACACGAGTGAAAAATGTTTTTTATTTGCTTTCCAGGAGAGATGTAGATAAAACATAAGCTCGCAGAAACAGGCAATTCTGTGAAGTGGTTTCACAAGTTAGCTAGGTTACTCTATGCTAATTCAAAAATCTCACTGAAAGTAAGTTTGTTTCCTAAGCAGGGAGAAGTAAGGGAAGCAAATTAATGACTTCAAATTAACTTTGTTAGCTAGTTTGCACTGATCCTCCTCCATACAAGAAACTAATTGTCTTGAATTAGAAATCGAGGAAACGTTGAATGGCATGGAAAATTCCTGCCCCTGCATAGATGGGAAGCGGTTAATACTTCTTAGGAACACTGGTTCTCAGTGGCAAGGAGTGGCAGTATATTATGCATTAGCATCTCCAAATCCATATCTCTTCTGAAACTTACCAAACATCAAAGGTGTCTTCCCATTTTAGGAGATTTTCTCATCCACAACTTAACAGTTTACAGGTAAGTGAGGGACCCCCACCTACCTTCTTAACCTTAGTGACAACTACATCTATAGTACCTAACCTCTGAACAACAGAAATTGGAGTCCTGCTCTAAATTTGCCTGTCCATAGCAACACGCCAGGATGGGGAAAATGCTGTTTCAGTTCACAAAGCTACTTGTTGAGGAAATACTGGTTCCATGTATTCCAAAGTGAAGTGGTAAGCTGAAATGCTTTTGCACTAAAGAGAGTGGGTATGCTTGTGTGCGCACAGTCTACCTGCATGCAAAAATTTTGAAAGGTCACTCAACGTAACACATTCCATTTTTAACCTTCAGAACTCTGCCTGCAAGTACTCTGCAAGCCAGGCTTTAAAATTACTTATTCGTAAAAAGTTTGGATGCTAAAATGTTAATGGTCGAATTAGCCAAGAAGTCATACAATTAAAAGAAAGATTATAGCATTCTTAATAACTGAGGGAGGATCTCAAATTTCCAAATATGAGAAATTGTCTGCAACTTGTTTCCTGCAAAATCCTCATGCCTGTGGTGACAATCAAACACAGAGCACCAGAACCCTGAATGGAACATCTGCCTCAAATATAAAAATCTACACATTATGCAGATAATAAATGTAAAGTTCAATGGTAACACTGGTTAAATCTGCCAGACTGACAGTGCTGGAGAACAAAGCCTTTAGTCCACAGAGATATACCCCAGGCAGCAAAGCCAAAGCAGTGAGCAGTCACTTCTACTGACTGCCACACATTGCCAGAATAAGGCAGGGGCTCAGTCTCCTCACCCAGGACTTGTAGGTTTCCTTTCAAAGCCCGATAATATATGTCCCAATTACAGTGGTGATTTTGGCATTGTGGATCCGTCTATCTAGGAATAGGACAGAAGTCATAAACTTCTTTCCCACGGGCCAAACAGCTGTCAGATGGTAATGACTAACAGCCACTGATGACCTTAACTGAGTTCAAACCAGTGACCTAGAAATAAAAAGCTCTCCATATTATTCCAAATCTGTTGAGCTGTCCAATCCGCACACTGAGTATTTCTCACTAGTATTACTTTTGTCGTACTAGAATCAAGCAGTTATGGAGGATATAGCAGGCTATCAAGAACATAAATGAAAACGTCCAAATATTTAGCCTCTCTCTCACTCCAAAAAAAACTAAGCGTGGCCAGGAATATTTACTGCTTATTATCCTTCAAAAATCTCTTCTCCATCAGATAACTCAATCCAAACCACTGTGTAGATCATGGATAGATTCACCTATTTACAAGTTTGTCCAATTCAGCCAAGAAATCTCAGCAATTGTTTAAAATAGCACACACAGTCTCGCCTATGCATGTACAGGAAGGGAGAAGGCTGTTTTCTGAAGGGGTTTATTAAAATTTCCCAAAATAAATTAGCTGTTTTAAATTACAGAAGTGCCACGGATAACATTTTATTACCAACAGCTGTAGCTTCAAAGAAAAGCAGCTGTAGTTTTAAAAATAAAATGTTGTGGACAATTGGTGAGTTTGAGATCTATAGAAAAGTAGCACTAAAAATTAATGAGTTAATCCCACACATATATTCCTGCATATTTATGTGTTGAAAAAAAATCTAAAATTAAAAAAAGAGCAGATTCCCAAGATCTACTCATCTGGCATAGCAGCTGCAATCATAAGGAACAGAAAGCAGCTTCTTTTCAGCCTCAACTAAAAAATACTCAAAATTAAAAACCCAGCCCACTAACATGAATAACTTTTTATACACATAAGCCATAGCAGCAGCATGACATATAATAGTAGGATCTTTGCAGCAGCCTCAATTGAATAGTTGAAGACTAACATATAAAATAATTTTCATCCAGAAGGAGTTCAGAGCACATTAGAAACAAGCTGATTTACAAAGCAGGCAGATATTCCATCACCCATCACTGAAATATATGCATCTGGGGTGAAACACCACAGCAACTCTGCCAACAAAACTGCAGTATTGTTGGCAGAGAGGACGGGAACAGCGAGCTGTCCCGAGCTGAACTGACAGGGGGACACTCTAAATCAAGGGTGGGGAACCTTTTTCCTACTAGTGGCCACTGACACCTCCCACCCCCCCCCCCAAAAAATCAGTTGCAGGGGGAATGGGAGTGCAGAGGCTGGGAGCTTCCCCTAGACTCTGGCATTAGGATTGCCAAATTTCCTGACCGGACACCACTGCCTCGAATAGCAATGGCATCTGGTTGGGAAAGTTGGCGATCCGGTAATTGGGAATAGGGCCAAAAATGATGGGTTCAGAGTGCAGGAAGGGGACCAGGCTAGAGCAGAGGGTTGGGGTGTAGGAAGGCTCCAACTGGGGGGTGCGGGCTCAGTGGTGCAGCCAGGGATGAAGGGGTTGGGGTTCAGGAGGGGGTTGGTTCTGGGTTGAGTTGAAATGTGGAAGATGGCCCAGGGCAGAAGTGTGGAAGGGGATGTGCCTTCTGGGTGGGAGTTAGGATGCTGGTGTAGGCTCAGGGAGGAAGCTCAGGGATGGAGCAGGAGTTGGGGTAAAGAGTGCTTACCTCCAGCAGCTCCTGAATTTGGAAGTGGCGGGCATGTCCCTGCCACCCCAAAGGCGGGGGTGAGGGGCACAGCTCCACATGCTGCCCTTGCCTGCAGATGCTGCCTCCACAGCTCCCACTGCCTGTGATTTCTGGCCAATGGGAGCTGCGGCCAGCACCTGCAAGTGAAGGTAGCATGTGGAGCTTCCCAGATTACCATAACTAGATGCTCACAATTCCAGTCCTGGAGGAAGGGGGAAGAGGTAGGCTCAGGGTTTCTGGCCCACGGTGCAGACACTTCCTGCTGGGTGGATGAAATTAAGCAGGGAGCCAGATCCAGCCCATGGGCCAGACGTACTCCACCCTTGTTCTAAATAGACTTCTCTGTCATAATTCAAGGTGGGATTCCGACAAGACAAAAAGAAGACAACAAGCATACTGCCTGAGAAGTGCAGTGGGAATTTTAATGACTCCAAACAGTTAGAAGTGTGCACAGTAGGTGACTGACTCAGGAGACTAGTTCCATTCCCAGTTTTATAACATAAGAACATAAGAACGGCCGTACTGGGTCAGACCAAAGGTCCATCTAGCACAGTATCCTGTCTGCCGACAGTGGCCAGCACCAGGTGCCCCAGAGAGGGTGGACCGAAGACAATGATCAAGCGATTTGTCTCCTGCCATCCCTCTCCAGCCTCTGACAAACAGAGGCCAAGGACACCATTTTATCCCCTGGCTAATAGCTTTTATGGACCTAACCTCCATGAAATTATCTAGCTTCTCTTTAAACTCTATTATAGTCCTAGCCTTCACAGCCTCCTCTGGCAAGGAGTTCCACAGGCTGACTACACGCTGTGTGAAAAAGAACTTTCTTTTATTAGTTTTAAACCTGCTATCCATTTATTTCATTTGGTGTCCTCTAGTTCTTCTATTATGGGAACCAATAAATAACTTTTATCAGCCCTCTCCACACCACTCATGATTTTATATACCTCTATCATATCCCCCCTCAGTCTCCTCTTTTCTAAACTGAAAAGTCCCAGTCGCTTTAATCTCTCCTCATATGGGACCCGTTCCAAACCCCTAATCATTTTAGTTGCCCTTTTCTGAACCCTTTCTAAGGCCAAAATAACTTTTTGAGGTGAGGAGACCACATCTGTACACAGTATTCAAGATGTGGGCGTACCATAGTTTTATACAGGGGCAGTAAGATATTCTGGGTCTTATTTTCTATCCCTTTCTTAATTCCTAGCATCCTATTTGCCTTTTTGACCGCCGCTGCACACTGTGTGGAAGTTTTCAGAGAACTGTCCACGATAACTCCAAGATCTCTTTCCTGATTTGTCGTAGCCATATTAGCCCCCATCATACTGTACGTATAGTTGGGGTTATTTTTCCCGATGTGCATTACTTTACACTTATCACATTAAATTTCATTTGCCATTTTGTTGCCCAATCGCTCAGTTTGGTGAGATCTTCTTGTAGTCCCTCACAGTCTGCTTCTGTCTTGACTATCCTAAACAGTTTGGTATCATCCATAACTTTACCACCTCACTGCTTACCCCTTTCTCCAGATCATTTATGAATAAGTTGAACAGGATTGGTCCTAGGACTGACCCTTGAGGACAACACTAGTTACCCCTCTCCATTCTGAAAATTTACCATTTATTCCTACCCTTTGTTTCCTGTCCTTTAACCAGTTCTCAATCCAAAAAAGGACCTTCCCTCTTATCCCATGGCCATGTAATTTACACAAGAGCCTTTGGTGAGGGACCTTGTCAAAGGCTTTCTGAAAATCTAAGTATACTATGTCTACTGGATCCCCCTTATCCGCATGTTTGTTAACCCCTTCAAAGAACTCTAATAGATTAGTAAGACAGGATTTCCCTTTACAGAAACCATGTTGACTTCTGTCCAACAAATTATGTTCTTCTACATGCTTCACAATTTTATTCTTTACTATTGTTTCGACTAATTTGCCCAGTACTGAAGTTAGACTTACCAGTCTGTAATTGCCCGGATCACCTCTAGAGCCCTTTTTAAATATTGGTGTCATTTTGCCATTAACTCACTGTGGAATCGCAAGCAAGTCACTTGTCTATGCCAGACAAAGTGGGAACAAAATGCACCTGTCACGAGCATTTCCAACTCCTAGAAAAACAGCCCCCAAGAAGGGCCAAGGATTGTAGAAGTAAGTTGTCTAGGTCTCAGTAAAGATGCTTCATGTAAAAAAAAAAAAAAAAAAAAAAATCAGGAATTAAGATATTCCTGCCCACAAAATCTTCTGCTCCAACTATAAGAGCTCAAGAGCTTTATTTATTTTTTCCCTTTGCTAGTATACAGCACTTAAACTAACCATGTAAAACATTCTGGTATACAATTTATAAGAGACATGATATGAGCATTGCTAATTCCCACAATTTTATTACAAGTCTATCAATGTGTATTTTAAGCCTCACCTCCTGGAGTCCTGTGATTACATGAGGATTTCAGCTTTCCAATTACGTCCACCCCCAGACTTTTCAATCCTAGTGACTGCACAGAAACGCCTTAAAACAACAAGTCTGGGGATTCCGAAACCAATCAATCACTATAACACACACACCCAGATTTATTTTTAGAAGTATGATTTTTAAGCCAATCTTGGATTTTAAAATATTTGGGGTTGGCAATACTACAGAGTAGAGCTGTGCTGTCCTTCCTAGATTTTTATAACCCTCTGCTCTAATTTTGATGAATTTTCCTTCTCTCAAGAGACAGGTAGTTCTTACCAGGATATACAAATATTGCACTTAGGAATTACCTAAACTCATTGGTGGGGAGAAGACATAGGGTTGCTATCAAAAAATACCAAGTGTTGCAATAACGAGACATAACTGGAAGCGTGCATGCCCAGCTCAACTATTTCTCTCACCTGGTAAAACATCCCATAGGTACAATGCTCAAGTTCTACTTGCTCATTTACCTAGAGTGAGTAATTTTTTCTGATGAACCAGTAAAATATTAGTCATCCAGATAAAACAGGTGGACAGGCTTTGTGTAAGTTTTCAGGACAAGGTTGCAATACTGTTCTGTGATTAGTATTCTTCCCACTCCATGGAGGGTCAAAACATTTTTTAAAACCCTATGTTTTAGGAAAGGTAAGCCAGTACCTAAATCCGTGTTCCTGCAAGTAACCTCAAATTGGTCACTCAGCACTATATACAGAAATTTTGCAATTTGCCAGTTTTTGCAGGGAACAGGGATAGGATAGTAAAATGTAAGGTTTACTATATGTAGCCTGGACAAAAATTCCACGTGACCCAGAATGAGACCCCACTAAAAAAGTCAAGTTCTTCAGCTCAAAGATGTATGTCTTTAGTTCTATTATCCCTCCCAGGCCAACTGCTGAAAAATTCCCTTCTCCCTAAGGTAAATTTCCCCCATTTCAGTCATTTGAGAGAGGATTTTAGAAATTAGCCTCATTTTTAACATTGCAAAAAAAGCAAAGACTATCTAGTAAGATTCCTCACTCATTTAAGATCTTTTTGCTCAGGACGCACAGCTTTATTACCCTCTTCCTCAACCCAAAATGCACTGTTCAACAGGAACCTTTTGTCCATAATGAATCCGTGCTGAACACACTCACTAAGCCCCTCATGTACATAGCAAAGGGAGTGATTCTCAGCTTTGGTTCACAGTCATTTTGATCTCATTCTTTTCTGAAGCAGGAGCATCAGGGAGGGAGAGAGAAACCTGCTGGCTCTAGTTATAAAGAGCATCAAGGAAAACAATCAGATAAAATAAACAAACAAACAAGCCAAAAAAGTGTTTTCTTTCCCTGCAGTTCCAGCCTATAGAATCATAGAACACTAAAACTGGAAGGGACCTTGAGAGGTCATCGAGTCCTGTTCCATGCCTCATGGCAGAACCAAGCACCATCTAGACCATAATGGTCCATCTACCCCAGTATCCTGTCTGCCGACAGTGGGCAGTGCAAGGTGCCCCAGAGGGGGTGGACCGAAGACAATGATCAAGCAATCTTTCTCCTGCCATCCTTCTCCAGCCTTTGACAAACAGAGGCCAGGGGCACCATTCCTTACCCCCTGGCTAATAGCCTTTTATGGACCTAACCTCCATGAATTTATCTAGCTTCTCTTTAAACTCTGTTATAGTCCTAGCCTTCACAGCCTCCTCTGACAAGGAGTTCCACAGGTTGACTGTGCGCTGTGTGAAGAACTTTCTTTTATTAGTTTTAAACCTGCTACCCATTAATTTCATTTGGTGTCCTCTAGTTCTTATATTATGGGAACAAGTAAATAACTTTTCTTTATTCACCCTCTCCACACCACTCATGATTTTATATACCTCTATCATATCCCCCCACAGTCTCCTCTTTTCTCAACTGAAAAGTCCCTTTCTCATATGGGACCCATTCCAAACCCCTAATCATTTTAGTTGCTCTTTTCTGAACCAAAATATTTATAATGCCAAAATATCTTTTTTGAGGTGAGGAGACCACATCTGTACACAGTATTCAAGATGTGGACGTACTATAGTTTTATATAGGGGCAGTAAGATACTCTTCGTCTTATTTTCCATCCCTTTTTTAATAATTCCTAGCATCCTATTTGCATTTTTCACTGCCGCTGCACACTGGGTGGACGTTTTCAGAGAAGTATCCACGATAACTCCAAGATCTCTTTCCTGATTAGTTGTAGCTAAGTTAGCCCCCATCATATTGTATGTATAGTTGGGGTTATTTTTTCCAATGTGCATTATTTTACACTTACCCCCATTAAATTTCATTTGCCATCATCATATATGTCTATCCAAACTGCTCTTAAATATCTTTAGAGATGGAGATTCCATAACCTGCCTAGGAAATTTTTTCCAGTGTTTAACCACCCTGACAGGTAGGAAGTTTTTCCTAATGTTCAACCTAAACCTCCCTTGCTGAAGTTTAAGCCCATTGTTTCTTGTCCTATCATCAGAGGCCAAGGAGAACAATTTGTTCCTCCTTCTTGTGACACCCTTTTAGATACTTGAAAACTGCTAACATGTCCCCTCTTAGTCTTCTCCTTTCCAAACTAAACAAGCCCAATTCTTTCAGTCTTCCCTCATAGCTCATGTTCTCTAGACCTTTAATCATGCTTGTTGCTCTTCTCTGGGACCTTTTCCAATTTCTCCACAACTTTCTTGAAATGTGGTGCCCAGAACTGGACATAATACTCCAAGTGAGGTCTAATCAGTGCAGAGTAGAGCAGAAGAATGACTTTTCGTGTCTTGCTCACAACTCTCCTCTTAATGCATCCCAGAATCATGTTTGTTTTTTCTGCAACAATGTCACACTGCTGACTCATATTTAGCTTGTGGTCCACTATGACCCCCCTAGATCCCTTTTTGCAGTACTCCCTCCTTCACAGTCACTTCCCATTCTGTATGTGTGAAACTGATTGTTCCTTCCTAAGTGGAGTACTTTGCATTTGTCCTTATTAAACTTCATCCTATTTACCAAAAAAAAAAAAAAAAAATTCTCCAGTTTGTCCATTTCTCCAGATCATTTTGAATTATAACCCTACCCTCCAAAATACTTGCAACCTCTCCCAGCTTAGTATAATCTGCAAACTCTCTATGCCAATAACTAAATTATTGATGAAGATATTGAACAGAACTGTTCCCAAAACAGACCACAGCAGAACCCCACCTGTTATGTCCTTCCAGCATGATTGTGAACCATTAATAACTACTCTCTGAGAATGGTTATCCAGCTAGTTATGCACCCACCTTATAGTAGCTCCATCTAAGTTGTATTTGCCTAGTTTATTGATAAGATCATGCAAGACCATATTAAATGCTTACTAAACTCTAAGTATACCACGTCCACCGCTTCTCCCTTAAGCACAAGACTTGTTATCCTATCAAAGAAAGCTATCAAATTGGTTTGACATGATTTGTTCTTTGCAAATCCAAGTTGCTTGTTACCTATCACCTTATTTGCTTCCAGATATTTGTAGATGAATTCCTTAATTACTTGCTCCATTATCTTCTTTGGCACAGAAGTTAAACTGACTGGTCTGTAGTTTCCTGAATTGTTCTTACTCCCTTTTTATAGATGGGCACTATATTTCCCCTTTTCCAGTCTTCTGGAATCTCTCCCAACTTCCATGACTTTTCAAAGATGATAGCTAAAGGCTCAGATTTCTCCTTTATCAGCTCCTTGAGTATTCTACGGTGCATTTCATCAGGCCCTGGTGACTTGCAGACATCTAACTTTTCTAAGTGATTTTTAACTTGTTCTTTTTTTATTTTAACTTCTAAACCTACCCCACTCCCACTAGCATTCACTATGTTGGGCATCCCATCACCATGCTTCTTGATGAAAACTAAAACAAAGAAATCATTAAGCACCTCTGCCTTTTCCAAGTTTCCTTTTACTGTTTCTCCCTCCCCACTGAGCAATGGGCCTACCTTTTCCTTGGTCTTCCTCTTGCATCTAATATATTTATAGAATGTCTTCTTGTTACCCTTTATGTCTGTAGCTAGTTTGAGCTCGTTTTGTGCCTTTGCCTTTCTAATCTTGCCCCTGCCCCAATAGTTAAGTAAAGCAAAGGAGCCCCTCTCCCACCTCCTAAAAAATGACAGCTAAACCCTGATGCCATGTGTTCACTTAGCAAAGTTAGTTCATAGTCATCAAGTGAGGCAGACTACAGGAACAGAAGGCAACTCTTAGTAGGAATGTGGCGATAAACCAGTTACCTGACACGCATCACCCAGATGATGCTTACCAGATACTGGTTAACCCATGCCTGGGCAAAAGACCCTCCGCGGGCTGGATCCAGTTCACCAAGACACTGGATCTGGCCCACAGATGCAGCAGGGAGCCTCAGGCAGACTCCCCTGCTTGCCCAACACCTTCCCCATTTCCCCCTCCCCAGAAAAGCGGCTGCCGCAGCTGTTTCTCTTTCTCAGCTGTAAGCCCAGGAGAGGAAGGGGTGGTGCTGCATGCACTACTCCCACCCCCAGCACAATCCTATTGGCTGATTTCTGGCCAATGGGAGCTGCCTCTCTGAAGAACAGGCAGCATGAAGCACCAATTCCCCCCACCCCGCGCAGACTCTTATTCACCAACGCACACAGCCCCTGCCATCTGTGTGGGGGCGAGCCAGGAAGGGAGCCTGTCTGAGAAACGTCCTGGGCTGCTGGCCGAGAGTCACCCAAGTAAGTCTCCTGGCCAGAGCCTGCCTCTGGCCCCCACCTCGCCCTCCTCCCCAACCCTCTGCTCCCCACTGCTGCCCCTCTACCTCACATAAGCCAAACTCTCTGTCCCTCTCTGAACCCATACCCCCTCCAGACCCTGCACTCAAATACCCTAGTCAAGGTCACAACCCAAACCCCTGTGCCCCAGTCCCCTACCCCAAGTCACAACCACCTCCTTCACACAAACTCCCTCCCAGACCCCAAACCACCTCCTGCACCCAAATCCCTTACCCCAAGCTTCCATCTACTGCCAACCTTCATCCCAGACCCCATACCTCCTCCAGTAATATCATAGCAGAACACAGCCCTAGACCACTTTCCAAAATCTTGGAGTGCCCCCCCTCAAAAATTATTGCCCACCCTGATTAACCAGTACCCAGGAGCAGTCCCAGCCTATGGCCTAGTGTAAGTAGAAGGCTGCTCCAGGCCTACAGGAGTTGGGAGCTGGCTGCCTGTGTGGGAGGGTGGAAGGGAGCAGGAGTCATCAACCCTGAAGGCTGGGGACTGCTCCAGTGTGGGACCCCACTTAATCGGCTAAAGGTTTAACTGGTTAACTGATTAACTGGGATTTTATATCCCTCACTCTTAGGGGAGAAAAGTTCCTCTGTTTAGCAAAGTGGATACATTTTTTTACTCTGTGATTAGTAGATAAACCCTGACATGTACCTCAAGCCATTCACCATTTTAAAGGATGGATTTAGTCCTTTATCAAATAAGCAAAATATAATAGGACGCACCTACCTAATGCAAGCTGGAAGCCTGGGTGATTTACTTAGGCAGGTTAGCACATCATGAAATGTCCTTTGTTCATTCACTTCACTAACGGCAGTTTTATTTACCAATGCTATTTCTATAAGGACACTGTAGCATTTCCACAGCACAAGTCAGAAAACTCGTTACAGCACTGTTTATTTTAAATCTCTGCTGAGAAACGGGGAGAGAATAGCAGGGCATGTGTGCTAAATATGGAATATTTGTCTCAGCAAAGTAGAAATTAGGAGGGTTAAAGATACTACTCCTACTTCAAGGGGTTTTAATATTGGTAGCCTTACAACCCTAAGTACAATTAAAATGCAGCTTTATAGAGGATGCCAATGGAAGTGCTGACAGACCTCTAACCGTACATGGAGCTCCCATGTAAGGCTTTATAATGCAGACAAAGCATCTTACAAAGTTAGCTGAATGGGGCATCTAGATGAACACCCTTCAGCTTTTTTAATACTAAGAGACTTGCGGGCCAATCTATCTTTGGTTACATCCATCTTAATCTGATGGATGTCAGAATTCATCATACGAGCAGAGTTCTGGGAACAGAATCTAATGCCTTGCAACAGAGTTTAAGTGGATCTTAGAAATCAGTTGGATGTTTAAGAACAGGTTAGATCAACACCTGCCAGGGCTGGTCCGGGTACATTTGGTATTGTCTCTATATACCGGGATTGAACTAGGGCACCTTTCAAAGTCCCTTCCAGCCTCAAACTTCTACTTCTCAGATTCTAAGGTTGACATTGCAAATGTCAGCACAGTACCATATTCATTCAATTTCCTTCTGATCTTCCATCATGAAGAGTCACAAGAATTATCCTGGATTGGCCCATTTTCCTGTTTATAGAGGACTTATATGTCTTAAAAGTCCAACAGATGTATTTCTGCGGCTTGGAAGTTTTCAGCCCGCTTATGAGAGAGGAAATACATCCTGCTAGGGAACAGCTTACAGGAAAACCCTCCATGAATGACAAAATCCTGTTCAACCCATGCGGATGTGATCCTTGGGAGGGTGACACTCAAAAAGAATGGCTGGTTTAATATATTAATTCAGCCAGAGGCCATTGTCAACAAAAATGATTTGCAAGCCAACCTTACGGGAAGAGGTTCTTTGCAGAATCTCCTTATAAAAGGTTTGTACCTTTGATGTGAAAGAAGGACAGTTTTCTTCCATTCAAGATTCCCAGTAAACATAAGGAAAGTTACATATTTTATGGTACCCACATCCCAGCTTCATTCAGGACTGAAACCTTGCAACCCTGGAAACAGCACAGAGAGCTATATATACGGTCTTCGAGACAATCAGCTTAAGGAAAGCAAAAAGCAATATATGAACAAGACAATCATATATATTTTAAGCAGTGGCAAGACAATCATATATATTTTAAGCAGGGCTGGTAGCACTCATTACTATTCAGGTTTTCTGGCACTGCTCCTTATAAGAAGAAATTACTAAGCCTGTGCAGTAATGATGGTTCTTCGAGATGTGTGTCCCTGTGGGTGCTGCTCCACTCAGGTCTTGGCGCAGTCTCATGCCACTGATCAGAGCTTTTTGCCTAGCAGTGCCTTCCCACAACACGCATGCACAGTCACGATCTCATGCTGTTTTCGTCCGTTAGGTGCGCATGTGGCGTGAGCCTTCCTCTGGTTTTTTTATACTGGAAATCCGATAAAGGGTTCCAAGCAGAGGGGAGGAAGGGAGGATAGCTGAGCACCCACAGAGGCACACATCTTAAAGAACCATCGTTACTGCACAGGGTGAGTAATTTCTTCTCCTCTCAGTAGTGTCCCTATGAGTGCTCCACTCAGGTGACTAAGTAGCAGTACCTGCCATGCAGGGGTAGGCGATGGGAGTCACTTATGTGAAGAAGCAAGGTCCGCATCTGCTAGCTTGGTGGTAGGTATGGGTCCTTTCTGCAGGGCATAATGTTGTGTGAAAGTATGATAGGAAGACCATGTCGCTGCTCTACAAATGTCTCCTAGTGGCACATTATGCAGGAATGCAGCTGATGTGGCCATTGCATATGTGGAATGCGTCCTAATAATTTGTGGTGGTTCTTTTCCACAAAGTTGGTAAGCCATGTATATGTAGCTTGCAATCCACTTGGAAATCCATTGCACAGAGATTGCTGTTCCCTTGTGGGGACTGGACAAAGAGATGAAGAGTCTGTCTGATTTCCTAGTCTCCTTGGTTCTAAATAAAAAAGTGAGGGCTCATCTGGCATCTGGGATGTGAAACATGGATTCTCTCAGAGAGATGTGAGGTTCAGGAAAGAACGTGGGTAAGTATATGGGTTCATTCAGGTGAAAGTCCAATATAACTTTGGGGAGGAACTTGGGATGAGGGCTGAGCATAATCCTATTCTTAGCAAAGATAGTGTACGGTGGGTGAGCCACGAAGGCTGCGATTTTGCCCATTCATCTCACAGATGTTATTGCCACTATGAAAGCCAATTTCATAGATAGGTATTGCAGTGAAGCCATGCTAGTGGTTCAAAGGGTGGCCTAGTAAGTGTGTCAAGCACAAGATTTAGGTCCCAAGATGGTAGAGGCGGGTATAAATGTGGACGTGTTTTTTGCAAGCCTATTAAGAAGTGCTTTGTCATCGGACATGCGAACAGTAACAGATCATCAACTGGTTCGGGGAAAGCTGTGATAGCAGAGAGATGTATGCAAACCGAGCTGATGGAGAAGCCTGCATCACTGAGATCCATCAAGTACTCCAGTACGGTAGGTATGGGAGCAGTGTTTGGTTATAATTGACGAATCCTACACCACTCCTTTCCATTTATTTTGGTAGGTGCATCTTGTGGAGGAGCATCAACTATTTAGTACGATCCATTTAGCTCTCTCCAAGCAGATAAATTCTTCATTTTGGAACCATGGGGAAGCCATGCCATGAGTTTCAGGGTTTTGTCGTTCGGGTGGTGGATCTTGCCTTGGTGTTGAGTCAACAAGTGGGGACTCATGAGGAGAGGAATCTGATGAGTTATTGATAGGTGATGTAGGAAAGGGAACCAACGTTGTCTTGGCCAGTAGGGAGCTATCAGAACTACTGCGGCCCAGTCCGAGCGGATCTTCTTGATTATTCTGGAGCGTAAGGGAATCATTGGGAAAGCACAGAGTAGAGGAGCAATCCAGCAAATGGTGAAGGTGTCTCCCTCTGATCTCTTGCCCTGACCTACACGGGAACAGAATCGGTAGCATTTGCGGTTGGTTGATCTATGATCGGGAATCCCATTGTCGGAAAATTGGGAGGAGAACATTGAGACTGAGTTCCTATTCATGTTGTTCGGAGAAGTCTCTGCTCAGTTTGTTGGCTGGGGTATTCTGTTGTCCTGGTATGTAAGTGGCAGTTGGGGTTATCTGGTTCTTGCAGCACCAGTTCCAAAATCTGATTGCCTCTGCACATAGTGAGCATGATCGGACATCCTCCTGTCGATTGATATAGAACACAGAGGGTGTGTTGTCCATGAGGACACGAATAGTTCTGCCCTTTATAAGGGAAAGGTAGTGAGCGCATGCTTTGCAGGTGGCCCTGAGTTCCAGGATGTTGATATGGACAGGAGTTGAGACCACCTGCCCTGTACTGTTCTTGTGCCACAGTGGGTGCCTCAGCCCAGAAGTGATGCATCAGTTGTGATCACTACTGATGGGTCTGGGTGATGGAAAGGTACGCTGGCTAACAGATTGCTTGGAGAGGTCCACCAGTATTTATTTATTTATTTTACCCCACCTCTCTATTTAAAATATTTTAGGAGGCTTACAAAAAGAATTTAACAATAAATAAATGTATATAAAGTAAAATACAAGATCCTAAAGTGGGGAGAACATAAAACCTGCTAAAACACCTCAAGAGGCGGGACACACATGCATACATACACCTAAAAACCAATAAAAGCACAGGTAAAAAGAGTGGCCTTGGCCTGGCATCGAAACAATGCCAACATTGGTGACAGGGGAATATCCCAGAGGAAAGAATTCCATAGCCCAGGGGCAAAGGCTGAGAAGGCCCTGCTCCCTACAGATGTCAACCATATCTCCATAAGTGAAGGAACACAGAGCAGAGCCTCTCCAGCTAACCTCAATCCCAAGACAGGTTCATATAGGAGGAGACGGTCTTTCCAATACTCTGGTCCCAACCCACGTAGGGCTTTATAAGTCATAACCAAGACCCTGAATTGTGCCCAGAAACATACTGGAAAGCCAGTGCAGCTGCCGGAGCACCAGCATAATGTGTGCTGTATAATGAGCGTTAGTTAAAACATGAGCAGCCACATTCTGGACTAGCTGAAACTTCTGAAGACTCTTCAAAAGGCAGCCCCACGTAGAGCGCATTACAGTAATCCAAGTGGGATATGACAAGAGCATGAATCACTGTAATCAAGTCATTCTTATCCAGGAAGGGTCACAGCTGGAGGATCAGCCGAAGCTGCTCATAAGTACTCCTGCCTACTGAGGAAATCTGATTTTCAAATGTTAAAAAAGGGTCCAGGACGACTCCCAATCTGTGTACCTGTTCTTTCAGGGGGAATTAGACTTCACCCAGAATAGATAACACACCACATTCCCGGACAGGTGGCTTCCTGAGCCATGGAACCTCAGTTTTATCTGGATTCAGATTCAGCCTATTCTACCTCATCCAGTTCATCAGCACCTCCAGACACTAGTTCAGATTGATCACTGCCATACGGCGACGATCGCCATTCGATGTCACAGAGAAATAGAGGCACTCCAGAAGGATATCATGATTGATGATATCGATAAGTAGAGAGATTGTATGACTACTGGTGGAAGCGTAAGGTGCTTTGTGAGGCTGTGTCAACTGGGAACGTAGACAGTCACAAACCACGACTGTATGCAGCGCACATGTAGACGACGAAATTTGTGGCTGCCATGTGTCCCAGCATTTGAAAACATGTGCATGCTGTGGTGAAGGGAATATGTTTGACTCCTCTGATAAGGTTGCATAATGTTTGGAATCATTGCAGTGGGAGATAGGCTTTGGCTGTCACTGCATCTAGGAGTGCCCCAATTAATTCTATCTTTTGGGTAGGTTATAAGGTAGATTTCTGGATATTTATAGAGGCTCAGTTGGGAGAAGCAATCTCTAGTAGTGTTTGTCATGGTTACTGTTGACATGTAGGCCCCTGGATTAGGCAGTCATCGAGGCAGGAAAACATAAGGATGGCCTGTCCCCTGAGGCCACGGCTAAAGTCTTTGAAAATACTCGAGGCGCTGTGGACATACCGAAAGGAAGTACTTGATATTGGTAGTGTTCTTGTCCTACCATGAACTTGAGAAATCTCCTGTGGGCAGGATGAATGGTTATATGAAAATATGCTTCTAGAAGGTCGAGGGCTGAGAACCAGTCCCCTTTGGCCAGCACTGGTATAATAGTTGCAAGAGTCACCATTCTCAATTTGCTGTTGCGGACAAATTTGTTAAGCTCTCTGAGATCTAAAATTGGCCTCCAATCACCTGCTTTCTTGGTAGTTAGGATACAGTTGGAATAGAACTGTCTACCTCGATATTCTGTGGGAACTGGCTCTAGTGACCCTAAGCTGAGCAACTTTTGTACCTCTGCTTGTCACAGGGGCTTGTGAGAGGGGACCCTTAAGAGGGATGGGAAAGAGGGTGGGGTGGGGGGTATAGACATAAAAGGGATTGTGTAGCCCGATTTGATGATCTCAAGGACCCATTTGTCTGTAGTAATAAGGGCCCATTGTCGTTAAAAGGGTCTCAAACAGTGATGGAAAATTGTCTGGGGATGCCCTGAATCTTTAGGGTGGTTGGTCAGACCCCCAACCAAAACTTCAAATATGCTGTTTGTTCAAAGTGGGTTGAGTATTGAAGGACTGGTTGTGTTGAGCCCTCCTTTTATTGGGATGCTGCTAGGGCCTGTTGTCATATGGGCCTCTGCTGTTGCCTGTGATATTTCAAGTCTCTTGGTCTTTGGTATGGGCATGTCTGCGTCTTTTATTAGGCAGGGTGCACATGCCTAGAGTATGCTGTGTGATTCGGGAATCTTTCATTGAATGTAACACCTCATTTGTTTTTGTAGCAAAGAGCTGGTTCCTATCAAAGGGGAGGTCCTCCATCTTTTTAATTCTTTTGGGACTCCCAACAATTGTGACCATGATGCCCTGGTGCATTACTATTGCTGTAGCTGTGCTCCTAAGCTGCTGTGTCCGTCACATCCATTGCAGCCTGAAGAGCTGTTTTTGCTATGGATTGGCCTTCTTTAATGATGGATTGCAGATGAGATCTCTTGTTTTCAGGAAGGTCCTGTAAGAGGTCTTGTAATCTGGAGAAATTGGCATGATCAGAGTTAGCCAGAAGGGCAATGTAAATTGATATTCTGAACAGGAGGATGGCAGAGGAGTATACTTTCCAGCTGAAGACATCCAGATGTTTGTGTTCTTTCTTTTGAGGCGTAGATTTGTATTGAGGGTGTTTTGATCTGTGATTAACAGAGTCCATGACCAATGAATTTGGGTGGGGATGAGAAAATCCATTCCTATTTTTATCCGCACTCTGGTTGGTGGGAGGGATCGAGGCTGGCGTCTGCCAGAGTACATCTGATGGTTCCATGATAGCCTCACTGATGGGTAATCATATCTTGGAGGATGTAGCCGGTTGGAGTATTTTGAATAGTTTGTATTGTTTGTTTTGAAGAAGTGCAAAACAAACAATACAGGCTCCCTGAGATTGAGCCACTGGTTTGAATAATTCTTGGAATTGTTTCAGGTCGTCTGCCGGTAGAGACAACAATGACTGAAAAACAGCCTTGTCTGGAAAAGCAGAAGACTGTGGGGACTGTTAAGAGCTCTCTGAATTGGACTGAGGTAAGTTCTCATCATCATCTGCTGGATCTGCCTTGGTTATTACCAAAGGAGGGGAACGAGATAGTGACTGAAAATTACCTGCCTGGGTAATGGAGTCTAAGTTGAGCAAGAGGATCCCATGCCCTGACTGCAGTTCCTTTTAAAGACAAAAAGCCAGACTATAAACTCAGAGACAGTTCCAGATATCTGTTCTGTAATGAGAACCTACACCACAAACTATTAGGGAGTTTCGTTTTATCCCAACTAAGAATGGTGAATTCAGAAATATGATTTTTTACTAAATGTAATCATTTAACACCACCATACTTTTGAGAGTCCTGGTATGTCTACACTACAGCGTTATTTCGAAATAAGCTATTTTGAAATAATGCGTCTACACACAAAATGCATTTCGAAATAGCATTTTGCTATTTTGAAATAGCGCATCCACACTGAGTGGACTCTGAATCCCATTTAAGGCCAGCCGGAACCAGGTCCGGCAGGGCATCAGGTCAGGAGTGTCTTAGCCTCAGGCAGCAGCCACACAATCTGAGGCCTGTGCTTAAAGGGACCTTTCCCCCCCCGCCCCCCTCCCCGGACAGCCTGTTCTCAGGTTTTCCTGCTTGCTTGCCTACCTCGATGAGGGACAGCAAAGCATTTTGTCTCTGTGTGCTCTGCTTGCCCTCACTCGGAACACCACAGCAGTCTGCAACATGGAGCCGGAGCTGCACTCTGGTGCTTCTCTTGGATGCGTTGCTGCGAGCCTGGCTGCACTTTCTGAAGGCTGCCATCCAGGAGGTCTATCGGGGGCTGTCAGTATCCAGGAGGCCCTGAGGTGAAGTGCTCAGGCCTTGTATGATTGGCCAGAGGTAGATGCAAAATGTGGGGGCTGAGACTCCAAATGAGGCCCAAGATTAATGCCCTGGCAGTATGCACTAGAGATGTTGAAATGCATTTATTAAGATAAACATGTAACTGCTGAAAATGGTAGCAGTTACACATTTACATAGGATAAGGTGGCTCCCATGGAGCTGGTGTGTGTGGGGAGCTGGCTTTTAAGTCAGCTCCTTGCACGCACTGGCTCCTGGGGAGCCACCTCCCACTGCTGCCTCTCTGTCAGAGGCAGCAGTGTGAGGGACGGTAGGGGGCAAGTGGGTTACTTTAAGCACATGCTCCTGCCAGCCCCTCCATGCTGCTGCCTCTGTGTCACAGGCAGCAGTGCAGGTAGGGGGGCAGGTTGAAGACAGAAGCCAGCTCAAAAGCTAGCTCCATGTGCACACCAGCTCCTGCCTGCATCTACCCCTCCCCGCGTTGCTGCCTGGGATAGAGGCAGCAGTGTGGAAGGGAGGTTCAGGCTCATAAGTTAACCGTTTAAATATATACATTATCACATCGCTAGTATGAACCTAATAATTTGCTTCCCGGATAGAAAAGTTATGTATGACATGCTCATTAAAAATAAATCTCGGAGAGATTCACATGTGTAATCTTCAAAAGAGTGAGAAAAGCCAGCAAGTAATGTAGCAGAATCAAGCAAATTGATACTGCCTTGTTAGCTATCTTTCCATGATATGAAAACTAGGTCAACTGCACAGAGGAAGGCATTTTATTATCTACAAACCTCCTTTGATGGGAGTTTTGGGCTTGATTCTTCTAGCAGAATTGCCAGGCTGTAGTTTGGTGGAGAGGATTGTGCACTCTGGCTGTTTTCTTCACCACAGTAGACTGGGTCAGAGTTTCTATTCTTGAGCTCTGTTGCTGCAGAGGTGATGCATTCAGCCCCTCGTTACGTAGGTAGCATCTTCCTTTGCTCTCTAGCAATACCACTGGTGAACATTGCCTGAGAGAGCTGGGGGGAGGGGGAATATTGCTCTGTTTCTTGGATGAAGATATGGCTGTGAGAAGGGATTCCCCCAAGGCTTCTTTCTTACACCATTTAAACAAAAAACAAGACTGTAGCAGAGCTAATAAGTCTCCCACATTGGAACAGATGGAAAATCTGGATAAGGTCTTTCATGGTATTGGACATTTGCCTACAAGACTCCTTGTTTCTTTCAAGTAGCCTTTCTTTGTAGTCATTAATCGGGGCCTGAAAGAAGTGGTTGAAGACTGTACCCCAAGGGTATAGTTTCTTTATCCTGTTAGGCTTTATCTAAGCAAGCAAGCTTTATAGCCATAGTTCATCATCACAACTGCTGCTCTACTGGAGTAATCAGAAATGGACACAGTAGCATGAGTCCAACCCAGTATTTGCAAGCCTAGATGGAGTGTAAACGAGTATCTGTTAGAATCCCAACACTTGCATACACAATGAAATCTATGAGTTTTGTTTTGCGCTTACTGCTTGGATCTTTATTTTGGGCTTTATTGCTTTAATTAATGCACCTCACACCCTTCATTTATTTTCTGTTTATTATATTCTTCATCCTTATCAGTCTTTTTATTATTTTCTTTATCAAACTGACATGATCAGTATATGTTCCTAAGTATGACACAAACTGGCTTCTGTATAATAGCTTATTTCATTTATGATTTTTTATCTGAATGTAAAAGGTTAAAAATTGTATTTTAAAAAACAATTTCCTTATCTTCTTGCCAAAGAACATGTATAGTAAAATTGAAAAACAGCACTGAAAATCTGCTTTGCTTTCCACTGGCGATGCTATTTGCGTTTTGGATTTTCACTTATATGGGATGATAAAAAATAGGTTAGTTTTCAACTTCTGGGCCTATTTTAATTTCAGGATCTCATGTAGACATAATACTACATATTTTGGATTCAGAAATAATGAATGGGATTCTTTTAAACAAGTTATGCTGCAAAGAGAGAAAACGAGCAAAGACAGAACAGGCAAAACTGACACAGATGAAAAAAGTGACAGTTTGGTATGAAGTTAAGAAACAGTAAACAACATGATTTAAGCATGGTTCAAATAAAAAAAAATCTTTAGTGTTCCCTTTTCCTTCTGCCCCTTATCTGTAAATTATCCTATTAGTCTGTAAGCTCTTCATAAGAATGGCCATCTGGATCAGACCACTGGTCCATCTTGCCCAATATTCTGTATCTGACAGCAGCTAATGCCAGGAGGAAAGGAATAGAATAGGGCAATTTCAAATGATGTATCCCCTATCGTCTAGTCCAGGGGTGGACAATAATTTTTGATGGGGGCCACTCCCAAGAATTTGGAAAGTAGTCAAGGGCCACAAACTTCCATGATATTAATGGAGGAGGTGCAGGGGTCTGGGATAGAGGTTGGGTGTAGAAGGGAGCTGGAGGTGAGGGAGGGAGTTGTGACCTGGGGCACTGGACGGGGGTACAGGGGGTTGGATGGTGATATAGGGCAGGGAATTGGGGTACAGGAGGGGACTGTGATCTGGGGCAGGGGTTTGGAGTGCCAGATCTGGGAGGGGATATGGGTATAGGAGGGGGGGGGAAGAGGATTTGGGTATATGGAGTGAGGGACAGAGGGTTGGGGAAGGGAGGGGCTGGGATGTCAGAGGCAGGGTCTGGCCAGGAGACTTACCAGCCAGCAGCCCATCCTGAACCAGCCTCCCTGCCAGCCAATGTTCCCTCTTCTAAACTGCATGGCATCACAGCTTCACAGGTGATTCATCAGCCCTGCCCAGTCAGTCAGCCCCCTGCAAGAGCCTCTGACTGGGCAGAGCTGATGAATCACCTGTGAAGCTGTGCTGCCACACAGCTTAGAGTCATCACTTCTGCTTGCCCTGCCCTTGTGCAGGCTGCAGCCATGTGCTCTGGAGCCCCTTGTGCTTCCTGGCAGCCTGCTGTTGAAACAGGCAGCTCCCATTGGCCACTTTCTGGCCAGAAACCGGCCAAAAGGGTTGTGCTGGGGTTGGGAACAGCTCCTAAAGCTTTCCCCCCTCCCTTCCTGACTCGTAGTTTTTAAAGAAAAACCGCCCTGCAGCCCTGTTTCTGAGTGGCATGTGGGTGGTGCAAGGTATGTGGAGAGCCTGCCTGGGGCTCCCAACAGCATCTGTGGGGCAGGTCTGGTGGCTTGGTGAGCCATATTCGGCCTGCAGGCCATATTTTGTCCAGGCCTGGTCTAGTCCCATCTTCTGGCAGTTGGAGGTTTAGGAACACCCAAGCATGGGATTGAATCCCTGACTGTCCTGGGCAATACATTTAATGAACCTATCCTTCATGGGCTTTTCAAATCATTTTATGAACTCATTTATAATTTTGGTTTTCACAGAATCTCCTGGCAATAAATTTCACAGATTGACTTTGCATTGTGTGGGGAAAAAAATGCTTTTGTTTTAAATCTGATGCTTGATAATTTCATTAAGTGATCCCTAGTTCTTGTGTTATGTGAAGGGGTAAATAACACTTTCCTATTTGCTTTCATGGTTTTATAGGCCTCTATAATATCCCCTTTTACTCATCTCTTTTCTAAACTGGAATAGTCACTGGCATTTTAATCTCTCCTCATACTGGAGCTGTTCTATACCCCCAATAACATCTGTTGCCTTTCTCTGCATCTTTTCCAATTTTCATGTATCTTTTTTGAGAAGGGGAGACCAGAACGGCATGCACTACTTAAGATGTGGGTGTACCATGGATTTATATAATGGCATTTTCATATTTTTCTGTCTTATTATTTATTATCTAGATGGGACTACTATTAGGTGGGGGCATAACTGGCTGGATATCTTTTCAGAGTAGTTATTAACCGTTCACAATCATCTTGGAAGGGCATGACAAGTGGGGTTCTGCAGGGGTCTGTTTTGGGAGCAGTTCTATTCAATATCTTCAGTGATTTAGATATTGGTATAGAGAGTTTGCAGATGATACTAAGCTGGGAGGGGTTGCTAGTGTTTTGGAGGATAGGGTTATAATTCAAAATGATCTGGACAAACTGGGAAAAAGGACTTAAAATCCTTTTCTCCTATATCTTCTCCCAGGTATGCCCACATCCATTTTGATTAACAAGCAATTCAGGCTTTTTGTAGAATGAGAAACAGAAAGGTACACTATCTACCACACCTAAAACTGAAGCAGATCAGAATCCAGTCTAGTCATTCACATAGTATATTAAGTCTGAAGCTAAAGACAGATACACTCAGGTGCTCAGACTCCAGTGATGAGCCTAGTCATTCTCTTGAGTAATTTATACAAGCACAGGATATCTCACTCTACAAACACTTACCAAAGAAACAGCTGTGAATAATTTGATTAAGCTTAACAAGAGTAATGGACACACAGAGAGACGAATATGAACCCTGTTGGCATTAAGGTACTGTTGGAAATGCTACTCTGCTTCTGGAGTTATACAATCAACTAATTCATTCCAGCTACCAATTGAAAACTGACAGAAAAAGGCACGAAAGGGAGAAAGCAACTGAGGGCTTGATAAACTGCAACATGGTTTGAGATCTACAAGAAGAAACTGCAAATTTCTAAAGACACAACTGCCTGGTTGTGAAGGTAGGTGTTACAGGTGTCAATTCTCTTGATGCATTAACATTTTGCTATCCTCTGCAAATATAAGTAGGACACAGATTTATCACATCCTGGAAACCAAAGCAATAACCAAGCAATCTAGTCCAGCCAGAGCTGGCAAATGTATAAGCCAACACTGAGTCAGACTTGCCAAGTAAGGACACTTCCCCAGATAGCCCCGCCCGATAGCAAGTATTCCATGGTCTCTGCCTGATCTAGATATTTATCAGGTAGAACAACAAGTGAGGAACCTAGCTTAACATGTAGAGGAATATCACAGAAGAGGAAGAATAAATGTTATCTAACACACCTATATGGGAGAGAAGGAGAAGTGGGTAGCCTAGGAGGATGGGCAGCCTAGGAGGGGGTAAGGCACAAGAATGGAGTGCTGCTTCCAGCGCTCTGCCTCTGAAATAAACTAGGATGAATCTTTGCTACCAGCCTCAACTTGCTGAGCTAGTCCTACAACTACACACAGTTGTCAGTTTGTTTAAAATCCAGAAAAGTGTCCAACATAATGGTAACAGTCCTGAACTACTGCACTCTGAGTAATTTCTTAATCCAAAAGTTTAATATATTAGAACTCAGTTTAGGGAACTCAACTTCTGAGATTTCCTCCCATCCTGACTGCTAAGTCCATCTGTAGATGAAGCACTATTACTTGTGATTGTTCAGTATATTTTGAAGGCCTCAAAAGCAATCACTAGCTGCCAGATACGTAATTTCAATATGAAAGGCAATAGACAACCTGAACAACAGCTCAAGTCTGACAACCCAAGTATTGCGTAAGTGAATGAGCAAGTGTTTTCAAACTTTAATATGTACGAATAAGCTGCAAAATGAATTTCTCAGCTGTCCCATCTGGGATTGGCACACATTTCTCCAGATTTCCACTTGAGATCCTGCCAGCTCCTCCAGCCAACCAGCCAATAAGTCAACAAGTAAAACTGCCATACAGTCCTGGTACCAAAACATGCAGTTTGCAGTAAGGGGCAAAAAAACTAAAACTAATATCCAGATATTTCAATGTGTTCATTTGATTTTAAATCTTTATCTTGTAGTGCCAATTACAGTTTCGCCAGTATCTGTTTTAACAAAGGCTTACAGGTTCAAAACATGCTTCCTTTGTGTTATAGATGTTCTGCCTCTTCAAACCCTTTCCCATTTCAGGCCAAAGTTATTATCCTGTACAACTGCAGTACAGAACCCCTCCATGCAGACTACAGGTAGTGTTCAGTTTACGTAAGAGTTATCTACATTAGGGATTGTAAATATCGGTTAAATGAATAGTCGAGCAACCTCATGAATTCTTATTGGTTAGTCGGTTATTCAATAGTCCCTGGGGCTGAGCCAGCAGCAGCTCGGGGTGCCAGACAAGAGCTAGTCCGCAAGGGGAGCCAGTTTAAAAACCAGCTCCTCTTGCAGACCAGCCCTTGTCGCCCTGTGCTGCTGCCTCTGATAAAGCAGCAGCAGTGCAGGGTGGCATCAGCCCTTCTCTGGGGGGAGGGTTGAGCTCCTGGACCCGGAGCAAACCGGAACTGAGCTGGGCTCCTAATACACTTTAAATGCAGAGCCACAGCGGGGGTAGGTCCCAGACCCAGTGTGAGCCAGAACTGAGCTGGGCTGCTGGCCGGCCCACTAAAAAATTTACTAGTTTTGGGGGGAGGGAAATGCGTGTAGTCTATAGCATTAACCTATAAGCTTTTGCTTATTGGTTAACTGGTTAATCGACTGCACTATTACATCCCTACTCTATGTAGCAGAGAAAACTCCCCAGCTTGCCAGTGTCTGTTGACTCTGGCTCCCACTGCAGGGCTCCCACATTTACCTATAGACTTCTGGGTTCAGGCTGAAGCCTGAGACCTGGGATCCTCCTACCCTGCAGAACCCCAGATTCCAGTCCGAGGCTGGAAGTCTACATAGCAATGAGACAGTTCTGCACCATGAGCCTGAGTCACCTGGCACAAGCCAGCTGGGGAATTTTCTTTATTGTGTAGACTAGGGCTAGTCTACTTTGGAAGTCCCGGGGACCACAGTGATACCCACAGCACATGCAGAGGGCCGCAACTTAAGCACAGTTGCATATACATGCAAATATATATGCAAATACAGTAGCTTCTTTCACACTGACGGGCATGAATACAAAGATTAAGGCAAGACTACACAACATGCAGGCCACATTTAAGTCAGTTCTGCGGATATTAATAAAATGCAATAGTTACCCAAATTCCATCCATATGACTGCACTTTCAATGAGCAATGACAGTCCAGGAATTTAACTACTAAATCACATATCAACAGAAGACCATTATATTGAATCACCATTGTGGAGCATGTTCCCAGTGGAGGCCGTGTTCAAAGGATCCCACCCGCGGACCACATGTGGAGCCCCACGTAAACCCAAACAGCACCGCAGGCCACAAACAAATGGGCTATGGGTCGCATGCAGCCCACAAGCCACGTGTTGAGAAGCCCTGGTGTGGACATATCCTAAGAGTTTGGCTACCTAAGCAGGCAAGTACCAAAGCATCAGTGTAGGAGCAAGCACATTTGTCACCTCACTTAGAGGGCAGGAAAGAAACATTTTGGCTTTTGGATGCACATCTAGTTACTTCATAACATGCTTACTTGGTGACAACTTCAAGGTATTTCATAAAGCAACACTAAGTTGGTCAGCAGCCTGGACGATGCATTACAAACAAGAGGAAAAACTTAAAACAACCAATAGTCTTGCAGCACCTTAGAGACTAACAAAACATTTAAAAGGTATCATGAGCTTTTGTGGGCACAACCCACTTCTTCAGATGAATGGAGCTATTAAAGGTCCAGTTTCTAAATAAATAGGGGATGGGGGCGGAGAAAAGGAAAAAAAGATAAAAGGGGGAAAGAAATAGTCAATTACAGTGTCCCTGTTACATGAAGCTGATAGAGAAGGTACTAATTGTTCTTAAGAACCCGTTGTTTTGTTTTTTATGTCATGAGAATGTGGAATATAGCGGGCCATCCAGCCAATGTCTTTATTCAGACCTCTGTTATAGGAATCAAATTTGTAAATGAAGTTAAGTTCTAAGGCTTCCCTGAGGAGCTGGCCTGTGAAATTGTCCTGAAACAACATGGGGACTTTGAGATTCATTAATGAGCGCCCAGGCAAGTTAAAATGTTCCCCAACAGGTTTCTGTGTGTTGCCTTTTCATATATCAGATATGTTTTTTAAGTTTTTCCAGTTAGAGACTAACTCACCTACCCTTCTGAAGCTTTTAAACAAGAAGAAAGTAGATCTGAAGTGCAAGAGAGAGAGGAATTTTCCTGCACTCACAAGCCCATTTATAGCAACCCACCACATAGCACACTGGATAGTCACTAATAGTCTGCCACCATCCCAAGTGCAGAATGCTGCAACCCACTGCTCTTAGAGCAAAGTCTCATCAAGCACATTGAGTTGTGCTCTGATCTGCAGAAGGCTCAGGCTGGTTTTGAGGAAACGATTGGTAGCAAGATGTTCTCAAAGAGAGACCCTGAGCTTTAGAATTTACTTCTCTCTTAGTGAGTCACCACCTTCAAGGCATATTTTCAACTGAAAGACACTGTTGTCTGGACAGATACATCTCCGAGCCTGCATCCTAAACTGAACCCTTGTGAGACTTCTCAATGATACTATTAGGCTGCGTCTAGACTGGCAAGTTTTTCCGCAAAAGCAGTTGCTTTTGCGGAAAAACTTGCCAGCTGTCTACCCTGGCCGCTTGAATTTGCGCAAGAACACTGACGATCTAATGTAAGATTGTCAGTGTTCTTGCGCAAATACTATGCTGCTCCCGTTCAGGAAAAAGCCCTCTTGCGCAAATGTATTTGCGTAAGAGGGCCGTGTAGACAGCTAAAAACTGTTTTATAAAAAAGCCCGATGGCGAAAATGGCGATCGGGCTTTCTTATAAAAAAATGTCTAGATTGGCATGGACGCTTTTCTGCAAAAAGTGCTTTTGCGCAAAAGCATCCATGCCAATCTAGACGCTCTTTTCCGCAAATGCTTTTAACGGAAAAACTTTTCCGTTAAAAGCATTTGCAGAAAATCATGCCAGTCTAGACGTAGCCTTAGGGTTTACTGGAAGAGGGCAGCACCATTTACATGGAGACAAATATACAGGCTTTTGGCATTTACTGTTAATTTTGCATTGCCATAGCACCTTGGAGTCCTAGTCACAGGTCAGAACCCATGATACTAGATGTTATACAAACACAGAACAAAAAGACTGCCCTTGTCTCAAAGCAATGCCAAGGGCTAAATTGTAGAGTACAGAGATGTACACAGGCAGATAACGTATAAGGAAATAGGAGGCCATATGATGCTGTGCAATCCTTCCTTTCAAGCAGAGCATTTTAGGGGTGTGCCTAAACTACACCCCTCTGCCGACAAAGGGATGTAGGTTAGGCACATCGCTATTGCAAATGAAGCAGGGATTTAAATATCCCGCGCTTCATTTGAATAGAAATGGCCGCCGCTTTTTGCCGCTGTGGCACTTTGCCAGCAAAAATCGGCAGTCTAGACAGGGATCGGTCAACAAGGAAAGCCTTTTCCGACCGATCCGTTATGCCTCGTGCAACGAGGTTTACAGAATCGGTCGGAAAAGGCTTTCCTTGCGACCACTCCCGTCTAGACTGCCGCTTTTTGCTGGCAAAGTGCGCATCGGCAAAAAGCGGCAGCCATTTCTATTCAAATGAAGCATGGGATATTTAAATCCCTGCTTCATTTGCAATAGCAATGTGCCAAATCTACATCCCTCTTTTGGCAGAGGGGTGTAGTTTAGACACACCCTAAGTTACAACACAAAACATTACACTAGATTGTGACTATCTTTCTGGTGAAATTTTTAGCACTGAGATCGCTCCTGGAAAGTACTACACACCTTAGGTTAGGAAAGCTTACAGCTGTCAGCACAGTGCTGATAGTTCATGTTTTATGAAAGCAGTAGAAGATATCTTCTACCCCTTACAATGAAAGCTAGCTTGAACTGACTCTACTTTCTCCCCAGCTTGCAAAGCAAATACAGTCTGTGTGAAACTGTAAATACTTTCACCATAAACATTATGGCATCCAACTTATACAACAATTCTCTCGACTCAATAAGTCAATCCTCTTGGAGGGAGACAGTTTATATATTTGCATTGTCATATCATGGGAAGATAAATGATCATTCCTCATGTTTTAACTTCCCGCATACAAAATAAGTTGTTCTTAATCAATTTTAAATATTTTGTTCAAGAATGACTTGAAGTATCATTTCTACAGATGGCTTGTCCCAGGGATTGGGTTTGCTGTGTATTTCTTACATGAATAAGGAGGTAAAGAACTTTCAAAAGAATCCCAAGTAAGAGCCTTTGAAACAGTTGTGGTGATGGGGGAAAAGTTTCTCTCTAAGACAGGCTACTGAACAGTCACAAAATGCTAGATAATAACCATGGCAACTTCTAGAGGTTAAGCCTAAACATTAAAAAATTATTTAAAAACAATCAGAAGAATGTGCTCCTGAGTTTGCATGAAGTGACATTCTTCATCATGGAAGTGGTGGACAGGCGATCGCACGAAGCAGAAGACTCAGCCAGGAAGTGTTTTGCTCATGTCCTCAAAATAGGAAGCTGGCACCCAAACTCATTTTATTCTACAGAGGCAACAGTAAAATTGAAAAATGGTCACTTAAATGCTCCTGAAACTAAAATGTAATGTTGTACTTAAATGTGACATTTTATGAAGTTGCTATTAAAATCTTTAAGCTAACTGACTGTTAAAGGTTTATATCCTTCATGCTCCTCTCTGCCATATCACTAAGGAAAGCAGATATTTTATTCTTTTGAGCATTCTATTTTATTGCTATTACACTGAATCTCTGCCTCGTGCTTGGAGTGAATCCAAGATGTGACAGATGCAATAAGCATGAAGATTTAACTTGAAAAACCCAATGATGTTTGAAAAGGCAGCTAACTAGAAGACAGAGTAATCCCAACACAGTACATAAAAAGAGACACAAATGCTGATTAAAGCAATCTGTGTGCAAGGCTACAAATGACCATTAAAAATTTACCACTCTGAAGAGTGATATCAAAAACAAACACAAGGCAGATACTACCATATGCATATTATGGGCTGTTGGGTCTTATCCTAGTTACTGCAAATACACAAAAAATAAACCTGCTTTGACTTTGTCACAACAGTACTTGATCTTTTACCTTTGTGCATACAACCTTTAGCAAACATGAATATTACCTGTAACAAGATGTGTCAATGAGTGTACGGTAACCTGTTTCTTCCTCTTTGGTGCGTGAAACCCTTTCAATTCTTGCTGTTAAAATCCACTTTTTATATCCTGTAAGGTATCTGCCATTTTCTCTGTCCACACATCCTTATTACATATGGACATGTTTAATTCCTATGGCATGCACTGTGTCAATTCACAGAGCTTTCCCCAATCTCCAATGTGCACACATAGCTTCTACTATTATGCTCTTCTTACATGTTTATGTAAATAGAGATTAACATCAAATAGTTTAGTTATAACTCATCCAAAGGCTAAGTAAGGACTGGCACAGTAAATAGGCTGCATCAGTTAACAGTTTTCAAAAACAAGTTATCTTGTATGCCACTAACATCTTAAGCCTGATTATGCAAACCTGCATGTGTAGCTCCAACTCATGTATGCATGTCCAGGATTGAGACTTTAAATTAATAATACAAAAAGATCCTACAACTAATGCACATCTATTGTTTTGAACAATAAAGTGCACCAATCATTTTTACTTTTGTTTCCAGTCAGCTTGCAGTCCATTTCTTTATCAGGTTCTCATGCACTGTCACAATACTGCATTGTCTGTAGCTGAAACACTACAATGGAATGTTTTATTTGTTTTAAGAAAATGGTGGCTATTATATTTTGATTTATGGGAATATTTCTATTGATATTTAATTTTGTAGAAACTTTTTTAATAAAGCAGTAATTAGGGCCAACAATTTATACCCCTTTAATTCCAATCTTTCACTTAGCAGCATTCAGGGAAAGTACCTTTTGATATGGGAATCAAACCCAAAGAAAACTCTTCACATAGTTCTTTGCTTTCCTTGGCTTTCAAGAGGATAGAATACGCATCAAAATGGCATGACATCTACTATACCAACACAATACAGCATTACACAGCAACAGAAGAGCCTCCATAAGGTGAGATGCACATTATAGAGAGTTGACTAATACCTCTGCTTGTACATAGTCAACAATTTGCAAAACAAAAGAAACAGATTTCTTCTCATGTACCAATACATATTATGTCACTCCTTCAGCCTGATGACTCAGAATGCATCATCATGAGCAAACTAAAATGCAAAAAGTCATAAATGAAAAACATACAAGGGGGAAAGGCATGACTTTTTCCACAAGAAGGGCCAGTAGCGTGTGTGCAATCTTTAAAATCAAGATTGGATATTCTTCTAAAAGGAACGCTTAGATATTATTTTGGGCAAGTTCTACAGCCTACCTTATATAACTCCATCTAGATCACAATGGTCCCTTCCTCTTTGAACTCCACGAATTTATACCTCTGAGTTCTCACTTTCTTGAAGAGACATCCACTCTCCTTCTTTCCTCCATACGGAGAGTCAGAAACCAACTCACAAATTTTCACTTATCTATAGGAAGCCTTTATTGTGAATTAATTTTAAGTAATATTTTATTGCATCTCTCTTGGGGAAAAGAATTCTGCTGTGTGTTCAATGAGACGTTTAAAAGCTCACTCATACTTTTCAGAAATATCCCCTATTCAGATTCTCCACAGGCCTAGTTATCTGTCACAGCATCCCACTTTTAACATGGAAAGAGCTTTAATAATCACAGCTAGACTGCCTGGCTTGCAATGAAGATGCACACAGGAAGATTTCATTCAATATCAATAGCAAATATTAAGCATCTTATTTATCAGAGCTCAGTCTCCAAAAATTTCCCTTTGTTTCCCTTGGTCATCAGAGAACGTACGCTCCCTTATTAGTTCCTGCAATTAGCCACTCACCTTTGTCCTTATATATACAAACTAAATCTGGTGGAAGACATACAGTACCCTCTCCTCCCTAATCCAACACAGTAGAGTGAACGCTTCTAAAGCCCTCAATCCATATACATACGGATAGCTCCAACCCAACCCCATTTACAATCTGTTTAAACACCGAACTCCTACATGCTTCTGGCTTCTATCCCACCTCATCAAACCTATGCAGCACCCCAGCCCCTGCAGCCAGCTGTCACCCCCCCAGCCCGCACGCAGCAACAACGTTCCCCCAAGCCTTCATCTTCGCATTCAGCACCCTCTTCCTCCAGCAACCTCCTGCACCCAGCTCCCTCTTCCCTTCCCTGCGCCCCGCTCCTGCCCCAGACCAGCACCCAGCCTCTTCCCCACCTTGCACCCACTTCCCGCCCGCTCTGCCCCTGGCTCCCGCCCTCTCGCCTTCCACCCCACTCACCGCACAGTCCCCGCCCGCTGCGCACCAGTGTCCCGACCTGCGCTCGCGCCTCAGCCCGGCGGAGCCGCCGCCGCCTCCCGCCACCGCCTGATTCCAACTGACCACGGCCAAGGGCTGGGAGCAGAGCCGGCTCCAGCCCCGCCCATAAGCCCGGCCCCGCCCCTTTCCTTACACACTAGCCTCCCCGCCTCTCCGGCCCAAACGCTGAGCGGCATCCTGAACGGCCAATCGCAGCGAGGGGCGGGGCAGCCACTCTGAGGGAACCCGGAACGCCGTTGCCCCAGCCTCGCCACACCGGCGCGCCAACGGGGCGGAGCCAAACAGCAACCTCCCCCTCCCCCTGCACCCCCGGTCTGTCCTCCCATCTGCGCCTCAGCGACCCGACAGCCGCCGCCTCCCTAGCCCCGTGCAAGCCCTGCCGGTCCTCCGCTCGGCTAGGAGCGGCCGGAGCCGGGCTCTGCTGGCAGGGTGCGCCTCACAGACTCCGCCCCCGCTGCCACGCCACAGCCCTGCCCCCGCCCCTCCCCGCCATGCCCAACCGCCGCCTCACACTCCCACTGCCTCGCCACAGCCCTGCCCCCGCCATACCCAACACAGCCCTCACACCTCCCCACTGCCTCGCCACAGCCCTGCCCCCTGCCATACCCAACCACCGCCTCACACCTCCCCACTGCCTGCCACAGCCCTGCCCCGCCATACCCAACCACCGCCCTCACACCCTCCCCACTGCCTCGCCACAGCCTGCCCCTGCCATGCCCAACCACCGCCCTCACACCTCCCCACTGCCTCGCCACAGCCCTGCCCCGCCATGCCCAACCACAGCCCTCACACCTCCCCACTGCCTCGCCACAGCCCTGCCCCGCCGTACCCAACCACCGCCCTCACACCCTCCCCACTGCCTCGCCACAGCCCTGCCCCCGCCGTACCCAACCACCGCCCTCACACCCCTCCCCACTGCCTCGCCACAGCCCTGCCCCATGCCCAACCACCGCCTCACACCTCCCCACTGCCTCGCCACAGCCCTGCCCCGCGCCGTGCCCAACCACAGCCCTCACACCCTCCCCACTGCCTCGCCACAGCCCTGCCCCGCCGTGCCCAACCACCGCCCTCACACCCTCCCCACTGCCTCGCCACAGCCCTGCCCCACGCCGTGCCCAACCACAGCCCTCACACCCTCCCCACTGCCTCGCCACAGACCTGCCCCCGCCGTGCCCAACCACCGCCCCTCACACCCTCCCCACTGCCTCGCCACAGCCCTGCCCCTGCCATGCCCAACCACCGCCCTCACACCTCCCCACTGCCTCGCCACAGCCCTGCCCCACCATGCCCAACCACAGCCCTCACACCTCCCCCACTGCCTCGCCACAGCCCTGCCCCCTGCCACCCAACCACGCCCTCACACCTCCCCCCACTGCCTCGCCACAGCCCTGCCCCGCCATGCCCAACCACAGCCCTCACACCCTCCCCACTGCCTCGCCACAGCCCTGCCCCACCATGCCCAACCACAGCCCTCACACCCTCCCCACTGCCTCGCCACAGCCCTGCCCCCGCCCGTACCCAACCACCGCCCTCACACCCCTCCCCACTGCCTCGCCACAGCCCTGCCCCTGCCATGCCCAACCACCGCCCTCACACCCTCCCCACTGCCTCGCCACAGCCCTGCCCCCCACCATGCCCAACCACAGCCCTCACACCCTCCCCACTGCCTCGCCACAGCCCTGCCCCGCCGTGCCCAACCACCGCCCTCACACCTCCCCCACTGCCTCGCCACAGCCCTGCCCCACCATGCCCAACCACAGCCCTCACACCCTCCCCACTGCCTCGCCACAGCCCTGCCCCGCGTGCCCAACCACCGCCCTCACACCTCCCCACTGCCTCGCCACAGCCCTGCCCCCACCATGCCCAACCACAGCCCTCACACCTCCCCACTGCCTCGCCACAGCCCTGCCCCGCCTGCCCAACCACCGCCCTCACACCTCCCCACTGCCTCGCCACAGCCCTGCCCCCATGCCCAACCACCGCCTCACACCCCTACCCCACTGCCTCGCCACAGCCCTGCCCCGCGCCGCACCCAACCACAGCCCTCACCTCCCCCCACTGCCTCGCCACAGCCCTGCCCCGCCATGCCCAACCACAGCCCTCACACCTCCCCCCACTGCCTCGCCACAGCCCTGCCCCGCCATGCCCAACCACAGCCCTCACACCCTCCCCACTGCCTCGCCACAGCCCTGCCCCCCACCATGCCCAACCACAGCCCTCGCACCTCCCCACTGCCTCGCCACAGCCCTGCCCCGCTATACCCAACCACAGCCCCACCGTCTCACCACAGCCCTGCCCCCACCATACCCAACCACTGCCTCTTACCCCCACCACACCTGCCTTGGCACAGCCCTGCCTCTCCGCCATGCCCAACCACTCCCCTCACCACGCCCCACTGTCTGACCACAGCCCTGCCCCCCCCGCAATGCCCAACCACCGCCCTCACATCCCTTCCCCCTCCCCGACTGTCTCACCACAGCCCTGCCATACCCAGCTACGCCCTCACACCCCCTCATCATGCCCCCACTGCCTCACAACAGCCCTGCCCCCCGTCATGCCCAATCATTGCCCTCCCACACCTCTTACCCCACCCCCATTGCCTCACCACAGCCCTGCCTTGTCATGGCTCCCTCCCCACTCTGGCATGATAAATGCAGAAGTGGGAGCCAAAACCTTATCCCAAAGTACCCCAAAACCTTATCTACCAGGCTTTGGTATAAAACTTTTCCCCAAAATCTTAACAACCTGGATTTTGGGGATAAAATCTCTGCTGCCCCCACCCAAGTATTAACACAAAAATCAGGGGAGAGATCACTTGGGAAATCTCACCCCTAAAGTACAAACCAGGACACAAAAATTAACCAATACCAGGTTAATAAAAAGAAAAGAGAAAACTTTTATCACCACAATATTCTTGTTGCAAGCATAACGACTAAATGGAAAGGTAACAAAATAATATCCTCATGGAGAAACTCCATGGGCCTAGAACTTAGTTACAAAGGAGAGCAAAACCCATTTTTAAATGCACAGACCAGATCCCATTTCCCAAACCATAAAACAATCAAACAGATTTATCTAACTTTATCCTACTTACAGACTGTGAAGAGTATTTTCTTAGAGGGAGACATCCTGTCCCCTTCAATAGCTAAAGAGAAACTACCCAGAGACAAAGGAGGGAAAAAACAAACATTCCTTTGTCCCCCATTTGAAATTCCTACCTACATCCCTATTGGCCAACTCTACCTGAGTTAGGTAAGGCTGCTGGCTAACCCTCATGATCATGACACCACAGTACCATGCCCTTCATCCGGCCCCCATTGCCTCATCACAGCTAACCCGCCCACCTCACTCCTGCCGCCTTCCCCCCGCTGTACTCAGTAACCCACACCCCTGCTGCCTCCCCAGCCAGTAGCCACCCACTTCACTCTTGCCCTGCCTCCAGCCTTGCTGATTCCTCACTCTACCACACTCAGGGACCTGCCCACAGTACTGGGCACTGACCGCCATGCACTGCTCCGCACTGCCCAGCCCTGCTCTCCCCCCATATCAGCACTGCCCACCCTGCACCTCCCATGCTGGTCCCTGCCTGCCATACACCCAGTGTGCCCAGTCCTGGCAGCCTCCTGTGCCAGTGGGTGTCTGGGGGATTCTGGCCCTGAAAGCAGGGGCTGGTCACTACACCAGCTGAAATAGTAATTGGCAGGTGTGTCACAACAGCCAGGAGTGATGGACTTGCATGCTATGGTTAATGGGTAGCAGGTTTAAAACTAATAAAAGAAAGTTCTTCTTCACACAGCGTGTAGTCAGCATGTGGAACTCCTTGCCAGAGGAGGCTGTGAAGGCTAGGAATATAACAGAGTTTAAAGAGAAGCTAGATAATTTCATGGAGGTTAGGTCCATAAAAGGCTATTAGCCAGGGGATAAAATGGTGTCCTTGGCCTCTGTTTGACAGAGGCTGGAAAGGATGGCAGGAGACAAATCGCTTGATCATTGTCTTGGTCCACCCCTCTGGGGCACCTGGTGCTGGCCACTGTCGGCAGACAGGATACTGGGCTAGATGGACCTTTGGTCTGACCCGGTACGGCTGTTCTTATGTTCTTATGTAAGCATCCTCTTAGGGATGACGGGTGTGCATGCAAAAGCAATGGATGCACACACCTTGGCAGTGGATGTGCGCATGATGGTCACGCAGCCTGTGGCAATGAATATGTGCCCATAGGAGCAATAGACAGACACACCATTAAAGGGGCATGTAGCCCTCAGTCTTGCTGGCATCTTCTGACTTTTAGAGGCATCACTGTGCACTCATGCCTCACTGGCTGTTACCATGTGTGCATGCAAAACGTTTCACGAGGCATAAGGGATCGGTCGGCAAAGGCTTCCCCAGCCGACCGATCCGCGTCTAGACTATCGCAGCTGTGCCAGATCAGCTGATCGTCAGCACAGCGCGGCGTCCATGTTTATTTTAATGAAGCGGGGATTATTTAAATCCCTGCTTCTTTGCCTATGCCCAGTAAACTAGTTTACATGGCTCCGTCGACGGAGCCATGTAGTCTAGACATACCCAGGCCATAGTGATGGATCAACGCTTATAGCTCAGAATGATGCCACAAAACAAAACACCAATTTTGGCTCCTTATATTGTTTGAAAATACTGACCAAATTTGTCTGCTTACATTTAGACACATACTTGATTTTCAGAAGGACTGACCACCGACACACAGTTCCAATTAACATCACTCGAGTTTTAAAACTGTCTCCGAATTCACTGATGCACTGGGATAAGAACCCTGTAAATAAAGTGGCCCATTTTGTGCTGCTTGTTACAAACCCCAGGAGGTTTATTTGTAAAGGGTATACATAGTGCGTGACAGATAAGAGTGCAAGACACTCAAATAGAGTCTCAGCAGAGACAATTTATCACAACTCTTGTTGGCTTGTCTGGGTCACAAGTGTCAGAAACATCAGCATGTACAGTAGCTCCAAGTCAAAACAAACATATGAAACCTGACAAAAGTTTAACCACAACTTTGATAAGTGGAAAGATCTCCTGTGTTACAAACACCACCACATTTCTAATAGCCACTCCATGCAAAAATTAGATTTAAAAGGTGGTGCCTTCCGCATGTAACATTTTGGGAGCAAGATCTTGCTGCTGAAATCCAGTGTAGCAAATTTCCTCTCCACTCTGATCCACAAAAATCCTTTCATCATCAAAAAATAAACACTATAAAAAGCAATTTAGCACTACCTCAGTCATATTGCAGTTAAACTTTTTCATCTTAGCAGACTTGAATTGTGATTCATATTTTACACACACATAGGAAATCAACAGTAGAGATGGATCTAGAACCTGAGCGCTTTGACTGCCAGTCCCCTTGCTATTAATCTGCTAGAAAACATACATCTGAGTTGCTTTGCCAATCTCTGGGGAACAACAGCCTCTGTTATAACACATTACACACAGGGTAAGGTAGCACAGGAAGTGAATAAGAATTTTGCGTAACACACAAACACTAGGGGTCACCAAATAAAATTAATAGGCAGAGCCAGGTTTAAAACAAAAGGAAATATTTCTTCATACTAACATACTGTCATCGCATGAAACTCTTTGCTAGAGGCTGTTGTGAAGGCCAAGACTATAACAGAGTTCTAAAAAGAGCTAGGTAAACTCATGGAGGACAGGTCCATCAATGGCTATTAGCCAGGATGGGCAGGAATGGTGTCCCTAGCCTGTTTGTCAAGAGCTGGGAATGGGTGACTGTGGGTGGATCACTTTAATGATCATCTGTTCTGTTCACTCCCTCTGGGGCACCTGGCATTGGCCACAGCTGGAAGACAGGATACTGGGATAGATGGACCTTTGGTCTGATCCAGTCTGATTGTTCTTATCCCTGCAGTTTTAGGTGAACATTTTAGATAGAAGGATATAATAAACTCAGCTGAAATTTGGTTACCTGTCTCTTCAAAACCTGCCATGATCTCTTCAATGACCACAACTGACCAGGGCCTTTCAACCAAAAGACACCATAGCACAGTTTCCCAGTGAAGTCATGCTGGGACATTCACTCAGTACTGAAAAGGAAGAAAGGAAGACATCAACCCTCAACACTATTTCCTCTAGCATCTAGAGAGAAAGGACCAAATATTGCTCAAATTCTGTCCTAGGACAATGAGCTGATTAGGAGTTGGTATGGCTGCAGACATACAGAGACATCATAAACTTTAATAGAGTGTTTTAATCAAAATAGAGAAAATAAATATAAGATCATATATTAATTCTTCAATTCCCCTCAGTGCAGTCATCTTCACTATTTGTAGGCTAAAACTCTTCTAAATAGCATGTTGCTTGCAACTACAAAGCATATCAATATTAGCCTGACAATGTAGCATTTTAAGACATCACATTAAAGGTTAATTTTCTCCCCATGAAGTTTATGTTTACTATTAAAATCCATGTAGTTAGAAAGATTACACAACAGAGTTTATATTCCTAAATCATCTCTCCACTATCAGGAGGACTAGAAGTTTAACTTTATCCACTGTCATGTGGCAAAAGGGACGTATAGAATTGCGTCAAGTTGAGCAGTTCACAATTTTATCTACTCCCCTTTGTCTCCCACACACACTCCATATGATAAACCTTATAATTCCTTTGCAGAAAGGAAGCAGAGCAAATCATCAGTCACACACATTAAGCCCTGATTCTGAAAGCCATGTCAGCTGCTACATTTCGCTAACTTGCAAATACTTCTCTATTCTACCAGTGCAATAATGATTTTACATTATTTTGTTCATGTGAATATCTCAAAGTGCTTTACAAGTAATTCATTTGTTATTCCTCGCTGTTTTCCAGGTAGAGAAATCAAAGTGTGTGGTCTGATTTAGACGTCACAAAAGTCTAACAAAAATCAAACCAGGAGTGGCCTGGCCCAAGATTAATGCAGAACTAGAACAGATCTCAGGAGTCTTGACTTTCAGGTCCTACTTTAGCCATTCTATCTACCCAATCCTAACAAGGTATGTGTGTGTGTTGGTATTTTAAGGGAAGGAAATGGGGGGAAACATACTTTTAAATGAAAACTATAAAGTACAGATTATTTGCTTGAGGGATGTAGCTTGCTCCCATCTTACTCGGACGTATCCTGCATGGGAAAGTATATGGGAGCAGGTAATGGCAGAACAAATGCAATGCCCTATTGCATCTCCAGCTGGGGAGAACTTTTCTTTGTCCTTTTGACCTTGCTCCGAGTAATTGTACACTGGTGGTTGCCCATTGGTAGGAAGGATAGATTAGTGTCTGTACTTTTGAACAGATGAGCAACATATCAACTACAGCAGTTCAAAACAGCAGTTATACATCAAAGGATGAATTTGGCACAAATACTTCAGTATGCTTAGACCTCATGGGCTGAATTTCCTCACTGCTAAATATGTTCTAAAACAAGGGTGGGCAATCATTTTGAAAGGGGCAGAATTTGGAACTTCGTGAATTTCAGAAGTGGTAGCAGGCCTCCCCAGAAGGGCCAGAGCCAGGATACTTCATATGCTCCCCTGCCCACAGACCCTGATTGGCCTGGGGGTAGGGAGTATGTGAAATCGTAGACCCCCACCCCCATCCTGCCAGGAGTGTGTGGCATCTAGAGAGAACTACCAGCTGTTTTGAACAGCTGGTGATTCCCTCCAGGCACTGCATGCCCCTGGTGGGGGGAGAAGACTGCGTGCTTCCCCCACCCCAGGCCAATCAGGGGTCTGGGGGCAGGGGAGTATACAAAGTCTGCTCCCCCCGCCAGGGGCACTTGGCACCTAGAGAGAATCTCCAGTTGTTCAAAAGGCTGGCAGTTCTCTCTAGGTGCTGTACGCCCAAGGCAGGGGGAGAAGACTTTGTGCGCTCCCCTGTTCCCAGGTCTTGATCGGCCTGAGGGTGGGGAAGTGGCAAGGTTGCCAGGGGCTGGATCAGTGGTTCCCAATCTTTTTTGATACTAGGGACCAGTAAACCCATTCACAAGCTTTTGGAGTAACATTTATTTGCATATTCGCATATTCATTAAGCAAATGATGAATATGCAAATAAATTGTGTCGCTGGCCCTACCTGTCCAGCAGGTTGTTCCGCCCCCCCCCGACCCCAATCCCGGCTGCTTTATCTGCGTCTGACACCGGGCATTCTGCGTCAGTGCACACGGCACCAGGCCGCCTCCATGGGTCCTAGCTCCCACCAGATCTAGCCCCGCTGCCCCGGGAGCATGCCCAGCAGAGATGCCGCGGTGGCGGGCTCTCTCCCAAGAGGACTGCGTCGCCGTGCTCAGCAGTGCGGAGTGCTACTAATAGGATCCTGCACAATAATTTTTCTAAGGACTGGTATTTTTTTTTAAGGACCGGTACTGGGTCGCGGACCACACTTTGGGAAATGCTGGGCTGGATCAATCAGTTTGGGATCTGGCCCACAGAGGCTGTCTTGCTCACCCCTGTTCTAAAGGAAGAAAACTGACTTCTAGTGGGTTTAGGGAGCTCAGCAATGTAAAGTCCTATTATTTTGCAGCTTAACTTCTGAGTCACACAAAATATGCCAGACCATGATAGGTTAGCTTGAGCATTTCCAGATTACAGATGTCCCAGGTTATACAACTTTTGGGACATTTGCCATGGTTTGTTTGTTTATTTTTCAAAACGGGTTCTCAATCTTTCCAAAATACCGTACTTCTTTCAGAAGTATGAAGCCCAAGCCCTCTGACTGGGGTTGAAGCATATAACTTAGCTTCACAGAACTCTCTGTGGCACGAGGACCAAGCCAATAACCCTGCCTGCCATCCCATAATGCCATCCCTGCACTTGTAATCTCCCCTAAGAACATCTCCCCACCCCTGTGAGAGTCACAATTCTCAAGTTAAGACACACTGATCTAGATCAATTGACATACCCCTTAGAAGACCTCTTTGTACATCCTGGTTGATAACCACTATTTTAAGGCATGTTAATTCATTATAAACAAAATTATACTTCAACAGAATGAAGCCTTAGATTGCAGGAAACATCAGGCCATTCCACCTTTAACTCATGCTGTTATAACCCTTCCTTCCTCAAAACAGCATGAGTTACACACACATGGCCAAATTTGGCACTGGTGCAACTGGGTGCCTGTCTCATTTAAATAAATGATACAACTTTATATTTCCCTATATTTTATGAGTTTATGTTACCCTTTATAGTTATTTAAATGCAGGTGTCATTTTTTTCTTCAATACACAGAAACCTGAAATGGAAACAAGATCATTCTCTGTCTATGTGGCAGCATTAGATTTCTCTTCATATTCTGAGGCCTTTAGTACACAGTAGATAAATTCTATCAGATGGTGATGGCAGCTTTATTAAAGTGATTAAACAGCCTTATCTTGAAGGGACATTTTGGTTCTTGTCCTACATTCAGCTGCTGCCAAAATAAAATGGTGCTAAGACCCAATATACAGCAGTTCTTAAATGTGGTAGAATAATTATGCATCTAGTGAAACATGGGCCTATGGTGATCTGTTCCCCAGACCTAGCTAAGCATTTGTTGAAAAGGCGAGAGAGAGAGAGAGAGAGAGTGCTCTTTTGTTTGGCCTTATGATTCATTCAGCTCTTGGCCAGAAAGGGGAGCTGTAGAATTATGCAATGATGATAACTAGCACAATATAAGTGTCTGATCTGATAGAAAAGGAATTCAGGAGACTGCACAATAGCATGTGTCCTTCAAGGACAGGGAAGGAGGGGAAATGTGTGGATTAAAGCACAGGACTAGCAGTTATAATTGTTGGGTTTTATCCAAAACTCTGCTACTGACCTGCTGCATGGACTTGGGCATGTCCCTGCCCCCCAGTGAGGATAAATAATACTGGCCTGCCTTACAAAGGTGTTGTGATAGTCTACTGCAGTGAATAGAGTGATACAGGGACTTGTGATAAAATTAATGCATTGCTTGTAAGGGGAAATACTTGGATGGAAAGTACTGGAGAGTGCAAAGTACCAATAAACAGAGTATTAGTAACTGTGTTCAAGATATTTATTAATGAAAGACTACTGTTCCAAATCACTTACAAGTGCATTATATAAAAAAAGTTTTTATATTATGTACGCACACAATCGTGTAATTTATCATACATAATATCTATCTAATCTATCTACATTATATTTTTGTCTCACATTCTCCAGTGTAATGGTTTATTCAAGATTTCTTTTTTTTTTTTAATGTTTCAGTCCTAATTCTTAATTAAAATGTTAGGACACTAGATAAAAAAAGCTGCAATTAATTGCAACAGATGGGGATTTCTTTATTGTCCATCACAGACATAGCAGAAGATTAACTTCAAAAAAGCAGGCAAGAAAGCCCTCCCTCCTCCCCAGTCCAAAAAAAAAAAAAAAAGGAGGAGATAAAGTAGAATTCTATCTGTGAAATGAATAACTTGGGACCAATATTTCTTTTTGTGCTGAATAGTAAAAGGAATTCAGCCAGGCTCTGCATTATAAAGAGTGGTTTTTGGAAATGATCTGTAACGTGGATTTAACAGCATTATTCCTATTACATTTCTTGTTACATTTGTCACGTTTGAAATCTACATCCTGATTATTCAACCTATTTTTAATTCTTTTGTCATCTCCCTTTCACTCCCGTCTGCTAACGGTCCCACTACAAAAGCTGCAAGAGAAAGAAAGGAAACAAATGCAGCCAAAATACTTGCCAGAAGCCAGGGCTTGACTGGGTGAGGTTGGTGCATTTGTTTTAAACATTAATTCCTCTGTGTGTTTGTGTATTTTGTTTTTGGAACAGCTAGATCATGAGTATGGCACAATGGAGGCCACATTCCATATCAATAACTAAAACTAATGTTCCTGTAAGATGACTGATTGCATCTATCAGCTGCTCCTGTTCACCAAAATGCTATATGCCTTTGCTGATGCAAATATTTCAGAATGACTTTCAGAGCCAGATGCTCTCTACTCCATAGTCAGATAAAACTCCCAAGAAGTGGTGGACTGGGTCTTTAAACCAAATTCCCTGATAGAGATCAGAATCAGGGGAGCTTGGTGTACTTAACCCAAGTCTTTCTGGTTGTTGATCATTTGCAGCTGCACATACATTTCATTCTGCACCTGTTTGTCTGATATTTTCTCTGGAACTTGATATGAGGTGGCTTTAAACATTAAACTACTACTTCCCAAGAGTGAGTTTGCTTCTCCACTGCTTTGCATTTCATTCTCATTCTGATTCAGGTTTCCACCCTCTTTGCATTGGTTTGTGACAACATAACATGTGGGGTAGAGGAGAAGATGCAAACTATTTTTAAATTACAAATGTATTAATTGAAAAGTATTCAGAGTTAATGTAGTTTTATTGTATCTTAAAATGTGGTTCCCCCCACCCCTGGGAAATGTAAAATAAGCTACCAGACCATCGGCAATATGGTTATACAAGCTCCCGCACATAGCTCTACAATACACCTACATCTTTACTTTCTATTTTGATGTTGTCTGTCTAACCCAGGGGTCACCAACCAGTCGATCAGGATCTACCGGTAGATCTTGGAGCCTCTGACAGGGGATCCTGACAGGTTTGGCCAGGAAGCTATCAAGTGCCGGCACTTCATCTGCCCCTCTCAGCACTGCTGTGCTGCCCTTGCCCTCAGCCTTTGAGGTGCTCTTCACTCCTGGGAGCCTCCTGCTTGCTGTGCAGGGCATGAAAAGAAGAGGAAGGGAGGATGATGATGTCAGGATGCCCTTCCCTCTACCCTATACCCCATCTCCACAGAACAAAGTGGGGCAGAGATGGAGAGAGTTTGCTGGCTGCTTTTGGGAGTGGTGCAGGGCAAGGGTGATCCTGCCTTAGCCCCCTGCACCACCACCCAGCAGCCACCTGTGGTAAGTGGGCCCAGCTAGAGCCTGCATTCTGAATCCGGGCCCCAGTCCTGAACCCCTCATGCACCCCAAACCTCTGATAATAGTGAGAGAGAATGGAGTGAGCAGGGGCGGGGCCACGGAGAAGGGGAGGGAAGGAGGCAGGGCAAGGGTGTTTGGGATTGAGGTAGATCCTGGATTGCACTTAAATTCAAAAAATGACCTCATGCTTAAAAAGGTTGGAGACTCCGGTCTAACCTATATCTGTTTTTACCGTTTTACTAGTTCCATTTGAACAATGTAATCTTGCCCACAGCTTGGCACAGCTTCAGGGTTAGTTTAGTCTTTCCGTTCAAAAGAGTCTGCAGCTAAGTCACGCCCGAGGAGTAAAAGAACCTAAAGGGAAAAACTGCATCTTATATCAACAGGTGTAAGTAAATTAATCAAACTATCAGTCTACAGAGACAATGGTAAATGTGAACATGGGAAAGTGAGTGAAAGAACAGCATCAGAGGGCATGTATCTGATGAAAAGCACTTTATAAGAGCTGGGTATTCTTATTCAATGAACCCTTTGTATAGTGAGCCCCCTTTTCTCTCTACAGCATAACTCAGTGGCAGTTTTACCAAACTCTGCATTAAAACAATTCGGGATTTTCCTTCAACCTTGTTATAGAAGCTAATTAGATCCCAGTCTGCTATGAGTGGACTCCAAATGTTGCTCAATATTCTTGAAGAGGGTCACTAACATATTTCATCAGACTCATCTCAGTAAGGAACCACTCCCTGTAGTTTATTTTAAACAGAGGTGAAAGTAAGGGTGTGCGCCCCAGTCCGCAGCTCCAGCAAGAACTGAGCTGTGGCAAAAGCCAGCAGGGAGCTATTTAGAGAGCTGGCAGAGCCCAGGGTTGTGCTAGGACAGTACCTGTCAGAAATGTAAGTTCCTTTCAACCCTGATTTTAAACTAAACTCCAAAATCCAAAGCTTGAAACAGAAGTATTCTGAAATCCTGCCCCCCCAGCATTGTGCCATGGCTCACCTTTTTTGGCTGTACTGTGAGGTGGTGCAGATGCTTTGCCATCTACAGACTTCTGCTTTTCAAAAGTTTTCTTCACCTCTGCAACTTTAAGCACTTTTTCATCTTCTTGATTTTCCTCCCCCTTTTGCTCCTGCTGGGTTGGGCCCCCTTTCTGGAGCCTTTCTCTGGTGTTTTTAGTTTCACTATCTGGAACAGTAGCTTCTGGCTGATTTTTGCAAGCAATCATCCTACTGTTATATGTTTTCTGTATCACTTCTGACAGTGTTACAGTCTCACTGAAACTCGCTGCCAGACCTTCAGTCGGTAACCCAGTTAAAGGGACTTTTAAGGAGCTTTTCTGGCTGTTTGAATCAGATACCACTGAATCTGCCTCGATTCTGAGGTCTTCTCCTGTATTAGGATGAAGGACCTGGCTGTTCTCTCTCAAATCTCCAGCAACTAGAGCACAATTTGAAATGGCTGAGACCATTATCTCAAGGTTCTTCACTACTTGCTTATCTTTACCAAGCTTTCCATCCTTTTCACCAGTCCAATCCTGTGAACAATGCTCTGCAGAGCTTTCAGTCAGAGAGGAAAAAATTACTGTCTGTGTCAAGTTTCCACCTGAATTGCTGCTCTCCAAAAGGGTAGGTGAAGCAGATTGCATTGTTCTATCCTCTTTGCTTTGCACCGTACAGTCCATCACCATGGCTTTTCGCTCCCAGCTACCTGACCAGCTGTGGATGCTGGATTTATTTTCCTCTGTGGGAGAGTTCAATGTCAGTTTGTTAACTTGTCGGCTCTCTGTGCTACTTTCTGAGTCCGACCGGCTTATCTGCTTTTTCAGTGTGCCTTGAAAAGTGTTGATCATATTTACACTTCCAGTTGCAGCCAGCTTTGTCTCTGGATAACTTTCCTGATGGCTGGCATTTCTCTGGATCAGAGGCACCGTGTGTGCTGTTATTTCCCTTTTCCCCTCAAGTTCCATGTGGACATATGGAGTCATTTCTCCCTCTTGGCTGGACATATTGATTTCAGCTTCCTCCAGCATATAAACAATAGCTTTTGCCTTCCTGCTTTCAGCCTCACCTCCCAAATACCGCTGGCCAAACTGCATTTCAAACACCTCTGAAGAGATTTCACCTTCCATCCCTTTCCTACCTGTTTTGGTCACGGTTCGCTCTTCAGAGTATGACTCCTCTGCCATCAGTCCCTCAGTCCTTCCCTCACACATTCCTCTGCTTATTTGTAACTTCTTGGTGGAAACATGCACATCATAATCGGTGCCCTTGGGCTTACCTCCCTCTGTTCGGAGTCCCAGTCCCTCAGAGTCAACTTGCTTCTTACTCAGGCACACATAATCTTCACATTTCACCTTGGAAGTCTTCCTGGAGAAAGGAGAGTCTCTCTCTCTCATCTTACCTTTGTCATCAAGTAAATAGCCAGAGTGGCACCAGGCGGAGGCTTCCATCACTAGCAGCTCAGTGCTTTAATCACTTATCCAAATGCTTTGAAACTAAAAAACTGAGCTCTCCCCACACTTTGGGTCTCTACAGTTTTCACCACCACTTTCTCTTTATTTCACTCCTCTGTGAGACTGGACACAGCTTGGAAACCTGTGCTACTAGGTTGTGGGAACCAGCATTCTTCAGAATCACAGATGCTAGAGGTGGAAAACGCATATTGAGACGGTAGAGTCCGTTTTCTGTGGCAGGGCAGAATGTCGTCTTCTGATAATGGAGGTATCAGGATTAATACTGCAGTTGACATTCACCAGACTTACCCTACCTAAGTGGGCACAACCACATCCAAAGTCCACTGGCTTCTAATCTGGTGGTGCATAACACTTGATATGAAGGATTTGCTCTATATCGGTGTTCTCTTCCCTTTTTCTGGTAACTCCCTATCGTCTCCTTTGGTAGCTGATCTTGCTGCAGTCGCCACTGCTGTTTTTGTGGTTATTTATAGTCACACAATTTGTCGAAGTTGATCTGTGCTGGATTATCTTCTGCCAGCTGTTCTGTGGTTTTTAGAGAGATCTTGGAAATATATGTCCACACCCCTGGTGCATTTTCTAGTGCTGTACCATAAGTCTCTGTCACAAACCCCTGATACCCAAAACACTCCTTCCTTGGAAGCTGTGCAGTGCACGTTGATGCTGGGACCTTGGTCTGGATCCTAGTGTACTTGGGAAAGATACAGTATACATAAAGTATTTAGGGCAGAGACAGATCCGCTGGAATTATCTGCAGGAATATGTTATTGTTAAGTGAATTACTGTGACATCAAAGTATTCCCGAGATAAACAAAGACGCCCAACACCAGCCTCAGAAATAAGATTCTGTTAGGAGATTAAAAACACACAGCTTATCAAAAAACCCTTACTAAAGTTTTGGGCATTGCTAAACAAACCTTCATGCAGAAAGTTCCTCTCTCCAGATTATAGTTCTGCCATACAAGTGCCTGTAAACTCTCCTGAGAAAGAGGCAGGAGAAAGGGGAAGAAATGATTTTTAAAGAGTCCTAATCCATTTATATACAATCCCAAATGCATGACATTTTCACTAATGGTGAGCATGCTTGCCACCAATGACCTAGTTCCATCCCACAGGCTCTCTCAAGCTCTTTGCCTTTTAGGGTGTGCTAAGTGTCAGGCTTCCCTATTTGTATCTCACTCAGAATCACAAATGGGAACATAAAAAAAAGCATCTAGAAATACATCGTCCCTTAGCTGTGTGAGCAACTGTGCATTACACATACAGAACACTTCTCCCCATCCTTCAGCAGTGACTTGCTGTCTATGGTTGGGCAAGGCTGAGACCTATATGCTCTGTCCTCCTTGTCTGTGCCTATTTACTGCTGGAAGCTAAGCCAAAGAGCAGGGTAAACATACATCCAAAAGCTGGCCAAATGCAAAGCATGAGTGATCTGGAAGTTGGGTCCCAAGTTGTTTATTTAATACCGGAAGTTCAGGGGAATTTTTTTAAATGATTTGATTGCTGGCAAAAGGTGCCAAATTGATGTGGTCTGGCAGCTGAAATTCTGTACTTACCCACAGATCAGGGTAACTTTGCCTCCAGGGCCACCTGCCACTCACCTTGCTCTTCACCTGCAAGGATCAGCTCTAGAAGTGCAAGCACAGCTTGTTCCTCATGGCCCAGCATCTGAGCTGAAACTGACAATGAGCATCCAGTTAGTGCCAGTGACTCCTGTCAGGTGGCCACTTGTCCACTAGCACCTGAAACAGAGATGCCTTACCACCTTCACACAAGGTACTTCACAGCCATCAGCAGCAAAAATTTCCTGCCTCTGCCACCTGGAGCCAGATCTGAACCACGGATGTTAAATATTGATTAATTTACTAGCTGAGTAGTCGATGGAATTTCCATAGACTCCTCAACTAGTCAATAGACACTTCTGCATTCCTCCTTTGAAATGTGCATTTCAAAACTGGCATGCCGCATGCAGCCTGGGGCCAGAGGGAAATCCAGGCTCTTGTGCATTTCTAAGCGGAAGCTCCTGCATGAAACCCAGAGTCAGCAGGACTTCCCACTGGCCCCAGGCTGCGAGCGGCATGCCAGCTTTGAAATGCCATGTGGAGCCGGGGTTAGCTGGGAACTCCCCAGCTGACCCCAGGCTCTGCCGCGTGGCATTTCCACGGAACCTGGGATCAGCTGGGGACATTTCAAAGACAGAGGCAGCAAAGAGGAAGGGAAGAGGGGGTACTTCAAAGCGGCAGCACCACATGTAGCCCAGGATCAGCTGGAGACTCCCCAGCTGACTCCGGGTTCTGCAGAAATGCCGCAAGGAGCCCGGGGTCAGCTAGATCCCCAGCTGATCCTGGGCTCCATGCGCTGCTAACGCTTTGAAGTACCCCCTCTTCCCTCCCTCTTTGCTGCCTCTATCTGATAGAGGCAGGAAGCGAGCGGGGGCGAACAAGTCAACTAGTCCTTAACATCCTTAATCTGAACCAATGACCTAGAAATGCAAGATTCCATTATCTGCATCAGCCAGCCCCACGGTGGGGGAACAGCATCAGCGCTTGTCTCACAGTGAGACAAGACACAGCTTAATGCTGGCAATTCTATATCCACACAAACAACTGCCCTGCTTTGGAGTCAGACACTGAGTCTGCAGCAGCGTATTCCAGCTACATGTTCTTAAAAACACTGAAACATCATCTCTTCAGGCGCAGATGTTGCTGCCTGCACTCTCCTGAAGGCAGGGGCACCATTTCAGATTTCTCTCTCTGTGTGTGTGGGGGGGGGGAGCAACTTGTGCATGCCCTGATGGGGGTGGGGGAAGACAGTGAAAGCGTGGAAGGGCAGATGAAGACAGCAGTTTCAGCAGTGATACTGAGCATGCTCAGTATAAGCCAAGCAGCAAATGGGGGAGCGGGGGGGCGGAATCAATTCTATTTGCTCTCCTCCACACACACACACACACACATCACCTCTTTCTAGGGCTACCAAGGCAGAGTAGCTGACAGCATTGTATCCAATTCCTACATCCAAAAAAGAACATTTACATAAATATTAAATCCACTCAGCTCTAATATTAACATGTTATTACATCTTGTGACAAGTCACTTAAGGGACACTGGTTAGCCTTAAAATTGTAATATATAGTCTTACTTTCTTACTAACTGCAGAGAGAGACTGTCAGGACTCCTGGGTTCTAACTCAGTTCTGGCAGTAGAGTGGGGTCTAATGGGTTACAGCAGTGGTTAGATATATTCAGGCTCTATATAAGATTAGAATGGCCGTACTGAGTCAGACCAAAGGCCCTTCTAGCTCTGTATCCTGTCTTCCAACAGTGGCCAATGCCAGTTGCTTCAGAAGGCATGAACAGAAGAGGCATTCATCAAATGATCTATCCCCTGTTGCCTATTCCCAGCTTCTGGCAAACAGAAACTCACCATTCCTGCCCATGCTGGCTAGTAGACATTGATGGACCTGTCCTCCTTGAACTTATTTTGTTCTTATTGGAACTCTGTTACAGTCTGGGCCACCATCTCCTGCCAAAGAGTTCCACAGATTAACTATGAAGAAATAATGTGTTTTAAATTTGCTGCCTATAACTTTAATTTAATTCTTGTTATTTACTCCTTCAATAACATAACACAGTTCCTTATTCTATTTTTCCACCCATTCATGATTTTGTAGACCTCTAACATATCCCCTCATCCTTTAGTCATTTCTTTTGCAAGCTGAAAAGTCCCAGTCTTGTTAATCTCTCCTCATATGGAAGCTGTTCCTTACCCCTAATCATTTTCTGTTGCCCTTTCTGTATCTTTTTCCAAATCCAATAGATCTTTTTTTAGATGGAGTGACTAAATCTGCATACAGTATTCAAGATGTAGGCATGCCATTACTTTATATAGAAACAATATAATATTTTCTCTCATATCTATTCCTTTTCTATTTATTTCCAATATTCTGTTAATTTTTTCATTTTTATACTGCCACTGCACATTGAGCAGCTGTTCTCAGGGAACTACCCACAGTGATTCCAAGATCTCTTTCTTGAGTGGTAACAGCTATTTTAGATCCTATCATTTTTGTATGTATAGTTGGGATTATATTTTTCCATATGCATTACTCAACACTGAGTTTCATCTGCCATTGTGTTGCCCAATCACCCAGTTTTGTGAGATCCTTTTGTAGCTCTTTGCAGTCAGCTTCGGACTTAACTATTTTGAGTAATTTTGTAGTATCTGAAAATGTTGCCACCTCATTATTTCCCCTTTTTCAATAACTTTTAAAAGTTTAACAGTGCTGGTACAAATTCAGATCCCAGCAGCACAACAATCATTGCTATAAGTACCTGGCAATGTTTTCATGATGATATAATGATTCTTTAATTACTTCAGTGACCAGTCTTTTGTTATCCTTAATCATCTGCCTCCCTCTCTTTATAACAAATTCCCTGCCCCAAAGGCAAAGCTGCAAGCAGCTCAAACTCCGTTGCAGTTAAGAGCTGCCTTTGGAGCCAGGGCATGCAACTTTAAGCAGACTTCAAGCATGAAATCCAGGGGTTCAAACTTTCAAGAGGGGGTATTACTGCCTCCCTAGCTCCCCATAAATCGCTCACATGCTGAGCAAGGGATTTAACAGGTCTCTCAGTTGGTCCAAATGTCCTCCCTCTCCCCCATTTCCCAACTTTATCTTCACTTCTAGAACAATAGTCAGAGAAAGCAGGTGGTGGGCTGACAAGCCTTAAGGCCAGGTCACTTCCTCTCAAGATAATGGACATCAGATTCATATGCCTTTGCAATGAAAGTAATCACCATCCAAATGGCCATGTGTATGGCCATGCATGCTCCACCTGTAAAACACTGCAAGTTGCAAGCCCTATCCTTTTCCTCTCCCCAATTTTTCAAACGTACTAAAGCCAGGGAGCTCCCAGTAGAAAAGAGATGCTGCTTGGGAAGTGGAGTTTTATATATCTTCCTACCATAAGCGGGAGAAAACATTTCCATGTTTTGGCTAGATCTACACAGCAGTTTTATTACCCCTAAAACTGATTTCAAATCTGCACAATAAGCTGAATATAGCTTGATGCTTCAAAATCAGGCCATATGGACTAGTGTTGTCTGCAGCTTCCTAGGGATGATGGGACATTTACCACAAACATTTCCAGTTGAGTTTGCAAAGCAGCTCCCTGCCTGAAGAACCCCATTGCCCTCATGTTGTATGCTCAATGTGTCACAACCCTAGTGACATGATGACATAACATCGAGCTCTCTCAGTCAAGGGTATTTCGTATTTTATTTCAAAGAGGTCTTTATCGAGCACCTGGCAGACTCAGACAAAGGCCCCTGTGATGTGAGCTGATGGCTGCTTTTTAAATCTCTGCATAAAAGGAAATGGTTATTGGAATGACTTTGGCACAACACATGGTTGGAATATTCACACGGCAGCTGTGAAATACTTGTAGGGACTATGCTATCCACCAGGCAAGGCTGGCGCAGGTTGGGCAGACGTCTCATCAACTGTCAGGCCACATACTTATTCAAAGCTTCTCCAAGTGTCTCAAAGCTGGAGCAATAAACAGAGGTGTTAGCAATTTGAGATCTCCAGACAGACACACCTACGCCATGTGCCTCTATTCTGCCCACAGTACAGTCAATAACATACATTGGGCAGCCAGAGACTGCAAGTGACAGGCTCACAAAAGGTCAGCTGCCTGGTCACCGTAAACAGGGCCCAGTGTATCCAGGGAGTCCATGCCATTGCCATTTGCTGCAGAAACCCACCCCTTACCTCAGAACTCCTTGCCCCTATGGCTGCCAAGGAAGCTGTCCAAATGTGACCACAGTATAAATTGATACTGAATCATCTTCATGAGTCTGCAGACAGCTTGAAACGAGTAATCGGCAAAGAGGAGGAGGCTGCCCTCTTCATCGCAATACTTTATGAACAAGAAACTTAATACTGGTCATTGCCATAGCGATACAGGTGGCTATTTCATGACTATGTATTCTGGTACATCATTATCCCACAATTCCATATCATTGTTCTACAGGTTCCAAAAGCTCAAAGTGCCCTCTGTGCAGCTGCTAGAGCCTCTAGCAATTTCGACAACACTGCACTGCTTTGAAGATGTGGCTAGGACACTAGCTTAGGACTTCAGAGACGAAGGTTCAGTTCTGTGTTCTGATACAAATTTCCTGTGAGACCCTGAGCAGATCACTTAATGACTCAGTTTCCCCATTTGTAAAAAGGGGATAAAAGGAAGTCCCTACCAAAAGGAGGTGTTATTTTGGGACAAATACAGTAAAGCTTGTGAGGTGCTCAGATAGTGTGGTGTTTGGCACCATAAATACCTGACTCATAGCAAAAATAGAAAAATCTACAAGCCCAGTGATATAAAGTGAATTTAAGAAACATCATATTGCATAAAAAAATACTCAGTAGATGGGTGCAGTGGGGGCAATTGCCCTACGGTTAAAGCAGGCTGGAAAGAGCCTATAAAGAGCCCCAGCCAATCAGGAAAGGGCTTATAGGGAGCCAATCCAAAAACAGCTTGCTGGAGCAGCCCTAGTATAAAAGGCAGCTCAGTTGAGTAGAAGGGAATCTCTCCCTTACTAGCAAGGGAGAAGACTGGGAGCTTTGGCTGACCTCTACTAGACTTGATATAAGGGCTGAGTGGGTGCAAGAGCTACAAGAAAGTGGCCAGGGGAAAGGTGGACACTGAGAGGCTGCCATGTGAGGATCTCTGGGCGAGAATCCAGAGTGGTGGGCAGACCCAGCTCACCCCCCTTTACTCCACTAGCTCCCGGAGAGACTAGCCAATGAAAGGGCTGCAGCTTGCCCCTGAGGGAGGGTTAGACTTGGGACTGCAGTCTGCCACTGCGGCATGGGGCCAGACTGACAGAAGCTGGTACCCCTGGATGGGGGAAGAAAGGAGTGGTGGGCACTGCTGGAAGGCAGTGTCCTGAAGAGGATGCTGCTGTCCAGGGAGTGCCACAGATCTAGAAATGCACAATGGAGACAGCAGGGTGGACCATGGGTGGGACACCAGCTGAAGGTGTCACACTCAAACTGCACAGAGTTAACTCCCAGACTGACCAGTGGGAGGCCCTGTGGCAATGAGTCTAACCTGCTACAATGGACCAATGAGCAAATGGCCCATGTGGACCAAACCTGCCTCTTGCCAGCTGTGCTCTTTACAAATCAGGACTATGGTGCGTTGGCAGGGGTCAACATGCAAGGGAACAACTTGCCATGCTGCTACCCCTGCTTAAGTTTATTCATTCATGGATAAAGGCATTCCCCCCAGGCACCACTCCCCAGCATAGCCCTGAACTCTGCTACACACATTCAAAGGTTGTAGCATGCACTCCCCTCCTCTGATGCCACCTGCAGTATGTTTCCCAGGGGGAAGGTATGGAAGCTTGCCCATATACATCCATGACTCCTTTTGCTCAGGACTATGGCTATAGCTCCCTCCCATTGCTCACCCAGCAGGTCTAATCACAGGGCGTTTATTTACTCACTCAATTTACTGCCTCCAGGGGCAATGAAAATCAAGATAAATCTTAAGACGCCCAGAAACCTAAATCAACACAAGTACTGCTCTGTTCTGGGTGCTGTTCCCTCAACAGGGAGGACGGAGACAGTCCTTCTCCCAGCTTGTTTTCCCATAGGTGCAGTGCCTTCATTAGGATGGGAACAAACTCATATCAGACAGCCCCCTGTGGCAGCAAGGGAAGGTCTAACATGGCCCAATGGCCGGAAGTTGAAGTTAGACAAAATCAGACTGGAAACCAAGGCTCACATTTTTAATCATGAGAATAATTACTCACTGGAAGAATTTCTCACGGATTCTCTGTCGCTGACAATTTTAAAATCAAGACTGGATTTAAAAGCTTCTAAACGCTCTGCTCTAGAAATTGTTCTGGGGCAGTTTGTTAGGTGAGATGAGGCCAGTTGTCCCTTCTGAAATCTAGTCATCCCCCGCCCTTGTGTGGTTCTAAAATACTAGAATGTTCACAACATTCATGTTTATTAAAACACTTACTGGCTTTGCTTTTGTAGCTACAGCTGCCAGCATCACCAGATTGACACAACAGGGTTTATAACCTGGAGCAATGGGGCTGAATTAAGCAAAGGAAAATAACAAACTGAACATCAGGGGAAAATGTGCTAACTCCGGTGACCCAATCCTTCCCTGAAATAGCTTCCCAAGGGAAGAGGTGAAAAGCTCCAAGCAGCTGAATCATTTAAAACTAAATTGGACAGATCCCCAGAAAGTACAGCAGAAGGAACAACCCCATAGTGCCCAGGATCAGCGTGGTGGGGAATGGGCTGCTTGACCTAATTAGAGATCTCCCCTCTTTAATTTCTATTATAGTGTTTGGTCAGTGAAGACTAATGAACCACCAGGGGCACATGGCAAGCAGAGGAGACTTCACTTTCTTGTTCTATCTTAATGTTTCACATTCCTCCAGATATCAGAATGAGAGGGAAGTTCGGGGCATGTTCTGGCCAGGTACGTTGAGTCCCAGTCACACTGTGGGTGTTGGACTCCTGAGGTGTTTTATGTTCAAGCAGCGCTGTTTGGGAACAAGCCTAGAAATAAATTCCATGCCAGTCATCAGAAACAGGCAGAATTTGTGTTGCTCCAGATGTTGTCTGGTTTTACCATGGTAACATCATAACAGGATATAACTTTCAATCATAGCATGAAAAAAAATACAGAAACTTACCAGCAGTGGGAGCAAGGAGTTTCACAGGGTTTATAGCCCTGTCTTGCAATAGTTGCTTATAAATTATTTTTATGTACAAAAGCCCAAAGAGACAAACCTTCAAGCAGCATCTGAATCGAAGCATTCAGAACATCTTCAGAGACAGAGAGAAGCAAGGACAGTTTTCTTCCAGGATTAATTTGAGAATATTGGGTTAATCAATATATAACCAACAACTCAGAGCTCCTTCCCATACAGACACCTTCCATATGGTTTTGCTGAGGAATGGAGGTCAGGGCTGGGAACCCAGAAATATACCATAAAGGGAAAGCTGTTGTTTTTCAGAACTGCAAGGCTGATTTTCAGAAGACCTGACACCCCCAACTTGAAGTGAATTCAATGGGAGCAGCGGGTGCTCTGCGTGTAAAAATTGAACACAAACACAGAACATTCATTTTCCTACTGGCATCATCACGTGAGTATGTTTGAGCAAAACATAAAAGGCCTTGACAGAAAGCCAAGGACTCCCCACCATGCATGCACTGTGCAGTGTCTTTGTCCCTGAAATGGGATGTCTACCATGTCATGGGAGGATTCTCGCTTATGAAAAGGGAGAGTTTACAGACAGATGTGGGTCTCATTGGATATATTCGCACATGCACAGCGCTGCTAAGGCTGTAAGCTGCCTTGACAGCTGCCTCCTAGGGAGCAGTGATGCAAGCCAGGCTCACGAGATAGACAGGGGAGTAGGGTGGAGGATTCTACTTCCACAAGATTGAAATACTTTATTCTGATCTAAAGAGAAACGGAAAAAAAAAAATGGGGAACTCAGGAACTGTGGATAGCAGAACTATCAAAACCTGGTTTCCAGATAACCTTGTTCTCAGGACTTTGGTTCAGAGAATTCTCGTTCCTTTATTGTCACACATGTATTCTTGGTAATGGCTAAGGGCCAACCTAGAGGTCAGCCATTGCATAAACAGGGAGAAGCAGGCATCCCCTGCCCTGGAACGGTTGTAACCTCAGTATACCCCAGGCAGGGGACAGGGCAGAACACACTGGCAGAGTGAATTATGGAAAGGTAGCTAATGTCATGTTAGTGCACCATTTTTCTTGTGGAGGAAGGCTTGGTTAGGAGGGAATCAGCTACAGGCACGGGAGAGGCACATTGAAGGGGAGGAACTGAGGGGGTCAGGTCAGGGGAGAAGAGAGGCATGCATGGCAAAGACACTGGGGGTAGGATGGAGCACATAGCCAGACAAAACAGGGCAGTTTCAGGAGTGCTAAGTACCACAGCAGGCAAACTGTATCATCCTGAGCATCTCTCAGCTTTCTGCTGCTCTCCTCTTTTATGCCTGTGCTACATATCCTCCCCCCAGCCCTGTGGGGCTCTGCCTTTCCCTCCTCTTCCCTCCAATAGGTTCACCCCTTCTGTCAGGGAAGCTTTGTCCCATTATCATCTCTAGTCCCGAGACAATAAAAATAACAGCCTGCTACCTCCCTTCTGTCCTGCTCACTTGTGACAGGACTTTCTTGCTTGAGGCCCAACTTCCAGCTGCTGAGCCTCAGGGCTTTCTCCCTGGACTTTTTCCCCAGTCTGGGTCCTGATTCCCAGTTTTCCATCAAGCCATTTGCCTGGGGGAACTTTCCCCAGATCTGCCCCAGCCACCTCCGCCTACCCTGCCATTTTCTCCTTTCAGGGCCAGGCAGGAGACAACTACCCACCTGCAGCTCCCTTCCCCAGCCCTAAACGGAAACCAAGCCACCTCATCCCTAGGGCATTGGGATCAGTATAGGGGGCAAGACAGTAGCTGCTCACCGGGCCCAGCTAAAACCAACTCTTAAAAGGCCAGTCAACTCATGACAGCTGCCTTCTCAGGGTTTTCACTACGTGGCATTAAACCTTTATTTTTCATCTAGCTATTCCATGGTTCTCTCTTTTTGTAGGCTGAATGTTTATGAGAAAAGTTAGCCTTTGAAGTCCCTGTTTTTCATGGTTGCAGAGATTTCCATTCAGGTTTTCCTGGCAGGGCTCTAGCTCTAATTCTGTTTGTACTGCAGTTTCGTTTAGTTTGTCAAATCAACAGCAAATGCTGACAAGGCTATGCTGCCTGCTCTCCTCTGCTGTGGTGTGGACCAACAGAGAAGTCTTTCCTCCTCACCTTGGCCCTCAGTACTAATGCCACCCCTGCAGCTGAACATTGCAATTAGAACTCTGTGTGCAATGGGACTGTGCCACGCATTTCACCCGCAAGAGAATTTAAGCCCGTTCTCCCTACCTCAGATCCTGCTGAGATTCCAGCTGGTAAGATGCCAGTAGGTGCAGCATGTTAGAGCAGTTGGTACGATGCAGACACTTGGCCACTAGGAAATGACCTGATACTTCCAATTGCTTCCACTGAGCTGCTGTCATGTGCCAATGACTTCCAGCGCCCATTGACCTGGGTCAGGATCGAATCCCTGACCTAGACAGGACAGTCTTCATGTTTTGTTACTAACTCTGAGCCATTCAACCATCCACAACCCCCCACAAAAAAAGTTTTATCTAATTGAATTCAAACATCAAAAAGAAATAAAAGCTTGGATTATTAGAGATTTCAAATCAAGATGTTTTCTTGGGTGTACATTTCCCCCCATTGCTAAATATCCACATGTCCAATTTCTGCTCTGTTTAACTCTACAACAATCACCCAATCTTCAACTGAGTACCTCTTCTTTGTGTTTCCCTAACAATCTGGAGTAAGCACAGTTCAGACAAACATGAAGCAGCAAGACCAGGGGGCTGTGCAGTTTCAAAAGCAACAAAATGGAAAAGAAACCAGCCCTAAAAGGAACAAGTGTCCAAGAGTGGCTGCGGATGGCAACAGTTCAAAATAAACATTTAAAAATGAGTAAATTGATACTACTCTATACTTTGAAGCCTCTGGAAACTGTGCATAACTGTGATTCTGACAGTCTGAAGGGCAAATTCATGTTATTGACCTTAAGACCTTTCTCATTACTGCAGATTCAAAGACCCTTCGTCTAGGCTGGGCAGTCATTTCCCATCAGCTCTAAGACATTTGACCTTAACTGACCCCTCTGGACAAGAATGGCAATTCACCTCAACGGCTGCTCTCTAAGCATGCCAGATGGCCTCCTCCAAAATTTGGTATTTTCCTCTTCTCTCATAGCACTGAGGAGGAGGCACCAAAAGTCAGACTTATTGTCCCCATTATCTGCATGTACATAGGATGGCTTTGAGTAACCAGCTCATGTATGTGGCAGCAGAGCTAATGAAGGTCCAAAAATGGATGTGGTCATTGTATACCTTGATCATATGTTACTACCAAACTAGGAATAATTGCATAGTAGGAAAAGATTAGACAAAGGGCAGCTGAAAAATAAGGGTCTAGACATGGAACAATTCTTATGGCCCAGTTTTATCACAGAATCATAGAACACTAGAACAGGAAGGGACCTCGAGAGGTCATCAGGTCCAGTCCCCTGCCGTCACGGCAGACCCAATACCATCTGGCCATCCCTGGTAGATGTCTGTCTGACCTGCTCTTAAATATCTCCAGAGACGGAGATTCCACAAACTCCCTAGACAATTTATTCCAGTGTTTAACCACCTTGACAGTTAGGAACTTTCCCCTAATGTCCAACCTAAACCTCCTAAACCTGCAGTTTAAGCCCCTTGCTTCTTGTCCTATCCTCAGAGGTCAAGGAGAACAATTTTTCTCTCTCCTCCTTGTGACACCCTTTTAGATACCTGAAAACTGCTTCATGTCCCCTCTCAGTCTTCTCCTTTCCAAACTAAACAAGCCCAATTCTTTCAGTCTTCCTTCATAGTTCATGTTCTCTAGACCTTTAATCATTCTTGTTGCTCTTCTCTGGACCTTCTCTTATTTCTCCACATCTTTCTTGAAATGTGGTGCCCAAAACTGGACACAATACTCCAACTGAGGTCTAATCAGCACAGAGTAGAGTGGAAGAATGACTTGTGTCTTGTTCACAATACTCCTGTTGACAATCTCAGAATCACGTTTGCTTTTTTTGCAACAGCATCACACTGTTGACTCATATTTAGCTTGTGGTCCACTATGACCCTAGATCTCTTTCTGCAGGACTCCTTCTTAGACAGTTGCTTCCCATTCTGTATATGTGAAACTGATTGTTCCTTCCCATGGCCCCGTTGTCTTGGCAGCACCCAGAAATGGACCCTAACCCTGCTTAAACACAGCTTCTATCAGACCACAGTTGATCCAGGAATTATTTGTGGGGTGCACTTTGCCTAGATACCACCTGTGCACAACTTTTTGACAATGTCTTAGGTAAGGTGAGTGGCTCACTTTGGAGCTATCATTATTTGCTGGCTGAGAGCAGAATTTAACTCATTATGACACCAGCACTGTGACTCACTCACTTAATGGAGAGCTGCCTTTATTCCTGTTGGACAGAGAGCTCCCACCCCTTGTCAAAGCAACCATGGGAATGGCTCATCTCTGGAGGCATTGTTGGACTTTTTTCCTCCTCCATTTAAACTGAAACTATACTACGTTGTATCAGCCTGAGATTGGTGTCAAATATTCCAAAGCAAAATTCCCTTTTCATTTACATGAGTGTAAATCTGAAGTAATGTCACCAAAGTCAATGGAATCATTCTAGATTGATGCTGGCATTAGTGAAAATGAAGCATGATCCTAAGAGTGTAAGCAGCATGAAACTTACAATTCTGTCAGGCAGGGTAGTAAGAGAGAGAAGGAGGAAAAATGGGGGGAATTCTTAAGCAAAATCCTCTCTCTCTCTCTGTCACTCTCCCCCCCCAAGCTCCCAAGCACTGGCCACATTCCTCTGCAACAGGCTCCTCTGCAACAGGATCCTCTCCCCTCCTCCCCGAGATAACTTTCAATAAGGTCATTAGCATTGTTCAAAAGCATGCTATTTGGCTAATTAAAGAAGCCAAATCAATGGAGCTGTACCAAAAGCTGTGGCTGTAGGATGGTATTTTATAAACCCATAAAGTAAGAACAGGTTTGAAATATTCCCAGCATCCTCTGCTGTCCCTAATCTCGTTGCAGAGAATAGCTGTGTGTGTTGATATCTGGACCAAAACACAGCTCACATAATGTCACTGGAGAGCTCCAGAGAGGCTTACAGGTGTTGTTTTCAATGATTTCACATTCTACACTTTTCACACTTAGTATTTTTAAGAAGTTGGCAAATTAATGTTGGCAAGAGATTGCAATACATGTGGAAGTGTCAGTTATTTCCCAACATCCTCACAACATCTTAGCACACACTGGGCCCCACTGCCAAAGGACCCAATGGGTTATGGAGATGGGCTCCTCTTTGTAGCTCTCCCAGAGATCAGAGAAACAAAGAGACAGGGCAGTGTGGGGTACAGACTTGGGCTGGCACTGCCCGTGCTCCTTCTGATCAATAGATGGATGACTGATGTGCATCTCCAGGGCTGTTAAATTGGAGTGGAATCAATTTTTAAATGCAATTTTAAAACAATACTTTGGGGGTTAACGACACTCTCCCAGACAATTAGCAAGTATGTGAAAGCTGGAGAACATCCTCAGACTGTGCTTTGTTACTCTGCCAAGGTAAACACTGACATTTCTTCCCCGAAGCAGCTTAGAGAGCAAGAATAATTCCAGGCAGTAACAAGACTCCTTAAAGGCACAAGAGACAGATGCTTGCTGTTTGCCTTTAAAGGCAAAATTTAGTGAATACACTGGAAGGGCTGATCCTCCTTCCTATGGAACTTTGGTCTCGAGCAGAGTTGACTCATCATGAAAAAGGCTCCCTTTTCCCAATTACATCTTGTAACTTACAATTAATGTCCTTTATTGCTAGTTATTTGTTCTTTGAAAGAGACATTAAAACCCAGGTTTCCACTCACCCCATCTGCTGGGAGTTAGAGAGCTCATGGCACTGTCAGATAATGTCATGTATCCTCTCAAATAAAATAAAATCTCCCCTGCTGTGGACAAACTATCACTTAGCATGTAATAGCTGCTGCATTTGCCTACCCAGCATTCTATTGGCATTCAACTCGTTACGCACTAAGATGATTTGAGATGCTCACAGACTGAAAGAGTTTTCTTAAATCCAAACACTAGTCTTAACTCCCCCCCCCCCCCAACACACACACATACACACACACCCCACCCCGCACTGAATACCACAGAAACTGGTGCTTCCCTGATAGTTCGTACCCACTTACTTCGGGGGGTCAGATTCTGATTTCAGTTGTGCTAATGCTGCACCAGTGGCTTTGGTGGGAGGCCATGCAAAAGTGGTTACTAAGAAAAGAAACTAGTTCCTGCCATGTGGCATACATCCCCACATTCATCATAACCGAGTTTGGCCCTATAGATCAGCCAAAAAGGTAGTGCCCCCTACTAGGCAACAGCTGCTTACCAACACTGACTCATCTGCAATACACAACATTTTGGAGGCTCTCACTGGGCAGTCATCTGCTTTGAACAGCTGTTTGTGAGCTACGTGTAAGGAACTTAAGAACAGCCATATTGGATCAGAGCAAAGGTCCATCTAGCCCAGTACCCTGTCTGCCAACAATGGCCAATGCCAGATGCACCAGAGGGAGTGAACTCAACAGGTAATCATCATGTGATCTCTCTCCTGTCATCCATTCCCAGACAAACAGACTAAGGACACACCATTCCTACCCAACCTGGCTAATAATCATTGATGGACCTAATCTCCATGAATTTATCTAGCTTTTTTGAATCCTGTTAAAATCCTAGTCTTCACAGCATCATCTGGCAAGGAGTTCCACAGGTTGTGCGCTGGGTGAAGAAAAACTTAGAATCATAGAATCATAGAGCTGGAAGAGACCTCAGGAGGTCATCAAGTCCAGCCCCCTGCCCAAGGCAGGACCAATCCCAACTAAATCAACCCAGCCAGAGCTTTGTCAAGCCGAGACATAAAAACCTCTAGGGATGGAGATTCCACCACCTCCCAAGGGAACCCATTCCAGTGCTTCACCACCCTCCTAGTGAAATAGCTTTTCCTAATATCCAACCTAGATCTCCCCCACTGTAACTTGAGACCATTGCTCCTTGTTCTGCCATCCGTCACTACTGTGAACAGCCTTTCTCCATCCTCTTTGGAACCTCCCTTCAGGAAGCTGAAGGCTACTATCAAATCCCCTCTCACTCTTCTCTTCTGCAGACTAAACAAACCCAAATCCCTCAGCCTCTCCTCATAGGTCATGTACTCCAACCCCCTAATCATTTTGGTCGCCCTCAGCTGGACCCTCTCCAATGTGTCCACATCCTTTCTATTGTGGGGGGCCCAGAACTGGACACTACTCCAGATGTGGCCTCACCAAAGCTGAATAAAGGGGAATAATCACTTCTCTAAATCTGCTGGCAATGCTCCTCCTAATGCACCCTAATATGCCATTTGCCTTCTTGGCTACAAGGGCACACTGTTGACTCATAACTAGCTTCTCATCCACTGTAATCCCCAGGTCCTCTTCTGCAGAACTGCTACTTAGCCATTCTGTCCCCAGCCTGTAACAATGCTTGGGATTCTTCCGTCCCAAGTGCAGGACTCTGCACTTGTCCTTGTTGAACCTCATCAGATTTCTTGTGGCCCAACCCTCTAATCTGTCCAGATCACTCTGGACCCTATCCCTGCCCTCCAGCGTATCTACCTCTCTCCCTAGCTTAGTGTCATCTGCAAACTTGCAGAGGGTGCAATCCATCCTCTCATCCAGGTCATTAATAAAGATGTTGAACAAAACCAGTCCTAGAACAGATCCTTGAGGCACTCCGCTAGAAACCAACCGCCAACCTGACATCAAGCCGTTGATCACTATCCTTTGGGCCTGACAGTCCAGCCAGCTTTGTATCCATCTAACAGTCCATTTATCCAATCCATACTCCCTTAACTTGCTGGCAAGAATATTGTGGGAGACCGTATCAAAAGCTTTGCTAAAGTCAAGGAATATCACATCCACTGACTTTCCCATATCCACAGAGCCAGTTACCTCATCATAGAAGCTAATCAGATTGGTCAGGCACAACTTGCCCTTCATGAATTCATGTTGACTATCCTGATCTCTTTCCCCTCTTCCAAGTGCCTCAAAATGGATTCCTTGAGGATCCCCTCCATGATTTTTCCAGGGACTGAGGTAAGGCTGACTGGTCTGTAGTTCTCTGGATCGTCCTTTTTCCCTTTTTTAAAGATGCGCACTACATTTGCCTTTTTCCAATTATCCGGGATCTCTCCCGAGCTCCACGAGTTTTCAAAGATAAAGGCCAAAGGCTCCGCAATGACATTTGCCAACTCTCTCAGTACCCTCAGATGCATTAAATCTGGGCCCATGAAATTGTGTATGTTTAGCTTTTCTAAATAGTTCCTAACTTGTTCTTTCCCCACCAAGGGCTGTCCACCTCCTTCCCATACTGCGTTGCCTAGTGCGTTTGTCTGGGAGCTGACCTTGTCCGTGAAGACAGAAGCAAAGAAAGCATTGAGTACTTCAGCTTTTCCCCACATCATCTGTCACTAGGTTACCTCTCTCATCCAGTAAGGGCTCCATACCCTCTCTGATCACCCTCTTATTACTAACATGCCTGTAGAAACCTTTGTTATCCTTCACATCCCTTGCTAGCTGCAATTCCAGTTGCGCTTTCACCTTCCTGATAATGCCCCTGAATTCTCGGGGGAGTTTTGTTTGTTTTAAACCTGCTACCTATTAATTTCATTTGGTGACCCCTAGTTCTTATGCTGTGGGAACAAGTAAATAACTTCTCCACCCGTGTCATGATTTTATTCAACTCTATCATATCCCCTCTAGTCTCCTCTTTTCTAAGCTGAAAAGTCCCAGTCTTTTCAATCTCTTTTCATATGGGACCCGTTCCAAACCCCTCATCATTTTTGTTGCCCTTCTCTGAACCTTTTCCAATGTTCTTTACTCAAGAGGAAGTAAAAACTCACTTATAAATAAAAAAATTTATTTTCCTCATAAGAAGTACATTTAATATACAGTACACTTTTACCAACAAAAGTAAAAAAAAGTGCATTATGCATCCCCTACTGCAAATGTACAGTACAAAAGATACTGCATATTTAAATATAAAAATCAGAATTAAGAAATACAATGAAATAAAAGGAACACTGTTATCATAAGAGTACAGCAATGCACTGGAACAGCTACAGGTGATTCACCCATTCATTCATGTCCACAGTTTATCTCAGAAGGGTGGTAACTATCCACGGGCCTTGGTCAACTCTTAGGTGAGCAAGGCAGAGCAATGTCTGTGCCATGAAGGGTGATATCACTTAGTTAAAGAATGCAGTATGAAAGCATAACCGACACAGTGCTATTGCTAAAATATGGAACAAAAAATGCCTGTGCTGGAAATAAGGTGCCAGTTTGTGCATTTCAGATCTCATGTTGGAATGTGCCTTGGCTTAAATCCTACCTGTAACTCTCCCAAGAGTAAGAACAGCCTTCCATCTTTGGTATGTCTTGTCAAGCCCTCACTTGCCTGCACTGTCTGCAGCAATGAAGAGAAAAATCAGAAGTGATGGAGCCAGGGCAATGGAAGCTGGAATTTATGTGAGATCCATTTACAAAGCCCTTCGTTTTGTACATACACATAGCAAAGGAAAGCTGGGTAGCAGTTCTGAAATCAGGGACCATCAGAGTTATAGAAGAATCATACACACCAACAGTAATCATCTTACCGACACTGAAATAGCAACGAACCAAGACAAAACAGCAAAACAGCAGCATTTACCAGCTCAGCATAAATACACGGTATTTGTAAACTATGATTAAGGCACTCAATTTTAAAAGAACAATTACAATACATAGGAGGGAACGAAAACAAATATCGTATCATGCATTGAGATTAGCAACCATGAAAGCTCTGCATCTTTTGGCTACAAAAACTTTGAATTGGCATGCTGGAGCCTCTACATATACATTGACTTAAAAAAATTAAAAACACACTATTTGTATCGACAGTATTGTGTTGCACTAAGCAGCAATGCATCTTCAAGTCTGATTAGCAACATTACTTGTGTGGTGACACATTTATGTTCCATAAAATAACCAAGTCTAGGTGATTTTGTTTTTCAATCACAATATGGGCATTGTAATCAACTCAAGAACTTAGCTATCAAAGCAGTAGTTTGTATGTAGCAGAGTCTGACAGGTGATATAAGAAGAAAACAGGAAGGAAATATGTTTGTTTACTTGCATTGTTAAACAGCTTGGAAATTTTTGGAAGTTCATCAAGTCTAAGCCTCTGTAAAACTTCTCTCTTGTGTAAGTTACAATGAGTTATCCAACAAACGTCATATTGGGCGTAAGTGGCAATGACCTCTTGAACAAAGGCAATGTGTATTAATATATTGCAGCGTATAACTGCCCGGAGTTGGTTCCCTACTGGCAGTTAGCACTATGAGTGTATGTCGCAACAGTTCAATACCCCAAGCAAGTGGATGGAATTACAGGTCACTGGGAGTAGAAATGGGAACAGTAAGTGTTAGGACATCTTCAAAAGGCAGCAGCCCACTCAGAGGTGGAAAAATCCTGAAAAAACAATTAAATGCCCTTATCTGTGTGTTCTTGGAAACAGGATTTTCAGAAGCACTCATCGGCCTGTCTCTTCGCCCACTGAAAGCAACAGCTAAAGCTCCCATGGACTCCAGTGGGAGCACAGCTAGAACAGAGATCCGCACTTTAAACAATCCTCATTTAACCAAGTCCATTATGTTGCACACACAAATGCATGACCAGCACCTGCAATTGGTATAATTACAAATATCACCACACACACTTCTTTTGCATGCAAAATTTGGACCTAGATAACCGTCTCTCCATTGGAGAAGCACAATATCTTGCTCAATAACACTAGGTAGTCCTAGTTGTACAAAGTTAACTATCTGCTTATTCTACGTTTACATTATTAGGGATCCTCTAGGGTTGTCTGGTTAAAAAAGGTGAGCAAAAATCCCTGGGAAAAAGACATTAAATAAATAAAACGAAGTCAAATTCTGCCTTGCAGCTCCAATGGAATAGCCTGGGTGTAAGTAAAGGTAGTCTTTATCCAACTGTGTCAGACGGGAAAGGGCCTTTCCTGTGAAAGAAGAGTCAGTGTGAACAAGTGTATGGATTTGCAGAGTGAGAGAATATGAGCAACTGTGCAACTGGCTAATTACCACTAGACCTTTATACTAGTTGTGCTATGCTCAAAGCCTTTAGCACAATTTTATGATTTGGAGGGAACTGGTGGATAGATTAACCGCCTTCAAAAATATCTTAGCTGATAATTTCAGCGTGGGCTAGTAAGCTCTGAAGAAACTTTATGCTGCCATGTGATAATCAAGCACACAGAGCAATGGCTTTACTCAAGCTTGCTACCACCCTTTCCTCCCTAATCCATAACAAATAAAACCTAAGAAAGAACAACCAAAAGACAAGTAATAAAATATATGGAGTACACTACAGTCAATAGGGGCTGGAATCGCACCCATGATGCTTTGACATTAGGCATATAACAACAACATTCATATTTTACATATACTGCCATACCCCAGGTATAGTGAAATTGAAATGTCACAACTGGGGATGGGGGCATGTCTCAGTGAATTCACAGTGTATTGAAGTGACCTAGTCAGAACTGATTTCCAAGACATACAAAAGGGTGGTCTCAGGGTACGGCTACACTGTTGGGTTTTTTTCGGAAGAGGTATGCAAATAGCGCTTGCATTTGCATACCTTCTTCCTTTTTTTTTTTCCAGAAGAGGCTTTTCCGCCATTTGGTCCCATCTATATGGGGCAAAATGTCAGAAAAAAACCCCTCTTCTGTGGGACCTATAAACCTAAAGCCCCTATAAACCTTGTTTTACGAGGAATAAGGGGGCTTTGAGAAAGAGGGCTTTCCGACATTTGGCCCTATGTATATGGGACCAAATGTCAGAAAAGCCTCTTCCGGGAAAAAAAACGGAAGAAGGTATGCAAATGCGAGCGCTATTTGCATACCTCTTCCGAACCCCCTCCCCAGTGTAGCTGTACCCTTAGTGAAAAGATCCAATGGCAAACGCCACATTAAAAGAAGTGTCATGGTAAATCCACTTCTGAAGATTTACAGACAGACCATAACACAGGCATTGCAGCTAAGCGAAGGTTCAACTCTAAAAATGTAGTTTTCCCAACACAAGAAAACGTGAATTGCAAATTGTATCATGTCCTCTGAGATATTGCCATCATTTGCCTTGCTTGAGAAGCTTTTTTCTTTCACACATGAAATGGCAAATTTGTCATATGCTCAAGATGTGAATACATTTTTGGCCCCTGTGACGGGGTGTGCATACCTGGCATTGAAACACAAGTGGTTAAAACCCTGTGGGAAGAGGAAGGCCCATTCCTCTACCTACAGGGGGAATGCTCCAAGCACTGGGGCAGTATAAAAGGGAGTAGCTCAGTTCAGTATGGGCTGGATGCCAGAGAAGGAGGACCTGCTGCAGGAGCTCAAGAGGTAACACAGCCAGAGACCTAAACTACGGGAACCAGAGGACTGGGAGACCATATTGAGTGTCCAGAGCTGGTAGAGCTTCAGCAACAAACTGTTGCTGCAGAGTCAGAGAACCCTGAAACTACATGGATGTGCTGCTCTGAATCCTAGGGCTGTATTACTGACTCTAGCCATTAGGCTATGCTGTCCTTCACCCCAGAGGTGTATTACTAACTTGGGCCATTGGTCCGTGCTGTTCTAGAACCTAAGGGCTACATTACTGATTCAGATCAATAGGCTTCAACGCTTCAGGGTGATGGACTCATGTAGGTCTCTAATGGCCTGTCAGCTGAACAGGCGGTGTCCACACCCCCTGGTATCTGCACCCTACAAGGCAGAGTGTGCATGCACCGCGACAAGCCCTCTAAGGATGAATATGTATCTGTTGCTTTCCAACCCATATTTCTCCTCCTTTCAGTACAAAATTGTGAGGACTTACTCAAAAGAATCCTGTGCATTCTAAACAGTGGAAATCTAGGGGACACTTCCCAAATGGGTACTAACGTTTTAAGTGGGAAGTTGTAGGGTTTGCTGTTCAAAGTAGCAATCTTCACTTTCCAGCCCCATCTGACAGGCTTTATCTAGCAATGGCTTTCCAAACTGCACAAACAAAGCCGTCATTCGGTGCTTTAAAGTTCATTGTGACGCGCCAAACTGAGCCTCACACTTGGAATTCAGGCATTTTTGAAAATTTAGGAGCCTAAGTCCCATTTTCAAAAGCGCTTGAGACAGTTAAGTTTAAATCCAAATGATATGCAAGGGATTCAGGATTCAGACTCCTCAGTGACTGAGGCACTTCTGAAAATTATATCCTTAATTTGGCAAAGATATGCCTCAGGTTTTGTATAGCAGGCAGGCAAATGCACTCTCCCACAATATGTTACACACACCACAGGCTAATGGCCGCTCTTGTAAGCATGCTGCACCTGCAGGAGGGAGGGAAACGGTACTAGAATATTTATTTCAAATTATTCTGTGAGAAATGGTCATTGGGTGTGAAGACAATGACCCACAAATGGATATGGGGCTGGTTCCCATGATGCTGTGAGTGCTGGGTCACTGCCCCTTTGATAAGGCTAAACTGAGTTATGTGTGTGTCCATCCTGCCTATCTCTGGACATGGCTCAAGCAGATTCCTTATTACCTCAGTCACTCATGATTATCCCCCTTTCTACCTGAATTCTGTTTTATCATCAAGAGCTGAATCCTGAGGTCTGCACCTAACACTCAACAGGCTCCCATTTGCCTGAGTGAGAGAGTATGGCAGAAACTGAGTGTTTCTGAGCTGGCCAAAACCCTGTGACAGAAACCAGGACCAAGCAGCTCATAAGAAAGGAGCAGTCTACATGTCCCATGGCTCTGCACTCCAGGCGGTCATACACAGCTGAAGCCAGTGACTTCAAAAGGTATTAGACTGAGCCTGAAATGCCTTACCATATCCAGCGCTGGATTAAGGTTATGAAGAGCCTCAGGCTAGCAGGCGGGAAGGGCCTAAGTATGAATTACATGTTGCAAAAAAACTATGACATCAAACATGTATTTATGTAAAATTAACACATTTATTCTACTCCCACTACACAAACATTTTTTCCCCCACTTTAGCTGTGGCAAAGTAATGAATGCTATCCTAGTTCAAAGACCTGCCAATTTCATTCTTAATGCTCAAAAGGGACAAAGCACTGAGATGCTCTTGAGTTGTGGTGGATTGGGGGACATTTTTGACCCTTGTTAGAAGGGAAAAGAAATGTTCTCCACTATGGCTAGTGATTATTAGTGACAAATACAGCTGTAATGCCATTTTAACGTTTGGGAAACATTCTGTCACATTGGATTCAGTGATAGTTCGGTACATCCAAACAGAGATACTTTCATCATCTTTTCTCTCTATATATGAGAGTGATGTGAATCCAGCAAATTGAAGAAATACTTCAGTAAAATATAACTAGGAGATCTTCTGGGTACTTCTGACACAGACCTTTGAAAAGACCCTAAGCCCTGTGTGGGGATTCTGGCTACTGCCAGGGGATTTTTGGTTAATGTGAGAACTAGAGAGCCAGGGGGATCTTCTATAGCAGTGGTTCCCAACCTGTGGTCCATGAACCCCTGGTGGTCCACAGCAGCACTATAGGGGGTCTGTGGAAAGCCGCAGTCAGCAAGTCCCTCAGCCTGTGTTGTTCCCCGAGAAGGCTGAGACACGCAGCTCAGGAAGCAGCATGGGCTGAAGGATATGCAGGCTGCAGCAGAGCTATATTGTTTGGGGGGAGGGGAAATGTAAAATTTTAATAGATTGAAAAGGGGTGTGTATGCTGGAAAAGGTTGGGAGCCAATGCACTACAGTGTTCCGGCTGTAGTCAGCGGCCTAAATGCATTTCCTCTGTGTTCATTTGCTCTTCACAATTAGAATCGTAAGACCGGAAGGGACCGCTAGAGATCATCTAGTCCAGTCTCTTAAACTTTCAGCTTTTGAATAAGTAAGACAAAACAGAGCTATCCCCTGTTGTGTTCTCTGCCTCCCCTATCAAAAAGACTTCACTGAAAATCAATATCACAAAAGAACCACAAGGTTTGGATGATTGTTTTTTTTACTAGGCTGCTGCAGAATGAAGGGTCAAGCAGAAGGCAGACAGACCTTCATCTCCCTCCCCCCTTTAAAGTGTTCACCAGGGAGGAAAGTGAATGAGATTCTGCTTATCCAGATGTGAAAAAGCAGAAGGGGGCCCAAATCTGTTCTTGTGCAAAAATCTGTTCTCCCAGGCCCTGTGCTGAAGTCAATAAGGTTACAAAAGTGTAACTGTCCCCTTTGGTCTCATTTCCTTCTCCAATCATTCCATGCTTACTCAACATTTCCCACTTGGGAAAGAAGTTAGTTTGAGTTGGGTCAGAAAAAAAGATTCACTTCTGGTTTCATTCCAAAAACTGAAAGCTAAATAAACTAGAGGTGAGAATAAGGCAGTGCACCCCACTGCACCGATGCAGTAAGAGCCAGCTGCGGCACTCTGCTGCAGGAGGAGGTTAACTGACTCCCACATGAGCTCCTGCAGCTCTCCTGCAAGCTGCTGTGCTAAGCAGCAGCCAGGGGAAAGAGGCTGATGCCTCTCTGATTCCTACCAATGCTGTCTATTACTTGCTGCTCCTCTTCCATAACTGTCAGGGAGCGAGAGGAAGCTCCTTCTAAACCACAGGAGACTGCTATTCTTTCTTGTTGGCAGGAGTGCTCCAGGCTCCAGCAGGGTTACATGAGCAAGCTCACTCCCTCTCCCTTGCTTGGCTCTGCCCTGCCTCTTGTCTGAACAGGAGGGCTTAAACAATGGGAAGTCCTAGAGCCTTATTAGCCTAACAGTTAATCCAGCCCTGACCAGATCAAAAGTCTAGCAAGTGGTACCATGTAGAAGAATTAATGGTTATTTAACACTATGGAAACTAAACTAGGTCTCCACTTTTCCTTCCCTTCTGAGATATTGCAATATTTGATTTAGGCTAGGCTAGTAAAACTACTGCCTCCTCCTTACACTGGCCTCAAATTCTGCCCTTGGATTGGTGTGCAAGACCAGTGTAGCCCAGGAGATCACCACATGTCCATCCAGGAACAGAATATAAACTATTGTCATCAGGTGGAGACCATCAGTGAAATTAACCCGTACATTCCATACACTATACACTATAAACAAACCAGCAGGAATACACATCTCCCCCATGATGAAAAAGTAACCCGTTTGAATGTTACTCAGCATGGGGATTTGTAAACTGCTTCTGAGATCAGTGACAACCACAAATCTTCCTGAGAGAACCTACTGCTGCTTTGCATTTTTGCTGCAAACTCCAGGATACAAGAAACATTCTACCAAAAATAAATTAACTTCTCTCTCCACATTTCAAATGTGCAGCAACAGAGCCAGTCCTCTGCCTCCGCAGCAGGAGACAGGTCAGTCATCTCATCTACAAAACATGCCATCAACAGTCTAATAAAGCAGGGCCTCCAAAGCAGAAGGGCTACACCACAGACTCCCAGCATCACACACATTTCACAATGGCTTCATGGTCTCCTATTGGCCAGGCGTGTCATTATTACCAGGACAGCTATAAAACCACAACAAGAGCAACAATACCTGAAGAACAAGACATTTCTCTGCTTTAACAGAAGCCTTCAAAACTTACAGCCTAGATGTCATTCTGTTATTAACATGAGTAAACCCTGATTAGAGAGTAAAGAGGAACTGTCCGGTCAGCGGACACATTGTCAAGAAAAACAGAGCTCTACACTCTTCCATTTGACTTCCTAGTTAAGGTTAGCTGGTGCAGTAAAACCTACACCTCAACACTTTTTGTGGTCTTTATCATTGCTGTTGTAGGAATGCTTTTCAAAAGCCTTTAAATATCATGGAATAAGCTTTAAAAAAATTGACACAAATCAGCAAGAATGGAGGTAGAGTTTGTGTTTGCCATCTACAGGATTTTCCACAAGTGGCTGTTTAAACTAGAGACTCGTGCTAGGTTTCTTTTGCAAAATTAAAAAAAAAATGCTGTGTCTTTTGTTGAGACTTGGAAACAGTATTTTCAGCATTTTTTTACATTATATATATTTTAACATTACTATACTTGGCAAACAGTACTGGGAATATTGTCCTATAGAAATAGCAGGCAGTTCACACACTGCATCCTCTTCCAAGCCATGCAATATGTTTTATTCCTTGTGCCATTCACCTTTCTGAGTTATGTCCCTCACTTTCTCCTCACTTACCGCACCAAAAACGGGGTAAAGAGGTTGTATCAGATGAACTATTTTGTTTCAGATGATAAAATTGCATTGGGTTAATGCTGATTAAAATAACCATACAAACAGAAACCCAGACCATGTCAACTTTTGCCCTTCCAAAATGTGCTCTCCAAGTTTCCTGTGGCCGAATCTGCTAGCAATTTGGAGCTTACATCCACACTCCTCAGAGAGGACTGTGATTCGCAAAGCATGGAAGACTCGCTTGATTTGGCCTCTTTTGAGTTCATTAGCGTTGACATGTCCATGTCACTTGACAAGTCATCAGAAGACAAGTTAAGACACCCTAGCTTGGCAAGAGAATTGGATCTCTTCAGAGGGGAAGAAACAGTCAAACCAGCAAGCCGTAGTCTGGTTTCAATTTCCTGAGTTCGCTGTTTCACCAGGCCAGGCTTCCCATGCACACTGTGTATGCTGTCACTACTAGAACTGCGCGTCAAGTTGGAGCTCCTGGAAGATGACGGCGTATAGCATATGGTCTTCAGAAAGTCCTTTGTGTAACTGCTCATGTGCTCCAGCCTGCACAACACAGGTGTGGAGGTTTTCTGAGACAATCCCTGTAAGGGGTTTTTGGCCTCTAACTTCTCTACATCATTCTCTGTGTCTTCAGATATTAAAGGTGCTGGACCCAGAAAAGACACTGGGCCTTGGTGCGAAGTCAAATCTTGGTTTTCCTCCGGTATGCTAACATCAATCCTGCTCACAGAGCTCTCTCTTACCTGTGAAAAGGATTCCGACGGTACACTTTTCAGACGCTCCAGTTCTTTGGTATGCTTCCTAACTAAGCCAGCTTTTTGAAGCTGAATAAGAGATTCTTGATGCTGCATCAAATAACTGTTTGTGGTTGGCTTTTCCAAATCTTTACTAAACAGCAAGTACCTAAGGTCCTTTGTTGGTCTGACATCTTTTCTGGGTGGAGACACTTCCTTCATCAGTTCTGGATTCAGAGGGCTCGTCTCACAGTGAGACTTTCTCCTAGCAAGCAATGCTCTGACAGGTGATTTTGGTGCATCTTTTGACTTTCCAGAAATACTGCAATTCTGATCCACCACAGATTTGCAGGTGCCACCTTCTGAAGCACTAGCTCCCTGCAGCAATGGAGACAAACCATCATTTTTAGCCCTTATTACTTCCCCAGGCTGTGACTTGCTGGCCATTTGGTTCGACAAGTTAGAAGCCACATGGGAGAGGAGAGAAGGCTGAGTGCAGATTGTAGAAGTGCAGCATGTGGTGGCTAGATTCAGTGTCTCATGCTGCTCCTCTGAGACTTCAGTAGAGGTACTGGCTGAGGAATACATGCAGTCAGTGCATGAATGGTAGGAAGGCTTGACTTTACTGAGGATCCCAAATATGGCGTCACGCTATAAAAGGAAAGAAAAGGCAATAAAAAGTTGGACAAACAAAGTAGCTGTAGAAACACAGAGTCAACTTAGTTAAACCAAGACATCTGCAGATTGATAGGGAAGACACAAAACAATAAAGAGACAATCTATTCATAAGGACTCCAAACAGCCTTAAAGAAAGCCCCTCTCCATTACTGCTGAAGTCTGGGTTCAGCAGTGTAATTCAAGCCATGAGGATTCCCAGCTGACAGTGTCTGAAGTTGGAGGAAACCCACTATTTCAAGTGATAGCCATGAAAACTGGTTGCCCTGAGAGGTTTATAGCACATTCATGTAGCTGCGTGCTCTCTTTGGTGGCTGGCTCCACAGCTTGTGCAAGAAAAATGAAGTTCAGAAGCACTTCTACAAGGAAAAGGCTCAGCATGGAGATGGGCATTACTACCGGAGCCTGCACTTCCAAGCCAAATTAAATTGCGCTTTTAGGGCAGATACTTAATCCATTTAAAAGGCAGAGCCACAGCAGGTTAGCTGCCAGGCCAGGAGCTAACCCCACTGCAGCTCCCCGCTTACTGACTAATCAACTAGTTGATGGAAAATCCATCAACTAGGTGATTAGTTGATGAAATTAAATTTAACAACTCTAACGCCCATATGCACCTCGAACTCCTCTGGGCAGCTCCTCTTGCTGTTGTTGTTATTCAAGTTCTCTCTGTTCAGTATGTTCTCCTCCTTGTGCACAGACAAGCGTCGCTTCCATCTCTCCATAGTATTTTCCTCCCTGATGCTATCCTTCCCTGGATCCGCATGGCTGGGCATGTTCCTCCCCTTTGGCATGCTGGGCTCCAATGTCTTCACTCCCTTCTCACAGCAACTGCTCAGCTCTGCCAATGGTTCCACTGTCTCCTTGGCCTTCACTGTCTCCGCTGTAGCCTCAGAAGGACCTGGAGGAGCTGGACCCACCAGCAAATTGGCTTGCTCTAAAAGCACATCTTGTTCCAGATCCTCTACCTGGAAAAATATTTCCCTGTCACTGGGCAGCTTGTTCTCCAGCAGGCGCCGGAAGCAGTAGTGAAACCCCCCCGCCTCTGTATTGTCTCTGTTGTCCAAGTATGTGGACTGTGAAGACGCATCCAAATCAGATAGGCGGTTTTCTAGATCGATGTCTAAACTATCGAGTAGGAAGTCGCTGGGCCCCATTGAATCATCTGCATTCTGGGGTAGGTTGCTCTCTGCTTGTTGCTTCCACAGCTTGTTATGACGTTGTTTGCTGGGGAGAAAAATAAAAGGCACAAATTACTACAATCAAACGCTCACAAGCTGTTGTGTGTAAATGTATCTCAGAGCCCTGCCCCATACAAGCCATGCCTCTCAACACTTCGGAGAAAACATGCAATCCCAGCAGTTCCCCCACTACAGAGGAAAGTGGCAACACAGAAGGAGCTGCAGGTATGAAGCAGTCAGGCTCTGGTCTAAACACAGGGAACAAATGGCTGTGTTAATACAGAAGATTCAAGGGAAGAAAAACAACAGCAAACCAAAGTCCTCAAGAATCAGGTCCTCAAGAACTGTGACTTAAATGGGACTGACCCACATGCATAGTTAGCTGTGGCGGAAATGAACGCAATACGAACACAATGAAAAAACAGAAAGATTCCCCCATAAATTACAGTCGCTTAAAGCATGAAGCACACACAAAACACCTATCAGAGACACTTGAGCAGGACTTTTAAGAGATGCTCAGCCACAACCAAGGGCCAAATCAGATTCTCCTCGCTCAGGCAAAGGCTTTCCTGATTTCAGGGCTTTGTCCTATGCACATCTCTCCAGTGTCAGGAACTCAGCCAGTTCTGGGGACAGGAGCCTAGCCACCCAACGAGCTCCCTGAGCCCTGTACTACGGATGTTAAATTTAGATTAACTGGCTAATCGAACAGTCACTGCAATTTGCCCCAGGGCTGTTGCTACACTTCAAAGGCGAAAGTGCTGTGGGGAGCATGGGGCCAGCAGGGGACTCAAGCAGTCTCCCACTGGCCCTGTGCTCCCCGTGGTGTTTCAAAGCAGCAGTGCCGCATGGAGCCTGGGGTCAGCTGGTGATTTGCTTATTGGACAGTCGACTAGTCAACTAGTCATTCACAACCCTACTCTATGCCCCTTACTAAGGCCAGGACTACACTAAAGGGGAAGGTCAAATTAAGAGATGCAACTCCAGCTACATCAATTATATAGCTAGAGTCGAAGTACCTTAATTTGAGTTTCCCCACCATCCCCAAAGCAGGAGGCTGATGGGAGCAAACATTCCTGTTGGCTTCCCTTACTCCTTGCAAGAAGAGGAGTACCAGCCATGATGGGGTGCCCTCTGAGTTCAATTCAGCAAGTCTTTACTACATCCACCACATTGAAGTCCAGAAGATCGATCGTGGCAGTGTCAATCTTCCTCCAAGTGAAGACATGGCCCAAGTGACCGTGCTCCCAGAAGAGCCAACAGATCACCATTTAAGCCTTGTAGCAACTGCACCACAGTGGCTGCCTGATGTGTTCCCATGCCAGCAGCTGTACCAGCCCTGCTTCGTGTACCAGCCCTAGCTCCAATCCATGCCTGAAACATTTTACCAGAAACTGCTGGCTTTGTCTACACTGAGAAATAAGTTTGAATTTATTAAGGTCAGTTTTCTAGCACCTGATTTTTGTAAAGTCGAAGGTGCATGCCCACAATGTGCGTAAGAATTCAAAGCAGTTTGTCGAACCGTGTTCCCAGTAGAGTGGCCACCATCAACTTTGAGACCGATGCACTGTGGGTGGCTACCCCACAGTTCCTGCCACTCTTGTGCATTCTGGGTTACATTCCCAGTGCATGCTGTGACCAAAACTGCAGCAGGTGATTCTGTTTACATGTTGTCAGAGTCCCATAATGCACTCATTTCCCCCTCCTCCTACCTGCCTTTTATTTCCCTGGTTATACAGGCAGATGCTATAGCAGGGTAAGCATGGAACCCGTTTAGCAGCAAAGTGATATGGCAATCATATCAACCATGGTGTGCCTTATGCTGGAGTATATCCAGAACATATCCAGGACCCGCCAGAACAAAGAAGAATCTTGGGAAGCCAGAAACATACTCTCTGAGATGCTCTTAAAATGAGTGACTGGCAAATGCTGCCAACATTTAATCCTCCAGACACAGTGGAATGCCAGGTCTGGTGCTGAGAGACAAGCACAGACTGGTGGGGACCACACTTATACAGCTATGGGATGATCAGCAGTGGCTGTAAACCTTTCACATGTGTAAATTGCTCTCCTCCATCCTGAAGCACAGGAATGCCAGAACGAGACCTGCTCAGACAGTTGCGAAGTGATTGGCAATAGTCCTGTGGAAGCTGCAATGCCAGATAGCTACCGGTCAGTTGGGAATCAATTCAGAGTGGGAAAATCTACAGTGGGAGCTGTTGCGATCCAAGTAGCCAAGGCGATCAATTTCTTTCTGTTATGATGGACAGTATCTCTGGGAAAAGTTCAAGACATAGTGGGTAGCTTTGCCACGATGGGGTTCTCTTACTGTGGTGGAGAGATAGATGGAATGAACATCCCTATCTTGGCACCCAACCATCTTGCCAAAAAGTACATAAACTGGAAGGGGTACTTCTCAATGGTGTGGCAGGTGCTGGTGGATCACAAGAGCCATTTCACTACTATCAAAATGGCATGGACAGGAAAGGTGTATGACGCGTATCTTAAGGAACTTGTCTTTTCTGAAAACTGCAAACTGGAACTTTCTTTCTCAGACTGGAAAATTAACATCAGAGGTGTTAAAATGCCAGTAGAGAACCTTGGTGATCCAGCCTACCCTTTGATCTCAGAGCTCATGAAGCAGTATGCAGGCAGCCTGGGCTATTGTAAGGAGCAGTTCAACTATAAGCTGAGCAAATGCAGAATGGTGGTACAATGTGCTTTTGGATATTTAAAGGGAAGGTTTCACAGCCTGCTGACCAGATTGGACTTCAGCAAAAGCACATTTCCCATTGTCGTGACATCCTGCTGTGTGCTCCATAATATCTATTAAAGTAAGGGGGAAAGTTTTATGCCAGGGTGGAGGGCCAAGGCACAGCACCTAGCCAGTAATTATGAGCAGCCAGACACCAGGGCAATAAAGAGAGGACAGCAAGTGGCACTGGAAATCAGAGAGGCTTTGAAAAACAGCTTTGTGAATGACCAGACAGTGATATGACAGTCATGCATGTTGCTCTTAATGAGGTGCCCCTTGCATTAAATGTGATTGCCTATAAACCCTCCATCTCTCACCCTTCAACAAAAGCATAGAGACTGTTGTTGAGAAATCATGTGTTTTTATTTAGGGAACTCGGGGAAGCAGGGACAGAAAAGGAGTTCAGGATGGGAACTTTGGGGGGTGGGGAGTAGGAAAAGTCTCTGTGCAGCAATCACAGGTGAGGCAGGCAGCCTTTTGTTCTGGGACGCATCCCTGGGGGTTGAGAGTGAGGAGCATGACTTCCCACCCACGCTTTCTAGAGCTTCTGGGAGAGGCAGGTATGGAACTTGGTGAGAAGGCAATGTGAGTCTGCAAGGGCTGGAGTGGGTGCCTGTTCATGTGGGTATTTTAGAAGTCCACTATGTGCATTATGTCTGCCATGACCATCAAAACTCTCTCCTGGTTCTTCACTTAGAGTTCCCTGCATGCTATCCTGTCCTCACATTCCGCTTGCATCTTCCACAGCAGCATTTTCCTTCATTCACTTAATCGCTCCCTGTCCAAGTGATCAGATTGCATTTGCTCCTTTAATGTGTCATCCCTAATACATTTTGCCTTCAGATTTTTGCTAACTGGATGAGCCGAGGAGTGTGCAATATGTTCACTGCTGCATCCACTATAACGAAAAGTGAAGAGGAGACTTGACAGGAGATAAATTGTAAAACCTAATCTCTTAGCATAAAAGAAGATCTGTCCAAAGACAATAGGAATGTGTTATAAAAAAAGCTACAGCTGTTTTTAAGCACCCATCACAGAGATTGTAGGGGAGCAGCTGGACTCAGTTTGGTGGCAGGCATAGTAAGGGAGAGCCTGTGGGCAGAGCGGGTCCAGGCATGGTGGAAAGGCAGGACCAGGGCTCACACATTGACTGTGTGTTCAGCACCCCCCCCGTTTGTCGGGACAGTGCAACTTTCCCTTCCTGCAGGAGCATGTGGGCAGGAGGAAGGAAGGGGATTTGGATATAGCAGAGGGGTAGGGGCTCACAGACACCAAGGAGCCTCTGGGTGGGATAGGGACTGGATGTGGCAATATAGCAGGAACTCAAGCCATGCTTCATGGGGGATGAGCAAATGGAGGTTTATTGCAAAGGCATCAGCTAATAACTTCCCCCCGCTTCATCCAGGTTGCCATGTGAGACATCAGTTTTCTCCAAACCACAGAGTGATAAGGAGCTGATGCTGACTGAATATGGCCAGAAACCTGGATCTTATTCTGCAGTGCTTTCTGCTGCAATGCACCAGATCACTTATGGCTGGCTTGGCATGGGAAGGTGTCCTAGCATGGAGGACGGAAACAGACAGGCCTCCCCAGAAACCTTGTGAGAAAGATGAAAGAATTCCTCTATGAAAGCTTCATGGAGATGGGCAGGGAGGATTCCTGCTCCATCTCCAAACAGATGGACAAACTGTTTTGGGGAGCCCTGGCTGTGTAGGCAGAGTGGCTGCCATAGATCACACCCAATTGCCTTAACCCACTTGTAGCAAGATAAAAAATGTGAAAACATGAGATGTGCCCTCCCTGACATCAGGGCCCGGCAGTGAGATGTCCTGGGAGGAGGGGATTGTGTCTCAAGTTATAAAAAGGTCCTGGGTGTCTCCCCTCATCTGCTGACCATTCACATCCTCCTCCTCCACACTGTTCTCCATGCTGCTGTTCTAGGCTGCCTAAGGAGTATCTTGGGAAGAATCCACAGACTGGCTTGAGAAACAGGTCAAGTCTCCCCTCGAGTCCCATGCAGCTGCTCACAGAAGTGGCACATTTGTAGTGATGACCCAGACCGTCCGTTTGCTTCCTTTGTCTTCTGATAAGCCTGCCTCAGCTCCTTTATTTTCACAGGGCACAGCTGGGTGTCCCCGGCATGTCCTTTCTCCTCCATGCCCATTGTGATCTTAGCATAGATATCAGTGTTTCTTTTGCTGCTTCGTAGTTCTGCCGGCACAGATTCCTCTTCCCACACAGTGATGAGGTCCAGGATCTCCTGCACACACCATGCTAATGCTCATTTGCATCTGTGGGCAGTCATGGTCAGGTGTGCTGCCGAGTTCTGCTGCCTGCTCTGATGTCTGCTTACCATGCTGGCCATTCAGAAAACAAAATTCAAATTTTCCCAGGCCTTTTCCTGGAGAGCAGCATAGTTGAAAGTCGCGGCCTGAGCAGTCACAGCAGGCACTCTGGGATATCTCCCAGAGGCCAAGAACATCGCCTTTCACAGCGCTGTGTCTGAATTACCCTAAAGTTGACCATCCAAGATCTAATTTACCACTACTCCTCATGAAAAGCAGGAGTACTGAAATTGACTTTAATGGCTCTTAAAGTCAATGGGACGGGTTTGGGGCTGTGGACTCATTGTTTAGAAAATCAAAATAATGCAGCTAAGTTTGACCAAAACTCCCAGTATAGACCAGGCCTTACCATTTCATCACAATTTTTGCCCACTTCCCAACCAGCTCTCTGATAATTTTTAGCTTGTTTTTCTTTTGCCTAGCATAAGCCCTACATCTGTGTGCACACAACTGCAAATTGCTGATCCCACTTTGAGAGACATCCTTGTCCACCAGAGGCTTTTTTTGTTTCCTTACAAATCACCTTCTCATTCCACCCATCACCATCTTACCTTGCATCTAAAATCCCTTCATATTCCAACAGCTGTTTCATGAAGCCTGCATTTGGTCTTGCAATGCTGCGTTTTTGCTTCACATAATTATAGGCTTTTTCCAAGGACCAGCCAAATTCCTTCATTGCATAAGCTATAACCGTAGACGCAGATCGGCTAACACCCATTTTGCAGTGTACCAGACACTTAGAATGATTTTTCCTAGAGAAGAAGGCAAAAAATAAGAGAAACTAGATCTCAAATCCTTCTGTTTATTAAGTTGTACCATCACAGGTCTATATGGTGCATAGATGATCATTTGTTTTTCTGACTGAGCCAATGTCACAGCTCAGGGGCATTAATTGGTTTGGGTTAAAAGGTCCAAGAGGAAAGTTAGGGTTTGGAGAAGTGCGACACTCCTCAGTGCTCTCCTCTCACCCCAAACACACTGCTATTTCAGACGCTACCCAAAGTTCCCTCTGTCTCCATGTCCCTGTCTTTGGAGATGTGAACCCAAAGGTGTAACGAGTTCCCTACCAGACCCCCATGCACTAGGGCCTCTCTGTTACTGTGCCCTGGAGGACAGAGAGCCCAAATGAAAATCACAGAGCAAGACACCTCACAAATAAAGAGGCTTCCACTGAGAGTTTGGTGGAATCTGAACAGCAAGTCACAGCGCTGGGGGCCCAGCAGGGCACGGCAAGAAGGCCCTTGTGACAGGACCCCATCTTCAAAGGTAGGGGAAAGGCAACTGGCTCACACATGGGTAGAAGCTTTTCAGAAACCTCAACACCCATTACATCACCTGGCAGAATTGGGCCACCAATCCATCAGGGATAGGACCTCCACAGCTTCAGATGCAGCCCTTTACTTTTTGAACCCACTATTAATCATGGCATTGTGGCTGATGGGCAAAGTCAAATTCAACTGCTAGTTACGCTCCTGCAGTCCTAATGATTTCATTGTAACTTAGGCCAAACTAACCAGGTGTCATTGTCCAGCTCTCTCATGCAGATCTGAAAGAAGAAAAGCCCATAAAATTACAAGCCACATGCAGCAAAGCAGGAGAAGCTCACATGCTGAAACCCTGGTAGAATGGGAGTGGCTCATGTCATTAGGTGTTGCCAGGAGCCATTGTTCTGCTTATTCTATCACAGAAAAAAAAATTCAAAGATTTCAAAATGTTCTCTTTAATCAGGAGGAGCCTTGAGGGCTCTTGCCATCTTTTAGGACACTGGGTGCAAACACAAGCAGAACAGAGGATCATTACTGGAAACAAACATTCTGTTTTTAAAAAAGCGAAACAAAAAAAAAAGCACTGAAAATAAAATCTCAGCGCAATTGTGGCTGGTTATGAAGGGGTTAATGATTAGTCACTGACAGTACAGACGGGGTATTTGCGCCTTTCAGGGGCCTAACTGAACTCCCTTTTCAAAGGCTTTTGCGAGAGCCAGGATCTCAGCACCCTCTTCAGTGCCTTACAAAGAGCATAGCAATTAAGCCGCAAGGGGACAGCTACTTAATTAGCACGGTAGTAAAGGGAAGAGCTACTTAACTGACATGGTAGCAAAGACACTGAATGAATTATTGTGCCAAACCTAGGGACAGCTAGCTGGATGCTGAGGAAAAGGCCAAAGCCAGAACAGATGCATGGACACTTTCCAGGACTTCTCCTTAAGCAATGAGTTTCCAGTGATAGACAGCGGGAATGGTTACTTCTCTACTGAATTAAGGATGTAAAAGAGTAGTTGAGTTGACTATTTGCTGCCCCCCTCACTTGCTGCCTATATATCAGAGGCAACGGTAGGGGGAAAGCAGGAGCCAGTGCTGGGGAAAGCCAGCTTAAAAGCCAGTTCTCCCCAGCACTGTCTCTGCCATGTGGGGGAAGGACAGGGGAGGCAGATGTGCAGCGGTCAGAGCTCCAGGACAAGCCGGGACAGCTGAGTTCCAACTTGTGCCGGGTCCCAGACGTACCCCGCTGCAGCTCTGCCTTTTAAATGTAGTACCTCTTTTAAATGCAGCAGTAGTAGGTTTGGGACCCGGCACAAGCTGTGACTCAGCAGTCCTGGCTCGCACTGTGTCCCTGACTGCTGCGCCTCTGCCTTTTAAATGTAATAAGAGCGGCCCAGCTCTTACTACATTTAAAAGGCAGAGTTGTAGCGGAGTAGGTCCGGGTCCTGGCATGCCAGATCTGGGACCTACCCCTGCTGCATCTCTGCAGTTTAAATGTAACAGGAGCTGGGCTGCCTGTGTGCTTTCTACTACATTTAAACTGAATAACCGCAGCAGGGCCCCTTATCAACTAATCATGTACTTGATACAAACTGTACTGAGTACACAGTCAGTCAATTACCCACTTCTTAACATCCTTATACTGAATACATTTCTCATTTCATCTGCCCAGAAACGGGAACCACAGCTCTGTGACTGATAGATCATTCTGAGGGAGGCAGGTTTCAAATGAGTTTCTGTAAGCAGTTCTGGATCCTTTGCTGAACTGCTAGTTAGCAGCATGGTGAGACCCAACACCATCCTTACATGAGCTCCCTCAGCCCCTGCTGGTTGATGTGCATTAGTGTCACCTGAGAACTCGCCCTTGCTCCATAGATTCTGATGACAGGTTCTTGCCCCAAGCACTGACTCACTCCTCTCCATCTACTTACTTTGCTTTGTTTATGAAATGGTATGCCTCGTTCCAGTGAGCCAGGAGGTCTGTTGTCTCCTCGTCGTACACCCGGATATTATGATACGCAAAAAGACCAGGAAAAAAATTATCGATCTCCCTCGTGACATTTAAAATATAGTAGACGCTGCAGGACACAAAGGGAAACGAAGGTGGAGAGCTTAATTATCACAGCCCTGAAAGACGAACTGGAATTCAAGCGATAAATCACCCACAACCCAATGTAATACAGGTGCTCTAACTGCATGGAATGATCAACAGCCCCCAACCTGTGCCTTCTGCTTCTGATTATATCAGCTGGAGTTCCACGTGTGGCGGGCTTGCTGAACTGAGTCCCCTAACTCCTCTCTCTCCACAGGCTGGTAACTATCATTATCCCAAGTAAAGGCGGGGAACTTGGGCACGGAGGGAAAGGGACATGCCCACTCTACAAATGAGGGACAGAGAGAGATGGAGAAACTTGATCCAAGTCTCACAATGAATCAACAACAGTGCTAAGCATAGAACTAAGGAGTCCTGAATCTGTCTTGTGCTTTTGCAATTCCTTTCTTCCTTCCTTCCAACCAGAAATGTGAATGAAAGTGGAATAATTTTACTCTACTTCTGCAGGATAGAACAGCAGGATTTTTATAATAAAATAGGCTCGTACCAGGAGAGAATGAAAGAATGCCCATATTAAGTTATTTCATGTCATTCAGACAAATCAATAGCACATGATATTTACTCAAAGATTTATCTAGCTTTGACTTTTAAAAATGGCATTTCAAGGATGCCATCACTACAGATCAAAGGATTAACATGTTAGTTGTTTTACTTCTTCAAAAGTGTTCAGACATCTGCTCCCAAGGACTACAATTTAAACATCTTTGTTCCTGCTGCTGAGCAATAACTTTTCAGAGCCTCATAATACGGGCCCACATGTGTCCTGGGCAAACAGCGAGTATTTATACTCAAAATTCCCTCTTGCAAATCAAGCCAAAAAAGGTTTAGTGGTGAGAGATCACTGAAAGATAATACTGCAGCCACCTGTCTGCACTAGTAGAATGGAGAACAATTCACACAACTCTCTGCTCATCTCCATAGAGTTTTGAACCACATGGATAAGAGCTTTACCCCAAATACTGTAATGTGTAATCTTCTGAAGTATTTGGGAATTCACACCTCAGACAGTAATAAGTTTGCTCAGGATTAACTAGAATCCTACACAGGATATGCCTTCCCTTGATGTCAAGGCTCTTTATAAATGAGGACAAAGACTGTCTTGTGCAGGTGGGAAAACTGTGATGGAAAAGAGAGGAAGCATTTGGTCCAATGGAATCCAAGTGCCCAGGTCCTGTGCCCTATCCATGGAAGTATGGCCTGAAAGGATCATCTAACATGTCACAAGACACCAGAACATGTTATTAAATCAAGTGATTTGATGATTTAAGTGTCTAACGCATAAGAGTGGACATCAAGTAGCAGAAAGGTCCAGTACTCACCCTGAGCCTTGAAGCTCTTCCAGGTTGGAGGCATTCCACTCAGACCCCTAGGACACAAAGTCACACATATACACAATATATAAGCCTTCATTCTGCAGGGCACTTGCACATTCACTGCCCAAATGCCACGTTCCATGGAATGTAGGCAATATTTTCTCAGAAGCACTGAATTGAAACCTAGGTAATGGTGTCTGCAAAGAGTACCACAGGGCATGGTGTCCCAGGGCCCCGAATAATGATGCAGAGGTATTCTGCAGCCTCAGCCTGGCAACCAGACCGGGCTGGTCCGATTAGCTCCAACCCAAGACTATAAAAGGTTGAGAGTATCTCTAAGGTAAAAGAAAGTTAGTGGGAGGGACAAAGGAATCATTCTACAGAAAAAAAACCTAAAAAAAGTTAAAATCAGGAGTAAGCCGATATTATTTATATCACAGAGCACATAAAGGCCCAAACAAAATGGAAGCACCACTATAGTAAATGCTGCATATACACAAAGAAAAAGCCCTTCCCCTGAACAGCTTACAATCACAGAATCATAAAAATGAGGCCTGGAAGGGACCTCAAGAGGCCATCCAATCCATCTCCCTGTGCAGAGGAAGGATGCAAGCATGCCTAGACTATTCCTATGTTTCCACCCTATGGCTCTTCACTTGATTTGTGATTTAGGCTGTTATATATTAGTATGTGCTTTTAACAGGAAAGAGCAAAAATCAACACTACTTAAAGGCACATGGAGGAACACTCAGAATAATGAGCAATATGCATCTTCAGACAAACAGAGGGAATAGGAAAGATGCAAAAATAAATTAAATTTGTGAGTTTATGGAGGATTTGATGGAGTGTTTGTATCCACAGAGCTAACTGCACTGACTTATTGAATGTACTGGGTAAGGGACTGATGCAAATAGCTTAAGTCAAACCCAGAAGTTAATTATAGGTAGTCAACATTTCCTGAAAGACAACATAGGAGAAGGGGCTGGAATACCATCAGATCTGGTCTTGGAACTATGTGGGTGTGAGAGAGGAGAGGTGCCTAAATAAAGTGTGTACCCAACCCTTTATGGGTACATCAGGATGAGAGGTTGATGTAAACAGGACTGTTACTTTCCACATACAGTTGCACTCCATTGACTGCCTTCTTCTAGCTGTATTTGCCATGTGCCTCAGGAGTTTGTCAGTGTGACAGAACTACGGACTTTCTTATTATATGTATCTGTTGCTTGTTCTATAGCACTACTGCTTTGATTTATCTGGATGTTAAATAAAGCTTTTGACAATATAAAAGATTAAAGGTCTAGAAAACGTTCTCTGAGGGAAGGATGAAAGAATTGGGCTTGTTTAGTTTAGAAAAAAGACTGAGAGGGGACATGATAGCGGTTTTCAAGGATGTTACAAGGGGAAGGGAGGAAGGAGAAAAATTGTTCTCCTTGACCTCTGAGGATAGGACAAGAAGCAATGGCCTTAAACTGCAGCAAGGGAGGTTTAGGTTGGACATTAGGGAAAAACTTCCTAACAGTCATGGTGGTTAAATACTGGAATAAATTGCTTAGGGAGGTTGTGGAATCTCCATCACTGGAGATATTTAAGAGCAAATTAGACAGACACCTATCAGGGATGATATAGACAGTGCTTGGTCCAGCCGTTAAGGCAGCGAACTGGACTTGATGACCTCTTGAGGTCTTTTCCAGTTATATGTTCTTATCCCCGAGATTCATCAGTCCCACCTGCTAAATAACTTAGGTAGTAGCCACTAATGGAAAGAACCTGTCAACTGTGACAGGTGCACTTTGCAACTTTGGGAATTTCAAGCTACAGTGTCCAACCCGTTGTTAACCTACAGTGATGGGGATTTTACAACCTTCCTAGGAAGCCTTCCCAGAGCTTAATTCCCTTTATAAGTAGAAAGTGTTCACTAATTATATAAGCTACATCTCCCTTGCAACAGATTAAATCCATTTCTACTTGCCAGGATGCCCAGATTGTTGGTTCAGATCCAAGCTGGGCTGGTAGTTAGCAGCTTTGGAGCTGCTAGGTTGCCTGCATGGGCTAAGTCAGATCGTCTCAGGGTGGCTCCCAACACATCACAAACCACACCACAAATGTGCATTCCTTGGTTTCAATAACAAATCTAAATTGCACAGGAAAAGTATTCAGACACTTGGCAAAATAAAGTGGCTCGTACACAAGCACCATGGAGTCTCAGGCTAGGTGAGTGGGTGAAAAGGCCCCTAGAAGCCCTGGGAGAGGTTATTGCAGGGGTACACCCACAACAGAGTGCACAGAGAACAAATAGGATTTTAAATCACTGTACGATTCACCCTGGCCTATTGACATTGTCTTTGCGTCTATCATGGAAAAGATGACACTGCTTCAATGTACACAACTGCACCCATTTCAATTAAGTCTTTCTATTGACTGGAAACTCCCAGTTTTGCCTAGAGCACCATCTAGTGGCAAGAGACTCATCCTGACTGTGAGCCTCCTTAAAGACTAAAAGAGCAAATCACCTTTCAAACTGATTATTTACAAAAAGCCTGCCATGTGACAGACACTTTGGACTCTTAGTGCATTATTGTTACCTTTGATTTAGCAAGCAAAAATACAGGGGGCACAAAACTGGTATACTTGGATAGTGTCCTGATGTAGGCTCTTACCTCATCTTCAATAAAAATGACTCCTATTCCTATAAATAATAAATAAATCCATAAAGGGCAGCCTCTCCTGTGCACAGTGCACCAACCAACCAAACCCAAGCACAATCAGGGCTGGGACACTTTTCATTATATCTACTTAGCTTCCAAAACAGGGCAACAGGTTACAGTGCACACAGGAAAAGTCACAGCAGCGGGAATAAATGGTGAAAAGGAACTGACAATATACTCCCTCAGAGCTGCTTTCAGGACATGGGAGAGAGTTGTTTTCCCTCATACTGTATCAACCCCTGCCAACCTCTTATTTTCTTTCCATCAGAATAAAAAGCTCTTATGCTCATATTGCAGTCCCTGCCAATTACCTATAACTAGCAGGTGAGGCCCGTTATTGATTGGGCAGTCATTTAGCATAGACTACATTTATAGAAAAGTTCAAGAAATTAAATGTGCAACAGAATTTATTAATGTGCTTGCAAAAGGGAAGTAAAAGAACAGTTTTAAATTTGTAGGATTTCAACTTCAAACATTATTCATTTTATTGAATAATTAACATACGTAGTAAATTTGAATCAGAAACTCGTAAAGCTTCCATTACTCTTTCCCCAACTAATTTGAATTAGTTTGTGATTTGTAACACTAAAAATTTTCTTTGCACTAAAATGACAATTGAATAGGTGACTCGATATTAATTTTATTAGCAAATATTTTTCTGAACTTTGATCATAAGAACATAAGAACATAAGAACATAAGAACGGCCGTACCGGGTCAGACCAAAGGTCCATCTAGCCCAGCATCCTGTCTGCCGACAGTGGCCAGCACCAGGTGCCCCAGAGGGTGGACCGAAGACAATGATCAAGCGCTTTGTCTCCTGCCATCCCTCTCCAGCCTCTGTCAAACAGAGGCCAAGGACACCATTTTATCCCCTGGCTAATAGCCTTTATGGACCTAACCTCCATGAAATTATCTAGCTTCTCTTTAAACTCTGTTATAGTCCTAGCCTTCACAGCCTCCTCTGGCAAGGAGTTCCACATGCTGACTACATGCTGTGTGAAGAAGAACTTTCTTTTATTAGTTTTAAACCTGCTACCCATTAATTTCATTTGGTGTCCTCTAGTTCTTCTATTTAGGAACTAATAAATAACTTTTCTTTATCGGCCCTCCACACCACTCATGATTTTATACACCTCTATCATATCCCCTCAGTCTCCTCTTTTCTAAACTGAAAAGTCCCAGTCGCTTAACCTCTCCTCATATGGGACCTGCTTCCAAACCCCTAATCATTTTAGTTGCCCTTTCTGAACCCTTTCCAAGGCCAAAATATCTTTTTTGAGGTGAGGAGACCACATCTGTACACAGTATTCAAGATGTGGGCGCATAGTTTTATACAGGGGCAGTAAGATATTCCGGTCTTATTTTCTATCCCTTTCTTAATAATACCTAGCATCCTATTTGCCTTTTTGACCGCTGCACACTGTGTGGAAGTTTTCAGAGAACTGTCCACGATAACTCCAAGATCTCTTCCTGATTTGTCGAGCTAAATTAGCCCCCATCATACTGTACGATAGTTGGGGTTATTTTTCCCAATGTGCATTACTTTACACTTATCCACATTAAATTTCATTTGCCATTTTGTTGCCCAATCACTCAGTTTGGTGAGATCTTCTTGGAGTCCCTTACAGTCTGCTTCTGTCTTGACTATCCTAAACAGTTTGGTATCATCCGCAAACTTTACCACCTCACTGCTTACCCCTTTCTCCAGATCATTTATGAATAAGTTGAACAGGATTGGTCCTAGGACTGACCCTTGGGGACACCACTAGTTACCCTCTCCACTCTGAAAATTTACCATTTATTCCTACCCTTTGTTTCCTGTCTTTTAACCAGTTCTCAATCCAAGAAAGGACCTTCCTCTTATCCCATGGCCATGTAATTTACACAAGAGCCTTTGGTGAGGGACCTTGTCAAAGGCTTTCTGGAAATCTAAGTATACTATATCTACTGGATCCCCTTGTCCGCATGTTTGTTAACCCCTTCAAAGAACTCTAATAGATTAGTAAGACAGGATTTCCTTTACAGAACCCATGTTGACTTTTGTCCAACAAATTATGTTCTTCTACATGCTTCACAATTTTATTCTTTACTATTGTTTCGACTAATTTGCCCGGTACTGAAGTTAGACTTACCGGTCTGTAATTGCCCGGATCGCCTCTAGAGCCCTTTTTAAATATTGGTGTCACGCTTGGCTACCTTCCAGTCATTAGGTACGGAAGCCGATTTAAGGGATAGGTTACAAACCACAGATAATAGTTCAGCAATTTCCCATTTGAGTTCTTTTTAGAACCCTTGGATGAATGCCATCCGGTCCCGGAGATTTGTTAACATTAAGTTTTTCTATTTGTTCCAAAACCTCCTAATGACACTTCAATCCGGACAGTTCCTCAGATTCATTACCCACAAAGGACGGTGCAGATTTGGGAATCTCCCAACGTCCTCAGCCGTGAAGACTGAAGCAAAGAAATCATTTAGTTTCTCCGCAATGGCTTTATCGCCCTTGATTGCGCCTTTTATAGTTCGATCGCCTAGGGACCCACAGGTTTTTTAGCAGGCTTCCTGCTTCTAATGTACTTAAAAACATTTTGTTATTTCTTTTGAGTTTTTGGCTAGCTGTTCCTCAAAATCTTTTTTGCTTTTCTTATTACATTTTTACACTTGATTTGACAGTGTTTATGTTCCTTTCTATTTATCTCACTAGGATTGACTTCCACTTCTTAAAAGATGCCTTTTTGTCCCTCACTGCTTCTTTTACATGGTGGTTAAGCCACGTGACTCTTTTTAGGTCTCTTGCTATGTTTTTTAATTTGGGGTATACATTTAAGTTGGGCCTCTATTATGGTGTCTTTAAAAAGTTTCCATGCAGCTTGCAGGGATTTGGCTCTAGTCACTGTGCCTTTTAATAGATATGATTTTTTTCTGATGAAAAACAAAAATAATTATTTAAACTTTCACCCAATATATCTGGTGTAAAAAGTAGTGCCATCAGCTAATTTAAGTGGCAGGATTGTTTATGCAAAATTTGGTATCTGTAGGTAATGTCAAAGTATGAATTTATTTTGCACAAACAAATCTACAAACAAACTCTTCAAAATATGTAGCAGATTACAAAAGCAAAATGCTATTCAGCCAAATCCCTCTCTTGCCTAGAAGCAGGCCCTAATCAAACACTCCCACCTTTGTACACTGGTCTGCTCCTCAGCTCGAGGAGTCCAGATGAAACAAACAGCCCCCTTAGCACAGAACCATGCTACACCCATGATGTGTTCTGCTCCTGAGCTGAGCTGGCCTGGAGAGGACCATTGAGGCAGCACATTCTCAGAAAGCCCCCTTGTCCCTCTAGCTAGCCCCTCAGCATGGCCCATTGTGTTCAGAATAAAGGCTCAGCTAGCAGAAAGCGATGGCAGGATGTGAGCCTTTGGAAGCAACATAGGGAGAGGAAAGAAAGGATGCCTTTAGTCTCCTTTCATAAAAGGTTCAACATCAGGCAACGTCACCCGGTTAGTATTTCTCTCCACTGCAGCCTTTACGCTACACACAGCTTGCCCTGAACCCAGTGGCTGCTAGTGTTTGACTGATGCCCCCTTCTCAAGTCCAGCACAGCTTCTGACTCCGTGGCTTACCAGATACAGATGATCAAAAATCAGAGATGGCTTGTCCATCTGCCCCAGAATAAGCAGCATTTCATTGTCTATAAATTCCTTGAATTCTTTCAAGTTGCAATTCATCTGCTTCTCCAGCTCATTTCGTATCTGTGAGGCAGAAGAGCACAAAATCTGCCACTTAGGAAATTACAGCATACCATCTAGATGATGGGCTCTTTGGCATGTTTTCCACTTTTAAAAGGAAGGTGCCAATAAATGATACATATTTGTTAGAGAGCAAGCGTGCGTACACAGTCCACGGAGAAATACATAAATGCTTTCAGAGACAAATAACCTGAGTAAAAGGGCATGTGAATAAATAAACTTTCATACCAAGCCTGATTTGAGCAAAAAAAACTGTTATGGTATTTTGCACTATGAAGTATTCGCTGAAGTGTTGAACACCCAGCACTATGCTAGCACCAAAGAAACAAGAAGCAAAAAATGGCAGCATCATTGTGAAAAAGGAATCAGATCTTTTTAATTCTCTCACTTTTAACGTGTCAGGAGGCAAACATTTGTAAGGTGCGTAGATTTTCCTCTTTACCACCATCTTTTAAAAGCCAAACCTACCAAAGCTTTCTACATTACAACAAAGTATGTGACTAGCTCTACTAAAACAGAATAAACTTTAAAAACAACGAATAGTCTTGCAATACCTTAGAGACTAACAAGGACATGTAGATGGTATCATGAGCTTTTTTTGGGCACAATCCACTTCTTCAGATGAATGGAGTTAAGAGGTCCAGGGGACATAATCTAAGCATTTTGGGGGCAGCCTAAGAAGAAATACTAGCAAACAATTTGTATGGCTTTTTATCATTGTAGAAAATTCCAAGCAAGACCATATTCAGGGTACACTGTGTGCCAGTTTTCAGATCTCATTATACCTGGGACTCGTCTAGGACCTCCCATCTGAATATTTCAGTTATTTAATGTAAAGAATTCCCACTGGTAGGTTGATGATATCTTCATTTTACAGATGAGAAAACAGAGGGGCAAAAAACAGATTTATCCAAGAACGAGTGAATCATGTAAGCACCAGTATAAATATACATCTTAAGTTTCCTGACTCTCAATCCTCTCTGACCATTACACAATGCTACCTCCCAAACGCTGCACAACAGGCACCTAGTGGTCACAAGCCAGCAAATGGTAGATTTGCTTACTTCTTTGGAGGTCACATTTTCCAAGTCTTTGCTCATCATGATACTTCGGAGTTTGGCTTTAATGAATCGCTCTGTTCTTTCCCCCTCAGTTGGCCTGCAAAAAAAAAATTAAAGGAACTATCCAGACAGGCAGAAGGCACCAGGAATACTCTCTGCAATATGGTATTTTCTACATGGAGAAAGGATGGGAAGGATTCAAGTTCATTAACTTAACACTGATTATAGAGGAAAACTTTACAAAATTACGTGTGAACTGTTAAGTGATCAAACTATCAGAGAACTGAAAGGGAGAATGTGAACAAAGTGAAGCAAACAAAGATTCAAAATGAAACTCAGAACTGACTTGTCAACAAATAATGCTGGAGAATCAGGGCGTGTCGATTCCAGGTCCTGCATTGTGTTCCATTCATTGATGCAACTCTGGTCTGAACAGATGCAACTTTCATAGTACGTGGCCCAGACTAAAGCCATTCCACCTGGGAAGTAGTTGTACCTCCGTGCAACCTCGCAGGCTTTGTGGAGGATCTGCAGGGCAGACCTGCAAGTGTCAAAAGTAAAGAAGAGGGGAATCTGAGCACCACAGAAAGTAGGAGCACACAGAAGCCAGGCCCCTGAAGGTTTTCAGTGAAGACTTATTTTCAACATAGTGTATTATGTTTGGTGTGGTTTCTTGACAGCAAAAGATTTGCTTTTTTCGTCTTCCAACAGAGGTATCACAAACACTAAACAGTAGGGTTTGGATGCACTCTCAAGAGCTGGTAACCACTCAAAACAGGACAAAATTCACTCCATGCAAGAGACCAGCACAAGGCCACTGGGACTTAATTGTTTTGCCAACTTAAAAACCCAGACCAAAAAATAGTAAAAATGTGGACACTTCAAACTATCTCTACTAAGAAGTCAAAAGGCATGTTTAATAGCATTCCTAGCCCCTGGCACATACCAAGAATGGAGTCTAGATTGGGTAATTTCTTTTTGCAAATTATAGCATTTAACTTAAAAAAAAATCCTTCAGTTCTGAAGATGATATTACACTAAACACATTAACCACATCTGAAGCGGCTAACCAGAGGAACATAGTTTTACAATGGCAGTAACTCAAGGGGCTTATTTGTTTATGTACTAAATAATCCCTAAAATTACATGTTTTCCCATATCCACATTGTTTCCCTATTACATGTTACAAGAGCTTACATTTCATCAACTCCAGCACAGCCAGCATAATGTATGTGCCAAAATATATGCATTCTGTTATGTATCTGGATAAGTCCCTTAAAAACTACCACCATTAAAGGTAATCTGTGGTCACAGTAGTTAGGAATTTCATGATTTTCAAATATTTCCATTTTGCTGTTTGGACATTTCTGTATGTGGGAGGGTGTGATTATAAAAGCTCAGCCAACATAATCAAAAGCTGCAAAGTGAAACTCTCGGTTGCATGGAAAGTTATCAGACAACAGGAACTCCAGGGCAACACTACAGCAATAAAGAGCAACAGAAATTCCATGAGATTAGTGAGGGATCCTGAGATGACCTCTTTAGCTAGTTACAAAAATATGCAGAGTCAGTATGAGGTTTGCAGCCTGAGCAACTACATGTTCATACTCTCATATTCAGACATTTTATTTCATGTAATTTCCCTCAGTGCTTATAAGAGAGAGTGTATAGTTGCCCTCAACAGAAGCATGTGATTTATCATTAGGAAAGTGGAATGATTTTGAATAGCATGTTCATTACTCCTTTCACCATACTTACCTGCTAAGACAACCAGCTTTTTAGAATTTTTTTTTTCTAAAGGCACTAAATAATAGCTACGTAAAACGCTAAATGTATTGTTTTTTTAAAACAACGAATTATCTTTTTTTTAAAATAAAACTAAATCAGCAACATACATACCACATAGCTTGCACAGAAACTGGTTTGAAGATATGCATCTTCCCTGCAGTGCTCACACTAAATCCACTAACAGAGAGAGAAGGAAAAGTCATACAACACATTCGATGCTCCATTCAGCAAAGCACCAGTTTTCTTGCTAAGACAGTAATGCTCATGCTGCAAAGTGAAATCAGTCAAAAGCACTGCAGTAGGTGTGGGTTGACATGGACAGTTCACCAGAATCATAAATGGGATTTTATGTGACATGATGATCTAACATGGCTCTGGCAAACAAGAATGTCAAGGGAAATGTTTGTGCAAGTGCACTGCAATGAATAATACTGTGTATTTTGCTTTAAGAAATCACTAATAAGATCTAACACATTCTATCAGCTTGCACAAAGGTAGCAATAAGCAAAAATAAATGATCAATCAAATGGACTCAGGAGAAAGAACCTAAATTTTAACTTTCCCTTACTTTAAGAAGGACACATGTTCTTAAAATAACTCTCTAACTGGGCAAAATAAATCAACATTAATATCCTCTGGGCTCGGATCTGAGCCACCACGGTCTTGCTCTCTATGGCACTCAAATTCATACCTCAAGACATTAAAATGTTTTTGTTTCATACCCATCTCCATCAAGATGTATCTTGGTATCACTCCACAAACGCAGGACCATCCCGATAGTGCAGCTTTTACTACCATGGAAAAGAAAGGTGTGACAGCATTCAGCGCTATTGTTGTCAGTTCAAATGCTGGACACAACACGGTTATTTTCCACTATTAACTCCCAGTAAATTCTGAATACTATTTATCTTCTAGCAACTCTCACTGCAGCATCTAAACTCATACATAGAGGGTATAACACACACTGCACAGCCACACGTGAAAATCTTCAGAGCTGCTCTGATGCCAGTGTGCTGTTCTTCAGTGATAGAGGAGCCACTTTTTATAAGCAATAGCTACAAATTGCATCTCCTTCCTGCTCCCAGCGGGAGCCACAGATTCTATCTTAGTTCCACCTCTGAGCTTTACTGCATCTTCCCCACCAAACGCCCCAAAAAGGGACAATTCCCTAAATAAGCGTCACATGTACTCCAGCCCACTGCGTGTCCTGTTGTCTGATACAGAGTTTCAACCCCTCCAATGATAACATTAGGGCACGATGGACCCTTAAAAGGTGGCTTGTGGGGTTTTCATCAAATCATTTTGACTGGAAGAAGGAGCTAAGGGGTCTTATGAGTTTACCCAATCCAAAAAAGTGCTTCACTGTGAGAGAAAAAAAATATGTCAAGAAAACTTAGACCATGATGGGGACCAGATGCTTTAAACTAGTAAATAAGTAAGCTGCCAAAATATTACGCTTTAAAGGAAATTAGCATGCACATGGCAGCTGGTGTGTAAAGAATTCAAAATGATTTTTAAATCATAACCATTGATAAACAGATCAAAGCAGCCTACAGGTTCATTTCAATGCATACACAGGCAGTGCATAATTCAGAGTCTTCAGAGAAAAGCATATAAACAGGAATCAGTACAAAAGCCCCATGTTAGTAACTCAGAATTGTGACAGTCAATGACCTTCATTCCATCCTCAACATAAGACTCAGGGTGCTGGGATAAAATGGACAATACTGATGTACTAAAAGGTTTTCTTTAACCTAATCTCTAAAGACATAAACTTCCTTAGTCCCTCCTATGCCCACTGATACATGGGGTACACCATTTCCTCCACTGACAACAGTTATTCATTAATTGCGGTGCTTCTTCTCAGGTGATACCAACATACTCATTATCTTCTTGGCACTGTCATCTGCCAGTTCTCCTTTGCCCTTCCTTGTTTTCTCTTCCCTCTCTTGGGTACCCGATTTAACTCTTGCTGAGCATGGCTCCCAGCTCCCATACAATGCACAAGTCTCTGCTAGCTCAGCATTCTTTCTTAGATGATATTTTCTACACCTGCGGCTCTCTCAGCTTCCCTACTCTCGCAGGGATCACTGTCCTACCCGGAATTCAGGGCTGCTCTGGGATATTTGCCAGGACTATTTCCCAGGTAAGCTTCCTCATTTTGCACTAGTAACCACTAGCAGAAATTATTTCAAAACTAGTCCATCCTAGTTTTGGACAGATGTAGCAAACATTCTTGAGTTGCTGTTTTTTTTATAATGCAGACTAATGTTCCATTCATTAGAGCTGGGGCAGGTCTCCTTTACCCCACTGACGGTGCTTAACAACAGGGAAGCATAGCAACAAAGCAAGTCAGAAAGAACTTCACAGCCAGATGTAACCAGTGGGATTACTATCAATGGAAACATTTTCTTACTGTATATATATACTCCTTCCTAACACATATCTGCCCCTCTTCATTTATACCACAAAAAAATCCACTCTTGGTTTTTTAGAAGACAAGGGGAAAACATTAAAAAAGCCCTGCATTTTGGCTAGTCCTTAGATGGAATCAAGTGTCCTTATTCTCTACCACACACTCTGCTTGTGTCCTTGAGGCAAGTAATGACTTCTTTGCCTTTATTTCTTCATCTATAAAATGGGAAGAACATGAGGATTCTGAAAATTACTTAATATTTTATGGGGCTATGGAAAAATTAAGCATACTTATCAGAAAATATATCTCAGCCAGAAGAACTCAAGCAAGAAAAAAGCTAGACCTAAATCCCCAATCTCTCACCAGTAGAAGTGTGTTTGTTCTTTGCAGTAGCTTTATACTACTTAGAAATTCATCGAGATCAATCATTGTCCAGCTCTGGGACATTAACACCACTTTGGTCCTGATTGAAAAAGCATCCTTCAGTTGTGCAGCTCTAAGTAACTGCAGACATAGCTGGGGGCCATTAGACATTTCACTACCTAACTGGCTGCAGGGCAGTCAGATACCACAGAGCTATAAAGGATTGTGCACACAGTACTTTGCCCGGATCTGTTTCCAGTGACTTGAAACCCTTTACAACATTATGTCCTTTCGCTTTATATGAACTAAAAGATGTCATAGTAAGGCAGAGTGTGCACTGTTCAAGTAACACCATGCCACAAGAGAAGTCTCCCAGACATACCTTTCCTTGCTGGAAAAGTCCACTCCCAGTAAAATGTTTTCTTCTGTGTCTTGTCGCCCACTGCTATACACAACGACCATGTACCTGACTCGGTCTGTCCACACACTTTCCAAGCGCACAGCCTAAAACAGGGCAACATAGCTCTACAAATCTGCTGTCAATGATCATTATTACCATTAGCATTAGAGTTCATTATTTGTATTGCAGTCAGGCCCAAACACCCCAATCATCATAGGGCTCCATGGCATTAGCTGCTAGAGAAACATCTAGAAAGACACAGTCCATCCTGTCTTTGCACACGTTTAACTGCTAGTTTAACCAAAAGCCTAATAGGCATGGAGGGAAGGAACACAGTGGAAGTACAGTTTCTTTGCCTAGATTACCTGTGACCATTCTGAAACTTGTTACAAGGGGACGTCTGAGGGGAAAATAAATGGGATTTTTTAAGAAATGACTAAGTAACAAAGTTGATAATTGTACCAATTGGAGTTTAGGAAGGCACTAAGAGGGCTCTTCCATCCCTTTCTTTTTATGATTCTTATAATGCAATGTTGCAGTGACCTTACCTGGGGTAATTCAGGCCTTTCCCTTCTGATGTGACATTTCATATTCTCTACAGATTGGTGGCTGTTTGCATTACCCAAATGGGCAGGGTTTTAATAAAAGATTCTTTACCTTCTTTAAAAGGGAAGCATGGCCCTGTTAGAAATACCCCTGGTCGTGGTGTTATTTTACAGAACTATTTCAGACTCCTCCAGCTGAAAGAAGGGAAGAAATTGCAGGTTCTCTTACCAATTTGATTCTGTCCTCACAGCGCAGAAGGTTGATCATCACTTGAAGGTGCTGGGGCAAGTCACCTGCAGAGATGATTGGGAACGTATAGAGTAGTGGTTCTCAAACTTTTTGGCCCATGGCCCACCCGGGTCAACACAAACCTTTCCACGGACCACCAGCTGCTAATGGAAACTAGATGTTAATTATATAATTACGCCCGAGTCATTTTCCTAGTGCTGCAGCTAAAAGAACAGTTTAATTTAACCAGCAGGAAGGAAATAATAATTGAAATTATTAAACAGATTAAGTGATTTAATTTTCTGATGTCATTGTAAATAAAGTAAAATATTAATTTATGTCCAATACAAAAGGTTTCAACATTGTCTTTATTTATGGAAGGGGTGGGGAACCTTTTTTGGGTCGGGGGCACTGACCCACAGAAAAATCAGTTGGGAACCACACACACACAAAACATAAAAACCCCTCCAACCCCCCTCCCTCCAATCCTTACTGATGTGGCCCCCAACTGAGACACCTCACTCCTCTGGTGCTCCAGCCCCACGGGGCGAGGGGAAGGGACAAGGAAGACTGAGGCTCAGGGCTTCCCATAGGCCAGATTAACTCTTCTAGGGTTCTGGGGTTAGTGGATTTTGTGGACCCCCCCAGGCTTTGGAGTGGGGCCAAAATGAAGGGTTCAGTGTGTGGGTCAGGGCTGCTAGTGAGTGGGATGAGGGTGCAGGTGGGGTACAGGAGGGGGTGAGGAATGAGGTCTGGGTGGGAGGTAGGGTACAGGAGTAGGGTAGGGGTAGGGTGTCTGGCCAGGGAGGAGGCAGGAATAGGGCGGGGGATGGTTCTGGTCAGGGGGAAGGCGCAGGAGCAGACTGGAGGTGCGGGGTCTCAGTGGAAGGAGTGAGGGCGGTGGGGTGCAGAGTCTGGGCATAAGATAAAGGGAGGGCACTGACCTGCTTTCACACACCTCACCGCTCCCAGGTACCATGTAACACAGCCTCCCACTGCTCCCATTGGGCGGAAGGGGAGCAGCAGCATGAGGAGCCCCACAAGGCTCAGGGCTCCTTCTCCGCAGCAGGAAGCCAGTGCTGGTGCTCCAACCTAAGGAGGGGAGGAGGGCTCAAGGCTGAAGCACCAGTGTGGGCTCCCTCCTGCGGGGGGATTAAGGATGGGTTGAGCTTGAGCTGGGGACCACCTGAAAGGTGTCCATGGACCACTAATGGACTGCAGACCTCACTTTGAGAACCACTCAGAAACTTGCAATTCCTATAAACTAGAGAGTATTTGGGAAGTCATTCAAGCCTCATACTCTCAGAGAATTCTTAAAATGATAACAACAGAACTGAATTTCCTGGATACAAGACTAATTGGTCTGTCATGAGAACTGGACGTTTTGGCATTAGGTGTGCCTTAGATACATAAGGAATGCGCCTCTGCTACTGGTTTAAATTATAACCAACAAGATTTGTCTCACAGCTATCACATCTTGCACTGACCAGTACAACTTGTGGGTAAGTGATTGGGAGGGGAGAATGGGGAAACTAAAGATTCTTGAAAGATTCAGGCTATAAAAATAAATACATTTGTGAATTTCAGGCCATCTTCCCTTTGGAACACAATACGAGTTTTGTATGTGGGCAGGCTGCAGGTCTGGACCCAGCAGAGGTTACAGTAACATGTTACCCTAATGTAGTTAGTACCATTCATGCAACGGCATCTTGGAATCTACAGAAGATGACATTACTATTTGCTAAAAATGGGTTAAAGAATGAAGTCATACATCTGAAAATAAAAAAAGATCCTGACTAATAATGTGATAATGTAAGCATAGCTTTCTATATAAGACACAGTTCCTCCCATAGAATACTGGGCATATGAAACTGCCGACAGTTTGAGAGACCAAACGCCAAACTTGGCATTCAAACATGTTCTTTGTTATTCTGGAGTGTTTACTAAGCAGCGGACATACAGTACCACACTGTGCCTTTCCCACATGCTCCTTCACACAGTGTGACTGGTAGGGATGTAATAGCTTAGTTGATTAACTGATAAGCAAAAGCTTATAGGTTAAAGCTATAGACTACATGCATTTCCCTCCCCCCGCTCCACTGCGCCAGTAGATTTTCTAGCAGGCTGACCAGCAGCCCAGCTCAGTAATACCTCGTGCTGGGTCTCGGACCTACCCCTGCTACGGCTCCGCATTTAAAGTGTATTAGGAGCTGGGCAGGCAGGCAGCCCGGCTAAAGCAACTAGTGACTAGCCACTAATTCAACTAGTACCTGGTTAGTCACCTCTTTTTTGGGATGTGAACCTCAATAAGCAACATTCTTGCATTTTCTTAAGTCTCCACTGAACAAAAGTAATGGAAATGGGGACAAAAGTGCTTCTTCTCCCTCCCTCCAAAACTGGCCAGCTAAATTAACAGGGTAAAGGGACTGCCAACCCTTGAAACACCAGGTACTGGCCACTGGCCTCACAGAAATGTGATTTTCCTTTTCAGTTCAATCCCAAGGATGAACACGCCAAATGTAGCATGCTGATCTGCACACGAGGGTCCACAATCCCATACAGTACTGTTACATCCATAGTTCATTTGGGGCCCTTATGCTCTGCAAAAAAGCTTTCCTTCTGTCTACTCAAACCCTTATGTGAGTTGATTCTTGCACATGGATCAAATTGGTTACACATCAAAGTCTGTAAAGAGAAAGTAAAATGCAATTCTGGTAACCCTTGCCCATGTCTCATTTTCACTGGATAACACAATTTTGCCATTAGCTTTTTTCCATTTTCCATCTAATATCTATGGAAAAAAACTAGACTAGAAAATCTGTAGAAAGGAGTGGGACTGTTTGGTTGATGTTGCTTTTTAATTATACATCCATCATGCATTCCCCCTAAAATTCCATTTATATCTCTTATTGAAAGTCAAGATTGTAACATAGCATAAAAATATATAAACCAGTATTGACAAGCTATTTTTTCAAAGTAGGAACAATAAAATTGCCCCTTCTCGTGTCCATGTTCAGCAATGTGCGTGTCTAATTTTAAGCACAACATTTGACTTCAGAAGGATCACTTATACACTTGGTCCCGTGCTTACAGATCCATCAGGAATCAAGGCCTGCAGCAGAGCTAGTCTCTAGGCAGCCACATCACAGCACAGCTGGCCTGCAGAAGGTGCCTGACAGTCACCTGACCTGAATGTCTGCGGAGGCCAGCAGCCTGGTTCCTAAACCAGCAACAGCAGCAGCAGCAGCTTCCTGGCTTCTCAGCACTCCTGCCTGCCCCATGCTACCTTGTCCCTGCTGCTCCTGCCTTATGCCCAGTCTTGCCTCTGGCCTGTCCCTGCCTGAGCCCCTCCTTGCCTGACACCCTGCTCGCTCCAGTTCCGGACCATTGTTAATCCCTCGCTCTGGCTCTTGACTACAGACTGACCTCCAGGCTCTGGTATCTAGTTCCTGACCTCCAGGTTTGATCCTAGCTCTGGTGACGGACTACACTCTGACTTGGGTCACTAGGCTTGCTGCCCAATCTGCCCACAAGGCTAGAGCAACCTCCTCCTGGTTGGCAGACAGTACCAAACAGAAGATAAAACCATTTACAGGGTTCCCTGCTATAAGTCCAATATATATTCCAAAAAACTTGGACTTATAGTGAATCAACTGAAAACGGGGGATTTTTTTCCCTGCAGCTCACTTCCATTTAAGCATATTGGATTTCGCACAACTTATAGCAGGGAATGGGAGGACTTATAATGCATCAGTTCCTACAAACGTCAACAACTTTAGCGTGGAAAGGATGTATACCAGGGCAACTTACAGCGAGGACCCCCCTGTATCAAGAAAATAGAAGTACCCTGTGTAATGAGCTCATCTTTTTGGTATATAAAGAGAGGCAAACACAAAGGAGATTTAGCCAAATTAGTAAAACAGAAAAAATAGATTTCTTCTCACAAGAACACAGAAAACATGGATGGCATTTCACAAGAGCCTCATGTGGCTCAGATTTTCCTCAAAGGTCCCAGACTAAAGAACTCTGTACTGAATATTATGATGTTCATAGAGAACCATTTTCAACTTCAATGAGTGACAATTATAAGAGAAAAACTTAAAACACAACAAATAGTCTAGTAGCACCTTAAAGACTAACAAAACATGTAGATGGTATCATGAGCTTTCGTGGGCACAACCCACTTCTTCAGATGTAAGAAAATTACAGAAATCTGAACACAACACTCATCTGTTCCAATTCAACTTTTTCCCTTGTAAGTGGGATGGAAGATTGGTTGTATTCAGCAGATTACACATTGGCCCAGGCTAATGCAGTGGGGGAGTCCCCCACTTCCTCATTACTCTATTAGTCTGTCACTATGTACAATACAACCAAACACAGGAAAGCTATTCAGTAAGTGATTTAATCAATAACCTGCATGTTTGTGAGGATGCTGCAGACTCCGCTGGGCTTGTGGACTGTTTCCCTGTTGCAAGAAAAGCGCTGCTCCTTTCACCATGAAAAAGCTCTCACTTAAGCTGGAAAACAAAAGTCACAGGAAATCAACCCAAGGAAAATATCAGCAAAACACTCAGGGTCAGGATACATTTAGATGGAAAGTCCCAAGCTTCCGACATTACAGGACATTGCTGTAACAATGTACATTTCCCAGGTCTGACATTGTATCCCTGCAACTGTACTACTCAAAAGCTTTGGAGTTATTTCTGGAGGGTATATGATTTTTCAACAGGCTTACAATACTTGGTCACTACAGGAGTTATTTTCATGAGCTCTTACTAGGGATGTAAAAGGTTAACTGGTTAACCAGTAAGTCTCAACCAACAGGATCACCAGTAGAGGCTAGAGCAGCTTCCCACCTGCCCAGGGCGGGGGCCTGCTCCAGCCCCACAGAGCCCACTGGAGCAGCCCCTGTCTGTGGCAGGTCCAGCTGTCCCACGCTGCAGGTTACAGGCTAGCATCCTGGAAGCGGGCTGGTGCTCCTAGAGAGCCAGCTGCAGAACCCGTAGTGAAGCCTCCTCTCCAGGACAGCAAAGCCTCTTCCCCAGGAGCAGGACAGCAAGGGCTGCGACCAGCCCCACTCCCGGACAGGATTTATGCTTTATACTGTGTAACCGCTAGGATTTTTAGCTGTTACATGGTTACATTTTTAACCACATTTTTACATCCCTAGTTCTTACAGAGCTGGAAGTAAACTTCCATATACACATCATTTGATTGTGAAACTCTACAACTTAAAAAACAGCAACTGTTAAAATTCTGCCACAACCAGTAATGTAAAGCACTGAATAAGTCAGTTCTTAGTAACGCCTACAGCACACATTTCTTAGGAATGGGGAAATTAAAAACCAATAAAACTGAAATTATACTTTTTTTAGGTTATACAAGGGCAAAAAAAGTCCATTCTAAATGAAAACAGTACAAGTCATGCAAAACTGCTTGGAGACCTTGAAATCCATGCAACAGTAAAGAATGGCTTTTTTGCTCTTAGTGTGCCTCATCCTGTAGTCCTCATGAATGTGAAGTTTCTCCTGGCGGTAGGCCAGGCCCCAGTACATGCAAATATATGAGTGCATTTCCCCAAAATTAAGAGGAACATGGCTCAGAGCATAAGTAACAAAATCATCTGTTACAGTAAATGGCAGCAAGTCTAATTACACATTAGCAGGATGTATTAATGATGAGCATTTGCCATTTGTGTCAATGACCATTTTTAAAGTTAGCATTTCCCACAACAATGAAAAGCAGCATCTACTAAACTGTTTTTTGGTTACCACAGATACTGCTTACATAGTATTTCTTCTAAAGATTGAGACATCGAGTAATGATCTTTACAAGGCAGGCCCTTCATTTTAGACCCAAATTTGCCTCTATCTCATACCACAGAACTTTGGGTTCTCATCTTTATTACTGTCAATTATCTGCTAAGCTAAAACACTGCTTTATGAGACTGTGGCTGGAGGAAATTATTTACATTACTGAAATCCACCCCACTCGGGTCAAAGCGCCCTGCACTATCTTTCCCTTGGCCTCATTTCAAGTCTTTGTCCCTAGGGAGGAGCTCACACTCTATTGCTCAATTCTAAGCGAAAATGTCCTAGAGAAAAACATGGAATTGTAGCATTCCACATCTCCCTTCCCTGGGAATAGAGCTCCCCACACTAGTTCAATAAGGTCAGGTTTAAAGATACACTTTTGATTGGTCTGAAAAATAGCCAAAATTCTGTCACTCAGACCTGTGAGAACCTTGCAACATGGCTGCGCTCCGGGAACTAACTGAAAACACTTCCACATTTACTCTCTCTCAGTGACTCAGTAATACGCTACCAGAAGGAGACTCTGCAACTGGAAGTTAGTTAATTCCATTCATCATGCATGCACCACATAAGAATCCAGCTCCTTCTGCCATAACTGTGCTGGTTCTGCTGTACTAATGGGAGAATAAAGCAGCAAAAAGGATAGAGAGGTATATAAGAAAAGCATCACTAACATGAACAGCTTTGACTTCTAAATACATTCTGGAAGCAGATCTGCTGAGTAAGGTACCACCTGTTAGTCATGTTACTGCAACTCAGCCTTCTCCAGTTTAGGGCTGTAAAGTCCTGGTTAATCAGTTAACCTGTTAACTGATTAAGCGGAATCCCAGGTGGAATCGTTCCAGCCCAGCTGGAGCAGCCCTCTACCAGCAGCAGGCAGGGGGCTGCTCCCAGTTACCAGTTACTTTTCACAGCCCTACTTCAGTTGTACATAAGAAGAAAGAACAGTTAAAATAACCCACAACTAAATACATAGACTTATTGTCTTGAGAAACTTGTCAAATAATCCAACTCCTTTACATTTCCCTTTGAAAAATGGGAAACTAACACAGTACAATACATTTCCCTGATCAAACAATGGATGTGAAATCTCTTTCTGAGACAAAAATGAAGCGATGAACACAGGACTTTTCCCCACATTAGTAATCGTAGCTGTGGTGGGTCATCTTTGTGACATTTCCCTCTGCTGGAGTAATGGCAATCAACACATCTTTTATGATAAAGAGGAGAATTTCCAGTTACAGGGCAATGAGAATGTTGCATTATCTAATGTTTATGAGATCATCCCATGTTTTGGGACCAGCATGAAGTCCCAGTAAAAGGGCAAACCGCCTGAGATTATTTCTGTGGCATTGTATTCATCTATATGAAAATGACGGTGGAGAAGTCAAACAACTCATTGAATTCAACAGATAATTTAAAGGAAAAAATCACGTACATTTCCCGGACGGTGGCCCCTGCCTCACAAAAGGCAGCTCTCTACCACTATCCACTCTCATGTCCCCACATGGATTTCAAATATCCAGTAATCCAGTACATAAGGATGTCAAAGCTCCTCTTTGTGACAACACTTATTTTAGGACTTTATTAAAATGCAAATGCTGCCCAATGCTGTACCAAAGATATACTCCAAGGACATAGGCTTCCCACAAAAGAGGTTTTTCTGTACTTTCTAACATGTCATGCAACTGTTCTAAAATAGTTAACAAATAAAAACAAAACAAAACAGAACATTCCAACTCATTTCTATATTGCTTCTTAAAAAGGAGCACATTTCTTAAACATGTTATTTTGATAATAGCAACAAAACTCATTTCCGGACTTCAGTTAACATTATTTCTACCAGACTTAGAGGATTTTTTAGGCATTTCAGTAAAATATGTCGTTAAAAATACACACAAAACAATACCCACCACCATGACATAACAAACCCTAACCTGCTGAGCCCTAGTAAGCAACATTTGGTAGCAGAATAAAAAACAAGTGACATGTACATACTAATTCGGGCTTGGTTTCTTTGAACAGCAGAAGCACTGTGCTGGCCCAAGAGACAGGCAGAAGTCAGTAAAACCAAAAAGATTCATAACCAACTGTTCAACTCACATCCTTTTTATTCTAAACCCTTAAAAAAAAAGAAAGAAAGAAAGATTGACCGCATATTCTGAGAGAAGCAGAGAAATCTCTTGTCCGTTGATGCTACCCAGGAACTGGATGATTTTTTGAGAACACTGTGTCTTCCACTGATATCCTGGCTTGAAAAAGCACTTGTCCTAACATATCCTGATGAAAGAGGTCCATTCAAAGGGGAAAAAACAGCTGAAGCTTGTTTAATCATTTCCCTCCTACAGACTTTTTTTTTTCCTCTTGAACACTCTGGAAGTAACAGCACATATCAGAAAATGCAAAGCAAAACAGCTGGCCTCCAAATAAATGCCAAATTAATTTGGACATCACTAGATAAAAAGTGTCACATTGACTAATGACTATTTGTTTTTAATATCTAATGTTGCATACCAATACAGCAATATTGCTATAAGAAAAGCATCAGATATTAACTTTAAGTCTTTTATCGCTTACAGTATCACTACCAAAGTTTGCTTTGTTCTTTTACACAGTGACACATAAGTAACAGAGATACTAGTAAAACAAAGTCTTCACACAGCTAAGTATTGTTTGTGCAAAAGTTGTTCACAACCATAGTTACTGACGAAAGCTTCTTACAAGCCCTTGACTAATTGTCCAACGTTTACTACAGGCATGAACCATAATCACATGCTTCTACCTGGCAAGTACCACTGGGCTAAGCAAAGGAAGAAGCTGTTCTGTATATTTTTTTGCCCTGCCAGCCCCTCTCAATTAGCAAATAAACCAGATAAAAAACAAAACCATCTTCTTCATTCCCAACAAATTCTCACCAATTCTTTGCTTTTCCAAGAGGAGTCACTTCAAGCCCTGGACTAAATGCAATGCTGAGGTTATCTCATAGTCCAAGTGATATTTGTGGGGCAGGAAGGGTTTTGAGGGCATCAGGAAATTTGGTCTCTATACCCAGCTGTCACTGACTTCCAGCGTGCGACCTTAGGAAATTCACTCATTCCTCTAGATCTCACCTTCCTGGTCAGTTACTGTGGGATAAGAACATGACTGCTCACAGAACTGCAAGGCAGCATTCACTAATGTCTATACAATGCTTTGAGAGCCTCTCGATGAAGGTTCTATCATGTATTACAACTAATAACCTTCTCTGACAGGGGAGGGATCTCGAGCCCCCACAACAAAGAACCTAGTGACTCAGTGACCCAATATGCTGCTCTAAAGTCACAATAGGGCAAATCCAGAGTAATTTCTGAGAGTTCAAGTCAGCAGGGGAAGCAGCAAAAGCTTATTGGATAGTTGACTAGTCCTCTATCAGAGGCAGCAAGTGGGAAGGAGCAGGAGCCGGTGCTGGGGGAGCTACCTTAAAAGCTGGTTCTCCCCAGCACCGTCTCCACGGGAGTCAAAGGGGTAACGGGGACCAGGCACGAGCTGGGAATCAGCTGATTCCCGACTTGTGCCCAGTCCCAGACGCTGTGCCTCTGCCTTTTCAATGTATTAAGTGCTGGCAGCCGCTTAATAAATTTAAAAGGCTGGTGCGCAGCGGGAGGGACGTGGCGCGAGCCAGGACAGCCAGGTCCCCATTGCACTCCAGCTTTTTTACATTTAAGGCTGGTGTACAGCAGGGGAACCTAGCAGGAGTTGGAAATCAAGTGTTCTGGCTTGCGCCAAGTCTCCCCACTGCACACCAGCCTTTTAACCCCACTGCATCTTCCCTGCTTATCGACTAATAGATGGAAAATCCATCAACTAATCAATTATGAACTTTCAATAATGAAATTTAACCTCCCTACCTGGGGTATTTCAGTTCTCTGCTTCTTAATGGGAAAGCGTGCACTGTGGTAATGGCTGCTACATCACAACACTGCCTCTTCAAACTCATATTTATCCAACTCCTTCCATCTCAGAGTAAATGACCATACTCACTGCAGAGGTCATTTCATTCACAAAGGAGTGGCCCCTCCAGAGTAGAAAGCAGCAGGTCCTTAACAGTTTAGGACAGGAAGTAGAAAAACATATCTCATTTAAACTGCAAAAGGAATTTAAGAACATAATCACCAGAATTTACATTTTTCTAGGATCTCTCAACACTTGCTAAAAGTGTCATGAGACCTTTAAACCACATAATAGTCAGGAACTGTTATTAAGTTTCACTCCAATAACACATCGTTAGCACCACAGAGCCTCCTGGGGCATGATGAACTGATTATCACTGCATTTGTGGCTGATCCCATCTGATGAATACATTGAGGGTGGCAGGATTCAGATTCAGCTACTCAGAATTGTGATCCAACTCATCTTTAAAAGAATAATGTAAATTCTGAATTTCAAACTGTTTCCCTAATTTCTGAACTACTGAGGCAGACTGGCTAGACATTACCATCATCCTCCCCATAGAGACAGCATGCTCTAGCAAGAGGAGATGGCAAGAGTGGATCTTTGTTCAATGGATAGGAAACTGCATGGGAGAAATCACTTGTAACTACTTTCCAAGTTTTTACTCACCCAGTCACCAGTTCTTTTCCATTGTTTGGTGTCCTGTCTGCAGCACCACTGAAAGACTGCACTCTTTGAGCTTCCCTCAAGTTAAGGTCTGTTTTACAGACAACTGGGTATCATATTTTAGCATGTCAGCTTCTGTAAAGGAGTCTGTATTCTGGATGTCCTAAACAGCTTCAGAGCCTCCTCCCAAATCTGAACCCAGAGAAACACTCCCTGTATGCTTTTTCTCCATTTCACTTAACTTTTAATTGTGGGCAATGCCTCACTGTAATTTCTAGCACGGTGATGTCCAACATGCTAGCCACTAGCCACATGGTTGGCTGAGTGTGGCTAGTTCGCTATAGCAGTAGCCACTATAGTTGCTACTGCTTCAGAACTGGTTGGACACTATGGTTCTAGCATGTACTTGTACAGCTTGATCTGAAGTCTCTTGTCTCTCCTCAATACAGATGCATGTTCAGGACGGTGAGGACATCAGTTCTTTAGTGGTAGGCCCCAGCCCAGCAGCGAAGTACACAACATTTAGATCCATTCAGTAGACAATTCCCATATGCATTCCACACTAGCACGTTCAGCAGCCACTGATGCTGTGAGCACTAGGCATGCACCTTATCTCATCTAGCAGGGGCCATCACGAGCCTAGATCTGCCGAATGCCACAGAACGGTGGTTCACCAGGGGTCCGTGGCCTCCTGCAGGGCTGCAAGCAGGGTTCTGGAGGTTCACCAAGTAAGGCAGCATTAACTCACTGGGATCTGGGGCAAAAAGCCAAAATCCTACTGCATGGGCCTGAAGCTCTGGCCCCAAGAACTGCCACCAAGGGCTGAAGCCAAAGCCTGAGCAATATAGCTCCATAGGGGCCCCTGTGGTGTGGGCTCTCAGGCAACCAACCAGCTCATTAGTCTATAATGCCGGTCCTGGCTTTTATATGTAGAAAACCAGTTGTGACATGGGTGGGCTGTGGAGTTTTTATATCATGTTGGGGTTGACTTACAAAGAAAAAGGTTGAGACCCCCTGCCACAAAGGATGCCTGCCTAGTACCACCTCATTCCAAAATGCAAGAGGGAGCAGATCCACATAGGAGGGTCTGGGTCCAGGAGAACTGAATGGTTTCCAAAAACAGAAGAAATTTACATGGTTCATTAGATAATATCTGGCCAAACCCAGCTGGCATGTCTCCTGCTCACTGCATGCGAGTTGTGCCCCTGTGCACAGGGTAAAATTTGCCTTACCATGATGAAACAAACACACATTTCTACCATCCCTGCCCCCACCCTGTTACATTTGAGACTCACTATCTTCAAGTGCTCTTTTGCGCACCATTTCCAAGCTGAGCAATTCAGGGGAAATACGGTTTCCAAGTTCCACAGTTAAAAAAACACATTCTATGCTTTCTAACTACACCTTTGACAAAGGAGACTGCAGCTGTCTTTCCCTTTTCTGTTCAGTCCAGTAACTGGCGCAGAAAAGCCAAAACATCTCAAGGCAATTGTGCAGGAAAATGTAATGTAGCCCTTTGGTTAGTTTCCCCAGTGGCACTCCTAGAAATGTAAGTTACCATCCCGTTCAGAGCACATTCATGGGGCTGCTTCCAAACAGCAGAACCATCTCACAAATTAGTGAGATACGGAATCATAGAACACTAGAACTGAAAGGGATCTTGAGAGGTCATCGTGTCCAGACCCCCACACTATTACAGGACTAAGAACCATCTAGACCAGGGCTACTCAACTTTGGAAGCCCTGGGGACCTCAATGATACTCACAGCACATGCCAAGGGCCACAATTTAAGTGTGGTTGCATGTACATGCAGATATATATGCAAATATATGCAAATAGCATCTTTCACACTGATGGGCATGAATACAAAGATTAAGGCAAGACTACACAACACGCAAGCCCCATTTAAGTCAATTCTACTGATATTAATAAAGTGCAGTATTTACTCTATTTCCACCCATATGACAGCACTTTCACTGAGCAATGACAGTCCAGGAATTTAACTACTAAAACACATATCAACAGAAGACCATCGCCATTATGGGGCATGTTCCCAGTGGAGGCTGTGTTCAAAGGATCCAACCCACGGGCCACGTGTTGAGCCCCATGTAAACCCAAATCGTACCGTGGGCTGCAAACAAAGAGGCCGCATGTTGAGTAGCCCTGATCCAGACCATACCGGACAGATGTCTGTCTAACCTGCTCTTACAAATCTCCAATGATGGTGATACTGAAATACAAACAAATATATAATGCAGAGAAGCAAGTGTCAGGAAGACAAACTTACAGCAATACAATTTCTGCTTCTTCAGCCAAGAGGACAATTAAAGTGCACTGACTGCTTTCTTTGGCTTGATAGGAGATACATCACCTAACACTTCCTGGACAAAATAGGAGTCTTTGGACAGGGTTTTATGTGATACAACAGAGCTGGTGGAAAATTAACTTTATAGCTACTCATTTAAATGTTCCTGTAAAATCAGTGAAATAGAAATTAGAACCCTTTAAAGCAACTGTACTTTCCCTACTTTTACTAAGTGTATCATGCATTTTAAGTATTTATTTACTCTGTGTAACACATACCATCACCTCAGTTGTACAGAAAGCCTGGCATGCCCAGCAAAATAAAATAAAATGGAGTCTCTTTTATAGAGCTAGTTGATAGCACTGTCGTTCCCACTTACTGCATAAATACAACAATGTGATATGGACAGATCCAGTCTCTAGTGATCTGTACCGCCATGCAAAAGGCCTGGCTAAAGTTCCTGGGCCAGAAAAAAAGGGAATGTTCAAGGGACTGAATTCAATGTATTTTTTATCCTTCACAAGTGAGATTCTACTGCAGAAACACAGATGCTGTGAAGTGTGTTAATACACCGCCAAGGTGCCAAATACAGGCACACTGTTCAGGGTTCTGAGCATTACACGACAAAGGGCAATTTCCTGCACACAGAAGCACTTTTGCCAGAGCTCCTACTAGAGGGCACTCTGAACATTCAGCCCTATATTTAAAGAATGGCCCATACCTTGGATGCCCAACTTGACACATCTAAGGCCTGATTTTCAGAGGCGCTGAGCACTTACATTCTGCAGTCTGTGGGAGCTGCCAATGCTCAGCACCACTAAAAAAAACCCCAGAACCTACAAGTCTTAAATCGAGTATCTAGAAACCCAAGCACCTGAAATGAGGGGATATTTTGAAAACGTGTCTGTGCTTTATTATCCGCTCCTGATAGGGTAACATTCTTCCCATCTCTTTGGCTGAATTGGGGATTGCTAAAGCAAGTCATACTCAGACTGCCTAAGATGAAGGAACCTAAGGTGTGTGGGATGCTCCAAAGGAAGCCCTGCCGCAAATAGAACCCTCTCATCTTACTAAAAGGAAGTGGGCCTGGACATACACAAACTTGGCCACATTCATGCAATAGCAAAGGGTTCTCCTTCTAAGAGATGGACAATTCTGTACTCCACAATCTAGCATGTGAGGGGAACAGCAGTGCTTCCCTGGCACCCCCATCAGCAGCTCACATCAGATAATGCAAGAAAATGCCAGCTCTCTGGTGTGTTTCAAGTCAAAAAGAGGGCTAGTGGTGAGCAAGAAATCCTGGCAAGTTTTTCTCTGAATGTTTTTGACACTCCAGCAACAAAAGGAGATTCTGAGCCTGTATTGTTTGGCTGAAAGGCGTAGGCTGCATTCACAGCACAAGAATGCTAAGAAGCATTTCAGACACTATAGGCCATTCACGGCACCAGATACAAACTTGCCTTCAGCACAAAGGGGGAAAAGAAAAATGAAACCAGTCATTAAACCCACCAAAGCTTATTCTCCAGTATAAATGGACCTACAGTAATATGTGCTGCGAGCTGCCCAGTGCGCCTTGAGACTGCCACATCATGTTTCACATACTCATCCCAAGTTCAACTGCGGATGCCAGAGCCACTGGAGGGGGAAGAGCAAAGAAATACATTTACCCCAGTGCTAAAGTGCCACCATTTGGAGCCAAGTAATGAGTCTCATGCAGTCAGTCTGTCTGCCCATTATGGATGCAAAGGAATAGGGGTTACATTTTCAAAAGCACCTACATCCCATTTTCAAAAATGCCATAGGCACTTCAGAGCCTGATTTCCAGAGACTTATGGAATTTCTGCACTTCAGTTAGACACCCGCGCTGGCCTTTGCCAGCTGACTCCAAGTCACGGAGCTGGAGCCCAAGGGACAATTTAACTTAGGGATGTCAATGGTTAACTGGTTAACCAGTAAGCTTCACCCTTACTGGTTGATGCTTACCAGTTACAATTAACCTGCAGCCCAGCCAGGCTGAAGCAGGCCCTGCCTGCAGTGGGCCCAGCATGGCCAAAGCAGCCCACCCCACCATAAGAGGGGGACACTCCAGCCCAGCCAACCACCAACCCACCCCCCTTTAAGCAGTTAAATGTTATGTTAGGTTAACTGATTCAATGGTATTTTACATACCTAATTTAACTGCGGTGTAGTATGGGCTCAGACTAGCACCCTGGCTCTAGGTACTTGCGAGACTGGAGTGTCCCAGAGCTTGAACATCTACAGCGCAATTAAACAGCCCATGAATCCGACTCAGGGCACCTAACTGCAGTGTAGACACACCCAATGGCGCCTCAGGCTCTTCTGAAAATTGGGCTTAAACTATTTTGAAAATTTAAACCTGTTTTTTAAATGGCAGCAAGAAGATTGCGCATCAGCTGAGCAGTGTATTATTTCAGCAACATCCTCCCCCCTCCCCCACATCCCTCACACACACACACCCTGCAAACTCTGCCAAGATTGGCTTCTCGAGATTTCCCTGGAAGCATATTCGCCTACTCCCCTGGCTGCTCCTCCTTTCCCATCTCTCTCAGTCTCTGGTGTGACCTTCCCAACTCTGTTCTGGACTCTTTCATGTGTGCTACCCCACTGATTTGGAGATCTCTGGAAATTTTTCATCACCTTCTTGGACACAGCCTCCCTTCACTACTTAGGAAACAAGTGACTGCTGGCAGAGCACATCCTGATCAGCAAGTTGAGATGCTCACAATACATTGCAGTTATGCAACATCCATCACCTGAAGATGGCAACAGGATTCATACATGTTAATTAGGCCCCACAATGCTGCCATGAGATGAGGTCACCACCGTTCCATAGAGGAGTCAAGCAACGCATACTGGCAGTTTAGTAAACTGGCCAAGACCATGCAGCGAGTCAGTTACAGAGCAGGGATCTGAACCCAGGAGACATCACACCCCTCTATTAATAGGCAATACCCTGGCCTGTTTAAGGACATACATGTGGCACTGCACTGACAATGTCATTCAGCCACTCGGCATATCCCCTCACTGGCCTTCCAGTGCCTTCTGCACCATATTCAGACTCGTGACTGTTCCCTCCAAGACCCTCCACAGTTTATCTTCTTCCACTTCCTCCACATCCCCACTCATTCCAAGCACCTCATCGTATTGCACCCCACTTGTTTCTTTCTCCCCATGCTGCCAAGCTTCCACATCTCAAAACACATGTTTTCCAGGAAGCCAAAAGGTAGTGGCACAGTCTTATAGACCCGGGTAACTATAGGCCTGTTAGTTTGACATCTGTAGTATGCAAGGTCTTGGAAAAAAATTTGAAGGAGAAAGTAGTTAGGGACATTGAGGTTAATGGCAATTGGGACAAATTACAACATGGTTTTACAAAAGGTAGATCGTGCCAAACCAACCTGATCTACTTTTTGAGAAAGTAACAGATTTTTAGATAAAGGAAATGCAGTGGATCTAATCTACCTCAATTTGGTAAGGCATTTGATACAGTACCACATGGGGAATTATTGGTTAAACTGGAAAGATGGGGATCAATATGAAAATTGAGAGGTGGATAAGCAACTGGTTAAAGGAGACTACAGCAGGTCATACTGAAAGGTGAACTGTCAGGTTGGAGGAAGGTTACTAGCGGAGTTCCTCAGGGATCAGTTTTGGGACCAATCTTATTTAATCTTTTATTACTGACCTTGGCACCAAAAGTGGGAGTGTGCTAATAAAGTTTGGATGACACAAAGTTGGGAGGTATTGCCAATTCAGAAAAGGATCGGGATATCATACAGGAAGATCTGGATGATCTTGTAAATTGGAGTGATAGCAATAGGATGAAATTTAATAGTGAGAAGTGTAAGGTTATGCATTTAGGGATTAATAACAAGAATTTTCGTTATAAGCTGGGGACACATCAGTTGGAAGTGACGGAAGAGGAGAAGGACCTTGGAGTCCTGGTTGATCACAGGATGACCATGAGCCGCCATTGTGACATGGCCGTGAAAAAGGCTAATACGGTCTTGGGATGCATTAGGCGAGGTATTTCCAGTAGGGATGTTAGTAAGGTGTTAGTGCCGTTACACAAGGCATTGGTGAGACCTCATTTGGAATACTGTGTGCAGTTCTGGTCTCCCATGTTTAAGAAGGATGAATTCAAACTGGAACAGGTACAAAGAAGGGCCACTAGGATGATCCGAGGAATGGAAAACCTGTGTTATCAAAGGAGACTCAAGGAGCTTGGCTTGTTTACATTAACCAAAAGAAGGCTGAGGGGAGACATGATTGCTCTCTTTAAATATATTAGAGGGAGAAATACCAGGGAGGGAGAGGAATTATTTAAGCTCAATACCAATGTGGACACAAGAACAAATGGATATAAGCTGGCTGTTAGGAAGTTTAACTTGAAATTAGATGAAGGTTTCTAACCATCAGAGGAGTGAAGTTCTGGAACAGCCTTCCAAGGGAAGCAGTGGGGGGGAAAGACCTATCTGGCTTCAAGATTAAGCTAGATGGGTTTATGAAGGGGATGGTTTGATGAGATAACATGATCTTGGTAACTAATTGACTTTTCACCATCAGTGGTAAATAGGCCAATGGTGGGAAGATAGGAGTTGCTATAAAGAACTTTTCCTGGGTGTCTGGCTGGTGAGTCTTGCCCACATGCTCAGGGTTCAGCTGATCGCCATATTTGGGGTTGGGAAGGAATTTTCCTCCAGGGTAGATTGGCAGAGGCCCTGGAGGTTTTTCGCCTTCCTCGGTAGCATGGGGCACGGATCACTTGCTGGAGGATTCTCTGCATCTTGGGGTCCTTAAACCATTTGAGGACTTCAATATCTGAGATATAGGTGAGAGGATTATTCTAGGAGAGGGTGAGATTCTGTGGCCTGCATTGTGCAGGGGGTCAGACTAGATGATCATAATGGTCCCTTCTGACCTTAAAGTCTATGAGCCTTCCTCCAAACTTCTCCTTGTGTTTGTCATCCCTCCCCACTGTTCTTGTCTCAACTCGCTGGCTGTAAGCTCTCTGGGCCAGGGTCTCTGCCCTCATTTGCACAGTATGCACATCTACAGTGCTATGCAAGGAATAAATACTAACTCTCCTGCAGGCAGATTTGAAAAAGAGTGACTAGCCTCCCTGTCAATCTCAAGGACACACATCACTGTGCCCCTGCTTAGCAAGAGAACCTCACCCTGAATCACTCACAGAGAATAACAGTGTTGGCCAAGTGCTAGTCCAGGCTGAAGTTAGCATGCTCAGAGGGATTCGCGAAATGATGCCAACAATCCAACTCCCGGTGCCATCAGAGAGCCAGAGCTCTGTGCTCCAATTCTGCCCCTCTTACTCGAAGAGGCGAGGCAAGCTCTGCAAAACGAGCACACTCCACTCCTAGTGGAAAGGGGCAACCCAGGTTGCTTCCCCAGGCAACAAAGGAGCTTCTTTAGTTGGCCCCTCAAGCTACAGCTGTATCTGAATGCAGGGAAGGGACGGTGGAAAAACGCTTGGAGTTCCAAGAGGAACACAAAAATAAGTTAGCAGAGGGACTACAAATGGCTAGAGAAGAGAAAAATTCTAAGAATCCCCCATACATCAGCGGGTGAAAAGCCAAGCAAAATTATAGACTGTTTTACAAGAAAAGAAAAACGACTCATTGTGCCCTTCTCATTAATAACACAGTTCAAAAAGGCAAGAGACCCATCACAGAATCAGGCAAGTATGCAACAGACTTGGAACAAATGTTTTTAATTGCAATTACCATTTCTAAGCTTCCCGCTGAAAAATGACATCATTTGTGACACCAGCTGTCTCAGAGCCCTGTGTCAGACATGTTAAAAGTGTCCCTGCTTGCATTAGTGCTCATTAAACAATAATAAACAAGCTGCGGTTTTCTTTTTTAAACATTAACCCTTAAGATGACATTTTACCCTATGGGAACAAACACCATGGCATTCATGTGGCTGGCTGGCTACAACGCATCAGCATTCTAGCACGGGTGTAAGCACAAAACAAGGAAAGGGGACTCCTCAGTGCTGTGTACAACTTTTCAGCCACACATTTTCAGCCTAACCATCTAACAATTCAGAATAGATCAGTATGGTTTTGCTTTATGCAGCTATATTTTAACTGCTACCCACCTGCTCATGTAGCTAGCTAGGTGTGGGCAAAGCACATCTCCAGTGACACCCCCTGCACGGTATCATGCTCCAGCATCATCTAAAGAGATCTGGGTAGAAGGTGGCAGCACAGCTGTAGGGAGGGGACTATCAGTGAGTTAAACAAAACAAAGCAAAGCCTCAGTGGGGCAGCTTTGTGGCTTAGTGCAGATTGGCTAATGATGCCCTGGTAGTCTGTAGCAAGCCAGCTAGTCACAAGGTGCTGGCTTGCCTCTTCGTTCCCAGCTAACAGACTGCATTAAAAGACATTCTATGCTGTTCTAGTGTTTTGCCAATTGCTAAAGATACCATGGGGTTGTGTCAGGGAAGACCACACAACCGGGAATGGCAGGAGACGCACCCAGTAAGGATGTTAAGAAGTGGGTAACTGATTAATCATGTACTCAATATAATTTGTATGGCGTATACAAGTAGTTGATAAGGGGCCCTGCTGCGACTCTGCAGTAGGAGCCGGACTCACGTGCAGCCTGGATCCGCCTACATTTAAACTGCAGAGCTGCAGCAGGGGTTGGTCCCATAGCTGGAGCAAACCGGGGCTGCTGAGTCCCAGCTCACGTCAGATCCCAGATCTATCTCACTGCAGCTCTGCCTTTTAAATGTAGTAAGAGAACAAGAAGGTGAATAATAGTTTCCAGAGTTAAGAAAAAAGCCCACAAATAGAACAAGGAATGGTCAGCCACTACATAGACAGACAACAGTGGCAAGAGTGACTGAAAACCCTACGACCACCAGCAGGGCATTTGCCCAGAAAAATGCAGAGTTGATGGTTTTAGAATAATTCCAAAAATGGTAGCAGAAGCCATGATGTATTTGACACATCAGTGATGCATACAAAGTAAATACCAGCAAAATCATGCAAAAAAGCCTCTAGCCCTGCTCATCCCAAGCCAGCACACTCCCTAGTGGCACACCACAGAGGCTCCGGAGACTGCCCAGCCTGCCTGCTTTCCCAGCAGCAGAGTACAGCCACCACACTGGGTAACAAGGAAAGCCCAAGAAAACAAATGGCCTTTGACAAAGCCAGGCCATGATGTAGTGGAGGGAGATGAAAAAAACGTGGAGGCCACCTCTAAGCAGTGACTTTCTAGGCCCAGCGGCAGGGCTCCCGACCTGAAAGAGCATTGTTGTGAAGCTGAGCTGGGCTGGAAGAGGGACATGCCCATACACAGATATACTAGGAGCAGCCCCAAAGGGAGAAAGCAATGCAAGCTTTGGAAGAGAGCACTTGGACTGAGGAGAGACAAACATGCAAGTCCAGGGGTGGGCAAAAGGGCCAAGCCGGTGGATCTAGCCCATAGACACCCTACTGCTCCCCCGCTCCCAGGCCAATTAGGGCGTGGGGAGCGCCCAAAGCCTTCTCCGCTCTGCCTGCGCCCTGCAAGCAGCGCACGGTGCTTTGCTGCTCACAGGGCGGGAGCAGAGCGGAGGAGGCTTTGTGTGCTCCCCCACTCCCAGGCCAATTAAGGCCTGGGGTCAAGGGAACGTGAAGCCTTCTCCTGCCCTGCCAGGAGCATGTGGCGCTTTGAAGCGCAGCACGCTGCTCGGAGGGCAGGGGGGAGAGCCGTCAAGGCATTGCGCACTCCCCGGCCCCCAGGTCAATCAGAGCCTGGGGTTGGGGGAGCTGCATGAAGATTCCTTTGCCCTGCCCCGGCCCTGCAAGGAGCCCAGGGCACTTCAAAGTGCCACGTGCTCCTCGGAAGGCGGGAGGAGGCTTTCCGTGCTCCCACGCCCCCAGGCCCTGGGGGTGGGGGAGCCTGCCAAGCCTCTTCCAGGGCATGGGTGCCTAGTGGGAAGGGGGAGGCAAAGGGGCTCCCCCACCCGCAGACCAATCATGGTCTGGGGTTGGGGTAGCCCCATCCCTTCCCATTTAGGCCCCACCCCTTCCTGTTTAGGCCCCGCCCCTTCTGGGGTGGCCCAGGGCTACTTCAAAAATTTTTGAAGTGGCCCTTTGGCAAAAATTATTGCCCACCCCTGCACAAGTTGGTAGTGTTCCAGAAATGATCTGGATGTGACTATATGTGTATGCTCACAGTCCTACAAACCAATACTGCTGGAGCTTCTCAAGATGCCCAACAGTTCTCAAAGGGGCACAACCTCTCGTCAGATATCATCTACTTTCCTACCATCATCACCGGCTGAGTTCAGCACTTCCTATAATTGAAACAGTATAACGTTACCCATCCCCACTCTAATGTAATTCACCACTCAGTCATTCCCTGTGTACCACAGCACCTGTCAGCATACTTGCTATACTGCAGCTCCCCACCATGGCTTCAATCCCTCAAGGGGCTTGAGCTAGGGATGTTAAATTCTGATTAACTGGCTAACTGAATAGTCGATGCGTAGTAGTAGTGTAGTATCAGCCCCAAGGCTGTTGCTACACTTCAAAGGTGAAAGGGCTGTGGGGAGCACAGGGCCAGCAGGGGGCTCAAGAAGTCCCCCACTGGCCCCGTGCTCCCACAGTGTTTCAAAGAGGCAGCGCCACATGGAACCCGGGATCAGCTGGGGACTCTGAGTCCCCAGCTGACCCCAGGCTCCATGCAGTGCTGCCACTTTGAAATGCAACATACAGCCAGGGGCCAGCTGGGGACTGCATGTGGCATTTCAAAGCGGCAGACCCTAGGCTCCACACGGCACTGCTGCTTTGAAATACTCCATGCACTTGGCCCCGGGCTCTACACAGTGCTGCCGCTTTGAAGCACCCCTACTCTTCTCCCCTTCTTGCTGCCTCTTTCTGACAGAGGTGGCAAGGAGGAAGGAACCAACTAGTTGACTAGCCATTCACATCCTTAGCTTGAGCCACGCTGCCACTGAAGTTACTAGGAGCTGAGAGCACTCTGCACCCCACTGAATACTACATGAAGCATCTTCAAAATCAATCTCTATCAGAGGGCATCAGCTACAGGCAGAGCATTCTCTACTAGGCCTTCTTGCTGCTGGAACCAGCCAGTACCAAACGCTCAAATCTATTCACATTCTGGTCTTCATGTAAACACTATTTAGGGGAAAGCACAGGGTTTGAATAAGAGGGATCAGGGTATACTTTCTGCTCCAAATTACAGATAGTTTACATTGATTTACTTTTGCTGAATGGGAGCATAGTACCAGAGTGGAGTGGGGACAGCAGCACAGAGGCATCTTCTTTGTATTTAAGTGTGACTAAAAAATGGATGCAGTTTGCTTTCTTTTAGCATTTCATTCCTATTAGAGGCAGGTCCTGATTGGTCTGTTCCCCTTCTGATCCTGTAATCTAGCATGGTGCTGTTGCTTGCCATTTTTGTAGCAGCAGAGGAAGGATCATGTTTAAATCTCGTCTAAAGAAAAACAAACAAACAATGCCCTTTTAATTTAAATTGAACAAAACCCACGAAGACTCCCTGTCCATATTAGGTTTTCTACAACTGTTTTTCAAAAAGCTAGACAAATATGCTGACCAAGCCTAGAAAAAGGTTCTAGCTCAGAGCCTTTTTGTAAAAATGGTGACTATCTTTTATGTTGCAGGGATGGGCTTCCTGAAAGAAGTGATCTTGTAGGGGGCATCAGAAGCCACCCATTATCTTCCCTACACTACCACACCTGACATCTGAAGGCCAGGTCTGTGGACTGGCAATGGAATGGCAGCACGGAACCTCCTGCTGAGACTCTGCCCATGCCTATATTAACATACAGTGTTGCTGCGAGCATATGCCCAATGGAGACACCACTTTCCAGGCTGTTTTTTTTAAACAGGAGCTTTTCCCTACTCCACATTTTTCAAATGTTTCTGCACTAGACAGCGCAGAACGCCAAGTCCTAATTACAACTTTGCCAATTTCCAAGGCCACACCACAGGGCAGACAGTTACAAATGGTCAGGAGCCTGAGAACGCATTTCCCCATTGTATGGCACACGCTACGGCAGGCTGCTGCAGCCTTGTCAGGATATGATTCAGCATCCTGTTTTGAACATTTAATTCATTCGGCAACTTCTGCCTCTGGATGGCCCACCGACTCACTTTAAGGCAATAAATGTAGCAAGCTACCTAGACAAGTACACAGTGAGGCTACTGTCTTCCCAAATAAATCTTCAAGACAGCCAATGTTCCCTCTGATTTTTCCATGTGCAAAAAAAAATTATGTGCAACTAGACATGTGCACCACCATTAGAAACACGCATCTGTGGACACTGGAATTGCAGCTAGCAAGGGATGTGAAGGATAACAAAGGTTTCTACAGGCATGTTAGTAATAAGAGGGTGATCAGAGAGGGTATGGGGCCCTTACTGGATGAGAGAGGTAACCTAGTGACAGATGATGTGGGGAAAAGCTGAAGTACTCAATGCTTCCTTTGCTTCTGTCTTCACGGACAAGGTCAGCTCCCAGACAAACGCACTAGGCAACGCAGTATGGGAAGGAGGTGGACAGCCCTTAGTGGGGAAAGAACAAGTTAGGAACTTTTTAGAAAAGCTAAACATACACAAATCCATGGGCCCGGATTTAATGCATCTGAGGGTACTGAGAGAGTTGGCAAATGTCATTGTGGAGCCTTTGGCCATTATCTTTGAAAACTCGTGGAGTTCGGGAGAGATCCCGGATAATTGGAAAAAGGCAAATGTAGTGCGCATCTTTAAAAAAGGGAAGAAGGACAATCCAGTGAACTACAGACCAGTCAGCCTTACCTCAGTCCCTGGAAAAATCATGGAGGGGATCCTCAAGGAATCCATTTTGAGGCACTTGGAAGAGGGGAAAGTGATTAGGAGTAGTCCACATGGATTCACAAAGGGCAAGTTATGCCTGACCAATCTGATTAGCTTCTCTGATGAGGTAACTGGCTCTGTGGATATGGGAAAGTCAGTGGATGTGATACACCTTGACTTTAGCAAAGCTTTTGATACAGTCTTCTACAATATTCTTGCCAGTAAGTTAAGGGAACATGGATTGGATAAATGGACTGTAAGATGGGACAGGTGAGCAAAGCCCACGGATAAGTGGAGAACATGGAGACCTGGGAGATGGGTCAGAAATGGGAGGGAGCGTGGGCTATAATGGCAGAGAGAAAGGAGGGTCAGGGCAAAACTGGGAGGCAAGGTCAAATCAGTATCTTAGATGCCTATATACAAATGCGAGAAGTATGGGTAATAAGCAGGAAGAACTGGAAGTGCTAATAAATAAGTACAATTATGACACTGTTGGTATCACAGAAACTTGGTGGGATAATACACATGATTGGAATGTTTGTATGGAAGGGTACAGCTTGCTCAGGAAGGATAGAAAGGGAAAAAAGGGAGGAGGTATTGCCTTATATATGAAAAATGAACACACTTGGGCTATGTCTACACTCGCGGCATCTTGCGCAAGTGTTCTTGTGCAGGAAGTCTTGCGCAAGAAAACGTCCACACTGCCATGTGTGAGCTGTGCTTTTGCGCAAGAGCGCCCATGGCAGTGTGGACGCTCTCTTGCGCAAGAAAGCTCTGATGGCAATTTTAGACATAGGGCTTTCTTGCGCAAGAAATCCCTGCCGAGCATCCATACTGCCCTCTTGAGCAAGAGCCCCTGCGCAAGAGAGCTTACACCTGTTAAAAAAGAGCGTAGCTCTTGCGCAAGAACCCCTCTCTTACCACGCTGTACTGTAAATTTACTTGCGCAAGAGTGGGCGGGCAATGTGGACACTCTGCAGATTCTTGCGCAAAAACGGCCGTACTCGCGCAAGAAGCCGCGAGTGTAGACATAGCCTTGGAGTGAGGTGGAGATGGACATACGAGACGGAAGTGTTGAGAGTCTCTGGGTTAGGCTAAAAGGGGTTAAAAACAAGGGTGATGTCATGCTAGAGTCTACTACAGGCCACCTACCCAGGTGGAAGAAGTGGATGAGGCTTTTTTTAAACAACTAACAATATCATCCAAAGCCCAAGATTTGGTGGTGTTGGGGGACTTCAACTATCCAGATATATGTTGAGAAAATAACACAGCGGGGCACAGACTATCCAATAAGTTCTTGGACTGCATTGGAGACAACCTTTTATTTCAGAAGGTTGAAAAAGCTACCAGGAGGGAAGCTGTTCTAGATTTGATCCTAACAAATAGGGAGCAACTGGTTGAGAAGCTGAAAGTGGAAGGCAGCTTGGGTGAAAGTAATCATGAAATCATAGAGTTCACAATTCTAAGGAAGGGTAGAAGGGAGAACAGCAAAATAGAGACAATGGATTTCAGGAAGGCGGATTTTGGTAAGCTCAGAGAGCTGATAGGTAAGGTCGCATGGGAATCGAGACTGAGTGGAAAAACAACTGAGGAGAGTTGGCAGTTTTTCAAAGGGACATTGTTAAGGGCCCAAAAGCAAGCTATTCTGCTGCGTAGGAAAGATAGAAAATATGGCAAAAGACCACCTTGAATCAACCAGGAGATCTTGCATGATCTAAAAATAAAAAAGGAGTCATATAAACAGGGCCGGCTCTAGGTTTTTTGCCGCCCCAAGCAAAAATAATCCCCCCCCCCTCCGCCCCGCGCTCTTGGCCCGCTGCTGCAGGACAGGCGCTGAGGAGGAAAGCGCCCCTTTCACCTTGCAGCTCTTTGACTCCCACCATGCCCTCCAGCCAAACCCAGCCTATGTCCTGTCTCCCCTCCACACACATCCCGACCCCCCCCCGCCCCACTCACTGAACCCAGGTGCCACCTTCTCTCCCCTCCCAGGCAAACCCGACCCCTCAGTGACCGGACCCAGCGCTCCCCTTCTCTCCCCCACCTAATGCACCCTGCGCCCTCTCTTCCCTCCCAGCCAAACCCTTGTGTCCCTTCCCCACAGCACATGGAGCGCCCTGGGGGAGGGGTGAAAGTGGCCCGGTTCCCCCTAGGGATGCGCGCGCACACAGCCGGGAAACGTAACCGGCAAGGCCAGGGGTTCGTGGCGCAGCTCCTGGAGCGAGGCAGCATCACCTCCCCCCCACCCCTCCAATCTCTGAGCCAGGGCAGGCAAGGCCCCCGCTCCCCACCCGCACGGAGGCCGCGCCAGCCAATCCTCGCGCGAGGGGCAGAGCCAGCCAGCCCACCCAGAGCGAGGCCAGTGTTTACAAACCAGCAGCCAGCACGCGCCGCCCGACCCCGCCAACCCCCTTTGCCCCCCTGCCAACGTGCGTCAACCCCCGGCCCCCTCAGACCCCGCCCCTCCGCTGGGGGGCGCTGTGGGGGGGGCCGGGCGGGCAGAGCCCACGGCGGCGAGGCCCTGCGGAGAAATCTCTGTCCGGGCCGGGAAAGCCCCCCGAGCCGAGCCGGGCCAGAGCTGCGCATCTCTGCGTGGTGCAGCCGGGTGCTGCGTGCACGGCGCTGGGAAGACGCGCGGAGCCAAGGCGGCGCTGAGAGCGCTGCCCGAGCGCCCAGCCTGCTCCTGGCCCAGCTCGGGCTCGGGCTCGGGCTGTCCCACGCTGGCCCCCGGCCTCGCCTTGGCGCGGGAAAAGCCGGCCCGGGTGAGGCCGGCCCATGAAGCCTGCACCCCGTGGAGCGGGTGTCGGGCCGTGCACCCGGGCAGACGGTGCGGGGGCCGCAGAGGGGCACGGGACAGGGCCGCCCTCCCCCAAAGCTGGCCACACAACTCCCGGGGGCCCCGCTAATCCGAACTGCCGTGCGCCCCGCCGCTCGCTCTGGGCGGTGCGACGGGACCGGCTGTGCACATGCCCCACCTGAGCCCGCTGCGCTCCCCGCCATGTGCACACACCTGCCCGCTGCCAAGCGCCGTGTGCCTGCGGATCCCGCCACCGGGTGAGCCGTGACCAGAGCCGGTCACCCACCAGCAAGAGCTCTGCCGCGGGAAGCACGTTTCGTCCCTGGGTCTGCTCTGTGCGCGCCCCACAGCGGGCCTCCAACGTGGGCAAGTTTGGGGCTGGCGTGACCGCGCTGTCTCACCCTCCGCCGAGGCATGAATACAAAGATTAAGCCTTAAGCCATGGTGCCAAACATGGCCAGTGTGAGCCAGTCAACACCTCTCAGGCTCTGCCCACAAGACTAAGCAGCCAGCACTTCCCACAGTGCCCCAGCGCTCCTGGCACCCTTGCTGGGGGCTAGAAAGGCCGACAACCTGTACTCGTCTGTTCCAGCCAGCCCGTCTGCTTGCATCTTTCAATGCTCACCCCGCCTGGGAGATTGTGCAGAGTATCCCCAGTGGAAGCCATGTTCAAAGGATCCCACCCACGGGCTGTGTGTTGAGCACCATGTAAACCCAAACTGCAATGCAGGCTGCAAACAAACGGGTCACAGGCCACGTGTCGAGTAGCCCTGGAATAGACACTGGATCTGCAGTTTATTATAGCAATCTGTAACCAACCAACCTCCTTATTGTTTTGTCCCATGACTACCGAGGAGTTAGTGGGCCACTTCACCTAGAATGGTCCCTTAGAATATGTGCTAAGTATCTATGCTACGTAATCTATTGCATCCTGTATTTGGCTATGACAGAAGCTGGTTCAATAAAAGATATTACCTCATCCATCTTGTCTCTAAAATCCTGGGACCAAAACAGCTACAATATGGGGCTGTCGTGTAATTCCAAAGAGGAGCTAGAAGTGTATCTGCTATCCTTTTGTGACAGTGGCCGTGTAAGGAAGAAGAGAACCTTCAGCATTACAGAAAGAACCTGGTGGTATGAAAACACCAAGACAACTGTCCTATCACAAATTAAAATTTTGGGATTTCTGCAGTGAATGACAAATCTGTTCAGCAAATTTATGAAAAAAGTCATAAATGTGTAATAGCTGATAAACCCTGTATCAGGAAAATTCACCCGAGCCCTGGCAGACAAATGGTTTTATGTTCCAACCTGTCTTCCTTTTTCTGATTGCTAGGATCCTATGATGTCTTTTAAGTCATTGCAGAATCAAACCCTATTCCCACTACATGTAACAGAGCATTGCTGTCATGTCAGTCTAACCTCAGTCCAGGATCTCAGCGTTAAGAAAAATCAGTGCCAGCATTTCCTGCAGCGAATACAGCCCAGGGCTTTTGACTGCTTCTGCATCAAAAGTACAATAAAGTTGAACAACTCTGCCACCCTCTGGGCACAATGTAGAGTCTCTGTTACATGGCTCTAAAGAAGGCGCCTTATGAAAGGGGAGACAAACTCCTTCTGTGCAAAGAGTTATTATCCATTTTACATGTTATTTCATGGGCCATGGTGCCACATATACTCCCTCAAACCTTGGCAGCGATCTCACTCATCAACAACAGAAACTTGGACAAAGACCAAGGGTAGTAACAAATTGTTAAGTCTCAATCCTGCAAATACACACATAAGCAGCCCATTACACTCTGAGACAGGGGTCAGCAACCTTTCAGAAGTGGTGGGCCAAGATTTAACTTATTCACTTCTATTTACAGATCTGCGTGTCGGGGGGGAGGGGGGACAGGCTGGGTACACTGAAATTTTCTGAACCAGCTGCAGTTAGGGAGAACGGTTTAATTTCAATTATTTAAACAGATTAAGCATTTTAAGTTTCTCATATTAGTTTATCAAACTTCATTTTAAATAAAGTAAAATATTAATTTATGTCCAACGCAAAAGGTTTCAATGTTTTTTTATTTATGGCAGGGGTGGGGTACCTTTATTGGGTTGAGGGCCACTGACCCACAGAAAAATCAGTTGGAGACCACACAAATGAGAAGCAAAAAAAAACTCCTCAAAAGACCCCAACCCTCACTGATGTGGCCCCCAACATAGACACCTCACTTATCTGGCGTTCCACCCCCACAGGGCAAGGGGAAGGGACAGGGAGGACTGAGGTTCAGGGCTTTCCATAGGCCAGATTTACTTTTCTGGGGTTCCAGAGTCAGTAGATTTTATGAATCTCCTTAGTCTCTGGGGTGGAGACAAAAATGAGGGGGTCAGTGTGTGGGTCAGGGCTGCCAGTGTGGGGGGTAGTGATGGGGAGCAGAATCTGGGTGGGAGGAGGGGTGCAGAAGGGAGAAAGGTTGCAAGGTCTGGATGGGAGGTAGGGTGCAGAAGCAGGCTGGGAGTAGGGTGTCTGGCCAGGGGCAGGAAACAGGAGTGATGGGAAGGTGCAGTATGTGGCCAGGAGGAAGGGTGCACGAGCAACGGTGGATGCTGGAGCATATATACAAATGCGAGAAGTTATATACAAATGCGAGAAGTATGGGAAATAAGCAGAAAGAACTGGAAGTGCTAATAAATAAGTACAATTATGACATTGTTGGCATCACAGAAAGTTGGTGGGATAATACACATGATTGGAATGTTTGTATGGAAGGGTACAGCTTGCTCAGGAAGGATAGACGGGAAAAAAGGGAGGAGGTGTTGCCTTACACATTAAAAATGAACACACTTGGAGTGAGGTGGAGATGGACATAGGAGACGGAAGTGTTGAGAGTCTCTGGGTTAGGCTAAAAGGGATTAAAAACAAAGGTGATGTCATGCTAGGAGTCTACTACAGGCCACCTACCCAGGTGGAAGAAGTGGATGAGGCTTTTTTCAAACAACTAACAAAATCATCCAAAGCCCAAGATTTGGTGGTGATGGGGGACTTCAACTATCCAGATATATGTTGGGAAAATAACACTGCAGGGCACAGACTATCCAATAAATTCTTGGACTGCATTGGAGACAACCTTTTATTTCAGAAGGTTGAAAAAGCTACCAGGGGGGAAGCTGTTCTAGATCTGATCCTAACAAATAGGGAGGAACTGGTTGAGAATTTGAAAGTGGAAGGCAGCTTGGGTGAAAGTGATCATGAAATCATAGAGTTCACAATTCTAAGGAAGGGTAGAAGGAGAACAGCAAAATAGAGACAATGGATTTCAGGAAGGCGGATTTTGGTAAGCTCAGAGAGCTGATAGGTAAGGTCCCATGGGAATCGAGACTGAGGGGAAAAACAACTGAGGAGAGTTGGCAGTTTTTCAAAGGGACATTGTTAAGGGCCCAAAAGCAAGCTATTCCGATGTGTCGGAAAGATAGACAATACGGCAAAAGACCGCCTTGGCTTAACCACGAGATCTTGCATGATCTAAAAATAAAAAAGGAGTCTCATAAAAAATGGAAAGTAGGACAAACTACAAAGGATGAATATAGGCAAACAGCACAGGAATGCAGGGGCAAGATTAGAAAGGTAAAGGCACAGAATGAGCTCAAACTAGCTACGGGAATAAAGGGAAACAAGAAGACTTTTTATAAATACATTAGAAGCAAGAGGAAGACCAAGGAGAGGGTAGGCCCACTGGTCAATGAGGAGGGAGAAACAGTAACAGGAAACTTGGAAATGGCAGAGATGCTCAATGACTTCTTTGTTTCGGTCTTCACCGAGAAGTCTGTAGGAATGCCTAACATAGTGAATGCTAGTGGGAAGGGGGTAGTTTTAGAAGGTAAAATAAAAAAAGAACAAGTCAAAAATCACCTAGAAAAGTTAGATGTCTGCAAGTCACCAGGGCCTGATGAAATGCATCCTAGAATACTCAAGGAGCTGATAGAGGAGGTATCTGAGCCTCTAGCTATCATCTTTGGAAAATCATGGGAGACAGGAGAGATTCCAGAAGACTGGAAAAGGGCAAATATAGTGCCCATTTATAAAAAGGGAAATAAGAACAACCCAGGAAACTACAGACCAGTTAGTTTAACTTCTGTGCCAGGGAAGATAATGGAGCAAGTAATTAAGGAAATCATCTGTAAACATTTGGAATGTGGCAAGGTGATAGGGAACAGCCAGCATGGATTTGTAAAGAACAAATCATGTCAAACCAATCTGATAGCTTTGTTTAATAGGATAACGAGTCTTGTGGATAAGGGAGAAGCGGTGGATGTGGTATACCTAGACTTTAGTAAGGCGTTTGATACGGTCTCGCATTATATTCTTATCAATAAACTAGGTAAATACAACTTAGATGGGGCTACTATAAGGTGGGTGCATAACTGGCTGGATAACCATACTCAGAGAGTAGTTATTAATGGTCCACAATCCTGCTGGAAAGGCATAACAAGTAGGGTTCTGCAGGGGTCTGTTTTGGGACCGGCTCTGTTCAATATCTTCATCAACGATTTAGATATTGGTATAGAAAGTACGCTTATTAAGTTTGCAGATGATACCAAGCTGGGAGGGGTTGTGACTAATCTGGAGGATAGGGTCATAATTCAAAATGACCTGGACAAATTGGAGAAATGGTCTGAGGTAAATAGGATGAAGTTTAATAAAGACAAATGCAAAGTGCTCCACTTAGGAAGGAACAATCAGTTTCATACATACAGAATGGGAAGCGACTGTCTGGGAAGGAGTATGGCAGAAGGGATCTAGGGGTTATAGTGGACCACAAGTTGAATATGAGTCAACAGTGTGATGCTGTTGCAAAGAAAGCAAACATGATTCTGGGATGCATTAACAGGTGTGTTGTGAGCAAGACACGAGAAGTCATTCTTCCGCTCTACTCTGCGCTGGTTAGGCCTCAGTTGGAGTATTGTGTCCAGTTCTGGGCACCGCATTTCAAGAAAGATGTGGAGAAATTGGAGAGGTCCAGAGAAGAGCAACGAGAATGATTAAAGGTCTAGAGAACATGACCTATGAGGGAAGACTGAAGGAATTGGGTTTGTTTAGTTTAGAAAAGAGAAGACTGAGGGGGGACATGATAGCAGTTTTCAGATATCTAAAAGGGTGTCATAAGGAGGAGGGAGAAAACTTGTTCATCTTGGCCTCTGAGGATAGAACAAGAAGCAATGGGCTTAAACTGCAGCAAGGGAGGTTTAGGTTGGACATTAGGAAAAAGTTCCTAACTGTCAGGGTAGTCAGACACTGGAATAAATTGCCCAGGGAGGTTGTGGAATCTCCATCTCTGGAGATATTTAAGAGTAGGTTAGATAAATGTCTATCAGGGATGGTCTAGACAGTATTTGGTCCTGCCATGAGGGCAGGGGACTGGACTCGATGACCTCTCGAGCTCCCTTCCAGTCCTAGTATTCTATGATTCTATGGTGGGGGTATGTGTCTGACCAGGGGAGAGGTACAGGAGCAAAGGAGGGTGTTGGAGCAAGCTGGGCTGCAGAGTCTGGGAGGGGAATTCAGGTGCGGGGGTCTGGGCATGGGGGGGGGTGCTTACCTGGCTCTGTGCCCTCCTGTAGCGGGGAAAGCCTCCGGACAGCATGCTGCTGTTCTCCCAGAGGGATGGGATAGGAGAAAGAGTTCAGCTCCCCACCTCCATGCAGCCGGGATCCTGGCACAGTGGGAGGGTGAAGAAACCCCGACCTTCCCCGCTGCTCCCCAGCGGTGTGGGGAGGGTAAGAGGGAGAGAGCAGCAGTGCATGGAGTGCTTGGCACATCCTCTGCCAGGGCCAAGGCAGCAGCTCCAAAGCACGGAGGTACAGGAACAGCTCGGCCGGGTTTTACCTTGGAACTGCCCAGCTCCCCCAGCAGCGGCAGCACCAGCTGTACCAACAAGTGACCTGGAGGAGGAGGCGGTGGCACGGCCAGACCAGGGGCTCCAGGCACCAGAGGCAGTCCCATGGGAGAAGGAAGGGAGCCACGCAGCATGCGGTGGTGGGGCAGTGGGTAGTGGAGTGGCTGGAAAATGCACGACACTGGAAACCTGTCCGGCTGCCCATTGGCGAAGCTCCAGTGGAGCTGCCTATGCGCTCTGCAGGGCCAAGGAGGAGGCTGCTGCATTGCACTAGGGGGAAACAGCAGTACATGGAGCTATTTCTCAGTCAATTCTTCCCCACGAGCCAGTGTCCCCATCAAGTAGTAAAATGTCCGGCAGGGCTTTCCAGGACATTTCACTTAATGATGGGAACACCTGGGACAGAGTATTTAAAATCAGGACAGTCCAATATGATTGACATACGGATCCCATATAGGGAGGCTCGTGTGCCAGTGAAAATCAGCTCACAGGCCACTTATGGCACGCGTGCTGCAGGTTGCCGACCCTGCTCTGGGTGGTGGAGAATTCAGACCTTAATTCATAAAGTTACAGCTATATGCAGCATTACTCAGTGAAAAAAAATATGCAAAATCCCTTTAAGATTGGTATTAATCTCCTCACAAAACTAGGTGATTGGGCAACAAAATGGCAAATACATTTTAATGTATAATGTTGATAAATGCAAAGTAATGCACATTAGAAAAAATAATGCCAACTATCCATACAAAATCATGGGGACTGATTTAGCTATAACCCCCCCAAGAGAGAGATCTGTGCATCATTGTGGACAGTTCTCTGAAAACATCCACTCAATGGGCAGTGGCAGTAAAAAAGGTAAATTGAATGATAGGAATTAAAAGTCTCAGGGGGGTAGCCATGTTAGTCTCTATCTGAAAAAACGTAAACAACAAATGGTCCTGCAGCACCTTAGAGATTAACAAAAAATGTAGATGGTATCTTTGGTATCTTTGCCTCCCTGTCCCTCTGTGGAGATGGTGCTGGGGGAATTCACTTTTAAGCTGGCTCCCCCCCAGCACCAGCTCCTGCTCCCCCCGCTTGCTGCCTCAGAAGTGATTAGATGAGTAGTGACTCGACTACCCAGTAAGTCTAGGCTTATCAGGTAGTCGACGACCCACTTATATCTGTAATAGAAACCTGCCATATGCAACACAGATATTCCCCAAAGCAGCACTACATCAGGTACATTCAGAAGGCTTTTTGATACCATACTGATTAGATACATGATTTTGCAAATGAAATTCTGTCATGAGAACCTGACAATAACCCAAGCAGACTGGAAACAGCCTGCCTATCAAGAGTTAGACCTGCCTTCCTTAGAACTTTGCTGCCTTTGTCTACTTGGACTACTTAGGGACCATTGATTGCATCATCACTGTGTCCCCATGACAAACAATAATAATTTGTACTTCTGCAGCAACTTTCGGCAAAGGAATCTTTTATAGATATGAATTACTTCTCATAAACCTCCTGGTAGGTTACATATTATTATTTCTATTTTACGAAAGGGTAAACTAAATGTGCTAAATGTGGTCCCCAATCACACAGTGAATAAGTGGCACAGATGGGAAAAGAACCAGGAGTCCAGAATTCTCCTGGGACTTCTAAACACCACTGCCACTACAAAATAAGGATTGAGAAAAGCTAAAAATTATAAACAGACGACTTACAAATCAGAGAGTCCTGCTTAGCAAAATCAAATTCACACTGCCTCTGGTGTGTAACAGGGAAAGACACTGACTGGTCAGACTTGTTAGAATGACTGGTAACTGTTGTCAAATCACTTTTGAGCCAAACAATACAAGTTGTAATATAGCTGTCTGCAGCTTATCTCACCTGTTTATAGAGGACTTGGCTTTTTAACTTCACTATCTGCATAATAAATAGTGTCCATTCCTCAAAACCCCATCTGCTGCCTAAATTAGAAAATTATATTGGTTCCAAATTAAAACAGCTTTTATGCCAGACCCACAACATATCTGTGCATCTGCTGGAATCAGCTGGTGTATCAGGTTGTAAAGGGAACTCAAACTTCCAGTAGCATGTAGAACAAACACTTCGTGCAATATCTCATGAGCTCACTGTGTGTGAAGATATAAAAATGCAATTGCAAACAGAAAACAAAACCAACAAATTGCCTAAATGGACATTAAAATGGGGCAGTAAGGCCAAAGAGAAGCAAAAATGAAAACAATAAACCTGTTGAGATTAGGGATGTTAAATATCGGTTAATTGAATAGTCGATTAACCTCATGAATTCTTATTGGTTACTCAACTATCCTGTAGTTCTGGGCCGGCCCAGATTGTTCGGCGGGCGCACATATATGGCCCGGCAGGTGCCATGGCGCCCGCGGGCACCGCGTTGAGGACCACTGAATTAGGGTCTCTGGGCAGGGAAGCACGGAAGTGTCCTAACACCACCCCTTCCGCCTGAGGCCCTGTCCCTTCTGGGGCAGCCTGAGGCCACTTCAAAAATTTCTGACGTGGCCACCAGTCAAAAATTCTTGCCCACCTCTGCTCTCGGATCTACAGGACAAGAATCTGCGTACCCAGAGCTCACTGTGGGATCAGGGCCCAGAGAACTACAGGGCAGATGTTCAACAGTTCTGGAAACAATGTTTAGGACAGCATGAATTAAACAGTGTTGCTCACCTCAGGTTTAATTTGCGATCTTCATCACTGCCAACCTCAAGCTAAGGAGGGAAAGAAGGATAGAGAATGTGTTATGCCACAGCTGTTTCCACTTTATAGTATACAATTCCTCACACTATTAAAAACAATTATTATTTTCAATGTCCACAGAAAAACTGTACAGTACAGCCATATAAAATATCACCACACACCATTTCATCTGGTACAAGATGTCAAAGGGGCTCCCAGAGAGTTTAAAACCATTAAGCACAATTTCTGCAGGCCAGTCCTGGAAGGCAGATCAACTTTCAGGATAGAGTGCTTATACATCACAAGGGAGGGGCACACATCACTCACCAATGAAGTCAACAGGGGCTGAATGTATACTCTAAAGCTGGGCTGGGCAAAATACAGTCTGTGGACCAGATCCAGCCTGCCAAGCCACTGGATCCAGCCCACGAAAGCCTCAGCTGGCTCCCTACCTGTCCCACCCCCCAACTGGCACTCAGAAAAGTCGGCTGCAGGGCCATGTGTGCATTTCTGAATGCTGAGATCCTGGGGTAGGGGAAAGAGGATTCTCATACTGCCCCTACCACCAGTAGCTCCCATTGGCCAATTTCCTGTATGCAGGACAGGCAGCATATGAAGTGCCTACCCCTAGCTCAATTCAGAGAAGCACACATGGCCCCTGCAGGTACAGGGGCATGCAAGGCAGGGACCCTCGCTAAGGAACCTGCTGGGCTGCTGGCTGGGAGTTTCCCTGGTAAGGTCTTCCAACCAGAGTCTGCCTCTGGCACCCAAGCCCTACCCTCCCTGCATCCTACCCTATGCAACCCAAACCTTCTGCACCCTGCTCCAGCCACTAGACACCTTCCCAGACACTGCATCCACTCCTACACCCCATCTCAGGTCACAACTCCCTCCCAGACCTTTCACCCAAAGCTGCTATCCCTGGCTACAACCCAAATTTCTGCACCTCCTCCTGCACTCCTGCCCCGGGTCACAATCCCCTCCCAGACCCTGCACCCCAGTACCCTGCCCAGGTCACAATCCCCTCCTTCACCCAAACTCCCAGATCCCACACCTCAGTCCTTTATCCCAAGCTCCCCTCTGCACTAGGGATGTCAACGTGTACTCCACGACATGATTAACCAATATGCCTTGGCTTATCTCTTAATAAACTATCCAGTACACGCACTCCTCTCTCCCTTGCTTCCTCTGTATCAGAGGAAGCAAGGAGGGTGGGGAGCAGAAGCCAGTGCCTGTGAGGAGCTGGCTTTAATCAGGCTCCCCACAAACACCAGATTTGCCTGCCTCCCTCCCTGGTGTTGCTGCCTCTGATGGAGAGCCAGCAGCGCAAAGGGTGAGGGGGGCAGGCTGGAGCCAATACATGTGGAGAGCCAGCTCTGCAGACCCACCTGTCCCCACCCCCCCTTGCTGCCTCTAGGGGCAGCAAAGGAGGGCAGGCAGGAGCTGGTGCTGGGGGAGCCAGCTTACAAACCAGTTTCCCCTAGCACCAGCTCCGCAGTGCTGCCTCCCAACCCCTTGCACTGCTGCCGCAAAGCAGCCTCTGTCCATCGTGGTCTGAACTTGTCACGGACAGAGACTGGTCTGTAGCAGCAGCCCCTGTCCACGAGGAATCCACTCCAGAGACTGGAGCAGGCTCTGTCTGCGGGGAGCTCAGACCTCCCACGGACAAGGGCTACTGCCAGACCAACTTCTCTCCGTAGCGGGCCCAGGCTCGCCATGGACAGAGGCTACTCTGTGGGAGGCAGAGCAGCTCGGACCCCTCATAGATAGGGGCTGCTGTCACCCTGCACTGTGCAGGGAGGCAAGTAGCTGGTTTGCATGGGGAGCTGATTTTGAAACTGGCTCCCCTCACGGACCAGCTCCTGCCTGCCACCCACCCCGTACTGCTGCCTCTGATAGAGAGGCAGTAGCACAGGGTAGCAGGGGGCTCCCCAGGAGTGGGGCCAGGAGCACACTGGCTGCTGGCCCCACTTCCAGGGACATTGAATAGTTGCGTTACCGCTATGATTTTGTGCAGTTATATGACTATTCAATTACATGATATCTAACATCCCTATTTTGCAGCCAACCTCCAACACCAGACCCAGAACCTCCTCCATTAATATAATGGAAGAGTGCCGCCCTTGACCACTTACCAAATTCTTCGAGTGCCCCCCCCTTTCAAAAATTATTGCCCAACCCTGCTCTAAAGCATCAGAATGTTAGTACAGAATAGGACATAAATAAATCCTGCAATGAATGGGGTGCTGTGTCAATAGACTAGCCCACTAATAGATGCAATCAAAACTGTCTAACTCTTGTTCCATAAACCTTATGTTGCTGATCTTGGGCAGGTGTCTGTGTGTTTTGGGCAGGAAGGTCTGAGCTCTATCTCCAGTTCAAAGCATGCACTCTACTGAAAAATATCAGGTTCTTTGGCCTTTAAACTTAAAAAAAGTGCAAGTGTCTTATTGGTTTTATTAACTTTTCTATTGCAGTAGTGACAAAGGGCTGGCAATTTGACTGGGTATTTGCTGGATTATATAGACATGTAATTGTCTTGCATTGGACACATCACTGGCAGTGCCACTTATCCCACAGCATGTGCCAGGCACTCTGAGTGATGTGAAGCCACAACTCTCCAGGTGAGAGCATCCTGAAATCGGCATCACAAAGGGATAGATCCATCTTCAGGCCCTGATTATTCTGCACCATGACCTGCCCAAGGATACAGCTGAGATTGCACAGCTGGATTAGGGCTTCGTTTACAACCGGAAAGTTCCTGGAGATCTGATAGGGCAAAGGAGCTAATTGAATTTTTAAAAAACTAGTGACTGTGCATTAGATGGTTTTCTTCTCAGAAAAAAATTAAGAAGGATTTCTATCATACCATAATACTATGACAACCCTCCAAAAGGCAACATTAGCATCCATTTTATAAATCCATATTGGTTTATGTTATTAAGAAGCAGGCTGTAACAGCTCTTTCATAGTCAGTAAGAACTGTAGGGTCAATAATTCCCTTTTAAAAGTCTCTAAATACATATGTGCTTGAGACTCAGCCTTTGTAGAGCCTGTAAATCCATATTTATATGAAAGAGGACAACAGATCATGGAAAACACAGACTCAATTTGGCTACAAATGATCTGTTAATTAACATTATACAAACAAAAAATCAATGTTTAAATTTCAAGGAGTGATTCATAGATTCATGGACTTTTATATCAAAAGGGACGATTAGGATGGAGAGCAGGAGAGATATCCTACAACAGCCTTTGTCTGGTTACCAGTTAAAGCATCTCTTTCACGGATGACTTCTAGTCCTGGCTCATAAAGATGCTTTTGAAAAGGAAATGCCTTGACCTTGGAATACACTTTATTGCATCAAATGGCAGGCATGACCCAATATTGTCCCATGGAAATATAAAAAAGCTTTATAATCCTACACAATATGATACTGGACAGACACACCAAAAGCCTGATTCATATCTTACATACACTGGACTAAAACCCATGTAACCCCACTCATTACTCCTGATTTACAACTGTAAATGAGATGAGAATCAGGCCTCTCTTTCACAGAGTCACAGGACAATCCAAAGGTTTACATTAAAATTTTGTTTAATCCTTTTTTTTAATTGTAAAGGTTTTAAAAATTCTTACGGAAACAAAAATATTTTCATGATTTCATAACATTTTCAATGAAACAAGATGGGCAAGATAGTATCTTTTATTGGACCATCTTCTGTTGATGAGACAGACAAGCTTTCGAGCTTACATAGAACTCATATTCAGATCTTCTTTTGACAGCACTGTATAGCTTGAAAGACTGTTTTTCTCACCAACAGACGTTGGTCCAATAAAAGATATTACCTCACCTATCTCGTCTCTCTAACATCTTGGGACCAGCACGGCTACAGCAACATTGCATACCGCCTTTTTCAGCAAACACAGTTACAAAACAAACAGTGTCTCTGTGGCTTAGTAAACTCAAACCTCACAACCTGGAGCCAGGGCAGAGCCACTAGGGAATTAAACGATGGATGTCCACAGTTTGGAATGAACAAAGTAAACAAAGAGCATCCCTGAGCTAGGGATAGTGCAACTTTGACTAGCCATTCCCCACCACTTCCCTCAGTGGGAGAACAGGGATGGGATAGGTGACAAATCAGATTGTTAACTTGATAGAAGAACAGAAACAGTGGGAAGTATATGGGAGTGAGGTCCAGGCAAGGGGGATGGGGTGTAAAGGGAGAGTGTAAGGAAGGACACAGAGGAGCACGGAGTTAGGGTAGAGAGGAACACAAGGCCTGCCTTCGTGGTTTCTAAGGTAGGAGAATGATACAGACAAGCACAGGGCAGGAGACAAGGCACAGGCTAGAGGACATAACAGAAGTGGGGGACAGAAGAGACAGAGAAATATACTAAGATGTGGGGCCTGATGCAGAGAGAGTACAATGGAGTGAATGGGGCAGAGGTGTGGGATATATAGGACCAGGAGTGGGGCAGAGTTGTACAGCAGGTGTATTGGGCATAGGAATATAGCAGAGTAGGCTGTGTAGGGGCAGGAGTATGTGTAGGGGCAGGATGTATGGGGCTGGAGTATATAGCAGTGGGGTTACTGCACAGTGTGTGGAGAGTATAAGAACAAGAAGGTGAGAGGTATGGGGGGTCACAGGGCTAGGAGGACAAGTTGTGGAGTACACAGGAGCAGGAGGTACAGGAACAGGAGGATATTTTGAAGGGCAAACAACTAGAGGGTATGGTGTTCATAGAGGCAAGGGGCACAGGGGATATGGAGCAGGGCATAACAGTAGGATGGTACTGCAGAACTGAGAGCATATAGGACCAAAAGATGCAGGGGGCACAGAGCTAGAATATTTTGGGGTGCGTGGAGTCAGGGGCATAGGAACATGGGTACACAGTGGGGGTGCATGGAGACAGGTGGTATGATAAGAGTACAGCAGGGTGTTGGGGGTGCAGGACTGGAGGCACAGGGACAGGAGATAGCCGGGTGCACAAGTGGCAGGAGAACACTGGGGAGGGGGTACATGGTGCAGGGTACATTGGGAATATTATACCCCACATCCTGCTGAGAGACAGCAGTATATGGTGAGGCGCTGGAAGTATAGCAAGGTGTGGGGTACAAAAGGGAAGGCGTGTACCACAGCGGAGGTTAGAGCACTATGTGGAGCACGGGATGGGAGGCACAGGAGAACACTGGGGAGGGGGTACATGGTGCAGGGTACATTGGGAATATTATACCCCACATCCTGCTGAGAGGCAGCAGTATATGGTGAGGCGCTGGAAGTATAGCAAAGTGTGGGGTACAAAAGGGAAGGCGTGTACCACAGCAGAGGTTAGAGCACTATGTGGAGCACGGGATGGGAGGCACAGGAGAATACTGGGGAGCACAGAGTGGGGGCATGTTGCAACAGGGTGCACAAAGGTGTGGGGTATACAGAGCAGGGGACACAAAGAATGTTGGGGATGTAGCCTGGCAGGGTTAAAGCTATGTGGGGTGCACAAATTGGGGCTACACAGAAGGATACTGGAACACAGGGTGGGGCTGTAGCGCAGTGGGGGCCACGAGAGGATATTGGAAGCTTGGGGTGGGAACACAGGAGGACATGGGATCACGGTGAGAGTGGCACAGGAAGACATGGAGAGCATGGGGAGGGGCAGGAGAACACGGGGGACAGAACTGTGGGGGCACAGGAGGACATGGGGGACAGGGTGGGGTGGCAGGAGCAGAGGATATGAGGGGCAGGGTAGCACAGGACATGGGGGGCAAGGCAGCTTACAGTACACAGGAGGACATAGGAGGCACAGTGGTGGAGGGCACAGGACACGGGGGGCACGGCTGTGGGAGGCACAGGAGGACATGGGGGGCAGGAGCCCAGGACATGGGGGCACAGCAGTGTGGGGTGGGAGCACAAGACAGGAGGGGCTTGGCGGTGGGGAGGGACACAGGACGGTGGGGGGACTGGCGGGCCTGGGGGCATGGCGGTGGGGGCGGCAGCACAGCACATGGGGCGCTCGGTGGTGTGGGGGGCACAGGAGGACATGGGGGGCAGCGGGCCGGGAGGCGGTGGGGGGGCAGGCCGGGCCCGTGCCCCTTTGCCCGCTCCCCGCCCGGCTCACCTCGCTGGCGCTGGCCGAGGAGGCGGCGCTGGGGGTCGGCGAGCGCTGCAGGGTGACCAGGGCCATGGCGGGGCGCGGCGCGGGCCCGGCTACAACGACAGCGGCGCCCGGACTCCGGCCGCCTCCATCCGCCGCTGCTGCGCAGCCTCCGGCCGGGGCGGAGCGAGCGGGGGCGAGCGAGAGGGAGAGCGGGAGAGCGCGCCCCGCGGGCAGCCCAAGTGGGCGGGCGCTGCGGGGCAGCAGAGGACAGTGGGGGGCTGGGGCGGGCGCTGAGGGGCAGCAGAGGACAGTGGGGCTGGGGTGTGGGCTGAGGGCAGCACAGGACAGTGGGGGCTGGGGCGGGCGCTGAGGGCAGCAGAGGACAGTGGGGGCTGGGGTGTGGGCTGAGGGGCAGCACAGGACAGTGGGGGCTGGGGTGTGGGCTGAGGGGCAGCACAGGACAGTGGGGCTGGGGCTGGGGCGGAGGCTGAGGCAGCACAGGACAGTGGGGGGCTGGGGCAGGCGCTGAGGGCAGCAGAGGACAGTGGGGGGGCTGGGAGGCTGCAGGGCAGCACAGGACAGTGGGGCCTGGGGCGGGCGCTGAGGGCAGCAGAGGACAGTGGGGCTGGGGTGTGGGCTGAGGGGCAGCAGAGGACAGTGGGGGTAGGGGTGGAGGCTGAGGGCAGCAGAGGACAGTGGGGCTGGGGCGGGCGCTGAGGGGCAGCAGAGGACAGTGGGGGGCTGGGGTGTGGGCTGAGGGCAGCAGAGGACAGTGGGGGTAGGGGTGGAGGCTGAGGGCAGCACAGGACAGTAGGGGCTGGGGTGGAGGCTGAGGCAGCACAGGACAGTGGGGCTGGGGCGGCGCTGAGGGCAGCACAGGACAGTGGGGGCTGGGGTGGAGGCTGCAGGGCAGCACAGGACAGTGGGGGCTGGGGTGGGCGCTGAGGCAGCACAGGACAGTGGGGCTGGGGTGGGTGCTGAGGGGCAGCAGAGGACAGTGGGGGCTGGGGTGGAGGCTGCAGGGCAGCAGAGGACTGGGGGGCTGGGTTGGGCGCTGAGGGCAGCACAGGACAGTGGGGGGCTGGGGTGGAGGCTGAGGGGCAGCACAGGACAGTGTGGGGCTGGGGTGGAGGCTGAGGGGCAGCAGAGGACAGTGGGGGGCTGGGGTGGAGGCTGAGGGGCAGCACAAGACAGTGGGAGGCTGGGGTGGGTGTTATGGTGCAGCACGGACAGTGGGGGGCTGAGGTGGGGTGGGTTCAGGCTGATGGGCAACAGGGGACGCACATGCAGGCTGAGGGTGGAGGGGCAGCAACAGGGCAGCAGTGCGTTCTGGCAGGGGTGTATGCAGAGGAGAGAGAAGCTGCCAAGGAAGCTCAACGCAGCTGAGGGGTGTCTAAAGTGAGAGAACCTGTGGAGTCTAGTTTGGGCTCTGGGGCAGCGGGATGGTACCTGACTGGCACACAGGGAGGGGAGTGAGGTGCACTGTTCTCACGACAAATTAAAACAGAGTTTTCTTATGTGCTGTTGAACTATATGACATTTGGGGAGGGAGGAGTCAGCTTAGTTGATTGGCACTGGGCACCCTTCTCTCTGTCCTTTGGGGTGTGTGCCAGCAAACAGGTACTGCATTGAATCCTTTCAATGTGGAGTGCAATACTGTTTTTTTGAACAGTGCTTCATGCAAAATCAATTACAAGAGATTTCTTCAGTGAATGAAATGTGGGGCATTTTACCACTCTGATCCTTGTCAGGAACTTCAAAAAACCCCAATTGGTGATTGGCAACCATGAGCAGTAGGAAAAACAAAGGGAATTATTGGAACCTCCCAAATAATGGAGCAAATCCTACCCATTCTATTGACCCACTTCTGTGCCATTGCACAGGTGCAAACGAGGGGTAGAATGTGGCTCACAGTATACTCCTGTAGTGAACTGTAAAAACAAATGGGCAGAACTGGAAAATAGTTGTGATTCCTTGTATATAGAACAAAGGCATTGAAAGCTTGTTAGTTCACAAATGAAAGAGCCAAGGAATTTAGGGAGACAAAAGTCAATTATAATTTCATGGGCATTATCTGTCTCATCTTATAAAGCTGGTTCGTCTCAGCAAGGAGAATGATGACACTTGGGGAAAAGGGGAGAATGGCTTATTAGATCTCGCCTACATTGTTGCTCATGTGAATATTCAGGACTGTCATCTGGAGAAATTATGGCCAGGGGCATTTATTAAAATCAGACTAGACCAAAGTGTATCACAGTCCCTCTGGGAGCCTATTACATTTGTCTCTCTTGGAGATGCATGCCTCATTGACGTGTCCTCTCTAATAGTGTTTGAACGTTCATGCCATTCCTATTTCATCTTAACTGTGTCTGTCTGTGTGTGTGTTCTGCAAAGAGACCATGGAGAAAGGGACTGACAAACAAGCCCTCTTCCTCAGAATCCACTAAGCTGAACCAAATTGCTGTCCAGATGGAAGGACATTAGCTATGCTGTCTGGAGAGTTGCCCTCGCCACCTCTAACACAATCAGTGCTGCATACTGTAAACCTCAAGAGATGCTCCCTTTGTTTCTCTGCCTTTTGTTCGAGAGCCTCTCAGTCCCTAGCAGTAATTCATTACGGATTCTGCCCTGCACCAGGACCAGGTCAGTTCTACAGGCTTCTGGGACAGATATGCACTCTTTTTTTTTTTTTTTTTTTAAGTAGTGAATCAATTTCTAGTCTAAGCATACAAGGTGAGACTAGGGCTCCAGCTCTGTGAGAACAGGGCAAATGTGCACAACTTTAGGGCAATGTATAGGACATATTCAGGCAATACTCCCACAGACCTCAGGGGGAGTTAGGGTTGGGTAAGAACTGCAGACTGAGCCCATAGATACAGGACCAGGTGCAGCTCCTCATGATTTAGGGGAGAATTGAATCTGAGCCACTAATCCCAAAGAAGGTTCCTTTTCAGGAAGAAAACCTTTGTGGTCCTAACTAGAGCTGGGTAAATAATGCTCCAGAGCACCCACAAACATTCATGCAAGTAAGCCCTGTGAATGCACCTAGACAGTATTCACTGGCCCTTTTATTCCCTGTGGATATTTGCACAACCAGTTTGTGCAATGAGAAAGTATCACAGATGTTCATGGGAACCGGCCTTTGCGAAACATGACAGACATTTGGAACATTTTATGGAATCATTCTATAATAGAGCACAAACCATACCATGTGACGCAGGCACCTGGTCACGACACAGATAGTGAATTAGAACAGTCGTGACAAATGGAGCCCATAGGCTGAAGTAGGTTCACAGCAACCACTCACTGACCAGTGTTGACTAATGAGGAGGCAGTGTGTCCTAGTGGATAGGGTGCTGGGCTGGCACTCAGGAGACTTGTGTTTAGTTCCCAGCTATGTTGCTGCTGTGGTGAGTGACCTGGGGTAAGTCGTTTCTATGCTTTGTGCCTCAGATTCCCTGTCTCTAAAATGGGGATAATGACACTGACCTGTGTAGAGTGCTTTGAGAGGTATGGATTAAAAGCATGGTAAAAGAGCTGGATGTTTTTAGTTATTTCTATTCATGGATGAATTTGCAAGAGATCAGTCTGCCTGCAGCTCACTCATCATCAGGAGGAGGCACTATAATCCCTGAACAACCAGTTTGCTGTGACTAGTCCTAGCTATACAGATCTGCAGTAATAATCAGAGATGCTTTTAAAAGGGAAACAAGCAGAGCTTGCCCTGCAGGAGACGGACTTAATGAGGGTGCCATGGAAATTGTACACCCTGCAATCCACGCATGCCCAATGTACAAAAAACATTTAAAAGCGTCTGACCATGTTTCACGGGATCAACTTATTGCTGCGGTGCCTCCTGCCAGTAGCACTGGGAATTAGCTCTTGTCAGCAGGGCTGCTCCCTCTGGCTGGTCTCACATCCAGCACTGTTCTGTCCATGTTTGGACACTAGACCCCATTGCTCCCAGATTCCAGCGTCCTCTTCAGGACACTGCCCTGCAGCAGTGGCTACTCCAGTGGCCTCTCAGCCCCCTTCTGCGGGTTTGCTGGCAGTCCTGTGGTTCTGCTGCCACTATGGCCATCTGTGGCACCCAAGCCTAGCTCCTGTCTCAAGGGCACACCACAGTCTGCATGGACCACACCCTCCTCCCAAGAGATATTAGCAGCTCTCAGTTTCATCCGACACCATAGGCATGCGCACAGGGTGTGCCAGGTGTGCCCAGGCACACCCTAATGTCTCGGGCTGGCTAGCGGCTGCTGGAGAAGGAGGGGGATTTGTGACGGGGCGCTGCAGCCCCTCACTTTATATTCCCCGCGGCCATCTACGGGGCACTATGGGGCAGAAAGAGTGCATGTGTGGCATGCTCAAACGTCGCGCAACAGGTGAGAGGGGAGACGCCTGGGCGTGGCGTGACGTCACGGCCCGGGACTTTAAAACCGCGCAGCCCAGCTCCAGAAGCAGCTGGGGCCCGGCTGCAGATGCTGGCCCGAGCCATTTTTGGGCCCCGGCCCCAAACTGCAGCACCGCGCGGCGCCCCTTATGCACTCGGGGGCGCCCCCGCCCGGCCCAGCAGCACCGCGTGGCACCCCGGGAGTGCCACCACCCAGCCCAGCAGCACTGCGCGGCACCCTGGGGGCGCCCCAGGCTAGGGCCTGGCCAGCCTGTAGCTTGGGCCGGCTCTGACTCCAGCCCCGCAAAGTGGAAGGCAGAAGCCGAAGGTAAGGGAGGGGAGGGGAAGGGGGAAAAAAAAGAGGAAGGGGTGGGAGAGGAAGGGGCTTGTGCTGAGGGGAGGCGGGCAGGGCTGGAGAAGAAAGGGGAAGGCACCAAGGGACAGGGTAGAGGAGACACAAATGCCTGGGGGCCAAGTGGAGACAATGAGGAAAAGGGCAGATGGGGAGGTGTCAGTGGGAGGGGATAGGGTGATGCTAGGAGAGGAGAGCGGAAGGGCATTGGGGGTTAGAGGAAAGGGAGGTGCTGGGAGAAGGCTTGAAAAAAGGGGTGGGCATGAGGAAGGCAGGGATGGAGCAAGTCATGTGTGAGGGCACAGGGGCATGAGGGGAATGGGACAGAGGATGGTGAGGGGGTGGGCATCAGGGAAAAAGGGGGCAGGGGCAGTGAGGGAACATAAGAACGGCCGTACTGGGTCAGACCAAAGGTCCATCTAGCCCAGTATCCTGTCTGCCAACAGTGGCCAGCACCAGGTGCACCAGAGAGGGTGGACTGAAGACAATGATCAAGCGATTTGTTTCCTGCCATCCCTCTCCAGCCTCTGACAAACAGAGGCCAAGGACACCATTTTATCCCCTGGCTAATAGCCCTTTATGGACCCAACCTCCATGAAACCATCCAGCTTCTCCCTACACCCTATTACAGTCCTAGCCTTCACAGCCTCCTCTGGCAAGGAGTTCCACAGGTTGACTACACGTTGAAGAAGAACTTTCTTTTATTAGTTTTAAACCTGCTACCCATTAATTTCATTTGGTGTCCTCTAGTTCTTCTATTATGGGAACTAATAAATAACTTTTCTTTATCACCCTCTCCACACCACTCATGATTTTATACACCTCTATCATATCCCCCCTCAGTCTCCTCTTTTCTAAACTGAAAAGTCCCAGTCGCTAACCTCTCCTCATATGGGACCCATTCCAAACCCCTAATCATTTTAGTTACCCTTTTCTGAACCCTTTCCAAGGCCAAAATATCTTTTTGAGGTGAGGAGACCACATCTGTACACAGTATTCAAGATGTGGGCGTACCATAGTTTTATACAGGCAGTAAGATATTCTGGTCTTATTTTCTATCCCTTTCTTAATAATTCCTAGCATCCTATTTGCCTTTTGACCGCCGCTGCACACTGTGTGGAAGTTTTCAGAGAACTGTCCACGATAACTCCAAGATCTCTTTCCTGATTTGTCTTAGCCAAATTAGTCCCCATCATACTGTACGTATAGTTGGGGTTATTTTTCCCGATGTGCATTACTTTACACTTATCCACATTAAATTTAATTTGCCATTTTGTTGCCCAATCACTCAGTTTGGTGAGATTTTCTTGGAGTCCCTCACAGTCTGCTTCTGTCTTGACTATCCTAAACAGTTTGGTATCATCTGCAAACTTTACCACCTCACTGCCTACCCCTTTCTCCAGATCATTTATGAATAAGTTGAACAGGATTGGTCCTAGGACTGACCCTTGGGGGACACCACTAGTTATCCCTCTCCATTCTGAAAATTTACCATTTATTCCTACCCTTTGTTTCCTGTCTTTTAACCAGTTCTCAATCCAAGAAAGGACCTTCCCTCTTATCCCATGGCCATGTAATTTACACAAGAGCCTTTGGTGAGGACCTTGTCAAAGGCTTTCTGGAAATCTAAGTATACTATATCTACTGGATCCCCCTTGTCCGCATGTTTGTTAACCCCTTCAAAGAACTCTAATAGATTAGTAAGACAGGATTTCCCTTTACAGAAACCATATTGACTTTTGTCCAACAAATTATGTTCTTCTACATGCTTCACAATTTTATTCTTTACTATTGTTTGACTAATTTGCCCGGTACTGAAGTTAGACTTACGGTCTGTAATTGCCGGATCGCCTCTAGAGCCCTTTTTAAATATTGGTGTCACGTTGGCTACCTTCCAGTCATTAGGTACGGAAGCGATTTAAGGGATAGGTTACAAACCACAGATAATAGTTCAGCAATTTCCCATTTGAGTTCTTTTAGAACCCTTGGATGAATGCCATCCGGTCCCGGAGATTTGTTAACATTAAGTTTTTCTATTTGTTCCAAAACCTCCTCTAATGACACTTCAATCCAGGACAGTTCCTCAGATTCATCACCCACAAAGGACGGTGCAGATTTAGGAATCTCCCCAACGTCCTCAGCCGTGAAGACTGAAGCAAAGAAATAATTTAGTTTCTCCGCAATGGCTTTATCATCCTTGATTGCTCCTTTTATAGTTCGATCATCCAGAATAACATTTTGTTATTTCTTTTTGAGTTTTTGGCTAGCTGTTCCTCAAAATCTTTTTTTGCTTTTCTTATTACATTTTTACACTTGATTTGACAGTGTTTATGTTCCTTTCTATTTATCTCACTAGGATTGGACTTCCACTTCTTAAAAGATACCTTTTTGTCCCTCACTGCTTCTTTTACATGGTGGTTAAGCCACGGTGACTCTTTTTTAGGTCTCTTGCTATGTTTTTTAATTTGGGGTATACATTTAAGTTGGGCCTCTATTATGGTGTCTTTAAAAGTTTCCATGCAGCTTGCAGGGATTTGGCTCTAGTCACTGTGCCTTTTAATTTCTGTTTAACTAACCTCCTCATTTTGTGTAATTCCCCTTTTTGAAATTAAATGCCAGGGTGCTGGACTGCTGAGGTGTTCTTCCCACCACAGGAATGTTGAATGATATTATATTATGGTCACTATTCCCAAGCGGTCCTGTAACGGTTATTTCTTGGACCTGATCCTGCGCGCCACTCAGGACTAAATCGAGAATTGCCTCTCCCCTTGTGGGTTCCTGCACCAGCTGCTCCAAGAAGCAGTCATTTAAGCCATTGAGAAATTTTATCTCCGCTTCTCTTCCTGAGGTGACATGTATCCAGTCAATATGGGGGTAATTAAAATCCCCCATTATTATAGAGTTCTTTATTTTGGTAGCCTCTCTAATCTCCCTCAGCATTTCAATGTCAGTATCGCTGTCCTGGTCAGGTGGTCGGTAATATATCCCTACTGCTAATTTCTTATTATTGGAGCATGGAATTACTATCCAAAGCGATTCTATTGAACATGTTGATTCACTTAATATTTTTATTTCATTTGATTCTACATTATCTATCACATACAGTGCCACTCCGCCACCCACCCGGCCTGCTCTATCCTTTCGATATATTTTATATCCCGGTATGATTGTGTCCCACAGATTTTCCTCATTCCACCAGGTTTCAGTGATGCCTATTATGTCAATCTCCTCATTTAATACTAGGTACTCTAGTTCACCCATCTTATTAGTCAGACTCCTAGCATTTGTGTAGAAGCACTTTAAAATTTGCCACTGCTTATTTGTCTGCCCTTCACTGATGCATTGGATTCCTTTGTATGCGTTGTTTGTCTGCTCTGGCCCATGGTTTGCCCTCTCCCTCCTCTCTTTCTGACTACAGCTTAGAGAATCTCTATCAATGGATTCTCCTCTAAGAGAAGTCTCCCTCCGATTTACGTGCATCTCCGCACCAATCGGCTTTCCCCATCTCTTAGTTTAAAAACTGCTCTCGGCCTTTTTAATGTTTAGTGCCAGCAGTCTGGTTCCACTGGTTTAGGTGGAGCCCATCCTTCCTGTATAGGCTCCCCCTCTCCCAAAAGTGTCCCCAGTTCCTAATAAATCCAAACCCCTCTTCCCTACACCATCGTCTCATCCACGCATTGAGACTCTGAAGCTCTGCCTGCCTACCTGGCCCTGCGCGTGGAACTGGAAGCATTTCCGAGAATGCCACCATAGAGGTCCTGGATTTCAGTCTCTTTCCTAGCAGCCTAAATTTGGCCTCCAGGACATCTCTCCTACCCTTCCCTACGTCATTGGTACCTACATGTACCACGACCACCGGCTCCTCCCAGCACTACACATAAGTCTATCTAGATGCCTTGAGAGATCCGCAACCTTCGCACCAGGCAGGCAAGTCACCATACGGTTCTCCCGGTCATCACAAACCCAACTATCTATGTTTCTAACGATCGAATCACCCACTACTAACACCTGCCTCTTCCTAACTGGTATTCCCTCCCCCTCAGAGGTATCCTCAGTGCAAGAAGATACCGCAACATCTTCTGGGAGGAGGGTCCCAACTACGGAATGGTTTCCCTCTGGTCCCATTGAATGCTCTGTTCCCTTGAGACTTTCATCCTCCTTAAGAGCGCTGGGGCTCTCAGACTGAACGTGGGACAGTACTACAGTGTCCCGGAAAGTCTCATCAACATATCTCTCTACCTCCCTTAGCTCCTCAAGTTCAGCCACCCTGGCCTCCAAAGCCCGAACTCGGTCTCTGAGGGTCAGGAGCTCCTTGCAACGGGTGCACACATATGCCACCCGCCCACAGGGCAGGTAATCATACATGTTACACTCGCGCAATAAACAGGATAGCCCCACTCTGCTGCTGGGCTTCTGTCTCCATTTTTCTAATGAATAAGTTTAAGTATAAACTGGGATTCTTTTTAAACCTCTGGAATATAGATTATTATAGGAGCTATGTTTTAAAGAAGGTCAGAAGTCACTAGTGCCCTCTAACCTCCCCCTCGAAACTCCCTGTTAGCTGTTCCTGTTCGCAAGCTCCGTGGTTGCTGAGTCACAGGCTTATATAGCACTGGTAGCCCCTCCCCCTGACTGAGGCTCAGCCAATTAACAGAGACTTCTAGATTTCAAACCTTTTAGAAGCTCCTTCAAACAAACAAACCAACCAACCAACCAGACAGACAAACACAAGTTCAGCACACAGCAAATAACTCCCCCACACACAAACACACACTCCAGACAGCCAGGAAGGGGGAGGCACCAGGAGGGTGCAGGGGTAAGGGAAGGTGCAGGTGCCAGGGATTCTGGGGGTGAAGCAGAAGGGCAGACACCTGCAGGAGGGACCAGCACCAGAGGAGAGAGGCAGGGCAGATGTGTAGAGGAGGTGTTAGGAGAGAGGATGAGGAGGGGTAGCTCACATGATCAGAGTGAGGCTACTGGAGGAGTGGGCACAGGGGGGAAAGAAGGGCTGGTGGAGGGGGGCAAGTCTCAGGAAGGCTGAGGGCAGTGAGAAGGGCAGGAGTCAGGACAGCAGAGGAGGGTGAGGGGTTGGGGGGGCAGCAGGCACCAGGGGAGCTGATGGAGCAAGGAGAAGAGATATGGCAGCAGAGGGGAAAGGTAGAGGTTTATGAGATATTTATTAATAACTTGGATGCCACAGTGGCACGTCCAAACAAGCCACATGAACTCAGTACTGGTGCACAACACATAATCCATTCTGCTCATGGGAGGAAACTCTTAGAGGGAACACTTCCCCCAGCCTCTCCGCCCCCGAGTTAATGTCACACACATTGGGGTAATGCAATTGCAGGATAGTTGCATGAGGGGGGTTTGGTGGGGGCCAAACTAATCCCTATTGGTAGGAGGATGGCAGGAAAAGTCCTTGGGGGGGGGTGTCACATGACACCTTTTACTTCTGGTCATGTGTCCATCTTGCCCCGAGAGTGTTTCCTCCAGAGGTGTGGCCAATGGGGGTCAGGGGTGTGGCTAATGGAGGTCAAAGTGCATTTAAAAAAAATTCTTTGGGTGCACACCCTAATGAAATGTACTGCGCACACCTATGTCCGACACTGTGGCCAGTTGTGGCCCCCAAGCCCAGCCCCTCTGTCTCAGGGACAAGCCACAGTTTCGATGTGGTGCAAGGGGAGACCCAGGCCTACTCACAATTCTGAGTTCTGCCTTATGGACCCTCTGGCAGCAGCCTTGCCTGGCCCTTCTCTTCTCCCCTTTACTGCCTCTTGTTCCCTGGGCCACTTCACACCCTCTTGGCTTTGTAGCAAGGCCAGCAGGTGGGCAGGCCTCCCTGACACTGCCCAGCACTGTAATCCCTGAACACCTCTCCTGAAGGTGCTTCTCCAGGAACCAGGTCCCGCACCTTCCCTACTTAGGGCTTACCTGATTCTCTTTGATGGGTAGCTCCATATATACAAGGCTCCCTATCAAGTTACACCCTGATTGGCTCTTTAAAAGCTTCTCCCTGATTGACCTGGGCTATGTTCAGGCTCCCTCCTGCCTGTTTTAGCCCCTTCTGGGGACAGTCACCCTACCACCCCATGTTACACAGACATGAAAATTATTCTCTTTCATATGTGTCATTATCAACCTTTTCCTCATGAGATCTGAGTCACAGCTGCCTCAGGAGCACTAGGTGGGTGGTCAGAGGGAACTGATCCAACAGGGGATTGCTACAAAAATGTTGCATGAAATATATGAACAACTGCATGATCAAGTCAAGAAGAAGCTTCCCATGTGATCAGAGCAGAAGTGTCAGCAGCCAGAGCAGCCATTAGCCCAGAGACCATCTCATGCTGAAGACCCAACCTAGCAAGAATGCAGTGCCACCTAACAGGGGTAGGCATCTCTCTTCCCAGCTCTGCTACTGACTCTGTGTGACTTGGGGCCGGTCATTCCACCTCCCTGATTCTCCCACATCCCGCCGGTGCTGCTGTCCGAGATACATCATGCCTGTAAAGCATTTTCATGACACCAAAGGCTTGGCACCAAGGAAGGGAAAAGTATAATTGCCAGACAAGAGAAAGTGTGAGGGGTCAGCAGTGCCAAAAGCAAAAGGCAGACAAGTAATAGGGTAATTAGTGTAAGAGGCTTTACTGATTGCATGAAAAGCCCTTAATAATTTAGGCCCTTGAACAAATGCCTCTCCCCTATGTCTCTCCAAGGCATCTGAAGCTTAGGGGTTCATATGAATCAGCCCTTCTTGGTGCAGAGACCAGAGCAGTATGTCTGGTGGCATAGCAAAGCTACCTGTCCTTGTGGTATCCACAGGTTGGGCAACAAGCAAAGGCAGCAGCAAGGTGCTTCCCTGCCTTCAGGCTAGTAGCAGCTGGTGAAAAACATCCCTCACCACTGGTGCAGGCTATGCATCCAGGAGCAGGGAGGACCCTAAGTATGGCCCCAAAGCTCTGCCCTGCCTGGATTTCTGAGAGCCAGAGATCACCCTCAATTCATCAAGATGGAACTCTTTCCATCATCAGTTCTGTCTTCCTCGGATCAAACCTGCACCCAATGTTTGTCAGCCAACCATACACCAGCTGGTGTTCCTGGGTGATGGCAGGTACTCTGATGGAGGAGGTGCATGAAGCTGTCTTGTCAGCATGCTCTTGAACTCAGAGTGATGACTGGCTGTCTCCTACGGAGGCTGGGGAGAAGGGTAAACCACAGGCACTTGCGTCATTCCACGTGGCGGCTCTTGGGAGACAGGAACATTCGTCCATCACAACTGGACACATCAATGTGCAGCTCCAGGGCCCATCTGAAACAGCAGCCCCTGACCATCAACCGCGTCACTGGCTACGGGGGGGGGGATCAAGACATAGAAGCTGGGGGGGGTTGGACCCTCTATCACGCCCTCAGGCAGAGCATATCCACATGGCTGCATGTCTCCTTCTTAGCCAAGTGCAAGGCTTTTCTGTTCCCACCAGCCACCTCTGACCACCTTGTGTCTTTTCTTCTAATAGTCTCTGTCCTTTCTTGGATCCTTTCCTTTGTTCACATTGTTTGGAGGTGGATTCTTCCAGGCCCCGAGCCCATCTTCGTTTCATCTTCATTAGCATACAGCATCTCAGATACTTTTGTGAGATGGCTCCTTTTTATAGGAACCAATACATAAATGATCAGCCACTTGGGATGAGAAAAAAAATTCATCCATCCACTCAGAGTGAAATCCTACGCCAGGAGTCCATACATATGCTTATTTTAAGTTTCATTGCTTAGGAGTACAGTCCACATTTCTGTTTCCTTGGTACTTATTTTCAAAAGCTACTGATAGCTTGGACTACTCAATGAAAATTTTGTCTGCAGCAATCCTACCCCAGCGCTGTATGCTTCCAGTGCTTCCCTCATTCTTTCCTCATGGGTAGCTACATGGTGACCCAGTCTTTGAGGCAAGGGGTGAGATTATTGCTTTCACCAGCCAGAGAAGGATTGAGAAAGAGTCTGTCACTTAGGGTACATCTAGACTGCAGAGTTTTTCTGGGATACCAGAGGTATCCCAGAAAAACTCTGCCGCATCCAAGGCATCTGCTCTTCCAAAATTTTTTTCGGCAGAGCAGATACATTTTTTTCAGCATCCCTGTGAACCTCGTTTTACGAGGCAGAAAGGATGTTCTGAAAAAGTGTTTTTCCCTGACATTTGGCCCAGTGTAGATGGGCCAAATGTCGGGAAAGCCTCTTCCAAAAAAAGAAGCAGAAAAAGCTATGCAAATTGCGGTTCGCAATTTGTGTATCTTTTTCTGGAAGAACTGTGTAGTCTAGACATAGCCTCGGAGTAGTGGGCTGGGCATCAGAGCTCCTGTGTTCTGTTCCCCAGTCTATCACTGATTTGCTATTTGATCTTAGGTGTGAATTTCTGTGCCTTGGTTTCTCTATTTATAAATTGAGGTTGCTAATAATGCTAACTGATGTCACACAGGTGATGGGAGGCTAATTAACTTACATTTTTAAAGCGCAGAGATCCTTAGGTGAAACATAATGTACAAGTCAAAGAGGTACTTCTCCGCACCACTTCGAATCTGCTTGGCAAGCTATGATCCTTTGTCCTCTGTTGCTCGAAAGAGACATGGGAGCCTTTTTGAGCATCACTGCATTAGGGAATGAGTCTCACTGTGACATATTCTCCCTTCTTAAAGTATTAAATGCAAACTGGGAAAGACAGCAGTGCAGCCACTCTCAGGAAAGACTGTCCCATCTGCAGTAAGCCAGAGTTCAGGCCAGGTCTCTAGGGATTAGCATGTAGCATGGCCTTGTGTAAACACAATATGCTTGTGCTGTTTGCCAATGTTTGGAGGCAACATGCCACTCCAGCTCACATTAATAGTGGTGGCTGTTCAGATGACCTGTTAGGTAGGATAAACCAACATAAAAATGCAAATGCCATAAATGTACGTCACCAGTTAGCTCTATGGACTGATCCTTTTTCTAAAGGCAACTTCCTGTTGTTAGAAGCCACTTGGAAATCTCCCCAAAGTTTCCAGGACTATTTTCTTTGGCCATTTGGTAAGGTCTCACTCATACTAGGTTGTTGTCTTATATGGTTGCTTTGTGTGTTTGTGTGGGGCACATTTCACTGTATCTATAGTGTTCAGAGATTTGACAGGGTGGGTTTGAATAAACAGGCTCTAGAATAGTAGTTTTCAGGCTGCAGGCCGCTTGTACAACTCTTCTGCCATGTGGAGCCAGCAGCAGCCAGGTCTGGGTTCACTATCTAGAGAGGTTCCTCTCCATCCATCCTACACAGAACTGGCTTGAGCCCCCACCCAGTAACCTGGAGAATTCACACACCACCCTGGGCACCTCTGAGAGGCCATGCTTCCCCACTTGCACACACAGAGTCTGAGTGTAGAAAAGAAGCTGTTAATAAAAGGGAGTGAAGTAACTTGGTGTTCATTTGAGAAAACACCTGAAACAGGTTTAATAACATAAACCCTGAGTAAAGATCCAAGCCCAATTAGGTTGGGCAGTGTCCTTTTCCTCTCAGGTTCTCATGTCCAGCAATATAAATGTCCCCTTCACATGCCCAACCCTTCTCTTGCATCCTGTTCACTCTGTTGAGCTTCACAAATAATTTCATCTGGTAGCACAACTCCAACACAGTTAACATAAGAAGAGAGGCATCTAATGACACCTATTTAGCTCTTTCTGGTGGGGGAGGGGCCAGGTCAAACCAGTCCAGATAGGGCATACCATGATTTATATATATCTTCCTTTGCTCATCCCTTAGCTTCCTATAGCTCTGGAGCCCCTGCATTAGCAAGATTCTTTCTGATGACTGTGAGCCCTTTCATTTGGAATAATTTATCCCCTTCCTACTTTTCTGAATTCCCACAAAATTACAAACATTGGTAACCATATTCTAGTTATCCCTGCATTTGATACAAACATGGCTGGTGTTGGGTCACAAATTAAGTAGATTACAATGAGCGAAATACCACTCCATCTGCTGAATTCTAACACATCTAAGTGTAACCCCCTTTTCCCTCCCCGGGTGACTGGGGAGCAGGTCACACTCACAGGTGTGCCTGGGCGCCTGATGTTTTAACCCAAAAGAGATCCTGAGCACCCCAGTGGTGATGGTGTTTAGTTGGGGAAAAGCCCTATCCACCCCCTTGCTGCAGTCCCCTGCTGGTAATGAATGTAAAGTGGCGGTGCCTCCACCTGGCTGGCCTTGTACACACTCACTGGTGTGCCTTGAGCCTCCAGGAACATACTCATTCCAACATAAACCTGGATCTAATTCCAGAACAACTACAAATCATATACATCTAATAGAATACTTTAAAATAAACAATCTTTACTTAACTTAAATAAACAGGGATTAACAGATTTAGCAATGATTAGCATTACAAAACACATAACAATAATTGAAGCTATATAGCTAACATTTGTACTACCAGTGACCCCACCCCAGAGTGTGCACACCTGGCCTCACAGTCCCAGACACTTGCTTGCGTTGGCACGCTGATGTTGAAGCTGTAGTGGAGGTTTGGTCCAGGCTAGACAGCAGCTCTGTCCCAGGCAGCACTTTTTCAACCAGGCCCAAAACTTACTGCCTCATGCTGTGCCTATTGGAAGCAGCCTGCTAAATCCCAGTTCCACACAGGCATCTAGTTCCGGTCTGCAGCTGCATCCAACAGCCCCTGGACTGGATCAATGTCCTTGGCAGCAGCCTGGCTCCCCCTTCGGTTCCAGACTCCAAGGCAGAGTCCCAGACTGCTAGGCCTCTTTTCTTCAAGCACATGGAGAGAGCGTCCTCTCTCACACCAAAGTCCTTCCTTCCTGTTTTTTCCCAAGGGCTCATGGGAATTGTAGTCTGGATTGCAGCACAGGGTCTTTCCAGGAAAAAAACAGAGGCCCCTTTAGTAAGGGGACTACATAAGCAAAGCAGAAGCAAACTGTATTTGCATAGACACAACCAGGGTTACCTTCCCATTCCAGCTACCTGTAAGGAATGCATTCCTTCTGATCCTGATTGCAGAGACCTCTAGTGGTCATTATTCCAGTCCTCTGCCCTCATGGCAGGTCCAAGCTCCATCTAAATTATCCCTGATAGAGTCTATCCAACCTGCTTTTAAATATCTCCAGTGATGGAGATTCCACAACCTCCCTAGGCAATTTATTCCAGTGTTTAACCACCCTGACAGGAAGTTTTTTCTAATGTCCAACCTAAACCTCCCTGGCTGCAATTTAAGCCCATTGCTTCGTGTTCTATCCTCAGAGGTTAAAGACCTGCTAAATTGAATGCTGAGGGCTCACCCGATCAGCGCCAGTATCCCTCAGTTTGTGAGGAGTAAAGGAAATGCTCCTGTTGACTTCCTGCTGTGAAGATGGACCTAAGCTCGGCTTAAGATATGTTGATTCCAGTTATGTTAATTACTTAGCTGGAGTTACATACATTAAGCTGACCTTCTGGGTCTAGTATAGACTTGGCTAGAGAGAGCTGCATATGCAGCCCACACTGGTAAATAGTTTGAGAACCAGTTTCCTGGAAGCTGTGGGGTCCTAGCTGTTTCACAGGAAGCTGACATGTTAGGAAGAGGAGTCTGCTTGGCATAGTGAGGTCCCTGGCTAAGTAAATACTTGCAGCAGCTCCCCTGAGGAGAACAAGTCACTCATTCTGCTCTCCTCCCTCCACACCTGATCCTGGCTGTTTCCCAGCCCTCCCAGCAGCACTGGCACGGCTGCACTGGAGAGTTATTCCACGACTAGCCACAGCTACAAGTAGAAGGGATGGAGACAGAGCAGCAAAACATTCCCTGGGTTTGGAAAAAAGGAGTGAACTATTCCCCATTGGGTGGCTGTTTCTGTGGCCTTTGGATCCGGTGTGCACCATTTACTGCTCTACTTCAGCTGGCAAGTCCAGGATTTTTGAGGTCATCTCAGGAAAGCCATTAGCTGTGCATGGCAGCCCTATGTAGCACGGCCTGGCCCACATGGCATTCTCAGGAACAAGCTCAGCCGTCAGGGAAGTGTCCGTTCCCAGTATTTGGGCTCCTGTCCCTCCTAAGTTCCTTACCAGTTCTTTGACCTGTCCTCCCTACTTCAACAGGAAAGCAACCCTTGGCTGCAGTACACTATCTTCTGGCTTCCTGTATGTGCCAGCCTATGGCCATGGGCCAGCCAGGCACAAAGACCCCAATGGTGTGAGAGCCCCTGCAGCTACTAACACTTGGGACATGGCTATGAGGCACCTTCCAGCTGGGATTCCAGAATGCTTGGTAAACACAACCCCTGTGTGCGGCAGGGGAAGAGTTATTGCCATTTACAGAAGGGGAAACTGAGGCACGGTGGGTTAAGTGACACACCCTGGGTCCTGAAGGAAGCCTGTGGCCAAGCCAGGAAGAGAATGCAAAAGCCCTGACTCCCATCCCCCTGCTCTGCCAACTACCTCCCATTCCCTCTCTCTGGGGCCAGAGGAATGAAAAGTTTCAGCAGTGACCAGTAACCACCCCTTCAGGAGTCCCAGAAGGCTCTGTCACTCCATTTCCTTCCCCTTTTCAGAAAAAAAACAATGCAATGGCCAGTCATGGAGGAGATCCCAGTTATAGTATCTGGACAGAGTGAATCCACCAGGACTGTGAAACGTTATCTCCCCACCAGTGTCGCCTTAGCTGGCAGACTTTGACCTACTGCCCAGCTATTAGGAGAGAGTTGCTGATGCTGCTCTTTCTGCCCCCGCCCCGCCCCACTGACTGACCTTCAGACTGTACGGTTCATGCTTCGCGATAAACAGCTTGTGTGCAGAAGGCTCTGTGCAGCTCTCCCTGCCGATCTAGGAACCCTCTTGGGGACCTGTCACTCTGTAGGTTAGTCCGGGGGATGTGTCTGTCTCTGTGATTTATTGACCAGCTGGAGAACTGGTGAGAAAGCCATCTGTTCAATTTGCGTCGGGGCAGTCTGTCCTCAACCTGGGGCCAGGGCTGTAAGGCACCAATAGGCCGCTGATGATGATAATTTCTGCTATCGGACCAGATCATCAGTCACAGCAATGAAAGCAGGTGGGAAGGAGTGGGATTCTACACCAGGGTTTAATGTTCCAGGCATGCGAAGGGAGCTCTAGGAACGCAGGTTAGTCACCGAGTAAATTCACATTTTTTTAAAAGATGAGGCTGATCTTCAAAAGTGTGACGAGGCACTCGCAGAAGTGTATGCAGGCAAAGATCCACAGGTGTGCACACATACACTGGTCTGCCCACATGCCTGTGCTGGAATACTCACTAGGGCCAGGTTGGGGAGCAGCAGCTGCTCATGGAGCTAGCCAGCCAGGACCCTGAAGAGAGATGTTTGTTGGCCAAAGTGCAATGTGCAGCAACAGCTGCTCTAGAAAGTCTGTGGGAAGAGCTGCAGCTGTATCCTGGCCATGAGAAGCAGAGGAACATTGTGCCAGTCAATAGTGAGTGGACAGACAGCGCACTTTAACCCTTTCATCCCTGACCTGGCAGCATTTTAAGGGAAGGGTGAGGGTTAAGGTTTATATACAGGAAGAGACACAAATTTTAGGAGCCTGACTTACTGAGGCTGGAACACCTGAGCAGCAGCGGGGGCTTCCCCTGGGCTGGGATGTGCAGGCATGCCTGCAGGTACATCAGCAGAGCTGAGAGGGGAAGTCTGCAAAGCGAGCACAATGAAACCTTTCTTCCCTTTGTTGTTTCTGGCATCAGCTTTGCTGGGAAAATGTCCAACGTTTCTAGGGTTGTTTTTTTTTAAACTGTCTTTCTACAAAGGAATCTGCTGGGTTAGGACAAGGACTCAGCAGCGAAAGCTGTGGCAAGTGGGAGCACGCTCTACAGAATGCAGGCGCAGGAGCTGGGTTGGGTCATTCCAGAGCACAGAGAACTCTTTTGTTAGACGCGAGCGCCAATGGTTGGAGGATTGGCTGGGTTTGCAAAGGAAGTGAGAGGTGGTGAATGCAACTCACTGGCCCAACTCTCTGCCTTCTGCCAGAGGTTCAAGCCAACAGTACTAGAGGAGCTGGAAGAGCAGCCTGGGTATTGAGATGTGGAGGAGTTTGCTAAATACCCGCTCTGCTTCAGCGTTGCATGGCCTAGTATAGTTGGGCATATCTCCAGGAATAATGTGCAAGAGCTCCTCAGCCCAGGTTGCCAACCGAGCCAGGGGTGGGGATAACTGAGGGTGTGATTTAGTCTACACAAGGCCTGCAGGTGAATAGTGAGGAAAGCTTCTACAAGCAGGGCTAGTTAAGACTTGCGGAGGTCCCAAGATATGTCAAAGAGGCCCCATAGCATTACCAAAAAATGTGTCTCAGAGCGGAGCCATGTTAGTCTGTAACTTTAAAAAACGAGTGGCACCTCAGAGACTTATCAAAATGTATAGAATTGTGAGCTTTCAAGTGTAAAACCCACTTCCTCGGATGAATTGAAATGGAAATTACAGAAACCAAGAAAAATATATATAACAGCAAAAGAAGTATCTGCCAAACATGTATTATTCTAAGAGAAAGCACAATGAAAGTAGAAATAATAAGGTTTAATATTTGCATCTATACCAGCACATAGGCACAGATAAAAACTAGTTACTTTTTGTATTTAGAAGCCCTTCATAACCTGAGGCTCTAAACTGTATCTTACTTAGTTTGTTCATAAATCCAGCACTGCAAGGCTCCTTTCCCAGGTCTGGGGTGTGTTGATCCTCACTTGGGCCGGACGGGTGAGTCACCAGCTGTTTTTACCATGGGAGAAATGAGGTTAAATATAAACCCTGAGATGTGGCTTAACCCCTTTGCTGCTAGGCTTGCTGACCCTGCAGACTGGATCGCTCCTGTTGTCATCGGAGGATTCTCAGGATAGCCTGGCCCACTCAGCACCTCTGGGGGGGCAGCCATCTCTGGGATGCACCAGGCTCATTCAAGCATCTCCTCTGGCTTGCTTTCCTTCCTGGCCACGGTCTTGAGGTTTGGATTAATTTGTCTTGCCCCACAGGAGGAACCCAACGCTGCCATGCGTGTTGCTGTGATCGGGGCAGGGGTGATCGGGCTCTCAACAGCCTTGTGCATCTATGATCAGTATCACTCAGTCGTCCAGTCTCTGGAGATAGAGGTCTACGCTGACCGGTATACGCCGCTCACCACCAGCGATGGAGCGGCAGGGCTGTGGCAGCCCTACCTGGATGATAAGGGAAATACTCAAGAGAGGTAAGAGAGGTGGCTTTGGCTCTTGTGCTGTTGTAATGTTACTCTGTCCGCACCTGGCAGGCAAGAAAGCAGCAGGTAATATCATAGGCCAGGAACCAGGGCTGCAGGGGAGGGGCAGTGGGGCTGCAGCACTGCCGGCTATGAAGCGGGTTCCATCATAGGCAGGGTTTACAGCTTGGTTCAGTGGCTCTCAGCCCCCTCACTGTACCAAATTGCACCAGCCCCCGGGTGATACTGACCAATGTATTCAGGTTCCCAGTGGGGGGTAATTAAATACTGATTACATCCTGAATCAACTCCTCTCATCATCTGCAAACCAGCCTCCACGCAGGCTGAAAAGCTTTGAAAGGCGAGTATGATCTGGGTTGCTTCCCGTTCTCCTAATCCGCTGTGCCCAGTCTGCATGGAGAGTCATTCATTTCATCTCCCTGCTATTCAGCTTGATGGCCATTGAAGCATCCCGATTAAAGCCTGGCTGTGTAATCAGGACCATCAGCTCTGCCTTTGGCAGGTGCTCTCTCCTGGCACAGCACTGTTGAGGATCTGATCTGCCTCCCCCCCATGCGGGTCATGCTTGTTACACTACTGATCCGTGGTTGGAAGGAAACCCAGTTCTTCTGCCTTCTGCCAGGTTGGGAGGGGCGGGAATGTTAAGTGTTGAAACTGGTCTCCGCCTTTCCTGCCAGCACTCTACTTCATGAATGTGAGTGTTCCAGAGCTCACACACGGCCTCTGAAGGGGCCATATTGCAGACAGACAGACAGACAGACAATCCCACTACAGTTAATTACTCAACTGAGGTCAGGGCATCAATGGAGCAGAACTTCCTTTGGCTGGAGTCCCAATAGCCTTCCCTAGCCCCAGTTCCAGACTCCAGCCCATGCAGGGCACTGTACCCCCTTATACAGAAGACATCCCCCCTCTCCAGTCTGACTCATTGGCATCTGAACTCCACCAGGAGCTGTGGTCAGTTTGCCAGTTTTCTAAATAAAGCCATTGGTGGACTTGCCTCTGCCACTTCTAGGAACCTTGCCTGCCTCCTGCCTCTCTCCCTGGCTTTGACTAGCACGAGCCTCTTCCCTGCCCTTCACTGGCTCACCAGCCATAGGGTCAGAGCTTTCCTCTCTGCAGCTCCCACCACCTGCCTCCCCGCCCATTTACAATCCCAAAGGAGTTCATCTCTTCCCTCTGCTTCCATTCAATTACAGCTCTGGAGCTGTAAATCTGTACTAAAGCCGTGATGATGCATAGCATGGTCTAGCTCCGCAAACCCTTTCTCAGGTGGGTAGATGACCATCAGATGAAGGAACTACTCACAGGAGTGAGGCATGATGTTCATAGGAAGGGTGTGCCGGTACAGGCACTAAAGTTGGGATGCTCTTAGTCTGCTATTAGGATGCCTTCTGAAAGGTAAATCTGTGTGACATTATCTTTTAGGCTCTGGAACAGAGAGACATTTGATTACCTTTGTGGACACCTGAACTCACCAGAAGCAGAGGAAATGGGGCTCTTCCTAATTTCTGGCTACAATCTCTTTACACAGCCAGTTCCGGTAGGCTGATATGGGTGAAAAGGACCAAGGTCCAATGGCCCAAGTCTGACTGAGCAAACTTGTGCACTTGTGGGGTTTCCAGGACATGGAAACATAAATGCACGGCTAGCCATCATCTGGTGCAGTGTTTCTCAACCCGTGGTGCGAGTACCCTTAGGAGTACTTGAGAGAAGTCTGGGGGGGTACGTCAACACAACTGAAATTGGGAGAAAACTGAATTTTCGTTTTAAGTTTTACAGTGCTTTATTATTTTTGTACTTTTTACACCCCAAAATTTCATCACCCGCCTGGCTACAATTAAGTTGTTTAAACAAATGTGTTGCAATGGCAGAAAAAAATTTGTGTGTCTGAAAACTGTAGGTATGGGGGGTACTTATAATTATTATTTTTTTAAAGGGGTATTTTATTTTTTTTAAAAAAAGGTTGAAAAACACTGATCTGGTGTAAATCGAAGTAGCTCTGTTGACTTTAGTGGAGCAGTGATGATTTCCACCAGCAGAGGGTCTGGCCCTCCATTCCTGTGGTGGGCTGCAATCACAAAAGTCCCCCTCGGATTATTAACCAGTGTGCTGATCATGCCACTGATGCCCGTCTTCTCGCTCTCTGGAGCTCCCCACCACCCTGCCAGGCTGGGCCAGATCCACTGAACCACTTCAATTCTGGGAGGACACAGTTCTGAGGGCTCAGCATCCAGGAACCCAACCCCCAAATAAATCCGTGTTTCTCTGTGTAAGTATCCTCTTAGGATGGGCCAGGCAACTTCAAAAGCCAGCTGAAGGGAAAGGACTGATGGCTTCCCATTGCTTAAATAGACTTTTCCTTGGACTTTGCTTTGCATCTCCCATCCCCATGAAAAACTACCAGGTCCAAGATGGATTTCAGTACCTGTTTGGCATGATCACCTGTCTTCATAGGATCAATCACCGTTTGGGCTCACAGGACAAACAAGGCTGTTTACAGGACCTTGAGTGGATCACTGAGTCATTATGCTTCCAGGGCACCAATAATGGGTCTCATTAGCACATTTAGAACTATAAATAGGGCCACACTTCCTATTTCTAACTTCACAGGCAAGAATGAGATATGCCCCAAAATAGGATATACAGACCCAGCAGACAGTGACATTAGAATTGATAGGTTACATGAGGTATTCTGTCTAAAGCACCTTCAAACTATGCATATTCATATTCATAAGCCAATTCTCATAAGCATGGGGTACATCACAGAGTCAGTGTAGGCAAGAGACTCCTCCTGGAGTCCCGTGTCATCCCTCCTATGCTTATCTACATGAACCCAGTGAACGCGTTGTAGTGATTAAATCACAGTAACAAACCTGGAACATTTTCTCCTCTGTAGGAACCACCTTGGAAGGACATTGTCCTGGGATTTAGGAATCTGACACCGAAGGAGCTTGAACTCTTCCCTGGTTACAGGTATTATACAATGCATATTAGCTTAGGGAAACTAGTAACACTCATGGGTAAATATACCTGCACCTCTAGGGATCCCATGCATCTCACCCTACAATAGGTGTAGGGTACTAGATGTAAAGACAGTGAGAAGCAGCATGATCTAGGGCACACGCCTCCTTCTCCCCTGCCTCCCACTGGCTGTGATTGGCTCCCATCCCAAGGGCTGTGACAGAGCAGGAACGTGCCATAAAGTCACTGCCCCAGGTGGAGAAAGGGGCAGGGCCATACTGCCAAGAGGGGTGGCTCAGCTGACGTACGTCATTTCCGCTTCTGCAAGCAGAGACGACGCACAGGTCATGCCGTGTTACGCACACTGCAGCGGTACACGAATGTGCCTAGACTCTTCCTCCCACCCCCGTGCTCAGTCTTACGTCTGCGGGCTCGCACAATGAACAGGTTCCCCCTCGTTTCCTCCCCCCCCCCACAGGAAGCCGGCGCTGGCTCCCCATTGCAGGGGGGGCAGAACAAAGGGAAGCCCATTCATTGCACATGCCACTGAAAGTCATCTTGCATGCCACTTATGGCATGCATGCCAGATGTTGCTGTCCCCTGATCTAGAGCAACAAGCAGGTAACCAAGACCCAGAACTTCTTGTTTTCATTGCAGCCTTTGCTACTGTCCCACTATGTGACTTAATCTTTCCATGTATCATATGCCCCTCTAAGGGCAACTGTATGCCTGTCTCCCGGGGATGTCACGAGGGCTAATGTAACAAGTTCAGTGGATGTGGCTAGGTAAGGGCTAAGTGTTATTGTCTTCTCATAGAGCTATCACTGGACACTCTTCTCCATAAATAAGTTGGAATCCGCTCAGATAAGACAGAAGAGAGGGACACATGAGTTTTTCAGCTTCTTCCTTGGCTAAAAATATTTCAGAGATTCTATAAAAAGAGTAGATGGAACCTTGGAAAGCAATTTTGTGACAGTAAGACTAGATCAAATGATACTGCACATCCATTTTTCTCTTTCTCTGATTTCAGCTATGGTTGGTTTAACACCGCACTAATTTTAGAAGGGAAGAGCTATTTGCCTTGGCTTACCCAGAGGTGAGTACCAGCCTATTATTTATCTTCTGTTCTGCCATGGTTGGGTTGTTCCCCCATTGTTAGACTTGTGCAGTAATCTGTAAAGTTAAAGGTGAATAAAAAGCAGCTTTCTTTACTCAGTTCACCCATGAGCCTACTTATAAATAATTGTGGCAATTCCATTTTAATTCAGTCAAAAGGGGGGAAACCAGCAAATATTATTCAAGATTCTTTTTTAAACACAAAGTTGCTGGGTGTCTTTTAGGTGGTAGAATGGCCTATGGTTAATGTTGGCTGACACGTTTCATTTTAAGAACTTGTTTTCAGTTGCTTGTAACTTTGCCAGGCTTTACCTGTTTGGGCTGAATTTTTCCATGCTGGATGTTTGCCTCAGGCTGACTATTTTGGGAAAACTTTATCAAAAACAGTTCAGCCATTTCCAAGGATGAAATTAGGGAAAAATAGGGATTTTTTTTTTTTGCCTCTTTGTAAAAAATCCATACACATCAGGGATCAATGGGATCTAGTTGATCATTTTCTTTTTCTTTTATCGGTTTGTTCCTTTAAAAAATTATGAAAAAATAGCACGTGACTGTGTAATTAAAGACTATGTCACAATCAGCTGCAGAAAGGGCTGAGTTCTGATTCTGCAGGCAACCTCAATTCTTGCATTTTCTCACTTCGAAGTGCTTGACTTTGCCACTTTCCTAGTGTTCTTTTAATGGAGCTTTCTTTAATGTTGTATTTTGTATATGAAAATAAATAAAATGGAGGAAGATGACTGGAAATGGGGCATCACTGCAGCCCCTGTAGCTTTTCTGTACTGAAAAGGGTTTTTGTTGTTTTAAAATGAGCCATTTGAAAGTCCGGTGTATGCTACCTGCTTTAGTAGGATTGTCAATTAGTGGTGTCCCCAGTGCATTAAAGGAATGAGGTAATGATTGGAGCCTGTTGAAGAGCCATTGAGAAAGACTCTGTGTGTATTTGTCCAACTGCTGTTAGGTGCCATTAACACATTAACTTTGTTTTTAAAAGGTTAAAGAAGAGAGGAGTCAAGTTTTTTCATAAGAAGATTGAATCCTTCCAGGAGGTTAGCCGGGAATGTAATTGGAGAAAATTTGCCAGGGACGGGCTGGCTGGACATTTACAGAGACAAGTCAGAGACTCCTGAGTCTGGGAAGGGGAGAGGAAGAGCATTTGCCTTGGGTAGGGAGACCCCTCCCTCCCCAGCACAAATGCATTATTAACAGCAGCCATGGTCCCCCCGCCCTTGCTGTTGGGGAAGCAACAGTTCTACCTGGTATCAGGGCCAGCCCAACCACAGAGGTGAACTAGGTGGTTGGGTAGGGCACCAGGCTTTAAGGGGCACACCCAGCCAATGAGAGCGGCAGGGGAAACGCCTGCTGGTGAATGCTACTCTACACTGCCAAGGGGGAACAGCATCAGCACATGAGCCTCTTCTTCCCCCCGCCAAGCAGAGCCAGCCATGCAGGGGCTTTAGCGCAAACTCTGATGTTCCTGCTTATCTTTTCCATCCATGTGTGGAATAAATTTCATGTGCCCTGAGGCCTGTGCAGACGTGCTCCTCCAGAAGAAACACAAACCTAGCTGTGGGCGCTCTGTGAATCAGCTGGGTGGCATCAGAATCTCTCCTGAGCGGCCACACCAGTGCTCAGCTGCTTCCCCCCAAATTATTGATCTGGGGGGGGGGCAACAAAGTCATTGTTTGTCTAGGGCACCAAAAACCATTGGGCCAGCCCTGCCTGGTGTGTAATCTGCCAGCTGCTCGGACATGCTGTGGGGAACTACTGGCTTTCACTAGAATGCAGGAGTCAGGGAAGAGAAGCTGCCTTAGTTATTCCTGGGTGGGAGCCTGTTTCAGGCAAACCCTGCACCCTTCGATGAGACTGTGCATTCTCCATTGCAAGAAGGGGCGGGCCCAGCGCTCAGGAGAATATCAAATGAGCTGGGTGCTCTGGCTGCGCTGGGCTTTTGTTAACCCTTTACTTGCACACAGGAATTCAGGCAGTTAGCAGAGCCATCTGGCTGGGCCCATCAGAGGAGGGGGGACAGCAGATCCTGATCTCGTGTGCATTTGTGCTCACGAATGTGCCTCTCTCCCTTGTTAGATGGGCGCGGACGTTATCATAAACTGTACAGGGGTCCGAGCAGGGGAACTGCAGCCAGACCCGGGCTTACTGCCAGGCCGAGGACAAATTATAAAGGTGAGGATGATGTTAGGGTGGCGGGGGCGTGTAATGGACCAGGACAGGTCTGGGCACCACTGAGGGAGTCAGTTCAGGGTGAATTGCTCAAAACCAGGGCTACTTACAGCCCTCAACTGGAGACTTTTCCCATATAGGCCACAAACCAGTAACAAAGAGCATTTCTGCTGCCAATCTGGCCAGCAGGAAGCTCACAAGCAAAACCCCTCAGACATCCCAGCTTTCCCTGTGCCACAATCAGACCCAGACCTTACACACAGGTGAAAGGTTATAAAACCCAATCTCACCAACTCCGAACAGATCCTCTCCATCCCAAAGGACCAGCTACAGTCCCAGGCCAATTTATACTTTAGATCTTACCCACGAGAGCATGCTGGGCCAATCCTTTAGAATCTAAAATCTAAAGGTTGATTAATAAAAGAAAGAAAAGGTTGAGAGTGACATTGTTAAAGAGAATACATTACATCCATCCATTACCAAGTGCTCGATGCAGGCTCTTAGCAGAGATGTTACAAACTGGCAGCTTAAAAGTCTCTGGTGTACATCCTGTGTCAGGATGGCTCAGCAATCCTTCCCGGCTCTCTGTTCCTAGCAAGGATGCATCTGGAATCAGGAGCAGGATTGAAGACAGATTCATGGGATTTTTATATTCCTGGTGTCTCCCAAACTGGAGCTGGTCACATGATAAAGTGACCGGTCTGCGTTTCACATGCAAGTAGCCATGAGGCATTGGCTGGTTTGCAGGTTTCCAGACGCATTCCTCAGATGTGTATTGGCCACTCTGAGAGCCAGTGTCCATGAAGCAGTGCTAGTTAACACAGCCTTTCACTGAACAATCCTTCCTCACCGTAGGCGGTCTAGGCCCATTGCTCCCTCCTAGACAGAGAACATTTAAAATACAAGAACAGAGCCCATATTCATAACCAGGGCCGGCTTTAGGAAGTGCAGGGGCCCAATTCAAACCAAATTTTGGTTGAGCAAAAAAAAAAACCCCACAACCCAGCACACAAACAAACAACTCACAGCCCCTTTAAATTTCCAGCTACAAGGCAGAGTCCCACCTTCCAGCCAAACCCACAGGCCAACTCCCCCTCCCGCGGCGCACAGAAGCTGCCGCGCTCCTCCTCTAGGCCGACGCCCCCTCCCGCAGCGCGCCCAGCACACTTCCAGGTTTAGGGCGTGGAGCCCTCTATCTTTAGGGCACGGGGCCCTTTTAGGTGCGGGGCCTGATTCGGGGTAATCGGGCGAATCGGCCTAAAGCCGGCTCTGTTCATAACTTCACATACAAAAATCGTACAAGTACATGAGTTCCATACATAGAATCAGCAGAGCGTATGCTTTCGTTTGACACCTTACATGGCCTACTTGGTACAGAATTTTGGGCAAACACCCCCCGTGGGTGCAACTGTGATCTGTCTGCTCACTTTAAACGAGACAGCTGTTTCTTTTGCAGAATGTCTGGATTCACTAGGCCCAGGTCATGGGTTGTATGAATGTGGGTGGTCTGCTGGCCGAAGCTGCTGGCCGAAGCACAAGTTTAAGAATCCTGGTTCTGCTGAGGGCTGGTCCCTAGACCTCTCTTCTCTCATTCACAACATGGTGGGCGTGAGGCCCAGTTGTTCAGATTTGTAACATGCTGTGAAATCCTTGGCCAAAGTATCAAAGGGTTATTATTATGATTCTGAAAAAACACTGTAATATGAGGTGGGAAGCCCTTATACAGGTTGCACCTCTATAAACTGGGACTCTTTGGTCCAGCATTGGATTATGGATGTTCCAGGATCAGAGAGTTCCGCTGTGTTGCAGGGGTTGGGGGGACCAGGAGACTGGCATGATGCAGGGGGCGGAGCTGGGAAGCCCGGTGCATGGGGGGCAGAGAACTGGCACATGGCTGAGCTGGGCTGGAAGGAGAAGGGGGTGGGAAACCTGGTGCACGACTCAGCTGGGCTGCTTGGGGAGGAGAACAGCAGGGCAGGGGGTGGAGCCAGCAGTAGCGGGTGGGCGGGCGGGGCCGGGGGAGAAATGACCTTCCCTGGTCCAGCAAAATCCCTCATCCGGGGCCAGTCAGGTCCCGAAGATGCCAGACCGGGGAGGTCCAACCTGTACTCACCTTCCCCCCATCTAGCTACCTACCATCCATCCATCCCTCTGACTTGACACTGTATTATAAGAAATGCTGATGAGGTGGTATAAATATAATATTAATATAACAAAAGAAATTGCATGGCAGGGCCCCTACTCCTGGAATTAATTCACTGATGAGTGGTTATTTCTTCCTTTGTGTGTCAAGGGTTGACTTTCTTTGGCCAGTTCAACTCTCCAGCTGGGCAAAGAAACCCGTAGATGTTCAGTTCCAATATCTGTCGATCTGCATTGCTCTGTTCCCTTCCTCTCTTAGGTCCTGGCCCCTTGGGTGAAGCATTTTGTCCTGACTCATGATCTTGAATCTGGAATCTATAACTCACCGTACATTATACCTGGGTAAGTAACAGTGAGACTGTCCTGGGATCCATCAGGTTTCAGTAATGCTTCCACCAACAGTGCTTACAGAAGGCAGACTCCCATTGGGCTCCCCATTGGCATCTATAATGCAGAAACCCTGCAAGAGCAAGCCTCTGAGGAGAACACTTTAAATATTAAACCAGGGCTTGGAATTCTTCCCTGCCTGATGTTCCTTTTATTAGTGGGTGGGAGGAGAGCCATGGCCACGTGTGGAAAAAGCAAGACAATTCCCACCTGAGGGTCCATACTGAATTAGAAGGCTGCGTGCACAAGTTCACAGTTAAACTCCCCTTGGTCTAGCAAGGTTTGTGTTTGGCTCTGGAGCTCCCTGGTCTGGTAGGAGCTGGAGACACCAAGAAGCATTTGTTGCACCTGCATGGCGCTTCACTAACAGGCAAACCCTACTGGCCAGCAAACCCTTCCTGCAGCAAAACTCCAGCGGCTGCCAGATCCTGAAAGGTGCTCAGCACCCCCTGCTTCCATTGATGCCCTGGCAGATGTGTGTGGAGCCAGCTCTTTTTCTATACTCCATCCAGCTCTGGGTCCTTCGAGCAGCTACACACCCATTCCTGTCAATGGCAACAATCCCATTGACTTCAGTGGGACCAGGTTTGGACCTGTGACCAGTTAATACATTGACTTCCCTAGAATTTTGCATTTCAGTTGCAGTGGGAGGCATGTTGTCCACTTCACACAGTCCACTGTGCAAGGTGCCAGTGGCAGCTTGGGTCATTTGTGCTGTGACCAAGTGTCTCCACCCATCACAGCCATTTCCTTAGTCTACCTCACTGGCTTCCGTTAACGACTAACAGGACCAGGAATGAGCCTTTGGGACAGACCCTGTGTGTGCCATCGTCCCCACATGAGTGTGAAGTTTTGAAATCTTCACCGGATCCTGCAGTCGCCACTTAGCTGAGGTGAATTCAAAGATTGTCAGTCCATGGTCTCAGGGCTCATCTAAAATCTTAGTTTCCTACACCCAAACTTGCACTTCCTACACAGCTCCTATAATGAACAGGAGGAGTGTTGTCCAGCACCTGGTAACTAAAGGATTAAACTCAAGTAGCTGGCCAGGGTATTGGCCAGGGGGGCCAGGAGAACCAGTCGAGATAGAGGCTACGTCTATACCACAGCCTTCTTCCGCAAAAGCTTATGCAAATGAAGCGCAAAGTAGAATATTGCCATGCTTCATTTGCATAATTAATTAGCAGCATTTTTGCGCAAAAGCCTCTTGCACAAAAACGGCTGCTAATTAATTATGCAAATGAAGTGCGGTGATATTCTTCTTTGCGCTTCATTTGCATAAGCTTTTACAGAAGAAGACTGCAGTATAGACGTAGCCAGAGGGTTCAAATTTGAATTGGATATAGGTTCCCTGCCTGCTTTCTTTTGTGTGGGAGAGTTAAACCAGGAGTTGAGAGACTCAGAATGATTTAAACCCAGGCAGCACTGACAGGACTGCCAAGGAATTTGGGGCATGGAAGCGGACTGAACCAAGAAAAGATTGGAAGTAAGTAAAGGGAAAGTGTGAATCTAGTTGTGATCAGGGTATTTTCTTTATTTGGTGGTTTGGTTTGAACTGCTGTGTGTGAATCTATGCTTCCCCTCCCCATTTACCAGCTAAGCATTGTTCCCAGAGATTTTCTCTGTTTCAATTTGTTGTCCTTAGTTGCTTTGTAACATCTAGCAAACAAGTATCCTTTATCAAGATTATCTTTTGTTTTGTAATAAAAATCACTTTTTAAGGTGATGACTTGATTCTTGTGTCCTGGAAGGTACAGGAGGTCGATCTGTCAGTATGTGTCTGCATGCCTCAGATTGAGAGGTCAGCTACAGAGACTGCAGCTTGTTTGTTTCTTTCCTTTTTTCAAGCTCTCTTGTGGCAGAAAAGCTTGGGATACTGCTGGGGGAGAATTCATGTGTTTGCCCCAGTAGGGATAAAAAGGCACTTGATAGTTGCAGCGCCCCTCCCCCCCAAAAAAATCTGTGCATTTGTGATTCTGGGGAAAGTTTTTGTAACCAGTGCCTGTAGCAGCAAGGTATATTTAAAGTCTTTGTGGGCCCTCACCTTCTGCACTCAGAGTGCCAGAATGGGGATCAGCCCTGACAGCTTCCAAAGTGGAGTTTTCATGTGATTTGGAAGCTAATTTCATGAGTCCAGAAGCTGCACCCATGAGAACTGAGCCTGGGAATAAACAAACAAATGCTTGTTGCATGGTTTCCACTTCTGCTGGAGAACAGAGACCTGATCCAGCTTTGGGAAAGGAGAGTGTTCTTCGCTGTAACTGGAATGCTATGTTTCTGGGCACTTTCTTCTGCAACAATATTTCAAGATTAGCCATTAAACCACTAGGTAAATATGAACTTTGAACAATTGTAGCTCCCAGGTCAAGTGTTACAAGTGATTTCTTATCACCAGATGCAGATGTAATTCTTTGCAGTTCGTTTATTTCAGCTCTCAGACATGTTAGCTGGGGGACAAGGCAGACTTCCCCGGGAAACAGCATACTCCCGGTTTCAAAACAAAGAATAACTGTGAACTGTGGAGCTCTGGACACCAAGTGTGAGTTCCAGGGAGAACACACAGTTTACACAATCACAAAAGTACAATGCTACCATTTCTGAGAGTATGTGAGATGAAGGCCTTGTCTACTCTGGCATGTTTTGTTGCAGAAAACTGCCTTTTGTTGACAAACCAGGGCAACTCTTCTGACAAAACTACAATGCAACTTTTGTCAGGAAAAACACCCAGTTTTGATGACAAAAATTTTCCATGTCTGCAAGAGACTTTTTGTCTTTCCCCCTACATTTATTGAGCCAATGTGGACTCTATTGTTTGTTTTGCTGAGAGTACTGGTTTACACCAGTATTCCACAGTGCCTGCTCTGATGGGTCTTCTCTCTGGGTTTTGTGATCTCTGCTGCCTTGTAGGCTGGCACTCCTCCTCTTTCAAAGCTCCAGGAAGTATCTGACAGCTGAGTGAGCTGCTCCATTTGGGGAACAAACAAAGAGCAAATCATTGGAATGCTCCTGTTCTGCCCTGCTAGGAACACAGCAGAAGGCACACTGCTGCTGCAGGGGGAAGGCTGGCGAGACACATTGCTTTGCTCTATCTGCTAGCAGGGGGGTAGCAATGTGCCATAAAATGTTGAAAATGGGAGGCAGATAAAAACAGTTTGACCAGTTTTCAATTCTGGCGACTTTTGCGCATTGACAGCACTTTTGTCACCAAAACTTCCCAGTGTAGACACAGCCTAAGTGCACACTGGCAAAGATACAGAGCAGCTGGCTGGAAGGGCTTCTGGAGGAGAACTAGATCTGACTAACCAACACGTAGGTTGAACAACCCTGAGTGTCTGGTCCTGGTGGGGCCAGTCAGGTTTCCCTTGCAAAAGGTACAGAAGCTGAGGGAGCAGTTGCTAGTAATATGGATGCTGTGGCTTGGTCCCTGACAGCTGTGTAGCCTACTGGCTAGGCTGCAGAGTACGCAGGAAAAAAGTTGGGGATGCAGGCCCATACACCTGGCCCAGAAACTCCTAGCCCCTGCCTAGTCCAGTCCTTAAGTTTGGGATGTGGCCTCAACTGTCCAAATTTCCCTTAATTGGGGCTTCTCAGTAGGTTCCCCCTTTCCCCAGAGGTGCGGGACCTGCTCCCATGGCTGCTGAGCAGACAGGCTCTGGTTTGTGTCCTGTAGATTTCTGAATTTGGCTCAAACTTCCTCCCTAGTCAGCAGCAAACTGAACCAGGCTCCTTCCTTTTCTCATACCTCCAGGCCTGGCATTGGCTGTGGGTAAAGCAAGGTAGGGCTAGCTGGGTCCAGAGGCTTCCTTTAACCCCTGGAATGCCAGGCCCTCCTTCCTCCACTCCCTCACAGATGGCTTCCTTGTGCATGGTACCTGGGCACTGCTGAGACCTCACTGAAAACCCTTTCTCTGTGCTCATATTCCAGGAGCAAGCTAGTGACCTTGGGAGGGATATTTCAGCTGGGAAACTGGAATGAAGAGAACAACTCCAAGGATCACAAATCAATTTGGGAAAATTGCTGCAAGCTGATCCCTAGTCTCCAGGTATGTTACCTTGTCCGAGGCTGATAGAGCAGCCGTGGCCAGAGAATGCTGACTGGTATGTTGTGGCACATGATGGCGATGGGAGTATTAGACAATGGGACAAGGAGAACTTTCCCCATAGCTGGGCAGGATTCTCTGGGGAACCACTTGGAAGCTGAACTTCTGAGTGTAATTGTTGTATCGGTCACACAAGCGATGGGAGGTCCAGCTTTGGCAAACTGGAAGGACTGATTGGATTTGTTCAGATGATCTCTCCTTATAAAGTCCTGGCCATCTTCTTTTCAAATTCTTCAGGACAGTGTAGCTGGACAGTGGAGACCCCAGTTGTTTTCATGTCCCACACAAAGTAGCTTTGGGTCAGTGTCAGACACAGCATGAGGGCATTTCATAATGTACAGGTGTGTCGGTGTGGTCTTGACTTCCCCCTTCTCTGCTCCTGCACTTGTATATTATGTTTCTGGGCACTTTGTTTTGCCCCAGTATTTCAAGATTAGCCATTAAGCCACTATGTAAACATGAACTTTCAACAATTGAAGTAGTTCAGCAGGAGCTGAGAAGAGGGAGGTCAAGACCAAGCTGACAGAAAACTCATGTCCCCTTTAAAAAGGCTTCCAAGCAATCCCAGCCTGCAGAGGTTTTAGTTCCCTTTGTCTCCTGGGAGGCATTCAGGCTTTCTCCCTTTCCCTTAGGCATCAGCTCCAGGGAGGAACAGCTTAACCCCCTTTCCACAAAGCCTCAAGTCAGAGCAACCAAACTGATGTACAAAAAACAAAGTCTTTAAGGCCCAGGTCAGCCCAGTGATTGGGGCCTGCCACCCATACAAGCCAGTAAGGCATCTGCTCCCTGCTCTCTCTCTCTCTGCTCAGCTTCTTTTTCTGGTTTATATAGCTCAGCCCCAGAGGCAGGACAGATTGCTCCTTGACTGCTCCCAGGCTGTCTTGGCTGTCAGCTCTAGGCTAGCCCTTGAAGGGGTAGAATACCCCACTAGAGGCTCCTTTCATCACAACGATCCGAAGCACTGCACAGACTTAAACTGGCATGCAAGGCCCACATCTGATATTTTGTGATGCTAGCTGTGTTACGGTCCCCCATGTCCTTTTGCAGTGCTGTGTTAAGGAAAGTCTGAAGTTTAGATGTGGCATCGGCTTGGGATAATGCTGCCAGATTACCATGGGACAGCATGGAAACCAGCCCAGGTTGCTGGCTGGCTTTCACAGCTTGGAATAAGACACAGAACCTTTCACCTTTGTGAAACTGGCTCTCACACACCCCAGGCTGGTCCAGGTCAAAAGTTATTCCCGTCTCATGGTCCTTGGTTGGACTATGGGAACTGTGTTAGCAGGGCGGACTCAGTTTTGTTCCCAGCAGACATGGTCCACAAAATTCCTCATCCCAATTGGTTGTTGAATGCAATGATGTTACTGACATTTAACAGCTAAAACTGGTGATATGTTGTTGTTTCCAGAAGGCAACGATTGTGGACGAATGGAGTGGCTTACGCCCTGTGCGCTACACAGTTCGGTTGGAAAGGGAGGTAGTTCATCATGGATCTTTAAAATCAGAGGTACATAATATTCTGTACATAGAAATCCATTGCAGTCCAAAGTAACAGCACCCAAAGCAATACATTGAGTCAAATCAACCACACAGCTCCACTATTGCAGAATAACCAGTTAGAGCAAAACTAATTTAGCAGATTTTGTTTTTATGATGATAATGAAGCATCAATATTCCACTCACATTGCAATTGTTTACATGCAGACTATAGAGATCAGCTCTGCTTAAAATATGCAAGGTGCCTCATATTTTGTGCTGAACCTAGTCCCTTAATGCTGAAAGTAGCTGTGCACACTAAGAGGTGGATTACACAAAACTGGGGCTCAAAGCCTGTGGCATTTTTGCATGTGGACTTCATATCTCCTGTAATGAAAATCTGAACCTAAAGCAGCTGGTTAGGGTCATTCTTCAGGTTACCAATTTAAAGACCATGGAACGTCTGTCATAAGAATTGTCAGCCACCCTCAGATTTCTTCCTGTGATTCCAGTTTAAAACACATCTTGTGACTGAGTGGGCAGATTAATAACTTGAAATCTGGCACAAAACTGTAAAAATAAACAAATGGAAGCTGTAGTTACTCAGCACCTCTGGACCCCTTTCATATAGATGCCAAAATGTGGAGTTAGGTATCTAATTTTAGGCAGTCTAATTCAGGGGTGGGCAACTTGTAGCCCACAGGCCACATGCAGCCCATCGGGGTTCTATGTGTGGCCCATGAAACATGTTGTTTACTGTTGCCCATGCACGCAGGGTTGCCCAATTCCCCTGGTTTCTGTCTGTGCAGGGTTTTTTTCCTACGAGTATTACTAAAATGACACACAGAAAATGAGGGAATGTGACATGAGGTGAGTGCTGATTGGACACCACACTGACTGTGAGAGCCGGGCACTCCCTCTGCATCCAATCCCAGCGCTGCTACGGTTCCATTGGCACAACCTGCAAATACTAGCTACACAAGCGCTATTAGCAAAACTAGCCTATCCCAGGAGATCATCTTGGTTATGACAACCTTGCGGCCCCCTGAGATGAAGGAAGGCCACTCATGCAGCCCGCTCACTAGCCTAGGTTGCTCTAATTTCTAAAATTTGGTCTCTGTGTTCCAAGTTCACCAGGATAACATCCCCTGAAATGCATCTGCTTGACTGCATCTTGTGATAAAGGAGCTCTAGGAATCCAAGTTTAAATGTGCCATCTGTTCTTACGGGCCTCTGGGCAGCACCATTTTTTATGCCCCGATCACTCCTCAGTGATTTCATTTTAATTTTCATAGGTAGGCTATGAAATTGGGACTCTGTGGTTTCACTGGGAGTATACGTGTGTAAAGCTTTGCGGAAGAGATTAAAGCTCTAACAGAGACAGCAACCGTGAAATGTAATTAAATTTGATTAAAATATATTCAGTTGATCTGGAGATTATTCCAAGTTAGGATTCTTGGAAAGAAACCAGCTTATTAATTGAGATGCTTAGCATTGTGCAAAGCATTGCAGGATTAAAATTAATTTTTTAGATCACTCTGTTCTTTTATCATCACATCCACCCTACGCCGTCTTGATAGAAGTAAGCAGGTTAGATATTGATCCTGACCCTGAGTCATTGTCCTGCTGAAACAAAGTAATGTACCTTGGCAGGCACAAATGAAAAATTGGACATCACAGTTTGTACTTGCAGGAGCACGACTGTAAGTGTGGTGCCTGCTGCAGTGATTCTAAATGGCAAAGAGCTGCACTAAAGGTAGCCATTTAGGAGCTGATCCAAAGCCCTCAACAGGATGCTCTGGTCTCCAGTAGGCTTTGGATCAGGCTCGAATTGTCTGTGGCCAAGGCTATCCTGACTTCAGCCAGGAGACTGCTGACTCAAACTGAAAATAGAACAACATATTGCTAACCACTCCAAGATCAGCTGTTTCCCTGCTCCAAGCAGGATTCTGGGACTGTACATGAGGAGGAAGGGAACTCACAATGAGGCCATGTCTATACTTCAGAGAAGATGGAAGCAGCCGCAGTCGATCTTCCGGGGTTTGAATTAGCAGATCTAGTGAAGACAGGCTACTTTGAACTGAGAGGGGTACTCGGGTCGGTGCTGGTTATTCCTGCTTCCATGAGGAGTAAGGGGAGTTGTAGGGAGAGTGTGCTCCCGTCAACCTCCCACAGTGTGGACAGCACCAAAAGTTGAGTTAAGATATTTCAAGTTAAGCTAAGCAATTAACGTAGCTCAAGTTGCGTATCTTAATTCGACCTCATCCCCTAGTTCAGACCACGGGTGAGTGAATTCACTGGTACAGCCAAGGCTTCCAGATTTAAAGTGTGACTGTGGTCAGGAAGGTGAGGCTGGGCTCTGGCCTGTGCAGGACATCTCTCCACATTAAAGACAGGGGCCCATTTTGTAAATCAGGTTTGTCCCCCCAGGCTCCTGGCAAACTGCCACCATAGCTCTTAGCTGCATAAAGGCGCCCCTATGCCAGGCCATAGAGCCGGCTTGCTGCACTTAGAGGTTTAATCACTTTCAGGTGATGACAAGAGAAAGAAGAAAAACAACCCAGTGGGACGTATTTTTACCTAATATCCGATTCTACTGTGGACTGATGCAGTCCAAGCCCTGTCATGTGCTGTTGTCTTCCAGCTGTGAAGTTGTCCGTGCCTCAGAACTTGTAACTGCCTGCTGGCCTGGAACCCTCCTGGCCAGTTCCTATTTTGCAGGGTTACTCTGTGGCATTTGAACCTCAGCATTTAGTTGCGGTGACTTTTCCATCTGTCTTCTGTAGGTGATACACAACTATGGCCATGGAGGCTTTGGACTCACCATCCACTGGGGATGTGCCATGGAAGCTGCTAGGATCTTTGGAAGGATTCTAGAAGAAAAGAAACTGGCCCGATCTCCACCGGCCCGCCTTTGATTTCACAGAAATAACCTAATGAGCATTCATGCCCTCGGCAGCTCCAAAACTGATCTCTCATGTACAGTTTTCAAACTGTGGCCAATTAACTCCCTGTTGCAGCTGTCTCATCCTTGCTCAGTTCTCATATAAACTACTCTGTGCAAATATTTCAAAAACTTGTGTAAATGGTCTTTGTGATGAATGGAGCCGACAGGCTCTGCAGGCCCTTATGCAACGCTGGGGATAACCCAGTGCCATGCCACTGGAAGGGGCAAGGCTGAGGGTGGAAGGGGCAGGACTGAGGGCAGGAAGCCCTCAGCGCTGCACGGAGGGTGGAGTGCCCCCCACCCAACCCTTTGCAGTGCCTGGAGCACATGGCTCGGTGGTCTAGTGGTGATTTAAAGTGTCCAGGGGTTAGGATGCTGTTGCTGCTACTGTGGCAGTGCCCAGACCCCAGGGCAATTGCCCCTTTGCCTGTCTCCCCCATTAGCAGGCCTTTCTGCGAAGAAGCACTCCTAAACTGCAAGGTCAGTCTCCAAAGGGCAGACAGAGTTCAGCGGAACGCTTCACCAGCCTGCAGTTCATCGCTGAGATGTGTTAGCATTGCTGGACCTGGTCTGATCCAGCATCAGCTGAGGTCTTAGCTTGCTGTTCAGCCAGCCCATAGTTAGATTTGTAAGCTTTGCTCAAGAGATAAAATCTCCTTAAAAGAAAGAGTCTCCAGGGCTCCTGAGCAAGCAGCAGCAGGTCTAAGAGCCAAGCTGAAGGCAGAGTTGTTTTTCTTACACGTAGCAATGGCACACACTCTGATGCTAGACACGCTATTCCCAGGGTTTTCAGACAATTTACACAGCAGCAAAGGGAACAGCCTACGGGAGCTCAAATGCTATGTTTGCCAAATTCCACATATAGCAGAGATGACAGGCAGACAAGCTGCACCTGCACCTAAAACACACATTGGCACTTCGGTCTCTCATTTCCTTTCACCTTGGCACATCATGGGAGATATTAGCTTGTGAAAAGGTCTGACTCTTGTTCGATTGCACCTGCTGTAGAAATTACATAAGATGTTGGGGGGGAGGGGTGTATCCCAGTGAGGAATTAGGGCTGTCATCAGCAAGGTGTTGTGTGATCAGTTGACTTGCTCCAGCCTGGGTCCTCCTCCGTTTGGTCTGGTTTGGGTCCAGACCAGGCGGCATAAGAAACAGGAAAAGTAACTCTTGGCTTCCCAATGGTTAACAAAAAATGCCCCCAACTTAAAAGAATGCTCAGAGGAGAATACCCCTCTCCCCTCAAGCAGGGTGTGTCCAGCATTCAGCATCACAGCATGAGGTTCCATCAGAACCCAGTTCTGTGCAAGGTCTACAAATAAGGGGCCCTTCCCATCTTCAAGACTATTTCCAGTAGTTACTATGGTAACGTGTAACCCCATTAGGGGCTTCTTGCCCTAGTGCGGTCAGGCTGCACACTGCCAAGCCCTACCTACCCATTGTGTTCCGTTTTCCATGTACATCTTCACAGTGTGGGCCAGAGCCTTGTGGGTCACCTTTTACCTCCTTTAACTTATCAGCTACCAGCTCCCATCAAGGCTTGTTCAGGATGCCAGTTAGGCTCACAGAACTTGACAAATGCAGGGCTCATTGCTTTCAAGCGGAGGCGCCAACACTGTTGAAAGGCCTGTAGCCACAGCCCTTGCCTCTTTTCTCTGTTTCTGCCTCTTTGAGAGGTTTGTGCATGGCAGAGTCACACTGGCAGAGGAGCTGGCTGTAGAAATAGACCACACCCTTTGGAGAGTGAGCAGGTCTGAACAGCAGCCTGGGAGTCAGCTCCGACTCTGACTCCCTCCGTCACTCTGAACAAGTCATTTTACTTGTCCCAAGTGCCCCATTGGCTCAGTATAGGGCGAGTATGAGGTCCAGTTCATAAGGGAGAGGTTTTAAAAGGCTCAAATGGGTGTTAGATGGAGTTGGGCACCTGTCAATGAGATTTAGGTGCCTAACTGATGGATTTAAGTGCTTTGTGAAAATTTGGCACAGTAGTTGACAAGTAAGGGTAACATCTACAGCTACAGTGGACTTTATGGTTGTCATGACGCTGCATACCATGGCTTCTCAGAACAGTTCTGTCCTGCTGTCAGTTCTGCTCCCATCCACTAGAAGGCAGTGGTACATATAGACCTAGAAAGTTCATTGCTTCATGATTATTTAGAACAGTGGTTCCTAACCTGTGGTCCGCAGACCCCTGGGGGTCTGTGGCAGTAATGTAGGGGTCCACGGAGAGCCTCTTGCAGCCAGAACGTCCTTCAAACCTGCATTGCTTCCCACGGCTTGGGAAGCAGCACAGGCTGAGGGACATGCAAGCTGCAGACACAGCAATATTGTTTGGGGGGTTCCGTAAAATTTTAATAGATTGAAAAGTGGTCTGTATCCTCAAAAAGGTTGGGAGCCACTGATTTAGAAGAGCCTCTTCTACATGTTTAAGACATAAGGGTAGGAGTAGAGAAGATAGGTGACTACTATGGTGTGCTTTGCGAAGGGAAAAGATCGACACCTAATTCCAGAAAGCCTGGTTCATTACTTCAACAGTCACCATGGTAACATCAAGAGATTTAAAAAAAATGAACGTTTACAATTGGCTAATGTATATCCTAATGATCTGTGATGGCATTTCATTAGAAACTGTCCAATGAAACAGTCATCTATTTAATTTCACTTAGTTTCAATATAAGATATTATGGATCAGATTCTGTAACAACTCAGTTGACTTCAGAAAAGTGACGTCAGTGTAAATCTGCAATAACAAATCATCACAGAGCCCTAAGTAAACATTGAGTTCATCAATGCTTAAAGCAAATTGCTTGGAATGACAAATGTGCTCCTAAGTGGGTTTTTAACAGAATATAAATGGAGCTGATTAGGTGAGCAATTTTATTTGCAGGCTGGCAACATAAAGGCCTGGTTCTAATATTTGTGCATGGTAAAGACTGGATCTAAATTGGCTTGTGTATGATGCTTCTCTTGTCCAGGAGATCTTCATTCCATGTCCCCAGTATTTTAGTTCCATGAATTTGTAACTAAGATGTGATGTGCTGTAGATAGAATTGCCACAATTCTAGGGTCTGGACAAACAGAAAGTTCTGAAATTGCGTAACATGAAATTACCACGTTGACTAAATCCTATTGCTATTGGGCAAGTGACCATTAAAAACACAATCCCAACTGGCCCTGTGCAATGGAGTTAATTTGTTCATTTCAGTGTATACACACATCTGTGCTTTAGGCTCAGTGAGAGGTCTCAACAGAGAGACCCAGGATGAAATAGAACTGGAGATTTTCCATCCTATATCAGAGCTGAGACAGAAGAGGGGAAAGTGGGGTTGAAACTTGCACTGCCATGGTCCACCTTGTACCTGCTCGCAGACAAAAGATCTCTGTTTCCAGAGGCTGCCAATTGGTAATGCTCGCCTCTCAATTCTTAATGACAATTGCACACTGTTGTGAAGCAAAGCCGAAAGTAGGTCAAATTGCAATAAATATGTCAACTGGAAACAAAGAGGCATCATGCTGCGCTGCAAGAAGTGATGACAGAGCCTCAGAAATGGCCTGTGAGTCCAGTAAGTTCAGAGAAACCTCCAAGAGTTTAACTTCCTGCTCACTCCCAGACACTGTTGTCACAGCTCAGTCCCATTCTGTAGCTATTGCTTACTCTCCCCCTAGGCATTATGGCTTCTACTGTCGCTGCACATGGAGGTTGTACAACTTCAGGTTAAAAAAGTACTTTGAAGTCCATTAATCATTTTGACTCAGACATGAAGGAGAACATATAATAAAATTATCTTTGACAAAGTGATATTGTCAGGTCAAATTTGACCTAAAATTTAGGTTTTATACAAAAAAGCTTTTGCAAAATCTAAGGTCAGTACAATAGTTTCCATCAAATAAAATCTGAATGAGAAGGTTTAACAAAAGTTCATTTGCAGTGTATGCAGCACTGAGGACATAACAGTAGAATCTGCTAGAGAGTTATTGCCCACAGACAGACAGGCTATTCTCTTTGCTCAAGCTATGTGAATTTCAAAAAGTAAAAAGAAATCTTAAAAATGAAAACTAAATCAAGTCTTTAAAGCCCTTTCAGGTTTAATAAGCTTATTGATAAAGGAGTTAAGAAATTTGTAATTTTTCACCTAACAGCATTGTAATTTTATACCTTTCAAGTGTAAAACAAATACACAGTCAAGGGTCTAATTTTTAGAACCCACAGACCCAGCTGTAATCAGTGGGAGTTGCAGATATCTAGGATATCTAAAAATCAGGACAGAGATATTGTTTGAAATTACATAACAACTTGCGGTTATCAAGGCCCCATAATTAATTATACATCTAAGACAGCAAACAAATCATTACTGTAAAAACTATTCATTTATTCAACATAAAATATCGAGTGTGGAATCAAACTATCCAATGTTGCATTATTAACATAGGAACAAAAAGAATATTATACAACTAGCCTGATATACACAAAAAGTTTTTTTAAACATTAAAATGTATCCAGTTTAGAAACTGTACATTCAAACACAAGATAACATTCAATGTTCTTTCAGCAAGCATTTAGGAATACTAAATCACTCATCAAAGCATACTTGGAGAAGTACGTTCCCCACAACAGCTCTGTACATTAACGTATCTGTGAATCTCACAATTCTGTTTGCTCCTACGTTGAATTCAAAATGTTCTCATTTTATTTTTTTTAAATGAACTAGCTATATTAATTCCTTCCCCAGTGAAAAATACACAACAGGTGTTTAAAACAGAATCTTTGGAAGCTTAATTATATACATTAATAATCTTGCCATATTAACAAAATATGACATGACTATTTATAGGCTATAGTGAATCAACCCAAATGTTCATCAGCTTTTCTCGATGGACATTGAGAATGGAATGTCCTCCACTATTAACAACAACATTCAGGGATACTTGGAACTCTCGAGTGAATCTGCAGCTGCTTCATGGCCAGATCTTACTCCCACTCAAGTCAATAGCAAAACTCCTATTGACTTCAGTGACACAGAATCAGCTCTTTCGGGCCCAATCCTGTTCTTCTTTACCTGGAGTCTGATTCAAAGCCCATGGGAGTCAATGGAAGGACTCCTCTTGACTTTAATGGGCTTTCCATCACACCTTAGGTAGGCACTGCTGTTCTTGACTGAAGACCTAGGAATTGTAGCTGTCTCAGCAGGGCCAAGCTTGGTATTTCTATAACCATGTACATTTTTCAATGCAGCATGTCGATAAAATGAAAACCAAAAATGCCTCCAAATGTTTTTTTAAATATTGTAAATGTCATAGGTTAAACGGGTACCAGCTTCGCAACAAAATTAAAAGACTTTGCATAGCCTATAAATATCTATTAAAATATTTCTTTTGTTTGGAAGTGTGTGCACATATATACGCACATACACACACACACACACTTCACACAAAACTCTCTGAATGCACATTGTGAAGGCCATTGCAATGTCACATCTTCAAACTGCTGACTCAAAAATCAAAGCAGTGTGTGCATCTGATCATGTGAAAGGCAGAGAAGTAGATTTTTAAGTAGAGGAGGTACTAAATAGCAAACTAAAAGACTCATTAGCTAGCTTGTTAACACAGCAATCCTATGAGACTTTAGGTTTCATGTGTATGTTCTCTCCGCTAACACATACTTACAATGAATCAAGTTTTCAAAAGAGTCTCCAATTCTGGGCATCCGGCTAGCTGCCAGTGCAAAATATGACAGAAGTTGGGTATCTAACCATTTGACCATGATTCCCATCAGATACGGATCAAAATTCTATCACTTGTGCTTGCAGTTTGTACAGGGACCAAATTATAGACCAGGCTGAGGCCCTATATAGTGTTTTCATTGCAAGGTTCAGGGGCTACCTTACACAGCTGTGCTCATGAGTCTAAAAGCCAATTGGAGTTGCACTCTAGGTAACTGAACATCTGAATGTTACAAGATGCAATCTAAAACCATTCAAAGCTTGTTTTCACCTCAGAGACATGTATCTTGTGTACACAACTGTGACAGCCCCAGATAAGCACACAGGTGTGTCACATGAATTTGTGGGCAGCACTAAGCCACTCCAGTTGCATATTACGTTAGGGAAGGATACAATCTGAACAATGAGGAGATGAGAAGGATGTATTCCCATTGTCTGCTAGTTGAGAGTACTGTCTGTTTACTTTAAATTGATCAAAACCAGGCCCACCAATGGAAGTCGGTGAGCAAAGGGGACGACTGCCCTAAGACTTGGTGCTCAAAAGGGTCCAGCGCTCCCAGCCACCACGGTCTCTACTGTGCCAGTGGTGGTGTCCGGAGTCCTAGGCCCTTTAAATTGCCCTTGGAACTCTGCAGACTCTTCCATCCAAGGTCCACCCTTCCCCTTCCCCTCTCCCCTCCCCGCCCACCCAGCCTGTCAGCTCTCCTGACTGGAACTTTTAGCATACTGGAGGTTCAACACACTGAGTATAAAACTAACAGGCAGAGATATTCATACTAAGATTTGGGAGGTTCAAACCGTACTAGAAATAGACAAGATACTGGCTAAATGGGCCATTTATACTTGTAAAGCTGGATCTCTCTGAACTGAATTACATTTTCATATTAATATGAAAAGGTAATATTTACCTGTTCAGACCAGTTATTTCTGGAGTGCATCATTGTAACCACCATCTTTTAATGGTAAGTGACTATACAGACTTTGGGTCCCTTGTCAATCATACACCTCCTGAACCATAAGATACTTCCATGCAGAAAGTTACCAATGCCTTGGCCTTTTCTGATAATCTGGAGATTCTCAAATTCCTTCCAGGAATTTCCCACATATAATTCCATATAATGGTATAAGTTAAACACCCTAATACCTCTTGGAGTGTTATAGTAGTAGAGTTCTGTATTTCAGTAAATGAAAGTTGAACTTGAATTGTGTTCCCTTATTTTGCATCCACTGGCAGACTCAGTGAATTCTTCCAGCCCTGGGGACTTGGTCTTCCATGTAGTTAAAATACGGTCTTGTGCAAAATCTATAGCATACACAACACTATATTTCTGTGAAACGACTGACCACACGTATTATTGAAAATGTATTGCTTCCCATAGCCTAGCAACGAGAATGAAGTATCTCTTAGTTATATGTGATAGTGTATTCCATAGGGTGGATTTCTGGAAAAATACCAAGACCTGTGGAATGACAACTGTCTGATTTTGTTACACATTCCTTCGCTCTACATCCTTCAAGTTTTGAAATCTGAATCCTCATTCATGGATCCTTTCCTTACAAATTAAGAGGCTTTATATAGTACATATAAACAGAGTCATCCTTACCTGAACTCGACCACTCTCTGCAGTGGGAGAAAGAACTGCATCAACTAGACCAAAACAGCTAGGGGAGAGTCAATCTTCCACTGATGACACTGGTATTGCTTTACTCCTTGTCATTTAAGTTATGATGCCAGATACATTCCTCCATAACTTGCCATTACATTCCATGTACAGTGGGCAGCTCCCCCTAGAGTTCTGCCCAGCTGACAGAGAAGCTGCTTCTGTTGAGAGACACATGAAGGCAATTCCATCGAAAGTGCTACAAGCGACTGATCAGATTAAGACATTTGTACCATGGGCATTGGATTCACCACTATGGGAACATACTCAGGCAAACTGAAAGGAAACATATCTGAACCCATGCAGTAAACCACAGCGTGCATCTCCACACACACAAGATACCAGGACAGCTGAAGCAGTCTTCACCAATGCAAGAGACAGAGGACTCCATGCTTCTGGCAAAGTTAGAAAAGTTAAATTCTGTTCCAAAATGCAAGAATTTACACTTCTCATATGATATCCCATCTCTGCATCCAACAGCACTCTTCCCAGACTCGGACTATTGCGCCTTGATGAAAGCACATACTCACAGCACAGTCCAAACAACCTTCTTGGCACCTGGTAATTTCCAAGGAACAGAATGTATAGGCAAGGGAACTGGAAAGCATTGGTTGGTTTGCTGTTACGTGTTATTGATGACTAAAAAAGTGCAAGGCAGGCATCTAATTAAAAACCCTTATTCTGTAGTATATGGAATCCACCCTGTGCTATGCCAAGTACACAGTAGATATTTAATCTTTTGCTGTTAGGCATCAAAAGTACTATTTTTTTAAATTACAGCTGATACTGAATTGCATTCAGTTAGCTATTTGCTTGACATGGGACATTTTAAGCTCAGTAGCTGACCATGCAAGCACAAGAAACCATTAAAAACTCCTTCTCTCTTAACTTAAAATGACATCCAGATCAAATGCCTCTCATTACACAAGTATATTTTTATGAGCATGAGCAAAGATAAGTAAAGACACAATTTGCTTAGGTCCAAATCAAAAGTTCCTGCATTTTGACACGACATTGGCAGTGACAGCACAGTCAGCTTTATATACTTAGTTTTAAAAAATACAATTCTTGCTTGTTTTGTCCTTCCTTGTGGTGTGTGTGTGTATGTGTGTGTTTTACGTCCTATCATTCTTGTGATCCAGAATTTGACCTGGTGACTCTCATGTTGTGGGATCCTCTCCCAACCATCTCTTGTCCCCATTCTCTGTGGCTGGACTCCTGCAGACCACGGCCTTTTGTTTCAATGGGCAAAAAACAGGAAGCCAAGGCTGCCAATAAGCAGCATCCACTGTAAACCACCAGAGTTAAATAGACTGAAGATTCCAGCATCACCTAGGGGAAAGTAAGAGAAAGGGTCAGACAAAAACTGCAATCTCTGCAAAAGAAAACAAAAATTTGGAGAAGAGAAATGTTAACTCTTTCAGGGGAAAACACCATCTTTTAAAAGCCCACTATATTACATACTTTTCTGTCTTTTTAGATGATACTTATCCTTTAAATACACACAATATACCTTGGATTAAGATTCACATCACCCCTCCGAGGTAGGCTAATATTATCCTTACTTCATAGATAGGGAAACCAAGGCAGAGAAATTAAGTGACTTGCCCAAGGCTAGAGTCAGAGCTAGGACTCCCCTGGCTCCCAGTCCTGTAGTCGGACCACTAGACTACTCTCTCTTTAAAGAGTATCATGAAAGGGATTTGCAGCCACACAGGCAAAATGAGGAACAGAAAAAAGCTTCTCGGACCTCACCCACACTGCTCCCTGTGGTTCCCCTTGCCTGGAAATGGCGAACTGGAGCCAATGGGAGCTGTGAGGCTTCGTGGCTATGGACCCGTTAAGTAAACAAAGCAGCATGGGGGCCTGCTAGTGGTTTTCCCAAAGCAGGCCCACAGAAAACTTTGAGAAACGCTGCTTTAGAGGGTAAGATTATAATTCAAAATGGTCTGGACGAACTGGAGACATGGTCTGAGGTAAACAGGATGAAATTAAATAAGAGCAAATGCAAAGTGCTCCACTTAGGAAGGAGCAATCATTTTAGCACGTGCAAAATGAGAAGTGACTGTCTAGGAAGGAGTACTGCAGAAAGGGATCTGGGGTCATAGTGGACCACAAGCTGAATATAATTTAACAGTGTCACACTGTTGCAAAAATGCAAATATCATTCTAGGATGCACTAACAGGAGTGTTGTAAACAAGACATGATAAATAATACTTCTGCTCTAATCCACACTGATTAGGCCTTGTTTGGAGTACTGCGTCCAGTTCTGAGAGTGGCATTTCAGGAAAGATGTGGATAAATTGGAGAAAGTCCAGAGAAGAGCAACAAAAATGATTAAAGGTCTAGTGCACATAATGTATGAGGAAAAATTGAAAGTGCTAGATTTGTTTAGTCTGGGAAAGAGAAGACTGAGAGGGGACATGATAACAGTTTCCGAGTACCTAAAAAGTCATTACAAGGAGCAGGGAGAAAAATTGTTCTCCTTAACCTCTGAGGATAGGACAAAAAGCAATGGGCTTAAATTGCAGCAAGAGAGGTTTATGTTGGACAGTAGTAAAAACTTCCTAACTGTCAGACTGATTAAGAGCTGGAATAAATTACTAGGGAGGCTGTGAAATCTCCATCATTGGTGATTTTTAAGAGCAGATTAGACAACTGTCAGGAGTCGTCTACATCAGGCGTTGGCCGTAAGTGGCCCAAGGGCTGGATGCTATTCACCAGGATTAGCCCCTGGCAGGCCCAGGCCACTGGTGCTTTATTTATCTGCGCATCCACAGATACGGCTATTACACCCCTGTGGCCAATGGTAGTTGTGAGCGGCCGTACCTGTGGATGTGCAAGTAAATAAAGTGCTGGCAGCTCACTAGGGACTAACCCTGGTGAACTGCATTTGACCCAGGGGCTGCTCGTTTTCCATCCTGGTGCTTGGTCCTGCCATGGTTGCAGGGGATTGAACTTGATGACCTCTCCAGATCCCTTCCAATTCTATGAGTCTGTGACCTAGCACAGACATAGCACAGCTCTCCAGTCAGCCCCCTATGTACAGAGATAATGGGGCAATGGCCAGGATATGCCCTTCAAACCTATGCCCTGCAGAGGTACTGATCAGTATGAGCAGTGTTAATGGCAGCCTGCACTGTCATGTATGCATCCCTACTGCACGAGAAAAGGGTACTGCAGTAGGTGCTAATCTAACGTGACTCCCGGGGGTCCCCTCTGCCTCAGTTTCCCTTTTTTTCTTAATTAGTCAGACCTCTCCCTGTTGGTATTTTCACAGTTACCCTCCCCTTTAGCAGTCTGATTTATTAACATAAAGTTCAAAACACCACACATCTGCCACGCAGCTTTGTGTAAGGGCACAGCCCTTGGTGCAGGGTTCTGCTGAGGCTTGTTCCCAACCATCACCTTTCCTCACTGGCTCCTGTGCCTTTCACGTTTGCGCTCCCCTACCCACCTGTGGGGAACCTCTCATGTGGCCCCCTTGACCCACTTTGAGGCGCTCTCACAACTGACCTCAGACTGTCCTTGTGCCCCCAAGCAGGCCTGATTCACCGTCACATGCTCCCATCATGTGACCCCTGGACTGAGAGGGAAATCAGACCCAGGTGAGACGGAATCCATCTCTCCCTTAAAGGGCTAGCTCACCCTCTGACTGGCATCAACCTACGTGGGCGAGGACAGTCACCAACTGGCCCCTACTACAGAGAGGCCATTTTCTCCACTGCAGTCCTGTGCTACTCAAAGAGTTTTACCTGTGCAATAAATGGAGTTATTAAGGCTCCCACTCTGGCCATTCCACTGCATGTTCCTAGGCCCAAAGCACGAGTAGCTGTTGGGTAAACCTGCAGACAAAACATCAATATATTAAACCCCAGACAGGACTTCTCACACTTCACTGCACCATAGCCCCCTTCTGACAACAAACATTATTCCATGAACCCAGCAGGGGAACTGAAGCCTGAGCTCTGCCCACACTCTGCTGCCCTGGGCGGAGGGAGAGGGGGGAGCAAAGCTGAAATCCAAGTGTTTCAGTTCCAGGTGAGGGGCTGTATCGTGAGTCCCACCACCCAGGCTGAGCCTAGGAGTTTGCTCAGGCTTTGGCTTAAGCCCTGGGCCCCAGCAGGTCTAATGCCAGTCCTGCTGACCCCATTAAAATGGGGCCGAAACCCACTTTGGGGTCCTGATCCGCATTTTGAGGCCCAGTGGCCTAGGATCAGCTCTCTTCTTACCTTGCATCTCTTTATCAAAGGGAAAAACTGAATGTAAATTCTGTGGGGTCTATAACACTTGGAGAACACAATGGCTCAAGAAATGATAGCCTGAATAAGGCCAATTATGAGGTTATAAAATGTAACTGTTTCACCAGGGCCTCATTCCTATTAAATTTTCTTGTTACACAATGACCCTACTCACCTCAGGAGTGTAAACATAAGCAGCCTGAAATCCTCCTGAAATGAAAGCCCTTGCGATGAAGAGCAGCACAGTAAGAACATTTCTGTGAGAATAATGAGAGCAAGGGGTTTTTTTTCAGTACAGTCTTTATTTGAATTTAGAGACAAGCCTCAATTTACAAAAACAAGCTGAATTAGTTTTGTTGACCCTTCTCCATTTTCTGGACCTTTAATACAAGGCCAGTTAAAAAAAATCTGTGATCGCTACAGACACTTGGGCTTTTCTAAGCATCTGCGTTTTGACAGAACACTATCAACAGCCAGTGAATTACATGTATAGTCCCAACCTAAAGAGACTGAGAAAAACATACATGAAATGTTTGATGTTATAGTGGTCTGTCACTGGGATAACTCAGCCGGAGCACAATTATATGAGTAAATGAGCTCAAAATCAGGCTGTTGGCTTCCTGTGTCAAGGTGTGAAATTGGACACTCTTGGGTATTTATTCATATTGTTAAGATTTATTATTATTATTTATACCGTGCCTGAAAATATTCTAGGAGCTCTCTCTTACAAAATAGGCCAGCAATAATGAGGATGCCATTTCTGTGCTCCTCCTCTCAGCCCCAGAGTAGAGAAAGTATTGTGCACAAGTGACATAAGGCTAGAATATTCCAGAAGGCTCAACATTCAGCAGGCAGGTTTTCCAAAGAGCTCAGCACATTGAATCCATAGTGGGCACTGAACTCTTGTGAAAATCTGGCCACAATGGAAGATGCAGGGTGCTATCCACTTTGGAAAATGTGGCCTCAGTTGTGTGTTCTGAGCCGTCAAAAATTTGGTCCTTAGTGCAGAAAATGGGGCCCCAGCTGGCTGCAATGCAAAAATACAGGTTCCTTCCTTTAGTGCAGTAATTTCCTGATTTTGGGGTCAAATGTACCTCTTTTCTAGGCCAAGAACTCAACTTCACTAGTCAGTGCCTGCCCAATAATTGCTCATTCTAATCCATAACACAGCTTGGACTGCTCTGAACCACTGTCTCACAATTAAAGGTGAATTTCTGCAGCAAATTGGTATGAGTAATTGAGTGGAAGACAGGTCCACAGCAGTGGAACCCTGCCAGAGGTTCACCATTCATTTGGCAAGGCAGAAGCCAGGATAATTAATTGCAAACACTAGAAGTAGCAGCATCTCTACATGTAGCAGTAGCTGAGACCCACTGCACAACACCTGATTTCGAACTTTTTTCAGAGAGCTATTTTTATTTCGATATAAATTATTATCCCCTTTGGTGCATTCTGAATGCTGGACTTTGGAGAAGACAGGCATTCTCTCCTCTTGCTTCTCTTATTTTTCTTTTCTTCTAAACACTTTGTGGAGAAAGACTTAACTTTTTTTTTTTTAATCTTTTGACAAATCAATGTGGTCAATTCTTGGCTCTTAAAACCATCACTTTCAACCAGTTGGATTGAGCATATGGATCATGGCTTAGTTTTCACTTTGAGTTACATACCTTCCAATGCAGAGAAATAACAGAAGACTACAAAATGAGAAGACAAAAAAGGACAGCGCCATGGTTTTTTTACGGCCTAGCCGATCAATAATCCATAGGGTCACCAAAACACCTGTAGGGGAAGAGAAATCAATAGGTGCACCTCTGTCCAATGAGTTCAAATTGAACTGAAGTGCCCAGCAATTACCACACAATGTTATTTGGCTTTTGTGTGACTCTGTTGCAAATGAAAGGAGTCAGACTGACTCTCCAAGGGAAGAAGGCTCCCTATGGGCACACCTATACTTACCGGAAAATCAATGCTGCAGAGGTCAATCTTCTGGCATTTGATTTAGCAGGCCTAATACAGACCCCTAAATCAAATGCTGAGGGCAGTTCCCACTGGTGTCCAGAACTCCTCCTTTTGCGAGGAGTAAGGGAAGCCAACGGGAGCATTTGCTCCTGTTGTCCTCCCACAGTCGGCTTAAGGTAAACTGACTCTAGCTATGCATTTTGCACAGCTGGGGTTGCATACATTAAGCCGACCTTCCTGGTCTAGAGTTGATCAGGCCTATGTGTAACCCCAACAGGCAGAACCAAACCTGGCACCTCTGGAGCTTAGCATATGAGCCTCTATGGCTTGAGCTAAAATCCAGCTGGTGCTCCATGAAGGCTGTAGAGCAAACTCATTCTCTCTCTCTGTAAGTGGTCTAAGTGCTGCTATATAGGACAATGAACCACCCCCAATAGGTTTGTGGGTCACATGTGAACAAAACATGTACAACACAGGCAGAGTCAGTGTAAGATTCCCCAGCCACTGCTCTATTAATGCACATCAACTCTAACGTAGAGAGACTGCCTCTACAGGTGAAAGGGGAGGTCATATATGGCCTACCCCAGGGTGGGCAATGATTTTTGATGGGGACCACTCCAAGAAATTGGTAAGCGGTCAAGGGCTGCACTCTTGAATAATATTAATGGAGAAGGTGTGGGGATCTGGGATGGAGGATGGGTGCAGAAGGGGGCTTGAGATAAAGGACTAGGGTGCAAGAGGAGATGTGAGATCTGGGATGGAGTTTGGGCGAAGGAGGTGGTTGTGACCTGGGGCAGGAGATAAGCGTGCAAGGTCTGGGATGGGGAGGGATGCAGGAGTGGGGGTGCAGAAGGTTTGGGTTACATGGGGTAGAGGTGCAGGAAGGGGCAGAGAGTTGGAGGGAGGGAAAGTCTGGGGTGCTAGAGGCAGGCTCTGGTTGGGAAACACTTATCTGGATGGCGCTTGGCAAGCAGCCCAGCAGGTTCCTCAGTGAGGGTCCCTACCTTCCGTGCCCCCACAGGCTGCTCAGAGCAGCTGCCTACAGGGGACTAGGGATGTAAGTGAGTAGTTGACTAGTTGACCTAGTTGACTACCTGAGCAGCAAAAGCTGGAGCACTGACTACTTGTTCCCCCACCACCCCCTCCACTTGCTGTCTGTGTGAGAATCAGCAAGGAGCGGGAGAGGAGCCGGTGCTAGGGGGAGCTGGCTTAAAAGCCACTTCCACTCCAGCACTGTCTCTGCACTGCTGCCTGTCCCACCGCTCGCTGCCTGTATCAGAGGCAGCAGGGGGGATAGGAGAGGCTGCTCTGGCAGCAGCCCTTGTCTGCAGGGATCCCAGTGCAGAGCTAGGCCCCTCGCAGACTGGGGCTGCTGGACTCAGTACGAGCTGAGACTGAGCAGTCCCGGCTCAGGCTGGTCCAGGAAACGGTGTCTCTGCATTTTAAATGCAGTAAGGGCTGGGCGGTTCTTACTACATATAAAATGCTGAGCCACAGCACGGGTGGCTCCTGGAGGTGGCACAGGCCAGGAATGCTCAGTTCTGACTCGAGCCAGCTCCTGGAACTACTCTCGCTGCGGCTCTGCAGACGCGCCTACCGACTCGTCGTGTAGTCGATACAAATTGTGTTGACCATACTATTAGTTAGATAACTGCAATTTAACATCCTTACAGTGGACATGTGTGGTGCTCTGAACGCGGCCAGCCTGAGAGGAGGGGACAAGGGGTACTTTGTGCAGTGCCTGCTCTTCAAACAGGCAGCTTCCATGGGACAGAAACTGGCCAAGGGAGCTGAAAGACTGTGCTAAGATGGGGGCAGCACACAAAGCCTCTCCCCATCCCTCTGGGCTTTCAGGGTTCAGAGACACGCACATGGCCCCACAGCCAGCTTTTCTGAGAGGCGTGTGGGGGCAGGGCAGGCAGTGAGCCTGGCTGAGGTTCCAACTGGTCCGGGGCTGGGGATCTGGCAGCTTGCTGGACTGGATTCGGCCCACAGAACATATTTTGCTTGCCCCTGGTCTAGGCAGTCCTTGGCCTCTCTGCTGAGTATATAAATATGAGGTAAGGAAGGCAGGACCAGTAGTTTGGGCATTAGCCAAGGCTGAAGAAACCTGGGTTGATTCCTTGTGTGATGATGGGCAAGTCACTTAGTCTTTGTACTCAGTTCCCCAGCTGTACAATGGCGAGAATAGCACTGGCCTTCTTCACAAGAGTGCTGTGAGGATGAAGACTTTAAAGATTCTGAGGTGGCTCAGATACCTTGGTAACAATCCCTCATAGATGACCACTGTGATAGAGATTTGGTGCGCCCCCGGCGCACACTGGCTCCCGAGGAGCTGGCTACTGGCCACCATGTAACTATGTAACCTCTGAAATTTCCAGCAGTTACACAGTTAATCAATTACATGTATTTTAACATCCCTATCCTACTGTAGCAGGAACCTAGGAATGCATTTTGCATGGGCCACCAAACAGCTTTCAAATGGTAACAACTCTCGACCACTGTCAGCCTGCATTGTATTCTATCTGCAAGGCCATCTGCCACTTTGATCATCCCCAGAATGATCTCATCCCCCATCAAACAATATGATTCAAACAAGAGAGTCCACTGGGATCCATTAATGCACCTTGTTGTTCCTCGTGTTTCATGCCCATGGCAACAGGACAGCCTAGGCCATGCTGACAGCAGGATGATGAAAGCTATAGCCATATTTAAACATGTTTTTCCTAGGGAAACCATGGTAGGATCCCTCTGATCAGGGTGCACAGGGATTTATTTACTTTATTTGTCTTTAAGAGCTGCACAATAGATTAACATCCCTTAAATATTCATAGATTAAGGCCAGAAGGACCATTAAATCATCTAGTCTAACCTTCTGGATTTCTCTGCCCATTTCACTTCACCTGTTTTCCTCTGGATTGAAGCCAGGAACTTGTTCTGGCTGAAGCATATTGCCCAGAAAGCCAAGGCATTCAGTCTTGGTCTGAAGATCTCAAGAGAAGGAGAATCTACCCCATCTCTTACTAGTTTGTTCTGTCAATTATCCTTTCTTTAAAAAAATTGTCTTATTTCTCATGTGAGTTTGGCCTCAGCTCCAGTCACTAGATTTTGTTCTGCCTTCCTCCACTAGATTATTGTTATTTATTCCCCTGAAAGGTACCAATAATCAAGTCACCTCCTCTCAATCTTCTTATTGATAAACTAAATTGATGGAACTCTTTAAGTCTGTCATGATAAGACATATTGCTCCAGCCCAGCATGCGGAGACACACCCTCTCCCCCTACCCCACCACAGGCCACAGGTATATGCCAGCAGTCATGTGCAGAGCAAGCAAGCAGGGAGCTGCTCTAGCCTCGTGGCAGTAGGGGCCCCCAGGCCATTTTAAATCACCCATGAGTGGCAAGCAGGACTGGGGGACACTCTGGGGAAAGTGCACAGAGTGGCAGGAAGGGCTGGGGGAGGGGGCCCGAACTTTTCTGGAGCAGGGTCTCCAGGCCAGGAATATTTCTGAAGCCAGGTCTATATAACGTGCCCCTAGTAGATGTTGTTTAATCCTTGATTACTAATGGACTGGAAAGTTCTTCATCCTCATGTGATACAAGCACACCATCTCACATCTTTCCAAATGCAAAACAAGTATTTAGTGAATGGTGCTTCTGCCTCATCATTAGCAATCATATATATAGTAGCCCAGTGTCTGTGCATCTGTAAAGCTGACGCTGACGTACACGGCTACGCCTCCTGGCTGTGTACGTCAGTGCCCCACCCCCCTTCCCGTCCTTCCCTGGCAGTTCAGCCGAGCGCTGCGCCGCTCAGCTGGGTCCCGGCAAGGGAGCAAGTGGCGGCAAGTTTGCCGCTTGCCGCCCCGGGCCCCACTGAGCTTGCTGCTTCCTCCCCCGCCGGGACCCAGCTGAGCAGCGCAGCGCCGGCGCCGCTCAGCTGGCCTCTGGCGGGAGCGCTGCTCAGCGGGGTCCGGGGTGGCAAGCGGCCCTTTGGGGTCCGCGTGCCCCACGCGTGGGGAGTGCAGACCCCAAAGGGCCGCTTGCCGCCGCTTGCTCCCCCGCTGGGACCCAGCTGAGTGCTCTCAGCTAAGCAGCCAGGGAGGGAGGGGAAGGGGGTGAGGCACCACGGAGGGAGGGGAAGGGGGTCGGGGCTGGCCGGAAGGGGGCGGGAAGCAGAGCTGGGATCGGGGTCTGGGGGCTGGAGTGGAGGATGGGGGTCCGGAGGAAGGGGGCGGCGCCGCGTGGGAGCTCGCGGTGGAGGAAGGGGGCGGGGCACCGCGATGGGAGGAAGGGGTCGGGGGCTGGCTGGAAGGGGGCGGCTGGGCAGAGCTGGGGGCTGGGGGGGCTGGAGCGGAGGATGGGGGCCCGGAGGAAGGGGGGCGGCGCGCGTGGGAGCTTGCGGTGGAGGAAGGGGGCCGGGGGCGCTGTACATGGCCAGGGGGCGGGGCCTGGAGCCGCCAGCACGCCCCCGCCCCCGTTCGCCTCCAGCCATGGCACTGAAAAATAAAGTCATGGGCGGGGCCACACCAGCACACTGCCCGTAGCAGAGAAAGAGTTGAGGCTGCTGGTGAGTCACTGTCCCTCTCGCTCTCTGAACCAGAGCCCCGGGCCCGCAAGGCAGCCCCAGCCCACGAATGACCACATAAGCCTTGCCCACACAGCACCCCGGCCAGCGCAGAGGCAGGCCCCACAGTGCACACATGTACAGTCTTGTGACATCCCACTGCCTTACCCCACAGTAAGGTCCCCCAAACACAATGGCACCTCAAGCTCCCCAGCTTCCTAAAAATAACCTCCACTCACAGTAGCTTCCATAGCAATGCCTGCTCTGCCCCCTCCTCCCCCACACCCTGCCACTGCCTTGCCACAGTAACACTTCAACAACCACTATGCTGGGTGATTGTTAGCCGCTCAGCTGGGCCTGGGGTGGCAAGCGGCCGTTTGGAGTCCGCGCCCCACGCGTGGGAGCGCGGACCCCAAAGGGCCACTTGCCACCGCTTGCTCCCCTGCGGGGTCCGGCAGGAGTGCCGCTCAGCTGGGAGCAGCGCAGCATGCCACAGAAGGGAGGAGGAAGGGGGCGGGGCGGGCGCCACGCAGGGAGGGGAAGGGGCAGGGCTGGCAGGAAGGGGTGGGTAGCAGAGCTGGGGGATCGGGGCTGTAGGGGAGGATGGGGGCCTGGAGGAAGGGGAGGGAAGCAGCGCTGGCAGGAGGTGTCCGGGGGTGGGGCTGGCCGGCAGGAAGAGGTGGGAAGCAGAGCTGGGGGATCGGGGGCCATGGGGCTGGATGGGAGGAGGGGGCGGGAAACAGACCTGGCGAGGGGGGGGTGCAGCCACGGACCTCTTGCCGCCACTTGCTCCCCCGCCGGGGCCCAGCTGAGCGCCGCTCAGGTGGGCCCGGTGGGACAGGAAGTGGGGCGGGGCGGTGATGTACACGGCCAGGGGGCGGGGCCATGTACGTCACGGCCCCCCCTTCCTCCTCCTGCTGTGGCGCTGAGCGGTGCGCCCCTCCGCCAGGCCGCCGGGGGGGGTGGTGACGTAGACAGCCCCACCTCCTGGCCGTGTACGTCACTGCCCCGCCCCTCCTCCCCCGCTGCGGCCTGGCTGAGCGCACAACACTCAGCCGAGCTGCCACGGAGGGAGGAAGGGGGCGGGGCGGTGACGGACACAGAAAGGGGGCGGGGCCGTGTACGTCACGGCCCCCCTTCCTCCCGCTGTGGCACTCAGCTGAGTGCTGCACCCCTGAGCCGGGCCGCTGGGGGAGCTAACAGCGCAAGGGTCTGTTTGGGCTCCCCCGGGGTGGGAGGGGAAGGGAGGGCAGTGATGTACATGGCCCCGGCCCCAGCGTGTACGTCACCGCCGCCCCCCTCCCTCGCAGCAGCCCGGCTGAGCAGGCAGCACTCAGCCAAGCGCCACGGTGGGAGAGAAGGGGAAGGGAAAGGGGGGCGGGGAGAGACGGAGGGGAGAGAGAGGCAGGAGGAGGAGGAGAAGAGAAAGGGAGAGTGAGAGGCAGGAGGGGAGAAGAGAAAGAAAGAGACGGAGAGAGGCAGGAGGCGGAGGAGAGCTGAGGGGGGGGAGGCAGTAGGAAGAGAGAGAGAGCGAGAGAGAGAGAACGAGAGAGCTCAGGAGAGAAGACCTGAAAATCCCATTTTATGACGGGCTAATTGGCTAGTTTTACAGAACAGCTGCAGCCATGTTATACTATATTTGTCAGTCAAAAGAGCCCAGAGAAATGGTTCTAGAATCCTGCTAACAATGGTGTTAAAATGGGACTGTAGTATGGACAGGACCCCACAATCCAACAACAGTCTGTCTGGATCACATAAAAAACTGAATTCAGCCTGTAGTGATGATTTTATCCAAGAGGTCACCAATTTCTCCTTTGATCTCTTTACTGCCTATCACGGGGCCGACTCACCACCCCGGCACCTCCAGGCAGCAGTCCTGGGAATTAGCTCGCCTGCCTTGCTGAGCGCCTCCCTCTAGGTGGTGTCTCCCTCCTCCTGTCCATTTGTGGCTTAGCCCTTCCCTCTGGGCTAGCCGGGGCCCTGCAGGTCCCCCTGGTGCACTCCCTCTTCAGGTGCCCAGGCTCCCCACAGGCCCAACATGTTCATGACCCCCCTGTTGCCTTCACAGGGGGTGCTCTCCCATTGTCCATATTATCTGGGTGGGGTCTCCCTGCTCCAACCCAGTAGGGGCACTCCCTCCTCAGGTGTCCCCTGTGCCCACAGGCAAAACAAGTTCTAGGTCCAGGCACTGGCTCCCAGCTCTTGGTGCCTGGTTTACCACAGAGTCCAGGTGCCCACCCTTGCAGCGGCCAGATCAGTCCTTTCTGCTGCTCAGCAAGCTGGGCCACCCACACCCTCCAATAAACATCCATTTTTCTCCATCCACAGTTCCGCTGGTCTCCTCGTGTTGCCTGATGGCCAGAGTTCACCAAACTAGCCCCCTTGGTCTCAGGGCAGCATGGCCCAATGGCCAGAGTTCCTAAAATACCCCCTTGTATCGGGGGGACCGCACATGCCCACATTCTCCACCATATGTCATGGCATCCTCTTCAGGACACTGCCCTCCAGCAGTGCCCGCTCCTGTCTCTCTGCGTCCCCTTCCGGGGAGGTGTTATTTCCTCCGCTTGTACACCAGGGTCCTCCCTGTATCCCCTTTGTCTCAGGGACTCACTGCCAGTCTTCATCTAACCCCTGCCTCAGGGGCCAACTGCAGTCTGTAATGGCCACTCATTACTGGCAAAGGGGTGTGTGGACCTGCTGCCCCACCAGGTCTTGCAGCCTGGGAAGCTTGGTTGGCCAGAGCCTCCCCAGCCCTGCCTTATTTCCCCAGCACTGCTCTACGTCCAAGAAGCCTCCTGCTTCCCCAGCAGTCAGGTCCCTACTGCTCTCTTGCCAAAGCAGCAGTCAGTTCTCCCCTCCCGCCAGGAGTCCTTCATTATATAGCCCCCAGCTGGGCCCTAATTAGCAAGACCTGCCTCAGCTGGGCTTTGCTCTCAGCCCTTGCTCAAGGCTGGGGTTTGCCCTTAAAGGGCCAGTGCAGGGCAAGTGCCCTGTCACACTGCCCATTAGCAGTTACATCCCAGAACTGCCCTGGAGGATGGATTTTCTCCCCTAGGGCTATGTCCACACCTCAAGCGTGTTTTTGTGCAAGAAAGTTTACAGTAAAATGACAGAACAGAGGGCCTTTTGCGGTGTAGGTATACCTCTTTCTACAAGGAATAACTCCTTTTTGCACAAGAGTTCTTGCATAAAAAGTTGTGTGTGGATGCTCCACAGGGGTTTCTTGTGCAAAAAGAACTATCAGAAAAAGCACAGGTGCTCTGATGGCCATTCTGTGAATGGCAATCAAAACTTTTTTGCACAAGAGAGTCCATGCAGTGTGGACGCTCTCTTGCGCAAAAGCACATCACTTTTGCGATAAGCTTTTGAGGTGTGGACACGATTTTGCACAAGAAGTTTTTGCAGAAGATCTCTTCCGCAAAAAACTTCTTGTGCGAAAACCCTGCAGTGTAGACAAAGCCTGGGAGTGCTGACATAGTTCCTTGCTCTAGTATGCTCTGGATCAATCCAGCCTACTCACTCACCTGGGAGGACTGCAGCAGTCCAAACCTTGGCAGGCCCTAGATATAGGGGTCTGAGGCTGATGCACCTTGCTCTTGTAGTGACACACTGAGCCACTTGCTGAGCCAACCTTGTAAGGCTCTGATTCAGCTGTGCTTGAACACACTGATTGTGTTTCACCAAAGGAACATATGGGGAGGTTTATAAAGTCAGGGCGGAGGCTACCTTGATTCTGTAAACACTGTAATGTGGCAAGTCTGACTGTGGCCATTAAAGCTCCAAGCCATTGCAAACTCCTTTTGCAAGGCTTATTTCAACTAACACTCCTACTGGCTACAACGGCGTGGCATTTACACCAGAGCCAGATTTATTCTTGAGATTTTAATCCAGGGCAGTTATAATTCCCTGAATCACTGCTTTATGATTTTCCATCTCAAGCAAATTAGTGCCTAGAAATGTAATTGTAGGTCTAATGGAACAATATTCATACTACTTCTCTATGTCACCTGGCTTTCTTGCTCTATTGTCACATTGCTCATTTAAATAGTTGCACATTTAAAAGTCTCGGCTCTGATGGTATACAAAGCAGCACACAGACATGATCAAAGGAAGTAGGTCCACCACTGAGTAAATACCCATGATTCTTACAAATCATTCTGTAAAGTGAATGCCTCCTGCTGCTTCAATAGAAATTCACTGAATGATGAAATCCTAGGAATAAATGGTAAATTTTCAGAGTGGAGAGGGATAACTAGTGGTGTCCCCCAAGGGTCAGTCCTAGGACCAATCCTGTTCAACTTATTCATAAATGATCTGGAGAAAGGGGTAAGCAGTGAGGTGGTAAAGTTTGCGGATGATACCAAACTGTTTAGGATAGTCAAGACAGAAGCAGACTGTAAGGGACTCCAAGAAGATCTCACCAAACTGAGTGATTGGGCAACAAAATGGCAAATGAAATTTAATGTGGGTAAGTGTAAAGTAATGCACATTGGGAAAAATAACCCCAACTATACGTACAGTATGACGGGGGCTAATTTGGCTACGACAAATCAGGAAAGAGATCTTGGAGTTATCGTGGACAGTTCTCTGAAAACTTCCACACAGTGTGCAGCGGCGGTCAAAAGGCAAATAGGATGCTAGGTATTATTAAGAAAGGGATAGAAAATAAGACCGGAATATCTTACTGCCCCTGTATAAAACTATGGTACGCCCACATCTTGAATACTGTGTACAGATGTGGTCTCCTCACCTCAAAAAGATATTTTGGCCTTGGAAAGGGTTCAGAAAAGGGCAACTAAAATGATTAGGGGTTTGGAACGGATCCCATATGAGGAGAGGTTAAAGCGACTGGGACTTTTCAGTTTAGAGAAGAGGAGACTGAGGGGATATGATAGAGGTGTATAAAATCATGAGTGGTGTGAGAGGGCCGATAAAGAAAAGTTATTTATTAGTTCCTAAATAGAAGAACTAGAGGACACCAAATGAAATTAATGGGTAGCAGGTTTAAAACTAATAAAAGAAAGTTCTTCTTCACACAGCGTGTAGTCAGCATGTGGAACTCCTTGCCAGAGGAGGCTGTGAAGGCTAGGACTATAACAGAGTTTAAAGAGAAGCTAGATAATTTCATGGAGGTTAGGTCCATAAAGGCTATTAGCTAGGGATAAAATGGTGTCCTTGGCCTCTGTTTGACAGAGGCTGGAGAGGATGGCAGGAGACAAAGCGCTTGATCATTGTCTTGGTCCACCCTCTGGGGCACCTGGTGCTGGCCACTGTCGGCAGACAGGATACTGGGCTAGATGGACCTTTGGTCTGACCCGGTACGGCCGTTCTTATGTTCTTATGTTATGTTCTATTAAATTGTTACTCTTCCTCAGAATACAGAGTAGGCAGTTTGGGTTGGAGCCATAACCAGACTGGCCACTGTGGCTTCTCAAGATACTTCCCAGACTGCATCTGTAGTAAGGCTCCATGCAATGATGCACTGGCGCTTTTAAAGTCACTTACCTGGGAACTCTGATAAAGTGGTCCAGAGCAGATCGGTGTAGTCTTCTTCTGTCAGATACTCACAGGCCAGGCTGCATTTTGCTTTAACTGCTTTCCTTCTACTGGAAACTGCGGGAGGAGAAAGAAGTAGCATTTATGAAATTTTAAGTAATCTATTCTCTATTGATCCTCTCCTCCACCTGCTGTGATTCTGGAAACTTGCTGCTGAAATCAGTGGAATGGATGTGGCTAGAAGTCAACAGCACCATTGCAGTCAGGTGCACTATTGTATTGGGAACACATAGCCCAAAGCCAAACAGTTCCTCAACAGTGTTGCTTCTAGTAGGATGCCACCCTGACCTGCAGACTGATGATTTACACTGCTTTTAAACAGAACAGCCTTCTGTGACCTCAGGCTAGTGATGTTGCCATCTGTGTGTCAGTATCTCCATCTATAAAATGGGGACGATAATACCTTATCTACACTCTAGGGCTACGTCTATAGTGCGCTCTCTTGCGCAAGAAAACATGCAAATGAGGCGAAGCGGTGAATATCGCCGCGCCTCATTTGCGTACTTAATGAGCTGCCATTTTTGTGCAAGGCGCTTTTGCACAAAAAGGAGCCATCTATATGGCTCCTTTTTGCGCAAAAAAACCCTCTTTCACAAAAGCTGTTCTGCCTGAAAAAAAGCGGCAGCATGGCTCTTGCGCAAAAGCCCCTTGCGCAAAAATGGCGGCTCATTAAGTATGCAAATGAGGCACGGCGATATTTACCACTTTGCCTCATTTGCATATTTTCTTGCACAAGAGAGCGCAGTATAGACGTAGCCTGAGAGGTTTGTGAAGGTTAACTTGTTAGGCCACATAAAGAGATTCAAGAAGCATGGATGGAAGGTGCTACAGAAAAGCAAAATATTATGATTATTTACACTATGGCCTGAAACAAGATCTTGGCAGAAGATTAGACTAGAAGATCCTTGTGGTGACTTCTAACTCTAGGGTTCTATGATTCTAAGATCAACAGACCAGACTCCTGTTTCCCTTTTTAAACCAAGCCTCTCTCCTCTTTCTGGTTCTTATTATCAAGCCCTCTTTCATGGTCCTTTCTTTTAAAATATACTGTTAATATCAGTTGTCTACACTACAATACGCTCTATTGCCTTTCCAAAGGTCTTTAACTTTCCTCACATTCACCTACAGCATACAAGACTTTACACTTGTATAGTCCCTTCTATCTCTGTAGCACAAGCAGGTGTGCTCACCAGTAAAGACTTTTCTACTGTGCCAGGTGGTTCAAAATTACAGGTGGGGAAATTGAGGCTCAAAATGGTCAAGTGACTTGCCCAATGTCTTACAACGAATGAGTGGCACAGCCAGGAAAAGAACCAGTCATCTTGTTTCATAGACTCATATTTTAACCACTAGACCACACTCTAATCACTAACAACATTTTTCTAGTATCCAAAGTTAGCTCGCTCATGCTATTTCCCAGCTGCTAGGCAAGCCCTAAATTGATACCTTCTCATAGCAATATCCATGCCCTGTGTATAATTTCCCAACTGCCAGAGTGTGTTCCCTAATTTAGTGTGTTCAGAATACAGTAACACTTTCCCTGGGCGAATCTAATTTTCAAAGAATTTTAAAGGACTTTTTTATACAAGTAAAACAAGGATAGTAACACAACAAAATGCAACCAAAAAGATGCTGAATTTCTATGCAATATCTTTCCCCTCAGCAGTTCTTTACATTTCAAGTGCCTTATGGTAGCTGGCAATTTTCTCTATTTCAGACCTAATTAGGCCTGTGAGTGCCAAATCTGGCAAGTCACGTTTATTGAATCACATTTTACTCAGGCAGAACAGATACCTGCCTCTAATAAAACTTCTTTGCAGGCCCCATAGCTATTTCACACCTTAGGTTTGTGGAATCCATCCTGTGTCCACCACAGAACCCCTGTGCATCGAGCAGCAAACAGGGTATAGTAACTGACCCATGTTCAAAATGAACAAACTCTTAATGTTTCCTAATGTGAGCAATAACAATTGTGACCCTTTCCAAACCATTAGCAGACACTGTTTCAATAAAAGGAATCCCACCTTTTCCCTCTCATCTGCACGGCATATTTACGTAACCCACACACCTACTGGGTGTGGGTCACTTTCCCATGTAGTGGCACTTAGACCATACAGAGAGAAAAGGAGTATCCTTGACAGCCTTAGTTGACAGCCAGTTGGTTTTTAGCTCAAGCAATAGACTCGTGCACTAAGCTCCAGAGAGCCCAGGTTCCATTCTGCCTGTCAGTGCTACATTTAGAAAGAAGAAAAAAGCTAATACTCACTGCTGCAGATATCTCCTGCTTGAAAGAGCTCTGTAGTTAGTAAAACTAATCCATAATAAGAAAAGGCATTGGAAAACCTGTGAGGAAGATGAGAGAGGAAGTCTGAGATGGTTGCACACATAATAAGCATTGTGAATCAAAATGGAACCTAATGGAAGCAATGGACTTCCATTAAATACTTTCTTAAAGTATAGTTCCTACTGGCATCCAGAAAATTAATAAGCCACTGAATCTTGAGTGAATGTTATTTATTGGTTTAAGAAATTACAATGTAATGCAGATTTGAGGGAAGTGAGATTTGCTCCTTTTTAGTGCTACATCCATTGAAAACCATACATAAGCACGCTGACATTGAACAGTTTGTATTTCCTCTTACCATATAAACCAAAGCAACAATGTTGTCAACCTAAACTGGGGTGTGAAAAGGTCTCTTATTTTGCCACGGTCTTCCTGTTTTGAAACAAACAAAAATACAGCTGTTGGATTTTGATTCTATTTAAAATTGACGTCAGGTCATAAACAGTCAGAGGAAACTTGATTGCATGGAATCATGACGCTTCCACGCTTATGTCGGGCCATTGGATACATATTACATAGCTTAGGGCCATAGTCCCTTCCGGTGTCTTCAGGAATACAAGATGAGGAAAGGAGCCTCAATCTGGCTGCAGCTGCCAAGTTAAGAATTCCCCTGCCAGTGGGAAATCTCAGCTGGTGTGAAGTTATTAGAGCTGGCTGATACCACCCAAGCACAGGGGGAGGACGAGAAAGTGTCAGCATGGAGAATGTGTAGAGAGGGACTTGGCTCTATTATACCAATTCACAGCTGGTGTATAATCTCTTAGGGATGACAGCAAACTGCTGTAAATTAGAACAACCTCTAGGGAGCTCTAATTTAGGTTGGGGCTAAGGCCAGTTTGAGAGCCATAAGCAGTTCCTTGGTGATTCTCCTCCCTGTCTCCTGTGCAGGAAGGGTCTTGGAACAGGACAGCATCTGACCCATGCTCTTGTGGTTTAGGAAAAAAAAAACATTTTGCAACCTCATCCTTTGAAAAAAAAAAAAAAAAAAAGCAAGCAAAGCCTTTCTGCATTTCCCAGCAGGAGAACTTTGGCTTGCCCAAGAATTTCTGCAGGACAAAGAGGCAAGCCAGCCTCTGCAGAATGTCTCCAAAATCTGGAAGTTCTTTGGGGCTTGGGGTTGTTCTATTATAGAGACAGAGGCTAGCTGCAAAATTCAGAATCAACCTGGGATCCAAAATTCCACATATAGTTCAGGGCTGTTGAGGTCTGGGGTTCTGCTTTGCACCTTTCAGTATTCTCATCTCAGTATAAAGAGGACCAAAAATGAGCATAAATGTAATTTATGCCCATTTTACAGGCTCTTTACATTGCCATCATTTTTAATATGTCAGAATATAAATCACCTGTCTGGAAATGATTAATTTTCCCAGAGGCATTGGAGATCCATTTTCAGCTGCTATCCGCTTCAAAGTGGCAAGAGCCTTTTCTTGGTTTCCAGATAACACATCATATCTTGCACTTTCTGGCAGCCACTATAAAAGCAGAATAGAGCAGGCACAATATTGTCAAAGACAGGACAATAAACTGACTGAGGCAGACGTGAGTAGTCCCAGTGAGAATGAGACGGCTTGCAGAGACACCCTTGATGAATTACAGAATGGTCTTTCTACCTATGAATTTCTCCAACAGACTTTAAGAAATTCCATATGTTATTTTCATCATAATATCAGGCATCCATCCCCAAACCTATCCTACAAAGGTCTCCTCCGTTGCTTGCTTTTTATTCTTGAAAAATGTTACTATATCTTTGGAATTTTTTGGCATTACATTCACAGGAGGAATGGCAAAACAGTCAATCAGTTAGCAGGAATCTGAAAATATTCAAAACTGTCAATTTTTAAACCTTTTTTCAATACTTAAGATTTTAAACACCCATGTAATTATCTGGGGAGATTACTGAAAAAAAATTACAATGTCTAAAAAATAACAACAACTGAACAGTCAAATTTTTACTCAGACAGGAGTCTCAGAGGGGTGGCCGTGTTAGTCTGTATCTGTAAAAACAATGAAGAGTCCTGTGGCACCTTACAGACTGAGGCCATATCTACACTAGGAAACTATTTAGAAACTATTTAGTTTGACTTAATAATTCCCAATTTTACAAATTCGAACTAACGTGTCCTCTCTACAGGGAAGCCTTGAAATTAGTCTGAGGCAGGCTCTGTTAATGTGGATGCACTACCATCGACTTAGAGCCCCAGGAAGCACTGGGGAGTAATTAGTTCGAATTATTCTGGGAAGTAGTTATTTTGAAATAGCAGCACTGGAGCGTCCATACTACCGCTATTTCAAAATAACTGTTTTAGAATTAGCATTACTCCTGCTGAAAAGTAGTATAGATTTTGAATTCCACAGCCCATTATTTTGAAATAACAGGCTTGGTAGTGTAGACACTCTGCTTATAAATTTGCCTGTGGGGGGTTATTTTGAAATAAAGTCCTAGCGTAGACCAGGGCTAACAGATTTATTTGAGCATAAGCTTTTGTGGGTAAAAACTACTTCATCCAATGCATCTGCAATCTCTCAGACACATCTGATGATGTGGTTTTTACTTAATAAATCTGTTAGTCTTTAAGGTGCCACAGTACTACTCGTTTTTTTTTCAGACAGGAGTGTATGAGCACCAAGAGTTTTTACTGAAAAACAGATTAGGTGGAAGTTGTGATTTGCAGTAAAATTATTTAAGAGTCCCAAGATGAATCAGAAAATAACTGATTTTAATATGACTAAAAGGTTGATTCCACTGCATTTGCCTGAAACAACGGGAGTAAATGGGAGAGAGAATTCCAATTCGGACTTGTTTCACAAAACTCCCAACTACTAATTTTCTACAGCAGGGCATCAGATTACAAGCATTACATCATCAGAACAACTCTCATTGAGAACCTTCCTATTACTAGCTGTTGAAACAGGATCATTTGAAGCAGCATCATTTACATCATAATTTCAGATTTATTAACAGAGTGCCAGAATTCCACTCAATCAGGCTCCATAATAACTATATTTTTACAGTGAAATATTAGATTTGCATGCTGCATAAACATTTCTCCCATAAAGAATACCTACAAAACACAAGATGGCAAACAGCAAGAGTGGAACAGCAGAAAGAATGAGCAGCCAGCGCCAGCCAAGTGTCGGCATCACAAACATTGCAAGAAGGACTTCAAATACAGTCCCAATGGCCCAAAAGACCTGCAAAACCAAAACCAAAACCAAAAAGGAAAAAAAAAGGAAATGGTTATAAGGATAAAAGAATTCTGAGCTGCATGACTGATAACAGCACAAAAGCTAAAAAGGAGAAGGAATATCTTTATGAATGTTCTTTTCAACCTGAAGTTCTAAAGTCACAGAATCACAAGGTTAGAAGGAACTGGAAGGGTCATCTAGTCTACCTCCCTGCCAAGATGGAGAATTTGTTGTTGTAAACTCTGTACTGTAGAGACCGGTGGAGAATCATGGAGGGTACATGTAAAATGTGCACAGATGTAAACCAAAAGAAATCTCGCCATTTGTGCATGGGACTTTTCCTCATGCTCCACCAGCTCAGTTCTGAAAACTTATCACCAATGTTCTCTAGAAACCTATGTTTAAATATTGATAAATAAACTGGTGTCAGAAGCAGCTTCTTACATAAAATAACCTCCTGTTTCATATGTGGAAGGGCTTTACTATATCTGTGTGTCTTTTGTCTTCAGACTTTGTCCACAACTCACCCTCTGTACCATGTTTTTCTTAAGATGCTATTCCATTCTAAAATTCAGGTTACTGAAATCTTTGAGTAAGGGGAAAAAAGAGGGACATTTTATGAGGGACATTTTATGCTATTAAGGCTGGTAGTTTCACCTTCAGTAAGATAAATGTGCTGTATTTGTTACAGAAGACCTGCAGACAGGTAAATAATGAATCAGACTTAATTTGTGGATAATAGGCCTAATTCTGCTGTGATTTACAAATACTGCCTCAATAATGTCACTTGACAATAGAATTTGGCCTCATATTTCATATCACATACAGTTACCTCAAAAGAGCTGCAAACTCCTTATGGTGTGAATGATTAAGACATAAGTCTAGATCCATTCAGTTGATACCCAGACATAATAAACTTTCCTAGGATAATAATAATCAATTTCTAAGTATAATTTTTATAAACTGCAGTGAGATCTAGAATCCTGTTCTCCTTACATAGGTAAAATCATCAAAATCAACAAAAGATTTCCTGCAAAAGAAGGAAAGAATTGAGACTCTTATTATTAAGGCCAGAGCTTTCTGGGTGCATCTACACAGCACACTAAACTTGAAATAAGATACATAGTTTGTGTATCTTATTTCGAATCTATTTCAAAACAGCTTATTTGAAATTTGGCACCTCTACACAGTGCCAAATTTCGAAATAATGCACTATTTCAAGCCATCCCTTATCCCTAGTGCAACGAGGTTTACAGGGATGGCAAAACAGCATTCCCGTTATTTCAAAAAATATTTCAAAATAACCTCTGGTATCCCAAAATATCCATGTAGTGTAGACGTACTCTCTCTCATGAAACCTATCCAGGTCCATCTGATATTTTCTTCCCTTTGATTTTTAGTTCCCTCAAAGGCTAATTTCCTTTTCCTGATAACTACCTAGTCAATTCTTGGGATATATTTCAGATTCCACCAGGTGATCACAGAGATCCAGAATGCTCAGAACTAGCCTTACCAAGACAAGGGGAAAGAGAATACCAGCACCATGAAAGAGTTGCGTATCTACTGAACTCTAATACTGAGTGAAGATCAGGCAGTGAAAACTAATTATAGGCAGCAATTATATTAAGATTCATTTTGCTTAAAGGCTATTTGAATTGAGGGACGGCCAGATTTAATAGAGACAGCCCTTTCAAAGCCACTGAGTACAGATCAAGTAACAGCTTGCTCTCCTGGAGGCAGTCCTATTTTTTTTCCATTTTAACACCTTATAGGCTAACTGCAGCAGTCTCTGACACTGGTATAGAGAGCTGCATTCAGCCATCTATTCATTGTAGCCGGTTTTGAATTTTCTAAGGTCAGTGGGATTGAATGGACACAATTTGCAGCTAATTTGGCCCTCTAAATCTAAGGACAAAGTACACTTGGCTACACTGCTTACCTCTATTAATAAAATGCATTTTGCTCTGGCTTTCATTGGAAGGAATTCAGCATATAAGGTCACTCTGTAAAGACAAACATTGAGAAAAATGTCATGTTAGCACAGTGAGTTATGTTCAGGCATTTGATTTGACTCCTATTTAAAAATGCCAATCACCATAGTGACAACACAAAAACCCTTCCCAGCCCACACTGCCAGCAGTAGTACAGACATTGGATCAGTCTTTTCTCATTCACACAAAGGTGAAAGTAAGCGGGTGTGCCCTGGTGGGCAGCTCCGGCAAAAGCCAGCAAGGAGCTATTTAAAGAGCTGGCAGGGGCCGGAGCTGCAATAGGACAGTATCTGTAAGAAATTTTAAGTTACTTTTACCTCTGTGTTTACACCAGAACAATCTTATTTACTTGAATGTGGATTGCAGATGAGCAATGGAGAGAATTTGATGCTGTTTGTTGCTTTGTAACCTCACTCAAACCTGCTATATCTAGCAGATCTTAGTGTGTAATTTGCTCACAGCTCTGGTCTGGACAGGAATTTACACAGTGAGCTTCAATGCATGACTCCTGCAGTTGCTTGGTAGACTATTTCCCCAGTACTTAACAATTTGCTAGGAGAATTTCACAGTTACTAAGTTTCAGTCCTCCAGGAGATGAAAACCCTGAGGCTGTGATTGTTATTGCTCATATAAAATCATTTGCATTCTTTTATTAAGTGTGATTTTAAAAAATTGACTTGATTCTCTGCAATGCTTTTGTACCCTATTGTGCCAACACATCTGAATGGCAACTTTGCAGTGTATGCGTTTCCTGAGGATTAATGCAAGGGACAGGAGCCAATCAAAGGTTTATTTTGTCTGTTTCAAACAGTCCATTAGGATTTGTGTTTCTGTGCTCCTGACATATTAGCATTCCATTGACTTGCGGACAGCCTCCGTTTCTGCTTCTGAAACTCCTTAAGGGTCTAACCCTGCTACCCTTTGAAATCATGACAAAACTCCTACTGATTTCAGAAGTGCAGTTCTGAGCTCTCCGTGACTTCACAGAGCTCATTAATCAGTGGATAGCACTGCAAATAATATCATATTAAATTAATGATTAAAAATAGGAGAACTTAGTCATGTGTAATGAAATGCAGAGCATTCCCCATGTAATGTAATAGAGTACAGTGATTACAGTTGTGTGGGTTGTTCTTTTTAATGCAATGCTCTGCATCTCCTACTTCCGTATCTGTGGGATGCTGTGAATGCTAATAATTATGTCCTATTCAGTGTCACAGAGTATCCCATAGTAAGGTTCCCTGGAGGGCCACAGATTCCTATATATAGCTTCTACATACGCAGATAAATGTGCTCCTACATGTAATAGGTTCATTTGTAATTGTACAAAGCTTTATTTTAAACATCATCTTTCCCAAAAACTCTGTCCCAAAATGAATTACAGAATGCAATAATACAATCACAATACTCTACAGAATAATTGACACTACAGAAGTTCTGCCTCTTACATGCACTACTGCCCATCGGACTCTCTTACAATTAGAGCCAGACACAGTAGCTCATGAGATCTGGGCTCTATTCTGACATCTGTAACTGGCTTGCTTTGTGACCCTGGGCAAGCCATGTAACTTCTCTGTGCCTTTGTTTCTTCTGTAAAATGACATTAATTTAGATTTATCTATTAATAAATGTTTGTAATGCAAAGCATTAACTCTGATGCATTTCTTCTTTTGCTCTTCTGCCCCATTTTAATAACGTGTATTGGGAAATGTGTGGCAAAATCCGGCTCATGCTTTATAAACATATGGCAGATTAATGACTATTCTAGTTTACATACATAGTTCACATAGTTTACACACTGCTCTTGTTTGTAGTCTTACTGGAGTGAGGCGAAAGAGCAGTGGAATAGGTACTAATAGTATTACAGAAGCCTATCATAGCTGTGACCCTTTTGTCTGGATTTGTGGGAATGGTACTAGAAAAGCTTCAGCTATTGCAGGATATTGACTCACCCCATAAACAAATACATGAACATCAGTCTAAGTCAGGCTTCCCTGTCTATTCTGCTCCATCTGCTTGTAGGAAGCACAACTCCTGTGATTAGCACTTCACTTCTTCTATGTAAAAGCACCAAAATAAGCAGCTGATCTCTACTGGCTGCTTTAACGTTTCATGTCCTAGATCTGCAGACTGAATATCAATAGCTAACTGCCTAAGTTTAGTACAGGAAAATCCAATAGAATTTATATGTAAAGCCTCTGACCATATTCAATTCAGACACTCAGGGTGTCAAGACTACATGATAGCTAACATGCTCTTCTGAAGAAACTGAGGGTATGTCTAGACTATATGGCTCCATTGATGGAGCCATGTAGATGAGGCAGAACGACAAAGGGAAATGAGGCGGCGATTTAAATAATCGCCGCTTCATTTAAATCAAAATGGCCGCCACGCTGTACCAATCAGCTGTTTGTCGGCACAGCGCAGCAGTCTAGACGGGGATCTGCCGACCCCAGAATCCTTTGTCAACAGAATGTAAAGGATCTGCCGACAAAGGGTTCTGGGGTCGGCAGATCCCCGTCTAGACTGTTTGCCAACAAACAGCTGATCGGCACAGCACGGTGGCCATTTTGATTTAAATGAAGCGGCGATTATTTAAATCACCGCTTCATTTCCTTTTGTCGAGTAAACTAATCTACATGGCTTCGTCGATGGAGCCATGTAGTCTAGACGTACAATCAGATTGTTCAGAAGAGCATGTTAGCTATCAAGGTCTAATCACCGTCTCACAGAAAACCTGTGCATTTCAAAAGCCTTCCTAAGAGTTGAATACATCAGTGCTAACCTTTTTGGAACAACTTAGGAACAGAAGGCACCTGAATTGAGTGACATACACAATTCCACAGGAACATTTATTTCAGTGTTACAAGACATGAAAAGGGAAATATTTTGAAACGGGAATATTTACTTACGACTGAGGTACTCCTCCAATCCCAAAGCCCACCAGTCCCCTGAGCACAAGGATCCAACTGTACACTGGTGCAAAACCACTGAGGATCCCATAGTACAGGGTCCAGAACACGCTGATTTTTAACCCCTGCATTTAACAAACAACAGAAAAAGGATGATGCCGTAACACAAATTAGAAAATGACAGACTAGTACCCAAATCTCCTAAATCAGGAAGCCAGGTAGTACTCTATGAGGATAGTTTTGTGAACCTGGGAGCCAAGGGTTTCATAAAGTTAGGCTCAAAATAGTTAAAGGAGACTTCACAACTATATGTGCAAATGTTGCATGCCGGTGGCCCTAATTAAGCACAAAGCCCTATAGTTTGTGCAAGCAAATAAGTATGCAATAAGTATGTTCAATTACCGTGTGCTTTAATGAGCTGCTGAACCTGAGCCCAGAATTTCATAAAGACTTTCTCTAAAGAAAACATGCTTAACTTTATAACACAGTCAGGCAGTTATTTACTTTGCTCTTTATTTTTCTCACCTCTTATTTACTACTCCAATCCTGTTGCTCTCACTGAGAGCAGAAACTGAGCTAGCTTGGGAGTGCTTGATTCTTGTGCAAGTATGTGGATTATGCAAGTCAGCAATGTTATGCACTCAAGTGGAGTCCACAGTACCCGTGTTATAATGGCCCCTATTCCAATAAAAAATTGGAGGCTTACAGTTTTTCTGCCATATTGGTCTGAAATGTTTCCCCAGAGTGTAGAGCTGAACATCATTCCCACAAACACCACCTGTGGAAAATCAGAAATAGTTTTCCTCTTAACAGCACGTGTACATTTCCAGGGAACAGCTCAAAAGAGAAAGCTGCAAAACTTTACAATCAGACCAGAAAATTCAAACACTCATTGTCACCACTGTATTACGCTCAGACACTTGGGGGTCCAGTTTCTATAAAGGAGATTTATATAAAAAAAAATAGGATTTTCAAAAGCACTCAACATTGGACTAACTCCACACTCACGGATGGCAATGCAAGTTTCACTATTGACTTCAAGAGGACCAGCAAAGTTGAGTTTTGAGACAATGACTAGTTCGTATAACTTGCTGATAAATGGAAGGTCATTAAGGTCTTGTGCACAGAGCTAATCTGTGACTGGCATTTCAACGTGCAAGCTCGTATACATGCTAGTACTCATCTGAGGCTCGATTCTGCAAGATGCTAAATATTCTGGCTCAAATCCTGTAAAGCACTGAAGCATATGTTCATTTTAAGTGCATGAGCAGTCCTATTAACTGCAATGGGGCTACTGACATGTTTAAAAATAAACATTTGCTTAAGCTTTTTATAGGATCAGGCTACAGTGCTCAGTACCTTGCAGCTTTGAGCTTCTCTGAATACTGGGTGATACTGGGTATGTCTCCTCTCTAGCCTCTGATCAACAGTTTCATCAGCAATTTGTGTGAGATTTGGTCTCACAGGTGATGTATCTGTCCTTGAATGGAGACATAATTAGAATTTACAACTTCAGAGATATTGTTAAAGAAAAAAACTGTACCTTTAATAATAGTGATACTACAGGAAATATAGCATACATCACAAATAAAAATACTACCCCACTGACATTAATGACAAAAACTGACAAGTTTCACCCACGGGTCAGATCTTGCAGTCTTTATATGGCCAAAAATCCCACTGAAGACAATGGAAGTTTTGTCTAAAAAGGCACTGCAGTCTATGGTGCAAGAAAGGGTCCACTTCCAAAAGTCATCCATTTACCAGCTTTCATCAAACATTTGAGGTTACTCCATCCTTTAGATCAGTGATGGGCAATCTAGGCTAGTGAGTGAGTTGCATGAGTGGCCTCCTTCATCTCAACAGGCTGCAAGATTGTTGTAACCAAGATGGTCTCCTGGGATAGGGTAGTTTTGCTACCTAGAATTTGCAGGGTGTGACGACTGAACCATAGCAGTGCTTTGATTGGATGCAGAGGGAGTATATGGCTCTCAAATTTTGTGTGCAATCAGCACATACATCATTTCACATGCCCTTGATTTAAGCGCATGTCACTTTAGCAATACCAATAGGGAAAAAAATTAAGCAGATGAAAACCAGCAGAATATGTCAACCCTGTGCATGGGCAAGAGAAAACTAAATGGACATAGAACCCCAATGGGTCGCATTGGGTTACAAGACATAGAACCCCAATAGGCCGCATCTGCTTGGGCCACGGGTTACCCACCACTGCTTTAGATATCTGTCAAAACTCCTATGCTGAAATGCTGGCTATGGTCCTCATTTAGTTGGACTGGTTTGATTTCACTTAGGTGAAAGGCATGATGTTTACACTGGCTATTTGGTTAAAATATATATATCATATTTACAAATTTGTGCAATCTCAGCACCGTCCAAAACATCATCAGAGGCCATCGGAGCAAAAAATGTAATGGGAATTTGGGAGTTAAGCTGTAAACCACAAAGAAGCAACAATTGTAAGTAGCAGGGATTCACACCCATCCATGTCCTACACACAGATTTTCTCTTCTCTAAAGCACATCTACATTTCCAGGACTGTTGCACCACTCTCTGAGGGCTATACTTTCAGGGGTTATTGGAGAGCCCAGCACAAACAGCAAAATCCACTCCACCCCAGGGCTCCCAGTCGTTCCATGTACAAAGGAGCATAGACTTTCCCAACAAAGTAAGAAAAAAGGTTCTCTGAAAAGATTATCAAAATTTATACAAACCTTTTCTGTGAGCCAAGGTGGGGGAGGGTGTCTGAGTTTGGGGATGAGCCTGGGTGAATGTATAGGTTGGGCTGGAAATTACATTTAATGGAAACCCTCACAAGTCAAAATCTGAATTTCTGGTTGAGTTTCATATGATCAAATTCTGTCTCTTAAAGAAAGGCTCCTACAACACAAATGAGCCAAAGTCAGATAAATCCATACTACTCTAGTCCCCACCCCTCTGCAAAGGCATGAGCAGATTTTACATTATGATATAAACTACAGTGTCTGAACAGCAATGAGTAGAAACACCTTACAGAATACAGGAGCTGTCAGCTATTTTTCCTACCGATGTAAGCAATGCAACCTGCCAGCTTGGTAATCGCCACTCACAATGAAGCTGAGGCGCTAGGATACTTAGAATCATCATTTCCATTGCATCTGCCATCTAGAAGGGCAATAAAGAAAAAAATTATGACTGCCTGAGTATTATTGTAATCACAGCCAATTATAATTCTCTTTTAAAGTCACCGCCTCCCTGCTGAAGCCACTCCTGTGATGGAGGCAAAACATGGCAGTCCTGTTTGAAAGACAGCTATTGCATTGCAGATTTAAATAGTGCAGTGAAATAAACAATATATTTTCTGAGCATTAACTTTGCATGGGGGTATGAGCACTTTAAAACTCATTTCTCTTTGCCCCCATAGACTTGGGATGGTCTGCTATGTTAAACTAGCTAAGCCTACAAAATATCAGATTTTTAGTAGGTAGGATTCAAAGAGCCAAACTCAGAAGTGGTGCATAAAATGGTGTGAGTCTCAGGAACTCTAAGTTGTTTTAACTCCTTTTTCTGGTTACTTAGCAAGAGTTGTTCCAACTTTAGATTCCCTTTAAACCAGACTGAGTTAAATCTACTTATTGCTATATAATTTACGCACTTATATATATCACCTCTGGATTTGGTCCAAATACTTTGGGAAAACATCTATGGGCCAAAATCTACCTCAATTATTCACTGGGATTATAAATCATGGCAGACTGTAATCCTATATGTGGGCAGTAACTAGAAAATGAAGGCTCTAGATATGTGTAGCCTAAAAATATTACAGAGAAGGGGTCTTATAGATCTTTATACATAAAAATTGACATTTGTAGAAGAGAATCATTATTTGGTCTGGATACCAACCCCTAGAAGCACTGAGAGTGGCGCGCAACAGGGATATATTCAGCTATCAGGAAAACCATGTTGATGATGAATTTACAGAGAATATAGAACACTTTGCCTAATATAAATATGATAAAAATCTCTAGCTTGTTTTTAAGGAAAAGTAAGATCAATTTACTACAGGTTTAATCTGGGACCCTTCCTACCTGAAGCAAAGTTTTGGAGTACAGGATCCAAATGGTTCCATCTAGCCCTGTCTTCTAGAAAAAGCCTAATCAGCTTTCTTGTCATATTCTAGTTCTGATTCTGGTAGTTGTTAACATTTCAGGCACTAGTCTTTGCTAATTACATGTTTGTTTGCTTTCCCCTAGACCATAAACACATCATGTGGATTTCAGTGTATGACATGGATTCCTGGAGAGGCTGATCATGCCATTGCCCTTGGCAACAGTTACTTGCCCATGCTAATCCAGTAAGAACTGAGAGCTTCCACTGGAATTTCCCAAATCCGATTGCTTCCACCGCATCTTCCACCATAAAAGTATCTAGAAAAGAATCAACAATTCTGGTTCAGGACTGCATTCCTTTCCCTCCCAGAAGAGCCATACATGACAGCTATTTAAATCACAGCTAATAAAAATAATAGTGTAATATTAGTATAGTGGGCTAAATCCTCAGGGCTTTATACAGTAGTTTTATATAAATCAGTGCAGCCCTGTTGACTTTGGAGGAACTTCAATGATTTGTACCATCTAGACTGAGAGCTGATGTTAGGCTAAGGGGTCGCTTCACCCACCACTGAAATGCAGCCATCTTTGAAGTGAAGTACAGCAGTTGTTTAACAGCACACAGCAATACCAAACAAGAGGAGAGGAAATGATGGATATTTTATCCAATTAAAATTACAGAGGGAATCTAGGGAGGCAGAATCTAATGGTTTGACATGAGAGCTTGTCCAGGACACATGGATGATCACTGATACTGTCTTTAAAAATGCCTATAGAGTTCTGAATCTTGCAAATGGCCATGTATTGGATTTGGACCCCAATTTATATCTCATCTGAAGCATCTCAAACATCTCATGTTTACTATCTTGGACATTACAAACCACATCTGTCTCAAATTTAGAAAAAAGATGTCAATATAAATATATTTTTAATTTTGTAGTGGTTGAAATCAGTTTAAGTCTCAACATTTTTCCAGTACCAACTATCACTAAATACAATGCCAACTTCCCCATTAAAATGCTCTCATTACAGAAAAAGTAAAACTTCAGCTAATCTTGTAATACGTTGCTGGAAGTCAAGTCCCAAATAAGCCAGTGCTGAGATTTTTCAGAAAATCAGTATGTGGTTTCACATCCAAGCATTTGAGAAACATGGTGTTGAAGTATGTTGTATGTCTCTTCAATGCTTTCAAGCTTCTCTTTAAGGCTATCACTAACAGAAACTCTCTCCATATTAGTGCATGTCCTAGATCTTTCCTGATATGCTGAGCTCTTTGCAGAGATACACCAAGGTCTGGATATTATTTTGGGAAAAAGCTTAAAAACAAGTGGTCCTGTAGCATCTTAGGGTACATCTACCCAGCAGGGTAAAAGTCCAATTAAGATATGCAACTTCAGCTACATCAACTGCGTAGCTGAAGTTGAAATAGTTAATTCAGCTTTGGCACTGTCCATGCAGCAGGAAATCAAAGGAAGAACACTCTTCCTTTGACTTCCCTTACTTCTCGTAAAATGAGGGTTATAGGAATCAAACTAAGAAGTCCTCCAGCTCACCATTATTTCAAAATAATGGCTTGCTGTATAGACATGAATTTTATTATTTCAAAAAAAGTCAGTTATTCCAAAATAATGCTGAGGTGTAGATGTACCCTCTGAGACTAACTAAGGTGCTACAGAACCACTCATCTTTTTTTAAGATATTTTTTTTTGTTACAGACTAACATGGCTACCCCTCGAAGAGCACATCTAAACTATGTTTTTTTTTTCAAAAGAGAATCTTTCAAAAGTGAAAATAGTCTGGATGTGGGTTTTTTGGGAAAAAGCCCCTTTTCGACAAAACTGTGTAAACCTCCTTTTTTACGGAAGAGCGGTTTTTTCGAAAAAGGGTTTTTTTCAGAAAAAAAAACGTGTCCAGACTACTTTCACTTTCGAAAGATCCTCTTTAGAAAGTGAGATCAGAATTTGCATATCCTCTTCCAAAAATTCTATGTAGTCTAGACATAGCCTGAGACTATTTTGGGAAAGTTAAAGTACAATAAATAAATAGTAGGGCACAACTGTGCTAAAGAGAAAATGCACAGTGAGCCAGAAACCCCCAAATAAAGTACTCTAAAGTGGGAAGGCATATCACATTATAATTCCATCCTGCTTCTTCCACCATCACTGAATGAGAAGAAACAAAAATGGGAACAGAAACCCATACTATACACCCAAGTGATATACTGGCTTCAAATTACATCAGCCATGTAAGTAAATAAGCTCCCTTGGCTGGTAACTGTCCCAGCAGACAAAAGTTGGAGTGCTTAGCTGAGTTTCCTCCTCTTGTCCTCTATGCCAGTGGGAGCCAACCACACTGCAGAGCTTCATCCTTAGCTCTGAAGGTGAGCCATAGGTTACTGCTTTAGTGAGTACTGCATGATGACTTAAGAGCAGCCGTAATTAATTCTAAAAAGGAGTTATCCAGCTCTCCCAGAGGAAAGATGTGGTCACTCAAGATCCAGTTCAAAAAATTTGGAGGATTACAAAATCAGTAAACATTTTTTTATAGCAAATGGGTAATTCTCCAGTCTTTCCCCTCCTGAGGCCATGGAGGCCATGATGTTTCTGACTAGTGGGCTATGTTCTTCTCATTATGGATACAGAGAGCGATATGGGGAAAATGGGCAAGGAAAAATACCAAACAGATGTGGATGAGCAAAAAATATCCAGCTACATTCTGATTGTCAATACTAGGTCAACAGAACATTCTGATTTAAATTAGTCCCATGTATACTGTGTTATTAAGTACCTAAAGAAAAATTTCCCCTTTAGTATTCTGTATAAAATGCCTCGAACAAAGATGGTAGGAGACAATTCCACTAAGTAATCAACTATATGCATCAGTTCACGTCAGGCAGGCTATCAAACATCTGTCAGATGCCATCAGCTTTCAGCAATCATGTAACTGAATGTATACTACAAAAATAACATGCCAAGTTAATTGTCCCACAACCTCCTGAAATAGCATTGAAAGGGCTCAGTCCCAAACCAACTGATCAGAATAAAGCAATAAATCTTAATACCCTTTTATTTAACTTTTTGATTCTTTTGAGTTTATGTCAGTTATGCTGTACTATAATCTTCAATACCTAGGATCGATCCCAGATTCAGTCCATAATTTTGGAGTGTTTGATCCAGAGTTTTGGTTTGGCAAGCAAACCAAAACTTCTCTTGTATGAACACAGGATGTGTTTGGAAAAATTTGGATCCAGCTCTGTGTTCATCCCCCCAAATTTAGGTATGTTTTGATCTGAGATTTCTTTTGACTCCAGTTCTGATAACATCCAAACAATCCAATCCCCTCAGAAGATAGTTTATTTAACTGATGGCTGATCAGTTGTATCATAATTAATCTATATTGTTACTTATCACTTTGCCTGGCAGGTTTTCAGGTCCTTCAACCCAGTCTTTTGCTGCAGTCTGAGTGAAATGCAGAAGTCACATCCTTTTTCTAAGAGGAGTACTTGAGACCTGCTTACCATCAGTTGGATTGGCAAATTCCTTCGGCACTGCAGCTCCATCTTCTAGCTCTACAGCCTCTAGCTCTGTCCGAACACCTTCAATCTGAATTTCATGCTCTTCTGAAATGGCATCCTCATCTGACCTGGAACTTTCCCCTGTGCGGCGAAACTTGACCACCCTAAGAATATAGAAATGAGAGTAAATGTTTCTGAGTATCATTTCTCTGACAGTAATATGATTTGCTGAAGCTTCATTTAGATGTTTTGTTATTACTCATTATTATTTTACTAACTTCTGCACTGCCTGTTGCTGTAGTAGCAGGACCTTTTGAGAATAAAACACAAACCAAAAACTGATTAATCAAATACTAAGCAAAACGAATGTATTTTGTATCATGCTTTGAGTTGTGAGCCCAGCCATTGGAGACAGAATGTTTTAAAACGATCCTTCTATTGTCTCCCTACCTTTTGCATCTACAGTGGACAAGCATTTGGATATCTAACCACCTGATTGAAATCACATAGTTGGCTACTGAAATGTTAATATTTAGGGTTTGAAAGTGGATGCTTCCCAGCAGATCTTAAAACAAAAGGGGAGTTATTAGCTATCCAGACTGCATATCATTCAAGGCTTTAAAGTCCATCAGTGATGTCTTGAATTCAATGTTTTCATTAACCATTTACAAGGTTTAATCTTACAGACTGCAAAGTAAAATGTTTTCTTAATGTGAATTGACTCAAAGAATAAAGCTGCTGCATATATTGTTCACTCTGCATAAAATCACTTTCTGACAAAAGAAAAATGGGTGGATGAACTTAGTGCAGGCAAAAAAGTGAGTCTGAAAGCACTGGAGACAAATCCTCTGTTCACAGAGGAAGTGTAACATGCATTGCATAAGGGTCCCTATCCTCCATAAGTGACCATACCCCACAGTCTCCTAAAAATTGATCTTAATCCTGAACTGGAAGGACCACCTTCTGAAAGTGAGAAGGAATTTCAATTTTTAGGGCTTATTGAATGCTCAGCCTTGCTGCTGAGATTGGCAAATACAGGCACTTGTCTACTGGGAACCAAAATGAGAATCACCAAGTTATTTCACAAAGGGCGCCTTAAAGCCACCAGAGAGTTACAATGCCCATTCACTTTCACAACTGATTTGGGATGAATGCGAAATAGTGATCAAATGTAAAAGGTTGTTACTATTACCAGTCTCGCTAACCATTTAGTATCCCTTAGTTCATTTTAAAAAACTATCATTCAACACTTTACCGACTATACTGAGGTTCCAGAAACACACAAATAACACAACTAATTCAAATAAATTATCTGAATAAAAATATGTAATCAGTTCCACAATGGTAAAGGCACAAGATCAGTTTAAGACAGTAGCATGTAAAAGCTATGAGATTTGTAGTTACAGGCCTATCACAGTATTCATCTAAAAAGAAAGCAGTCAGCTTAGTAAGACTAGCCAGTTGTTTTCTAATACTGAATTATTTTATGAATCCTGCTTCATTATGTAATGTTTAGCTACTTCCCAAATTTCAAGATTTCTGCTTGTCCCCTGGGACACAAATCAATCATTTGACAACAATGCAGAAAATTAAATGCAGCCCATTTCTATAACCAGGACAAAGCATTTGAAACTCAATGACACAATGTTATTTAATACTTGTGCCTGTGTGCATGCAGACAGACAGACAGGTAGCCAGAAAGAAAATCACTGGCAGAAAATAACTACCAATTCTGTGCTGTCAACATGAATACTATGTCAAGCACAATGCTTATTCATTTGGTGGTTCTGAAGATCCATCTTCTGATATTGTGACTGAGAGCAAACTACTTTAATACATTTGTGATTGTATTAAGTTAGGCCACGTATATGAAATGGAAGTCCAATCTTGTGGCTCGCTATCTCCTTCAAAGTGTGGAGAATCTTCATCTCACTTTGAAGTGAGTGAGATCTCAGCACCTCTCTTATGTTGGCCAGTTGTTTTGTTTATCATAGCTTGTGTGGATTGTATGGGTATAATCAATGTAAACAGGCTGAAAACATTATACATTACTTATCAAATCCAGATGCCCTTATCTGGTTTTTCACTACGTTTTATTCACTCCTTACTTTGGCATACTTCCATGCATTTGCCTGAGTAAGGAATGAGTAAAAAACAAGAAAGGACTACAGTATTTGGTCCTGCACTGAGCTGATGAGATAAAATCTGCCCTGTGATGTGCAGGTATCACTTGTGGAAGGAAGAGGGCCTAGTAGTCTGTTCTACTTGATGCAGACGCAGGACAAGATTATAAACCAGTGCTTAAGAGAGTTCTAGGGATTAAGACCAGCGCTTATACAAGCTGCTACAATACTGCCCTAAAGGTTTACTTGGCATTTTGACCACACCAACAAGCAGCAAAGAAAGATCCAAAAAGTTTTGCTTGCAGTTGGCACTGTTTCCTCCCATCCTGACTCACTAAAAAAGTAACTGGTGCTTATGAGAAAAGTCAGCAATGCAAAAAACCACAGTGAAAGTCTCTGCATGTTAACAGATATCAAGCAGAATTTTATTTTTCTTGCATATAATCAAACACTTCATTTCTAGAGAGTTTGACATTGTAAATATATTGTAGCTTCTTTTGCTGTTACTATATATACCAAAAATTTGAACCATTGGTCCATAATTTTAGATGTTTCCTACAGATTGCTCCAGAAAAGATAAATTCAGAGCTGAGAAATATCGCAGTCAGCAACTTCTATAGTTGCCTGCCATTTTGAACTTTAGCCTCTTCCTGAAACCAAAGCAATCAAGGTTTGGGCATTTTTATTCATGTAAAATTATTTTAGAAATAGATCCTGTTGGGATAAAGCTGCTTTCAGAAAGGAGGCTTGCGAAGAACTATAAATATTAATAACACACTACAAAATGGAGATGCAGGTAACTGTAGTAAAATAAATGAAGAATAAAAATGTTATCCCTGGATTCACAGACTTTTGATTTATACACTGTTTACAAAATAGAAGGAAATGTTTAATAAAGTTCCTTATTTACATAATCAGGTAGGCTAAAGCCACTGGAAATAAAAAAAGACTTTTTTTGCACTCTTCTTAGAAATTATTTTTGACTTCTTATCTTGGGAATTGATTTTATTTGGGTCTTTTGAAAGAAAACAATGCTACCATACTGATGTCTCATTTCAGTGGACAGGGCTGTAATCTAACAGGGGGAATAATTAATTCCAAGTCCTAGTCATTAACAGTTTGATCTTCCACAACACAAGTGAAATTCAAGCACAAGGGATGAAATGATGGGCAGGGAACACAAGTGAACCCTATCCTGGCTAAATGAGAGTTCTGCTGTCCTAATGCAAAATTACTATTGCCTAGTAGCAGAAGAGGGCTGAAGGAGCAGTGAGCACATGATGGGGAGCATGTCTCCACAGACATGCTCATTCTCCACGCATACACTACTCTTTCATCCTGTCTTTTTGAATGTTAGCCGCAGCTACTCAGAAGAGTTGAAGCCTTCAGCTCAGCATGAAGGGCTATGCCTAGCACTCACCCTTATTTGTACCCATGCTTGTCCTCCACTCACCTTTCAATGCAGGTAAAAAATCTTGCACATCCTGCTGTGCACTCTTAAAGAAATTGCAGAATCAAGGCTCAGACATTTACAAGAGAAATGAGGTCCTGGATGAATATGGGACCAATTAGCAAACATTTATTATTTTATAGCCCTTTTTCAGATAGGAGCATTTTTCTATCATTGGCCTGCTGGACAACCAAATATTTACTAAGAAACCAAAATTCTCTTTTTTTCTCAACAGCAGTCCCTTCTACTCTGTGGATGTACACTGTATGCCATCATGCAGGTGTAAGGTTATCCTACCATTTCTCTTATACACAAGGTGGCCAGCACAAATGATTAAAAACATAATTGAGAATAGAAAGTTAAAACTGTGGTGTCTACCTATGCAGAAGTCAATCACACTGGGATTTGCAGCATATGCCAGAATATGTTCACAAGCATTTCCATACTCATTTTCATAATGGTACTCTGTGTAGTAACTATATCCTGGGCCCCTCTATGGCTTAGAGCCAAGAGAGATACATTTTCCATCTTTTTACCTTCATGTGTGTGCCAAATAATCAGTATACAGCTAAAGACTAAAAATTTTTAACAGGTCTATTCAAAATGCACATTTATGTCACGGACTGCTCAAATCTTTCTTCATTCTATATCCACCTTTTGTCACGTGTGAGTGACTTATATACCTTAACCACTCACACCCTCATGTATTTCAATGCAATAAGGGGTTTTGTTTTATTTATTTGGGTTGCTTTATAGGTTTTTTAAATTGTCTTGATTGTGTATCTTTTGGTCTTCGGTAACCTAATATGTTCAGCCTAAAATAAGGATTAGAAAGGATTTCATTTTTCCTTCTCTTTAAGGGACAACATCAAATACTTACCAAGCATGCTTGCATGCTACAGCTGCTGCAGTCAGACATGTACATATGACAGTTTTTAAAGGGGAAGAGGAAGACTTTATACTTGGCAAGATATGAGTTCTGTACTTCTCCTGCAAGAGCTGATGATACCACCATGCCTAAAATGGGGCAAAGTGTTGGAGAAGCAGCAAAGCTCATGTAAAAAGTCTCTGATCCATGAAAAAAATCAAGGGGTGAGCCTCAGCACCATCCCACAAAACTACCTGTGCTTCTGTGCCACAATCTCTAATATAGGCTGTGAGAGGAGTAGTGGACGTGGCCTATGCTTTCCCTTCAGTGCAGTGTTTTGATCTAGTGGAACCATACCTGGACCATACCATACTGCTGACCCATGCCGGCACATGTACTATTTCAGCCACTATACGCTACTTGTAGTCATTCATCGCTAATATCTTTGCTGCATATGGGTGGTGGAAAGATCCAGCATTGACCTGTGTGGGACTACCACTACTACTGCTCCCATGGACGGCTGACTTGCAAACCATTTTAAGATATTTTGGGGACTTCTTCAGGTTACAGGTATCCCAGGATTTGATCCACAGCATAGATAATGCATCCCTTGCATCCTTTATACTTCTTTAGTAATGCTTTCAGCTGCAACAGGAGAAACAAAGCACCTGGTCTCACGGATTCAGGTCTTGGCAGGTAAGCAAAGGAAGAACAGATGTTCATTCATTTTTTTTTAAATACATGCATTTGTAAATTTGGTCCTCTTGAAGTTAATGGCAAAACATCCATTGACTTCAGTGGAATAGGGTGTTACCCCATGTTCTGTTAATTATATGGGATATGTAAAAGATTTTTGCATTCAGTAGAAATAAAAAAGCTTCTCAGTTCCTGTTTATGCTCAATTCCATTTTCAAATTTAATTGTAAATTTTCCCAAATGGATTTTTACCACAGCAAAACCAAAATTGCTTTGAATTTCCCTTTGCTGGACCTAAAAGATGAATGAAATAATTTACTACTTCTTTATATACTCTTGAAGACTGTCATTATAACAATGTCAGCTTGTCACAAAAACACATAATCTACAAAACATGTATGCCCACAAACATATACTGAAAGTTGTAATTCAGTAAGATTTTTATTATCAAAAGGCAAGTAATATAAATGTTCCATTCATATTTTATGCACAAAAGCTTTAGGAGTCTCAGACTTAATTATATGACTTGTTTTCTGTTGTATTTTTGCTATTTTTAGAGTAGCATTATCTGTATAGTAAATCCACATGCTAGAATTTCAGCATTCCCAAGGCATGACTCAAGTCCTCTGAAGTCAAGGGAAATACTTCTGTTGACTTCTGTGGGTTTTGGATCTGGCCTGTCATACCCAATTACTCTTTGGGGTTATAACTGAAAATTGTTCATACAATATATATAACTATTTTTACAGTGCATTTATTGGTTGCATACAAAAAATGTATAATAATAAATGCCTGTCTTTTAATAAAGGACTTGATCTTAAAGCCCATGTAGTAATAATTATTTATTATTATTTAATAAGTATAATGAGGTAGTGCCTAAAGAGTGATTAATTTGGGGCCCCATAGTGTGAGATACTGTACAAACATATTGTAAATGATCTACAAATCCAACGGACCTCAATGGGAGTTTTGCCTGAGTAAAGACTGAAGAACCTGGTGCCAAACCTCTTTCTAAGGAATAAAACACAGGTTTTGAACTGTGAAGCTAACTGAAATGGAAGAAAAACAAAGTGATGAGCTTACTGATGCATACCCCCAGAAATTCTTCACTATTGAAGCATCTCATAGAGCTGCATTTTTGTGCAAGACTCCACAATACTGAATAATTTCAATTATTCATACACTGAAAGGTACTTAGATAATTATTAAGTACATCAAAATAACAGAATAGAAAAAAGATGACCTAATGAAAACATGCACCTTTTCTCTCTACTGAAAAGGAGAATGCACCATAACACGTTTTTCAACACAACCTGAAGTTCATGCCATTGTATATCTCTAACTGGTTAAATATTTAACAGAATGATTTACTTTACATCATCTCAATATTTTAAATGTAGTTCAATCCTTTATTTTCTGCCTTCCTGAGTCAATGTTTTATAAATACAGATGTGTTTTAAGCAACAAGGCAATAAAGCATGGAAAAAATGTAATTATTTTTAAAGGACACCTTTCACATTCAGAAGAAGGGAAAGCATTTCAAAGTGACAAATCCAGCAATCAGGTTGTTATCAGCTCTTTGCATAGATCTAGTATGCAGGTACAAACAGCAAGGAGTTTGTCACGCACAAGCATTCCCTGTGCAGCAATGTCTGCTTCTTCAAATCATACAATTTACAAACAGCAGTGGCCTTCACTGCAAACATACCCTTTGAAGAAAGGTAGTAGTCTGCAATCAGTTGGCTGCATGAAGTAAAAGACTAGGGAAGATACCTACCTTGGCACGATGTTATTTACAGATGTAATCCACATTGCAAATGCACTGCTAATGTTTCCTCTCACCAGAACCCTTTGCACCCTCCCAGATTATATAACCAGCCTCCCACATGCACATCCACCCACCCAAAGTTCAAGTAAAAATAAAAACTGGGTGAGTTAATAAAGCAAACAGTTCCACACAGAAGATCCAGGGGGTCAAGGATGCTAAACCTGAGCGGACAGACCAGGAAAATGGCCTGCTTCCTGTGGCCTGAGCCATTTCCCAGGAATAATTTCAATTTTAAAAATTCACTAGGATTCGTACCCTGTAGTTTGTTTGTTTTTAATCCCTGTGTGTCTCTGTCTCCCCTTGTTACTTACGGAAGCTGTCTTAGCTGGAATAAATCATCCTCCATTGCCAGGCAGGGTTTGATAGAGCTGCTCTCATTGCTCTCACATTGTGGTTAATGGAGAGATGTTGGGATTTCAGGAGCACTGGCTGCTGGACAGCTCCTTCCGCTACAGCAGCAGCTGCACCAGCAGCCGCCGTAACAAAGCGGCAGCCAAGGGCGGGGAGGCGGGGAGAAGGGGGAGGGAAGGGAGCAGGGAGGAAGAGAAGACGTGGGGAATAGAAAGAAGAAGCTGCTTTTGGAGATCCAGGGTAGGCAACTGCTTTAGCTACGAAACTCACGGGTTCCCTACTCCCGCTATTCTTTTAGCAGGGTCGGTGGCTGCTGTATTTTTGCTCCAGCATGTCATCTGAGTGAATGCAGAAACGTCTGCTCATTAGGAAAATGTCATCTCAGGAAATATTAAACACTATAGGAAAATGTAGTTAGCATTCTAATGAGTCACAAATAGAAACAGATTCCAAGTTTCATAAGCTGAATCTAGTCTTAAAAGGGACATAAGAGGAGTCTTAAAATGCCTAGTTATTTACTGGCTGAGATGCAGAGCTGTTCGGGGCTTTCTCAGAAAGTGAATTTAATATAGCTAAATGGAAGACAACACTCATACACATGACGATGAAAGACAGATTAGAGTAAAACCTATTTTGTATGACTCTGAGAGTCAGGTGCTTGACCTTTCTTGAAAATTAATGGGACTTAAGAGCCTAACTCACCTACACACTTCTGAAAATTCCATCCTAAGGACTTGAGCCTGCAAACGTATGTGGGAACTCACTGCATGTTGTTCATATGAATGAAGTGTGTAGGGTAGGCTAAGGCCCTTAGGTTGGAGATATATTGGAGCTGTCTTGTAAGGCAAGAAAGAGATGTCTAGTAAAGGGGATCTGTTGTAGAGGTCTTCCAGTATTTACACACATATGTGCACCTGTCCTTGAGTGAAATTGTGCAGAATATATAACCACATTATCAGAAAGAATGCACCATCAACTTAGCACATTTTTTCCTTTTGGTATTCTCCTTCTACAGGTTTTCCTATAGATGAAAAGGGTAATATAGCTGTGTGTGACTGTGTATATCCATTTTTCCTTTCCACAGAAAGACCCATTGGGGAAAATTACAGGAAAAATGTGCTGGCAGGATGGTGAAGAACCAGTATTGCTTTTTGCCCTGGATAGAGTTTGTGTAGGCAGAAGCAACAGTAGCATAACCACTGAACAATGTTGACTCTGAGAATCTATGGGGAATCCTAGCTTCAACTCTGCACATACAGGAACATCTAGGTTGAATGCCTCCCTCTGTGTACTGACCAGCCTCCCTCCCCTAGGATGGTTGGCTCAGCAGCCATGTTGCTCCTGACTCCCTTTTCATGCCTGTTTAGCATTTCATCTTTCACAGTGAAAGTCATAGAGGGGAGCTGCAAGGAATAACACTAATCTATGGAGCAATTTGTTACTCATGGCTGTGATGGGACAATGCTATGAGAAGCAGCTGGTACCTAGAACTGCACCTTCATGGCCAGCCATTTCCCTCCAACAGTACACATACTTTAACATGTGCATTGCTGATATAGAAGGGCTGCCAGAAACTATGTAGCAATTTCCCCTCATCTCTAGGGATAACACAATTGCTCCTTTTATAGTGAAGTAACTTATTCCTACACAATAATATCAACCAGAGGTTTCATTATAAACAGAATTAGCAAATTTGCACATTGTGGCCACTGCAACAATTTGGGATTTCCCTTCCCTTCCCTGGCAAACAATGGGCTGGATTCCAGCCTGAAATTCTGACAAGATGCTGCATGGGAATCAGCTCATTTGGAGAAGTGAAGGTGGGTTTAAGCCCACCTTGATAGTTCTGAACAACTTCAAGGTCTGATGTCGCCCCAGCTTCAGGTAAAGCAAACCCAGGGGCCAGTGTAATTTGAGGCAGGCTTGCATAGATATCTATGGGCTTTTCCATAGCCTAGAATAGCTAGAGCACAGGGCACACTAGCCACTCCCCCTCTTACTCCTGGCATAATCCTATGCTAACAGCTGCACAGGAGTGTGTTATAAGGCTACTTACATGAGCCCTACACTACTGGTGTGCTATGGAAATTCCCTAGGTGCCATTCTGTCTCCTTTATGGCATAAAAAGTCATGGCAAGGGCCACAATCTTAGAAATGTAGGGCCCGAAGGGACCTTAAGAGGTCACCAAGTCCAGCCCTCCACCCACAGGATCAAATAAACCTACCATAACCCTGACAAGTGTTTGTCCAACATCTTATAAACCTGAAATGATGGGGTTCCACAAACTCTATCAGAAGCCTATTTCAGAGCTTACCTATCCTTAAAGTTAGAAAATATTTTCTAATATCTAACCTAAATCTCCATTTCTGCAAATTAAAGCCCATATCTTCTTGACCTCCCTTAAGTGGACATGGACAATAACTGACCATAGTCCTCTTTATAATGGACTTTAATATATTTGAAAACACTTATGTCTTTCCCCAGTCTTTTTGCTCAAGACTAAACATGCCCAGTTCTTTTGATCATGTTTTTTCTAATCTTTTTATCATTTTTTGCGCTCTTTTGGACTCTCTAATTTGTTCACATCTTTACTAAAACATGGCTCCTCAATCTTGACAAAATACTCCAGCAGAGGCCTAAAGTGTTGTAAGATCCTTCCTAGTTCACTGTAGTGGGTTCATCTGTGCCCAGTCACAACCACCCACCCTTACCTCTGGGCTAGGTTCAAGCTAACTTCCATAGGGGTGTGCACTGGCAAGAGGGAATGAAGACCTTCCTCTCTCCTTGTACAGTCTACATAAGAAGCAGGCAGAACTGCAGTCACTGTGTTCAGGGATTGCTCCCTAATTAGCAACAGCTCTCCTAAGAGTAATGATGGAACCAAGAGTAGCTGGAACCAGTGGTTCTGCCCAATCTCTATGCTGGCCAGCATTGCTGTTGACTTGCAGTAGAGAATATCCTGCAGTGCAGCCCTTAAAAACTTGTAAAACAAAGGCCATGAGAACAACAGAATCAGCATAAAAAGAGATTACCATAGTCAAACAATATTTTCTCTTAATGTTAGCTGGCTAATAGTTTAACCCAATACTGTTAAATTGTTAAATTCTTGTTCACTGGCTAAGATTTTACATTGCCACTTTCTCTCATTAAGAAAACAGAATTACAGGTTGAACCTCTCTAGTCCAGCATTGTTTGTTCCAGCAACATCTGTAGTCTGGCATGATTTTAGTTAGCTGGATGTCCACTTATCATGGATGTGGTCAAGTTTCCCACAGTCCCATAAAATTTGTTTACAGCCGCCAGTCATGGCGCTCAGTGTTCTGTGCTATTATTTAGCTCTAATTTACCCCTACATGTCTTCTAAGAGCCCAGTAAACAGTAGAAGTGTTGGTAATGCTGCTACACACTATTGACCTCCCCTGGTCCAGCAAATTCTCTGGTTTGGCACCAGTCGCATCCTGAATGTGCAGAACTAGAGAGGTTCAACCTGTATTAGTAATTCCTCACAATCAGATAGGTTCTCAAGTTCTAGCTACAGAAACAAGATTAAAAAATGGCCAATAAGAAAAGCAATAGCAAGGAATATTCTGACGGACTAGTAAAATAAACCAGGATCCCTCCATACATCCCTGTCATGTGACTTGAATACTGGAAACATTTAAAGCCAGATTTTACTCCCTTATGCTTTGAGCAAATTACTACTAAGAATGAATAAGGGGGCGCAATGTTCCTAGTGTAGCGCAAAGAAACTAAAAAGGTCCTTAATCGTAGATGAGGAAGATGCTTAATGTTTTTTCAAGGTAATACATTTATTTTAATAAAAGATAACAGTTCAAGACAGAATATACAGAATGAAAGAGATGTCAACAGATAGGATTGATCACCCAACAAAATATAATCAAATTTCAAGAAGATCTGTGTCTTCATTTCAGAAAATCCAGGTGAAAGCAAACACAGTTCAATTCATCAAATGATCCAAGAAGACTGCCATGTTCTACAGAGTAAAATGCTGCAGATTAATCCACTGCAATGAGCGGCGTTATTGAACTGATGCTACTGTGTGAAAGAAGCCTTTACCAGCCCTTCACCAGAATGGTCTCAGCAGGGCAGACTGACCTGAGTGAAATTTATCTACAAAACTGTCTCTGACAAGATGAGATCACAGCAACTGTATGTATCCACAGCTTCTTCCAAAATCTTGTCAGCAAATGGCATTTTAAACTAGTGCCCTATTTGAAAAAGCTCATTATGCAGCACAAAGAACTTTTTAACAATACAGTGACCACATTAATTCTTTACTAAACCAGGTGCCTCTTGATAAGACAAGTTATGCAATAAATCAAAGGTCTACAGCACCAATATAAGGTTTCCTACACTGTCCCACTCCTCTTGCCCTAAGCATTTAATAGACATTAGACATTTATGAGAATGATTCATTCAGTATGTATCCTACAGCTGCCAGGCCTGAGTTTATTTGTTTTTTTCATCTCTGTCTCATTTTTTCTCAAATGCTCTCTTGGTTCTATCTACCCCCTGCTGTCTATTCCCACTACCCTTCCAGCTGCTCTCCTCCTCTCTAACAGCTGCTCCTCTCTCATGCTTCCCTGCAACTCAATAATCTCAGACAAATATGGGGCTCATCCAGAAAGACACCTAATGTGCCAGACATTTGGCTAACAAAAGCCATTAGAATCAATTTAGTAATTAGTTGAAAACAAAAAAGATCTGTTAACTGCCAGGGCCCCAAATAAATGAGTGGCAACTGCCATCTTGAGGTGCTCTCAAAAGTCACAGGTGCCATCCAGCTGTCCTCTTTCACAGCAGTAAAGTAAATAATTTTCTTCACTGCATGATTCTATAGACAAACCAGATATTTTCAAAAATAAAATAATACAAAACTGAGTGAGATCCTAAATTATTGTGAGTCTGATCCTAGACCTGCTTCCAAAGATGCACAGGGATTTAGACTCAGAAAAACCAGAAGGGCACAATTGCAAGCAAGGCAGGAATTTCTGGTTTTCTACCCCAACCAGCACCCCCAAACTTATGGGTTTGGGTGTGGAATGGTGGAGGCTGCCAGTTATTGGGGAACAGGAGATACTATAGTGGCACTTGAAATACCATGCTGATGAGCACAATATAAATTCCTAGGAATATAAATAGCCTCAAGACTGTGATAGCATCTCCTGAGCAGATTCACTGCCATTCCACAGCTTGGGAGGATTCTTTCTCTATCTTCTTGCCAATGCCCCCCTGTGCCAGGTCTGTTTATTCTGGCTTTGCCCAGGGGAAAGGATTTGGAGCTCACTGAATACATGTGTTGATTTCAAAATTACCAATAAATATTTATTTAAAGAGAAGCATTCCATATCAGTTTCTCTCTGGTTGACTCGTTGAGCTTTGAGTTCTATTTTACTTTTGCTAGAGTGGGTGATAAGCATCATGTACCCCTAAAACAGCATAAGGAAAGTAATTTCTACTCTGATTCAGGGCATTTGTGATATCCTGACTTACAAGACAAACACAGAAGTTTGTGAACAAGTAAAAGCCCTTCTGTTCATCTTTATATTATGTGATTTTAACTGTTCAAAATAATTCTATTAATGTTTTAATTTTTTTTTGAAAATTTAGTTTAAATATTTATACTCAGCCTGTAAGGATCACAGCCTCATCTGTTATCGAGAAAACCAAAAGTAAAATCCTCTTTTTCTTTACTCACAAGTAACTGTACAAATTAACAACACTCATTCTTAAAATCATAGGAGGAAGGTAAATGGATCTAAGTTTTAATTTTTCTTCTTGTCAGCTCTTCAGACCCCATGAAATTACAGGAGAATGAGCGGGAGTCTATTGAGCCTTGCACATAATCAACATAAACAGCTAATTTCCAACTGCAACATCTTTACTACTAGCAACGATGCATGAGGCCAGAGCAGGATCTTCAGATCCTAGTCGAATAGCTTGCCGCAATGGCAGCTAGAAAACTCACTTTTTGACTTATAAATTAAGTCAGCTGTCTCTGAAATGCTTTCAGAGTGAAATCCTCCCATCAGCTTCAGGAACAGAGCCATACTAGGGCCACCACAATCCTGCTGTAGGAAAGCACAAGGGGCCATAGAGCAGGTTGGTGAGCAGAATACTTTGTGGCAATGCAGACATTTTAGGGTGCCACAGAGATATTTTGGGGGCAACCTTTTGAGGCACCCAGTGACATTTTGCAGAAGTGCAATGACATTGTGAGTTGTTGCCATGTTGTAAGATGAAGTGCATCCAACAAAGTGGTTTTTTCCCACAAAAGCTTATGCCCAAATAAATCTGTTAATCTTTAAGATGCCACAGGACTCCTTGTTGTTTTTGCTGAAGCAGATTGGCACAGCTACCTCTCTGAAAATTATTACTACTATTGCTTATTACAGATATTATTGTAGCAAGACTCCATATTGCTCATGTTAGAAGAACTTTGCACGAATTGCCAAGCCCCAGCATTCAGAAGTTATGATTCATGCCCCCAAACTTGTGAGAGCATCTTAAAAATGGTGAGATTTCAGTTGTAACAACAGAAATTATGTGGTTCCGGGCAGGGCCGGCTTTAGGATTTATGAGGCCCTGTGCAGCATTGTTAAAATGGTGCCCCATGACACTGAGAGGATGGGGATGATTTTTTAGAGATGTGATTTTATAAACTTCTGCAGCACACCAATGGAATATTTTAAAGCAAATTTTAAACTAAGATCCTGTCAACTCACACAGTAAATTCAGAAACTGACAGTGTGTGTGTGGGGAGGGGTTGGCAAATGCCTGTGAAATTGCTTCATTGCCACTTAAATGGCTCCTTCACAGGTTCCCTGTTCGGTTAATAGCTCTGGTAGGCAGTGTCACTTGCAAGTTAACTCATCTTCTCCTCTCCGCAGGAAGTGGAGCCACAGAACAGGGATAGAAAGCGCAGCTGCGTGGACACTAAGACCCAGGGGTGCTTCAAAATTTCAGGTGCCCTACGCAGCTGCATGTTTTGCCGACGGGTACCGGAGAGCCCTGGCCTGCCGCCCCCGGCCACACACGTGGCTCGCTGCTCGGTGCCGCATGGGAGCCTCGCACCGGAGCGGACCTGCCAGAGACTCCGCAGCAGCACGGCGCGATGGCAGCTGTCCGGCCAGAGACGCCGGGCTCCGCTGAGCGTCGCTGGAGCGAAGGGCGGGAGCCAATCCGCCGCCAATCTCCGGGCCATAGCAACCAGAGGCTCCTAAGAGCTGGTTACTGGGGAAGGTCCCTTCGCTAACAAGGTCCGACCCGGCCGCTTCCGGTCCGCTCCATGTCTCGCTCCCTGGACCCCGCGCCTCTCGCCGCCTTGGGTTCCGCCCGGCGGCAGCAGGAAGAGCTTGGGGCATGCTGGCCGGAGAGACGGACAGGGCGCTCAAGCGGCTCCTGCGGGCCGGCGGCGCCGTCAGGTCAGGAACGGCGTGGGCGGGGCAGCAGCCGCCTGCGTGGGGGCGGGGCGGGTGCCAGGGAGGGACGGTTAGGCCCTAAGGGCAGCCGCGCGGGAGCGAGGGGCGGACGCGCTTCCCAGGCCCGGCTCGGCTCGCTGGGAGGCCTTTGGCGCTGAGCGCAGCCCGGCGGGGCCCCGACCCGGGGGGGAGGCTGCCGCGGCCGTTGCCGGGCCCGGGACTGGCAGGCGGCCTGTGCGGTGGCTGGGGCGTTTCGAGGCCTGGCCGGGCGCTGGTGGAAGCACCTACCGCATGGCAGCTCCGTCCCTGTCTGAGCGCGCAGCGGGGCGGCTGCCGTGTTGGCACCTGCCAGCCCGGGGCCTGGCCTGGCTCACACCCTGGCTGGCGTGACACGGGTCGGGTGTCACTTCCCCGCCAGCCCGGGCACTGCCCTGCGTGTTAGCGCTCGGCGGTTCCCTCCCCAGCCCCTTAACTCCGTTCCTGGTTGGTTTTTCGTCGCTTGAATCCGTGGTGTCCAACACGCGAGCCACAGGTGGCTCTTCGGCCCCTTGAGCGTGGCTTGTGGGCTTGAGCAATGTGGCTCTTCGGCCGGCTGAGTGTGGCTAGTTCGCTATGGCCACAGGGGCTCCTGCTTCAGAACTGGTTGGACACCACCGGGGTTTAAATCATTGCTCCGTCAGGGGGCTGGGGGTGAACTACACAGGCTGCCCCAGGGGGAGAGGTCTACTCCAGCCCTTTCTCACCACAGCAGCTTGGGACCAGGGGAGAAGGCCTCTCCATGGCCACTGCAGCTCCAGCACAAGGATGCATGTCCTCCTGCTGGGGTAGGTTCAGGTTCATTTGCCCCTTGCACTGGCCAGCCAGAGCGAGGAATGCAGCAAGCTGCACTTTCCCCTCACTCCCTGCTGAAGGGGAACAGCCAGCAATGTTCCCATATGACTGGGGAGGGGAAAGAGTGTCAGCCCCACCCTCCCTAAAGGGGTGCCTGGGGTGCTGGATGCTCAGGACTGGTGAGCTCCTTTAACCTGCCTGATGATTGTCCTTTTCTGAAAAACAATCCCATTCCAGTCACATCCCATTTTTCTGGGATAACCAAACTCTTACTTTGCTTTAAGTTATGATCAGAAGAAGCTGCATTCTGAATTTGATGGCCCTAGCTCTTACCATTTAGGAGGAGTTTTTGAACAAACAGACTGAGAGACACATAGTCAGACAGACAAATAAACTCAAATAGATAGTAGATGTATGGAGCCAGATCCTTTTCCTCCTAGGGACTTACATCTGTAATATCACCAGCACAAAGGGACTGGACTGAGCTCAGTACCCCAGCTCAGAGGGGCCATATGTTAGCAGCTTGTGCTGAAGGCTAGTCCTATTATTTCCAAACTTTAGGTTCTTTGTTTTCATGAGCGATGTATTGATGGTGTAACAATTACCAAGACATGCTGGGAATAAAAACACAAAAATAGGATTGCATAGGACAAAAATATCAGTGTTCTATGTATTATAGTGTCCTTGCCTGTAATTCCTGTATGAAGTGTTAATGTTGTTAGTGCCTTTCCAATAGATGACAACAGACTTTTCCCCTTCCTTTTTTAGGCATAAAATAATGAAGAACTGGGGTGTTGTTGGAGGAATAGCTGCTGCTCTGGCAGCAGGCATATATGTTCTCTGGGGTCCCATCACTGAAAGAAAGAAACGCAGGAAAGGTAGGGAAAGATTTAAATTTAAAATTGTCTATATCCAGTAGCAGAAAAGTATGTTACTGATGAATCAGTCTCATAATGTCCTCTTGACAGGATGAGAGAATACCATATTTTTCATTGTATTGTGAGTTTGAATTTCTTTTGAGCTAAGACTTTGGGTGTTAGAAATGTTTTCAATTTTTTTTTTTATTATTAGATTTTGTGAAACCTTTTGTTATATAGCACAATATAAATTTTGGACAGTGACTCTAATAGCTGGTATCACTTGTGTCCTGTCTGAATTAATCACTATTAAAATATTTTTATTTTGTATGTAGATTTTGATCATTATATGTAGAAGATATGCTTAAATTTTTAAAATTATGATGATAGATATTTGGGATGTGAACGACTAGTTGACTATCTGATAAGCAAATACTTATTAGATAGTCGACACGCTAGTAAACTAGTTGCTCTTCTCCCTTGCTGCTTCTACAGAAAGAGGCAGCAAGGAGGGGGGAAGGACATGGGGGTGCTTCAAAGTGGCAGCACCGCATGTAGCCCAGGGTCTGCCACTTTGAAACATCTCGTGCAGCCCGGGGTCAGCTGGGGACTCCTCCGCTAACCTCGGGCTCCATGCGATGCTACCGCTTTGAAACGCCATGGGGAACACGTGGCAGCAGGGGACTGCTTGAGTCCCCTGATTGCCCTCTGCTCCCTGCAATGCTTTTGTCTTTGAAGTGTAGCAACAGCCCTGGAACTGCTGCTGCACTTCAGAGGCAGAGGTGCCCTTATCGACTAATCAAATAGTGCATATTGCATCGACTGTTTGATTAGCCAATTAATCAAAATTTTACATCCCTAATACATATTAGGTATGCTTTGTATGCATTTTGTAGTATGGTTGTATTACCTACAGAAGTTCAATAAACTTTAAACAAATAAACAAAATAATCACCTTCTGACTGAATGTTAGCACAGTGTAAGTGAATGTCTTCTGCTTTGGAAAGTAAATATTCATACAAAAATAACTAGAGTAAAGAAATATATTATACACATTTTTGAAAACTGGAGCACCATCCTAAATACAATATTAATTTCATAGGAAAGGAGATCTCACTAAATTGAGATCATGTGTGCAAAGGCACCCATCCTGGGTTGAACACTTATGAATGTGTTCACCTTTAATTTTTTACATGTGTGGGTAGATGAGTAAACACATATAAATGTTAGCATGGTTGTTATTATTACTGTTAAAACAACAAAAAGTCCTGTAGAAGACTAATGCATTTATTATGCTTTTGGGGCTTATGCCCTAATAGATGAGTTAGTCTTTAAGGAGCCATAAGACTCCTAGTTATTTTTGCTGAAACAGATTAACACCTCTGCCTTTCTGAAAATTATTACTACTATTGCTTATTATATGTATTATTGTAGTAGTCATGGGGCAGAACCCTAAAAGCAGGGCCTTTGACTTTGTAGGTAGTATAACAAGTTACAAACAGATAAATAAATTACAGTTTTTCATTTCTTTTTATGTGGTAATTTGCAGATTATCCTAGGGTAATCCATGCTTGATAATTCTAACTAAATATAGCTCTCTGAAATTCTGTCAAGAATAATTTTAGAGAAAGTTTAATTTTTTTACATTGGTATGATGAGATCATAATATTATTTCACGTGTGAGTATCTCTAACTGTTGTGAACACCAAATAAAAGATAAAAGTTCAAAATCTTAATTGTATGCACCATATCACTTTCAGTTAAAAAAAATAAAATAAAAAGACTGACCTAGACTCAAGAATATAAATTGTTAATACATATTTCTAGGGCTTGTGCCTGGTCTTCTCAACTTAGGAAACACATGTTTCATGAACTCTTTGCTGCAAGGCTTATCTGCTTGTCCATCTTTCATCAAGTGGCTGGAGGACTTTACAGCCCAATACAAGACGGACCAGAATGAATCGTCGGAGCGCCAATGTTTGTCCCTTACTTTGCTATGCCTCCTGAAAGGTATCATGTTGTTAAACTTTTAAAGTGTTAGGTAACATTAAAAAGAAAATAATTAATAAAACCTATGTTACTTCTTTAGAAGAATCATGGTGCTTAATATAAGTGACACAGTTAAGCATAGTTGTCACACTCAGAATTGTATTGGGATGTAATTTTCTTTACTATAATTTAATGTAAACATTTTCCAGAGAGAATGATATTTCTCAAATACATGCATGGGAGAGTATATGTGATGCTGGATAAAAAGAGCAGAAAACTAAATGTCTTATTATTTTAATGACGATTGGGGGATTTAATAGACAAAATTAATTAGCTGACTTGATTGTGTTCTCTATGTACAAAGAATTGACTGATTCTTGGGGTCCATTAATTCCAAGGTCGAGAGCTGAGGGTTTTTATTTGCCTGAGTTTTCATTTCCCTAGGTTTTCATTACTATTGAATCAATGCAGCACCTTCAGTTCATTAGTATCCTTCCTAAGTTCTACCATCTCTCAAACTTTTACTGAAGGAAGGATTAGCTCCACAATAAGTAACCTTCTATTTACATTAATTTTCAAAGTCCCCTCCACTCTCCTCTTTCCTTGAAAAATGATTTTTCCATTCAAAGTCATTGTAAAGTTGGATGAGGTGCCAAGGTCTTGCCCCTATCCCTGCATTGTTGTTATGGAAACTGAAGGAGAGATCAGAGGGCGAAGATTTAAAATAAATATAACTGAAGGACAAAGATTTACAATCATGTACAATTGTTGCGAAAGGGGAAAAAAGTCATTCTGTAACTCATTCCTCTCAGACATAACAAAGAAATAATCACACAGCTGTGGATCAGTGGTTTAGAATGTCCCTATGCCCAGACTGGTTGGGCCAGCTCTTTTTGCTTAAGCATGAGTTAACAAATCATTCTGTTGTTGTTAGCAAAAAGAAATTAGGCCCATTATATCCAGGTTTTGTGATCTAAACAATGAAAGTGGCTCCATTTATCATTTTGAATTTAATACCTCCAGCTTTATCCTGCCAAGAGGTCACAGAAGATGATGTCCTGGATGCAAGCGGTTTATTAGAAGTGTTAAGGCTCTACAGGTGGCAGATCTCGTCATTTGAAGAGCAGGTGATTACAAAGTTCAAACTAGATTATAGTATTTGCTAGAGCTTAGATACTATGGTGAGAGGTACCTTGTGCAATAACTGGTATTTCTAGAACTGAGTATCAAATGTGAATCTTGTACAGCATGGTGAAAAGTTATCTCTAGTAACTAAAAGAAAGCAGCAATGTGATTAATACACAACCTTTTCAGTTTGTTTTAGGGACGCCTGATTCAGACTTTAATATCTCTCAGTTGTCAGTGTTGGAATGATGCTGCCAATAGTGACAAGATTCCAGGGGGTAAAATCCTGGCCCCATTAAAGTCAATGAAAGTCTTGCCATTGGCTTCAATAGGGCCATGATAAAATGCCATGATTTCTGTTTCTAGGGAAGCTCCCTGTGTTTTAAGACTCCCAGATTTAATTACACATAACCCATGGGGCTTTTAGAGCTTGTACACAGCACCAGGGCCGGCTTTAGGAAGTGCGGGGCGCAATTTGAACAGTTTTGACAGGGCCCCGGCAGCCAGGATTTTTTGTTGGGCCCCCCCCCCAAAAAAACACCCACCGCCCACAAAAAAGAGTCACAGCCCCTTTAAATCCCCAGCTACAGGGCAGAGTCATGTCCCGCCTTCCCGCCCCCCACCCAGCTCCCCGGGGCCAACCCCAGTGCAGGGAAACCCCTGTGCTCGACTCACCCCTCCTGTGGCGCAGGGAAGCCGCCGTGCGCCCCCTCCCGCAGAGTGCCTGGCACCTCCCAGAGCTGTGGGAGGGGAGCAGCCAGCACACTTCCGGTACCCCCGGAAATGGCGTGAAGCTGCAGGCAGGACTTCCGTCCACCCCGCAGGAAGCCGGCACTACGCTGGAGGTAGGTAGTGGGGCTTCTCGGGGATGGGGGGAACATGGGGGGTGAGGGGGCCCGAACACCTCGTGATCGACTAGTTGAGGCCTTGCGACCGGTTGGTGATCACGGCTTTAGGGCGCAGGGCCCGATTCGGGGGAATCGGTGGAATCAGCCTAAAGCCGGCCCTGCACAGCATGAGCATGTATGTCTGCAAGCTGTGCAGACATACCCAGTGTAGTGGCTTCTGCTTAATAGCAACTAGGGATGTAAAATTCTGATTAATTAATTAAATAACCAGTTAAATGTTAAGGTTAACTGATTAAATGAGGGGTGGAGTGTAGGCGGGGGGACCACACCAGCCCAACTAGGCTGAACTGGCCTTTCCACCATGTACAGGGGCTGCTCTAGCTGGGCTGGAGCGGCCCTGCTCATGGCATGCTGCAGACCAGAGCTGCTCTGGTTGGGCTGGACACCCCTGCTTGCTGGAACAGCCCCCTGCTCGTGCCCAGTCCCAGATGCTATGCCTCTGCTTTTCATACAGAGCTCTACTGGCTCTTAATACAGGCTCTTAATACATTTAAAAGGCTAAAGCACAGCAGGAGTGACCCAGCACAAGCCAGGAATCAGCTGTCCTGGCTCGTGCTGGGTCCCTCTTTGCGCTGGGTTCCTCCTGCTGTGCTATCGGCTCTTAATACGTTTAAAAGGCAGAGCCGCAGTGGGGTTAACTAAATTTAACATCCCTAATACGTATGTCAAGCTCCATCTTAACATGAGTAAGGCTGTTTGCTCCCATTACTCATATTGGGAGGCTGTTCAAGAACCTCACTCCTCTAATAGTTAGAAACCTTTTCATTTCCTGCCTAAATGTATTTTGGCCAATTTATGGTCATTTGTTCTTGTGCCAACAGTGGGTTTTTTTGCTTAAATATCTCTTCTTCCTGTCTTGTGTTTACCCCCAAATATAATTTGAGAAAGCAATCATATCTCCTTTCAGCCTAACTGCTTATTCTTAAATGAACCGGGTCCAGATTCCTAAGGGAAGAATTAATGGTTCATGTTGCCATGACAAATGCCTATGTGCACACATGCTCCTGGTAGGTTTGTTGATATTTTCTTGTTTGAGTCCCCTCTAAGTTGAATATCACCCTTTGATAGGATGCTCATGAACTATTCCATGTCCTTACATCTTCGTTGGAAGATGAGCGAGATCGTCAGCCCCGGATTACACATTTATTTGATGTGCATTCATTAGAGGTAAAACTGTATACAAATGTTATTTCCTTTTCATTTAAAGTGATAGCGCCTATTTTGGTACTAAGCATGTTCTGCTACGTTGAGATTAAAATGATAAAACTTACACATTGAACAAGCAAACCTTGCAAAGCACTATATTTTAGTTCTTTGCATTTATATTGACCCAGTCATGCAAGGAACTGAGCATTCTCAATGCCTATCTACATCAGTGGGAGTTGAGAGCACTCAGCATTACATGGAAATTGGCCCCACAATATGATCTGTTTGAGAATCTCAGTGTACTGTATGGGTAGATTATAGGAATTTCCATAATGGCCCAGATCATTGGTTCATCTAATCAGGCATCCCTATCTCTAATAGTTGTCAATATACCAAGTGCTTTATCAGAAGATACAAGAAACTATATAATGGACAATTATGGAATAAACTATTCAGAGGAGACATTTCCTCCTAACTTTCAACAGTTAGCAGTTGATTTATTTCTTGAGACCTGAAGGATTGCATCTCTTATACATTTTTATTTTATCTAATATAACTATGTTTTATCTATCAAGCTTTTATCAGTTTTTGTGAGTGCTCAGTATCTTGTTGCTACAAGTTAATTCCAGCGTTCTTAGTGTGTTATATAAACCTTCCCACTTTTTATCAATTTAAAATTCATTACTTTTCAGTGTCATTGGTTGTCCCTCAATATTAAATTCTTAAAGGCACAATTTTTAGACTAAAATGAGAGCATATTTAAGATTTTGTGTTTTGTAAGGTGAGATTTAATAAGATCTTTTCCCCTCCTCTGTAGCAGCCAGAAGTAACCCCAAATCAAATAAGCTGCAGAACAAGAGGTAACACTTTCTCACTTGGAAAAAATGTGATATGTTCATATTTATTTATAGTTGTGGAAACAGTAGGTTTTTTTTCCTTACTGAAATAATACTAGTATTGATTTGTTTCTGGAATGTATCTTTAAATGTTAAAAGAATGTTAATTAAAGATTAGTAAACAGAAAATAAAATGTTTTTAAAAAACCTGGGTTTTAACAACTGTAAAAAACCTCCCAAAGAATTAAAAAATTCAGGCGTTTATCAATGACCACGATGAACATGAAAGTACTAAATTTTACATACAATTACCACTTTGTATTTTAGGGTCACTTCACCCTGTGTCAACACACTGGAAGTCTCAACATCCTTTTCATGGAAGGCTGACCAGTAACATGCTTTGCAAACACTGCAAACAACAGGTACGAGACCTTGTGGGTTTGAGACTAATTATAAACAAATGAAAAAGGAAAGCTTAATCAAAGCACATTCTAGTACTGTGGTGTCCAACTGTTTCTGAAGCAGTAGCCTCTGTAGGGGCTACTACTATAGTGAACTAGCCATACTCAGACAGCCAAAGAGCCATGTTGTTCAAACCAACTAGCCACACTCAACCGGCCAGATAGCTGCATATGGCTAGTGGATTACGTGTTGGACGGCACAGTTCTAGTGGATTCTTCAGTGACATCTACCATCTTTTGTTTTATTTTGTGCAATCCTGAAAATTTTGGGGATTGGAGCCTTATATTGTAAGCTTACCAGGATGACTTTGTTTTCATATTTGTCTGAAAAGTGCCTAGCACAGCATTGTTTTTGTACAAATATGTAATAATAATAATAATGACAAAAGCATAATTATGGCCATGCTTTGTTTTTTAAGTGTGGTGATTGTAACTTAAATATTGCTTTTAGTATTCAACTTTCACTTGCAGATACATTTGTGTTACATGAAAAAGCCGATAGCACGGGCAGCATTTTAAGGCTTGGTCATTCAGTCTTTAAACAGCCAACGTTCCTATTAATTCTTGTACAGTAAATGTGGGATTGGGCCAGCCGAGAGTGTGTTGGACAGAAGAAACTGTACCTAATGCTTTTGCTTACAGAATGTCTTCTGCTACCGTGGAAGAATTCTGCTCAAATATTTACAAAACAATTTCCAAAATTCTTTGCAGAAGAAAATAAACCTGGCCTCCATTGAATTAACCAAAAAGTACTTTTACCAGATCTTTGAATTTTTTATAGCTAATTTTGCTATATTTAGAAACACATATCAGGATCAAACTATATCTAGTTAAAATTCAGTCCTGTGAAGTAGTTACGGGTACTGACTTCTAGGTCCATAGAAGTAGCAAGTGCTCGGGCCAGTTTTGATCAGGCTGACTGTAACCAGTGGACATATGGAATATTTTCTTTCAGAGTCCTGTGAGATGTGATACATTTGACAGTCTTTCGCTGAGTATTCCAGCAGCCATGTGGGTATGTGCTTTCAGCTGAAGTATGAGCCATTCTGTACTTATATGCTTTATCCTAGAGCAGGGCTACTCAATATGTGGCCCGTGGGCCACATGCAGTCCACGGCCTGTTTCTTTGCGGCCTGTGGTGCAGTTTGGGTTTACATGGGGCTCAACACGCAGCTCACGGGTGGGAGCCAAAACAAAAAAGTAGTCTATGTAATGGTCTCTCGTTGATATGCGTTTTAGTAGTTAAATTCCTGGATTGTCATTGCTCATTAAAAGTGCTGTCATATGGGTGGAAATCGGGTAACTATTGCATTTTATTAATATCAGCAGAACTGACTTAAATGGGGCCTGCGTGTTGTGCAGTCTTGCCTTAATCTTTGTAATCATGCCTGTCAGTGTGAAAGAAGCTATTTGCATATGTATTTGCATGTATATGCAACCACATTTAAGTTGCGGCCCTCGGCATGTACTGTGAGTATCGTTGTGGCCCCCGGGTTTTCCAAAGTTTAGTAGCCCTGTCCTAGACTCTAGTTCTATGTTTGAATTTAAGATGATGGGTGAAATTGTAAATCAAAAATTTAGAATTGTGTTACATTTTATTAATTTTTATTCTTGTTTTAGATTTTCCTAAATCAGTATCATACTCTAAACATATTGGGGCAGATTTCTAGCTGAGGTAACCAAGTGATTGGGCAACAGAATGGCAAATGAAATATAATGTTTATAAATATAAAGTAATGAAAATAATAATCCCAATTATACATACAATATGATAGGGACTAATTTACTACTCAAGAGAGAGATCTTGGAGTCATTGTGGATAGTTCTCTGAAAACATCCACTTAGTGTAATGGCAGTCAAAAAAGCAAACAATGTTAGGAATCATTAAGAAAAAGATAGAGAATAAGACAGAGAATATCTTATTGCCTCTATGTAAAACCATGGTACGCCCACGACTTGAATACTGCGTGCAGATATGGTTGCCTCATCTAAAAATGATATACTGGCATTGGAAAAGGTTCAGAAAAGGGTAACAAAAATGATTAGGGGTTTAGAACGGGTCCCATATGAAGAGAGATTAAAAATAGATTAAAAAGAGATTTTCATTTTAGAAAAGAGGAGACTAAGGGGGGATATGATAGAGGTCTATGAAATCATGACTGATCTGGAAAAGTTATTCACTTGTTCCCATAACACAAGAACTAGGGGATCATCAAATGAAATTAATAGGCAGCAGGTTTAAAACAAACAAAAGGAAGTTTTTCTTCACGCGGTGCACAGTCAGCTGTGGAACTCCTTGCCAGAGGATGTTGTGAAGACTGGGACTTTAAGAGGGTTCAAAAAAGAGCTAGATAAATTAATGGAGGGTCCATCAATGGCTATTAGCCAGAATGGGTAGGAATGGTGTCCCTAGCCTCTGTTTGTCAGAAGCTGGGGATGGGTGACAGGGAGGGATCACATGATGATTGCCTGTTGTGTTCACTGCCTCTGGGACATCTGGCATTGGCCACTGTCGGCTGACAGGATACTGGGCTAGATGAACTCTTGGTCTGACCCAGTATGGCCGTTCTTATGTTCTTAACTTCATTGATATCAATAGATCTGTCTGCTTACACCAGTGATAAATTTGGCCCTGTCTGCATATCTAGAGATACCAAAGTGCAACCTGAGGGCTGTTTGTTTCCTGCAAAGTCTTAGGACATGTCTTCTGCTTGCTTTCCCCTTATGATTTGAGTGAAGACAAAGCAGCCAAATTCTAGGCTTTTAGAGCGGGCGATTGCAAGGAAGAAGCCATTTCAGTTAATCTCTAAAGCAGTGTTTCTCAACTTTTTTGATACAAGGGACCAGCTGGCTGCTTCCTAAACTGTATCAGGGAGATCTCAGGGACAGATGCCTGTTCATGAACCGGTCATTGAGAAATACTGCTCTAAAGGAGTTACAAGTCCAGAAAATATTATAGTTGAGTGCAAAGTTGTTGTTACTAGATTACAAATGGTCCATTTGTATATAAAATTTGTGTGGTCCTTAGTATTACAAAGTTTGGGTGTCTCATATATTGTGTGCTATACATTTGTGTCTCTGGACAAGGGGTCTTTTATCTCCTATGTGTTTTCATAGAACAGTTATTTACATTCATAGAAGCTTTGTGGCAAAGCCTAGGGCAGGGGTGGGCAATAATTTTTGGTGGGGGGGCCACTCCAAGATTTTGATAAGTGGTCAAAGGCTGCACTTTTTTGTGGAGGGGGATGTAGGGTGGAGGTTGGGTGCAGAACGTCTCACAGGGTAAAGGACTGGGGTGCAGGAGAAGGTGTGAGGTCTCAGAGGGTGTTTGGGTGGAGGAGGAGGTTGTGACCTGGGTCTGGGGATTGGGATATAGGGTCAGGAGGGGGTGTACAACACACCCGGATCTTCCTTCCCAACACCTGGTTCTGCAGGGCTTGTCTTGTGGCTAAACAAAATAGCCACTGGCAAAAAGCCTCTTCTGCTGATTTTTTTTTTTCTTAATAACTGCTGTCGGGGTTCTCTTTTTCCTGGTGTTTTTTTGGGGGGGGGGGGGGTTGGTGTAGAAGGGGGGTACAGGGCCTGGGAGGGAGTTGTCACCTAGGGTTGCCAGATGGTTGAACCAAAAATACTGAACACCACCCCACCCCAAAAGAAAAACACCGGGGAAAAAATTCTGTTGACGAAAAAAAAAAGGGGGGGACGACTCCAAAACTTATTAAGCAAAAAAGTAAAATAATAAAACAACATTAAAACAGCATGGCCCCTTTCAGAGTGAGTGCAGAGTTAGAATAGGGATAGGAACAGGGGAGCAGTTGAGCACTAAGACCCAGGGAAGGCATTGCTTCCCCTTGGTCTTTAGGCTTTTTGCTGGGGGCCATTTTGTGTTCTTGTTCAAGCCAGAACTTAGCTTCCCTGTGGAACCAGGTAAGCAAGGGGGCTGGGGGTATCTGGGCCCAGGGGGGAGGGGGAGGAGGAGGCCAGGGGCTGGGGTTGGGCCTAGGCCCAGGTGCTAAGGTTGCCAGGTGTCCAGTATTTTTGCCTCCTGGCCAGGAAAAAAAAAATCAGAAAATACCAGACATTACCTGGTAATACCAGACATTACCAGGTGTCGGGTATTTTCTGAATTTTTTTACCAGACAGGAGGTGAAAATACTGGACTGTCCGGGTCAATACCAGACACCTGGCAAACCTATTGTCACCTGGGGCAGGGGGTGCATAGAGTTTGGATGGTGATCTGGGGGAGGGAGTTGGGGTGCCAGAGGCAGGCACAGGCTGTGAGGCGTTTACCTAATTATCTCCTGGCCCGCAGCTCCAGCCTGCTTGAAAATACAGGCTGCTCCCTCCATGTGGTTCTCAACTCTGCTGCCCCAGTCTCTCAGGCCAATCTCTCAGCTTCCCTTGTCTGGCTGTTTCCAGCCAATAAGAGCTGAGAGATTGGCCAAGGTCAGTTCTTATTGGCTGGTTGTTTCTGGCCAATAGGAGCTGAGGATTGGGCTGGAGGTGGAGGAGAGATCACATGAAGCCTCCCCCTCCCTACAGAGCAGAAAAATGCAGGGTCTGTGTTAAACGCAGCAGCTGTGTGTGTGTCTGAGGGTCCCAGCAGGGTGGTCTGTGGCTGGATCCTGTGGCTTGACGGGCAGGATCCAATCCCCAGCCTATTTTTCCCAGCCCTGGCCTAGGGGAAAGCAGAATCAGGTTTTTGACACTTTTTGGTGCTATTTTCCTCCTCCTATACCCAAATTGAAGATGACCCCAGCTTGCCAGCAGTACTGATTTTGCCATCAAAAAGACTGCTAAAAATAGCAAGAAAGCAATTCGTTCATGAGACATAAAATACAGGCAAAAGGCCACATTCCCACTAGGCAAGGGGTCGGGTTGCAGAAGGTGTTTCATGGGGCACTGTGTAATTGTGGAGGGAAGTATTGTGAGAGCCAGGGATCCACTCATTCAAAACCGCATTATGAAGGTGACACAGGAAGTGTCATGGAACAAATTACTGAGGAGGTTGTAGAATCTGTCACTAGAGGTTTTTAAGAACAGGTTAGACAAACTATCAGGAGTGGTCTGAATTGGGTCAGCAACACATGGCTCTGGAGCCATATATGGCTCACTTAGGAGCCAAATATGGCTTGCACCTCAAGCTCAGCTCCCCCCTCACTCTTTTCCTCTGTGATCCAGCCTTACACCTCCCACAAGATTGGGAGCCAGCGCTTGCTTCTTGCGGGGGGCGGGGAAGTGGAGACAGCCCCGAGCCTTGCTGCACGATGGGGGAAGAACCTGGCGCCACTAATGGCTCCGCGCACATGCTCCCCTTCTCCCGCCCCCCAGCTGGAAGAACAGACATGTTGTGTGGAGACTTTTCCCGCTGTTCCATTGGCCAGAATGCTACCCGGACCCTGCAACACCCGCTCTCCACCTTCCGCGCCATGACCCTGCATCCACATCCTGCTTCTGCACCCTCCCCATACCAGACACCTACCCCCAACCCACTTCTGCACCCTACCTCCCACCCAGTTCCTGCACCCCCATCCCTATTCCACTCACTGGCCACACAGTTCCCCTCATTTTTGGCCCCACCCCAGAACATGCCGGGAGGGGCACAAAATCCACTAACCCCGGAACAGCAGAAGAGCTTATCTGGCCTGTGGACTTAAACCTCAGTCGTCCCTGGCCCTCCCTCCCATGGGGTTGGAGTGCCAGGGGAGTGAGGTGTCTCAGTTGGGGTCCACATCAGTAAGGAATTTTTTGTTGTTGGGGTGTTTTTTTGCTTCTCACTTGTGTGGTTCCCAACTGATTTTTCTGTGGATCAGTGGGTCCTGACCCAAAAACGGTTCCCCACCCTGCCATAAATCAAGACAATGTTGAAATATTTGTGTTGGACATAATATTTTACTTTATTTAAAAAGGAAGCCTGGCCAACAAGCCCACAATTAGGGCCCAGCCCCCATCTGGCCATAGCGTCATAACACTCCTGCACCTGCACCCATTCCAGCCCAGAGTCCACCATACATCTAAATCCCCTGCCCTGAGCCCCTCATATGTGCTAGGCCAGACTCCTGCACCCCCACATTCCCAGCCCCCTTCCATAACACTCCTACACCCCCCCACCCTCTGCCCTGAGTCCATCATATACCTGAGCCCCCCATTCACCCCAACCCAGACTCCTGCACCACCACATCCCAGCCCCCTACCATAAGATTGACAGAGGACTGCCTGCATGAAGCTGGATTTTACCAGTTATGATGTAAACTTCAAAGAACTGTGCACAAGATGCAGCAGTAGAAGTTCCATGAAATAAAGTCTGGGAGTACAATGTTTCATTTATGCTATTGTTAATCATTATGTCACTTATTAATAATAGTAAGTTGTATATTTTCAGTCATTAAATTGGCATTCTCAGGGCTCGACAAATAATACAATCTACTCACCCATGGCGAGTAGATTGTAACCCGGAAGAGCCGGGTTCGGGCGATCTGCGCATGCGCAGAACGATCTGTGCATGCACAGATCGCTGGACAGCGCGGCTGGCGAGCGGGGCTCGCTGCGGTTCGGCGAGCCCTGGCCATTCTTATACAGCTCTTTGTTGTCCACTTGTTCTGAATTTGATGGAGTTTGGTTCTTTGGTTTGAAAAGGTTGCGACCCCTGGTCTAGATAATACTTTTGTCCTGCCTCAGTGCAGGGTAATGGATTAAATGGATTCTCAAGGTCCCTTTCAGTCCCACGAGCCTATGGATACTACTTCTGCACATAGCTTATAACCGCTTCCAAGGATAAACTGGGTTGAAGTAGGAGGCTACTATTTCCCCACCAACCTTGAGTATGTCCTCTGCTCAAAGCCCTTCTACTTGAGCTTTGTGGACGAGCCCAGAGTTAGCTCTGAATGTATTAAAACCCATTAAATAGATGACTAATATCTTTAACAGAATTTAATTGCATGCATGATAAAATCAGTGCCATGTTTTTTTTCCTCACACTCAGGGTCGTCCTATGACACTGGACCACTGTCTCCACCATTTCATCTCTTCAGAATCCGTAAAGGATGTAGTATGTGACAATTGCACGAAAGTATGTGCTTTTAATTTATATTTGCTTCCAGCTCAGTTTCTAGATTCAGAGACTGAGTCAGGGTTCCTAGGTTCTATTCCTTGCTCTGCTGCTGACTTGCTGAGCCCTCAGTTTCCGAACTTCTGAAGTGAGAATAACACCTCACAAGATGTTATGAGTCTTCAATTATTAGTAGTTTGTAACAGGGATGTTAGATTGCGTGTAGTTGAATAGTTGTGTAACCTCATCAGATTTTAGCGGTTACACGACTATTCGATAGTCCCCTAGGGTGGGGCCAGCAGCCAGTGCGCTCCTGGGCCCACTCCCACAGTGCCCCTGCCTCCCTGGGCTGCTGCCTCTCTGTCAGAGGCAGCAGCTTGGGGTGGCAGGTGGGAGCTGGTCTGTGAGGGGACCAGTTTAAAAACCATCTCCCTGCCAGACAGGCTCCCGCCTGCTGCCCCGCACTACTGCCTCTGATACAGAGGCATCAGTGCGGGGCAGCAGCAGCTCCTGTCCATAGGGGGCCTGAGCTCACTGTGGATAGAGGCTGTGCAGGATCCACAGAGCAGCCTTCCCTTCCTACCCACATATGGTGCTGCCTCTAATAGAGGCAGCAGCACTGGGTGGGAGAAGTGGGGCAGATGGAGCCAGTGCTCAAAGGGCACTTTGAAGCTGGCTCCCTCCAGGCACTGGCTCCTGCCTGCTCCCCTCCTTGTTCCCCCTGCTGCATCTGGGAGGCAGCAAGGGTGCGGGCAGCTCCCCATGCATATCGGCTTCCACCTGCCCTCCTACCTTGTGCTGCTGCCTCTGATAGACAGGCAGCAGTTCGGGGAGCAGGCAGCTCTGCGTGAGCCGATACACGAGGGGAGTTGGCTTGAAAGCTGGCTTCCTGCATGTACCAGCTCCCACCTGACCTACTCACCCTCCACGCTGCTGCCTCTCCATCAGAGGCAACAGCTCAAAGGTTGGTGGGGCAGGCAGCTGATACAGAAGCAGCAAGATGGGTGGAGTGCATGTAGTCAACATGATTAACCAATAAGACCAGGCTTATTGGTTGATTGTGTAGTCATTTACATGTTGACATCTCTAGTTTATAGTACACATATTGAGGTTGTTGGTGATGACATGCTGAGATTTATTGACATGCTTGTGGATTTTGACTTGTTGATTGGATCATTACTTCCTTGGCTGCTGTCAGATACTGACAGGTGGTATAACAAGATTGCTAAGTATTATTTACTAGAAGACTTACCTGGCATTGCCCAGGTCCAGGTAGGGATAGGGCAGTGTACCCTGACTGCCATCTTCTCCCTGTATTGGCCTGGAGTGGAGGGGCAGGAAGGCCATGATCCCTGACTGCTGGCTTCTTCCTGGTACTCTGGTACTGGCAGGATAAGCTGGGGGTAGTGCACACCCTGGCTGCTGGCTTCTCTCCAGGTCAGCCTTGAGTGGCGGTAAGAGTGGGTCTGTGCACTCTGGCTACCAGCTTTGCCCTGGGGTCGGCGAGGCGGAGATGTTCAGGCCCTCTGTTGGCACTTCCCCGGCCCAGACCAGGGGAGCGGAGGATGCTGGCTGTATTTTGGACTGGCCACAGCTGTCTGCTGGTTATATCTGGGACTGGCCACAATTCACAATTACATGCAGGCTTCCTGTATGAGTGCAGAGCTGGCTTAAGAACTGGTACTCCACATGCACTGGCTCCTCGACTACAGAGGCAGCAGTATGGGGTGGCAGGTGGGAGTGCACCAGCTTCTGGGGAGCCAACTACCACCCTGCATATAACCATCAGCAGTTACACTGTTACTTAATTACACACATTTCAATATCCCTATCTTCAGTGTTGGTTTGTGTAATCTAATATTATAGATAATTAAATGTCTATAATTGTGTTTTTGATTTCAGATTCAAGCAGAAGGGAAACTGAATGGGCAAATCACAGAAAACCAGAGGACAACATTTGTTAAACAATTAAAGTTAGGGAAGGTGAGGCAACTTGATCTGGCAAATTTATTTTTAAAGCCTCTACTGTAGTGTCTTCTAAAACAATCCAGTGACATATCTCTTCAGTCTGTTATTTTGATACCCACTTCTTGGCATTGAATTTGGAGACCATTCATATTCTATTTTTCACTTAAATGTGAGAACATTTGGCAGTTTTGTATGCCATAATACCTTGACTCAGCAAAGTTCTTAAGCCTATGCTTAATGTTAAATACATGAATAATATCACCCTAATTTAACAGTGTGTGTAAATGTGTGTTGCTGAGTTGTTGCTTATGTATCCCTTGAGGTTTAGCAATAAAAATACAAGAACCTGCATTTCATTGGTCAATGAAATGGTAGTAAACAGCTGAAACAACTTAGATTGTTCAGTGTTTGCACAGCACTTAGCACAATTGAGTCCTGGTCTGTGACTAGAGCTCCAAGGCACTACAGTAATACAGATAAATAATAAAAATCCTAATGACTTAATTGAAAGAGACAGTAAAGCCCTGTGCTGCATTTTGTGTGTAAAACAATGTAACTGTTTGACTTTGTTTTCCATTCACTTTGATCAGCTACAAAAACATTGCACATGAACACTTAGCTCTGGTTACGATATAGTGGCACTAGCTGCAAGGGATGCATATCCTCTTTCCCCAAGGGATTATATTGATCAGAATGTTTGGCCTGTGCAGGACAAACTTTAAAAGATTTCAGATGAGTCTTTTAGCAACATGCATGAGTTTTTATTGACTTATCCCATATGTGGAAAGCCCTGTTAATTTTGTCCATCACCCTACCTAATAAATTATGGTAGTGTTATTAGAAACCTCTCTTTTGACTGTCAGGCTTCATACTTCGTATTATAGATCTGATTTCTAATTGGCTTATATACAGATATAGCAGCAGATGAGAGAAATCAGGTTAGTAATCTTCTTCCCCATTCACTCTTAAACTTTAATTCTAGTTCCAAGAATATACCTTTAAACCAAACACTCATTTCTACCTACTTTTAATGTGTTTGTTGGATTTTTTTGTATTTCTGTGGAATGTGCTTGAAGCTTCCTCAGTGTCTGTGTATCCATCTGCAAAGGCTAAGTTGGTCAAATCAAGGCATGCCTCTGAAACGTAACGAACACGTGCAGTTCAATGAGTTCCTGATCATGGACATCTACAAATACCACCTCCCTGTCCATAAATCAAGCCAGCCTGATCTAAACCAGAAAGGCAATCCATGGATGTCGTCTGAAACAAAGGACTGGTCAGCAGTTAATGCCTCAGGTATTTGATTTGAAGATAGAAAACATCAGGTAGTTTCAGTATATAAGAAAAATATATTTATTTTGATTTATAGTAAAACCTAGAAAGATCCCCTTTCCCAGGAGACTTTGGCCCCTTGACATATATATTTAAAATACAGTTCTTACAAATTTACAGTTCACTCCCATTTCAAAATACTTGGAGCATAGGTGAGCTAAGAAGAACTGGGCTACTTTAGTCGTAAACAATGGGTGAATTCCAAACTGGATAGGCCTTCACAAAGAATGTCTTGTTAGTAGCCCACTGCTTTTAAACCAGGGGAGCTCCAACTATGGTTGTATTGCAGGGGGAGTACAGACCTTGAGCACTCATGTAATGACACAATATTGTGCCAAAACTAATACAGAAATTGCAGGACAGTTCAACGTGTTAATTATACAAGGTTTAATCAAAAGGGCCTGACCCTACAAATCTGCATTCATGCTTGGAATCCTATAGAGTCCAGGAGAAAGCATTTACAAGATCAGGTGTCAAAAATTGTGTCTTTGAAAATGGTCCTGGATCAGGACCTCATTGTGCAGGGTGCCCATTAAAGTAAGAATTCAACTTTAAATAAGTCTTTATTGGCCAGAACAGCCATTGAGGAGGCATTAGGCATGCAGACTGTGCCATGGCTTGATAATGCCACAGCTCTTTGCTTAAAGAAATGAACAAAATCTTCACAAACTTAAGCAAACTGTTTCCAGTCTATATGGCTACATTGTACCACATCATTAAACTTAGCTTCCTTGTTGCTGCTGGTCTCAAGTCTTCAAATACTTGAATTGAAAGCTAACTGCTTCTTCAAATAACCCAAATTGAGCAGGGCTCTTGCAGCTACAATATTTCCATATTTCTGTCATTCTGTTATGAGCTGTTAACAGTTTTCTTGTATATAATGCTCCCCCCTTCCTCATTAGGGGGATTGTGAGGTTTAATTAATGTTTACAAAGTGCTTTCTGATTCTTTAATAAAAGGTGTTGTAGAAGGCACAGGGTTATTAGTAATATTAGTACAGATTTAACCATTCTAGTGTGGCACCTTGAGACCTGACTGGTGCTGAACCAGAGAATTTGCCATACCATAGGAGGTCAGTACTGTCTAGCAGAATTACCAACACTTCCACTGCTTACTGGGCTCTTAGAAGACATGTAGGGGTAAATTAGAGACATTTAGGTGTAAATTGGGGCTACAAAACATCACAAGTCACTGAGAGCCAGGACTAGTGGCTGTAAACAAACTATGAGACCACGGGAAACTTAGCCACATCCACGATAAAGTGGATATCCGGCTAACTAAAGTCATGCCAGACCACGGATGTTGCCAGACCAGAGAGTAGTGGACTAGAAAGATTCAACCTGTAGTTAAATGACTGAATGTATAATTTCTTTGGCAGATCTGGAGCCGACATGTAGCAGTAAATCATTCTTTATGAATGGTGCCTGTTCTTCTTCATTATTAACATCCCCGATAACTTTCCCACTTGCAGCAGTTCCAGACTGCAGGTAAGTCAGACTTTTGAAGTCATTTTATAATTTCTACATGTGCATAAAACTGATATAGGTTATAGTTTCCTTTATTCCATCTTTATTGTGATTTGGTAGTCCCAGAATTTACTATTTATCCCACTTACTATAAGTGTCTTCCTCAAGAGCAGAGGATTGCTGCCCCTTTCTGTTTGAGTAATTTGGCAGTTACAGTCTGTTCCATGTGTCCCCAGCTAGTAAAAGGAGTTGCGTGAATTATAAGTGATGAGTTATAATCATAGAATCCTAGGGCTGGAAGAGACCAAAGGAGTCATTGAGTCCAGCCCCTTGCCCAAAGCAGGACCAACCCCAACTCAATCAACCCAGCCAGGGCTTTGTCAAGCCAGGACTTAAAAACCTCTAAGGATGGAGATTCCACCTCCCCTTCCTCCCCCACTCCCAGGGAACCCCTCCCAGTATTTCACCACCCTCCTAAGGAAATAGTTTTTCCTAATATCCAACCTAGACCTCCCCCACTGTAACTTGAGACCATTGCTCCTTGTTCTGCCATCTATTACTACTGAGAACAGCCTCTCTCCATCCTCTTTGGAACCTCCCTTCAGGAAGTTGAAGGCTGCTATCAAATCCCCCCTCACTCTTCTCTTCTGCAGACTAAATAAGCCCAAATCCCTCAGTCTCTCCTCATAGGTCATGTGCTCCAGCCCCCTAATAATTTTGGTTGCCCTCCGCTGGACCGTCTCCAATGCGTCCACATCCTTTCTGTATTTGGGGGGAGGGGGCAGAACTGGACACAATACTCCAGATGTGTCCTCACCATTGTCGAATAAAGGGGAATCATCACAAATCAGAATCTCCTTTCGCTAATGGCTGCTGCAGGAAAAAAAATCAGGAGTGCAGCAAGCTTCTTACTCCAGAGCCATCGTCTTATAACTGCTGCCTCTTCCCTGATAGCTCCCTTTTCTTTTCGCTTGACTTTTGAGTACAGATAAGTGTGTCTCATTTCTTGCAGACTTTATAAAAAAATCTTGTCTTTAAGGAGCCTATTTTCCAGAGGAGCTGTGTGCTCGCTGTTCTCTGCGACTTCTGTTAGAGCTGTGGGCACTCTGCGCTTGTGGTGATCAGGCCTGATACTTGTTTTAGAGAATATTCACTTTTCCATGTCACTGATACATAGTTCTTATAACATATGTCTTATCTCTTATGTATTTTTTTTTCCCCTGGGGTATATACTGACTTACGGTATTCCCTGCTTTTGCTAGCACAGTGTGTCATCACCTGTTCCAGGATGGGGGCAGCAATGGCTATTTTATAGCTCACATTCCCGCTGAGATTCACAGGTTAGAAAAATAGGTGAAGGGATCAAGTGCTTGATAGGCTTTCGTTATTATATACTAGAGCATTTATCTGGCATTGCTCTGGTCCTGATGGAGGTGCAGGAGTCAGGGCTTGGGACTGGGAAGTCTGGGGGAGGGAGGGAAGGAGGGAGTTCACCGAGGCCGCCCATGCATGGCAAGGGTGGTACTGCTCTGGTGACAGCATCTCCCTTGGATGCTTGGGGCCACACTGCCTGGTCAGTGGCTCCTCCTTGGGGGCTGGGGCCATGCTGTGGTTGAGGGCCAAGGGAAAGGGTTTGGGGCAGAGGGGTCACTTACCAGTGGCCGACAATATGGAGAACCCTGGCTCCAGCTGGCCACTCTCTTCCTAGTGTGGCTGCTCCCCTGTGGTCACTCTGCAGTATAATTGTCTTCTACGCTTGCTGCCTCCAATGGTCATTGTGAAGCATAACTGTCCCTGCTCTGAGACCCCTCCCTTTTCGTGTTATAGAAAACAATCCCATTCCAGGCACTTCCCGTTTTCCTGGCACAACCAAACCCTGATCTTTCTTTTAAGTTAGGATAAGAGGAAGCTGCATACCAGATGTGGTTGTCCTAGCTCTTACTGTTTAGGAAGAGCTCTTGAACAAACAAACAGATGCACAGACTCTCTGAAATATATGTTGATGGATTGTGTAGTATAGTTTCATTGGGTTTTTTTTCCTGTTAAGATCATGTGTCCTGGGATAACTTTTCAGTCCATTAACATTGCTGTAGAACGTAGCATTCACATGCTAAAGAAAACAGGTGGGAGGCCTCACTGCAAAATTCAGAGCCAGTGTGCTGCAAAGTATGCAATGTCCCTCTCTAAAATATATTCCAGAAACTGATTTCATTAATACTCAAAAGCAGCAGTTCTCTTTTCTGATAGAAGAGTGAAGCATTTAGACAACAAAGCAGTGAAGGCCTGGGATTTGGGGAGGTAGTGTGAGATTTCATCTCTTACGAAGGGAGTCCATGGAATGAAAAACATGCTTTAAAATGAACTTGCTACTGAAAATAAAGTGACTGAGGGTTTTCCAAGTATGAATTTGATGCACGTGTGCTGCTAACTCTTTCTTTTCTCTCATTTGCCTTTCAGTTCCCCAATGTACCTCTACCGTCTGATGGCTGTTGTAGTTCATCATGGGGACATGCATTCGGGACACTTTGTGACATATCGCCGCTCTCCATCTTCTCCCAAGGCCCCACTCTCTGTTAGTAACCAGTGGTTGTGGATTTCAGATGACACTGTGCGCAAAGCCAGTTTGCAAGAAGTGCTTTCATCCAGTGCTTATCTGCTCTTTTATGAACGTGTTCACTCAAGAGTGCAGCACCAAAGTCAGGAGTTCAGGGCTGAAGAATGACTTGACCTTTGGTGAAGGATTAAAACCTAAGAAAACTGCTCTTGTGAGATGTACCTAGCACCTCCTGTCTTTTATGCAAACAGCCCACTATATGCCCTTCGATATGCCACTCCTTCCTGGCAATGATGCCTGGCTACTGCAGGGAGCTAATGTCTCAAACCAAAATGATGCTGCTAGTGCTGGGCACTTCCAGAGTGTGTCTGCATTAGAGAAGAGTGTTTGCTGTTCAGATAGTATTCGCTCTGCATGACAGAGCTGATACAGGGAATTTAACACAGGGACTTGCCATGGCCACAGTTTTTATTCTGACCTGTATGCATGTTTTACAGAAGGAGCTGCTTAGAGTCACTTTAAGATAGCCCTAGAAGTTATTGGTGAGAGAGTACCACTATCAAAGGCAATGATTTAAAAAAATGAAGTGCCTTGAGATTATTTAAATGGTTACATTGCCGCTGTCTACATCTATAGTCTATGGGATACATTCTGGTGAACATCTATATCAAAGTGGTATGAAGCACTGAATCACGTTTCTTGTCATAGCCCCAGGTAAGCAATTAAACAAGTTGCCTCTACCAAACATGTCTGATCCAAAAAACTCTCTATTTGTATATTTTCCCCCAATATTTCATTTCTTTGTTCAACACGGGAGTACTTCTGTCAATACAAATGGCAGTGTTCTGCTTCAGGGAAATACTTAAATAGTTGATCAGTTAGAACTGAGATGCTGCTTTGTTGCTCCATATCCTCATACTCTAAAAGATGTTAAGAGAGAACAGTATCACCTAGCAATCACTATGGTAATGTATTTTGTCTGTGTGAAACAATCTGATACTGTTGCTTGAGAGCATCATGTCGACTGTGCCTCCCTGTTCTAATCTGGTACTCTAAACTCACCTTTCCGACTTTAATGATGAGCGTTGCCATGTCCTGTCATCCCTTCAAATGAATGCCTTTTGGTCTGCAGTGGCACTTGAACTGGTTGTGATTGTGAGCCTGGGACTCACGATGGCCTAGAATATACACAATTGCATGGGGAGTGGTTGGCACTTACTCCGGTAAAATAGTAACTAAACTGGTTGGTGACACTGCATTAGACCTTGCTGTTTTCAAAGAGTGATATTAACTGTATTTTGTTGCTCTTTGGTGCATAAAAAAGAGATGGGGAAAGAAGCAAGAAATCCTTTGGGGTGTTTTTAAAATAATGGGGATAAAGTGCACAGACGTGGCTGTTCTTTTCTATCTATGTACTTCAAGGATGAGGAAGGAAGTCTGAATGTCAGAATGGGTCTTTTCAGCGTAAGCCAGCAACTGAGTGTTCTGACATCTACTGCCTCTCTAAAGTAGCTTTTTTTCCAAAACATTTTTACAGTAACTTTGTACATTTTGGATTCATATCATTCAACTGCCCCATGTTGTTCATATACATTTGGAGCTTTTTGATAGGAGTCTGAAAAAACCAGCCACAACATCATAGGCTATGAATGTATACAACATTGAGTTGAAATCATTTCAGATTGTGGATCATAATCCCTACTCAAGAATAATGCTCATAACCCAGAGAAATTTGTATAAATTTGTTGATATATCCAGTTCAAAGAATTCTCAGCTTCTATACTAAAGTGCTAGTAGCACTTTTTTTACCTTGCTTTTATTACTCTTTAAAAAATGTGATACCAATAAACTTTGTAACCCTTAAATAAGAGCTAAACTCAGAATGTGACACACAAAAGCCAAAAAAGTCTGAGGCTGAAGTTTCTCTATTCTAGATAGATGGAAGTGGGCTCTATGGGCTTTGCAAAGCAGTGCTAGTTGTCAGCAATGGTAAAAAACACAGGCAAAGCATCTGTCAGACTGAAATCCTGCCAGTTGTACTTCTGACCTTCCAAACGTTTCCATCTGATATTCCTGTAAATCCTGCCATATATAGGCTCAAAAGTCTGTTTGAAATTTTAACTCCTTTGATTTTGTGGGTACCTCTGCTCACTGTTAGTATTTGAACAAGTCACTTGATTATGCAGTAATGTATAGTGTGTCAGATAATACCCACTAGGAGGACTGTGAGCTTTAGGACTCATCAGCCTCTTGATTGTGTGAAGCCCCACACTGTTAACAGTTGGGTGTGTGTATGTATAATGTTTTCTGAAAATTTTGTATAGACTTTGCTATTCACTGGTGACATTTCTGTGTATGTTTGGTGAGAGTGAAAGGCTGCGCACTGTCATACATCACTAAGCTACTTGTGTGTCACATTGCCTGGAGGTTTTAGTTTGGAATCTTCAGCAAAGGATAATAGGAATGAGTGTTGCCTAATCTCTTCCTGTCTTTATTGCAATAAAGGAACCAGATTTCTTTTCTTAGCACTTGTGGAGAAGTGTCAATACCGTGGTTGTGATGCTGAGAAATGCTGAGCACCCACAACTTACATTGGCTTCAGAGAATTGCATGTGGTTGGCAGCCCTTGTAATCAGACCCTGGACAGAGTCTGGCCAGCTGAGCCTCATGGGCAGATACCTTTTGAAATCATTCAGGCATAAGGGTACACCCAAATGGCTCATCTTCTAGGACTGGGATGCTTGTGTCTGCCAGCCAGTAACAACATTGTAATTGTACAAAGGCTAGAGTTGTTGAAAAGGTTGTTATGAATGGAATAAAAGAATGTTATGAAACATTAATGGTGTAGAAAACTGGCCTCTGCTTACTCTGGTGTAACTAAGAACGGTTCTTAAAAAGAATTACTCGTTTTAATGCCACATGTTAATAAAAAGGTATAGTGTTAGTCCAAATCACTGAATTTCTTTCCCACCACTGCTGTCTTTGAACTGTCTTTTCTCTTACGGGCATTTTTTACCTGTTCTGTACAGTACCAATAAAATAACTAATTTATTAGAAAAAGTACCTGGAGGCATGTGATGATGTTGTGAAACACAAGACAAGTGAGAGTAAGAGGGCAATGGTGATGTCTCTTCCTTTTCTAATGCAATGCCCTACAGTGATGGCCAGAGTGAGCTCCAGATTTGTTCTGTTCCATGGCTGAACACAAGACAGTGAGAAGGCTGTAGTATTCAAAGCATGAGTTTTTAATTGGTGTAACAAATCCTCCATACATGATAAAAATATCAACATGTAGGCTACACCAGCACAGGTATAGGCAGCCAGTTCTTGGAGTGTTTGTGTGGGCGGACCCCCTTAGCATGAGCTTGGATTCTTTTGGTCTGTTGGGGATATACCTGCAGGCAAAAACTGAGGGCATATAGAGGCCAACTGGTTCCTTCCTACTGCCTGTGGCAGACACACAGAATACTGGTAGCATCCATATACTTTGCACACTGACCAATGATTGTTAAGGTTAATATAATTTATTAGTTACATGTTTTTGTTACACTTGTTAGAAGTGCATTGATATATATGTGTAGGAGCTATCACTGGTACCAGGTACATAGCCACTGTGGCTGAGACTAAATCCTCAGAATTTAAAACTTGTCCCTTGTGTGAGCTGCTATACAGCTCAGTGATTGATATTCTCCACTCTTCTAGCACAGGTGTAGATCCCTGATCAAGGTTTAGTATGCCACTTTTTCTACGACAGAAAGCTAGGGGGGGCCTCTTTAGAGCCTGAAACTAAAAAAAAACCACTTAAACCTCCTCTGCCTCTTTTGACAAGTGCCCTGTGTAGCTCCCAGGCACATACTCCGTCTGAGTACTGGTACCCCTCTGCTACTGGATGTGGTGGAGTAGGCAAGTATTCCTCCACATAGCCAATACCTGAAATGGGCAGGAAGAAGCATTGCTCCAGAGACAAGAATAGGCCAGGGTCACCCACCATGGTACCCAGTAAGTAGAGAGACAAAGCCACTGCAATTTTGAATCCACTCATGCCTGCAGCCAAAAAGCAGTTCACAGCCCTGAGTAGGTCGTAACACATCAGCACTTAGAGGTGACACTTGAAACTGGTCTGCCCTTTCCCAGCTACAACTCCTCACTACCGATAACTTTGATGCAGGTGCCCTGATTCTGATGCCATATTCCATGGTGCAGATGACTGACTTAGCTCTGAAGTTCCCAGTACTGAATGATCTTATGGAAAGCACACAGTCATCCTTTACATAGTAAGGAAGATGTCTTTCCCATGCATCCCAATCTCACTCTTTTGATCATCACTGGTCTGACAGAAAGACATGGATCACTGTAATAAGCACAGGCCTCCAGCATCTCAGCAAATATTCATTAGGGTTTCCACCCATGTGGCGTCCAATCCTGTATCATGTAATTTTGACTGTATCAATAAAAGCTATGTAGTATAGACAAAGCCTTAATACCCCCCACACCACACACACACCCCAAAAAAGAAAACCCCGCACAAATAGGTACACTCAATGATAGAACTATCGTGGGCTTAAAAATAAACCTTCCTCCCAAACCAAGGAGAATATCAGTGGAAAAATGTACCATCAGGCTACCCTCGTGCTATAGTAATATAATCTTGACACCCAAGATCAAATGGGTGTTGTATTTTACCTACTGCATGTTATTCCACCTGTTTGCTTTCCTAATTTCCTCGTGTGACAAAGCCTGTACCACAGCAAGGTCCCTATCGCTTGCTACATATGCAAAGGAAAAGGCAGTGTTTGAAACTGACTTGTGACATGGAAAGTCAGTTCTAATTTTTAGACATAAAGGGCACTGTTAAAGCTCGACATGTGGTTGTTAAGTAACTTCTTTTTTTGGTACAGCCATCACTTTCCGAAATGTCAGATTGATTCTCGGGGCTACCACCTTCTTGCGGGTGGGCAAGCTGTGATACCAGTACACATTGGTGGGGTAATTCATCATCAGCAAGCTGCCATGGGCCAGCTGCAGCTTGACTGGCTCAATGTGGCACGAGGCGTTTTTCCCTCGGGAAGCACCATGCCTGAAGAAAAAGTCTCTGCAGGCTCCAAAGGACACTGATGCAATGGGACTCCGTGGAACCAATTCTCTCTCATCATCTCTGTGTTCGCCTATGTGGTCACAGCCATCTTTATATCTGTGAAGGGGAGGAGGATTCGGTTAGTTTTTCCATTAAGTGTACAAGCCAATGCCAAACCATGGCTTTACTTCAGCATATTTATTTTTTTATACACACATACAAACTGTTTCTGGAAAGCAGAGTTCAAGTCTTAATTTAGTCACAAACAAGTCTAGCATTATCAGACTCATGGACACTTTAACAGACAGCTGACCCACACTTGCAAGTTGGTTAGCAAGATGGGAAAGGCTGATGCACAGTAAAGCTTGAACTATGAGTTTGTAGCTAATTCTCAAATTCGACGTCATGACTCCGTATGGGGTTGTGAAGTTATTATGTGGAGGTCATGACCTGTCAGCCTCCACAAGAGTCACCTTCACCTCCTGCATTTATATATTGTTCAATATTTTAAAATGTTCTGATGTATAGGGTGGGGGGCTTACCTCTTATTGGTGAAAGGGGTCACCAATACAAGTTTGAGAACCAGTTTCACTTTCAATGAACATTTACACAAATAAGGGAAGAAATATTAATGCAAGTACATGATTAGCTCCCCTGAAACACAAGGGTTTAAAATTCACACACATTCAACCTTAGTGTTACTGACATCTGCATTCTGTTTAGGGGTGTGAATTGAAGAGCTGATTGTGACTTTATTATGCTTCTGCAGAACACATGGAAATAAGTGTTTTCCAGACAAACAAGTACTTTGGAGAGTGATTCCTCCCTAACTTTTCCCTCTTCTCCTCAAAAATAACCCAGTTCAAAAACCAATTCTGTGCTTGGTTTGTAATCACTGGAATGCCACTCAGCTAAGCTTACTCCTTGTCTCAATAGGTGTGCAAGGAACACAGGACTGGGTCCCAGGCGTTTAGTCATTCAATAATAGCAGAACTATCTCCATTTAGATACTACAATAACAGGCACTAAAGAAAGAGCTTAGCTTTTCATATGCTACTCTATTAGTTAACATTAAATTGAAAGTTCCATATCCACAAATACCTTTTCAAGGGTAAAATGAAGTGGCAAATGCCTGCTTAATGATACCTGATTAGTAAAATGTCCTACAATCAAACTGTTGTTTGTACAGAGATGCTTACTGCTATCAGCTGTCAAAACCTTACCTATTAATCAGAACAAAATTAAAAGTGTGTCCAGTGGCCAGGGTAATGCACTCTCTGATATGGTTGAGAATGGGGATCCATGGCTTAGGAGGAAAGGTAATGCCCGAGTAAGTGTATGTTAATTCAGGATCTCCGTAGGTCACCTGCTTCCTTGGGATGTTGTGCCATTTGCCAAATACTTGCACTTTGGTAAGATCACCTGTTTGAATAAGAGTTTGCAAAAGTCAAGACCAATGTTCCCTCTTTTTGGACCATTCTGTTGAAGTGCTTTTTTCAAAGTTTAAAAGTCAAGTACAGTTATCAATCATTTCCTCTACAGATCAGAGTACAACATAGTCCCTGCTGTGCAGCTCTGAATATGACTAATAGAAAGTCAATGGAACTAAATGGTGCTGCACATATTAGCTTAAAAAACTGTCAATTTTTAAGTGTTGCTGTCCAAAAATTGGCAAGAAGCTGACAACACTACACGTATGAGACACCCTGGGGAGAGGTGAAAATAGCACAGCACTCTGGGCTCCTCCCACATCATTCAAACAACAGAACAAAAAAACTTTAATTCTTTCACCTTCCATGTACGGTGCATGTTTCATGCTGTGGCCTTGATCCTGCATGAATGTGAGGAATCCTGTAACATTTTAGAGACTAGGGATGTAGATAGCGTGTAATTGAATATTTGTGTAACCGCATCAAATTCTAGCACTTTCACCACTATTCAATAGTCCTCAGGGGGCACTGGAAGCCATTATGCTCCCAGCCCCACTCCCGGGGAGCCCCCTGCCTCCCTGCGCTGCTGTCTCTGTATCAGAGGTGGCAGCACAGAGTGGGAAGCGGGAGCCAGTCTGTGAGTGGAGCTGGTTTAAAAACTGGCTCCCTGTGCAGACCGGCTCCTGCATTGCTGCCTCGATCCATGGGGGGACCCAAGCTCCCTGTGGACAAAGGCTGCACCAGCATCTATGGAGCAGCCTTTGTCTATGGTGAGCCTGGGCCCACTGAGGACAGAGGTTGCTCCGCAGCAGCCTCCACTGCCCCGCCCCCTGCACAGGCAGAGCTGGTGCTCCTGAGGAGCCAGCTGCCTGTGTGTGAGGCAGCAAGGCAAGGGGAGAGGGCAAGTGGCTCTCTGGCCTTCCTTAAAAGCTGGCTTCCTGCATGTACTGGCTCTTGCCCCCGAGCTGCTGCCTCTAATAGAGGGGGAACAAGTGGAGGAAGTGCTAGAGGATCCAGTGCTCATGGGGAATCGGCTTAAAAGCTGGTTCCTCATGGTCATTGGCTCCTGTCCCCTCCCACCCTGCTGCCTCTGATACAAAGACAGCAAGGGGGAAGGGGAGTGCGTGTAATAGTGATGTTAAATGTAAATTAATCAACTATTCGATTAGTTGACAATGGCATCTTCACCTTCACCCCCATAGGCTCTTGCTACACTTCAAAGGTCAGGGAACACCGGGCCATCAGGGGACTCAAGCTGGCCCCATGCTCCCTGCTTTTGAAATGTACAAGAGCTCCCCATGCTTCTGCCTTTGAAATGTAGCAAGAGTGGGACTCTTGTACGTTTCCAAAGCAGGGAGCATGGGGTCAGCTTGAGTCTCTCGCTGGCCCCTTGCTCCCCACACACTACATTTCAAAGGCGGAAGCGCCACCAGTTCCCCACTGAGATTTTTTTTTCCCCACCGGCTTTTAAGCTAGCTCCCTCCAGCACCAGCTCCTGCTCCTCCCCTTGCTGCCTCTATCAGAGAGAGGCAGCGAGGTGGGAAGGAAGCAACTAGTTGCTTATATCCCTAGTAATTGACAGGATTAACTGATAAACCCAGACTGATCAGTTAATTGTGTAGTAATCTATATGTTCACATCACTATTAGAGACTAACAGATTTTAGTTTCTAATGTGCCACAGGATTCATTATTCTTAGCAGATACAGACTAACCCAGCTACTCTTCTGAGACTTAAGAATGTGAGTAAGCCCACTGAAGTCATGTGCTTAAAATTATGCATATGCATATTTGAAGGATCAGATATGTAACCTTTGCTACTTAACTGCTATGGGTCTGATGGTACAAACACATCTACCCATTGGGATCTTTACCAATGTGAATCCACTTAGGAGTCAGAGTCTGAGTGTGCAGATTGTAATACTATATAGCATTGGGCCTTACACATAAAAAAAAATCCTCTCCCCTCCCCCCCCTCCATTCAATGTTGCTCCTAAGTCATAAGGCAGGATGTGTCATGGCATTAGAGACAGAAGAGACATTAGATATGTTAGTCTGTTTACCTTCAAAATATTCCACTTCCTTTTCCAGCTCCTGGAAAATCCTGTCAGCCTCAGCTTTGCGGAACAGGATCCTGTAATCACAGTTCAGACCCTCAGCCCGGATTTGCTTCCATGGAGAATGCACCAAGGCCTCCTCTGCACCTGGGATTTCTGAGCGGGCCTTCTTCTTCTCTCCCCCATCTCTCACACAATCCAGTTCTCCTCCCCTCATGTCTAAGGGGGCTTGTTCATTCGTGCCTGGAAAAGGCCTTTTTACCACGAACTTATCCATTCCTAGTTGCCCTTAAGAAACAGCCATCAGCCTGCAACTCCAGGGTCCGATGGGAGTTCACTGCTGATTTTGGACTGCCTGGAACCACAGTGGCTTGGGAGATTTTAAGTGCTCCTAAGTAACAGGGACTTAAAAATACCTGAATATGAATCCTGAGATGGGGGTCACTGCACCTCTTTAGGGTGGAGCATGCAGTCACTCCAAGGTCATCCTCAGAGTCTGGGCCAAGTTCCTAGGACCAGGCAGATCCTTGCTTAGGACTCCACTGAACCTGGCCTGGCTGTCAGCTTGCTAAGGATCCTCAGGTCCCAAAAACAGCTCCGGCAGGCCTCGTTTCCAGCAGCAGTAGCTACTTCCTGCCAGAGGCACTCAGCCAATCATTCCACCCTTGCTCAGCTCAGTTTTGCTGTGAATCCTAGCAAGGCCCATTGGCACCACCTACTGGATCTTCTTGGAAGCATTTATAAATGATTAGAAACCATTATCTGCCTGATTCCTGAATCCACCATAATATTTATATGGCATCATACGTGTACACAGCCCTGTTTAACTGGTGAGTGTGCCAGAAAATGTCCTTTATTGTGTATGGCATTGAGGACTTCCTACAAAGCCGTACAAAACTCAAGGCACTTTTATGCTAATATGCACAGCTTAATAAACTCTCATTACAACACAGCTCCGAATGTTTTGGCCCAGAAAATCTGAGGCTGCATGCCTTCCAGGATTCATGTCACATCCGTGTGTTTACTCCTTTGCTAACCAAATGAACAGATAAGGGGTTTATCTCACATCAGTTTTGAATATTATTAATCATTTTTATTAGAGTTGTGTCCGAGAGCCAATCAAGAATGAGGCCCCATAGTCAAGTGCTGTTCAAATTAGGGATGTGAAGGTTTAACCAGTAAGCTTCACCCTTAATGGGTGAAGCTTACCAGTTAAGGGTTAACCGGTGGGGTTTGGAGCAGCTCCCTATATGCCATGGGCAGGAGGCTGCTCCAGCCCCATGGGACACTGGATCAGTACCAGCCTGTCGGGTGCCCTGGCCCATCACAGGCAGGGGTTGCTTCAGCCCATCGGCGGGTGGAGGGCCCCCTCATCCGCTCCTCCTTTAATCTGCTAACCAGCCAAATAATGTTTAACTAGTTAACTAATTAAACAGGATTTTACATCCCTAGTTCAAAACACAGAATAGTAGACTGCCCTGTGCCAAAGACCTTACAATCCAGATAGATCCAGGTAGGGAGAAAACACCAGGAGAGTGGATAATGAGATAGTGGCAAATGCAATGGTAGTACCACATTTTTTAAATGTATTTAATTTTGGTGTAAGGATACTTATAAGAGAATCAGTGAAATGCAAAGGGAAGGGGACAGGGCAGAAGAGGGTAAGAGGCATTGCCACTTTAATCTTTCCATGCTTATTTCTCTATTTGTAAGTTAGGAATAATAGCAACTCATGGGTAGTACAGAACACAATGTTTTGTTATTTTTTTAGGTAGCCTCTCAACTGAGCCTCATCACTGCTACTTCCACTATAAAACTGGTGCAGTTAGTCAGCTGGGGTCAGGATTTACTGTTGCGATGTCCTCATAGGTCTCTGACGCCATGGATGATGATAACCAGAAGGCTGCTTCCGTGTGTGCTCAATGATGTGTGCCGTGTAGACTAGTGCACTTAGTCTGCATGGCAGACCCCAGGAGAACCCCCAAAGACCACAAATCAGATAAGGATTGAAAGTGCCAGGCCAGGTTTATTGTTAAACAAAATAAAGTGATAGTTGTCAGTAGACTTTACCGAACCACTATGCATATGCGATTCGTAACAATGGAATGACTCAATCAATGGAAAATTTCCACTGCCCCCTAGGTCATCCAAAGACTGTCCCCCCAAAACACCACTTTATATACAAGTACTAACAACTTATACATCCCTCCTGAAGTAACAGGTTGCCACATTCTGATGTTGTCAGGTTGCCACCCTTTGATGCTACTTAGATACCACCCACCATCCTCTACCTCATGGTTTGATTAGATCATCTTTATCCATCATGCTGTCACTTTAGAGCTTTTCCTGAACTTGGGTAGGTATCTGTGGGGAGTGTAGGTACCAAGGTCTTTTTAATTAGCTGGTGGTACTATATGCTTTCAACTTATGTCCAGTACCAATTACTGTTTTGCAGTTGGTACCTAGCACCAATTACTGGTCTACACCTGGACCTATTACCATTTAGCATTTTGCACTCTCAGTCCTGTTCATGCCAAGTTCTGTGAGCAGGGGCCTACCTCCTGCTCACAGCTTAGCTTTGTTTTTTTAGCCCTGTTTTGTCCATTGTTAGCTAGGCCTCAAGCCTCAAACCAGGCCTGTGCTACATAGGCTTTTGTTTTAGGCCTTCATCTTACTACAACTGGTCTCTCTTGTCATTTCCATAATTCTTCATGTATTTTCTCTTTCCTCTATGAGGTTTTCAGCTCCCTCAGTCAGGGTTGACAGGATCAATTACTTAGCATATGTGAAAAGCTCTGAGGAACCTATTACTTAAGAGTTAAGTTATTGTATTTTGCTTGTTAAAGATCCTGTTCTGATCTAACAGAACTCATTCACAGTTGAACTGCATGGAAGCTAGAGATGTCAGTCTGAAAACAAGATCCGGGAAGGTTGGGAATGGACAAAAGCTGAATGCAAGAATAGAAGGAAGAGGTGTGCATGTTCACTCTGTTTTCTTGAGATGACAAATCACACCAGCACAGCCAAAGCTTTCAATGGGTAAAACTTGCATGCCAGGTGGATAGGAGAACTGCCCTACTTGGATAGAAGCAGGTTTAGAATTAAAGCTCACATCCCTTCCTGGTGTCACCGCCTGCTTGGTTCAGGCCCAGCTGTTCCAATGAAAGACTTCCTCAACCATTTGTATTACAGCAGTAGGGTTGCCAGTTGGTTTCAACAAAAATACTGGACACACTTGACATTACATCACAATCTACATGACATCTTATTTAGAAAATACCAGACATTTATACATTTTCTCAATTTGTTTCCCGAACAGAAAGCTCAAACACTGGACTGTCCGGTTCAAAACCGCACATCTGGCAACCCAATACAGCAGTACCCAAATGGCTGCCAGGGTCAGAGCTCCATGGGGCTGGGCACTCTTCTGGCTATGCAGCCATCTCTTCCAGAGGCTCTTTAACTGTCTCCTTCCCTGGTGCTTCCCCCCCACCTGTCTGCAGCCACACATCACCCACCCCTGTCGGAAACTGGATCACAGTGAAATTGGGGGGGACCCATGAGGAGAATGGGGGAAGCAGGGTGCACGGGGGTACTGAAGTGGGGGGAAGGATGGAAGCCCGGGGGGTGGGGCACTGAGCCCGGGGGAAGGGGAGCAGGGAAGACGGGCTGGGACTGGAACTAAAACAACGCTCTCTCCCCCACGTGCGTGACTGCTCGCAGGGGCGGGGCACAGCTCCACTGCGCACGCGCCCACGGTCCCAAGGACCCTCTCAAGCACGCGCTACTGCCACACGCCCCCCCTCCCCGCGCATGCGCACTCGCTTGGCGCCAATTTCGCTCGGTCCTTCAGCCAGGCGGCCGCCGGCCACCATCTCCGCCGGCTCCCGCGCGGGGAGGCCGCCTGTGCCTGGCTGGCAGGACCGTCGCCACCGCCGCTGCCCCTGTGTGGACGGGGCCGCCCCTGCCCAGCCCGCCGGACCCGCGGAGCTCAGCCGCCGGCAGCATGATCGGGCAGAAGACGCTGCACTCGTTCTTCCGCGCGGCGCCGCCGAGGAAGCGGGAGCGCTCCCCGGAGCAGGGCAGGGAGCCTGAGGTACCGTGAGGGGCGAGCGCCACCAGAGCGTGTTTAAAGGGCTCCCCCGATCAAAAGCGCCGCCGCTTTGGGGATTGGCCAATAGCAGGGCTCTCCTTGGCCCACGGGAGGGCCGATATGGGAGGGGGTGGAGCCAGGCTGCTTGGCCCAGTTGTCATTGGCATTCTCACTGTCCAATGGGAGGGGGTGTCTGGGCGCTCTTGATCCCGCGGAGAGGTCAGTCGGCGCGTCTTCATAGCCAGGGGCCAATAAGAAGAGCGGTAGCTCTGCCGGTGGCCAATGAGGAGCGGGAGGGCGGGGCTAGACTGCCATGTTGGGTTTCTCCCCGCCCCCCCGTGACTGTACCTCCAATAGAAAGGGGCGTTCCTGTGCGGCGGGAGAGAAACACGCGCGGTTTTCCCGCGAAGTGGCCATGTGCTTGTCACCTAAGCCCCGCCCAGGCTGTCCCCCTCGGCCCCGCCTCCCAAGCCGTGTTCCCCGCCGCCCTGCCCGGGTCCCCTGACCCCCTTCCAAAATGGGCTCGGCCAGCACCCGGTTCCTCCGCGCGGGGCCGGGCCGTAGCCCTCTCCTGTGTCGCCTGCTCCAGGCCAGCTGCGCCAAGAAGCTGAAACCGGAGGGACATGACTCGAAGGCCTCGCCCCGCTCCCCTCCGCTGAGCCCCGAACAGTTGGAGCGGATCCGCAGGAACAAGGAGGCGGCTTTGCAGAGACTCGCTTCGCGGAGTGTCCCCGCGGGCTTTGGAGAGGGCTGGAGCCGGCAGCTGGCGGGGGAGTTCACCAAGCCCTACTTCTCCCAGGTGAGAGAGCGCGGCTTCCCCCGCGGGGTGCATCGTCCTGTAGTTGCTCGGTGCCTGCCCCTTTCACTCGCCTGCACTGACCGTGACCCATCCTGCTTCCCCCTTCTAGCTAATGGCATTTGTTGCCGACGAGCGAAAACGGCACACCATCTACCCACCCCCGCAGCAAGTTTTCACCTGGACGCAGATGTGCGACATCCGAGATGTAAGTTCCCCAGCGGAGACCCCTGTAGTGCTGGGGGGAGAGATGGGGTTTGCTGTTTTCTGGTGTTTTCAACAAAACCATGAAAGCTGTGTTTGCAGTCTGGCTGGGCAGATGTTCGACTTTCATGGTTTTCTCACTGGAAACCCAGTGCTTTAGGATGTGAACCCTGCTTTTTCTCCTGTCGTGTTTTTGTATACTTTTTCCTTCTTTTTCTCACCCAGGTCTATGTGTTGATGATCTTCATCCATGACTGCAACATAGCACTCTTGAAAACTAGTTGTTTTCTTCCTCTCTTTTCTCTGGCCCTCCCCTTTTCTGTATTGTTTTCTTTCAGATGCACTTTGGTTCTGATTTAGAAAGTTTTGCTTTTTTAGCAATACATACAAGTCCATATATTTTGAGATATTATGAAATTTTGCTGGGCTTTCAGCACTAATTAGCATCTGTGTTCAGGTAAAGGTTGTCATCTTGGGACAAGATCCTTATCATGGACCCAGTCAAGCTCATGGACTCTGCTTCAGCGTCCAGAGACCTGTTCCACCTCCACCTAGGTATGACTATGCTTTTAGTTATTTAAAACTGTGCCACTATTTACTGGATAGGTTATTTATAGGAATACATTGTTTGTAAGTGACTGTCTTTGAGATACATGTGTTGTGACTTACTGAAAAATTAATTTTATAACATGACCAAGTACTTCTACTTGTTGGGAAGTGGAAAGGTAATCATAAGAATAACTCATATTGAATTTTTAAAGTGTATACTTCCTGGGAAAGTATTACTATGGAAACAAATAAGCAAATTTGGACTTGGACTTCTAAGATGGTGGTGTATTCCAAGGATTTAGGCTCAATCCTACAAAATTGGGTTTCCATGTGGAGCCAGTTGTAATGTGAGAGCCTTATATAGGAATGGCCTTCAGTCTGATGGCACAAAAGAGCCGTTCTTGTTTTGGTTTCAGAAAGATATTTATTTTTTTAATTAGATTGGATTAAATTTGCTTGTTTTCTTATATTGAATAAAGGAACTAGCCTGTGGCCCTGTTTACTCAGGCCTGCATCCTGCAAATTCTTAAGGAGAAGTTTAACTTCAAGTAGATGTGTGGGCCATTTACCTTCAGTAAGCATTTGCATAAAAGTTAGTAGGTCCAATTAGAGGTGAAGAAAAGGGCCCTGTTGTACATATTAAATACATCAGATGACTATAACTTTCCTAAAGGGGAGTTGGATGAAGTGCCTAGAATGCTAAATCAGTTTTTTAGTTCATGGCAATAGTTTCTGTTGAAATATACAAAATCATTAGTTTGTCTTAATTTGATTAGTTTCACAGAAATATATTTAACATCTTTTCCTTTATTTTTGTTTGTAGTTTAGAGAATATTTACAAAGAGCTGTCTACAGACATAGAAGATTTCACCCATCCCGGTCATGGAGATCTAACTGGGTGGGCCAAGCAAGGTAATCAATCGGTTCAACCTTCCTGGATTCTCATTTAGGCTGTGTCCCTATTAGCACTCACATTGGCAAAGTTTATGGAAAAAAACCCCCAATCCTGAGCAGCCTAAGGTTTACCGGTATAAGTGCTCAAGAGCACAACATTATGTCAGTGAGAGATGCTTTCCTGCCAGTGTGGCTAGCATTGCTCATTGAGCTCGTTTTATTATTTCCATGGGAAAGCTCTTTCCCATCAGCATAACACAGCTAGATAAGCACTCTTATAGTGACACAGCACCGTCAGTACTGCTGTGCCATTGTAAGCTTTTATAGACATGGCCTTAGTGGGCATTTTCCTTCTCAATGGGTGCATTGTGGCAGCAATGTTAACCTAGCTATTGGTACTTTCTAAACTACTTGGCTGAGATTTATTAAAAGGAACCACTAAAAAGACCCCAGCCTTTTAATTTTCATAAAGCAGTTAAGTATTACTGTGTCAATGCGTATAAAAACGGGCCGTGTGTTTATGCACAGCTTAACATATGAGGAGAGACTGAGGGATTTGGGTTTGTTTAGTCTTCAGAAGAGAAGAGTGAGGGGGGATTTGATAGCAGCCTTCAACTTCCTGAAGGGAGGTTCCAAAGAGGATGGAGAAAGGCTGTTCATAGTAGTGACGGATGACAGAACAAGGAGCAATGGTCTCAAGTTTCAGTGGGGGAGGTCTAGGTTGGATATTAGGAAAACCTATTTCTCTAGGAGGGCGGTAAAGTACTGGAATGGGTTACCTAGAGAGGGGGTGGAATCTCCATCCCTAGAGGTGTTTAAGTCTCGGCTTGACAAAGTCCTGGCTGGGTTGATTTAGTTGGGATTGGTCCTGCCTTGGGGAGAGGGCTGGACTTGATGACCTCCTGAGGTCTCTTCCAGTTCTATGAACCACTTCAGCCTTGCCCTTATACTTACATAATTGTCTTAATGTTTTCCCAACGCAGCATATGTGCAATGTGCTTGTCTTTTTAACAAAGATAAGAGCTTATAACTTTTCTTGGGGTGTATTTTCTGTAATAACTCTTGCCAAACTCTAGTCACCTGATGAAAAGCTTTTTGCTGGGTGAGTGAAATAGTATTGTTTGTTTGTTAATCACTTTTTAAGTAATGATAAAGTTTCTGAGAAAATATTATGCTTGGCTGCAGGTGGGAAAATTCTCATGAAAGCTGAGTAAAACTGATAACCATTTTCCAATGAGCATACAGCTTAATTGTAATGAACAATTATGTGATGTCATTACTGAAAATCTCTTGAAGGCTTCAGAGTTGATTTCTGACTTTCACGTATTTGCCTAGGAAGGTTGTAGAATTTCCATCATTGGAGATTTTTAAGAGCAGGTTAGACAAACATCTGTCAGGGATGTCTACATAATAGTCAGTCCTGCCATAAGTGTAGAGGATTGTACTAAATGACCTCTTGCAGCCCCTTTCAGACTTGTGATTCTAATGTTAATGATACTGCCTCTGCATTATAGTGCTAGATCTGTTTATGTGGGCATACTGATACTTTAAAGAAAAACTCTATTAAAGCCTATTAGAAACTCACGGAAACTATGTTTAGCTCTTAAATGGGTCCGTTTCTTAGATGGGATTCTTAATTAACTTATTTTCTCTCTGCTTTTGCCAATAGATTGTTATTGCTTATCTATAGTTCACCATGAACAAAATATTAGATGATTTTTTAAAGTTACTGCAAATCCAGAGAGAGACAGGAAGAGCACTTACTACTTTGCAGATTAATTCATGTTTTCTTCTACGTCCACACTGATGTATACATGTTTTATTTTGTGATTAGGAGTGCTTTTGCTCAATGCTGTCCTCACAGTTCGAGCACACCAGCCTAATTCTCACAAGGAAAAAGGCTGGGAACAATTCACTGACGCAGTGGTCTCCTGGCTAAACGATAATTTGGATGGACTTGTCTTCATGTTGTGGGGAGCTTATGCACAGAAGAAAGGCAGCTCTATTGACAGGGTATGATTTAAATCTTTCCATTTTTCTTGAAGTCTCATTGCTTCTTGCTGTACTTGAGACATTTTGGTAGGATGTCACCTACAAGGGGCTTTTGTTTGTAAATGGAAAAACTGGCTTAAATTAAATTAAAATAGCAAGTAGATAGTTAAAGGTCTCAAGGCAGGCTGTGCCTGTCAACTTTTGTCAACTCCTTGTTCCAAGAGTGCTTAGCTTCAAGGTACAAGAATAATCAATATGAATGAAATTAAGATAGTGTTGTGTGAAGAGTCTCAACGTTATGATGAGTAGTTCATCTTGGAACAATTTACACTGTTACCACTTTTTGAAAAATTCAGCCATTTATTGAGTGTTGAAAGCTTGAGTTTCATGGCAACCCATGTGCTTTTGTTTATAACGTGAACACTAAAGAGAGATGTGTGACTTCATTTCTGCATTTGGTGATAGTACAGATGTGCAAATGACATCTAGGATCTGAAAATTTACGAAGTTTCTCACTTTTTATTATCTCCAACTTCTTACAGAAACGTCACCATGTTCTACAGACTGTCCATCCCTCACCTCTCTCTGTGCACAGAGGGTTCTTTGGTTGTCAGCATTTCTCTAAAACCAACGAATTTCTGAAGAAGTGTGGCAAAAAGCCCATTGACTGGAAAGCACTCTGAGCTATAAACATGAACTTGGGAGTATGATTTGAAGCAACCTCTATATCAAGGATCATCCGATTCCTGAAAAATTTGAACGGGCATATATAGACTTGATCTATCTGAAAAACTAAATATCCTACTTTGTCAAAGTGATACCTTTTAAATGTCTGGTTTTTTTACATACTGTATATGTTTAACGGAGAAACTAGAGTTTGATACAAAGAATAATGTAACTTCTAGGTTGTCAAATTTTGTAAAGCTAAAATCTGAGCTTGGTCTCATCAAAAACCGTGTCTGTCTTTGCTCTAATGGGAATATATAGAGAATTGTCATGTGGAGCTAAGCTCATAGAAAATCAGTTCTAAGCACCTTTTTATGGTTAGTGAAACACTTCTTATTTGCTGTTTTTTTTCCCCCCCTTGTATTTCTCAGGTGTAAATCTAGTTTTTGTGTTTTGGAAAAACGGAAGCACCTTTATACTCCTACAGCAAAAAAGCTAGTTATTGTTTGTTCTGTTAAAATCTGTTTAACCCAGTTTAATTTTCCAGATGTCGGTGTATTTCTGCTTTAAAGTTAGTTTTATCCGTTCTGGGATATTACTGAACCTGCCTTTAAACTCTCTGAGGATTTCAGAGCTAGTATCCCAGACAATTGGGGGAAGTTGTGACCTATATTAGTGATGTTTGTGTTTTACATTCAGAGTACTTTATTGTGAGTTTAATACTATCAGAGTTTCATTGGGCATAACACCTCCATCTAACTATGACAACAGCTTGACTTTCAGAAGAATTCTCTTGCTATTTAGTATGTGACTTATGTACCTGCTGAGGACAGCTGACTTCAAGATGATCCTTCAGGATAGTATTAGGACATTTCTTGTCACTCAGCATGTTTGAGTGTACAACAAAATCAGGACATCTTGAATATAGAATTGGTTCTATGCATTTAATAGTATAAATGAACATAATTGTCTTCATTTTACTATTTTGAACCTCCTCCCCTCCAGTGTGTATTTTTCTGCCACGAGTTATTGCAGTTTTACTTTGATTCAGAGTGGTCTGAAGTTGGAAGTACTAGCAACTCTAAAATTATATCCTCTGAAGAGTTCCTTCTTTAGTATGTTGCAAAGGGGAACAATCTTGTTTATAGTCACCATTTATCTGGTTACATTGTGCATACCTATATTTCATGCCATACTGATCCAGCAATATTTGATCAATTAAAACTACAGTTTTGCCTGAGTAAGATCTACAGGAGTTGGATCAACTACTTCAAATAAAAAGGAATGGCAATAATCTACTCTGTTTTTTTAACAATTTTCAGTATGTTGCAAAGTGCATTATGGAAGTGATAGTGAACCAAATGTTAATGGAGAAAAGGATCTGTCTGCCACTGATGTCTGGCTCCAATACAAATAGAGCAAAGTTGGTGTCCAAAACTCTCCCTGTCGTCAATAGGGAGCAAGGTGGGTTTTGAAAAATCTAGAATTTCAAATCTTGCTCTGAATTGATACTTTTCTGTCAATTTTCATTGATTAGAGGAAAAATGTAGTTCATCTTTTTGTGAAATAGCATCCTTAGTTTGTGCTATACTTGTACATTTTACACTAGTACCTATGTAAGGAGAAGCCATTTCTTTGTTCCAGTGGGTAACACTAGTACAAAAGAAACAGTTCTATTTGTTTTCTGTATATGTTGTTTTTAAATAAAAATTCTTTCTTTATGCTGTTGTCCTGAAATAATTTACTCAGCTTGCATATGTTAGGTTTCTCTTATCTAAGTGTTTCCTCTCACAAGAGTGCTGAAGACTATTTTCACAAATACATAAATAAATAAAATTTGAATTTGAACTCTTATTCCTAATTCTTGAATCCTGCTTTCTGTTTTCACATATTTATTCATCTCTTCAAACCATTTTTTTGGTCCTTGAAATTCTGTATTCAAATGAAAATAAAACTCGGAGTCACATCCAAATCTTTCTGTTGTCACAGTCCAATTGAGCTTCACAACTGAGAATATTTTCTCTGCTAGCCTATGGTAGTGCGCGTGCGCGCACACACACTCACTCACTTTGCCCCTATTGGCAACCTTCTAACCATCACACACACACAGAGAGCCCCTATTGGCAAACCATACCAGCTGAAGCGCACACACACACACACACACACACACAGAGTGCCCCTATTGGCAACCTTCTAACCATAGCAGCTGAAGCACAATTCTCACTTGTTTCCTTCTGCGGTTTTGAATTTGCAAGTTTTCCACCTTCCACCAAACTGGTCATTTATGGTAGACTTCAGTAATTAGCTTCAGGGGGTAGCTGAGTTAGTCTGTAGAGGATAAACTTAAAAAACAACAAATAGTCTAGTAGCACTTTAAAGACTAACAAAGCATGTAGATGGTATCATGAGCTTTTGTGGGTACAGCTCACTTCTTCAGACAACCACAGGGTTGGATGTCCAAAGGGGGGGGGGGGGAGAGAGAAACATGAAGAGGTAGTGGGTATAAAAATATCAAGGGGAAAGCAGAGCTGGAATGTAACAGGAAAAAGAAATAGTCTATAAGCACCTAAAGATAAGAACCATTTGTGGGCAATAGAGAAGAAGAGTACTAACACCAGATTCTATACAGACAAAGAATCATTGGCACCTTCATTGTTTGGTAGGTTGATAATGTCCCAGCCATAGGCTATCTTTATTTAATCCATTAGCAGATTAATTAATTATTTAATCCCTTCCTTCTCCCCTATTTATTTTAGTTCTGGACATCCAGCACTCCTGTCATCTGAAGAAGTGGGCTGTGCCCACGGAAGCTCATGATCCCATCTACATGTTTTGTTAGTCTATAAAGTGCTACCAGACCATTTGTTGTTTTTTAAGTTTATTCAGTAATTAGGACATTCTCCTAGTGCCTTATTCAGCACTCCTGGGACAACATTCCCTACTGCTCCTGCTGGAGAATACTGCGTAACACCGACAAGTCTTGACTTCCTGGTGATATGGGGGATGTTTGCGGGCATTTGGGACTATTTCCAGAGTCTTCCACGCTCCTTGGGCTGGAGAGCCCAGCGATGCCGCGCTGCGAGCCTGGCGCCGAGGAGATCCCGTGCCACGCGGAGACTTTGCGTGGCCTGCTGGGCCGGGGGCTCGCGCGGCGCCAGGGGGCGGCCCCGGAGCCCAGGGGCAGGGTATTGCCATGGCAACCGGCCGCTTGTGAGGTGCGTTCTGGAACCCGCGGCTTGTCCTCCCCAGCCCCGCGTGGGGCGGCGCGCCCGCCCCGGACCCGGCTCCTACCTCCCCCGCCCCGTGCGCCCCTCGGCCCGGGGTGAGCCCCGCGGGTCGGCCTGGCTCGGACATCGGCCCAGCGTGCGTCCGGCCGCGCGCCGCCCACCAGCGACTTGCCCGGCACAGGGGACCCCAGCGCGGGGAGCCAGGCAGAAGGGGCCCCTGGGCACAGGGAGCCAGGCAGAAGGGACCCCTGGTTGCAGGGAGCCAGACACAAGGGTCCCTCCGGGGGCACAGGGAGCCAGGCACAAAGGGCCCCTGGTTGCAGGGGAGCCAGGTACAAGGGGCCCCCGAGGCATGAGGAGCCAGGCACAGGGGGCCCCTGGGCGCGGGGAGCCAGGTATAAGGGCCTCTGGGCACAGGGAGCCAGGCACAAGGGCTCCGGGAGCGTTGGCCATGTATCTTCCATATTCCCTGCTCCTCAGTGGTGCTAGCATCCCCACCACTCCCATTGCTCCAGCCCCCCTGTGGTGACTCACCCCTTTCTTTGAAGTGGGACCTGCACCTTGATCAGGGATCTGGTCCTGTTCTCCTTGGGCTCACAGCTGGCGTGATTAGACTGGTTCATGGACACCCACTCTTTGGTTTTTCAGTTTTATTTGTAAAGGCCTGCTAGGGACCCTCTGCAGGGACAAGATCGCTTAGGGTAGGTAGGAAACTAGAGGCGCAATAGCTCCCTTCACCAGCTTTTTTGGGACAGGCTGCTTTGGCCTGTGAACCAGCCTCTTTAAAGCTAATGCCTAAGTGCAGAGCAGCCAAAGGTAGGAGTCCGGAGAGTGGGGAGGCATTGATTTTGTGAGGGGAAAGCAAAGCAGTAGGAACCTCTCCACAGGTCGTTGAACAAGATGACTGGAGTGTTTTTTGCCTGCTACTAGCACCATGGTTTGTCACTTCTCATTTATGGGTTATGCAAGAGAGTTTATCCTGTAACTTTCCCTTTGACATACCAAGCTTGATTTTTATTTTTGGAAAAGGGTGGGTTGAGGGGGAGCAGTGGCCTGAAACCCCTCCCCGCCCCCTTCTGAAAATGTATGGTAAGTCTAGTTTGCATCACTCTCTTGTTCATCTGTTCCTGGGCCTCTCTTCAGCCATGTGTGGTTTTGATAATGTGGGTTTAAACGTGGATTAGATGATATCTTCAGATTCCCTTTCCTCTGTGATCTAAAGCAAGATTTTAACCTTCCTACCTTCTTAAAAGCCTTTGTTCCACTATGGTTTATTTCTCTTGCTTAGAAAGGCAATTGAATTGTGTGGATTTATTTCTCTTTATCACATCCTGAGATAAATAGAGAAACTTGATTGGAAATTCAGTTTCCAGGAAAATTAGAACTCCCATCTGTGTGTAGTAAACTTTTCTTCCCAGAGAGCACAAATATTTTTGTCTGAAAAGAAATCAACAGCTGTCAGATAGTAGTAAATTAGTAATAAATTAACCACTAGAGGGCGATCTTAGAATCCTAAAAGTGTAGTGAAAAATTGTACAAGAAACTGAAGTAGGTTTCTTATGGGTGATACCAGCTCCTTACGCAAAGGCCAAAATTATTTACAAATACATCTGTGTAAGATTAATTTTTTAGAAATTTCATCAAATTAGTAAGGTTGATTCTGATAAAAATTCAGTTAATCCACTATATATTTTGAAGAGTTTGTAGATTTATTTGTGCAAAATTAAGTCATACTTTGCCATTAGCTACAGATACCAAATTTTGCATAGACAATCCTGCTGACTACTCCTTGCAGACCCACTAAATTGAACACTAGAATATCGACCTGTAGTGTAGTGTAGACATGCCCCAGGTGTCTAGATGCAGAATCCAAATTGAAATCCGTTCACAACATGGTCTTACTTCTGGAGAGCAAGAGTAAGCAGATCCATATACACAAACAAAAATGAGACCCTAAAACATAGATCTTAGTTTTATAAGTGTAATTAAATGTTAATAATTAAAACAATTAGATATCTTCAGCTTTTAATTCTGCTGTTCAACACTGTAGGATAGCTACAAATGAGTTTATGCACAGTGCCTGTTTAACTCATTTTTAAGACAATTGTGTGTGTTTTTAATTAAAACTTTCCACAGTGAACCCATCTCCCCTTATTTGTTTGCGAATTTTATAGCAGACTGACACACAAGATGTTTGTGCAGAACACACTCAGCATTAAACAGCTGTTCATTTTGTATCACTGGGTGACCTTTGTCCCACATAAATCTAGTCCTGTTGGTATGCAACAGAATAACTTGTAGCAGCTCCTCATGCTTGGTATGGAGTCGTTGTTGGCTTTTTTTAAACTTGTCTTCAGTAAAAGTTTCCCAAGCAGAACAACCAATGGGATTTTATTTAATATCAATGTCACAAATATGATGAGAAAATTAATTTAGGGAAACTACATGAAATGTGAAACCATGCCAAAAATTCAGGTGACATTTCATGACATTAACCCTGTAAGGCCTTTGGTGATTGGAAATACCAGCAGCAATGGGAAGGTTACAGAAATAATCCTCTGAGCATATGACGGGCCATGCATTAGGAAAGTAGTCTAGGTTTTCTATTGCATGGTTTCAGATCCTTCTAGTCCTGAAGATATGTGTATGTCTAGCATGGCTCTGAATTTCAAACAAAACTATGGAAAACTGAAAAAACTTAAAAAACAACAAGTGGTCCTGCAGCAACTTAAAGACTAACAAAAAATGTAGAAAGTATCATGAGCTTCCATGGGTACAACCCATTTCTTCGGATGACTAGAACAAGGGGTCCAGAGGTATAAATAAATAGCTGGAAAAGAGGGAAGATGGGGAGGGAAAAAGAAAGAAAAAAATCTTGTCAATTAGAGTGTCCATGCTAAATGAGGCTAATAGAGTGGGCTGTAAGTGCCTGATGCTTAGTTTTTTATGTCATTAGGGTGTTGAATATAGCAGTCCACCCAGTTCATGTATTCACATCTTAATGAAATGTGTCAAATTTGCAAATGAAGGCAAGTTCCGCAGTTTCTCCAGCTGCTTTTTGAAATTGCTCTGTAAGAGTATAGTCACTTTTAGAGCCAGTAATAAGTGCCCAGGCAAGTTAAAATGGTCCCCAACAGATTTCTGTGTATTACCATTTCGAATATCTGATTTCTGTCCATTAATCCTTTGTTGTAGAGACTTTTTTAAGTTTTTTTCACTTACAGACTAATATGTCTACCCCTCTGAGACTATGGAAAATTGGGAATCCATTGGGATAAACTTGTGTTTGGAAGTGTAATAAGTATTTAAATATATATATAAAAGCTTCAGAGGGGTAGCCGAGTTAGTCTGTAACAGGAAGAACTTAAGAAACAACAAATAGACTAGTTGCACCTTAAAGACTAACAAAACATGTAGATCAGGGCTACTCAACTTTGGAAGCTCCGGGGGCCACAATGATATTCACAGCACATGCCAAAGGCCGCAACTTAAGTGTGGTTGCATGTACATGGAAATATATATTCAAATAGATTATTTTACACTGATGGGCATGAATACAGCTGGTCCCCGACTTATGAACACATCGACGTTCGACCAACTGCACTTACAACAAACCTCCCATTAAGCGTGACCCCGACTTACGAATGGCGATCCGTGCTTACGAACAGCGTGGTCCCATTGAAATGAATGGGGTCCAACTTACGAACACACAGAGTTACGACCAAGTGCTTGGAACATAACTCGTTTGTAAGTCGGGGACTGGCTGTACAAAGATTAAGGCAAGACTACACAACACACAGGCCCCATTTAAGTCAGTTCTGCTGATATTAATAAAATGCAATAGTTACCCGATTTCCATCCATATGACAGCATTTTTAATGAGCAATGACAGTCCAGGAATTTAACTACTAAAACGCATATCAACAGGAGGCTATTACGTTGACTACTTTTTTTGTTTCAGCTCCCACCTGCGAGCCGCGTGTTGAGCCCTGCATAAACTCAAACTGCACCGCGGGCGGCACACAAATGGGCTCGTGGGCTACATGTAGAGTAGCCCTGATGTAAATGGTATCATGAGCTTTTTGTGGCTCTGGTGCTTTTTCTGGGGTATGGTCACTTGCCTACCTAACGTAGATGAGGAAATGCACTTTGTCCTAAGGTACAAATCCTGTGTGATTGCTTATTCTGTCATTGTTTGCATGCAGCATATGTGAGTGAATTCCTTTCTTGGGATGCCACTCCAGAGCAGCAGCCTTCAGAGATTGTCAAGGCCCACATTTTGTGTCTGGATTTCCCCATTTTGATTTGATTACCCTTCACAGAAAACCTACTGGCCCTCCATCATATGGATTAAGGAATAGGGGCCTAGGAGAAGCTTTTCCAGATCAGAGCAGTAGTTCATCTAGTCAAGTGTCTGGTTTCCTCCAAGGAGAGCACTAAATGCTTTAGAGGAAGTTACCAGAAACTCCAGAACAGAATAACCTGCCAATAGGCACTTTTAACGTACAGATGTTAGTCCCTTCATATTGTGAGGCCTATGTGGAGCCTTGCTGTTCTACTGAAACAAGCATTTCCAGAGTTAATACTTGTCTGTTGCCTTGTCATCTGTGAATGCAAAATTGAGAGGATGTGTGACAGCTGGGTCCAGTGGATAGGGGCATGGCCTGGGTGTTATTTTATCAGCTTCATCACTGACTTGCTGTTTGACCTTGGTCAAGTCACTTCATCTCTCTGGGCTCCTGGTTCCTTTCCTACCCTTTGTCTGTCTTGTCTTTTGGGTTTGTAAACTTTTCAGGGTAGGGACCGTCACTCTCCATGTGTTTTGTACAGTGCTCTGCACAATGGGCTCCGAACTCCCATGAGGCATCCAAGGTGCTACCACAGTACAGATAGTCCCCGACTTACGAACGAGTTACGTACCAAGCACTTGGTCGTAACTCGATCTGTTCGTAAGTCGGACCCCATTCATTTCAATGGGACTGCTCTGTTCGTAAGCTCGATCACGTTCGTAACTCAGGGCCGCGCTTAATGGGAGGTTGGTCATAAGGACGAAAGGTCGTAAATCAATGCGTTCGTACCTCGGGGACTCCCTGTACAGATAGTAACAGTAATAACAATGCTAAGCTGCAAGGCAGGCCTCGTTAACAGATAATTACTGTAAATCATCCTGTGGGACTAGAAAACTCTGAGCCCATCCCAGTTCTGTCCACGGGACACTGTGTTCCTTCCTAATGTACTAACTTGAGAGGCAGCATGATGCACCAGGCTGTCCCAGAATATTTTCCCAGGATGGATGTGTCCTGTTTTAAAAATAAACCACATCAGCTTTGCCCCAACACTCACAATGCAATAAAGTCTTGGACATGAGACAGCAGTGGGAGACCATTGTCCCATGACAGCGGCTTTGTTTGGTTTTTGGCATTGTAGGAGTGCCTCGCTGTACAAAATCATAGTAAGAGACCGTCTGCCCAAAGAGATCAGCAAAACACGGAAGAAAGGCAGACTCCTTCCCCTTTCCTCTGATATGTACTCAGAACATCGGGGACACCTTTGTAAGCTGCCCAAGCAGGAGGCCTAAGTCACTTAGAATACATTTAATCCTTTCTGGTCACCCTCATGGTCCATGGAGATGGAAGGTCCCAGCCTCTATGTGGCTCGTGATAGAGATCATAGGCTGGGAGTGCAGGTTGTCTGGTGAGGAGCCCTAGTTGCAAAGCAGATTATTCAAGCCAGATACATTGCAAAAGATACTGATAAATTCTGCACGTGGATTTGCTGTAACCTTTCCCTTACGCCCTTAATTTGTGAAATTCTGGCAGAAACACTGTGAATGAGGATTAGGCAGTGGGCAAGAGGGAGGAAAGGAAAAGCTTCTAAAAAGAGAATGAGAAATCCCGCCTCTCTCTCTTTCAATGATTTGACTTGCAGGAGAACCTCAGAGTTAGAAACACCTTCAAAATCTGAGATTCTTTGTAACTCTGAAATATTTGTAACTCTGAACAAAATGTTATGGCTGGTCTTTCAAAAAAAATGACAATTGAACATTGACTTACTACAGCTTTGAAACTTTACTACAGGAAAAATGCTGCTTTTAACCATCTTAATTTAATGAAACAAGCACATTACAGTTTCCTTACTTTGTCAAATCTTTTTTTGTTTTTCGTCTTTAAGTAGTTAATGTTTAACACAGTACTGTACTGTGTTAGGATAGTTTTTGTTTGTTTGTTTTGTTTTGGGTCTCTGCTGCTGCTGTCTGATAACTTCTGGTTCCTAATGAGGTGTGTGATTGATTGGTCAGTTCATAACTCTGGAGATTAGAGATGTGAATGTGCACCCATTTACACGATTAGCCGATGAGCCTGGTCTCATCGGTTAATCCTAACAGTTATATGTAGCCTCCGCCACTGCCTCTGTTTCAGACATGGAGGGAAGGGGGAGGTGGGAGGCAGCTTCTGCAAACTGCCTGCCCTACCCCACTGCCTCTGATACAGAGGCAGCGGGAGGCAGCCAGCTCCCTCTTAGGATTTAATGTCAAAGTGAATGCACATCAGCTGCTTCTGTAAGTCACACAACCTTATAATCATTAGACTGTCATGTTTCTGTAGGAAAAAGGCATGCTGTTGACTTGTATTAGCCCAGTAGGCATACCTAGGGGTAGCTGAGTGCACAGCACCAGTGAACTCTTGCCAAGGTTCTGTTTTTAGGAGGTAAAAATAGCTTGTGCTCTAACAGTGTTTTCAGTTTAGCTATTGCCTGTGAGTACATTGCAGTGTTGAATGAAGGACCAAGCAAAAGGGTTTGTCAGAAGTGTTTTGTTGGTCAAAAGATAAAGTAGCTGACTGCTTTCGGCACTGAATGCTCTTTGGATGTTGGAAATATGAGTGAAGATCTCCTAACCAACATTTTGCTACTGTTGTTTATTTTTCACAGGATCTTTGGCGTACGGAGGAGGAGGGACCCGTTCTGCAAGGTCTGGCTGCTGGCAACTGCCTTTTGTTCTGTTAATCTAATATGCACGAGTAACAAATAGCTAATAGAGAATCGTGCTAGTTTGACGATTAAGGGTCTGTGGTTTTGGAGCAAGGGGACTCTGATTCCTATGCTTGCTGCTATGATAGAATTCCTAGTGTTCTCAGAGGATGAAAGTTGGTTGCTGTGACATCTGCTTTGAGCATAGAAGTTTTACAGTGTTGCCTGATCTGTGCTAACATTTGGGATCCAAAGAGTCTTTCTCTGTTAGAATGAGTCATGCCCAGTCCACTTGCTGCCCATTGGCGTTGCTGAACTAGATTGTGACTTATAAATATTCATCTTTTCTTCTTCTCTCCCCCCCGACCCCCTCCAGAGTTTCTGAATGGTATTGCTGGCTGTTTTGTCCTGCCTGATTTTGCTATGGTTTATTTGGACTGAAATGGCACATTCTCAGCCTGTTATCCAGACAAAGTCAGAGACTGAGACCCCCAGTCTAGAGCCTCCAGCGGCCTTTGAAAATGAAAAACCTTCAAAAGTTTCAACATGCCAACTGGAGGAGAGGACTGTATCCCCCTCCCAGTCCAAAGAGCCTTGTCAGACCTCACTGACCTCTCAACAGGCATCCCTGGATGCCTCTAAGGAAGCAACAAGTATACTTTGGCAACACAAACTTCCAAACAGCCTTTCTTCCTCTGACATGTCAGAGCCGGCAGAAGATGTTCCAGCAAGCAGCTTAGCAGGGCCTTTATCTCCAGTGCCTCTTCCTTCATCAAACCAGCAGAGGGAGCCAAGGATGTCTGTCTCCAGAATCAAGCAGGAGCAGTTTATAGAATATACTCAGGCACAGCTCAAAAGGCAAGCAATGGCAAAATTTGTCTTGGGCTCTTTTGAAGATAATTCATCTGATGAGGAGCTGGTACCTGAAGCCTTTAAAGTCACCAGCAGAAGAAGTACCACAACGAGCATTGGTTCCTCCTCCTCTTTTGAGTCCTTTTTGCTAACATCACTGTCAGAGTCCAGTTCTTCCACAATCATGAGGTAAAAAGCCCTGAGATTTGTTTTCACCTTCTTTTGCTAAAAGCCATTTATAAACAAGGATGGGGAAATGTGGGAAGTAGGAGTCAGTGTATAAAATTAAAAATTACCTCCCTTCAATCCCATCCCGTGCCCATTTTACTGAAAATTGCTCCTTTTCTTTTAATGAGATTTTGTTTTTATATGGAAACTTTTTTTTAATCCATTAACATGATTGGGGTGCTATGGTTTGAGAAAAACAGTGATGGGCAACCTAGGCTAGTGAGTGGGCCGCATGAGTGACCCTCCATCTCAGTGGGCTGTAAGATTGTCGTAAACAAGAGGGTCTCCAGGGGTAGGGTAGTTTTGCTCACTACGCTTGCCTGCCTAGAATTTTCAGGGTGTGCCCATTGAACCATAGCAGCGCTGTGATTGGATGCAGAGAGAGCACATAGCTCTCACAGTCTATGTGGTGTCCAATCAGCATGCACCTCACTTCATGTGCCCTTGCTTTGTGTGTGGGTCACTTTAGTAATACCAGTAGGAAAAAAACTATTTAGATAGAAACCAGCAGAAACTGCAAGTGGGCAATGGTAACAAAATGTCTTATGGGTCACAAAAAGAACCCCGATGGGCTGTGTGTGGCCCTCAGGCTGCAAGTTGCCCGCCACTGGAGTAGAACCTTGCTAATCCTACCTTTTGCTGTTCTGTGCATTTTAGATTTTTGCCCCCAAATACTGGGCAGAGACTTAGCCAAGGTTTAAAAGCAGAGCATTGCTAAATCTAAACCTATGCTTTGTGGAACCAGGACCTCATCCAATATTTTGTGATTGCCAGTGGTTGGCCTGGTCACTGGTGCAGATTAGCAAGGTAATGCTGACTTTGAGAGGCTATTTATGCATATTTACAGCATGTCAATGTCCAAGGAGATATTTGCTGGTGCATTAAATCTGTTAGTAAGTGGACAGAGCAGGTGGGGAATTAATAGAGGAAAATGGAACTGCAGAGTGTAGTCTGGCCCATACATGCTTACTTCATGATAAGCTTTAGATGTACACAGCTGCGTGGGCTTTCAGTGAGCTTGGAAGAGTATTTAGTGTCCCTGTTTGAATTATAAATGGGCCTGGATGAGGATCCTTGATCTAAAAAGCTTCCTAGTTGCAATCCTGATGTACATGTTGCTTCTCAGACTCATCTCTACTTTGAACTAAATTCCACCATGTATAATATGTTTTTGGTTTGGTTTCCAAATAGATATAAAACAATCACTTCAGTACAGCTGTTCGAGGTGGTATGTCCACAAGAACTGTGTTCAAATGTCTGTGCAGAGAGCTGTCTTTCTCCTCTCTGCTTGTGTTGCATCCGAATCATAGGAACAGAGTGCTACAACAGTTTTGAAAGTGCCTTGTTCATGCTCAAACAGTGCCACCAGTGCCAGCCTGTTCTTGTCAATGAGCACCAGTGACTTGTCTGAGGAGAGATTAGAGGGCTGCAGCTTGAATGCAGCAAGTAAAGAGGTCATCCTAGTTAGGGATATAAAAGAGTAGTCAAGTCAACTACTCACTCCCCCTTCCCTTGCTGCCTCATAGATGAGCCGGAAGCAGGAACCGATGTTGGGGAGAGCCAGCTTAAAAGCTGGTTCCCCCAGTACCATCTCTGCAGTGAGGGGTTGGGGAGGCAGAGGCGCAGTGGTTAGGAACCCGGCACAAGCGGCTGCTGCCAGGTCCCAGATCTGCCCCGCTGCAGCTCTGCCTTTTAAATGTACAGCCGCTCCCTGAGTTATGAACAAGTTACGGACCAACACTTGGTCCGTAACTCTAAGTGTTCGTAACTCGGATCCCATAGAGTTACATGGTGACCACGCTGGTCGTAAGCGCGGATCGCCATTCGTAACTCGGATCTGCATTTACGATCACTTTGGTCGTAAGTGCTGATGGTCGTAAGTGGAGGTGGTCGTAACTCGGGGAGCGGCTGTAGTAAGAACCAGGTGGCTCTTACTACATATAAAAAGCAGAGCCTCAGCGGGATAGATCTGGGACCCAGCGTGAGCTGGGACTCAACAATCCCAGCTCGTGCCGGTTCTGGGACCTACCCCTGCTGCAGCTCTGCAGTTTAAATGTAGTAGGAGCCAGGCTGCCCGTGCCCTCGGCTTATATAAGAACATAAGAACGGCCTTACTGGGTCAGACCAAAGGTCCATCTAGCCCAGTAGCCTGTCTGCCGACAGTTGCCAGCACCAGGTGCCCCAGAGAGGGTGGACCGAAGACAATGATTAAGCGATTTGTCTCCTGCCATCCTTCTCCAGCCTCTGACAAACAGAGGCCAGGGACACCATTTCTATCCCCTGGCTAATAGCCTTTTATGGACCTAACCTCCATGAAATTATCTAGCTTCTCTTTAAACTCTATTATAATCCTAGCCTTCACAGCCTCCTCTGGCAAGGAGTTCCACAGGTTGGCTTCTACTATATTTAAACTGCAGAGCCACAGCAGGGCTTCTTATGGACTAATCGAGTACACGATTAGTCAGTAACCCACTTCTTAACATCTTTAATCCTAGTTCTTGCAAGTGGGGGCTGCTGATGGCAGGCTTAGCTGCCTATCTGGGATTCGCTAGAACAGCCTTGAATTATTTCCCCCAACTCTGTAAAGTTTTCATTTGGGTTTTTAAAAAGTGTGGAATTATATGTCAAGAGAAAAAGATGTCAGCTGAGTTAAGTAGCTTAATATGAGAGAAATAATAGAAGGGCTATTTAACTTTTGAACTGTGATGAGGGATGTGGCTGATAAATCCGCTTGACTTGGAGTTGCCTTTCCAGACTTTGTAGCTTCGCAACCCTGGGTACACTCGCTGGCTGTGCAAAGGAAAAAGAGAAAGTTACTACACACAGAGTGCTGTCAGAGGCACAGTGCAAAAATGGATTTTTTTTCTTCTCTTAGACTCTTTCCAACTGTATATAAAAGTTATAACAGATATTAGTTGTAATGTTTAAAGATATTAGGGATGTGAAAGGTTAACCAATAAGCACCACCCTGAATGGGTGAGATGCTTACCAATTCTGGCTAACTGGTAACCGGCGGGGGCAAGAGCAGCTTCCCTCCTGCTGTAGGGGGGTCTGCTGCAAAGAGGGTGCTCCACAGGCAGGGGCTGCTCCGGTGTCCAGAGCAGCCTCTTGTCCACTAGGGGCCTGCATCTACCATGGACAAGGGCTGCTCCAGCAGGGGCCAGCTGGCCAGCAGTAGCGCCAGCCCCAGCCCCAGCCCCAATCCCCATGTGGGGCCTGGGAGCTGTCGAAGCTCTAGCTCCAGCATGGGAGCTGGTAGCCCGGGGTTGGGGGTGAGAGACCTGTGGACTGGGGGCTGTTCCAGCCGGGCTTGCGTGGTTCCCCGGCCCAGATCCCTCTTTAGTTGGTTAACTGGTTAAATGATAGGTCAACGTAACATTTAACTAGTTAACTGATTAAGTGGGATTTTATACCCCTAAAAGATATCAGATGTATATGTGCTTTTGTTTGGTCAATTTGGATGCATACCCTTAAACACAGCAACTAATGTTCAAATCACATCAGTTCTTTTTCTTCTCTGCTTTCTCTTTCATTTTTGGTTTTTCCCTTGTGGGCTTGTTGTGGTTTTTTCCCTGCCAAGAGCGTCATCTGGTGGTCTGTGCAAATGTTGCTACCTTGTTGCTCCCAAAAATCATCACGAGTCCAAGATTTGCCCTCAGCTACCCTTATGCTAATCTCATGCAGATGTGAATTTGCATGGAAATAACTAAGGGCAGACTTTCTTTCACTGGTGGGACGATAAGACCATATTTAATAGAGGGGAACAGAATCATGTAAGTTACACTTGCATTCCAGCTTTTCTGTAAGATGTATTTGTTTTGCTCAATAACTGCAATTTTCTTTGAATGACTTACGGGCATGATTTTCAGATACTTTAAGCACACTGAATGAATGCAGAGTTAATTGGCTAATGAGCCATACACAAAAGTGCCTCATTGACCAATTGCTCCTGAAGTTTCCTAAATAAATCCACAATTTACTGTCAGCAGAGGAAGATCTTTATTCTCTGGAGTTTTGAGCAGGCTTAATTGGAACTTTTGTGCCCTCCTAAACTCAGGTAGAAATACAGTTGTGTACTGTCCACTTAATCATTTTATTCCCTGTGCTTGGACTGCACAAAGGTAATACTCAGTTTAGAAATTTCCAGCATTATTTGACTGTCTCTGTTTTGAGGGGCTGGGAAGAGAGATGTCAGACACGGTAATAAGTAAAATGAAGGCCAACAATCAGCAGCATTTCTCTGCTTTTTCCTGTGTAAATGCCTGGTTTCTGAGTGTGTTGAAATGGTCACCAGCTGTTAATAAAGGAAGTAAATGTATCCCTTTAAGGAGAAGCAATAAAGCCACCTGGGGCTGAGTTAGACTTGAGGCAAAGGGCTGCTGATGAGATTATCCTGGCCTTATGGGGTTTGCTCTTTAGCTGCTGAATTGTTTGGCTTGGTGTCCTTTAGAGGTAAGAGAGCTGTTAAAGATCTGACTGCTTGTGACTCAAGAGTGGGAACATGTGTCATAAGTGATCACAATGTTGACTGTTTGGTGAAACTTAGGGGCCGGTCCTGTTGAGGTGCTGAGTACCCTCTGTTCCTCTTGGATCTGGGAACAGTGGCACCTTGTTGGGTCAGGTGGTTAGAGAAAGGGTTGCTGCTAGGAAATAAGTTATTCAGGGTAGGCTTTTATTTCACTTCTGTGGCCTGTTGAGAGCTTGGGCTCACAGGAAAGTGACTTTCGTGTGTGGTCTTTGGTGAGAGGCTGTTTCCTTCACTCTTACAAAGCTGAATGAACTATTCCTGGGATCCAGAGAGGAAAGGTGCTGGTGGTTAATGGAATCCAATCCACAGCGCTCCCTTGCACTAAATGCTTATGAGCAAGGGTTGTGGATTTGGCCTTGATCCTTTATATGTTAATTAGTAACTTGTGTTGATAAAGCATTTTTCACTGAGCAAATAGTTAGGCCTTGAGACCGTTAAAACAACTCTCAAGGCAGATAGCGCTGCTGTGGGAAAGTATAGACTGTCTGCTTGGAACAAAGTGCCCTCATTTTTGAAAAGGGGAAGTCTTGCCTTGGATTTGGTCTTTGCACTTTGGGCCACCAGTTAACTGACTAAGCTCTGTGGAGAGGTTGGAGAGGAGTGGTGAGCAGGGAAAGGAGTGGGTAGGATCTGTGGCTGCTGGAGCAAAAGCCTCTTTGCCTGCTCACCTCATGAATAAAGAGGGAAGCCACATGGGTGTTACCAGAGTGCTGTCCAGGGCTTTGGAGGCCAGCAGCGCTGATGCTGTCTCTAAGATAGCTTTTATAGGCCCTGATGCTGCACCATTGACTTCAATGCCATCGGGTTCAGGGCCGTGCAGAATGGGTGCAGTGTTCTCACAGCTCTGTGTAATAGCATCTGTTCCTCTTCCACAGCCTGAGAACAGCGGCCTGGATAGGGATAGTAACTTTCCTGTGAAGGGGTCATTCCTTTAACCCCTCCCAATGCCAGCATCCCACTGTAGCTGGGAGCAGACCAGCCTTAAAACAGTGAGTCTGATAGACTTACCTGTGTTCATTCACCAGCAAGGGGAGCTTGCTCTTCATATAAGGTACTTTGCTGTGTCTGTGCTTTGCATTTCTAGGCGGGGAATGCTTTGAAAGTGGGATCTAGAGACAGACATGGATTCTTACCTGCAAGGTGTTTAATTGGGGTTCGGTCCCAGCGTTACAGTTCAGACTAGGGATGTAATAGTGTAGTCGATTAACTAGTAAGCAAAAGCTTATAGGTTAATGCTATAAACCATATTCATCCTTCGCCCCTTCCAGCCAGTCAAATTTTTTAGCAGGCTGGACAGCAGCCTGGCTCATGCTTGGTCCGGGACCTACCCCCACAGCATCTTTGCATTTAAAGTGTATTAGGAGTCAGGCTGCTGCCACCTTGCGCTGCTCCCTTGTGTCAGCTGGTCTGCGGGGGAGCTGGTTTTTAAACTGGTTCCCCTGGCAGACCAGCTTCCACCTGGTCAGCATGGAGTGGCAGGGGGCTCTTCGGGATTGGGGCTGGAGCACACTGGCTGCTGGGCCCCACCCCCAAGGACTATAAAATAGTTGAGTAACCAATAAGAATTATGAGGTTAATCAGCTATTCAATTTACCGGTATTTAACATCCCTACTTCAGGCCCCACTCTGCTCACTGCATCTGTTCTCATCCTGCATGTGAGTTGTCACAGCCCCCTTCTCTGGTATGAGCCACTTATACATATCCCTGTGATAAAGCTGACATGAATAACTTGCAGCATGAAACAAAAATAAATATCAGTCTTTCAAATCCCTTTTCATATTCACTTCTGCCTCAATGCCTGGAAGAATTTAACCGTTTCATGGCTAATCTGGGCAGAGGCCTTTATTGTTTTTATATAATTATGACATGAACTAAAAGGTAGCCAATGACTTTGCCTGTAAAATCATATGGATTTGATTCTCATTCTCCCCTGCCCTTTGTATGTCATGCAGTGTCTTGGTCTGGAAGATCTTCAGGACAGAGACCATGGCTAGCTCTGTTGATGCATCACCCTGCACATCAGGAACACCTGCTCTGTTGCAAGTGTAGGTCACTTCAACACAGGCAATGCAAATGTTCAGCCTTCAAGTCTAGGTGGTGGCCCTGCCTTTGCACCCACTCTGTGTAGTAAGGGAAGAGTTGGGGTCTGCCCCATATTCCCACCTCGTCACTCCCACTTTGATTCTTCAGAACAAAACCCTGACCTCGCTGGGTATCTGATGAAGGGGAAACTGCTCTGAGCTACTGTTGTTTTAAAGAGAAGTGAATGGAGGCTGCCCAAGGTCATTTATGTAAAGTTTCTCAGCTGCGCCACAGGGTGCTGCTATAGAGTTGGCTGTTTGTTTTTACTCCTCTAGCTACCCGGGGAAGGGGAACAAATGGAGGCAGGGAAGAGAGACAGAGAAATGGAGGAGGAAGAGGAAGAACCGGGGCTGGACTCTGCATTGGGACCCTAACGGCACGTTGAACTCCAGAATGGAGGGAAAGGAGGGGTCCAGGTTCCCGGGTCTGAGAAGGTTGGCATTAGAGACAAAACAAACGTTCTGCTGTGTTACCTTGAAAAGGGGATAAGGACTTCAAGGCAGAATGTAACTTTCTAACAGCTGGAACTTTTCTCTGCTTAGCAAAGCAACAGGCGGCGGCGGCTGCTGCTGTTCCTTTCTGATATGCTTCTAGAGGTTTTACTTTTCCAGTTTCTTAGGTCTGAGTATAATTCTGGGTATGAATCCTTGTACTTGTTGAGATGTGTGTAGGGAGGTACTCCTGGAAAGTTAGCTGTGGCTAGGCATTGTTCCCCTAAACATTGCCTCCGGCACACTGTTTTTATTTTCTCATTGCTTTGTGAAAGTTAATTAAGGAAGCAGCTTTTCATACGCAACTTTTCCTGTTTCATTTTCTAAGAGTGGCAGTGAGTTATATGGGGGGGAAGGGGGTTCTGCAGTGTGAAAATATTTTTGTGGCACTTAATTTTTTTTTTTTTACTTCTGCATTTGTGAGTGGTGCTGTCAGACTAAAAATATTTGAAAAACAAACTCAACGTCCATGTATTACCCCTACGTTCATTAAAGCGAAAATCTTTGTAAAACCAAATTCGTAATAGTTTGTTTTCGTCTCCATTTCATCGTGTTCTGCTCTAGCACAGCATTGCATTATTTGCATTCAGTCCCCTGCAGGCTGGGGTGAATGTTGAAGCACAACTTACTGAAATCTAAAAGTATTTTGAGGGGCTGGCTGGAAGAGAGAAGGGGGTTTCTGTGCACATTACTTTTTATATTGAGAGTTAGCAACATGTTCATGACTTTGTTGCAGATCTCATTATTTGGTGCTTTTCTTAAAGATGCACCTCCTGGAGTCACTTTCTTATGTGAGAATCTCTGATTTCATTGGGGGGAAGAGAGGGAGGGGAAAACCCCCCTGAAAATATGGATCATGGATTCTCAAAATCCAGAAGGCAGTTAAGAGCCTGGAAAGTAGTGTATTAAAAAAATATTGGCATACGTCTTTTGTCATTTGAATACTTGTGGTTGACACTCTTGGGATAAATACCTACTCAGTAACTGGCCTTGGCTAACTAACTCCAGTCTAGAAGTCAGAGTATAAATTGCTCCTATGAGTAAAGGCCCCCAGAGTGGGGAAGCAGCGTTTGGCCCAATATTTTGCAGTATTTAGTGACTGATAAGAAAATGAGTGTGCTTCTGTCAGTATGAGTGCCTGTTCAAAACCACATGCTCATTTTTTTTCCTTTTGTGTCCTGTGCACAAATAGCGTAATACATTTGATTGTTGCATGCTGATTTCATGACTGGCATGTGCCCCAATCCTGGGCAGAGCAGTGCTTACTTCAGAGTGCTTCTCTGGCCTGGAGAGGCTCCCAAGGGTCAAAGGTTTGGGCCTTTCATGTTTCTGTAGGGGCCGGGGGGAAACAACAAAGTATGCAGCAGAGAAGCAGGATGGTCTTGTAGACTGAGCATGGAACTGTCAGCTAGTTTCTCCACTGCTGTGGATTTGCTGCATATCCCGGGGGCAAATCACATTGCAGCTCTGTGCCATAAGGCAGGTCTGCACTTAAAACATGTCAGCGCTTCAGGGAAGATGCTACATTGACCGGAGAGTTTTTTCCTGTTGGTGTAGTTAATCCACTTCCATGAGAGGCCATAGCGATAGCTGGAGCCCTCCCATTAACATAGCCCTGTTTTATGCCACGGCTTGGGTTTAACTGTCACGCTAGGGTATGATTTTTTTTTTTTTTTTTTTTTTGCATGTTGTTGAACAAAGTAGTTATGTGGGTGTAAGCTTATCTTGTAGAGCTGTCCTCATGCTCCTCTTCCGTGACTTGGAGAAAAGAAAGCCTATCCTGTAGCGGGGTTTTGAGGCTTACTGACAGATTACAAATGAGAGACCCTCGAGCGAAGTATCCGACGGGTAGGTGTGTGCATCTGATGAAGTGGGCTCCAGCCCACAAAAGCTTATGCCCAGATAAATGCATTTGGTCTTGTGTGAATTAGTTGGAAAGTATTGGTGGCTAGTTGTGTCTGTTCCTACTGCCCATTTGCTGCCTGAGGCTACTGAATTCATGAGTGTTTAAAAGTCTCAGGGGGTAGCTGTGCTAGTCTTATAATTTCTAAAAAACAAGTAGTCCTGTAGCACCTTAGAGACTAACCAAAATTTTACTTATATATATAAAATAACATATTTTGGTTAGTCCCTAAGGTGCTACAGGACTACTCCTTGTTTTCATGAGTGTTTAGTTCCCTCTCTGTCCCTTCTAAAAAGGAGCTCACACTTTTCTTCTTTTACTCCCTGCCTAGTCTACTTGATAGCTTCTGTGCCAGGCATGGGCAATAATTTTTGATGGGGGGCCACTCCAAGATTTTGGAAAGTGGTTGAGGGCTGCATTCTTCCATGATATTAATGGAGGAGGTGTGGGGTCTGGGATGGAAGTTGAGTGCAGAGGGGAGCTTGGGTAAGGGACTGGGGTGCAGGAGGGAGACTGGAGTCTGGGAGGGAGTTTGGGTGAAGGATGCAGTTGTGACCTAAGGCAGGGGACTGGAGTGCGGGGGTTTGGGATGTCATCTAGGTTAGGAGGAGATTGTATCTGGGGCAGGAGCTTGGGGTGCCAGATCTGGGAGGGGGTATTGGTATAAGAGGGGACAGAGAGTTTGGGTATGTTGATTGGGAGGGAAGAAGGTTGGGGAAGGGAAGGGGCTGGGCCAGAGGCAGGTTCTGGCCAGGAGACTTACCAGCCAGCAGCCAAGGTTGCCTGCCTGCAGAGGTAAGGCTTGCAGAGTTTAAAACCAGGCCTGCCTGCCCAGCCATGTGCTTGTGTGAATAACTGAGTGGAGAAAAGGGGGGTGTGGTTCTTCTTGGCTGCCTGTTATTCAAACAGGAAGTTCCCATTGGCCAGTTTCTGCCAGAAACCGGCCAATGGGATTGTGCTGGGGGTGGGGGCAGCTCCTGAAGCTTTCCCCCCTCCTCTCCAGTTTTGAAACAGAAATGGGGCCGGGCAGCTGTGTTTCCAAGTTGTGTGTGGGGTAGCAGGGCAAGCCGGGGGAACCTGCCTGGGGCTCTCCTTTGCCTCTGCAGGCCGGATCCAGTGGCTTGGTGGGCTGGATCTCGCCCACAGGCCATATTTTGCCCAACCCTGTTCTATGGTTTTGATTTCAACAAAGCCCATTTCTCGTAAGCCAAGCTGTTAGACTGTATACAGTGTAATTGTCACCATGTCTAACCCAATACAATAGAGACACGAGGCAAGTGAGATGTTTATTGAACCAGCTTATCTTGGTCAGAGAGTAGGGTTTATTAAAATGTGTTTATTTAGGTAGTTTTCATGTAGTTTTCTCTATATAGTATTCAGAACAATGAAGTCAAGGCATGTGTACTGCATGGACTTTCACCAACAACTTACTCTTGTAGCTGTTCACGTCTGGCTTTCTGGATATTAAGGCTGTGATTTAGTCTGTCTGAATCTCCTAGTGCAAAAGCTTTGACTTTTAAATTTTCTTTTGTATATTTCCAATATCTGATGTCTTATATTTATGCATTTTCTCTTTGTGGTGCTTTCTGGAATACTAGACAAAGGTTTAGAATATTTAGTTCTTGTAGAACCACAAAGAAGAAAAGTGAAAAATGTGATTGAAAGTGTTAGGTTAAAACTTGCTGGCTGAACTGCTTCCAGAGAGAGGCTGTGACCCGCTCAGGATGCAGTGAAGAAGGAACTCTTCTCTGGATGATTGCATGCGTGTTCCTGCCCTGTGTGTCAGGCCCCCTCCCTCAGCCAGCACTTTTGTTGTCCAGCCCACATTATCTGGGGGCTCCAGCAGTGATTTAAAGAGCTCAGAGCGCTCTCTGTCACTGAGAGACTGGCTCTTTTAAATCGCCAGGCACCAGGGCACCTGTCCCTTCCCCACAATCCTTCACCTCCTGTTGGTGACCCTGCATAAGTTGCCCTATACAAAAACCACTAAGGTCCAACAGACAGGGCATTGGCCCATAGGAGATCTGCCTTCTATTCCTGGCTCTCCTACTGACCTGCTGTGTAACCTGAACTGTCACTTGCTTGATTTGTTTCCTCTCACATCCTTCTCAGCTTAGAGAACATAAGAAAGGCCATAGTGGGTCAGACCAAAGGTCCATCTATCCCAGTATTCTGTCTGCCGACAGTGGTGATGCCAGGTGCCCCAGCGGGAGTGAACAGAACAGGGAATCATCAAGTGATCCTGTTCCTGTCACCCATTTCCAGCCTCTAACAAACAGAGGCTGGGGACACCATTCCTACCCACCCTGGCTAATAAGTAGTGATGGAAATAGCCTCCATGAATTTATCATGTGGAGAAATTGGAGAGGTTCCAGAGAAGAGCAACGAGAATGATTAAAGGTCTAGAGAACATGACCTATGAGGGAAGACTGAAGGAATTAGGTTTGTTTAGTTTAGAAAAGAGAAGATTGAGGGGGGACACGATAGCAGCTTTCAGATATCTAAAGGGTGTCATAAGGAGGAGGGAGAAAACTTGTTCATCTTGGCCTCTGAGGATAGAACAAGAAGCAATGGGCTTAAACTGCAGCAAGGGAGGTTTAGGTTGGACATTAGGAAAAAGTTCCTACCTGTCAGGGTAGTCAGACACTGGAATAAATTGCCCAGGGAGGTTGTGGAATCTCCATCTCTGGAGATATTTAAGAATAGGTTAGATAAATGTCTATGAGGGATGGTCTAGACAGTATTTGGTCCTGCCATGAGGGCAGGGGACTGGACTCGATGACCTCTCGAGGTCCCTTCCAGTCCTAGTATTTTCCTAATGTCCAACCTAAACTTCCCTTGCTGCAGTTTAAACCCATTGCTTCTTGTCCTATCATCACAATTTCTCCTCCCTGTGATGCCCTTTTAGATACCTGAAAATCGCTATCATATCCCCTCTGTCTTCTCTTTTCCAAACAAGGCCAGTTCTTTCAGTCTTTCCTCATAGCTCATGTTTTCTAGACCTTTACTCATTCTTGTTGCTGTTCTCTGGACCTTTTCTAGTTTCTCCACATCTTCCTTGAAATGTGGTGCCCAGAACTGGACACAATACTCCAACTGAAGCCTAATCATCGCAGAACACAATATGCCAATTAAGCATTAATTGCTAATTTAGTCCCCATTATTTTGTATGTATAGCTGGGATTATGTTTTCCAATATGGATTACTATGCATATATCAACATTAGCATTCTTTTACAATTTGCCTAATCACCACAGTTTGCTTTGGTCTTAACTATCTTGAGTAGTTTGGTAAGAATGTAAACTCTTTGGTGGTATCTTACACAATGAGGCTCTGGGTTTTTTGGAGGACCTCTAGGGGGTATTAGAGTACCAATACTAAGGTCACACCACCCATCCATGCAGAGCAGCAGGGTATCTAAGCTAAGGATGTTAAAATGCAGTTAATTGACTTGTTGATGGAATTTCCATGGAGTAGTCGATAGGCACTTCCGCGTTCCTCCTTTGAAATGTACAAGAGTCCTGCTGACTCCAGGCTCCATGCTACACTGCATGTCTCTAGGAGCCCGGGGTAAGCTGGGGAGTCCCCAGCTGACCCCAGGTTCCTTGCTGCACTTCCCTGGAACCTGGGGTCAGCTGGGGACTCCCAGCTGATCCCGGTTCCAGGGAAATGCTATGGGGAGCCCGCGGTCTGCTGGAGAGTCCCTAGCTGACCCCGGGCTCTACTACCCCTTTGAGGTGACAGTTTCAAAGGGGAAGCCACAGCACACCTGATCAGCTGTGCAGCAGCTTCCCCTTTGAAACTGCCTCTTCCGCCTGTTTTAAAGGGGCAGCCAAGGGGCCCAGAGTCAGCTGGGGAGTCCCCAGCTGATCCTCGGTTCCAGGGAAATGATGTGGGGAGTCCAGGGTCCGCTGGGGAGTCCCCAGCTGATCCCAGGCTCCACAGCTGCCCCTTTGAAAGGCGCATAGGCGGCATTTTAAAGGCTCAGCCGCTGCACAGTTGATCTGCGGATCAGTTGTGCAGCGGCTGCCCCTTTGAAAAGTCCCCCTCTCCCTCACTGCCGCTATCAACTAGTCAGAATACTATCCTATAAGCAGATGCTTTTCGGATAGTCGACTAAGGATGTAAAAGACCAATCTAAACCGAAGTGCAAAAACAAACAACTCCCTCCCCTCTCCTCTCCCCCCCCACCCCCATACTCTCAGCTGAACAAAGTGGCAAACAACACTGTGGGTAAGTGAAGCTCCAACAGCAGCCATGCTATGCCTGGGAAATATTTCACAGGGTGGTTGGAATTCTGTCACATACGACACAGCGTGTTCAGTGTCTCCTGTCTGCATTGGTGCTTCCATGGTGCTTGTGCTGTGCCACTCCGGTCCAAGGCAGCTTCATTCCAAATTACTGCAGGGTGTTTATTCAGAGGCTAGTGGTGGCCCACTTCCATTACAAAATGCAGCGGTCTGAGAGTGAATCTCAACCCCATGTGCTGGACGTGGGTGTGTTGTGGTTTGCATAGGGTCTGGTTGGGTCCTAGTTTTGAAGTCTTCCCAGCTCATTGAATGACTGTTACACCCTGTTTGATCATAAACATGAAGCAGTTTAGGCTGCTAGCTTTTCCTTTCTCTCTGGAGATCCAGCTGGGGGCCTCTACTCCAGCTCTAACCTGTCATTGTCTCCTCCTTCTCCTCCTTCTCCTTCTCCTTCTCCTTCACCACCACCACCACCACAACCACCACCGAGGTCATGTTTGTTGTTTGAGAGGTCTGTGTTTGCCAACATGTGGAACTTTGGCTCTTCTGCCTGCCTGCGGGTCAAGGATCTGCTTTTGGGAAGAGCCAAATCCTAGAAGCTATGCACAGCCTTTGAGACTGGGAATCTGTCTGCAGGGGAGTACCACTGAGGTTCAGGGGGTGGGGCGGGAGTGAAGTTGGCTAATGGGTGAAAAAGGAAACTGCTATCCAGGCCCCTCCCTGGTTCATCTCTCAAAGCTTCTCTCTTCCTCCCCTGATAGGGGAGAGGAACCCCTACAGAAGTATGTACCTACCCCAGCCTCTGTGTAGGTTCCCTGTAAACTGACTTCCTTCCTTCCACCTGCCGGTGCAGGATAACTGGACAGGTTCCGTTCTTGTCATTTCCTGCAGAGGTACAGAGTGTGTGGGGTGCAGCATTTGCCTCCACAGATTTGATCTGTAAAACCAGTCCTTCAATCTTTATTGAAGTTATGGAAGCCTCAAATGCCAGAGCCTGCCTTGGATGGGAGTGGAGGGATTGGTGGAGGTGGACACGTGATGGGATCTGGAGATGTTTTGCTATGTAACTGTGCTAACTGAACTTCATGCCAAACCGGGCACTGGAAACTGAATGCTTTCCTGCCAGGAAATGACAGTCTTTCTCTCAGGGAGTTCAGTTAATTTACAATAGGCTTTGCCTTAACACCCTGTGGGTGTGTTTTAATAAGCCTCTGAAGTTTGGCAAGAGACTTCACTCTTGCTGTCGAGTGTTGAGTGGACTCTGCATTTTGTCGCCACAGGGCTCCTCTTGTTTCTCTTGCTTATGAACAGAGAGTTGGGACATTTCCAGAGTCCCATGATGTGTGAATCTTTGTCAGGCAGAAAGCGAGTTAGTATTTGCCATGGCACTATCATTATCCTCATGGTGGCTAGACATGCTCATCACTCACTCACCCTTGTCCATTAACAGCCCTGAACATCCCCAGTGATTTTTGGATGTGTGAATATCTATTGTCTGACATGCAAACACCAGGTTGGTTTCCAGTCTCTTAGGGCATCTATGTAGAGATAGAACGGCTTTACTACCAGCACAATTGTCTCTTATCAGTGGTTTTTTAATCAGTGACACACAGCCATAGTCTTGGGCACTTGGCATCATTAAAGATATCCTGTTACTTTGCATAAGAGCAGCCCTGAAGAATTACATTCCTTTTACTTAAGTTTACTACTCCCATGTTTCTCAATTGAATACAAAGCTCTTTTTCACACATTGTGTATGGTGTAGTGTGCTTTAAATCAGCTGCTGTGCTCTCTCTCAGAAGTGTCTGCATATTAGTAGTGGGTTAAGCTATCCTTTATATCCTGTATTTACTTCATGGGGCTACCGAGGGGTGTTTGTTGCCTTCGAGACTGTTGCGTGGTGGAGCAAAGTATTACTGTTATGGCTTGTTTTTTCATCTGATTAAATTTTAAGCTGTTGCATGATGTGCCAAATGCATTCCTTCTTCAAGTCCCAAGCTTGCCCTCAAGCTGACTTTGCCATTCTGAACTGTTTGTGTATCAAGATAGCAGCAGTCTTGCTCTGATGAGTGTCTTTGTCATTTGTTTTTGTACATGATTCAGGCCAAGCATGTCAGGGCTTCATCTTGTCAAGAGAGGTCGCGAGCACAAGAAGCTGGATCTCCACAGGGACTTCACTGTCGCCTCATCTGCCGAATTTGTGACTCGTTTTGGGGGGAACCACATTATTGAAAAGGTACCTTGCCGTTAGCCAAGCCCAGTGAATGCTTGTAGGGACATCTAGATTCCTAGCTCTCTTTGCAGTTGGGATGCTGTTTCTTGAACAGCTCTTATGTTCTGTAGGCTCCTGGCATGGAAGTTCCTAGGATACTGGGGGAGGTCTAGGTTGGACATTAGGAAAAACTGTTTCCCTAGGAGGATGGTGAAGCACTGGAATAGGTTCACTAGGGATGGGTTGGAATATCCATCCCTAGAGGTTTTAAGTCCCGGCATGACAAAGCCCTGGCTGGGATGATTGAGTTGCGGTTGGTCCTGCTTTGGGCTGGGAGCCCGACTCAGTGACTCCTGAGGTCTCTTCCTGCCCTAGGAGTCTATGATTGCATGATTCTATATTAACATAGGCAAATTATGTCAAAGCATCAAAATAAACTCTACAAATACAAAACTCATTGGAACCCGAGTCATCTCCTATACTATGTTCCCTCTAATTTTTAATATCCATGTGCAGAATGAATTGTGTTGTGCACCAAGGCGTGTGCAAATGTGCACCACCTATAGAAACACACTGTCATCTTGGCGCTCTACTAATCAGCTGGGTGGCTGCCCAAGTGCTCAGCTTACAGGGGACGCTGCTGCTATATACAGCTTTTTTTTGTTTACTTGTTCCTTAGGTACCTGTGTGCAAATCCACTACTTCTCCCTATGTCTCCTCGTCCCTACTGTTTGCCTGAAGGTTCCATCCTTTTTCCTTCTCATTGTAAACCTCAACTCTTGATTTCCTATGTTGCTTCCACAGCCTGTCTCGAAGGTGCTACATGTAGAAACCAGTTAGTGCTGTACTCTCAGTCGCAAGAAAAAGGGCTTCTGTAGAACTATGTGAGGTATTTTATTCCTTCCCATGCCTCAGGGCTGGGCAATGCCTTTTGCTGGGTTTGCCAAGTTACTTTAAGTCAAAATTATTTCCCATCTTCCCAAAAGTAAAGCTTTTGGGCTAAGATTCAACATTATGAAGATTGGCCACCATGTCATGTTGGTTTGAAACTCTGACTTAGTCTCAATGTTAGCATTCTCAGGCAGCCTGTTCTTGAATGGGTTTTGTTTAGTGGGAACAGAGATTGCAAATATTTGTCATGTGGCTGAGGGACCCTCTATGTTTCAGGGTGTTAATAAATTGAATTGCAGACATTAGGCCAAATTCTGATTTTTCGTTGTGCCCGGAATAAATCCTCAATAACTACTTTGACTTCAGTGGTGTAACCAAAAGCAAAATTTGACCTTATATCTCAACTTTCTCTCATTTGTGTAGAAACAGTATTAGCTTAATGCTTCCTTTATCTGGAGACTTCCTGCAAAAGTTCATTTCTTGGAAAGGAGCAATTGTGAGCTGTCTAGGCTGCTATACAATATCTGTCTCTGTGTTCTGATAGTCTGCTGTCCTTCCACTCATGGAATGCCCATGTTAATACTACTGGTTATGTAATAATCAACATACAGGTTACTGTGTAACTCCTTCCCAGTGATCTAAAGTCTACAATTTTGGTGTCTTGTGAAATTTTAAATAAAATACTAGGCTTTTTATAGCTCCCATATCTGAACATCAGGGCCAGATCCTGCAAGGTGCTGTGTGCCTTTGTCATACCTTTCAGGTGAAATGAAAGGTGTGTCTGCCTTTTGCCGCTTTGAGCCCACTCAGATCCAGCCATTTGCCTCTGACCCCTGTGTTTCTTTCTGCCTCTTGCTTGCAGGTTCTGATTGCAAACAATGGCATTGCTGCTGTGAAGTGCATGCGCTCCATCCGCAGGTGGGCCTATGAAATGTTCAGAAATGAGCGAGCCATTCGGTTTGTGGTCATGGTCACGCCTGAAGATCTTAAAGCAAATGCTGGTAAGTGCTAGAGCTGGATCCATAAAATCTAACCGATAGTTGACATTGGTGCCCCCTCTTTCTCTGTGGTGCCTATTGCAAACATCTCCTGGTAGGCTTCTGCACGGCTGTCTCTTTGTCCTGTCCTCAGCGTTGTCTGAGACGTTACCTATTGACTGGTTTGAATCAGAGACAATTCTGCACCAACACAAGCAGCAATGGGCTTAAACTGCAGCAAGGGAGGTTTAGGCTGGACAGTAGGAAAAACTTCCTAACTGTCAGGGTGGTTAAGCACTGGAATAAGTTACCTGTTATGAACCAGGACCTCTGTCAGTGTTTACAGCAAGACTTTCTCCTTTGCATGGACTACAGCGGGGTGGGAAGTAATTTTTTTGGGGGGTGAGGGCACTTAATGAATTTTGGTGTATTGCCATGGGTCAGCACCACACAAACACTCTCTCCGGAAGAGCCAGAGCCTGGGGACTAGCCTCCGCCCAGAGCTGTCTGGAGCTGGAGGCTTTGAATTAAAAACACTGCAAAGGACTTACAGCTCCCAGCCTCACCACTACCATGTTGCCTAGCAGCCGGCCGGGGTTGCTGCAGCTAATTAAAAGGGCGCTCAGTTCTGGCCCCTGCCAGGGGTAGCATCTTAACCAGGAGCCATTTAATCAGGATCCTGCTGCCTGAGCTACTGCCTGGAAATTTGGTGGCACCAGCAGCAGGCTATAAATAAAAAGTGGCCAGATGCAGTCCCTGGGCAGGATCAAAGTGTTAGGCAGGTCAGATCTGGCCCTTGGGCTGCATTTTGCCCAGCCCTGGACTATAGGATCTGACCCGCTAATAGATTTAGCCTCTTCTCCCACATCCCCTCCTCCTGTCTCCTTAGGAGGTCTAGAATTGTGGTTGCTTTCCAATCTACAGTGATGTGTGCCGCTTGTCATGGCTGCAGTTCCTGTGGGGGGGAGAGGGAGGAGCAGCCATAATAGGAGGTGAAGTTTTTCAGCTCCAGTACAGTAAGTTTGCTGTACATTCTTACTGCCTTCCCATCCGCCTGCAACTCTCATCTACCATCAATGGGCTTTCTTTTCCAGAGTACATCAAAATGGCTGACCATTACGTGCCCGTCCTTGGGGGAGCCAACAACAACAACTATGCAAACGTAGAGCTGATTGTGGATATTTCCAAGAGGGTTCCAGTGCAGGTACAAACAGCACACTGTGATTTTGTCTCTGTGGGCTAGGGATAACTTCATAGCTCAGAATCCATGAACCTGAAGCTCAGAAATCATCCTGGGCATGTTTGATGATCTGGAAATAGGTCCTGGCATTAGTCAGGTAATTCTGAGGGGACAGCCAAGGATATTAGGGCCTGCCAGTGCCTGTGCACATCGATGGAAAGATTCCTGTTGGTTTCATTGGACAAGGAGAGAATGGGAATGTGTCTTCAGAGCTGGGGCTCCGGCTCCTGACTGAGAGGTGATTATTTGCAGTGCCCAGCGTTGTTGCAGTGGAGTGGGTTGCATGGTGAAGTTTCAAACAGAAATGGCTCTGAAACTATTATCCCTGTTCTCTCTCTGTCCCACACCATGACCTTCAAAGGCTGGAGGGGCTGGTATCTTATTGTGTGCCGTCAGAGCTGTGCCTGAGGGGAAGGTGCCATCATGCTGAGTAGGCCCTCTGTTTAGTGTCCCAGGGCTCTGTCCTTTGAGGAGCTAAGAACAAAGGTGCCCACAGATCATTACCTCCATGACAGGACTGAGTGGGGGTGCCCCTTCAGGAAATGGCTTTCTGACCACTTATGCCTTTAATCGCATGGGTTGCTCTCGGAAGAGAGCACATGGAGTGTAGAGAGAGGCTCTAGCTGTTGCTAGGACTAAGGTGCTGTTGACTTGAGCCTGGGCAGCGCAGGATGCTGTGACCAACGGACAGGAGGTTGCCTGTGCAGCTAGCAGTCCCTCTCAGATCCTGCCTTTCTTTCATCACAGGCCGTGTGGGCTGGCTGGGGCCATGCTTCTGAAAACCCAAAGCTTCCGGAGCTGCTGCACAAACATGGGGTGGCTTTTCTAGGTAGGGTTTTTGCTTATTTCCCTCAATGCAGTCCTCTTCTTAAACCAACAAAACCCACCACTGTCCAAGGGAGTCACCTACACTGCATTGGCTTCCTTGACTTCTCATGGGCACTGCTATGTTTGGGTGTGGTGTTTGTGTGTATTGGTCCCACATTAGGGATGTAAAAGGTTAACTGATTAATTGTTCTAACATATAACTGGTTAGCCAGTTATATGTTAGGTTAACCTAATGTTTAATCTGTTAACTGACCAAGTGAGAGTCTGGGCAGGGGACCATTGTAGCCCAGCTGGAGCAGCCTACAGTACCCGGGGCTCCACCCCTGCACTGGCTCTAAGGCTGGGATGGCCACCCCTGGCAGGCTCCCAGCTCCGGGTCTGGTGCACCCCAGCAGTCTGCTGGGGGGCAGGGTGCTCCCTGGCACTGGTTAACCAGTTACCGATTCCCATCCCATAAGTCTTCTAATGTAGGGCTTCTCAAATCAGGGTTCACAGAGACCAGTGTTCCATGGAATTTTTTCCATCCATGTGCAGAATAAACTTTGGTATGCGCACTGAGACTAGTGGGGTACACATTTGCATATGAAACACATGCTGCTGGCTGTGGGCACTCTGCTAATCAGCTGGGTGGCCTTTGTATCCTTCCTGGGTGGCTGCCCAAGTGCTCAGCTTACAAGGTACACTTTGGAGATTCCCCAATAACGTTCCTAGGAGTGGGTCCTTTTACTCAGTTGTGTTTGATGCAGGTGGAGAGTGGGTGGGAGGTGGATTTCCATGTCTCTCTTTGAAAAAAGGTTTCATGGCGTCAGTGAGTGAGAGGCACTAACCTCTTCATGTTTTTGTTTTCTGCTGGCTTTAAGGTCCTCCCAGTAAAGCCATGTGGGCTTTGGGAGATAAAGTGGCCTCCACCATTGTGGCCCAGACTGTCCAGATCCCCACATTGCCCTGGAGCGGAAGTGGTAAGAGAGCCTTCTACATGAGATAAGCTAAGATCAGACAAAGCCTGTCTCATTTATTTGGGCATTTTTTTGTCTCATTTCGTATCTGTCAGACTCCTTACAGAAGGGAAAAAATGGGGAAACTCTGAGTCAGGGGTCAGATCTTGAGTGGGGTGTTGCCCCTTCTCTACCCATTCACATTTACGTGCTCACTTTTCCCTGCTCGGAACAGCCAGTCCACCATTAAACCATCAACTGCAGTTGCTGTAAAAAAAAAAAAAAAAAAGTTTTGCTGCTTTCCTTTCTCTCTTTCTTTGTCTTGATGCATCTCTTCTTCCTTGGGCCTTGACTTGTTGCTGTTACCCTCATCAGTAATTTTTTTTATCCAGTTCTTTATTTTTTTTCCTAAACTCCCCCATTCATAACCACCTTCTCTTCTGCAGTAGCCATTCTCCCCTTATTGTACTGACCTTCTCTGTTTTCTGCCTTCCCTACTCTGTCTGTCGTTCTTTTCCACTTCTGTTGTCTCTTGGCTGCATTTCAGCTTTCTAGAGATAGGTGCTTGAGCCTGGTTCCTGGTCACTCTTCTAGGATGGGCCAGCAGGTGGCGGAGAGAATTGACAGGTGTTTCTGCCCACATGTTAGTGACGCTGTGATCTCTGCATGTTTGTTCTCCAGCTCAGGACTACTCTCCCATGTCACAGGGCTTTGGGGAATCCAACTGGACCCTGCTGACTCAGTCCTGGTTGCTCTCCAGAAAAACTGTGCACCCCAGCTTGCTTTCCCATGTGACTGATAGTAGAGAGATGCCTGTAGTAGTTCCTACGGCTGGGTGGCTGCTGAGAAAGCTTCAGTTACTTGCCAAATGTAGCCATTTGCCATAGATCTGAGGCATGAAGGCATTCTGATTTCAGTGTTTCATTCCGTAGGTCTTGTGGCAGAATGGACAAAGGAGGATTGTGAGCAGCAGCGAACAATCACTGTCTCCCTAGAGACTTATGCACGAGGCTGTGTAAAGGACGTGGATGAAGGTCTGGAGGTAAAGGTCCTAACCCAACAGCAGCTCTGTTCATTTTTGTTGAAATTGCAAATGGGGACTCGTTATCCAGTGGGTGCCTTTTCAGTGGTATCCCAAGGAGATCACTTCTTGTCCCCTCTGCTATTTAACATTTTTATCAATGATCTAGAAGAAAACACAATCATCCCTGCTAAAGCTTGCAGCTGATGCACAGTCTGGGACAGTGATAAATAGTTAAGAGGGCAGGTTACTGAGTCAGAGTGATCTGGTGGCTTCATGAACTGCGAGCAAGCAAACAAAGTGAATTATAATATTGCTATGTGTAAATGTATACCTCTGAGAACAAAGAATGCAGGACCTGCTCACAGCTTGGGAGATGCTATCCTGAGAAGCAGGGACTCGGAACAAGTTTTGGGGCAGGAGTGTATAATCAACTGAATGTGAGCTCCCGGTGTGACGCTGGCCGAACAAAAGATCTCTGCTCCTACTCGAGGTTCTTTTATATCTGTATTTGTTACTGGTGTGACTGCTGCTGGAATACAGTGTCCACCCTCTGGGGGAAAAATGGGATAAAGGATAAGACAGAGAATATCTTATTTCCTCTATATAAAACCATGGTACGTCCACATCTTGAATACTGCATACAGATGTGGTCACCTTATCTCAAAAAAGATAACTTGGCATTAGAAAAGGTTCAGAGAAGGGCAACAAAAATGATTAGGTGCTTGAAAGGGGTCCCATATGAAGAGAGATTAAAAAGACTTGGACTTTTCAGCTTAGAAAAGAGGAGCCTAAGGGGGGGGATATAATAGAGGTCTATACAATCATGACTGATGTGGAAGAAATGAAATCAGGAAAAGTTATTTACTTCTTCTTATATTATGGGAACTAGGGGTCACCAGATTAAATTAGTAAGTGGCTGGTTTAAAACAAACAAAAGGAAGTTTGTCTTCATGCAGCGCACAGTCAGCTTGTGGAACTCCTTGCCAGAGAATGTGGTGAAGACTAGGACTTAACAGGGTTCAAAAAAGAGCTACATAAATTCATGGAGATTAGGTCCATCAATGGCTATTAGCCAGGATGGGTAGGAATGGTGTCCCTAGTCTCCGTTTGTCTGGAAATGGATGACACGTAGGGGATTGTGAGGATTACCTGCTGTGTTCCCTCCCTCCGGGGCATCTGGCATTGGCCACTGTCAGCCGATAGGATACTGAGCTAGGTGGATCCTTAGTCTGACCCAGTATGGCTGTTCTTATGTAAAGGATGTTTATAGTTTGGAAATGGTTCAGAGAAAAGCCATAAGAATCATTAAAGGATGAGTGATAGACTCAAAGAGCTTAGTCTCTTTAACTTAATAAAAGAGAGGTTCCTGGTGTGACATGATCAGTCTATAAGTAATGACATGCCAACTAGGGATATAAGCGACTAGTGAACTATCCGATAAGCAAATGCTTATCAGGTAGTTGAGTAGGAACTTGACTAGTTGCTTTCTTTCCCCCTTGCTGCCTCTGAAAGAGGCAGCAAAGGGGAGGAGCAGCAGCCAGTGCTGGGGGAGAGCTGGCTTTGCTGGTTCCCACCAGCACTGTCTCCGCAGGGGAGGCAGGGGACAGTGGGGAAACCACGTGAGTGGAGACTGAAACAGTCCCACTTGCTCTGGTCCAACTGCTGCTCCTCTCCCTTTGAAATGTACAGGAACTGTGGGTGGCTCTTGCACATTTCAAAGGGAGAGACCCAGCTGTTCTGCTGCTTCTCTGCCTTTGAAATATACAAGGGGCGCGGGCATTTAGTAATGGGCTCTGCAGTCCAGCAGAGAAAAGTGTAACTTGAGTCAGTGGCTGGGAGTTGAAGGTAGACCAATTCAGACTGGAAAATAAGGGGCAAATTTTAATGGTGAGTGAACCATCAGAACAATTTACCCAGGGTCATGGTGGAGTCTCTGTCATTGACCATTTTAAAATCCAGACTGCCCATTTTTCTAAAAGCGATGCCATAGAAGTTACTTTGGCGGAGTTCTACAGGTGGTTGGTACTGGAGGTCAGACTAGATTGGAGTGGGCACATTTTTGGCTTGAGGGCCACATCAGGCCAGGGAAACTGTATGGCAGGACATGGATGTAGGCAGTAGTGAAAGTACCTTAAAAGTTCTTAGAGGTACTGTCCTATTTCAACCCAGGTCCCTGCCAACTCTTTAAATAGCTCCCTGCTGGCTTTCGCTGCAGTTCAGCCAGCTTTTGCTGGAGCTGCGCACCCACTTACTTTCACCTCTGGATGTAGGGTTGGGGCAGGGGTTTGGGCGTGGGAGGTGTTGGGGCGCAGGCTTTGGCTGGATGCCACTTATCTTGGATATATCCCATTTGGTGGTGCAGCAGGGCTGGGGGTGGCGTGGGAGGCAGGTGGCTCTGAATGCTGCCCTCACCTGCAGTCACTGCTTCCATCGGCCATGGTTCCCTGTTCCCAGCCAATGGGAGCTGTGAGGACAATGGCAATGGGAGTCCCAGAGGCTGCGGGGAGTTGCTGGCTGCTTCTGGGAGCGGTATGGGGGGTGTGTGTGTGAGCCTACCTTTGCCCAATTGTGCTGCTGACCTGGTACTCCTAAGGGCTGGATTAAAAGCCCTGACTGGCCAGATGCAGCCCACGGGCCATAGTTTACCCCCCTCCCTCCCCCAACTCCCAGCCTAGATCACACTGGGCCCTTTTGCCCCTGGAATCTATTAATCTCTTCCTTATTTGGATTCCTAATAGTAATAGCAAGGGGCCTGTGCAGAGCGCTTTCTCCCCACCACATGTCACAGAAATAAACAAATGTCAGCAGTGACTTGCACATCCCTGGCAGCCAGCAGAACTGCGCCCCCTACCTGGCCCACTGCAGAGCCAAATTCTCACCACACCACCCTTTATGCAGCAGCCTGTACAAAATAGCGGGATGCTGCAGTCCAGCAGGCCAGGGCTGGTTTGGATCAGAGCTGATGGGAGCTCCTCCCTTCCCATGGCTGATCAGCCACCCGTTCCCTCTCTGTTAAATTGAGAGGGATTTGGTGAGTGCACCTGCGTCTATGGTGTTCACACTGGACAAACTGAACCCCAGCGTGAAGGGGGCCCGACGCTGTGGGCTGCGATTTGAGCTGTGCCCATTTGCTCTGGGGCTGCATTTGCCCCAGAAACATCTACACCTTTCCCATCAGCTTCCTAGCACTTTCCCTCCTTCAGGTGGCTGAGAGGATTGGCTACCCCGTGATGATAAAGGCTTCGGAGGGCGGCGGTGGCAAAGGAATCCGGAAGGCGGAGACTGGTGAGGAATTCACTGGCTGCTTCAGACAGGTGAGAGACTGGGAGGAGAGTTTTTATCCCATGTCTCACTTCTCTAAATTTGTCCCCTCAGAAAAGTAAGAGGCTCTAAGGAAGATGCCTCTCCATCCATCCCCATCCAAAAATAGACCTTTCACAAGTGATGCACAGGAGGGGTCACAGGGATCATGTACCCCAAACGCCATGGACAGAAGGGGCAAAGGTCCAGCCAGTAGCATGCAGCACGACTAGCAGGAAAGTCTGGTGTCTGCAACAGGGTTACGGTCCCGCCCTCTACTCACCGGCAGAGGAAGAGGAGCAATGCAGCCCTAGCTTGCTCCACTCTCCCAGTTGCGTTGCTTGAGGGAGGAGGCAGGACCACCCCGGCACTTGCCTGCAGGAAGTGGAGCAATGCATCTGGGAGCACAGGCTCCACTTCCCCTGCTGCTGCAGGTGAGGTGGCGGGTGGGGGGGATCCCTGCTGCTGGTGCCAACCCCGCCCCCCCTCCCCCCAACCTCACTAGTTCCCCTGGCTGCTGCCATTGGGGAAGAGGCGGGGTGAGAGTGAAGCAAGGGCAGGGAAAGGGTGGAGCAAGGTGGGGAGGGGGTGAAACAGGAGTGTGGAGATGTGAGCCTGGAGTAAGAGGGGGGGGTTGTCCTGGCCCTTCCCTGGGCTGGAGGATGAGTCACGTGTCTGGTGGCCCCGCTGGTTCTCCCTCATACTGACCCCTGCTCTCTTTTTAACTTCCCCCACAGAGCTATGAGATGGGCCTTCCCCTCCCTTCAAATCCTGCCTTTTTAAATTTTTTTCTCTTTAAAAGTGTATTTAGCAGAAGAGCATGCGTTTCCTGGTGTTCCCCTGACTCCTTTTACTGGCATATTTGGGGAAAGGGTTATCATTTCAAATGCACATTATATTAAAAAAAAAAGTAAAACGTGCAATACGTTGGGTCAGGAACATGAGAGATTTATAGTGGTGCTGAGGTCTGGTGCCAGCCCTCTGTCTAGTGATGAATTTCTCCCAGAGGGGGGATGGGGTTACCCATGTCCTTGATTTCAGGGAGACACATGCTTGGATTTACCATGTGAATGCATTTCTGATGCTCTTCTCCTGCCCTCCCAGGTGCAGAGCGAAGCCCCAGGATCCCCTATCTTTGTGATGAAATTAGCCCAGCACGCCCGGCATGTGGAGGTGCAGGTGCTTGCTGATCAGTATGGGGATGCCATTTCGTTGTTCGGCCGCGACTGCTCCATACAGCGCAGGCATCAGAAAATAATTGAAGAGGCACCGGTGACGGTAGCAGCTCCCTCTGTGTTTGACTTTATGGAGAAGGTAGGTTATTCTACATCTGGCCTGTGGGATAGGTGGAGGTAGTGCTGACAGAGGAGATGTTAGAGAAAAGGAGCATTTTAGCTGCTGCTTTTATTGTATGTATTCTAGTAATGCCTAGGAAGGCTGAGCAAGAGGTCAGGGCCCCTTTGTGCAGGGCGCTGTACAGACAAATGGCAGAACAGACAATGCCAGCCAGTGGGAGCTTTCACACTCAGTATAAGTGGAAAATTCTTCTCCTCCCCACCCCCAGGATGAACTGATGTTTGTGCGCAGCCCTCACATTGTAGCCAAATGCTTAAATGCACAAACCCAGGAGGTTGCTTCATTAACCGAACCGTAACGAGGCATTTTAGTTCCTAGGGTAAGCAAATATATTTGCACCCTTCTACCATTTTTTTTTTTTTTTTTTTGGTCATTTTTCCACCCAGCAATGAATTTTGTGGTTGTGTTCCCCCCACCACCACCACCATCAGAGGCTGGGTGGCCCGTTGAAGTGAGTTGGGGGTGGAAGTGGGGTTCTCTCCCTGAGACCTGTAGGACTTCATGTGTCCCCTCTGTTTCTGCCTACTCAGCTTTGCAACCCAGGCTGCTGCCTCAGCCTGCCCTGCCCTGGTGATAGCCTTGCTCCTGAGCGTCAAGCAAGCTAAGCTATCCCTGTCGCAGTCCTCTCAAGCAGGGTGTGATGGATTGGATCACAGAAATCCCCTTGGGGCTGACCCTTGCTGTGCTGATCCAACCACTGATGCCTGCCACTCTGCCTGCTGGGGCTCCCTACCACCCTGACCTGCTAGGCCAGAAGCTCTGGTCTCCCCTGAGCCAAGGCAGAGTTGGAGTTACTGCCCCCTGCAGAGCCACACAGACGCTGAACCAACTCGGCTCTGGGAGGATTCAGCACTGTGACACAGGGATTCTTAGCGTGAGAGCCAGGACCACCCTCCCTCTTCTAGAGTCATAAATCTTTTGTTGTAGCATGGGGCTGTGGAATGGAACCATGGTGGATCAGCTCTGAATGAAAGGGTCTGGCCCTTAATGAGGGGCCTGTTCCTTACTTCACAAGCCTCTGGGACCTCTCACCTGGTGGAAGTGATTTTTTGGTGTCTGCCATCATCTTTCTGCAGTACCCTTTTTGTTTGAGCAACTAAGGGCCACAGGTCTCCATTGTACTGGGTGCCGCACCCACACAGAAACATAAACAAATGGCCCCTATAAAGAGTCACTCAGTCACCTGAGCTGTTGGTAAGGGTGGGGGCTGTTTGTTTTAACTAGCATTTTTACCTATGACTTTGATTTTTCTGCTTGGAAATTTTTCTAGCTCTCACTGTTCACCTGTAGTTTGGCAGCTCTGTTACCTCTGCCACATTAAGCACAATGGCAAGCAGAACTTCTAAAGTCTTGGTACTTGCAAATGGGACATGGCTTAACTAACAAGGTGGTGGCTTTTATTCCTCAGTCCCTAGGTTGCTCTCCATGGCTCTGTCCCATCTCCTGATGACTTCTGTGGCTTCCATCTTTCTGTGGTGCATTGTGTGGCTCTCATTTACCTGGTGCACGCTGCAGCCATGTAACTTAATGGAACACAATCAGAAATTGCTTTACAGCATTAATGTAAAAATTGATTCTCCCTATTGGCTTATGCTATTGTTTTTTCTCTTCGTTTGTATGGCTTTGGCATTTGTCTTTCCCCAATTTGATGTACTGCCCTGGAAATATTGCATAAGGGACATGTTGGAAACATGCACATAACAGAATCTAAGCATCAGGCAAAGCCCCTGCACTTGTGGACTAGCAGGAACGAGCCTCACAAAAGCCAGATCTGTCTGTGTCGTGTTTTCAGAGTGCAGTACGCCTGGCGAAGATGGTGGGTTATGTGAGTGCTGGCACGGTTGAATATCTCTATAGTGAAGATGGAGGCTTCCACTTTCTGGAGTTAAATCCCCGCCTGCAAGTAGAACATCCTTGCACAGAAATGATTGCTGATGTGAACTTACCAGCTGCTCAGCTCCAGGTATTTGACATTTGCCAGACCATTTCCCTCCCCGATGCATTTCTTCCAGCTGTTGCAGCATACGATTCTGAGGCGCTTATTGGTTTGAGCCATGTGCTGTGTGTGAGGATTGGTGCCTGTTAAAGGTACTGGATTGACAGGCAGGAAGAGAGAAGTTCTCTTTCTCTCTCCTCCCCTCCCCTCCCCTCTCCTCCCCTCCTCTCTCCCCCCCTCCCCCCAATCCACAGGGGAGCAAGTCCTTGCATGATTTCCCACTCCCAACCAGCAGGAGCCATCCCCAGCAGTGAGAGGGGTCGTTACATGTGGTCTCCATGCCCCATCAGTCCCAAGCGCCTCAAAAATACACTCCCAAGGTGACCACTTGGGTTGGCTGAGCTTAAGCTTAAGCTTACTGCCTGGTTTGGTTCCCTCAGAAGGGGTGGGATTTAAGCTAGTGACCTAGAGAGTAAAAAGCTTTTTTTCCCCACTGATTGTCTCTACATGTGATGCTGCAGCCTCAGTCCAAAGCTAATTTAGACCATTGTGTCTCTCCTCCCCTCCTCCCCCCGCAGATTGCAATGGGAGTCCCCTTGCACAGAATCAAAGACATCCGAGTGCTGTATGGAGAGTCGCCATGGGGCGATACGCCCATCTGCTTTGAGAGCCCTGCAAATGCCCCGGTGCCCAGAGGCCATGTCATTGCTGCTAGAGTCACCAGTGAAAATCCTGATGAGGTAAGTAAACAGAATCCTGTTTAGAAAGCTCCTGCTCCAGACGAGCATATTTGAAAAGTTACAGGGGGCAGGCCACGACCTTGTTTTGAGGAAGATCTGAACTCTGACCAGTCTATTGATAAATGATCAAAATATTTGGAGCTATTCCCAGATGAGATATGTGGCGTTAATGAACTCCACAGGTATATTTATGTAATAGCTGCTATTTGCATTGGAATTCCTCTTTACTGACTTGTGCCTATTTTGTTTTCATTGTAACTTCTTTGTGGTGTGTTGTTTTTTTTTCTAATTTTACACTGACTCTTAGGGGTTCAAGCCAAGCTCGGGGACGGTGCAGGAACTGAATTTCCGTAGCAGCAAGAACGTCTGGGGTTATTTCAGTGTGGCAGCTGCTGGCGGTTTGCACGAATTTGCTGATTCACAGTTTGGACACTGTTTCTCCTGGGGAGAGAATCGGGAAGAGGCTATCTCGTCAGTATTGTCCTCACAATAGTATTAGCAATGAGCATTCTTGGAGGGACTCTAGAGCCACTGAATGTTGATGGGTTTAGATATAAAAATGTGGTTTGAAAGAGGCAATTATCCTCTTCAGCCTTTCTGAGCAGTTTAGCTCTGAACTTTTGACATTGGTTCCTACAGGGGGATATGGAGACTGTTCAGGCTAAACTGAAATATTCAGAAACTTGTGATTTAGCCCTGTTTAAGCTAAAAACACTTAATGATTAGCTTTAGATATTGTTCTTAAGGGTTCTAATCGTGCTTTTCTGAATCAGGGCCACTCAGAGCTACTCTGTTACCTTTCAAAGTAAACTTCTTCCCAGCAGGTCAAAAAAACCTACCTTCTCTAGAAGGTGAATATGCAGAGAGGGCAGATTATTTTTAATACATGCTGTGAGACAGCCTTTTACTTTAGGCTATCTCTCTTCAGAGTTATAGAAACACTTTGTGTCTAGATGTTTATGAAGTTGCCTGTTGCCCATGGTGTTTGAGAGTTCACATACAGCAGAGCAACTCAACTTTGGAAATCCTGGGGGCCACAGCGATGCGATACAGCACACGCCGAGGGCCACAACTTAAGTGTGGTTGCATATACATTTGCAAATATATGCAAATAGCTTCTTTCACACTGATGGGCATAGATACAAAGATTAAGGCAAGACTATGCAACACGCAGGCCCCATTTAAGTCAGTTCTGCTGATATTAATAAAATGCAATATTTACCCGATTCCCACCCAGATGACAGCACTTTTAATGAGCAATGACAGTCAGGAATTTAACTACTAAAACGCATAGCCACAGAAATCATTATATTGACTCTCAGTTGTGGAGTGTGTTCCCAGTGGAGGCCATGTTCAAAGGATCCCAGTTGTGGGCCTCATGTTGAGCCCAGCGTAAACCCAAACCGCACCGCGGGCCTCAAACAGATGGGCTGCATGTGGCCCATGGGCCGCATGTTGAGTAGCCCTGATATACAGCATCCTCGGACAACTAAATTCTGTGTAGCTTGCTGTATCTCTTGGCTGCTAAGAGCTTACTTGTTCAGTAATAGACATCCAGTCTAAAAATGTGGCATATGTGTTGATATATTTTGTGAGGAAATGTTTATCATCTGCTCTTGCACTTTGTGGTTATTGGATACATCAGATTTTGGGTCTTTCATACTTTGTATGATTGTAAATGAACTTGTGGGGGGGAGAGGCAAAGTGGAAGGGAGATAATTATCCTGTATGTGCCTAGGTGTGAATATAGATCATGCAGGATTAAAAGAGGAACTTTTTTTTTTTTTTTTTAAAAGGAATATGGTTGTGGCGTTGAAAGAGCTGTCAATCCGTGGGGATTTCAGAACAACAGTCGGAGTACCTGATTAAGTTGCTGGAGACAGAGAGCTTTCAGAACAATGAGATAGACACCGGCTGGCTGGACCACCTGATTGCTGAGAGAGTACAGGTAGAAGCTGAGTTCCGACTCTCTTCCCTCTGGCTAAACATCTTCATTCTCACATGGACCTGCTATCTGCAGTAGACTGGAAATGTCTTTTTTTTTTTTTTTCCCCCCTCCCCCACCCAACCCAGGCCGAGAAGCCGGACACCATGCTGGGCGTGGTTTGCAGTGCTCTGAATGTAGCCGATGCCTTGTTTAGGACTTGTATGACAGACTTCCTGCATTCGCTTGAAAGGTGAAGTGCAAAGTAACTAATTGGGTTAACTGCTAGGAAGTGTGGCCATTTAACCATTGTTATGACCAAATACTGCGAGAAGGTACGTTAGGTGCTGTGTTTGAGAAGCAATGACCAAGGTGCCCTTCCAGGGCCTAGAAGACCTGGTTTTGTTCCCAGCTCTGTCACTAGGTGACTGTGGGCAACTCACTTTCTCTGTCTATGCCTCAGTTTCTCCACCCATCTTTTCTGTTTGGACTGCAGGCTCTCTGAGACAGGGAGTTTCAGACTGCCTCTTATTGTGTTTGTATGTACAGCACCTGGGCATTTGGGTTCCAGTCTTGGTTAAGAACTGTACCTATTACTGTACTAATGTCTCAGAGGGGTAGTCGTGTTAGTCTGTAACTAAAAAAACTTAAATAGCAATGGTCCTGTAGCATCTTAGAGACTAACCAAAAATATCTAGATAGTATCCTTGTTATTGAACTGCACGACTTTGTTTTTCAGTTCTTTTTATCCAGATACTTTTATTTGTGTGTGAGCGCGAGATCCCAGGTTTCCTGACACTTAAGCTGATTGTCACATACCCACGGGCCAATGGTTTATGCTTTTGTCTAATGCATGTTCCCGACTTAGCAGAGTGAGACCTAACCAGCTGTTGACTAATTAGCCACAAAGGGAGTTAAAACAAGGCACAGAATATTGACTCGTGATTTAAATTGCTGATTTCCGTAGTGGGATGTGCAGACAGTGCTCCTTTATTCCAGGGGTGGTCAAACTTACTGAGCCTCTAAGCCACATATGACAATCTTCAGAAGTTTGAAAGCCTGATTAGGTATGAGGGATTCAGCCCTGTCGGGAGGGACGTCTCAGGGGTTCAGTCCTGCAGGAGGTGCCTGCCAGGGCTCAGGGCTTCAGTTCCAGTCCAGCTTGAAGCCGTGAGCCCTGGCAGGCATGCCCTGGTAGGCAAGTCTGGTAGGTGGAGAATGGGGGAGGAGTTTCTCAAGTTACACTTCAACTGTAAAAGAGCCACAGTGTAGCTCATAAGCCAGGGTTTGGCCACCCCCAATTATATTCTTTATCTAAGACAGCTACATGGAAGTACAGAAACTGTTTTACCTTCAGAGTAGGGATGTAAAAAATGCCCAGAATAGTTAACCTGTTAAATGATTTGTTGAACTGGTTACCATCTATTCCAGACCCGGCTCTCTGCAGCCACCGGCAGCGGGGGCTGCTCTGGCCTGCCGTGGCTGGGGTCCTGCTAGCAGGCTGTCATGGGGTTGGGGCTCTGGTTAACTGGCAAGCAGGCGGGTAAGGCATATGATTACTAGTTCATTTTTAAAATCCCTACTTGAGAGTCTTAATGGGGCCAGCAAAGATGTGATCTTAAAAAAGAAAACCCAAGGGCTTTGTCTTTTGCTTCTGCGACATAGGAAGTCAGGTTAGATTAACTTAATGGTCCTTCCTGGCCTTTAAGTAGAGCTTTGCAGATCTGCAGATATCTGCTTTATATTCATGCATATCTACATCTGCGGATGTGGATACAGATATCTGCACATTATTTTTGTGGATTCAGATACAAATTTTGTATCTGTGCAGGGCTCTACCTTTAACATATATTAATACAGTTTTGATTTTGATTTGTATATTTTTTTTTTTTTTTTTTTACTTTAAGCATGTCAGATTCACTCTTCACCAGTTTGGTGTGGGACTCGTGGATTTCAGAGATGTGTATTGTTAACTTTCATGCCTTAGTTGAAGGGTAGGAGTGTAGAATCTTTTCAGTAAAGATTCTGTCTTCCAAGTGCAGATAATGGTAAAAACCAAAGTTTTAATCAGACCAGCTAAAAGTCCTTTTCCCTTCTCAATTGTTGAACATTCACTCTTGTGTTACTGTAATGATGGCAGAGCTACTATCTTCTAGGGGAAATAAAAGCTTAATTTCCCATATGAAATAGCATGTTTTCTCCCTTACCACTCTTAAAACATGTTTTAAAACTAACAGATTGACTTTATACGATAGAAAGTTGGGTTTTGCGTCCACTATTTCTCTTCACTGCAAGTCACCTTTAAAAGCTCTCTTCTGTAGCCCAGTGGGGTCTGAACCTCTTCTTTTGACTAGTGCTGATGAATAAGCCATGGCTGAGTTCTCTTGGTGTCTGACATTTTATCTTTGTCTCTTAGGGGCCAAGTTCTGCCAGCGGCTTTCCTGCTGAACATCGTAGAGGTGCAGCTCATTTATGAAGGTGTGAAGTATGTACTCCAGGTAAACAGCATGTTGTGTTTTTTCCAAGCTTGTGGAGACTTTGGCTCATGTAGTCATTACTGCGCCAGTATAGGCAGATGCTACATGTGCCTTTCACTGGGACAAAGACAAGCCCTTCTGGGTGGGTATTTATCAACAAGATAATAAAAATATCTCCACTGTCCTCTTTTTAAATGAGTTTTACTATTTATTTTTATAGTATGGAGAATTTTTCTGCTTCCATATGAACTGTTGCTGGAAGTAGTCTAATAAAGCAGTGGCTTTTCCCATTCATACTCCCAGTGAGTAGCACTTTAGATAAGAAAGTGAGTTAACTCATCATGGGAAAATGGATGATCAGTTGAAATTAGATTGAGCTGTAGAACCAGGCTAGTAGCAATTTGAACACTAACCTCCAACTCTGATCTAAATATTTTTCTCAGCGACCACTGTGTGGACAGGCTCCAGTCCCCGCCTGACACAGTTTAGGAAGGCAGCAAGCCAGTCCCCCGGTATCTAAAATGTTGAGAAACGCTGATCTAAACGACAGGGACAAGCATGGGGAAGCCACATCCAGATTTCACACGAGATCCTGATCCCACCCACTATACAACTCTGCTTCTGGGGTCATCTTGAATGGCTGATGGCACAGCAGCCTACAACGCAAGCCTCATGCCTGTTCTCCAGGAAGATTTTAATGTTCCCTTTTTAAAGCCTCTCTCTCTTTGGTATTTTCCAACAGGTTGCCCGTCAATCTCCGACAACATATGTCATTATAATGAATAACACTCACATCGAGATAGACGTGCACAGGCTGAATGATGGTGGTGTGCTACTTTCCTATGATGGTAACAGTTACACCACGTACATGAAAGAAGAAATTGACTGGTAAGTTGGAGCACTGACCCGTTCTCCCAGCAGCTTTCTTCTTAACTTGGCGACTAGACACAGCAGCAATTGCAGCAGTTGCTGCAGCTGGCGGCAAATCGGCTGAGCATGAACAGATCTCCCACTCTCCTTTAAGCTACCGAATCACCATTGGTAATAAAACCTGTGACTTTGAAAAGGAGAAAGATCCGACCGTGCTGAGATCGCCCTCTGCTGGGAAACTGCTGAAGTACACTGTGGAGGATGGAAGCCATGTCTTGAAGGGGCACAGTTTTGCGGAGATAGAGGTAACTCTAGGTTAATGCAGAGTGTGTCCCTGAGTGGTAAATGGCTTCCAAATCTGTTTGCTTGTTAAAGAGATGCAGATTATGTTCAAGCATCTCTACAGTATTACAAAAGGAAGTCATGTCACTTATGTGACACTTGCAAAAGAAAGTCTGTCTTTGGCTCTTGATGGTGCATGGATGATTTTCATTTATTATGCTCTGACTGTTCCACCAATCCTCATACAGGTGATGAAAATGATCATGTCCCTGGCAGTGGAGGAATCTGGCCATATACACTATATAAAACGGCCAGGAGCATTGTTAGAGTCAGGCTGTGTCATAGCTGGCCTCGAGTTAGATGACCCTACGAAAGTGCACCCCGTGAGTATTGCTTCTGGACACAACCAGGCTAATTACTATTTACTTACATGACTAATCAGGAAAAAGTTTAAAAAACAATAAATAGTCTAGTCACACCCTGAAGACTAACAAAACATGTATATGGTATCATGAGCTTTTGCATGGTATGAATTGGGATATCAGATGGCTTGCACATTATCTTCCACATCTTAATGACTTAACCAAACAAACAATGAAGGTGCTAATGGTTCTTGATGTCTGTGTAGAATCTGGTGTTGGTCATCTTCCTTTCCAAGTGCAAACTAATGGTTCTTATCAGCCTCTTGTAACTATTTAATCTTTAAGGTGCTACTAGACTATTGGTTGTTTAAGTTTTTCCTGTTATAGACTAACTTGGCTACCCCTCTGAAGTTTATGACTAATCAGGTCATCCTTGACTTATAACTCTCTCTCACGTACCTCTATCTTAATATGTTTGTTCACTCGGGGTTTTAACACACAGGATGCTTAGCAATGATGTAGAATTTTGGGAATTTAAAGTCTGGCCTTTATATAAATATTCTGTTGGTCCTAGTTAGTCTGTATTTTAAGTATACATGCCTTGGGGGATTAGGGCAGAAAACTGAATTTTGATAATTAAGACTTGATGGAAAATGACCAGAATAAGGAATTCTGACTGGAATTACTCTAATGCCTCTTATTTGGTGACTTACCTGTTGATTCATTCTGGCTACAACCTTCATTGCATTATAGTTTAAAGCACGGATGGATGTGGAGCAGTTTCCTGCTCTGCTGTTGTTGTGCAGATGTATTTTTATAAATGGTAGTTTAATTTTAATGAGCTCTACCTTGCCTCTTTTTCTTCTCCACTCCAGTTTTATGTTCCCATCTGTTCTTTTTTTCTCCTTACATTCAATTGCAGGCTCAGTTGTATACAGGTGGCCTCCCCACCCGGCAGACGTTGCCAATTGCTGGCATGAAGCTACACCAGGTCTTTCACAATGTCCTGGAGAATATGATCAATGTCATGAATGGGTACTGCTTGCCAGAGCCATATTTCAGTGCAAAAGTAAGTGCCTTTCTATTCTGGCATCCGCTTTTGATACCCCAAGAGTATGTTAACTGATACGTTGATGCCAACACACTTTTTTGTTCCCATATAACCTTGTTTCCTTTCAATTTTTCTCTCCCATGCATGAAGACCTGGATCCGCTCTCAGATCTAGTTTAACTTGTATTCCTCTTGGAATGAGTCCCCAACCCCGGTAGAGACGTAAACTCCTGTTTAATTGGTTAAATGTTATTGTTTTAACCAGTTAACCAATTAAAAGGGAGGTGGGCGGAGAGGCCACTCCAACCTGGCTGGGATGGAGCAGCCCCCCTGCCCACTCTGGCCCGGCTACAGCAAGCCCCTACCCTCTGCAGGAAGAGGCTGATCCAGCCCAGCCAGAGTAGCCCCTGTATGCAGTGGGCCCTGTGGGGCTAGAGCAGACCCCTGCTTGCGGTGGACAGGAGCTGCTCCAACCTCGCTGATTAACTGGAACCAATAAGCATCACCATTCACATCCCTACTCCCACCACCACTATAACTGTAATAACAAAGCACGTATAGACAGTATTTCTTTAGGTGGTAATCTTGGGGAAAATGTGTAATACTTCGCTGTGAGTCCCTTAATGTGAAACATTTTGGCTATGGCAAATCGTTTGTGCCTTCCATACATCCAGGGATCTTATAGTCCTTCACAAGCTGTAAGTTAAGGTTCACGGCACGCCTGCTTTGTAGATAGGTAGGAAGGTATCATCCCTATTGGACAGAAAAGGACTCTCAGGAGCATGATTCATGAGACATGCTGAGCTGTCACCACTTGTACTGTGAGTGACTTTACCTGGTTCAGTGCAACTCCCAGCCCAGTGCCACAGTTGATAAACCATCCTTCATTCCATTGCGGTAGCCCACCTGACCTGTTAGTTACGGGGCTGCAAGCAGAGTTTTCATTGGGATGGCAAGATCTGTTGCTTTGTGATTCCTGTGACCTCTACCATCTTTATTTTGCATAGATGAAAGAATGGGTGGGTGAGCTGATGAAGACCCTCCAGGACCCCTCCCTGCCTCTTCTGGAGCTGCAGGAAATCATGACGAGCGTGTCTGGCAGAATCCCGCCCTCCGTGGAGAAATCCATTCGAAAAGTAATGGCACAATATGCTAGTAACATCACCTCGGTGCTGTGTCAGTTCCCCAGTCAACAGGTAAGCAGTACAAGAGGGATGGTCTGGTATTTTATCCTCACTAGTATCTCTGTAACTATCACAATTTTTTTTAAATGTTAAAGTGATCAGAATTTGTCAACTGAGAAGTTTTTCTGCTAAAAGATGAGGCTTCGCCAAAATATTAACGGGGAAAATGTCATATTCAATAACTTTTTTTGTTTTAAAATTTTATTATGGGGATGACATTTTTTTTATCAGCTCTATTTATTTAAGTTAAATGGGTTCCTCTTAAGGATTCCTGAAAGAATACACTTGTTGGTAACAGATTACAATTTATTTCAAATCCTTTTTATGCAAGTTCTCAGCCATGGAGTGTCCCCTCCCCCCATCTGAAATTGAGCTAATCTCTTCAGGCTATTCTTTTCCTGTTAGAACTCTGAAAAGGTTAAATGTGTCTCCTCTTTTCCCAGCTGCTACTCTGAATGTTCTCTGTAAACATACATGGAGGTCAAGCACAATGATCTATTCCAGCTGTTTTCTGTAAATAGATTTCTGTCAAGCCAGGCACCATTTCCCTCCCCTAAGGCTTTCCAGTGTGGAATGATGAATGTCTGTCTTTCATTGGACCAACTTCTGTTGGTGAGAGAGACAAGCAAGTGGGTGTCCTGGGGCTCACACTTATTTCATCAACTGAAGTTGGTTCAATATAAGAGATGACCTCTCTTGTCTTGTCTCTAATATCCAGGGACTGATACAGCTATGCCTTCATTCCATTGTTCATAATAGTGGGTAGGATGTTAATTTTTTTTAAAGGGATTGTGGTGTTTTTTTCTGAATGATTCCTGGTAGGATCTAGGCAGACGTGGGATTGTCTTGTGGCAGTCAGGTTGATTGGCTGTTCAGCACTTCCCAGAGATGGTTTTTCTTTTCCTTCTAATGCTTGTTGCCCTTCCTCTTTTGTGGGGTTGGAATTTAATATTTCCAATTTATGGAGACATTTCTACAGCCTTGTAGTAGGGATGTAAAATTCTGTTTTTAATCTGTTAACTAGTTAAACGTTATGTTTAAATGGTCAACCACTTAAACGGTCTCCCTTGGGTGGGGCTGCTCTAGCCTGGCCAGACCACTGTTTAATGGGTAACCAGTGACCTCTCTACCTTGTAGTGCCCCAGAATTGCAATAATAAGGACACAGGATCAGTCATGCAAATACTTACTGTGAATAGTATAACTATTGAAACTAAGTGAACTGCTTACATGAATTTGGGTCAACTCCTGTGAGTAAGTCATTGCAGCGCCTGTCCCTGATATTTGGGGAAATGAAAGTGATGTACTGTTGCTCATAGGCTGGGAGTTTCAGGGAAGCAGAACAGTTAGATGCTTGGGCTTCTTTGAAAATCCAGCTAGAGTTCCTGCTAACTAGTAGTCTCTTAAAAAGTCAGTGTTCGTAGGGTGCCTGTGAGTCACATCCCCTAGGTCTTCCAGACTGTTGCACCCAAACTACTTTTCACGCTTGTGTTCCCTCTGCTCTGTGCAGATTGCCAGCATACTGGACAGCCATGCGGCCAGTCTGCAGAGGAAGGCAGACCGGGAAGTCTTCTTTATGAACACACAGAGCATTATGCAGCTAGTCCAGAGGTGAATATCTTCCTGTGCTGCAGCACACCGTATGGTGTGGGAGGTTTCCAGAGGTGCTATGAAGTCCTCTTGTCAAAACTAATGCTGGCCCTGACTCCCAGGCAGGTGGAGAAGGTGCAGAGCAGCAGGGCTAGTGGGGCCAATGCTGGTGTGGGTGACAGCAGGATGGGCTCCTGTGAGAAGGTTGGCAGTGATGCTGCACCCTTCTCTGTCCTGAGCAAGCAGAGCATCTGGTGAGCACTGCTTCCTGGCTCATGCCCCAAGGGCCCTTGTCTCAAGTCATTTGCCTGCCCCAAGTGAGGAGAATTCACCCTGACTGCCTCTGTCTATGCTGGAGTCCCAGCAAAAGCAGCATAGCCAATGTGAGGGCACACATTAGCTCTGGGATGTGGCACACTCTGTCCTCTCTCCTGTTGCCAGGTACCGCAGTGGCATTCGGGGCTACATGAAATCCATAGTCTTAGACTTGCTGCGAAGATATTTGCAAGTGGAAACCCAGTTCCAGCAAGGTCAGAGGAAGTGGTAGTGTATTTTGCTCAGGGCCCAGTGCTGTTCTGCAGGCCCAGGGGAGCAAATCTAACTGAGGGTGTGTGCTGTCTCCCCAGCCCACTATGACAAATGTGTGATAAACCTGAGGGAGCAGTACAAATCAGACATGACCCCGGTGCTCGAGTGCATCTTCTCGCATGCCCAGGTGGCAAAAAAGAATCTACTGGTGATCATGTTAATTGTAAGTAGGGATGGCAACCTCTATGCGGCGAGGGTGGGTGTTTAAGTTGGGTCAGAAACAGCTGTTGAGATGCAGTGTAGAGTGTTACAGCTGACCTGGAAGGCGAATACTGAATACAAGGAAATAAGGGTTTGAGGAAATGAAGAGGTCTGAGACTATAAGTCTTAGGTTTTGCCTAGCGGCTTGCTGGTGACTCTTTAATAGGGCTCCACTGCAGTGTTTATAAGAGAAAAGCTCTAACTGCAACTGAGAGAGCTTGAAAAATTAGCAATCTGGGAATCTTCCCTATCATAAGAGGGTTGATTTGAGGTATTGTTGCAATCTGTAAAAGGGAAGAATTAAAGCAAATACCATGAACTGATACACAACATGTACATGCTGAGTGTCTCCCGCATCAGTTATTCTTACAGCATGTTAATAATTCTTAATACCGGTTCAGAGCATCAGATGTAGAATGTCTGTGGACTGCTTTAATAATGTCAATTAAGCTGCCTTATTAAATCTGCTTTGCTAATGGGGAAACTTAGGCAGGTTTAGTTTAGAACTCTCTTGGGCAGCCTGTTGCATTGTTTTGCCCTTCTCTTATTTTGTTGTAACAATTAAACTTCTGCAGATGTTTTGAAGAAATAATTTGGTCTTACCTGTTTTAAAACAAATTTGGTTTTCAGACGTGACAATATTTGCTTTTAACTTTTCCGACGGTATCCTCCAAAATTGTTGATAGTGGCTTCTTCCTTGGTGGAGCATTGATTACATTATCTTCCCTTTTCTGTGCTGACCTTTAAGAAAAGGAGAGGTTTTCTGGTCAGTGTTTATAAAGGAGATCAAACCAGAATGATCAGTGGTCCTTTCTGGCCCTTGAGTCTATGAAGAACAAAAATTGGCTCAGAGTGAGTATGTTAGAAGAGAAAGTAAGGACTGTAGATGGAGTTTCTGTTCAATAAGGATTAGTCCTTCACACTGGAAGGAGATCTGTATTTTAATAGGATCAGCTGTGTGGTCGAGACTCCACTCTGACGGAGGAGCTGATGGCCATTCTCAATGAGCTAACACAGCTCAGTAAAACGGAGCACTCCAAAGTGGCTTTGCGAGCCAGACAGGTTAGCATGTTTTTGTAGTCTGACCCCCGTTAACTGAATCATGGTGACTTCCCCCAACCTTCCCCTTTTACCTCTAATTCCCAGCCATTCACTTAAGAGTCTTTTATTTGTAGGTTTTGATTGCTTCTCACCTCCCTTCTTATGAATTGAGATACAATCAGGTGGAGTCCATATTCCTGTCTGCGATCAACCTGTACGACCACCAGTTCTGCCCTGAAAACCTAAAGGTCGGGACTACTTCCAAAAATTAATTATAAAACATGGGATTTTAACTTCTAGTTAGGTCTTAGTTGAAGCAGTTTGGTTTGTAAGTCATTTATTTCAAAAGGTCTTAAAAGAATTGATGTCTTGCAGCTTAAGCTTAGATCAGATGTTACTTTCTGATCTCTTCCAGACAAAGGCCTATAGCAGAGTGTTGCTCTCCTCAGAAGCAGTAGGAAGTGACTAGAGGATTCTGTTCTCTTAGTGTCCATATGCTAGTATTTGAGAGCTGTAGTGATGGGTATTCCAGATGTGCCGTTGGATGATTTCAAACTCTCCACATGAACTTCAGGCTAACCTAACCAAAGCTACTGAGGGAACTTTGGGATCAGAGTCACTGCAGCTGTGAAACTTGGATCTCGTCTTCATCTTGTACGCCGACTCTGTCGTGCAAACCTTCTCACGCTGAATTCTGTTTTCCTCACAACAGAAACTGATCCTCTCAGAAACCACCATCTTCGATGTGCTCCCCACCTTCTTCTACCATTCCAACCAGCTGGTGCGCATGGCCTCTCTGGAGGTAAAGAGTGAATGAAAGACTCCCATTTATTTAGAAGAGATGCAGCTCTCAGAGCAGGAACTGCTTTTAGTCCCAGTGAGAGAGGCTGTACTTGCCCATCAAGGTCGCTATTTCCTTTGGTGGTTGGCCCGTAGGGAAGCACTCTTATTGCAAATTAAATTCTTCTCCCTCCCCTTTCCTCAGGTGTACGTGAGGAGAGGTTATATCGCCTACAAACTGAACAGCTTGCAGCACCGTCAGCTCTCCGATGGCACCTGTGTGGTAGAGTTCCAGTTTATGTTGCCATCATCGCATCCAAATCGGTAGGCATGACCTGGGTGTAGTTTGTTGCCTGGGTCTGCATGGCTATTGATGAACTCAGCTCCCATGGCTTGGTAGCTTTCATGATGGATACATGAAGAGGGTGGAGCATCCTCCCCCCCGCCACCTGCTTTAGCACAGTTGTTGAATTCATTTCTTGTTAACTCAGTGATGGAGACCCTCCATAGGAAATTATTAAGCCTTCCTAAGTGGGCTCTTTGGGGCTAAATGCCCTTTTCCATCTGGCGCTCCACGTGACTCGAATAGCTGCTGATTTGTGCTTTAGCTCCTGGCGTTGTTCAGTACTCTGATTTCAGAGGCACCAGCCCTGCATGGAGCAGGTAGAGTGAGGGACAGTCTCTGAAGCATGAGATGTGATTTTTTTTTTTTTTTTTTTTTTTCCCCTACCCGCTGCATTAATACTCTACTCAGTGTGCCCATTTCTCTTTCTCGTCCCTGTAATTTGCTGATGACTGTGATGGCACTTTGCTCTCTAGCCAGCAGGGCAGAATGGGTCTTTCTGAACCAGGTGTCCCTTGTGGTGCTGAGAGACAGGCAGAACTTTGCACATGGCCTTGTCCCACAAGCTGAGCAGGTACTTCTCTGGAAGCCCAAGCCCTAAGTAGCACACATCTGTGCAAGCTGATATTTAGACTGTCAGAGGAGAGCTGATAATGGCAGCCAGGTGCACCTGCGAGGAGACCAAAATAAAGGCCTCAGGCTTTACATGGCTAAAGTGCTCTGGATGTTGGTCCTCCTCACGTGGCTGGAAGGTGAGCTGGTGTTATTGCCATTCTAGAGCTGGACTCAGGTGATAGGACTTGCCGAGGAGGTCATGGCAGTTCAGTGACAGAACTGTAGTGATGGGCAGTCTCTCTCTCTTTGGTTTGACCCATGACTGTCTAAAGTAAAGCTGGATGGGTGTAACCGGATGCGCGTCGCTGCCATGGGCGCCTCCTGCTGGTCACTCGGGAATTAGCTCATTCAGCCCTGGAGCACCCCCCTTCCGCCAGTGTCTTACCCACAATGGCATATTTTCCTTCGTCTTTGGGCAGTGCCCTATCACAGAGCTCTCCCAGTCTGGGATCCCCACTTCCTCTACACCGACCTTGCCTCAGTGACCCACTGCCAGTCGTCATCTAGCCCCTGCCTCAGGAGCAAACTGCCGTCTGAAATGGCCACTCAGCAAGTCCACACGCCCTTCCCAATCCGTTGCTTTCTAGCCTGGCTGTTTCCATGCAGCCCTAGTACACTTAGGCTTTGCTCCAGGCCCGCAGCCTGTGAGTGAGACTTGGCCAGAGCTTCCCCAGCGCTGCCTGCCTTTCCCCAGCACTGCCCTGTCTCAGGAAGCCTCCAGCTTCCCTGTCAGCCAGGTCCCTCCTGCTCCCCAGCTAGAGCAAGTGTGTGTCTGAGTCTCCTACCCTCTAGGAGCCTTTATTTATACTCCCCTAAGCTGGGCCCTATGATTGGCTGTACCTGCCTCAGCTGTGGGCTTTGTTCTCTGAGCCCTCTCCCAGGACTGGGTTTTACCCTTAAAGGGCCAGTGTATCACACACTCTCCCGCTTAAGTATCTCCCACATGGCGGGGGGGGGGAGAGTCTCTAAAACCCCATCATCTTCCTCCGCTGGGCACATAGGGTGTGTCTCTCCCTCTGTAGGCTCTCCACCCTCAGGAGCAGCCTTCTCCCCTCTTTGAAATCAGCACCGCTGTGGGTCCTGCTGCTGGGCTCGCAGTTGGTTCCTCTCTCCCTCCTTGCCTTCCAAGAGGTAGCAGATCTTTTCTGTCTCCCCTCGGGCGTCTTGGACTTGAGCTTTCTGAAATTCCACACATCCCTCTGCTAGGTGCAGGGCCTCCTCCTTGGCGGCTAATTTCCCTGCAGCTCTTGCACCTGTTCCTGGAGTTCCCTCAGCCCCTTCTCCTTGTCTGCCAGCACCTCAGCAGAAACTGTAACAAGACTTTGGTGGTGAAGAAGGCAGTTGGGGTGGGATTTTTTACAGACACCTCAGCTCTGTGTGTGGCCCCTTGTTCTCTGTACAGAATGTCCATCCCCACCAGCGTGTCGAACCCCGACTTAGCCAGACATAGCACCGAGCTGTTCATGGACAGCGGCTTTTCTCCTCAGTGCCAGAGAATGGGAGCCATGGTGGCCTTTGACAGATTTGAAGACTTCACAAGGTAAGAGAGAAGGGGAGGGAGACTAAATTGAACACGTAGCATTAGCCAAACTACATTCTACCACAGGGGGGGTGCGTCTACACAGCAGGGCTTAACTCGAAATAAGCTACACAAATTGAGCTAAGTCAATTACATAGCTTATTTTGAAATTGGAAGCGTCTACACAGCTCTTATTTCGAAATAGAGCACTCTTCCTCTGACTTCCCTTACTCCTCCTACAATAAGGGGGGTTACAGGAGTTGGAGTAAGATGTCCTCCAGCTTGATAGTATTTCGACATTATTTCGAAAACTTCCTGCTGTGTAGACACGGACTAAGTTATTTTGAAATAATGTTGCTGTGTGTATGTACCCAGAGTGTGTTTGTTTCATGCCTGGTCTTCAGTCTGACCATTAAGAAATGAGCTGAGCCCAAAGGAGCTTGCCGTAGCTCAGCGTCCAGCAGCTGGAGAAGACATTTCCAGCATGACACGCCAAGCGGGGAGGAAGGGGAAGGTGATGGTTCACTTAGGCAAAAGGTTGCTTTATTAATTTATGGAAATAATTGTTAAAGGGAATGTAACTTGTGACTCTGCTGGAATGCTTGCCTGTCTGTGTTTAGGTTATGGGTGGGAACCGTTTTGGTTTTTTTTTCCAGTCAGAGGCCATTGATCCACAGTAAAAAGCTGTCCAGGGCCATAGAAAAGTAAAAAGCAAAAATACCCAACCAAACAACTCCTCGCTCACCTACTCCCAATTGAGAAGCAAAACCTCACTCTCGCACAACTTGGAGCACTGGGTCTTGTTCATTCCAGCCAGCTGGTGCTCGCGCTTCAGCCCCAGGAGGGGGAAGGTGCTGAGACCTGAAGCTTCCCCCTGCAGTGGGACGAGCCGATGCTCGTGCTCCAGCACCGTGGAAGTAACCAAGGCTCAGGGCTTCCAGCCCAGGATGCAGAGAACAAATTAAGCAGAGGGCTGGATCTGACCAACAGGCTGGAGGTTCCCTGCCCCTGATTTAGCTCCTTATGGCCCTTATCACCATAGTATCTCAGAGCCTCAGTCATTTAGTGGGTTTTCTCCTCAGAACATCTTTGTGAACTTTAGGGCAAGGTAGTTTGAGACGGGGCTGTCCGTGGTGACACAGGAAATCTGTGCAATGAAACCCAAGTGTCCTAGAGTCCCAGGCAAGTTTTCCTTTCACTGCTAATAGTACCCGCACCCCCTGGTCAGTGCCTGTCTTTGAGGAACAATCTCTGTAGTTCGAGGCTGTCGGCTTTGGTATCATGGGTTGCGCGCAAGACTCTTCTAGCTTAACGCCATCCGTGACGTGCCTGCCACACCCTTCTTGGATTCCTCCAGGAATTTTGATGAAGTGATCTCCTGCTTTGCTGACCCGCCCTCGGAGAGCCCCCTGTTCAGCGAGGCGCGATCTACGGTCTATGAAGAAGAGGACAATAAGGTGAGGCTGCCGTTGGGTTGCATTCTTCGGGAGTCGTGGCATGAACCTAGCTGTGACTAACTGCCCCCGTCTCATTTTCAGAATGTCTGCGAGGAGCCCATTCACATCCTGAACACGGCCATCCAATGGGCTGGCCACCTTGAAGATGAAGAGCTGGCGTCAGTCTTCAGAGTCTTTGCTCAGTCAAAGGTCTTGTGCCTCATATGGTGTTTGGCTTACAAATGTGGGGTGCAACTCGCGTACAGCGTGCTGTCCTGTGGTGCTGCCACTTCAGGCCTCCTGACAGGCAGTGTACAATGCTCCCATCAGCGGGATTAGTGGTAATGTCTGAGGGGTGTCTCTTTCCCTGTGGGGGGTGATTTAAACGCCCTTTGGCACATGAAGGGATGACGCTTGTCTCCTGTTTTCATACAGAAAAACGTCCTTGTTGACTGCGGCCTCCGAAGGATCACATTTTTAATAGTGCAGCAGGTGAGGGCAGACTGTGAGGCAGTAGCATTTTCACCACACGTTTTTAAATGTACATTCAATGTAGCTTTTAAAAGTTAATTGCTGGAGGCTACAAACATATTAGACATGAGTGGTATGTGTGAGAGGGATAAGATAAGGATGCCCATAGAAGGTGTTATGGAAGGTTATGAGCAACCTGTTTGACTCTGTGACAATCAATTGACACATCTATTGTATGGTACTTTATATGTAATTTTGTCAACTCAATTTTTGATGGGGCTGGTTGGATTCAGAGCCAAGGTGTTACAAGCTGCTTTCTCTTTTGGGGATGACCTCACTATCTTGTGTCTTCAGTGCCCTTTTTACTAGTGCAGATGAGAATTGCTTGAATCTCCAGCTTGTATTTAATGCCACTGCTGAGTAAATTTTGTTAATGTGCCTGTTTTTTCTGATTGTAGAGAGAATTTCCCAAGTTTTTCACATTCAGAGCAAGAGATAAGGTAAGGCTCATTGTCTGGTGTCCCAATTCATTTCTAGAAATGACTGAAATCATTCCTAAGACTGTTTGCTCTTTTCTGGTGTGCACCCAGTTTGCAGAAGACCGGATTTATCGGCACTTGGAACCAGCCCTGGCCTTCCAGCTGGAGCTGAATCGGATGCGTAACTTTGACCTGACTGCTATCCCCTGTGCCAACCACAGGATGCACCTTTATCTAGGAGCCGCCAAAGTGGAAGAGGGCACGGAAGTTACGGACTACAGGTTTTTCTTACGAGCCATTATAAGACACTCTGATCTCATCACTAAGGTAAAAGGACTTCTCTGTGACTCAGAATTAATACAGTGTTTTGTTGCTTTGTCCAGACCTGTACTGCTCTCCAGAGGAATGTTTTACAGAGATGGATGGGCCTATGGTGCGTTCTCTGAATAGGCATGTGCCACTCTTAGAAAGTTTGCTGTGGCTGCCGGGGGAGAGGAGGAGCCCAGCAGTGAGGATGGTTCTGAGATGCAGACATGTTAGCTAGGTGTCATAGTGAGCCTACTGGCCAGCTATGGCACTATTTCCCCATTTTCCGGCTCCACAGTATCCATCTCACAGACACTGATGAATTTATCCTCCATTCTGTCCTCTGGGAGCAAGAGCACAGAGATGGAAAAGAGATTCCTAGGCTGATATAGGGCATCTCTGGTTGTGTTGACCCCAACATGGCCCCACGCTAGTGCTTTAACCCTGAGACCAACCTACTGGCCACAACCAGTTGGTGATGGGTTTGAAATAGCGACCTGGAGGGGAGGGGTTCTCTGTCAGGCCACCTTTCCACCACAAAGCTGCTGACGTGTTAATGCATAGTATTCAGAAACACTCTGTGGGGAAAGCTGTAATGTCCTTGCTGTTCTATTACTCTGGCTTTAAGGACAGCAATCTAATATAGCCAGGGAGTGAGGCATTTATTCTTTGGGAGATGCCCAAATTTTGCCCGTTTGAGGGCCAGCCTATCAGGAGTTCACAATTACATGCCCAAGGAGGAGCCTTTTGCAACTCTGCTCCTCTTTAATCAAGGCACGTGGTACATGGAGACTGTAAGTGCCAATGCCCGGCTCTAACTCAGATGGAGTGTCGTGGCCATGGGCTGCGCCTCGGAATTACAGATGAAGGCCAGGGCTGTGCTTTGGTCACCCAGCCTTATTCCAGCAGGGATGAGTGTTGTGACTTTCCTGGATTGCTGCTCGCTCTCCATTCCCCGCTCACGTGCTGCCTTGTGCCCTGTTCCAGGAGGCCTCCTTTGAATACCTGGAGAACGAGGGTGAACGGTTACTCCTGGAGGCAATGGATGAGTTGGAAGTGGCCTTCAGCAACACCGGTGTCCGCACTGACTGTAACCACATCTTCCTCAACTTTGTGCCCACTGTCATCATGGACCCATCCAAGGTGAGCTTTGTGAAGCGGAGTCCTGGGCGCGACCTAGCTGTTAAGTTTTCTGGGGCAGCAATCCCCTCTTTGGTCTGTTGCACAATGTGCGCGTGCCAGGGTCTTGGTTCATGCCCAGGGCTCCACCTCCCATTCCACTCCATCAGCAGCAGGACACAGCCCCCCCAACCCCTCCATGTGGCTACCTGCCTGGGTGCACTGTCTCCTGTTCTCATGGCATGCAGATGCCGTGTGCTGGGGGGAGGCTGAGGCCGCTGACATAGGAATTAATTAGTACGTGACACTTAGGCCTGCGGGCGTTCTCACAAACAGTGGCTGTTGAACTGAGTGGTACTGAGTGGCTGCCCACCAGTGTCGGGGGGGTCAGTGTGGGTGGTGCCCTACACCTTGTTTTCAGGGGTGGGAGAGACTGAGAAGCAAGGAGACGTTTAATAGTCATGGAGTCCAGGCCCGCGACAGGGCAAAGGGGAAATTGCTCTGGGGTCTGGTGATTCTAAGGGGGCCAGGGCTCCCTCCCAACACCACTGCTACCGTGGTGGTGCCTGGCACCCCTTTGAATTGCCACCAGAGCACTGGAGCGCTGCTCTGCAGCACTCTGGGAGTTGGGGTGAGGGGCAGCGCCACAGCCCAGGTAGCAAGAGGGGTTGGTTGCTCTGAGCCCCACCCCTTCAAGGGGCGCAGAGCTGCTCCCCCCCCCCCCCACACACACTCACCTTGCCCTGGGGTCTGTGGTAGCTGTCAGCCCCACTGATAGAATCCTAGCCATGTCCGAGTGGATGGGACCTTGAGAGGTAATCTAGTCAAGTCCCCTGCTCTGAGGCAGGACTACTTAACCCTGCCTGAAATGTGTTTGTCTAACTGGGTCTTAGCCTCCTGTGACTGAGATTCTACAGCTTCCCTAGGGAACTTGTTCCACACAAGCAGTTTTTTTCTTCCTGGAAGGCAAATGTGTGTGTCAGCACCTTGTTCATGGCTGGGTGGGTACGGTGTTGAAGTTCAAGATCAGAGCAAGTGCAGGGCTAGGGAAGGGGGGTATCTAACGATGTCTCAGTGGTACATTTTTTAAATGGCGGTGTATGAAAGCCTAAAAGGAGCAGGACCAGGAGAAAGTACCCTTGGGCTTAGACTGGTGCTGTATTATGGCCTAGAGTGTGTCACTATATAGTCTGCTCCTGGAGAATTCTAGGCCAGAAAAATTCTGCAGAAATATTTTAAAATTCCACAGATTTTTCTTGTCACAATAATACTGTATAATCATGCCAGTTTCAATTATTTTGGGAAATTGTATTTCAAAATGCCCAATAGCAAATATGCCTGTCACAATACAGACACACACAAGAATTCACGAGGAGCAATGGTCGCAAGTTACAGTGGGGAAGGTCTAGGTTGGATATTAGGAAAAACTATTTCACTAGGCGGGTGGGGAAGCACTGGAACGGGTTCCCTGGGGAGGAGGTGGAATCTCCATCCCTAGAGGTTTTTAAGTCCCAGCTTGACAAAGCCCTGGCAGGGATGATTTAGTTGGGGCTGGCCCTGCTTTGGGCAGGGGGTTGGACTCAATGACCCCCTAAGATCTCTTCCAGCCCTAGGATTCTATGATTTCCCCTGGAGTAGAAAGCTAAAGAAAGCCCCTATGACAACCCAGCCAGGGGCCATGATACTAAGCCTCTTCACATACATCCTGAGTTCAGCCATTCCCTTCCCCCCTTGCCATCCAGACACACTCTCGCCCTCTTGCAGCCCAAAGGCCACCTGCAGGGTGTTCCTGGCTCAAACTCACTCCCAGGGATCCAGAGGGAGAAACAGCCTGACACTGGGACCAGAGTTTCTTGCGCACTGCCACCTCCTTCCCTCAGGGCATGCTGGGAGCTACAGTTCCCTCCTGTTCCTCCTCTCACCCTGCCCACCTTGTCTTCTGTTTGCAAGCTGGTCTAGGCCAGGTCCAGCAGCCCCTAGTGGCAGCCAACAGCACTGCAGCCCATTTCAGTCGGGCCAGGGGGAGGTGGAGGAAATTCTGTGCGCATACCATTAACTTGTGCAAAATTCTGCATTACCCAGTGGCACAGAATTCCCCCAAGAGCAATAGTCATGAGACTGAGGCCCGTGTGAATGAAACCATTTGAGATTCTCTCGCTACAGCAGCCAGTGTTTTCAGATGCCTGGCCTTTGTGCCCCTAGATCGAGACGGCTGTCCGCTCCATAGTGATGCGCTACGGCAGCAGGTTATGGAAACTCCGGGTTCTGCAAGCTGAAGTGAAGATCAACATCCGTTTGACGCCCGACGGCAAAGCCATGCCTTTCCGCCTCTTCCTGACCAACGAGTCCGGCTACTACCTGGATATTAGTCTCTACAAAGAAGTGAATGATCCCAGGACAGGGAATGTGCGTAATTTATACTGGAGCTAATGTAAAATGTTAAAAAAAAAAAACAACCCCAGTCTGAAACAGAGACCGTCTGAGCAGAAGGAATCACCAGGCATTCCTTGAACCAGATCTTACCACCATAGCTGAGCAAGTACAATTTCAGGAGGGACTTTCTGCGCCTTTTTAGGGCTGGATTCTCTAACTCCTGTCAGGGCTTCCAGGGCCTGAGATTTGCCACTCAAGGCGATGTTAGTCCTGAAAATATTGTAACAAGTCTGGGGTCAAAAAGTTGTCATTCAGCTGCACTGTGTAGCTCCTGGAAACCTCCAAATGGCATCTGGAACAGAACTCTGACCCTCCTGCTTCAAAAGCCCCATTTAAACTAATGGAGAATTGCTACAAGCTCTGAGCAGTATAGAGCTTATGATGCATAGTTAGAATTTTTTGATTCCAAGCAGCAGAGGGCAGTGGTGCACACGTATGCTGTTAGTTCATTACAATATCCTCTGTGATTTCCCCACCAAGCTGGATACACTGTTGTTCTATATTGAATCCAGTCTGTTATCACTGATTGTGTAGGGCAGTCATCATGTATTAATTGACCTGACGTTTCTAAAACAGTTTTGCATGCCTCCCTTCTGAGGGATTGTCCATTAACGTTGTAAAGAGAAATTCACTTGCGTGGGAGGGGAGCTGATTCTCCTACCTTCCTTTTAGATCATGTTTCACTCCTATGGCGATAAGCAAGGGCCACAGCATGGGATGCTGATTAACACCCCATACGTTACCAAGGACCTACTCCAGTCCAAGCGCTTCCAGGCTCAGACGCTAGGCACTACCTATGTGTACGACTTCCCTGAAATGTTCAGGCAGGTAAGTCCTGCTAAATAGCCAGTGGCCATGTTTCTGTCCTCCTTTTCTTTTCTGCTTGGGGGGAGGGGAAATGAGGGATGAACCACACCGGCCCCCAACTAGCATAAAGCCAGTTTCATTTCTATAAAGTCCTTTCCCAAGAAAAGCTTCGGCTAATGTAACATTGATAGCTCTACTGACTTCAGTGAGGTGGTGCCAGCTGAGGAGCTGGCCCAGAACATCCTATACAACAGGAAAGCATGCCAAGGCAGGCTGTCAGTTGTATTTGTCCCCCCTTAACAATATTATAATGTATTAAATAAGTGGATGTTCATTTACAATTCAGCAGTCGCCTTTGAACTGCTTCAGCACATGCTTTCTGTCTCACGTGGGGGTGGCTGTTTAATTGTCTTGACTGGCTCTTTTGCAGGCGCTCTTTAAATTGTGGGACTCTGGGGAAAGGTACCCCAAAGATGTCCTAACCTACACTGAGTTACTGTTGGATTCCCAGGGGCAACTGGTGGAGATGAAAAGAATACCTGGAGGAAATGAGGTATGAGCAGAATGAGTAGGGAATAGGTGGATAAAGTATGAAGCTGGGGAGGAGGTATGGTACAGGAGGGGGAGAGACAGAAAACAAGGATGAGATGTGTGTGGGAAAGAGACAAGGAGGAGAGAAGGAAACAGACACCAAAGACAGTGCAGAAAAAGATTCATCGTGATCTGTTATAGGAAGGAAAAGAGAGAGGAGTGGAGCCAGAGAGAGAGATTAGTTACAGAATAATGAAAGAAAAAGATGTAAGTGGCACTTCGATCGAACCCATTACTTAGCGAGCTGATTGACATGTTACAAATAAATATTGTCCCAATAAATGATGCACCAAGGTTTGTCCCTTTACACACCCGTGAGTTAGTGACTCTGGTATTTCTCAGCATGGCAAAGTCCTTAAGCTAGTAGGCGGTGGGGCTATTTTATGAGCCCTGCGTGTTTTACTGGCTTTTTTTAGTTTGCATCACTTTCCAGTGGAGCCGCCCTTCATGCCCTGCAAGATGCTGTGCAATTTTTGTGTGTGGTACATCTTGGCGGAATGAATGGAATCTCACAAATGGTGGCAAAATAAAATACTGGTGGCTCTGCTAGTAAAACATCAGCAGCCTTTACTCCAGTTAGTGAGTCGCATCTGTGCTGCGGCTGATTCCCAGTTTCCTAGATGTTCTAGCCATTTTATAGGAACTTGAACTTCTTCAGGCTGAACAAATCAACTTAAGATGCATTTTAAAGTTCGGAGAACAGGGTTGGGAATAGAAGCTGCTTGCACATACAGAGCCTGTGACAGAGTGTTGCCCACAGCTTGGGTTTTTTTCCCCCTCGAGGAACTTGTCCTTGTAGTTTTATATCCCACTGTGCAGGTTGGGATGGTTGCTTTCAAAATGAATCTGAAAACCCCTGAATATCCCAAAGGCCGAGATATCATTGTTATCGGCAACGACATCACCTACAAGATTGGCTCTTTTGGGCCTGAGGAGGATCTGCTCTTCCTGCAAGCTTCGCAGCTGGCCCGCTCAGAAGGCATCCCTCGCATCTACATTGCAGCAAACAGCGGTGCAGGGATTGGGTTTGCAGACGAGATAAAGCACATGTTCCAGGTGGCCTGGGTGGATCCCACGGATCCCTACAAGGTAGGCGCATGTGTTCTATTACAGTCGGAAGCGGGAGAGGCCCTTCTCTGCAAAAGACCCAATTTGTGAATTAGAAGGGTAATATTAAAGGTGAAACAGCAGTGGTAAGATTAAATGTGATTTGGCAACATAAGGGGTTAATATACAAGTCTGATTGCAGGGCTCCACTCACGAGTAGATCTTCCCCCCTCCCCCCACCTCCATGTACCCTCCATCCACATCCTGTCTGATGGCTGCTGCCCTTGGGCTGCGGCATATCCCTCTTGCCCCTCTCTGCAGTGTCTGGCAAATCCAGAAAGTAGAAGGTGGCGCTAAAATGCCCCTTTCAAAGCAGGCTGCAAGAGGGGGCAGCCTGAGAAATCAGGGTAGGTATTGTCAAGGATCACTTGAGTTGGAATGGCCTGTGGGTGGCCTATGATCAGTTCTGTGCATGTGGCGCAGCGTTCTTTGTGCTGGGCCTGGGTCTAAAGCTGGGCTTATTTTGTGTGCTTTGCAGTCCAGGCGAAAAATAACATTGGGCATCATTGTCCAAAAGCAAGTTAAGTGCTTAAGCTAAGGGTTAAGTGCCTAACCCATCGTAAGCAAATGGGATGTTAGGACTTAAGGACCCAAGTGATTTCTATATTTTGAAAATTTTACCCCATGAATTTAAGAGTTTCTGCTTATTTTCCCATACATCAGTGGGCTTTTGCATACATTGTATTGCAGTTTGGTGGCACCCTATCTGTGTGTATTCCATATAAAGTGGTGGTATATGAATATAAAAGTGCATTTAGATATTGTAAAGTAAATACATTATAAAGCCCACAATAAACTTAAATTAGCAAATTAAATGCCCAACTTTACATTTTAAGTTATCCATCAGTGAAAACTTCACTACAAGCTGCTTAGGCTTGTATCCTAACAGACTTTAACTTTTTGTAAGTATCAAGAGTTTGTTGGAAACGGTGTATTTAATGGCTATGCAGGCAGCTTCCTCAGTTAATTCTTTATCACTTTACTGGAAGGGGTTCAAGTACCTGTACCTGACACCACAGGATTACACGAGGATCAGCTCCATGAACTCGGTGCATTGTGAGCATGTAGAGGAAGGAGGAGAATCCAGGTGAGTGGGTTTTTATTCAAGTCACTGCAAGCTGGAGGTGTGAGTTCCCTGCCAACCACTGATAGAGCACAGTGTATAGCCAGTGTGGTGCATGGATCTGGCTGCCCCGAACATGAATCCGATGTCTTGGACCTATGGCGTGTTTAGTTTTATCCCCATCACACCACTCTGAGACACTGAAAGTATTGTCCCCTTCTGCAAATGAAGAAGCTGAAGCCTAAAAGCGCCTCGCCCTAGGTCATGCAGTGTCTTCTGTGTCTGAGTCCCAATCCTTAGCTGCAAGCAGTCTGTGAAAACTAGCATGTTTGGCTGTCTTCTGTGGCTCTGTGTTGTCTCTTTGGCTTCCCCACAGGTATGTCCTAACTGATATCATTGGTAAAGATGAAGGATTTGGAGTAGAGAACCTGAGAGCATCAGGCACCATTGCCGGGGAGTCCTCTGTTGCTTATGATGAAATTGTGACCATTAGCATGGTATGGCTTTGGAAATCATTGGCTAATTTTGAGCCATTCCCCTTCACTCCTATCTAGCCCTTGAGGTGCCCGTGAATAGGGCCCTACTAAACTCAGAATCATAAACATGTGTCACGGACTATGACATCTAGTCTTTTGTGTGTTTTACCCTATTCTATACAGATTTCAAGGGGAGACCTGTGTTTCTGAAATTGGGGGTCCTGACCTAAAAGAGAGGTCATAAAATTATTTTAGGCGGGGTTGCAGTATTGCTACCCTTCTGCACTGCTTTCAGAGCCAGGTGGCCAGAGACTGGCAGAAGCTGACTGAGGGCCCAGCTCTGCAGGCAGCAGGGCAGAAGTAAGGGTTGGCAATACCATGCCAGTCTGCCTTCTGTGCTGCTGGCTTTCCCTTCACAGCTAGTCTCCTGACCAGCAATTGTCACTGTGCTGCAACCCAGCTCTGAAGGGCAGAGCTGCTGTCAGAAGGGTAGCAATGCCACAAAGGGTAGCAGGTTTAAAAGAAACAAAAGGAAGTTTTTCTTCACTTAGTGCACAGTCCACCTGTGGAACTCCTTGCCAGAGGATGATGTGAAGTCCAGGACTTCAACAGTGCTCAAAAAAGTAGTAGATATATTCATGGAGGCTAGGTCCATCAATGGCTATTAGTCAGGATGGGTAGGGATGGTATCCCAAGCCTCTGTTTGTCAGAGGCTGGGAATGGGCAACAGGGGAGGGATCACTTGATGATTCTCTGTTCTTTTCACTCCCTCTGGGGCACCTGGCATTGGCCACTGTCAGAAGACAGGACACTGGGCTAGATGGACCTTTGGTCTGATCCACCCTGGCTGTTTTTATGTTGACAATTCTCTTCCCCCTACAACTCCTTTTTGGGACAGGACCACCTACAGTTAAAACACCATGACATTTCAGACTTAAGTAGCTGATTAAAAATCATGAGTGTCATTATAAGTTGACCAAAATGGACCCTACTGTGGCAGGGCCTTCCTGCCAGGAAGGTTTGCTTTTAGAGCCATGCAGGATGAGAGAGCTGAGGATTGGCCAAGCAAAGTGGAGCCAGATATTTGTGCAGTCCTGTTGAACAAGCTTCACTGTTGATGTTCAGATGAAATATACTAACGCTGTGAAATGCGTAGGGTTTATTTCCTGGTGCAAAGCACCAGCGGTATGCTACATGTGATAGACTATTGAGCAGAACTACCTGCTATGGGCTGGCAGCTTGAAACCAGAGGGAAACAACTAGCTGGTGATATGCAATGCCAGAGCGCGTTCTTCATTGGAACATGTTGATTTGTGGTAATGATGTATCCGTGTAGCTGGGACAGACTAATCACTGCCATCCCATTAGCTGTCTTCCAGGCTGGTAGAAAAGAATGTCGAATTCTGCTGATTCTTTATGATAATTCTGTAGCCCTTTTTCTCTGAGCAATTCTTGTCCTTGCATGTCTGTCATAGGTGACATGCCGTGCCATTGGAATTGGTGCATACCTCGTGAGGCTAGGGCAACGAGTGATACAGGTGGAGAACTCCCACATCATCCTCACTGGAGCCAGTGCTTTGAATAAGGTAATGAGGACTTGATTTTTTCCCCTGAAAATTGTCCTTTTTCTGTGGTGAGTCATCACCCTTCTTTGTAGCAACCAGAAACATTCATGATCTCCCATCTGCAGAATTCCTTAATGGATATTTAACATTTCACACAAAATCTCCACAGTGCTCTGTACATGATAGGTATTCAAACCAGATGATTTACTCACAGAATAGGTGTAGAAGAGACAGGTGAGGGGGTCACACATGATTCACAGCATTTGAAGGTCTCTGCAAACATTAATACGTATATCACTCCCCTGTGTTTCCTGAGACAGAGGTTGAAAAGGTTGGTAACATCACCAAGCAAGTCATTAGCAGAGCAGGTAATCATACTGTTTTGGTCAGTCAGCTGGGTCAGTGTGGCATGTGTATGGCCTTTTCAACTTTTAGAGTTACTCTGGTTTAATTTAAGAAGTGATATTTCTGAAACCCATTTAGTCAGACCAATACAAAAGACAGTGTGGACAGTCTTACTTTGTAAAACCAAAGTTTAGCTTAAATCAGTCAAGATTTGGTTTACACTAAACTAAGCCACTTCTTAAACAAAAATAAATGTGTCTATATTGAAGCTTGGTTTTAACTAAACAAGCACAAGTTTGTGTGTGCATAAGATCTACAGTTAGTTTACTCTTGGAATAATGGATTTTTTTTTTCCTATTTATACCTTGACTTAGGTCCTGGGGCGTGAAGTCTACACATCCAATAACCAGCTGGGTGGTGTTCAGATCATGCATAATAATGGAGTTTCCCATGTGACTGTCCCAGATGACTTTGAGGGTGTCTACACCATCTTACAGTGGCTTTCATATATGCCAAAGGTGAGTAATCCCAACTAGACAGCAGTGTGTTGTCTGTGACGTTTTGTTTAACATAATATCTTGATTTTAAAGAACACTCCAAAGACACAACTGGTTTGTTTGTTTTTTATAATCCATTCCATGTGCAGATATTACTTTTGTAGTTGCTGTTTTGAAGGCGTTTTGGCCACCATCTAATGCACTAGTAGAAAGCAATGTAAAATGTTGTCCATAAGGAAGAATAATTATATGTAAGGAAATGAGTTTGGATTAATGCCTTTTCTGCAATAGGCTAAGTAGTATTAAGGGTACAGTGGGAACAAACATTGTCCAATGGATTTTTGTAGTGCTGTTATGGTAAAACTGTGTTAGTGATTTTTCTTGTTATAGGACAGTCGTAGCCCAGTGCCTGTTATTCCTACATGTGATCCAATTGAAAGAGAAATTGAATTTGTCCCTTCCAAAGCCCCTTACAATCCCAGATGGATGCTGGCAGGAAGGCCACACCCAAGTAAGTAAGGGTGTTCTAACCTAGACCTTTGGCAGAAATTCTTTTGCTGGCTCCCCATCCTATGTGTATTGGTTCCTGTAAAATCCTCCTGGTCCTGCATGTGCAGAATTTCACTGCTCTTTGGGATAATATGTGCACTGGGAGCTTATTGTGAAGTGGTGAAATAGCCTTACAGTTATGCTTTCTGTTGGCTTGCACAGCTGTTAAGGGAACCTGGCAGAGTGGCTTCTTTGATCATGGCACTTTCATGGAGATCATGCAGCCCTGGGCGCAAACAGTTGTTGTCGGCCGAGCAAGGTAACATCCAGGCGTGGCCCTTCCCTAAACCAGCTGTGAACTGTGTATTCACAAAGAGCTGTTTTTTGCCTTGATGTGCAGAATCCCACTCAAGTCTGTGCACCTGTCTGAGTGGCAGATTGGGCAGGAGTAGACAAGAATCTGACTGTAAAAGAGAGCAGATGTTCAACTCAGCACTCCTGGGGGGGAAGAGTCATCCTAGGAATGGGTTCTGTGGCATTCCCCCTCCACTGAGCAGCGGGAAAAGCCAGCCCTCAGGGCTTGCTGGCAAGTTCAATAGGTCTCCAAGTGAGAGAAACCTGAAAATTCATCTCTGCTTTGGAAACTGACCTGGTTGCTGGCCCTCTGCAGATTGGGCGGGATCCCCATTGGTGTGATAGCTGTGGAGACCCGGACAGTGGAGATGGCAATTCCCGCTGACCCCGCCAACCTGGATTCGGAAGCAAAGGTATGTAGAGAAACCATCAAGGATGGCCACTGTGCATACGCTCACGGAGCTTCATATAGTAAAGCCAGAAGAGAATCCTGCTCTGGGTGACCTTTTCGTACGGCTCTGGGTACTCTGTCCCTCCTCCGCCGTCAGGCTGGTGGAATCGGCTACCTGCAGTCGCTTCATTGGTTTTAAGCCTTCCAACCTCCGTCCAGTGTTGACCTGCCCACCTCGTTTGCCAAGAGGGAGCGAATCCCAATGGAACACTCCTGCTGGCTCTCTTTCAGATCATCCAGCAGGCTGGGCAGGTGTGGTTCCCAGATTCAGCTTTCAAAACTGCCCAGGCCATACGAGACTTCAACCGCGAGCGGCTCCCTCTCTTGATCTTTGCAAACTGGAGGGGATTCTCTGGTGGCATGAAAGGTGAGTTGAGCTTTCACCTGACCTGGAGACATGGAGGAGAGCCAGGATGTAGGCAAACCTGGGTTGTGACTCCATGTGTCCCTGTGTGGAGTATGGGGATCCTGGACAGTGCCATTCCCCCCTGGGAATGATGTCCTGCTGTCAGCATGTTCTGCATGACGTGGCTCTTAGGAATTCCCCTCCTGCGGTAGCTCCTATGCGCTGCTGCTGCAGAGACTGATGACCAGATTGGGTGGGAGGGCTGCAGAAGTGTTATGTTGCAGGACAGGGTGTGGGGGGTGTGTGTGGGTGTATTTTTGGCTCACTTTACTATGGAGGGAAGTGCTGTGGGATTGCATAAGTAAGACTGCTGGGCATCTTCAGCTGGGACAGCTGCAGGGTGGACACATTAGAGTGGGGGTGAGCGCAAGAATCCAGAAGCAGGGTAGGGAGTGAATAGTCATCCTGACACTGCTTTCTGGCATGTCACCCAACCCACTTCTTGTACCTGTAGCCGGACAGAGCAGGCTTTACCAGAAATGATGGCTAACAGGGAGGTCTTGGTTTTCAGACATGTACGATCAAGTACTGAAATTTGGGGCATACATTGTTGATAGCCTCAGGCAGTATAAACAGCCGGTTCTTGTCTACATCCCCCCACATGCCGAGCTAAGAGGAGGGTCCTGGGTAGTAATTGATCCAACAATCAACCCTGTGTACATGGAGCTTTATGCAGACAAGGAGAGCAGGTAGGCAATATTGTTCTCGGGGGGAGGGGGAGAGGGTGGCATTGGAGTCTTCTGTTCCATTTCATGTTACTCTCTGTTCCAGGCATTTTCCATAGCCTGTGTCTAGCCAGTCCCCTCATATTTTGTGATGGCTACACAAGGATGATGAACCCAAAACAATCAGAGCAATCTAGATTGCTTGGTAAACTGGGAGCAAGCAGACATGTTTTAATACTGTATACATCTGGAAATGTATACATCTGGGTACAAAGCATGCAGGCCCATACAGCAGGAGTGTGCAACCTCAAACCCAGGGACCGGATGTGGCCCCTGGCTTGGCTGGATCTGCCCCCCTCAGCATTGGGAAGCCTGTGCTGCTGTCCCAGCCCCACACTGCCTCACTGGGGGCTGGAGCACATAAAATCGACTAGGCTTTGTTGTGCAAGGGGAAAGTGGAAAGTGTGTGTCTTTCTCAGGGGAGGTTCTTTTTTGCTTCTCATTTGTGTGTGGCCTGTGACTGATTTTTCTTGGGTCAGTGACCCCAATCCAAAAAAGATTTCCCCCATCCCTTCCATACAAGGTGGAGGATTCTATCTTGGGGAAGCAATGACTGATAAAAATTCAGGGGCGGTAGCAGGTAATAAACTGAATATGAACTTCCAGTGAGATGTTCCAGTGGCAGAAGGGCTGCATAAGCAGGGGAATCTCAAGAAGTAGGAGGAGGATTATTTTTGCTCTGCATTTTGCACTGATGTAACAGCTGCTGGAACGTTATGTCCAGTTCTGGTGTCTGTCTTTTAAGGAGGATGTTGATAAACTGGAGAAGGTTCAGAGAAGAGCTAGCCATAGTGGTAAAGGATTAGAAAACCTGCCTTATAGAACTGGTCACTTTGATTACATCCTATAAATATCTGTGTGGGGGATAAATATTTAATAATGGGCTCCTCAGTCAGGCAGAGAAAGGTAGAATGTGAACCAGTGGCTAGAAGTTGAAGCTAGACAAATTCAGGCTAGAAACAAGGTGTAAATTTTTAACAGTGAGAGTAAATAATCTTTGGAACAGTTTTACAAAGGGTCATGGTGCATTCTCCACCCCTGAAACTTTTTTAAATCCAGTTTTTGGATGTTGTTCAGAAGGTTCTGCGTTAGGAATTTTTGTGGGAAGTTCTCTGCCTTGCATTGCACAGGAGGTCAGGTGACACTGGCTCCTTCTGGCCTTGGATTTGGTGAGTCTATGAAAAAGGTGACCTTCCTCTTCCTGTGCTTGTAAAAGGCACGTATTCTGCCTGGGCCTGGGCCCTTGTGTGATGTTCTCTTAACTGCTGCATTCTTGTACACAGGGATGGAGGAGAAAACTAAGTGACACCAAAAAATTGTGGGAGCACATTACAGAGGACACACGAGCCTGTTTGTTAGGTGGTGCCTTTTTATGAGTTGGTAGACTCACTTGCAGGGGTCTTGTTAACACTTGATATTTGTTATCCTACCGAAGTCATGAGCCACCAGCTAAAAATTGTTGGGTTCCCCACAGCACAACTTGCTGGATATTTTACGTAACATTGATCCTACAACAAAACAGGTTGCTGGTTGCATAAATGTATTGTTTTTAACGGCCTTCCTCTTCTTGTCGCTAGTATTTGGTGATAACTTTTGAAAGTAGTATAAAATTCAAGAAAGAAAACTGCAGACTTCTCACTGATTTGGGAAGGGAAACCCTAGCAGATTTCTTAATTCTTTGTTCTTAATCCTCCATTTTAAACACACTGTTTTGTAACAAGAACAAAATCTCTGCTGAAAATAATGTAAAAACTGGAAAGTCTCCCCAGTAAGACCTCTCCACCATACCAAATGTGACATTACAACCCTTCATGCTTTCCAGGGGAGGCATTTTAGAAGCTGAAGGAACAGTAGAAATTAAATTCCGGAGGAAGGATTTGATAAAGACCATGAGAAGAATTGATTCAGTCTGTATCAGACTTGTTGAACAGCTGGGTAAGATAATTTGTTTCCTTTTCCCTTTTGTTTCAGTTTGCATAGCTAGATTAAAGCATGAGGAATAAACTCTGGAGATGGGTAAATAATGATTCTGCTGGCCATCTGGGAAATCCTCTTTACATGCCAGTGGAGATCTCTTTTTAACAGTGAATATTTGGATAGTGCCTAAGTTGATTGGGACCGTTTGGTGCTATTTGAATACAAATTAATAATAATAATCTGTCTATGGGGATGTGATGTCTGTAGTGCATTGTCTGTGTTCTTTGGGCCTCTTCACACCATTCACAAGCGCACTCATTGAGCAATCATCAGCACTGAGTGGTATTTCTTCTAAGTGACTTATTTCTAAAGCCCTAGGAAAGTATGAAAGTGTGGTGTGTAAAACACAGGCCCTGGCACAGTCTGTTCAGACATAGCTTTAGCTTGGAAATTCCTTAATAGGTAGCAGGTTTAAAACAAAAGGAAGTGTTTCTTCACACAGCACGCTGTCAACCTGTGGAACTCCTTGCGAGAGGATGTTGTGAAGACCAGGATTTTAACAGGATTCAAGAAAGAACTAGATAAATTCACAGAAGAGGGGTCCATCAGTGGCTATTAGCCAGGAAGGGTGGGAATGGTGTCCCTAGCCTCTATTTGCCAGAAGCTGGGAATGGGTGACTGGTGGGTTCACTTGATGGTTACTTGTTCTGTTCACTCCCTTTGGGTCACCTCACATGGGCCACTGTAAGAGGACAGGACCACTGGCTAGGTGGACCTTTGATCTGACCCAGTCTGGCTGTTCTTGTGTTGTTCGGAGCAGAAACAGTGCCTCATTTTTCTGTAGTATGCCATGCACATTTGTGGCCATGTATAAACTCTAGACTCCCATGTAAGGGCAGTAGTTGTGAAGCCCATAGGTTTTTGTTGGGTTTTAAGGAGAATCTTTTTAACCCTTTCTTCGTGGTGTATAATTTAAGATTTGCTGCTGCTCTTGCTGCCTAGCTTGCAGGTAGCTGAACCCAAATCCAGACTGACAGGTGCTTTTGCTTCCTGTATTAACAGACACCCCGGGACTCCCCAAAGAGGATCATAGAGAGCTGGAGAAGCAGCTGAAAGCTCGGGAAGAGCTGCTGTTGCCTATCTTCCACCAGGTGGCGGTGCAGTTTGCTGACCTTCACGACACGCCAGGAAGGATGCAGGAGAAGGGTGTGATTACAGTTAAGCGCTTTGCTTTGTTTTGATACTTCCCCGCCCGCCCTTCCCCCCCCAATAACAACCCTGGTGACTTGTCTTGAGAGAACCTGGTCAGGGCATTTTTGAAAGAAAAAAATCCCATTACAGTAGAGAACAATGGCACGGCAGCCCCAATGCGTCTGTGTTAGTATTGCTGTGTGAAGTCCCAGTCCCTGCACCTGGTAGTGCAGGAATGAACCCTGCCGCACCCACTTAGAATCCCATTGCTCCAGCATCTGGCTCCATTAGAGCGCAATGATTTATGAAAGGGAATTCTGGTCAGAGTTGCATGGGGCTGCTGGAGGTAGTCTTGCTGCCGCGGTAGGGTTTGAAAAGCCGACTCTGATTCTGCTGCTTTTTCTTGGAAGGGCACCTCGACGGTGAGCAGAGGGAAGTCCAATCTGGGAATCTCTCTGGATATGCAGATTCATAGAATCCTAGAGCTGGAAGAGACCTCAGGAGGTCATTGAGTCCAGCCCCCCGCCCAAAGCAGGACCAACGCCAGCTCAATCATCCCTGCCAGGGCTTTGTCAAGCTGAGACTTAAAAACCTCTAGGGATGGAGATTCTACCACCTCCCCAGGGAACCCATCCCAGTGCTTCACCACCCTCCTAGTGAAATAGTTCTTCCTAATATCCAACCTAGACCTCCCCCACTGCAGCTTGAGACCATTGCACCTTGTTCTGTCATCTGCCACCACTGAGAACAGCCTTTTACCCTTCTTTTTGGAAACACCTTCAGGTAGTTGAAGGCTGCTCTCAAATCCCCCCACACTCTTGTCTTTGCAGACTAAACAAGCCCAAATAGCTCAGTCTTTCCTCGCAAGTCATGTGCTCCAGCCCCCTAATTGCAAGGTTACCTCCTGCCCCTCCCAAATACTTTGTCAAATGGAGTGTACCCACATACTGAACTTCAGCTTTTTTTCACCTCTCTGCCATCCCCAAAGCGTTTCCTGTGCAAGCCTGAATTTGAACTTTCTTCCCTCGGTTACCTCAGGATATCCTTGAGTGGAAGAGTGCCCGCACGTTCTTGTACTGGCGTCTGTGGCGTCTCCTCTTGGAGGAGGTGGTGAAAATGGAGATTCGGAATGCAGACCGTGAGCTCAGCAACATCCACATCCAGTCCATGCTGCGCCGCTGGTTCATGGAGACAGAAGGAGCTGTGAAGGTATGTCTTCATCTTGGCTATTTCCGGTTCTCATGCTACTGGTTTGCAGTCTGTTTCCTGAGTGTAGTCTGTACTGTCCAGTGACAGCCTGCCATACTCTTCACCTCCTCTGCCCCTCACAACTGCTGTGTGCACACACTCCGTTTAATTCCTGAGTTTGATTGCAAAAATGCGATTTGGGTTTGCTGTTCCATAGCATGAGCCTTAAGGCTCCTGCTATGGTGAGTGGCCGCTGAAATCAAGCACTGTCTCTTCAAAGGTGAATGATTATCCAACTTAAAACACCACCAAAAAAAGCCACATGGTTGATCTCTCTATCTTGAAGCAGAATGTCTTAGGCAGAGAGAGAAGAGATTGCATGCCTGTACTTCCAGGCTTTTATAAATGTGTTGGTTTTTATTTCTCTTTAAATAAAAATCCTAAATCATGACTTAAGAGTTTATAAATTACTTGGGGATTGTGGCTGTTAGTACCCTGTAAGTCTAATTTCTGACCCTAGTAAAATAATGGAACCAGAGAAATAGAACCAACCATAGTCCAGGGAAAGACCAAACTCTAAGTAGAAAGCGACATGATTTTTCAGAATAAATTTAATGAAATAAACTGAAGCAGCTTGATGAAATGATGGAATTAGGAGATGAAGGGAATGTGAGAGACACTCAATATAAGGTTCAAGGTTGCTCAGTTTGGAGTAAAGCAGCTGATTACAAACTCGTGAAGTTTTACTCCCATAGTTGAATTCATTTGACTTTTGCTAGGAACACTGTCACCTGGGCTGCAACTCTGTGGCTGACCCACAGCAAAGAGCAATCTGAAGCTGAGGCAGGGGTCTAGTGATGTACTTCTAGGATCATCTGTGTTTAGTTTTGTTTAGCATTTTCCTTCATGATCGGGGAGGAAGGAACGTGGAGCATGTTCATGAAATTCAGAGTTGCAAATACCAGGAAGGATAGAGAGAGGGGTAACAGAACCATTGAAAGAATAGGAAAAGTGGGGAAAGGAAGAAAGAATCAACTGGAAAAACTGCAAACTAATATATCTAAGAGGGGAAGATCCCAGATGTCTGGGTGGGGATATGAAAAGTAAGAAGGAAGAAACCCAAGGGGGCATTAATCCTGGGGCAAGAGGCAGAGGTGGGGAGAAGGCAGGAAATCTTTGGAGAGGGAGTTAAATTATGCAAATAATATGTTGCATATTCACACACTATGCAAATGGCATTGCATTGTTTGAATAACTACTTCATCTTTCTAACCTGTGCTGGCTTTAAAAGATATATGTGAAGGTAAGATCTGTTGATATGAGGAACTGTGTCCCAGGAAGGGGCTCTCTGTCCCGGAATATTCTAAAACTGGATTTGACAGTACAGTGGGGAGTAATCCTGCACTGAAAAGATGGATTAGATGACATTGTACGATCCTGCCCCAGGAGTATGCCAAGATGCTCTTGTTGTTTTCTCTAGGGCTATCTCTGGGACAATAACCAGGTCGTGGCGAAATGGCTGGAGAAACAATGGCAAAAGGAGGAGGGTTCCCGATCAGCCATTCGAGAAAACATTAAATACTTGAAACGGGATTATGCCCTCAGACATATCCGAAGGTGAGTACATGGGGCGCTCTTACCTCTTGCAGGAGGGGAAGCTGGGTGCGGCTCAGTTAAATGGGGCGGAGAAGCCTTGTGTCTAAGGCAGAGCTACTCCAATTCGGAAGCCCTGGGGGCCACAGTGATACTCACAGCACATGCCAAGGGCCACAACTTAAGTGTGGTTGCATGTACATGCAAATATATATGCAAATAGCTTCTTTCACACTGATGGGCATGAATACAAAGATTAAGCCTTAAGCCATGGTGCCGAACCCAAATGTGGCCAGTGTGAGCCAGTCAGCACCTCTCAGGCTCTGCCCACAAGGCTAAGCAGCCAGCACTTCCCACAGTGCCCCAGCGCTCCTGGCACCTCCTGCCAGGGGGCTAGAAATGCCGACACCCTGTACCCATCTGTTCAGGCCAGCCCGTCCGCTTGCATCTTTCAATGCTCATCCCACATGGGAGGCACCTCGCCGTTGTGCAGCGTGTTCCCAGTAGAGGCCATATTCAAAGGATTCCACTTGTGGGCCATGTACATGTAAACCCAAACCGCACTGCAGGCCGCATGCGGCCCACGAGCCTCATGTTGAGTAGCCCTGGTCTAAGGGGTATTAATAATCCACAAGAGATCAGTTCATCAGGCTACAGTATGCAGGAGGCACAGGACAGGTTGGAAGACTCTTAGAGCAGAAGCTGTACAGGGCCTGGCTCTCTGCTAGAAATGGAATGGTGCCACCCTCCTTTCCTTCTTGTATCCACTGCAGTTTGGTTCAAGCAAACCCTGAGGTGGCCCTGGACTGCATGATTCACATGACTCAGCACATCACCCGTGCGCAGAGGGCCCAGATGGCTCATCTCTTATCTACCATGGATAATCCCCCTCCTCCTTGATGCCAGGAGCACTTCCTAAGGAAGTGCACAGAGAAACAACTCCTTGGGGACCAGATGTCGTCTTGCCTACGTGTATTTGACCCTAGCATTGAAGCCTTAGACTCTGCTGATGTCTCTAAATAAACGATGCCAGTGTCGCATTTTCTATCCTGAAAATAGCCTTTCTATGAACCCAGAGTTCATCCTGGATTTGTGGGGACAATTAAATCCATTACAATGGCATTTCTGTGGGGTTTAAGTTCAACCCAAATTCACCTCAGGAGCCGTGTTTCCGACACAAAGCAGGTAGGAACGGGTGCCAGGGTCACTGTAAAACTGAACTTAAAATAGTTTATTTTCATATTGTAAATCTAGTTCTTAATTGTAAAATACTGAAAAAAACATGTCACTATGAATGGGCCTGAGTAGAAATCAAATTCTGTACAATAGCCTGAAAGAGAGATTTTTGTATTTATTGTTGTCGACCATCTGCCAGCATAAGAAAATCTTATTTTTAATGAGCAAGAGAAAAGTGTGTTTTGGAAAAACATTCATACTGAGTAACCACTAGAAAGCCACAGGAGAACTTCAGTATTCCCCTACTTTGCCTGTGTTTAGTAGAGGTGACTATGAAATAATTCTTGGAGTGTGGTCAGGGATTCCAGAAAAGGTGTTAACAGAGCCATACGTTTCAACTTCTTTCACTTTGTATGGTCAGGACACCAAGTTTGTAGCTGCTAACATAACACAGTTGTCGGTGCAGTATCTGTTAAACAGCCCCAGTTCCAACAAGGGAATGAAAAGAGGCAGTTGAATTTTTTTGTTTCTTCTGTAGTCAGTGTACCCTTCCATTTCATATTGGCATTCCTGGGAATTATTCCACTATCTGCACCCACTTCCCCACCCACCTTTTGGTGTGTGGAGGGAAAGCACATGTGGATCTGACCTTTAGCTTGTCTTGTTTAGCATGTCTTGATGAATTAGGGTAACATATTGTACACATCAAAGCACTTAGTTTAATAAAAACAACTGTTTAGATTTTACTGTACCTTATTCTATTGTGGTGGCATTTAACAAATCCATTTCCCTAATGTATTGGCAGAATAGGGGTAATCCATCCTTTTGGCATTTCAAAAATAAATTCTCAGGTCAAATACATCCTTTGACTGTCTTGAGTTGCATGGCCTCATGACTGTGTGTGTGTACCACGGATTATTGCAACGGGAACTCATAAGATATGGCCTTAGGAATATAAAAGAAACTGGTTACCTGGTTTAAATGTAGTGTTAAAGCCTTTATATGACAGTGTTAGAGATGCCATCACTTTATTTTAAACAAATAATGACAAAACCAAAGAGAAGCACAGGACAGCTGTGCACAACACTGGACTTAGAAGTGTGATGATACAACTTACTGAATGCAATGTCCATGGTGAAGTTTTTCCAAAAAGAATGTATTGTGTATTTCGTTGGGGGAGGAGGCAGGAGAGCAGCTGGAGAGACTTTAGAAGCTCTCGGATTGGAAAGGTGTGACATGCACGTGTCCTCATTGAGAGGAGATGTATTTATTGCTAACAAATCTCACTGCATGGAGGGACTGGCAAATCCCAGCTGATCTGCTCCAAATAAAATGAACACATTTTTCAAGGAGGATTCTATGTTTTCTGTTTCTTTACCTTTGTACTAAATACAGACGTTCTATGACCTGGATCATGTGATTGCTTTAAATGCGCAGAGCAGAAATGCCTTCCACGATATGTCATGGAGCTCACTTTCCTGGAGCAATGATGTTGTTCATCCACAAACGCCTGCTGCGCCAGAAGCGTTCTGTGCTAAGTTGGTTACCTTTGCGGTTCCCAGCGGCTGTTAGTAGAGTGTATCAATGCCCAGTTCTGATTTTTTTTTTTTTTTTTTTTTTTTTTCTAACCCAGTTGTGTTAGAGCAGAGTGGGGAATCAAGAATGCTACAGCAAGGGCACATATGCAGGGAAAGTTTTCTTTTTACCTTTTCCAGCGTGGGTGGATTGGGGATTTTGCAGGAACATCATTTGCTGATACACAGCCTCCTGGCTGAATGGCTACACTTGTCTCTGCTACAGAGAAGATCGACACTGCTGCAGTTGATCTTCCAGGATTCAAATTATTGGGTATACTGAAGAAATACTAATTCAAACTGAGAGGGAGCTCCTGTCAGTGCTGGTAGTCCCGCTCCTCACAAGGAGTAAGGGAAGTCGAAGGGAGAGTGTGCTCCCGTTGACCTCCCACTGGGTGGATAGTGCTAAAATGCTATTTAAGATGCTTTGACTCCAGCTATGTAATTAATGCAGCTGACGTTGAGTATCTTAAGTTAACTTTCCCCTTTAGCATAGACGAGGCTACGAGAGCTGGTTTTGAACATGGCATTCTGGGTTAGCTAGTCTGTGGGTATAAACCAAAGATTAAATGATTGTTTTGCAATATTCTGTACGTAACCCATGAGAATGAAGAGTTCTGCTGTTAAATTAGCTATAGAGCCAGTAATCTTACAACATACCTCTTAAAACACGAAAAAAGTTTGCAAGGCCTGTGCATGATGGAACGCCCACCATTGCTCCACATTTAGGGAGCGAACTCTGTTCCATCACCATCAAAGCCAATAGTGCATTTTACTCTGCACACGGGGTGATACTTTGTAGTGGTGGCTCTGCTAGTTCCCTTCAGCAAGCCCGTGGTTTTTAAAGAAAACAATGCTGGTATGCAAAATGTTTGGGATTTCCAAAGATATGCTGGATATCCCACTTGCACTGAAATGGGAGTGTAGCGCCACTGTATTCGCCCTGTAAAGAGCTTTGTATTAGTGTTCAGTGCAAAGCTGCTGAGGGGTGCAGCAGGTTTCACGTGAATGCACAGGCTTAAAGGATGGAATGACATCAATGTTGCATTGATGACTTTCCTTGACTTAGTTGTCAGCTGCTGAACTTTTGCTTAAAGGTAACCCTCAGTGTAGGGAAGCATGTATAATTGAGGCAGAACTACGGAACCCAGTGTACGATTGTTCAGAGCATTCATTTAAAGCTAAACCCTGCAGTCCTTAGGTGAAACGCTCTTTGGTTTCAGTGCCTGGAGAGCAAGAGGCCTAACTGCAGCACTGACACTAGATAGTGAGAATATGTTTAGAAAGACCTGTGGGAAATGTAAGGTTCATAGGTCCTTCACTGAACGGAAAACTTGTAAAACTGCTATAGAGAACACCCAAGTGACATTCAGTTAGTGTCTCTGACACACCACCCAGAGACAGGACTACTCGGTGACCACACCTTGGGTAAGTTAGCATGCCAATGGTGCAAAAAAAAAAAAAAAAAGCAAGTGCTACTCTGTAATTAAATTTGAACATTGTCCTATCTCTCTCTCCCCAATATAAAACATTAATTATCATTGCTAACCCTGGGATACCTGTCAGATAGTCTGACTGGCAGGGGAGTTCTGCTTTTCACCAAACTCGTTTTGCCTTAGCCAATCCAGCCAAGGGAGGTGAAGAGGTTGCCACTGGAATGGCCTTTCAGGAGTGTGAGCTCAGTGTCATCCTTGCCTCCCAGGGCCATTTTGCTGGAATGCCGGGCAGCAAGGACACTCAAGAATGGGGGTGAGGCAGTGACGCTCACATGAGCTCCTCAAGGGCTATTTAGTGGTTCCATTCAGTCCATTCACATGTAACCTGACTGCAACAACTCACCTTAAGAGGTGTTTTCAGGCACCCCAGATTGCAGGACTTCTGTGAGAAGTGGAACTACAAAAAAAATAGTGGTTGTAGGTGGGTTTGGATGAAGAGGAAAGTACACAATGCACCTTTTTTAAAGTGGTGTTCTCGAGGCTTGAAATGGGGAAGGGGAGGTAAGCAAGTATTAGAAATTGCTTTATATTTCAGGAATATTCTAAATTGGTTCAGCTGTTAGCCTGTTTTTTAACTCTGCCATTTGATGAGAGCAAACAACTTGGAGCAAGATTCCTGGTTTTTTGTTCCTGGCTCTGCAAAATTGGCTTACTGAATGAACAGCTCTCTGCACTGCTCTCTTCTGAACTGTTGTGTTACGTTGGGAATGAACGTTTGATCATAGGTGCTGTATAGAAGCAAATCCTTATTTTAATTTGTGTGCATAATAAAAATGAAGGACATGACGGTGTTTCCTGCAGTGATGGGTTCTTGAGAAAAACCATGGTCTTGTCTCCAGAAGAATTTGTGGTCATTTGTGGCAAATTTAGTATCTCAAGGGTCAACATTTTCTGAGCTTACTGCATTATTAAATCAGATAAAACCATTTTCTGCTCATGTAATATTCAGAGAACAATTTACAGACCATTCCTTTTTGACACTTAGCAGCAAAGTACCCCGAGACTTAGCTTTATATACACCGAACTCACTTTAACACAGTGCATCTAGAATAACACAGGGTTACTACTAAGAAATATTTATTACTTTTTTTAAAAATTAAAACATCTTAAGATATGGGTCACATCAAATAATCAATGTCCACAATTATTGTTTTTCTAAATGGGCCTTGGTTCAACAGTAAATTGACATGGAGCATCCTATCACCTCAAAAGAGGCTATTGCTTTTGTGCATATTTGAAAAGATATATATACACACAAAGCATTATCACATCTTATTTTCACAATGTTGATTTTCAACAAAGTTCTACTGAGCAATGTAGTGGGATACGACCCTATATTCTACATCTTCTCAGAGTATCCATATGTAGAATTTAGCAAGGGATGACTTCAATACACAGTTTAAAATACCGGGGCCTTTTTCTGCTTCAAAACATTCGTAGTCATCGTTTAGCATAGGAAAGAGTGTCATCTGAATATAGCAGGTAAAATTCTGGTACAATAAGGATGTGTAAAATCATTATTGAACCCCAGTGTTAAACAAAACGTTAAAAATAATAAATATTACTCCAGTGTCACAAATGTACAAAAACCTAAGCACTACAGTTAAGTGTAATTCATACAATTTGCTTTACATCACTTGTCCTTTGAACTCTTTCTTCCAAACCAATGTTAACATGTTATCAAATAGAAATTAGTTTTCAAAAGTTTACCAAAAATGCTTAGATTAATTAGGAGAAAAGACAATTATGAATTGGTACTGTACAGTTAAATATTTGGTCTGACTTTTTAAAAAAAAAGGTGTTTCACAGTATCAAAAGTGCTTGTTTAAATTAAGCTTTCACAAAGAAACCAAAGTACTACAAAAGTGATTAAGCTAAGGTGTTGCATTTGTGATTATGAATAATTTAGTTCATGCAAAAAAAGGGTTACTGCATTTAAAAGAAATTGAACAGTTCACATAATTTCTTTTCATAACAATAAATATAAATAAATTTAAAAATAGTAATACTGCCTAGCACAAGAATCAACAGAAGCACAATACACAGGAACTAGTGTAACAAACCTAATATTTTTTTAGCCTAAGATAAATGTCATTCCTAAAATTTCACTCCAGTGATCGATTTAATATTTCAGCCCTACTACCTCCTTCATGTGGTCAGTCCCCTGCTCTTTTTTTTTTTTAAGCCCCAAAGTATGAAAATTGTGCAGTTGTAGGTTTGATTTTAAAAAATCTGTTTGAGCCTCCTTTCCATTTTGCTCCCCACTCCCCCCCCCCCAAAAAAAAAATTACAGACAATTACATCAGAAAGGTATTGGTATTGCAACCCATTCCAGAAAGGGCATGTGAACTGTTTGATGGCAACAGTTATTTGGCTCTTTAAAAAAACAAGTAAATACATAAGGTCAAGTGGTTCTTGGAATCTTGGACTCAGTCCTGTTGCAGCAAGGAGCTACCACAAGGGCTCCTATGTATGCTGGTCAAACAGGATCTGCATGCCAGTCCTGTGCATGAAGTGAGCTTTGAGGATCTGATGACAATGATTCTAGTGTGCATGAACTAGTTTACTAAAGGTTTTCCTAACTGATGCATCCCAGGGCTCTGTTTTGTCAGTTCCCCATTGTTTTCCTAACAGCCCAAATCCTTTTTTGGTCTTGGTGAAGATGGAGGAGGAGGTGTGTTCACAGGCTGGACTAGCACTGGCTTGATACATTTTAGCATCACAGTGGGAGTTCTAGTAAGTACCTTGCATGATGCAGGGGTCTGCAGAAGGAGTTGCTTCCCAGCTTTCAGATCACATCCTAAGGCCTCAAAGGGAATAGGCCTATGACCAGTTCCTTAGGTCCTCCAAGGTGTGACCTTTAAAGCAGAGCAATGGGCTTGTTGCCTTGACCACTCATGTATTGGGCTGAGGCTACGTTATCCATCGTGGCATAAGTAGTGTAGAGACCTGTGACCTGCAAGTCTGAGAAGGAATAGTCGCTACCATTTGAGACGGGGGTGAGGCCAGCCGTGCCCAGCTCGCAGTCTGAGAGCTGCAGAGGTGAGTTGCTGAAGGCACCTAAAGTATCTAGATTGAAGCTGTCGTCTTTCATTTCTTCCCACAGATTTCCTTTAAAAGATGGTAAAGTCAGTCAACACAAGTTTTGACCTGCTGAATGCAAGGTGTGTAATGTTCTTAATTAAGGTTAACTGCTTAACAGAGAAGTTTTAATATCTGCTCAGCCTGAAGATGGCTTTTGCGGTATGAAGGCATTTAGAATAGCCGGGGAAATATGGGTTCTGTTGATCTGTCCACAGCTAACTTTCCTGTCCCTCTCAACCTGCTTAAAATGTATTTTTCACCCTTATGCAATACTATATACAGAGCGCTCTTCTCTTCTGACATGCTGCATGGACGTGACCCAGCTAATCTTCATGTCAACCCTGGGACAGAAGAAGTTCTCCTTTGTGCAAATGGGGAAACTAAGGTACAGAGCGACTGCACGTCACCCACGGCCACAGAGGCAGTCAGTGTCCAAGCTAGGATTAGAACGTGGCAGATCCTGTTCTAGGCAGATGCTCAGAGTGGGGCTGTGATTGTTATGCCTTTTCTTGAACCATTAAACCAGTCCATCCCTCCTCCCCCCTACCATATACACTCCTGCCCTTCACTGGACGCTGTATCACTGGGCTAAATTATTCTGAAGGATATAGAGAAATTAAAGGTACATAAAACATAGTATTTCAGCTAGAATTCTCATCTTCTCTTTCAGCCCAGTCCTGCAGTATTTCAGTGGAGGTAAGCCCAGGCCAGTATGTCCAGGATGTGCTCCCACCCCTGCCATCTCTCACACACTCCTACCTCCCTAGCTTCCCTCCATCTTCCCCTTTACCTTGTAATGCAAAGTCCATGATGCTTGGATCCAGCGCATCCACTTCGGCGTTCATATCCGCAGTCACATTCAGAAAGTCTGCGGTTGCGCGGCTCATTGGGTGGTGAGGCAGGGGACTCTGGCTCATGTCAGGCAGAGTGTGGAGGGGAGGTGTCTGGGCTGGTGCTGGTGAGTCGGGAGCTATGCGAGCCTGGCTCTGGATCTGGTGGTGCAACGGTATGGACTGCAGAGAGAGCGTCATGGGAGGGGGCTGCAGCTTGGAGATGGAGATTCGGCCATGGGCTGCTGCCACATGGGTCCGTGTGGACCCTTCAGATTCTGCCTGCTTCCGAGGCCGCCTGCAGTTCTCCGGTCTGTCAGTGATTAGTTTATCTAATTCCTCTGTAGGGGAAACAAGCAAGTGAGAATGCAGGTTTGAGCAGGGCTTGTCTGTCCAGAGGTAGCTCAGGGTCTGGAATGCCTGGTTTGCTTTTCAGCAGTAACTATGTCCTTCTGAAGCATGTCCATAGAACTGGACAAAAAGTCTCAGCGGGGTAGTTGTGTTAGTCTGTAACTTTCAAGACAATGCGAGGTCCTGTGGCACCATATTTATACTTGGGCGGCCAGTGAAAGCCCAGCTGGGAGAAGGCAAGCCCCAGCCCTACCCTGCCCCTTCCGCCTGAGGTTTAGTCTAGGAGCCAATCCCCACCCAACTCTAGACCAATCCTTCCTGGCCACATGGAGGGCTGGGCCTACTGTGCTGTGGCCCTGGCCCATCCTGGTGGTGGCCCCATCCTTGCGCAGTGGGGCGTGTAGGCAGTTTTGGGAAGGCTGTGCCCTTCCCTTGCCTACGTTACTGGCCGTGTATAATCTTGGTTTCTGCTATTTCCACTCCAGCACATCTGACGAAGTGGAAAGCTCATGATTCTATATATGTTTTGTTAGTCTCTAAGGTGCCACAGGAACTCACACTTTTTCTTTTCTTTCTTTCTTTTTTTTTTTTTTTTTTTTTTTTAGAGACCTGGACAGGTAACCCTTAATACCGCCATTCCTCTTTCCCTTCCATACATGAGTCTTCCCTTTGTGTCTCAGGGTCAGGCCAAGAAAACCTTGGCCTGATATTTACTCAGGCAGTCGAGCTGACACTCTTCAAACTCAATGGGGTGGACCTACACACAGTGAGCTCATTGTTAATTGAGATCAGGGAAATTTAATCTGACTGAAGATTCGCTGAACTTATCTTCACATGTTAAGTAAGTTTTCTAAGACAGTCACATGGTAGCTTCCATAATACTTTGTTTTTAAACTCTTCCATCAAAAGGAAAGTGTTATGTTGTTCTGATCACACATTCCAGCCTTACCAGGAAAAGTCAGGTTTGGTTTTGGCCACAGCCATGGTAGCATGAGACTAACAAATATGCTGTTTGTTATAAAAATGGAGAAATCCTGGTGAATGAATAAAAATCTCAACAATTCTGCAGAATAAGAGGCATGAAGTGTAGTGGTTAAAATGCGATGCTCTAAATACTGACTCTCCGAGGCAGCAGAACTTGTCTAGAATGTCTAAAGGCTTCAGATGAGTCAGCTAGAAAAAAATGGGACTGAGGATAATCATCTTTGGTAATCATGCCGGATCTGACCTGAGTTTGAAAGATCAGTCTGCCCCATTGAGGCGAACAGTGACTATCTCAAGGTAAAAAGGGCTGGGGGGATATTGGCCATTTAACACTTTTCATTAGATGATCTCAAAACACTGTACAGCATGATATTTGAATTCCATCTCCTACTCGCTCTCCTAGATGGCTAGGGGATCTGAAGTCTGGCTAGCTCAAAATACGCAGTATTAGTGACAAAGCTAGATTTAAAAGCCAGGAGTTCTGGCTCACAGTGTCCAGCATTAATCACTTAGACGCACTCACAGAAAGAGATGAGAAGAGCAATAATCAGCCAGGGAAAGGTTTTTTTAAAAATTCACTGCTTCTTCTATGTGCGTGTGACCATGGTGCTGACGCTGGACATTTCATACGGAGGGCACTGTTCTAGCATACACAGACTTGCTTTTAATGCTCGACTCCTGAGACGCCTCTTGGGCTTTAGGCCAATAATAAACAGGACTGAACTGTGGCAGAAGTTGAGCTAGCCGAACCAGCTTTCCGTGGCTACTGCCTGTACCCAGCCAGCTCTGCAGGGCACCCCTGTCCTCTGAAACACTTTCCTATTCTCAACAACTGGGTTTATGTATGACTGGCCAAACAGTTTTGTTTTCTGTGACTCTTATGCATGGTGAAATAGGTAAAGTCCCATGCTAGCCTACCTGGATTGGCCATGCTCCTGTGAATAGCAGCCAAGTCCTTCCTCTTCCATTTCTGCATCTCTTCTTCCATTTTGTCAATCTTGGCAGGATTGAGGGCCCATAGGCAGCCTTTGCGGGAGGTGCCGCTCATTTTATTTTCCACCTTCTCAAAGCACTTGTTGAGGGAGAGGTTGTGGCGCACAGAGTTCTTCCAACCATCGGGCGCAGTCTGCAGGGCAGAAGAGTGTCACTCAAATAAGCTTCTGCAGGGAGAAGAGCCATTGTTGGGGGGGGGGGGGAGGGTTACACAGTGTGAATTCTTCCTGGGGGGACACTCAGGAGCTCCAGTTAGTGCAGTGACTTGCCCCCTCGCTTAGCCATGCAAGTGGCTCTGAGCATACTGCACCTGCCCTCTCATGCTGCATGTTCTTAGTGCCTCAGAAAGCTCTGGGCTGCATTAGCTTCCAAGCCCAGCTTAAGGCATTGGTGTCCTCAAGCAGTTTGGGTCTGACTCCAGCTATAAGACAGCCCCTCTCCCTAGGCACTCGGTTAAATGCGCCCAGCTGAGACTGTGCTGTTGAGGGGCCCTAGACTTGTTCTGTGGAGCCCTGGAAGTGGCGGGATCTTTACAAGGGAGAGTTGCTACATTCATAGGCCTGCCCAAGGCAGGGTTGGTCTGGACTCTGTTTGCTTGAAGGCAGGGGGGTGACATAACATCAAAAGGCACTGTGTAAAGACCTAGGAAGATTGGGGGGGAGGCTCCAAAGTTACCAGGAATGGGATTTCTTGAAACCACCACCTCTTGAGGGGGTGTGTCTCTTGGTTTGGGGGACAGCTTAAGGAGGGGATGGGGGAAGGATTAGGTTGTGATGCCACCTGCTTTCTCTGTTTATGCCAAAGGTTTATGCATAAATACCCTGCTCCCCTAGAGTGACTGGCCTGTCGGTAGGATCTGCAGCCAGGGTAAAGTGTGGGGTTGTTTTTTTGGTACATGGTGTGTCAAGAAGCGACTGATCGAATGCAGAAGCAAGTGGCTAGGCCTGCTTTGTTCCCTTTGGCACTAAAAGCCTATTGATCCCGTACCTTGAAGTAGGGGAAATGCTCCTTCATGAAGCTGTAGATCTCACTCACGGGAAGACTGCCCGTTTTGCTGTTCTTCAATGCCATTGCAATCAAGCAGCTGAAAGAAAGAGAGAAGATATAGCAGGAAGAGGGAACCTGCTTTTATCTGTTGGCCCACAATACCCTCCTCTTTACCTAGCAACCCGACAGCCACCTTCACCCAGACACAAGCACCTGTGTGACGAGACACTTCCCATGGCACTCGGGGTCACACCAGCTCTACAGTCACATTACCCAGCTTCTGTGTTTAAGGGTCCAAAAGAGATAATGAAATCTTGAGACCCAAGCTCTTTGAGGCTGTTACTCCACCTCTGCCCTGCTGGCAGTGAATGAACTTGTCAAGGTCTTTGCACTGGTACTAACTACACTAGCCACCTGGACAGAACAGCAGACTGGTGGGTGAGGAATGAGGCAGTTTGCCTCTCCAGAGAAAGCTTCAGTCAAGATCAGGGGAAAAGCAAATCACTTTTATGCTAGGAAAAGAAAGGCTTTTTGCTATACCACGTAGGAGATTTATAGCCACCCCAACTGTGGGCTGGAAGCAATAGCCCAGCAGATTCTCCACTCACCTGTAGGAGTAGATTGGCTTGGGATAATGTTTTGGATGGACTTCCTGAGCAGTCAGAGGAGCAAGGCGAGGCTGAGAGTACTGAGGCTGGGGTCCATAGGATGCACTGTATAATGCAGCTGGGTTACACTATAGTCAGGAACAAAGAGGGAAAACTGTCAGAAGAATCTGCCTTCCCACCAACCCTACCCAAAACTGCAGTGTGTTCCTTCTGGCTTTATTACTGAAGAGAAATGAAAACTCCCCAGATGCGGTCACATTCCAGACCATATGGGTACAATAGAAAAAAGACTTCCTGGACCATGCTTCTGTGCTTGGAAGAGACGGGAGATGCTAACCAATCCCAACATTCGTAAAGCCCAGTGTGGATTAAAGGCCAAGAAGAGTGGTAATAAGTTTCATCCTTTCTTACAATGAGACTCTCTCCCAAGACAGAGCTCCCTCCAACACCCCAAAGCTCTCAGTCTCATGCATATACACCCCTTTTGCAAAAGGGGGCATTTTCTAGGCCATTTAGACTGACTTGATTCAGACACAGAACCACAGGTCATCATTAAAATGAACACACCGAAAGCTCCCCAGTTCAGGCTCGCTGTACAGTAGCACACAGGCCTCTTCCTCAGTCCAAATGCTGTTATCTAAGAATGTGCTTATAACTTGTGAGCTTGTCACAGCTCCATGCCGCACTGCTCCTGCCCTGCCTCAAGTACATCCCATTTCTGAGCAAGCTAGCGTTGGTGAAACATGGGCCTGACAGCTCTGGAGACTGACTGACAGGTGGATTTAAAAAAAATCTGCAGGGGAATAGTGTGGGCTATGCTGGGGTAACCTTTCTCCTATTTGCAAGACAGACCCAAGGAAAGAGATGGCATGAGAGCTGCTCTGTCTGTTTCCACTCTGTCCTTGACCTCTTGTGGGGATACAGAGGGAGCAGGACAGGATGGAATTCTCCCCAAAAGCTGCAGCAGTGATCTAGCCCTGTGGTTTTCAAATTACGGGTTGTGCCCCAGCACTGGGTGGTGGAATGTCGGGCACCAGGGCTTGTTGCCTCAGGGGGATCAGGTGAGCAGTGGGGGAGCTAAGGCAGCTTCCTGCCTGTTCTGTGCTGCAGACTGTGCTGTGCCCCAGAAGTGGCCAGCAGCAGGCTCAGCTCCTAGGTGTATGTGAGAAGAGCGTGCACAGGGCTCCATGCATGGCTCCTGCCCTCAGCACTAGCTCTGCACTCCAATTGGCTGGGAACCCGCTGCCAGCTGCTTCTGGAGGCAACATGGTCTGCGGTGCCAGAAGAGGCAGGAAGCTGCCTTAGCAACCGCCGCTGCACTGGTGACTGGGAGCTGCTCAAAGTAAGCCCCTCCTGCTCCAGCTCTGTCACTGCTGTAGCTGGAGCCCCCTCCTACATCCCAAAGCTCCCATCCTCAGCCCCACTCTGGAGCCCACAATCTAGTCACATGATGTTGGTTCATGGGCATCAACAATTTTCTTCAACTGGGTCATGAGACAAAAAGTTTGAAAACCGCTGACCTAGGGAGAGACCCTTCCATACCCTGGGCATTGCTGCTCCAGTGAGCAGAGTTGTCAGGAAGCTCTCACAGGGTGGGTAAAATGACACAGTAATAGAAAAAGTTTTCTTCCAATTTGGGGGGATTGTGAAGTGATGACCTTGCTGGAATAAGCAGTTGATTATGGATCTTGAGAGTGAACACTCTCAATACCACATTTCGGTGGCACATCACCACTGGCGAGGGAGGCAGATGTAGTTTTTCCTCCGGAAGGGCTCCTAGCATGGGCATTTTCAAACCTGACTCTAAAGGGCACGTGCACAGAGATTAGGTCAGGGGGACTCAATGCGATGAAACAAATAAGCAGCATCGTGAGCTCAGCCGTTAACGCTGGTGATGGAGAACCTGCAAATCCGATCTGTACGGCTACTCTGAGACGCAGCCTGCATTGCATGCAGTAGTACCTGTTGTGCAGTCTGTGTGATGGCAAACACTTGCTGGGAATGAGGAACAGGGAAAAGCGGATGCTGAGACTGTAAACTAGGAGATGGCTGCCCTCCTATGGGGTACTGGCTCATCTATTGGGATGAAAAAGACAACAGAAGTGTAAGTCCTATAGTCCCACATCTTTTCTTGCCAAACATGGCAATGAAATTAACCCGCTCCGGTCAGCTCTTACATTTGCTCCATGTGACGTAATAGTATTCAGCCCCAAAATTCCCTGTGGCAGACTGGCTTGCACCTCAATCATTGCTCCAGGAGCACCCGTTGAATGCAAATTGCCTGGCACAGGACCTAGTCAGGAAAAAAGCATGTGATATGATGAAGGCACCCACGCAAAACTACATCTCTGGCAAAATGTGTTGGTATTTATTTTGCAAAGCCGCATTTCAACTCTGTGTAGGCTCCATGGAACTAAGACTAGGACCCCAAACACATTGCAAACTGTAAGGGTGGTGCAGAATGGCACTAAGAGAAGCAACTGGTGGGGTGTTAGGTGAGATTTTGTAGTGTCAGTCATGTATGTGACATGTTACAAAGGGTAAATTATACTGAATAAAATCCTGGCTCCCAGGGTTCTATAATCAAAGGCAGTGGTTCTCAAAATTTTTGACCTACAGCCCACCCTGCTCATTGCAGACCTTTCTGCAGACCATCAGTCAATCACCCAGGATGACAAAATGGGTACAGGAGGGAAAGCTGGTGCCGGGTCTGGCTGAGAGTTAGGAGCAGACTGAGGGTGGACATATGGGTGCAGTGGGTTGAGGATAGTGGCTTGGCCAGGAGGTGGAGTGTAGGAGCAGGCTGGAGGTAGAGGGGTCTGGCCAGGATTCTGGCCAAAGGGAGCAATGGGAAAAGCCTCCAGGTGAGTGGTTTCCTGCACTGCCATTTCCTCAACTGGAGTGAGGAGCCGCAGCACATGGAGCCACTTCTTCCCCTTCCTTCCTGCAAGCAGGATCTGGCTCACCAAGGTTTGGGTCCCCCCGCCTCCCTCCAGTGGGAAGCCAACTTCACCGGGGTGTGCAGGTCTGGACCACCAGGGCAGGCTCCCCTCTGAGTGGGTGTGTGTGTGGATGTGACCCTGAGCCCATGGCCCAGCTGCAAGACAGTTCACAGACGGCACTTTAAGAACCACTGATCTAAGGTCATGAATTGCTCTATAAAGGGAATGCAAATAGGTGTGGTTGCTACAGTGATGTTAAGACTAAGGAGAAAAGTTTGGTGACCATTAATTGAGAGGCTGTATGAAACTTACAGCTGCAAGGTAGGTTAAGTTATTGTCATTTTAGTGACATTGAAACAAAGGCAAAGCAATACATTTTTACTTCCAGAGATGCTGAGAACTTTGGAAAATAAAGACATTGCACCAGAGTCACACAAGGAGGCTGAGGCGGGCATAAAAGTCAATTCCAGACCCTTTGATCTTTCTTCTAACCCTTAGTTTGCACTGCCTTTGAATATAAACCATATGTAGCGAGTGTCTCTTGTCACAGACGAGAAGAGGATGCAGTGTTTCTGTCAGAGCTAACTCTAAGGTACTTATGCTGAAAAGTTACAAATAAAGCTGGTTACAGGGCATTTTGTCTCTTGTTACTGGTTATTAGTCATTTAACATCAGGGCAAGCTACCTGTCTGCAGCAGCATCGAATCCTGAGAGCTGATGCTGAAGTCCATTCTTCCACTAGCCATCTGCTGTAAACGAGGGACATCAACCGAGGTCAGCCATGACAAGGACTGCAAGTCACTTGGAAGGTCATCTTCACTCAGCTGGGATGGGGCAGAAGCCAGGAGTCTGCAGGAAACAAGGTGAGAGGTTAGCAAAGAGCACAGAGACTCTGCTCCATTATCTGTGGGTAAGAAGTTTGTCTGGGGGTCCTCAGCCTAATGCAAGTTAACAGTAGACGTGGGTTTGTGTTATGACGAAGTTTGGACATGGATCCAAAGTTTAAGATGTGAATTTTTGGTTCAGGCCCATCTCCCATTCATAATGGCTCATGTTTTCCTTGGTAAGAGAGGTAACATTTCATTTAACAGGTGCTGAAGTGTTTGTTTGTATTTTTTTTTAATCAGGACCAGTTCAGGAGTCTGTTCTGTTCAGGTCTCCCTGTAGAATAATATAGTTGTCAGCTGAACAATATGAAAAGTCTCTGAGGGGTTGCCGCATTAGTCTGTAACTTTCAAAACAAGGAGTAGTCCTGTGGCTAGGGATGTGAAGGACTAGTCAACTATCCGATAAGCAGATGCTTATCAGATAGTTGACAGCCTAGTTGCTCTACCCCACTCCTCCCTCCCCTCCCTCTTGCTGCCTGTATTAGAAAGAGGCAGAAAGGAGGGGATGAGGAGGAGGTGTTTCAAAGCAGCAGTGCCGCTGGAGCTTGGGGCCAGACCCCGGGCTTCATGCAGCGCTGCCACTTTGAAATGCCACATGCAGCCTGGTGCAGCTCCTGCAGCGTTTCAAAGTGGTAGTGATTCGTGGAGTCCGGCTGGTGCAAGCTGGGGACTCCCCCGATGACTCCAGGCTCCATGCAGCACTGCTGCTTTGAAATGCTGCGGGAGCACAGGGCCAGCGGGGGACTGCTTGAGTCCCCCACTGGCCCCATGCTCCCCTCAGAGTTTTCACCTTTGAAGTGTAGCAACTGCCCTGCATTGACTATTCAATTAGCCAAATAATAGAAATTTTACATTCCCACTTAGAGATTCACATATATATAGAAATGAGAGAGAGAGAGAGGCTTTCATGGGCAAAACCCACTTTATCAAATGAGCTGATGAGGAATAACAGAAACCCAGAATTTAATAGAAAAATACCTGTCGATTGTAGAATGGGTGCTGAAGAGTCTAATTAAGTGGGCTGAAAATGTCCCATACTTAGCTTTCAAGGTAAAAAATGAGGTGTTAAATGCAGGGAAGGCATTTCTTTTTTTTTATTCTGAAAAGTGTATTTCTGCACAGAAGGGCATTAGCAATGCGGTCAGAGCAGTACTCAAAGTGTACTCAAAGTGCTGCTGCTGCCTCCCTCTCAAATGCTGCTTTTCAAAGGTTCAAGTGGCTGTTAACATTCAGCCCCTGCTGTAAACATTCAGTCATCCATGTCGGAGCACTTAGCTTTTAAAGAGAGGTCCAGTTTGGTGAACTAAAAGAAAAATACTTTTATTTTAAAATGATCCACACGGAACAATGGTAATGGAAAATTGACTTCACTGGGCTATACCTGGGCTCAAAGTGTGAGCTTAAAGCTTTTTAGGATTCGTACCTAAATACTGAAAATGAGCAGTGATTGTTTTGTACTCATCTCAAAAACTGCTTTAAAACTGGGGGGGTGGTAGTGAAGCAGTAGATTCATAATGTTCTAATCCAGTGAGGAGCAACCTAGGCTAGTGAGTGGATCGTGTGAATGGCCTTTCTTCATCTCAGTGGGCTGCAAGATTGTCATAACCAAGACGGTCTCCCAGGATAGGGTAGTTTCACTAACTGCGCTTGTGCACCTAGAATTTGGGGGAGGGTGCTGATTGAACTGATGCAGAGGGAACACAGCGTTTGCACAATGCTGTGTGCAATCAGCACAGACCTCACTTCACATGCCTTTTTCACACATGTCTCTCTTTAATACCAATAGGAATAAAATTATGCAAACAGAACCAAGTGGCAAGTGCTAGATCAACATGAAACAAAATGTCTTGTGGACCACACAGAGAAACCTGATGTGCCACATGTGGCCCACCACTGTTTAAAGGCTCTCTGTCCATTCCCAGGTGGACACTTGTAGGGCCACTTTGGCTGAGAATAAGATTTTGTAAAAATAAGGTGGTTTTTAAAAAATGGAATTGTTTCTAGGAGTTTTAATTTAAGTTCAAATCGACACATTTCTGCAATGTCTACAAACCAAAAAATGCAGCATTGTGCCAGTGTATGAGGTCCAGGAAGGGAAACTGCTGAGAAACAAAACAAATAGGCCATTTCCCTGTTTGCGCACACACAGGGTGTCTGCTGTAACTTTAGGACAATCTGAGGTTTAAAATAGGGTTTTTAACCTAACAGTATCCCATGAAGCCTGAAATCCAACTACTGACAAGACTAATGAGGAGTTTCATTACATGCTCCCTCAGCAGCCTAATGGGCCTTTAACATTCTGAAGGGGGTTCTTCCAGCTACTGCATCATGTTGATGTTGACATTTCCAAAGGGGGGGATATTTGGTTTTGGGAGGCAGGGGTGGGATGCAAATCCACCTTAAAGGACTCTGTACCGTGGGAACCTTCCCTCCAGCTGTAAAGTACTGACTGCAGTTTGTAAGCTTGCACCTTCCACCAATGGTGTGGGTCCAAGAGGTGACCTCTCCTACCATGGCCCCTGCTGCAGTCAGTCCCAGGTGCTCTCTGAGTCAGCTGCAGGGGACCTGCTTGACAGAGCTGCAAAGACAAGTGCTCCTTCCATTTGTCCCCCATCCACCTATCCTATGTCCATATGGTCTCCATAGTACTTCCAGTCCATGCTAGACTGGGGAAGAAAGTGCTCCTGCCCCAAGAGTGGAACGTGCTGCTGCAACCCCTGCTAATTAGGTGAGCAAAGGGTTTATATCCTCAATAGTACAGTAACTGCAGTGATCAACATTACATTAGAGTAGGTCAGAGTAAAGCCAGCCATATCCAGGAAGATCAAAATGCCAGCTCTCCGTCTCGGGATGTCACCAGTCATGAAAGATAGCACCCAGAGAGAGGTCCTGTTAAGGCTGTAACAAAAATTCAGGTCTCGCCCTTCCTTAAATAGAACATATGTTCTTGCTCTCCACAAGGACGTCGGAAACTAGTATATCACAATCTTCACTATAAAAGCAACCCATAAAGGATGAATTGCAGATCTCCTCCATTTGATAAGGACCAAATGGGATTCTACTCACTTGTCTCTGGTCAGCTAAATCTTCAGATTGTAAGAGTTTGTGACCAAAAATGCAGACTAGCTTCACTGGCAAAGCGAATGAAAAACCAAGCCAGACTCCTCTTAGGGAAGAGTTCCATGTAGAAATTTAATCTCGGCACATTTTGCCCTATTTGCATATACATGATCAGCTTTATATTACTTCTGATAAAGCAATGCTCTGCATAAAAAGCAAAAACTGACACACATTTACATGGCGGGGGGGGAGGTGTTCAATGGTAGAAGTTCTTAGTCCATTCAAAGACAGTGAGTTAAAATGATTACAAAGTGATGTGCAGCTTGAGAGATTGTTACTCATGGTGAATAGTGCTGGGGAAGTCAGAGGGAAGCCCCAAGAAGTCATACTATTTCACCTCTATTTGACACTATCTCTCAAGGCCTAAACAAAGACATGAGCTGGATGGGCCATTATATTCAACACTCAACTGACATCAAAGATAAGTATGGGACACTTCCAGCTCACTCAATTAGCCTCATTAGCACTGGCAATCCAATTGACAGGTGTTTCCCCCTCTTCCCCCCCCACACCGTTCCCTTCTTTTTCTGTTATAAATTGTGAGGTTCCCCCTTTTTCCTCCACTCTGCTCATCTGAGAAAGTGGGTTTGCCCACAAAAGCTCATGATACTATATATATATATATATATGTATGTGTGTGTGTGTGTGTGCTGATTAGGCCTCAACTGGAGTATTGTGTCCAGTTCTGGGCACCACATTTCAGGAAAGATGTGGAGAAATTGGAGAGGGTCCAGAGAAGAGCAACAAAAATGATTAAAGGTCTAGAAAACATGACCTATGAGGGAAGACTAAAATAACTGAGCTTGTTTAGTTTGGAAAGGAGAAGACATAGGGGACATGATAGCTGTTTTCAAGTATCTAAAAGGGAGTCACAAGGAGGAGGGAGAAAAATTGTTCTCCTTGGCCTCTGAGGATATCATAAGAAGCAATGGCCTTAAACAGCAGCAAGGGAGGTTTAGATTGGACATTAGGAAAAACTTCCTAACTGTCAGGGTGGTTAAGCACTGGAATAAATTGCCTAGGGAGGTTGTGGAATCTCCATCTCTGGAGATATTTAAGAGCAGGATAGATAGACATCTATCAGGGATGGTCTAGATGGTGCTTGGTCCTGCTGTAGGGGCAGGGGACTGGACCTGATGACCTCTCAAGGACCTTTCCAGTTCTAGTGTTTTATGATTCTATAATTTTTGTTAGTATCTAAGGCTTCGGCTACACTGCAGGGTTTTTGTGCAAGAAGCCTTTTGCAGAAGAGATCTTCCACAAAAACTTCTTGCGCAAAAGCGCGTCCAGACCTCAAAGCGCATCACAAAAGCTATGTGCATCACAAAAGCTATGCTGCATGGACACTCTTGCACAAGAAAGCTCTGATCGCCATTCACAGAATGGCCATCAGAGCACCTGTGCTTTTGCCGATAGGGGTTTCTTGTGCGAAAACCCCTCCGGAACATCCACAACTGCCTTTTTGCACAAGACCTGTAGCGCAAAAAGGAGTTATTCCTTGTGGGGAGAGGAATAACTCTACCAGCAAAAGCCCTCTGTTCTGCCAATTTACTTGTGCAAAAGTGTGCTTGAGGTGTGGACACTCCGCCGGTTTTTGTGCAAAAATGGCCATTTTTGCACAAAAACCTTGTAGACATAGCCTAAGGTGCTATAGGACTACTCCTTGTTTTAAAGTTACTGACTAACATGACTATTCCTCTGAGACTTTACTATGTAAGGAGGATATCTCTGTGTAGCTCTGAGGAAGGATTGCACAGATTCAGCCGTTGGAAACACGTTTCTATTTTGGAAGAACACAAGTTAGCCTGAGATTTAAAAAACATCCTCACTGAAAATGTTATCCAATTAACAAGTGACATTTCAGAATGCCAGGTGCACAGTGCTAATGTGCATCCATTGCCAAATGGTGACCCAGAGGCATTGAATAAATCTGGTTTCTGCTGAAGCATCTTGTATGTTTTACATGAGTCTAAATCAACTTAATGTAAATTGCCAAAACAGTAGTGTGTTGCAGCCCACAAGGTATTGAGATGTTAGCTCTTTCTAGTCAAGAGTTGCAGCAGTTCAAAAGTTTCCCAAAGTAGATCTCTAAAACAGAACTTTGTTTGCACAACGATTTTAAAAAACAAAACAAGCAGAAGCCAAAGCTCAAATCCTGGCCAAAAACGTCTTCAAATCCTCCTCTGAGCCTACCCTGGCTTCTTTCTTCTACTGTAGTTATAGTGCAATAATTAGCATTGCCATGGTTACCACTGTTCAGTTATTTTGTGAGGCCCAGGACTTAAATGCATAAAAAGAACATCAGGTGACTACTCTCCCTACTTAGCGATTGGCTGGATTGTAAGTAAACAAAAGCCTTAAATTATTTGAAAACTGGGCAGGCTCATGTCGTTTGCAACAGTTGGGCCCGTTCATTGTAAGCTGATAACCTATTGTGTGGCAAACGACTGTTGCCCGGTGGCACGTGTCCTCCATTGTTTTTTGGCATTCTTGCTTAATTGTTCCCCCCCTCCTCCTTTTTATAAACTTCACATTAATCTAACTGATTGACAGCCAACACACATGCCATCTGGCACCCTGGTCCCTGCCAGCCCTTCCAGACAAGTCAGTTCCTTCAGCAAATAACAGGGTCAGATGGGCGGTGAGGGTCAAAACCTATTGCACACGCCTCCTGTCAGGAAATGAATCTGCCACATGCCCTCTCTCCACAGCATGGACTAAACAGCTCCAAAGGGGAGGCCCAGAGAAGCTATATTTACACAAGAACCTCTCTACATTCATCTCTTTGGAAAACTGAAGAATTCCATTGCTTTATGTTAATGTTAAGTGGATCCACCCAGTTCTTTCTGGAAGCCCAATTAATAATAATCCACTTTGTGTGTTAGATGTTGTCAGAAACCTAAACTGCAAATGGCCTGAACGGGGTGTGGCTTGAGCAGTAGGAAACTCAACCTTCTCCAACATCCTAGTAACACATGGAACCCATCTTTCCTTTTATACAGCACCCTTATTCCACAGAACACCATGCAGACTGGGTGTCAGGCATAGGCATATACATCTGCTAACAGGGACCTGGAAGAGAATGGAGGTCAGATATTTAAGATCTGATTTACATTCAAAGTTGACACCTGAGTCCCAATGCCCCCATTTTAAACAGGTAAAGGATATAGTGAAAGTGCACAGGTCCATTTGTAAAACAAATGTAATGGTGAGGAAATTATTTTTGTCCCCTCCATCTTGGCATAAGTTCCTAGTCTGAATGTGACTTTATACTTCCCACCAAAACAAAACAAACCTCTGTTTTGTTCAGTTTCACAGCTTTGATGTGTACTTTTGCAACTATATAAAAACCATCTGACAACTGTTCTAACAAACTTTAATAGTGTGTAGTAAAAGAGTAGAATCCAAGCAGATTACCAAAAATACATTTGGCATAAAGGGATTATTCTTTGAGTTGTCTTGAAGATAAATGTAAATTTCAGCAATGGTGACTTCAAATCACTGCAAAATGTTCAGTACTGAAGTACCACAATCTAGGCAGTGAGAGCTCAAGCCTTTTACAAACATTTACCAAGGGAGAGCTGTCCTGACACTCTCTTTCAAATGTATAGGATGCAATATAAAGCCAACTCATCTACTGTTAGATGGGTTTAGGGTGTGTCTTTTACTCTTTGGGGGAAAAAAATGCAAATCAAACCAGCTGCTTTATTTAAGCCATGCATAGCTGTGGCTAGCTAGCAATTTATCTGCTCATGAGTTTCAAACTTCTTCCACCTGTGACATATGACATCTCTATAAACTCCTGCATGCTCCCCAGTCTACAGCTAACTACTGTAGATAACACACATGCACCCCTATCTGTTTGTACATATTGTCTTCATTGTATCCTTCTCCCTTTTTCTGTTTTAATGATAAATGCTTTTCAGTCTGTGATTCAGACTGAAACATATCCATATACTCTTGGTCTGGGAAAACACAATTTACAACTTCAGACTTTATTCTAATACACTATGTTTTTAATGGAGTAATTTTATTATATCTTATTCACCTGGCTTGTATACAAAATGCTCAAGCTGAGGTGGCAAATCTCAGATTGGAATGGTTGGGATGATCTCTGAAAGTGGTAAGTTCTTGTGCAGCCATTCGCAAACATTTTCTTGGTGTATGGGGCAGTGTCACAGATTCTCCTGGAAATCACCACTTACACTGGTGGTCACAAGGAGAACTTTCCTTCTGGTTTGTGATTACAAACATCCCTTAGGCAATTGCAGCAGCTGCTTACATGTTTTTAGCTGTCTCTAATGCAAGGAACATTCCACTATTCAAAAAAAAGTTAATTCGTCACATTGTTCACTTTTGCTCTTTCCTTTATCGCTTCTGTTCTTCTCTTTCCTCTTTATCCCATGTGCCCCTCTAAATGCTTCCCTGCCACTTGAGTCACTTCTCTCTGGAAGCACAAGCACCTGTCTCTCACTTCACTGTTCCTTTAGAACAGTGTTTCCAAAATGGTGTTCTGCAGAACCCCGGGGTTCCACAAAATGAAAATAAGGGTTCCATAAGAAAATTCCATTACAATAACATTTTATGATTTAAAAAAATAATTAATATTATGTGATTTTTATTTTTAAATATGTGCAATTAAACTAAATGTTGATCTCATGACCTTATTTAGCATTTTTTTTATTATCCTTATTTATTTGTGGTCTACTTTTTCAGCTCCATATATTAGACTGTTATTAGGGGTTCCGCAAAATTCTTTCAAGTTTAAAAGGGTTCCATGGCCAAATAAAATTGGGAAACACTGCTTCAGAAGTTTCTCTCCTGCTAATGGCTGGCAGCTCCCTCATTGGCTTGGGTGTCTGCCTGCAAATCCTGCTTCCCCTCAGTCTCTTCCATAGAAGTCCATGTCCCTTATGTACCGGCAACGAAGTAGGCCAAAGTAGACCCCATTTCTGGGTCCTGAGCTCAGCTAGCCCAAGACAGACAGCTCTCAATGGACCACCACAAAGTGCTCCATCAATCCATTTGACTGTGGGCCAAATCTGACTGCCAGATGCTTTTGAACAGCTCTTCAATCTTTTTATGTACTTAGGGTTGCCAGATACTTTCACAAAAAATACCGAATGTGGCAGGAAAAAAATTGGTTGAGGAAAAAAAAACCCCGGGGGACCAAACTTTTTGAGCAAAGTCCAGTATTTTCTGTTTTTTTTACCGGACAGAGGCCGGAAATACCGGACTGTCCGGGCCAATACTGGACACCTGGCAACCCTATACTTATTATCATTGTTGGGGGTATTATTTTCTCTGGAGTCTGGATCTTGAATATACCTTGACCAAAAAAAGTAGACCTTGACAAAAAATAGACTACCACATCTGATTTTAAATGAAACAGGACTTTGGAAAAAACAATAAACTTCATCACTGTGTGCATTGTTGCAGTTTTGTTTTTCCTTTTTCTTACAATAGTCAAGATCTGCTCATCCACCTGCACCTCCTCATCAGGCAGTAGTTTGGTTGACAGAAGAACTCTTCCACAGACTTAGGGCTCTCTACACCAGAGGCTAGGTCAGCTTAACTATGCTGCTGTAGGGTGTGGATTTCTCATACATCTGAGTGATGTAACTGGATTGACCTAACTTTTTAACACAGACCAGGCCTAAGTCAGCAGTGTTGCCCACTGCTTCAGGGATCAAAGCATTCTCATTCACTGGGAACAGTTGGAGAGCTTTATAGATAAAAGGCTAAGTGTTCCAGACCATGAATATTGGAAATGTCTCTCAATATGTGAGGATTTAACCCTGAACCAAATTCATTTCCTGCAAGATGCCAAGCCTGTCCTATGAGGTGTTCAAGGTCCTCTCTACTGATTTACTTGGACACTGAGGAGTCTTGGAACCTTGCAGGATGGGGCCTACAAGCTGGCACAGCTAGAAGAAAGAATTTTGTAAATTCAAAATAATTTGAGGAGCAAGCGCTGTCATTTTTTAATTTACATTGATTAATAAATCTCAGGAACTGCATTGACAATTGTTGAGCTAATCCACTTAAATCCATTCTCAGCACCCCAGGTTCAACTTGTTTTTAGGAAGTTTCTCTCTCTCTCTCTCTTTTTAAAAAACAACTAAAGGTGGTGATAACATCTCTCAGACAAATCACAGTGTCAAAGGAATAGACATTGTAATTCTCTTCAGGAACAATTAGTGTTGTATAATATATTTGTACCTTTTTGGCTGCAGTAAGTTTTATTTTCATGCAGACACCAACATCCTGACTGTCCCCAATGGTGAACATTGAAAATATTTAAATCATAGCTTGCTCTTCACAGATCCAAACCCAAATTCAGTTTGCTCGTGTAGCCTGATTCCCAGACATACAGGGATAACATCTGTTCCAAAACATTTTACAAACAAATTTATATCCAATCTGCAGACAAAGCCGTTTCTCCAGCACTGAAGTGAAGCTATTTCTGGAGTGGAATACAGCTGTTTATGGCTCTGACTCAGCAAGTTATTTAAGCATGTACATAACTACATCTCATTGGTTTCAATGGGACTACAAATATGCCTAAATCTCTTGCTGAATCAGGGCCTGGCAGAAGAAAGCAACACTACTTAACCATTTAGGACAGACACCGAGGTATATCTTAGCCAGATGAATCTGTGGGAGAGTGTTTATGTTGGAAGAATGTAATTACATCCATTGGAATTTAGCCAGGATATCTAGTGGATTAATGCTCCTAGGATAATTTTATGTATTTATACTCCTGTAACACTAAATACGTATTTATTTATTTATTTATTTATTTAGAGAATGTACTTTGCCCAGTACTCCATGCAAGTAAAGTGGATGTTTTCTACTCATCTATTCAGTGCTTTGAGACTATTTAAACACCTTTTGGGCAAGTCCTACCCTGTTTAAACCCTTATTTCTAATTTAATATAAATAGTAACTTTATACCTACATTGCAAGTCCTTCAAAATATTGTTCAAGGCTGATCAAATAAATCAGAAATAGGAGAAAGTGTGGATGCTGTTATACTACACTACTCTGAAAGTCCAACAACCTTTACACCATGGGTTCCCAAACTGGGGGGCATGCCCCCCTGGAGGGGACGTGAAGAAATTCCAGGGGGGCATGAGGCGACCCAGGCCCCCCATCAATACCCTCCCCAAGTTTTGCTGCTATTTTTGTTTTTCGGCCCCAGTCAGTTCCTTTTTTCTTTTTTTTTCCCCTCAAGTTTTGCTGCTATTTGGGGTGGGGGGAGCATGAGGGTTTCTCAAAAATCAAAAAGGGGGCATGAAGCCGAAAAGTTTGGGAACCACTGCTTTACACAAAGTGATAAACTACAGACAATACAGTTGATTTACCTAATCAGCTCTCTATACTATTGGTTATGTGACTCCTTAAGCTGGAAAAGTGACATTTTATTATAGTTAGGACTCCTTTATACAGTATACACAAGTGCATTTCTTTGACTCCTTTAAACTTGCATTTGAATAAATGCTGGTTAGGCTAGATGAATTCCTTGTGCATCCCCTTCTTATTCTAGAGGCATGTGGTCCAAACATAGCATTCTCAACATATCATTGTTACCATCCTTGAACATGCACCACCCAGTAATAGGTGACTGATTGGTCAAAAAACACCATGCTGCAGCTATATTTAGAGTCAAACCAGAGCAAGAATGTTGCATATTTAACAGTGATTTTTTAAAAACTTTTGTTGATGTTCTACCCTTAACAAAGATGTACTTTCCCTGTGTAAATGTGTATGAAAATGGGAGCTGTGGGATGTAGGGGGAAGCTCTGGCTTTGGGGGGGAGGGGTCAGGGCTGGGACAGGAGGGACTTACCTTGAGCGGTTCCCAGTCAGCAGTGCAGTAGGGGGGCTAAGGCAGCTTCCTGCCTCTCCTGGCACTGTAGGCCATGCTGTGCCCCCCGAAGCAGCCAGCAGCAGGTTCCCAGCCAATGGGAGTGCAGAATTAGTGCTCAGGGCAGGGGCAGTGCGCGGAGCCCTGTGCGCTCTCCCTCCCCCCACCTAGGAGCTTCTGGGGCATGGCACAGTCTGCAGTGCCAGGACAGGCAGGGAACTGCCTTAGCTCCCCGACTGATCACCTGATCCCCCTGCAGCAACGAGACCCAGCGCCCGACATTCCACCACCCAGTACTGGGGTGCGACCCGTAATTTGAAAACCATTGCTTTAATATTCACCCTACTGGACCTTAATAGTTCCAAAGTTGCCATTCTATTTTACTTTATTAGTTTCAGTTGTGTACTTTAAGCACTTGATTGATGCCAAATGATCTGAGTGAAATGGGCCTAATTAATTGCTGACTTTATTTCCATTGATGTCATTGCAAACCAAGGAGATGGCCCCATTGAAAAGGTCAATGGTTATGTGATGTTCTAGTTATGCAATGACCACCACTTATGTGGCTATACTCTTACTGCAAGTCGGATTCTATGCTGTGCTATATGGGCCCACAGCATAGAGCAGTGTTTCTTAAACTTTTAAAGACCGAGGAACACCAAACAATTTTTTTTAATGAGGAACACTAAGGATTTTTTGTTGAGGGGGAAAAAAAAAAGAAGTCGGGGGGAAAAGGGTCGGGGAGGAAGTTATTGAGGGGGGAAAAAGGGTTTGGGGGAAGTTATTGAGAAAAAAAAGGTCAGCTGCTCCTTTAAGGGTAGCCATTTTGAATTCTGTTGTTCTCCGTGGCACACCTCCAACTGCCTCACAGCAAACTGGTGTACCACAGAACACAATTTAAGAAACACTGGCATAGAGCATCTGGTACTTTTCGTGCACACAGCTCTAAATGGTAGCCCCTATAAGACCAGAAGGTACAGTGCGAGCTCTGTGTCTATAAAATTCTATCAAAAAGAATATTCTCAGAGCATTCCAGAACTGAATAACTTTGCTCCTCAAGAGTTTGCTTCAGAGCCCTCTGCCATCCAGGGGAGTCATTGATCTAATGGGCTTTGACTAAGAACCTATAATTTACTTAGCATAGTACTGAAACATGCACAGATACTCTATTGCATTATAAATTTATCACCTGTTTTGAAAAATATTTATACAAAAATTCATGTAACCTTTACAATGGATTACTGAGAGTGACTTGGTCACAGTGTGCCAATCCCAGCAAGCTCCTCCACAGCTTTATAATGCCCTGAAATGTTGCCTGCAGTCAATAGAAGCATGTGTCTCCGCTACCTTTAAGGGGGCATCAGGGTTAAAGTCAATGCTTTCTAAGGAGGAGTTAGAAATGCACCCTCTTATGCAAAGTAGGTAAATACCCACATCACGGAGGCAGGAATTGGGGGTGCAGGAGATGGCACTTAGCAAGAATGGTGTTTTCTGGTGCACTTTTAAATCTGTGCAGAAATATGTATCTGAAGACATCATATAAGTCTGTCCACATCTGGACTGGACTGAGTAATTCATACCACATCTTTATTAAAGTAAAGATGTAACCATTGAAATTTTCAGCAGTTACACCTGTGGGGTCAGTCAGGTGGCTCAGGCAGCGGAGGGAGGAGAGGGAAGAGGCAGAGGGCTGGGTATAACCATGCACCTTAACAAATGAGCCCAAGGTTATTGGTGACCTGTTAATGGTTACACTCTCACATCTCTATCACCAATCCATCCACTGTCATTTAAATATGCATTTGGTCCAGAAGCTCTCAAGATCCCTCAAAGTGATTTTTTTTAAACAAGAGAAACCCTGTCGTGTTTTAAATCTGACAGTCTTTCAACCACCTGGGTGTGTGTTCTCTGTAAACCAGATGTACAATTATTTGTAGTTACTCACTGCCTTTCATTCCTGTCTCTTTCCCTTTGACTGTTCCCTCCTTTACCCTCTTCCCGGAAAACCTAGTCTCCTTAAAGTGCAACTGTCCAACTGAGAGAGTCTAAGTGAGACAGAAGGATCTTCTCAGCATAGTTCTAGCCTCTCACTCACTAATTGGAGGCCATTTCCTATTCTGCTGAGCCCTGCTGCTCCCCCATGGAGAACTCAGGACTGTGGGTTCCAGTCTTGGTCTGTGGTGACAGCAGGAGAGTAAACAGAGCTGATAGAATTTGACAGGTCTTTTCTCTTCTTAAAATCATTCAGTCTAAAAGATTTTCCTTTACATAATCCAAAGTGCTTTCTCATGAAGTAGGACAAATACTGTTTCACATTAGCAGTGTAGTTTAGATCAGATTCATTTTTATCAGAAGTTTCCACTTGTAAATGAGGTCACATAATTCAGTTAGAAAATAAGGTGTTTTTTTTAATCACAAGCTATTTAAAAACAACTTTAGGGATAGAGGAGCTATTAGTTCAAAGAATATATACTAAATAACTAAAAGCGGTTTTAAAACCTGCTTGACCTCAAAGTAAACTAAAATACTCTAGCACTGTGCACTAAAAGTAAAATAAACCATATCTTGCATCAAAAAGTTGTGGGTTTTTGTTTGTTTTTTTTTGTTACAAGGAAGACTCCCTCCACATGAAAAGTCTTTGTTAAAGTGTTATAGGCTTCAGATAGCTAATACTGATTACAAATGAGTATCCACAGGTCACCACACCCTTCCTTAACAACTGAAACATTTCTTTACAAATATTTACATAACCAACAAAATGTCTAGAGCAAACAGTGCTTTAATAAACAGCAAAGCAGAGTTATACAAACCTTTCTCCATAGTGCCTTCATACAGTATAACAAATCACTTGTTGCGCAGAAAGAAGCTGCAGTACAATGTTTGCATTTTGAATGGAGAGAGAGACTAGAAGAAGAACACACACACGGCTGCTGCCCACTTTTATCCAAGGAAATGTTGAAACCCGCCACTGGTGGGAGAGGTGAGAGTTGCCCACTCCTCATTTAAAAACAAACCACCAACAACAAAACCCTCTTCATTTTGCTGCACTGATTCACAAGCCATAATATAGTTCATAAAACGTCACCTCATGTGACAAGATGTAACCTAACAACCCAAAGCATGGTGATTCATGCATAACTGTCCCATGACTTCTAAGAAAAAGGTTTTTTTTTTAATTCTAAATGGGTTTGTGTTTGTATAGGTAAATAAATGTTTACTCACAAAAGGCTGACAGCAAATATAAGTTTGTTTCTGATCATATTGTAAGAAGTTTGGCATATGAATGCATATGGGGACTAAATAAATATTTATTTTAATTAAAACCTTCCTAGGAGCATTACTCCTGTTTCTCCTGTGTCCTATCAAGCCAAATGCTGCATGAAAGGGGGCTTTCAAATCATCACTGTTTTACAAAAATATGATGGTGTCACAAATCATATGGAACATAAATGACCCAGAAGTTCACACCAGACTTTGAACATTGACTGTGATTTACTATAAAACATTTAAAACCAGGGTTTTAAATCAACGCATAGTATGCTGCAGTCACCAAAGAGAAAATTCATTTTAAAGAGAAGATCTAAATGGAATTAGCTTCTTTGTTAAATATGATTTCTGGAATATTTGGTTTTATTTAGAAAGGTACATAATTGTTAAAATCATCTAATGGGCCATGAGGACACAACATCTCTGTATAAATGGATAAACTCCTCACCTGTATTCCTGTGGCAAGGGATGATGATTTTGCCCTGAATTTCTAATGATTCCTGACATCCTGGATGTAATGTCACTTTCTATCATCTCCTTGAGGGAAACAACAACAGCAACAAAATCATATACGTATGAAGTAGCTATCCAGCATTTCAGCAGTATAGAGAACAATGAAAAAAAATCGAAATTAAAAAACCTGGAATGTAAGATACAATTATTGTTGTCATGTTTCCTCTAATTTTTAAGAGCAATGTTTTACTTGGGCTATAAAATGACTATACATGTTACAAATGCAAAGGAAAATGTAATTCAGACTATATAATTGATGTAATAAATGGAAGGGTCAAATGATTCCATTACAGGCACTTCAGTTGTGTGAACTGAATAACAACCACACCAGGAAAATAGTTGTGTGTCAGTTTTCAAATACTGAATATAATCATCTGACCTGCCCATTTAAAACTGAGGAAAAGTAAATGACATTTTAAATGACAATGGCTAATATTTTAAGTACATCTAAGTTATTTCCAGAAAAAAGTCTGCTAAAGACTTGATGTGAAAACATAAGGTTTTTTAAAAATCTGGATGACTGCAGCATTTAAAAACATGCTACAGTATAAACAGCTGTGGCAGTGAATGTGACCATTTCAGCAGAAAGGGAAGGAAAGGTCAGTCATCCAACTTGCTCCAAAGAGTAACAGTCTGCCACACTATTTGTTCTAAAAGCACAACTAAGGTCGAGGGAGGCAAAAATAAAGAAATTATCCGTGCCTATAAGAATGCCCCAAATTTTCACAAAAAAATTGCAACCTCCATGCATCAAACAAGATTTAAACATTATCTACACATAGTTCTCAACAGGAGCTTGTAGAGTACATCTTTATGTGCTTACAGGAAAATGAAATTTGCTAATCGCACAGCTTCATGCAAAGCAAACCTTGCAGGGTGGTACCTGGAGTAAGATCGGCGGCTGCTGCGCTTCTCTGGTCTAAAGGGATCTCTCTTTGCAATTTGGCTGCAGTATCACACTCCAAACCGTTTTTAAATTTCCCTCTCAGGAGCTGTCCAGCTTGGAGCATGCGCACAGGGCGAGGCGCTGCTTAGCAGGGTCAGTCACAGGGCATGGTCAAGGGGATGGCAACTTTTCCCCACTACAGTAGCACTGAGTCCCATACCACCCTTGATTGCCAACCGCCCCCTCGCCCTCTCCCCCAGGAGTTGTTAGTGACAATCTGTTGGGCTCTCTAATCTTTTATACTATTAAACTCCCTTCTGAGGCACCCCAGGGCTGAACTGGCAGGGAAGAGAGAAAATTAAAATTTAAAACACCTGTTGCAAAATTTAGACTAGAGCATTAACATTTGCATCCCCAGTTTAAAAAAGAAGAAGGGGGATGTCAGGCAGGCAGCCCGGGCTTAGACGCGGATGACAAGAAATGACTTTTTAAAACAAAAACTCTTTTGCTTTTGAGGGGGGACGGTGAGTGAGAGAAGGGGTGAGTGCAAGACAGCACCGCTTTGGGGCTGAATGGGGGCCGGTAGCGCGCGCCACTCCCGGGCAGGTGCAACAGGGGTTACGGGGGAAGGAAGGTGCGGGGGCAGAATGAAGGGGTCATAGAAGACCTATGGGAATACTGGATCTCAGCCGCGGGACACGGCTCTGCCAGCAGTGCCCGCTTTGAAAGGGATCGGAATCAACAAACTACACTAGTGCCGCAGTTTGCACCACCGCCCCCTCCCTGCTGAGCTGGGGGGCCGTGAGGAGTTGGCACCCCGCTGGGAGACAGTTACACTGGTGCAGCAGTTTGCACCAGTCCCCCCTTCCCACCCGCGAGCTGGGGAACAACTACACTAGTGCAGCAGTTTGCACCGCCGCCGCCTCCCCCCTGCGCTGGGGGACAGTGAGAGTTGGCACCCCGAGCTGGGGACAGTTACACTAGTGCAACCGTTTGTACCAGCCCCCGGTAGGACTCAGGCACTGGGGCATCACCCCGCCCCGGCTGCAGGCTCCCGTCCCTCGGAGACACCCCCCAGCTCCAGTTCCTCCGGGGGCGCCGCGGCCGGACCCTCCAGCTCCCCTCGGGCAGGGGACGCCGAGCCCCGGCTGCCCGGCTCAGCCCGGTCCCTGCAGCGCCGCGGCGGGGGGAGGGGGTGGAGGGAGCGGTTGGTGCCGCCTCCCTTCCCCGCCGCTCGGCCCGCGCCTCAGCCCGGCCTCCGCCTCGCGCTCCGCGGGAAGGGGCCCGGGAGCGGGGCGCGGGCCTGGGGGCACCGGGATGGGCAGAGCGGGAAGGGACGAAGGGGAGACGGGTATGGAGGGCACCGCCCCTCAGGGACCAGCCTACAGCGAGAGGGCAGGTGGGGCCCGGCCCCCCGAGGGCGGGGTGGAGTGGGGGACACAGCTCCCCTGAGGGCAGGACAGAGTATGGGACACAGCCCCCCGGAGGGCAGCACACAGTGGGGACACAGCCCCCCTGAGGGCAGGACAGAATGGGGAACACAGCCCCCCTGTTGGCAGGACAGAGTATGGGACACAGCCCCCCTGAGGGCAGCACCCAGTGGGGACACAACCCCCATAAGGGCAGGACAGAATGGGGAACACAGCCCCCCTGTTGGCAGGACAGAGTATGGGACACAGCCCCCCTGAGGGCAGCACCCAGTGGGGACACAACCCCCATAAGGGCAGGACAGAATGGGGAACACAGCCCCCTTGTTGGCAGGACAGAGTATGGGACACAGCCCCCCTGAGGGCAGCACCCAGTGGGGACACAACCCCCATAAGGGCAGGACAGAATGGGTACCCCCCTGAAAGAAGGACAAAATGGGGAACACAGCCCCCCTGTTGGCAGGACAGAGTAGGGGACATGGCCCCCCTGAAGGCAGGGTGGAGCGGGGGGACACAGTCTCTTTGAAAGCAGGACAGAATGGGGGAACATAGCTCCCTAAGGGGAGGACAGAGTGGAGGACATGCCCCCTGAAGGCAGGACAGAGTATGGGACACAGCCCCCCTGAGGGCAGCACCCAGTGGGGACACAACCCCCATAAGGGCAGGACAGAATGAGGGACACAGCATCCCCTGAAGGCAGGACTCAGTGTGGGTCATGGCCCCTCCCCCCACACAGGACACAGTGGAGGGACACAGACCGTGCCAGGGACTGACACATTAGTGTGTGGAAGTAGCTCCCCACTCTACCACACCAATCTAAATTTGGAGGAGAGGGAGATACACCAACCCTGAAGGAGAGAAGTGGGGACAAAACCATCCCATGATGCACCCATGGATTGTGTGGGGAGAAACGTCTCCTTGAGGCTCCTAAAAAAGAGTGAGACAGAGACAGCCTGCCTGAGGCCTGTTGGAGTAAAGCAGCCCCTTGTAGAAGCCAAGAAATGCAAGAGCTGGGGTGTGAAGAAAGGGGTGGTGGTAGTACAAGGGGAGTAAGGTGAAGGAAGGACAGATATGGGGGCTCGGCAGGATTGGTTAAGCTGATGCTGTGTAGAAGATGCCAATGACAGGTCCATGGAGCAAAGACACACTGAATAAAACCCTATCACTCTATGAAGAGAATATATAATTGTAGGTTTCTCCCTGCATTAGTTTACTAGGACAGTTGGGGGTTTTCTTTCCTTTCACCTTCCATCAAACTAAGTGCCATACCTTTAAGTTAGATTTATGTGAGGGCCTTTATAGATCAGTGGCAGTCTTACAGTGTCATTCAGAGTTTGTACACATCACACAGTTGTGGAAGTATTTCAGAAATAGTTTCAGGGTGCTTAAGGCCCAATCAATACTGAAGTCAATGATAGTCTAATTGATTCAGCGGGCATGGAATTGGACTCAGTCCTCCTCCTCCCCTTTGTTTCCCATCAGTTGGAATTGAGAATACTCACCTGCCAGGATCAAGGATCTATAGTGCAACAGGCATGTATATAACCAATAACCAGCCAATATTAGCAGCATTAAAAATAAAGTAATGCATTGGTTACAGCCTGGGAGATACTGCTTTTGTCACTAAATTAAGTACAATGTTATTTTGTGTTGTAGTTTCAAATGTTATTACATGGTTCACATCACTGAATTTCTTTAAGGGTGCACATTACGCTTAATTTAAAGGCTCTTTTAAACTAAAGCCCACCTACAATGGAGGTGAGAAGATGGGTAAAATACAATAATCTTTCTCAAAATTTTCCCGTCCCTTTGTAGGACCAAATGCTATTAAACTCTACAGTTGTTTTGTTACATTGTAGGAATGCATTAGTCGAAAAGCTTAATTTATCAGTGAGATGCACAACTGCAGTTTAAAACTAATAAGCACAGTAAGTATCGTCTGGCAGTGAATAGACAGTACAGCTTGTTTGCTTTGTTCACTAGAGAAGAAAGCAAAGGGATGGGCAGTTTAACAGTTTGGCCCAGATTCTGCAAACACTTAGGACTTCTTCACATGAGTTGTCCCTTTAAAAGTCATATGCATAGGTGTCTGGAGAGTGCAGACTTTACTGAGGTTAGCTAAAGAAAAGAGAGGAATCTCCCAATAATAAACAAAACACAATGTTAAGCTAACACTAAAAACAATATTTAAAACAGTATTGTTCAAAATAAAAAAAGTGTCATTACAAGTGCCAGTATCTGTTTTTGCTGTTACCTCCATAGTTTGCTTTTCATCAGAGATCCTTTGACTGTTCTGTGTTAAAGTGCAGTTCTGTGGAAATCTGAGTGCAGGTGAACTGCAAATTGATAGATTCTGAGAGATTGCCTAGGCCAGCTTTTCAGTTTTAGAAGTGTCTGCTCATCCAGTTAATATTACACTGGGGGCTACGTCTACACTGGCATGAATTTCCGGAAATGCTTAAAACGGAACAGTTTTCCGTTATAAGTATTTCCGGAAAAAGAGCGTCTACATTGGCAGGATGCTTTTCCGGAAAAGCCCTTTTTCCGGAAAAGCGTCAGTGGCCAATGTAGACGCTTTCATAAAAAGCCCGATCGTCATTTTCGCGATCGGGCTTTCTTGAAAACACTACTGTGCTGTCTACACTGGCCTTTTTCGGAACAGTTTTCTGGAAAAAGGACTTTTCTAGCCGAGAGCAGCATAGTTTTTCCGGAAAAGCAGCTGATTTCTTACAGTAGATCGTCAGTGCTTTTCCGGAAATTCAAGGGGCCAGTGTAGACAGCTCACAGCTTATTCCGGAAAAGCGGCTGATTTTCTGGAATAAGTGGCCCAGTGTAGACACAGCCTGGGACACTGGGTTGTCCGAGAAAAGTAAGAGCAAAATGAAAATAACAAGAAACAAGAAATGTAACTGCTTTCTTATATGAAGCTACCTTACAAATCTTAAAATAAGAAAATTCCAGAAATGAGGCAAAGAAGCTAGAAGGAAGCTTATTTCTTCTGATTATTTGTGTATTAAGTGCTTGATACAGTGTATAGTCCCATCTATGTAAGGAATAAGGCCAGCCCATTTGGCATAACTGAAGTTATTTTTGTGGTGAATACTGGGCAAAAACAGTTTATTGGTGAGTTCTATTTATTCCTTTTCTCTATCATTTCAGTTTAGGGCTAGCTTAATTAGAAGCACATAGCTGAAATGTACATGTAACCTTTAAAAATAATTTAACAGTAGTTGAACTTCCTCTTTTGGAGTAACTATTTTGCAGCGCATTAATCTTAAAACAAAGCAATAATGAACCAAAAGAGTTACTTTTTAAATGCACTTGGTCTCTCGTTCCTTAGCTCTAGAATATTCATTTCTCCTGGTTTTACATTTTTCTGACACAGAAAAAGCACATAGAAGCTCAGTTAATTTAGTTTTGGTAGTTTGATTTGGGTGCTGTACTAACTGGTGCTAAATTAACATTGCTATCAACATAAGTTCCCGCAAAAAGCATCTTAACCATTTCATTTTTATTTCTTTCTGATTAACTTTAGGAAATAATTCCAGAAAAGCAGGAGACAACGGAGGAAGATACAAGAATAGTAAGACGTGAACTGATAATGTAGATTTTTTCCTAAAGTATGATGACCTCTATGCCCCATCTAACCAGATGATAAAATATAAGCATTTTCCTACTTCAGAGTTGTTTAGTCTGGGATACAAAAGTTACTATCTTCAGCCCAGCATGACTGAAAAGTTGCTTCATGTTTACTCTTGGGTTTTTTTTTTTCTGTTAGAGCACTTTAAAATGTCCTGACCCCAGAGTTCCTTATTCCTGATTAGGCATGATTTTTTTTTATTACATTGCTCCTTTTTTGTTGGCAGAATATCTTAAAATGTGTGACAGAAATAATGATGTGCTCTAAAAGCAATGCTTTTTATTTAATAAAAGTAAGAGCTTCTTGAAAATGAATCATTTCCCTGTATGCTTCAAGCCAGCTTTGTTTTAGATGGATTCCTTGGCTCCTCTTTTGTTTGCACAGTGCCTTTTACAATTCATTCCCCAACCCAAAACTTATATAGTCTATTTCCAATTTGAACTGCAACTTCATTTTGCAAATATATAATTTTACATTAGATGTGAAGGAATCTGCTTCTATCTCCTCTGCTGACTGGATCCGTGCATAGATTCCAAATTTGTTTGTATACTATTTCTCTCAGAAAAAAAATGCAGCTATTTAGTTGCCAAAAACCTCTGTTCCCAAACCTGTTCATTCATATTCCTTTCATATTAATGTCTAAAATGAAATGAATGTAAATTTGAACTATATACAAGTTAGTTTAAATACAGCAAACTTACAACATCTCTTATTTATAACGCAAAAATGCTGTCTTTGATTCTATAATACTGTATCGTTGTAACAAATTACATTTAGAAATCATTTAGTGTGAAATTGCAGATTAATCCCATCGGGGATGGAGGTTTAGCACTAGTCTAGCCACTTGGGAGTGTACAGATGGTGAATCTGAGTTTTACAATGGGAACAATCACTGATTACACCCATGGATGTAACGGACAAAAAGACCTGCCTCACAACTAAGATAAGAAAATTATATTGGCGGTCCTAGTGCTTGACTTGTTCAGAATAACCTACTTTTTAAAATGCCTTTACTTTTAAAAGATTTGTTTAAATGTGTAGCACAATGAAAAACCTAGTTAATATGCCCTGCATTTTCAATAGTAGCTTTATGTCTATTCTTTCTTAAATTTTTTTTTCCCCACATTGCATCAATGTAAGCAAAAACTGTATTGTGACTTGTTGGAATTATGCACATATGGGTTTGGCAGCTTCTAACCAACAATGTCTTCAGCACTTAAATTAATACCTGCTGTTCTCTATTCAGAAGGGAGAAAGTTGTCATGCTCTGCATGGACTAATGGTAGGCTCTCGCTCTAGCATTGTCATGACTTTGAAAAATGCCATCTGACCTAATCACTGATTTCAAATTTCATACTGATGACACAAAGAGCGGATCCATTATATTGATATAAGGGGTCACTAGGATAAGGCTAGGTAATCAAAAAGGAGAGCCTCTCATGGAATGCCAGCCTTCACTTATACCTTTTTTTAAAGGAAGCTGTTCTTTTTGGTCATGAGCAGTGCTAACTATACAAGTTTCAGGAGTCTTATGCAAGCTGTATAATTTATAACACTTATATACACTCATACATACACTTCTATCACTAACATAATTGCTTAATTTCAATTTTAAGAATGCGGGAGAAGAGTGAAATACCTTTATTACTACAATATTAGTGCACTTCTTGTACAATTTACTAGACTATTAATTCAAGCAGCAGAAGATTTAGATTTTCCTCTTAATTTTCTTTGGTAAGTTTTATGATGTTCTCTTTGCAGAGACAAATCCAAAAAGGATGTAATTTCAATACAGGTTAGGTTTGTTTGCATTGCTGGCTATGATATGTGTATAAATTTAGAAAAATATGTTATAAAATACTTCTAAGGCCTGACAAAAGTAGAGACATTTTGAGTTACAAATGACTGCATTTCATTGTTCTTAATTATCTCAAAGTTTTCAGAAGAATTACAAATACATATACCAGATAACTAGAGCCCTGCAAATCCATGGATATCTGCTTAATATTAATGGGTTTCCACATCCATTGATATGGAAGTGGATATCTGCAGCTCATTTTTGCAGATGTGGATGCAGCTGTGATACAAATTTTGTATCTAGAACCCTGCAAAATTGTGGATATGTGCTTTATTTCTGCATCAGTGGATATCAATGCAGGGATATCTGCAGATCATTTTTGCAAATGCAGATACAAATTTAGTATCCGTGCAGGGCTGTTCTGACAACCCCACAAGATAGGAGATTTAATGTATAGTCTAAATCTCTGGCCATCATTTCTCCATTTAAACTTAGGAGTTGCAGTAAGGCATATTATGAATGGCTTGCAAAAATTAGAGTGTTCTTGATAGAAGGTTTGTTCCTTGATGCACAGCATAATTTATCTCTGTGCAGTGTTACTGTGTAGGGGTATGTCTACACTACAGCGTTATTTCGAAATATCTTATTTCGAAATAGTTATTTTGAAATAGCTTATTTAGAAATAACGCATCTACACACAAAATGCATTTAGAAATAGCTTTTTGCTATTTTGAAATAGCGTGTCCACACTAAGTGGACACTGAATCGCATTTAAGGCTGGCCGGAACCAGGTCCGGCAGGGCATCAGGCCAGGAGTTACTTTGTGTGGCTGCTGTCTGAGGCTATCTGAGGCCTGTGCTTAAAGGACCCCCCCTCCTGGACAGCCAGTTCTCAGGTTTCCCTGCTTGCTTGCCTACCTCGCTGAGGGACAGCAAAGCATTTTGTTTCTGCGTGCTCTGATTGCCCTCATTCGGGACACCATAGCACTCTGCAACATGGAGCTGGAGCTGCCCCTGGGCACTCTGGTGCTTCTCTTAGACACATTGCTGCAAGCCTGGCTGCACTTTCTGAAGGCTGCCATCCAGGAGGTCCATCGGGGGGCTGTCAGTATCCAGGAGGCCCTGCAGGAGAGCTTCCACCCTGAGGAGCACTAAGAGCCTCCCCTGGTCTTCCCCACTGGGGGCTTGTGCCTCATTCCTCCCTCATGTCCTTCCACTTACCCCTCCCTAACCCCCCTTCCTGATGTCAAATAAAATACACATATTTTCATGAACATAAACTCTCTTTATTTAACAAAACTTGGGGGGGGGGGAGGGAATGAAACTCTGGTGAGACTGGGGAAAGGAGGCAGGAGAGGGGAGACGAGAAGGTGGGAGAGGGGAGGTGGAAACCTGGGAGGAGGGAGCTGGAAGGGGGAAGCAAGGGGAAGAAGGGGGAGGGGAAGCTCAGGGCTCAGGGTTGGGGGTCTCACCAGACCAACTTGATTGTCATGCAAACCTGCTCCTGGGTTCGCATGTGGCCTTTGGTGGCCAGGCTGACAGCTATCCTGCCATAGACGGCTGCGTTCCTCCATCTAGTGCGGAGATTATGGACGTTGGGGGCACCCCCCCAAACCTGAATAAGGTCCATGATCTCCACCCTGGACCAGGAAGGCACCTGCCTTCTCTGGGCCCTGGCAGGCTCCTGGGAGCTGGCAGACTGCTCCTAGGGAGCGGTGGAGGGCTGGCTGCCAGTGGCTTGCTGGCTCATGTTTTGGGGCCACTGGGTCAGGGGCAGTGACTGCTGGCTCTGGGCTGGCAGGCTTGGAGCTGGCACAGGCACTGTGGCCAGAGTCAACCCCTTTAAGGGCTCTGGAGAGGAGGGAGGGAGAGGAGTGTTCTTGGTTGAGGCTGGAGTGGCCACCAGGGCACCCTGGGAAGGCTGGAGGCCCTCTATTTTGATATAAGTGTCTACACAGCACTTATTTTGAAATAGCTGTTTCGAATTTGGCGTTATTCCTTGTGGAATGAGGTTTACCAAATTCGAAATAAGCACTCCGCTATTTCGAATTAATTTTGAAATAGCAGTTTGGCTGTGTAGATGCTAGTAAAGTTATTTTGAAATAAGGGCTGTTATTTCAAAATAACTTTGCTGTGTAGACATACCCTAGCATAATTATTTTTATATAGAATATTATTCAACAGACACCGTGAAAGGATAAACTTGATTTGCTGGCCTGTGTTGCAGCATTTCTGATGTCTGATATAATTGCTAACGTCAGGACTTATTAGCAAAATGTAACTCCAAAATTTCATAAAAGCAGTAATGTGCTTCAGGAAATATAGTTGTTGATTTTCATTTGGTTTTCAGTGGTCTTATTATTGATGAAATATAAGCCAATGGAATTTTAATTTTTAGTATTAAATCCTTTTCCACATTGACAAATAATAAACCTAAAAATGTTTTAAAATATTCAAGCTCTATTGTGGGCCCATAGAAACAAGAAGATTCAGAACTGAAGCTGAAATTACTTCCTTTACTCATTCATTGTCTGTAGGAATTGTAACATATGTGAAAGGTAATAGCCTTTAGGTTTAGAGACACCTCATATAACATCTAGGCATGAAGGGGTGTTTTAAGAAATAGCTTGAAAGTTTGAACTTGAATTTCTGCACATTTGTGAATTTCAGTGAAATCCTTATTACTACTTAAACATTAATATTTGCGCTTTAATTTTACTTTGTATTTTTGGCAATAAAAGATAATTATTTTACACATGTTTGTAACAACCTTTACAATCATATGCAAGTAGCCTTTAAAGGAATATGTAATTGATTTGTGGATATGATTTACTAGTCTTGCAGTGACCAGGTGAGAAGATGGTGGGATTTCTGCAATGGTGGCTGCTTACATAATTGACATTCTTGGTTATACTGCTGCTATTAGGGAAAGGAAAATTTCCTCCCATCCAGTCTAAGTTAAAGGGAAGCATACAGAGTTGTAACTTACAACTTCCTCCAGCCTGCTAGTGGTCGTTTGCAAACTCTGGTTCATGATAATTTTATCCCAGTTGCCACAGACTGATTGTGAGTATGACACAAATAATTATAATGCACACTGTTAACGGTGTTCATGCCCACATAATAAAGTGTTTTTTCTTATCTTCATGAAAAACAAGAACATTAGCAACAAAGAAGAATATTTTCCACCTTTTTGCTCACCATTAAGAATTATTTTCCTGTGGCTACCAGTTTAGGCCAAATGTGTAGCTTTTGTCATAAACTCAGCTGGATCCCTTCGTTTAGGATTTATGTTGGGTTCCAGTGCTGCTGTTTGCCATAGTATCACCTGCACATGAGCAACTCAGACATGGTGATTCCCATTTATTGACAGTCCAAATGGTCTTCAAAGCTTTCCTGACCACCAGCATTCTCATATTAACAGATAGAAGTGCCCCCAGGAACTTCCTCTTATCCAGTGTTCAAGTATATATTTTGATGAGATATATGATCACGTGTACCAAGTCAAATGACAGTTTTGCTATAGAGGAGGTACTTGATAGGATTTTCTGGTATGTTAATTGTGAACAATTTGAGCCTTAATCCTTTTACAAGTTATGTAATCATATACCTTCGCATCCTGTTTTTCCTCATTGAGCTAATTCTTTCTGCAGTTTGAAAGCTTTGATATCAGCACTTTCCTTGATAATCTTATTCAATAGTTATTTTTCTATATTACAATATACAAATTCTGCATGTGCCACTTCATCTCATCAGCCTCCATTGTCACGTCCTTGACAAAGATAATTCGATTAGTTAGGCCTGACCTCTTTGTGAATCTCTGTTGACTGTCTTTGCCCAGCCTTTATCTGTCTAGGCATTCTTCTATTTGTTCCTTTGCAGTGACTCTGTAATCACTACTAAGGACAACGTTTTCTGAATTCAGTGCTTAATTTGTAATCAAAGAGGTGCAAGGACTCAAACAATATTTTTACATTCATAACTGATGCAGCAAGCCCAGTGCTGCCAGGGCTATGGACTGCCAAGCTTAGAGGTGCTGGAGTTTAGCCCTGGAAAATTCTGGCACATATGAAGCATTGTCTGAATTTTCTTTATCTCTTCTTTTTTCTCCCATCCCCCCCACCCCCTTTTTAAATGAATCTAGTATGAAAGGGTGCGTCTACACTGCACACTTATTTCGAAATAAGCTATTCTGGATTTGTTATTCTGAAATAGCTTATTTTGAAATAGCATGTCTACACTTCAGGGAAGCCTCAAAATTAGTCTGAGGCAGGCTTCCCTAATGTAGATATGCTATCTTGATTTAGCACCCCAGGAAGAATAGGGAAGAATAACTTAGAATGGTTCTGGTGAGGGGCAGCAGTGGAGCGTCTACACACACCTTATTTCAAAATAGCTATTTTGGAATAGGCATCTTAGAATGAGGTTTATAGATTTCGGAATAAGCCATCCATTATTTTGAAATTATTTCGAAATAGTGGAATGGCTGTGTAGACTTTTGCATTGTTATCTCAAAATAACAGTGCAGTGTAGATGCACCTATACTGACAGTGTGGGAGACTAACATCTTTATTTACACACAGCACCAGTACCACATAAAGGCAGACTTCAGTATGCTGCCACTTGCCAGTGAGCCTTAATTTGGCTTCAGGTGGTGAGTGATGACTTACCTTACCATACCTCTTCAGTCTTTAGTTGTGGACTGAGACTATCAAGAAGGCTGGCCATTAAAATGCTGATTTTGGTGACAAGATCACCAACTTATGCTGCATAGAACATTGAACAGACATGACTTAAGGCATGACTAATCTGGGATGAATTCAAACAATGTCAGGCCCTTTACCCATTTTCTCTTCTCCTGCTTTGCTTCTTAGAGTCATTTTAACATACTTCTTGCATAAGAAGTATGTAGGTGAGATTTGAGCCAAGCATAGTGCTTTGCAAATATCAACATAATTTCTAAGTGCCTCTCACTTTGATCTCCTTCTAGAAAAAACTTATGGAACAAATAAAAACAAGTTTCTGTATCCTGCTGTATTTCCCATGAATGTAACAAATTCAGAAATCTCATCCATAGCCTTCTAGTGGCTAGAACACTGGGGCCTTGTCTATACTGGGATTTCAAACACTCATGATGTTTTACCAGCACAAGTCTCTACCATGGACATGATTTACACTGGTACAGTGCAGTATGCTCTTGTGCAGTTACACTGGAGCAAATCATGCTGGAGATACATGACTTGTAGGCTCATACCTATTTTTCAAAAAAATATTTTTAAAAGTAGCACGTGAGCTTCAGGGTGTGGATTGCGGATATTTTGCCTTTGAGGTAGTAAGTTAGTTGCTTTACATAATGATGGCCACCTAGAGGTCATTGACTATAGCTTCAGGAGGAGCTGCAAATTTTCCAGAGGTTGCTGTAGTGTTTAGCCTCAACAGAATGGACTGAGTGAAATCAAGCTACTGCCTGAATCATATCGATACAGACATAAATCAATACAAGATTATAATTTGTCATTTCTCACTTTAAAGCCTCATTAAAACTGCTCTTCATTTGTCAGAGATCCAGCGCTCAAGTTAAGGGCTATCGATAAGCCCAAGTGATAAAGTTCAGCTTCGGCTCCAAACTTTGCAAAGCTTAAGGCTGATCTAGAGTTTAGCAGAGTCTATTTAGTGCCAGGCTAATTTAAACTGTTACCTTGTGTATTTGTTTAGCATTTGAGTCATCACCCACAGATAGATATACTGTTAATTGGCTATACTTTTTTATGTGCTATACAGTAGATTTATGAAACCCAAATACAATACGAAGATTTGGGAGAAGCAGCATTAGAAACTGTTTTTAGCATAATATACACACTAATATACTATGTTCAGTTGGAGTGGTTTTTAGTGAGCTGTTAATAAGACCTGACAATTGCAAGAATAAGTCAGCCCATACTCGCCTATTAAGCAATCCAATACAATTTTTAAAGGACAGTGGGCAAAAATATCACAAGCTGGATATAACATTTGGTTTCCATTTCTTTTTCCAGCTACAGTGAAAATTAAATGAGTGCCTCCAAATGTGTATCAAACTTCATAAAAGAAAATCTGTTTTTCCTGCCACCTGCTCAAGAAGAATAGCTAAAGAAAAATGAAAGCTAAGAACAGATATTTTCTGGAATCTATGGTCCTAATTCTACAAACACTTGCACAGAGGTTAAAATTATTCATGTGAGTAGTGATGTTGAAATTGTCATTGTGGCAATTCCTATGTTTCTCTTAAATCATTGTGACTGCTCACATGAGTAAAGTGGAGCATGTGTGTGTTTGCCTAAGGATTTAAGACTAAAATCCCTTCTCTTCAACCAGCTTTAATCAAATTAGCACCATTGAGATGTAATTGCTTTTACTCATGGATAGTTTACTCTAACAGGTACTCTGCTACCTCAACATTTGTGTGCTAAACTGCCACCTGAAGATGACTTTTGCTTTATGTTTACAAGACTAGGAAATACAGATAAACTATTTCTTCACCTTCCCTGACCAAAATTCTTAATTTCAGTAATTAGAAGACACCACAGTACAGATCTGCTATTTCATCAGAGTTTAGGCTAAGAGATTTAAAACTAACATTTTCAAAAGCATTTCATGGTTTGAAGGAATGGTCAATTAACCTTCTGTTTCCTGTGGGGAGCCCTGCAAAGAACTGTCAACAGTTCAGTTTAGAGAGATTTGTCCAGTGACCTACAAGGTTACCAAGTTCACAAATGCATGTAACAGTGTCATCATAGATTTGTTTCCTGGGTTACTATCACAAGAGAATAAACCAATTGTTTGACAGTTTCTGCTACAGTACCCAGGAGACCAACTGAATGATGGATGTAGGGCTACTGATATAGTGTGCACCAACATAGCTTTTCACAACTAGAACCAGTCAGGAGGACAAAGAAAAACTCCTGTTTCCTAAAGATATATTATGTGTCTACTTCCTCCCCACATAACTTTTTTTTATGAGGGGATCAAGGGAGTTCACAGACTGCCTGCTAAGTTTCTTTGTATTTTCAAAACTCTTAAAATTCCAGTGTATACTAAAAGGTTGAAAACTTTTGATTATTCTTGTGACCATAGTCCCAAGATTTAAATGACAGCAACTTCTAACATTTAATTCCAAATCCAGGGCATTCTGTGGGAGTAGTAGAAATTGATTGAGAAGATGCACCTGCTGATAAAAGACAGGTTTATCCATTCTGCGCTCGTGATGAAAGATTCCACTGTCTAGTTACAGTGGTTATGCTAGTGACCAGATTTCATAGTGGAACTGAAAGCAAACCCAGTCCTGCCATTGAAGTCAGTGGGGCTTTGGAAAAGGGAGGCAGGGTCAGAGTATAAGCCATGTAATGTTTTCCAAAGGATTAGAAAAGTGGAAATGAAAACTGAAAACCAACAGTTGGTTTTGCGTTCAGTGGTCTGTATACAGGTGTGTAGCAACATAGTAAGGAATGGATATTGTACCAGCTGAATGTATGACAAGTGAGGATTTCTTTTACTCAGCACCAGAACATTATGAGGGTGGAATTTTAAAAGGGTGAATGCGTGTTTGACATGTCACCAGCGGTACCGATTGGGTGCTGATATATAGATTACTTCAATGCCTTTCTACTTATTTATTATAAATGGCATTTAGTCTCCAATGAAGGATCTAACTACTGTATAAATTTACACATGCCAGATAATTCCAAGTTAAGGCATTCATTTCTTTATGGCACCATGCTGAAGTATGATGTAAAGAATTAAATGGTTCAGTGGTGTGAGAAGATGGAGTGTCAGCATTACATTTAATTTTCCTGGCTTTTGTCACTGTGTCAGACCCTATCCACTTATTTTTCAAAGTATTGACTAGGGTTTTAGCTGTACAACACTAGCTGATTTTAATTGGAACAGCCCAAAAATTTTAGTACAATCCTTTGCAAATCTGGAAGTAAATGTCAATTAAACATGAATTTTGATTAGGCATTTGTCAAAACGGTTACTACAGCGCTGATGCTCCTTGTCTTTGAATCCATATCTGTACCTTTTTGTAAGTAAAAAAAAATAGATTGGAATAACTTGATCTAAGCTGTTCTGGTATATTATATAATGTTGAATTTTGAATGCATATTAATAAGCCTTAAAATAATGTTGACATGGTATTGACAGTTTTAATAGCTGACTTTTAAATTTAAAAAAAATATCATTTTACTTCCTGTCAAAAAAATTGTGCTTTAATCACTTGTCAAATTGCATTTTATAAACTAGAGCTATTTTTAAGCTACACAATTGCAGAAGGAGAAATGGCCACATCTAATATTTAAAACATGTATTAAAAGAAAAAAATCACCTGAGGACTGAGATGTTACATCAAATTTCTTCTTGGAGCAAAATGTTTACTGCTGAGTTAGAACTTCTGACAGTAGTGACTTATTACTAGAAATGTTGACAAGTCTTAAACATAAAATGTCAAATTTATAATAAGGGAGCAAGGCCTCTTTTACTACATTTTACTACATTTACTATAAATGTTCCTGTATGTGAAGATAGTCACAGCAGCAAGATTCTGCTTCAGGCAAACAAAACTCCTTTTCTGCTGTTGCTTTGCAGATTGCTATGTGTAACTTTTGCTGTGACTCTTCATTGACACATTTAGGGAGGTTCTTCCTAATGCACAAATTGCTCTTGCACATTGTTATTCATTGATAGCATCAGATCTCTGTTTGAAATGTTATCTTAAAGATAATTTCAAGAGAAATTTGTCTCAGAGTAGATGAGATATTTAGGTTTTACTGGAAGTGTGCTAGTCTAGAAATGCTCACAGTGAATAATTTAATTTAACCCACTAGGATATTCTTAAAGTCAGCTATGCAGTAAGGCTATGTCTACACTACAGGGTTTTTGCACAAAAAAACCCGCATAGTGTCCACACCTCAAGCGTGTTTTTGAGCAAGAAAATTAACAGTAAAACAGCAGAACAGAGGCTTTTTGCGGTATAGATATACCTCTTTCTACGAGGAATAATTCCTTTTTGCGCAAGAGTTCTTGCGCAAAAAGGTGTGTGTGGACACTCAATAAGGGTTTCTTGCACAAAAAGAGCCGGTCACCAAAAGCACAGGTACTCTGACGGCCATTCTGTGATGTGCTTTTGAGGTGTGGACACGTTTTTGCGCAAGAACTTTTTGCGGAAGATCTCTTCCGCAATAAACTTCTTGCGCAAAAACCCTGCAGTGTAGACAAAGCCTATGAAATTAGAGGTTAGAAGGGGGTTCATTGCTTTTTTAAAAGTACAAATGAAGATATCAGCTGCTAGGGAAGTTGAACTGGAGAAATTATTTTTTAATGCAGCAGGAATTTCAGTCATATAGTTTCTAAGAAAGCTTTAAGGAAGTGGAAATGGCGTATAGAGTTATTTCAGCATATATTTATGCAAATACATTGCTGTGTATTTAGAGTCTTAGATGCACAATTGTCAGTTATAGATTCTGATAAGGACACTATCCCAAAATGAATAACTGAGAATAAAGTTCAAACTGAAAGTCCAGCATTCATAGTAAATGCCACAAGATTTGCACAATATTTTCTAGACCAAAGTGTTGGGGATGCATGATTTTTATTTCTGACCATACTATGAAAAAAGAAACCGGGTCCCACTGATTTTTCCCTATGTATTGAGGATTGTCACCAGGAATTACAACTTCATATTAATTCAGGAATGTGTATGAGGTAGGGCTTTATTGGGAAAGTAGTGTGAGCAAGACCATTAAAGACAATGAGCAAGGACAATGTGTTCTTCTGTGTGGGAGGTGGGAGTTCAAAACATTTGGGCTACATTCATTGTTCAAGGCCAGGGGCTAGATGGCTATAGCAGTTTTCACAGTTGATTGTGCTGGCTGCGCTGATCTTGCAACATCCCCTGTCGCCCATTCTTTGTAATTGCATGATCATGAATTCCAAAGCAAGTAACTGCAACTTTTCCAGTTAGAAGTGTTCCCTAAGTCGTAGGTGGGACAATTAATGGGAGAAGAAATGAGTTTCTCAGTAAAAAGCAGAGAGGACAAAATGAAACTAATACATAGTTTTGAATTTGGTGACTGTGAATAATTAATATGACATGAGGAAGGATTGGTCTTGCAGTTAAACGCAGCATTAATAGACCATTTCATTCTATTTCTAGCTTTACCACTGACACCTCCTCCCTCTGTGTGAACTTCCACAAGCCATTGCCCAAAATGTCAGCTAATTTTGTGAGACTTACAATGAATGTCCAACTTGACATACATTCAAGTTTAGTTTGCAGAAGCCAGTGGTAGTGGCATGTTCTGAGCACCTCTGAAAATCAGGCTCTAGATGTCTCAAGCTGATCATCCAAAAATGGAAACAGTCGAAGTTGGTGGCACAAATGAAAAATTAACCCTCAGTCTCTCTTAGTCAGCTGGTGTAATCAATATAAAGAGGCCACTAGTGAAATTAATTGGGTATTCTACTCAAATACCTAATAGCATGATATGATCATTTATGCCTAGGTTTCCTCAGCTGTATAATAGGGATCTGTCTCTCAACATTGTTCTCAAGCTAATGTTTATAAAGCACTTTGAAATCCTCAGATAGAAGAGACCATAGCAATGCAAAATAATATGTTCTGCTGTTGGCGTAAAAGAGAAAAATAAATTTTCTCAGAGGCAAAGCTGCTATTGACTTAATTTCAACCTGTGGATGCCAAAATTATAACCTCCTAGAAAAATAGGCTCTGTATTTGAAATGCTAATGGTCGCTTAACTGTTGCTGAGCTTAGAGATGTTTCCTATATGGTAATTAGAAAAGTACATTGTCAGTATGAACATTTTTAACTCTTTGTGTAGTATTTGTGTAGTATTCTTCTGTATTTAGCAAAACTATGTGCTCCAAATCTTGAAACCTCAAGTGCAAATTCCTTTTAAGCATCTGACAACATGACATGAGTTTCATTATTGTTAAACTATTCCCATAACACTTAAATTTGTTCTTTTGAAGCATCACATTACTTCTGACAGTTAAGGGATGAAATCAAGAAAGATTGGTGTAAATAATTTATAGAACACTGCCTATTGGTGTTAACCATAGTGATGTTCAAGTGAAGCTAAGTCTAGTGAAACCAGGCATCACAGAAACTTGGTGGAATTAGGACAATCAATGGGACACTGTCATACCTGGGTACAAAATATATCAGAAGGACAGAACACATTGTTCTGGTGGGGGAATAGCATTATCCATGAAAGAAAATGTAGAATCAAATAAAGTAAAAATCTTAAATGAACCAAAATGTTCCATAGAATCTCTATGGGTACTAATTCCATGCTCTAATAATAAGACTATAGTAGTAGAGATATATTATCTATCACCTGACCAGGACAGTGATAGTGACTATGAAATGTTAAGGGAGATTAGAGGGGCTTTCAAAATAAAAAACTCAATAATAGTGGGGGATTTCAATGATCCCCATATTGACTGGGTAGATGTCATCTCAGGAGGGGATGTAGAGATAAAATTTCCTGATACCTTAAATGACTGCTTCTTGGAGCAGCTGGTTCTGGAACCCAGAAGGAGAGAGGCAATTCTTGATTTAGTCTCAAGTGGAGTGCAGGATCTGGTCCAAGGGGTAAATATAACTGGACTGCTTGAAAATAGTGACCATAATGTAATAAAATGTAATGTCCCTGTGGTGGGGAAAACACCTCAGCAGCTCAACACAGTGGCATTTAATTTCAGAAAGGGGAACTACACAAAAAAGAGGAGGTTAGTTAAACAGAAATTAAAAGGTACAGGGACAAAAGTAAAATCCCTGCAAGCTACATGGAAACTTTTCAAAGACACCATAATAGAGGCCCAACTTAAATGTATACCCCAAATTAAAAAACACAGTAAGAGAATCAAAAAAATGCCACCGTGGCTTAACAACCAAATAAAAGAAGCAGTGAGAGATTTTAAAAAAGGCATCATTTAAAAAGTGGAAGTTAAATCCTAGTGAGGAAAGTAGAAAGGAACATAAACTGTCAAATTAAGTGTAAATATATAAGAAAAGCCAAAAAGGAGTTTGAAGAACAGCTAACCAAAAAATAAAAAAGTAATAGCAAAATGTTTTTAAAGTACATTAGAAGCAGGAAACCTGCTAAACAACCAGTGGGGTCCCTGGATGATTGAGATGCCAAAGGAGCACTCAAAGACAATAAAGTCATTGTGGAGAAGCAATGAATTCTTTGCTTCGGTCTTCATGGCTGAGGATGTTAGGGAGATTTCCAAACCTGAGCCATTCTTTTTAGGTGACAAATCTGAGGAATTGTGCCGGGGTGAGGTGTTATTAGAGGAGGTTTGAGAACAAATTAATAAACTTAACAGTAACAAGTCACCAGGACCACATGGCATTCACCCAAGAATTCTGAAAGAATTCAAATGTGAAATTGAGGAACTATTAACTGTGCTTTGTAACCTATCCTTTAAATCAGCTTCTGTATCTAATGACTGGAAGATAGCTAATGTGATGCCAATATTTTAAAAAGGTTCTAGAGGTGATCCTGGCAGTCACAGGCCTGTAAGTCTAACATCAGTACTGGGCAAATTAGTTGAAAGTATAGTAAAGAATAAAATTGTCCGACACATAGATGAACATAATTTGTAGGGCAAAAGTCAGCCTGGTTTCTGTAAAGGGAAATCATACCTTACTAATCTGCTAGAGTTCTTTGAGGGGGCCAACAAACATCTGGACAAGGGGGATCCAATAGATATTGTGTACCTAGTGTAGCCAGACAGAAACCCCTCCCCCCCCCCGCAACATCCATCTTGCTTGCCCCTCTGAGGTGCCTGGAGCATACAGGGCATAGAAAGCAATAAAATCAGCATAGTCTTTGAAGCCTTGACAGAAGGCCCGGATATGCTGGCTGCTGTGACCCTGGATGGCTGTAAACAGAGATACGCCAATTGCTGACCTCGAGGCTGCGAGAACTGCCCTTGGCTAGCACTAATATTGATACTAACACACAGCCATCCTCGGGGGGGGAAGGGGGAACGCCCGCTAAGCAAAAAATGTCCAGTACTCCCAATTTTGTTATCTCTCTTACAAGTGTAAATTAAGTTCACAACTCCCTTGTAAGAGCTGGCATCACAAAGACGAACCAGCACTATTTGGCATCATAGATAAGAAAGAGAATGCGTGACCCCACGGGTATAAAGATAGGTCCAGCAGCACACTCACTCTGAGTGTCAATCTACCATCTACCTGCTGGACCTGATTGCCTCCCGAGGTCCACATGGGGACACCCAGCCTCGTATTCGTCTTTCCCAGGGAATTGAGGGACCGATCCTGGCCTGACACGCTGGAATTGAGGGACATAGAAGGGGGTAAAAATTGTACCTGTATGTGTCCTTTTTGTTTTAGTGCATGCATAGAATAGAGCTCTTTAAAGATTAAACTGTCACTTGGTACCGTTACTTTCTATCTTCCTTTTCCTTTGTAACCATTTTAAGATCTGTATTTGCTAGCAGTTAAGAAATAGAGCAATAGCCACTGTAACCACATGCTTTAGAAGTCTCTTTAATAAACCTGTAACTGTTTAAGCTTTAACTTGACTCCTCCTGTTGCTATTACAGAGCCAAACACAATTAAAAGAACTCCAGCCGGTCATAGGGGCAGACGCAGGCAGAGCTGGGCGTTTGGATCGTGTCGCCTCCAGGGGACAGATCCGTGGGGCATCTGTCAGCCTTCCCTAGGCTGCCCGCTGCGAAGGGACCGTATGTCCTAGCAGTTAAAGTCTCAGGTGTAATAAGCTCTCCCTGCAAACTCTCGGGGCACCCGTCAGCCTTTCACAGGCTGCCCGCTGCGAAGGGACCCTGTCCTAGCAGTTGAAGACTCAGGTGTATAACACACACACACCACGCACTGCCCTGACCATCGGCAGACACCTAGATTTTCAGAAAGCCTTTGACAAGGTCCCTCACCAAAGGCACTTAAGTAAAGTAAACTGCAATGGGATAAGAGGGAAGGTCCTATCATGGATTGATAACTGTTTAAAAGACAGGAAACAAAGGGTAGGAATAAATGGTCAGTTTTCAGAATGGAGAAGTAACTAGTGGTGTCCCCCAAGGGCCCATACTGGGACCAATCGTATTTAACTTATTTATAAATGATCTGGAGAAAGGGGCAAACCGTGTGGTGGGAAAATTTGCAGATGATACTAAACTGCTCAAGATAGTTAAGACCAAAGCAGACTGTGGAACTCCTTGCCAGATAAGGTTGTGAAGACCAGGACTTTAACAGGGTTAAAGAAAGAACTAGATACATTCATGGAGGTTAGGTTAATCAATGGCTATTAGCCGGGATGGATAGGAATGGTCTCCCTAGCCTCTGTCAGAGGCTGGGAATGGGTGACAGGAGAAGGGTTCCTTGATGATTCCCTGTTTTGTTCACTCCCTCTGGGGCATCTGGCATTGGCCACTGTTGGAAAGCAGGATACTGAACTTGATAGACCTTTGGTCTGACCCAGTATGGTCGTTCTTACGTTCTTATGAAAGATTTGTTGATTATTCAAACTAAAGTGTTCAGTTGTTACATTTCAAGATTAGTCACAGATTTTATATATATATATATATATATATATATATATATATAAGTCCTGGACATGAAAAAAATTAAAAATTACAGGGATCTCTGTGGAATTGAATATATATACACAAATCCTCACCTTCCCACAGATGTACAGGGTTGTCATTGGTTGCACAATAATAGGTGTGGGTTTTTTTAATACAAGTGAACGTGTTAATTTGGGTGTAATATAACTTTCTACAGCCTTTTCAGGACCCTAAATGACTCCCACTTTCCCATTGGCTTGTCATGCCACTTCATTCATGTAGGCTTCCAATTAAAGAGAACTTTGCAATTCATTACTGTGTATGTATCTATTTCTGTTGTGATAGGTACCAGAGGTTCTAATCAGGATCAGTGCCCCATTGTGCTAGGTGCTGCATAAACACCCAGAAAGACATGGTCCCTTCCCTAAAGAGCATATTCCCATCTCTGTACCTTTCCCCCCGCATCCGTAGAGATAATTGGAAGGATGGCTATTTGAGTAACATAAAATATTTGTTTACACATGGCCTGTGTATGCTGCCTCCCCAATGATGGGTTTGTTGTTTTCAGACATGGACATAAGGAATCCCTTTTGTGGGGCTTAGAGGGGGTCAGGGTGGGTAGAAAACTGGGTAAGATTACAAATCCCACAAAGAAATTTGCTTTCTATCTATTTTTTCAGTCCAAAGAGAGAGAAAAAAAGTCCAATTATGGATAAGCACAGATGTTCCTAGGCTGTTCTTTTTTTCTGTCAGAAGACACAGAACAGATATAAAAGACAAAGCATGACTTTGTAGGTTAATATGCACAAGGGAAGGGGAACACAGGACAGAATGCAATGAGGAGCACATCTCATGGGCATCGTTAGATATTGAGAAAGATATCATTAGATTAAAAAATGATTTCACAGAGAAACAAAAGCAATGTGTTAGCTTTGCCCAACTCAAACTTCAGAGTCATTGTCCTTGACAATGGATACACCAGTAAACTTTGCCTCTAAGAGGTTAAAAATTTCAGCCATGGTAAAAGTGGTGTAAACAGAGAGTGACTGTCATTCTAGCCTAATAAAAGGGCAACAATACATCTTCCACTCAGCTGAGGAGTAATTACTCATTTAAAATGACAGCTACTGTCTAATGTCTATAAGTTGAGAGGAGTCACATCACCATCCCATCCTTGTTATTCGAGGACCAATAGTGGGACCTGTCTCAGTCAAGTTTCTCCATTTGTTAGCTCTTCCAATGGTATATATAGAAAATGCTGAACAAATAATGACAAGCAAATCTCCTTTTTTTTTTTTTTGACCCAAGAGAAAATAGTATAGTAACTATCTTTCACCTTTACCGAAACAGCTAGGTTCCTTTTGTGTATCCAGATTATCCTTTAATACTTCTTTGCGTGAAATACAATGTAAGTCATCATTAAAATTGTATCTATTGAACATTAGATAAAAAAAGCCTTGATCCTCCTAAACTCTTCAAAAGAGGTAAGGAGGGGAAGTTGGCCATGCTTATTTCCCTCCACGAAGGTTTTCCATCATTATAGTAAATATGTCTTATCTTTATGGGTGAAATATTTTGTTGGTTTGAGGTGAAGGCTGAACAGATAGATGAATGGTAATATAATAATATGTAATAGAAAGGGGAATCTGTCAGGGTTATTCATGTGTTTTTGGATTTGATTTACTTCCTTATTTAATAACGAGGTTCCTAAAAACTCCGTAAGCTTGAATGACCCATGTTTTGTTGCTCGGCTCGGTCTATTCCAGTGACCCTTGCTAAGACCCCTGCCCCAATTCATCTATCAGACAAAAATGAATCTATTCCAGGAATTATCAGTCCCCATTATCTCTAATTGGGCCTGACAGTTGGAGACAGGCCTCATTATTTTTAATTGGTCCCTATAGCTTTAGAGTTAAATTAAACAGTTTAGTACATATAACTTCTATACATTGGAATGACAGAGTAAGAATAAAGTTGTAATTTAAGTTTTATAAAACATCAGTTTTTGTTTCCAGTTGGTTGGTTTGCTGTGAGCTGTATGAAACTTCACTATATCTAAATGAAATATGTCTATTTGTAGTTTGAGACTTATAAGTATCTGTTGCATCTATTCATTAAATATAGGTACGTATTAAGATTTGAAACTCAGGAATTTACCATCTCATTATGAGGGGAATAATTTCATACATGTCTTGCTTATCTAAAGTCCTAAGTAAATTGTGTGTACTATTGCAGTGTTTCTCAACCAGTGGTACGAGTATCCTTAGGGGGACTCGAGAGAAGTCTGGGGCGTACATCAAGACAACTGAAATTTGGAGAAAACTGAATTTTTGTTTTAAGTTTTACAGCGCTTTATTGGTTTTGTAATTTTTATACCCAAAAATTTCATTGCCCACCTGGCTATGATTAAGTTGTTTAAACAAATGTGTTGCAATGGTAGAAAAAAAAATTGTGTGACTGAAAATTGTATGTACTGGAGGTACTTATAATTTTTTTTAAAGGGGTACTTTATAAAAAAAGGTTGAGAAACACTGGACTAATAAATGTACAAACCTGGGAGGATGGATAGGTTAAAATATAGATGGAGTTGATTTAAAGATAAAAATGCATGAAGTGCTGAAACATTTTCAAACATTTCTGAAGGCAAATTAGGCTACTGAAGGAAAGGTTTCCTTACTGGCTTGTCCATCTCTCCACCAATATGCATCAGAATTAAACAAGATGTTTTAGAAAAATGTATCTTCATTATATCAAACATAATAGCTTTCTGTCTGAAACTGTATTTAGTGGCAAATGCTACTGCTTGATTTAAAAGAGGACTGGATAATCTTATAATTAATAGTATATCATTTGTTAATATATGGATAAGCCCTCCAAGGCATAATGTTTATCACTACAAGGATCGGGAAGGTTTTATTTTGCTCTAATATGGAGTAATGCACAAATTGGCCAGAGGCACTGTAAATCAAACGGAACTTACTTTTTCTGAAGCATCAGGCATTGACTACTATTGAAGGCACAATATCAGATTAATTGCCAGTGGTTTGTTGTTTGTCAAATACTATGTTTATGTATTGAATATTATAAGTTACGAAACCATTGAAGTTTAATGGGGCTTTTCTGATGAAGTTTTCCAGATGAGGAGGAATGCTAGTCTATAAATCAAAGACAGTAACTATTGGGAGGGATCTATTTTTTGGAGTATGCCTGATTGGAGTAGACACCGTACTTCTGAGATTTGGCTGTGTTGTGCCATTGGAAAAGAAGATCTATGTCTCAGAGTGATGATGCCCAGAAGCGAGCATTTGAAATCCAGTTTCCCATCAGAACATAGCTGATAATATCTGAAATCTCTTGGTACTTCCTGTTGCAGAAGTCAGAAATCTCCAAGTAAGTGAGAAGTGAGGAGAATGTTGAGGAACAGGATGGTGATTCTAGTCATGGCTTTCTTACTTTCTTCTCCCACATAGATAGTGTATTTCAGGCTGTTAACAACAGAGGAGCAACCATCAGCAGAATCATCCTGTGGGAATAGAAAGTTCTGGTGATGGAAGAGTACTGTTTTGACAACCCTCACATAACTGTGCTTCTGTCAGTCCTTAGGAATAAGCAGTCACATACTATGAGTGCTTTAAAAGTTGTAGCTTCTTATTTCTGGAAATGTTTTAGTGGGACTTTAATCATACATCAGGTTAATCATCAAAACTACAGGTTAATGTGCTGGAGAAAAAGAAAAGGGGTAGATAATATTTATACACTCCCTATATCTTTCTAACTGATTTCTTTGGCCTGTGTATAGGCATCTATTACAGACCAAATCTCCATCATGCATCCTTTTAGATGCCTCTAGTATGTTTTTTCTGTTTTTTCACAGCATAGATTAATGTATGAATGAGTCCTTTGTTGTCTATTATACTGGACATAATCTCTAGCTCTTTTTCCCCTGCAGTGCTTTTTGGGAACAAAGGTGACATCGCAGATTAAGGCCTCTAATAGTACTGCCATACCTTCACTCCTCTTGTTGTGAATGACCATCATTTTAAGTGTTAGAATCCATTTGACATTTTAATTGTTTTCTTAATTTATTTTTTATTCTATTTAAGAGCAGTCTTGTAGAGGAAAGAAAGGAGGATGTATTTTTATTGCAGTGACAAAAAGCTCTGTAACTAATGGAGTTTCATGTATGTAAGGAAGTTGTTACTGTCACATGTGTTATAGAAATTAATACTTTTTTAATTCAAAACAGAAGACTGAAGATTAATCTAATAGGTTCTCTCTGAAATCAGTTTTCCAGTGTTTTGGTTTTTCAATACTTTTACTGCACACACAGTACAGATTTATTTTATATGTATCTGTCTGTCCACTAAAGAAACATAGAACACTAGAACTGGAAGGGACAGCTAGAGGTCATCATGTACAGTCCCCTGCACTCACAGCAGGACCAAGCACTGTCTAGATCATCCCTGAAAGATATTTATCTAACCTGCTTTTCAATATCTCCAGAAATGGAGATTCCACAAAATCTATAGGATTTCAATGATAAATTGAAATGTGAATTACATGGGCTGGAGGCCAATACTGAACCATCCTTAAAATTCCTAAATAATATAGATGAACATTTCCTAACTTAAAAAGTGTTGCAACCAACATGTGGGAATTTTATATTACACTGTCTTGACAGGTCAAGAGGAACTGATCACAGAACTAAAAATTAATGGTAGATTAGGGTCAAGTGATCATGTCTTGATCACATTTATAATGTGCATACTGAATAAACCATTAATATATATTCTTGGTGCTTGAAAAGTGCCAATTTTACAAAGTTGAAAACAGTTATGAGCCAAATTAGCTGAGAGGAAAAATTTAGTCAGAAAAATGTGAATGATAATTGGGAATTGTTTATGAATCATGAGCAAAGGTAGCTCTTTCACAGATAGAAGAAAGGGGAAGTTAATAGTAATGAATAGAAATCAGAAGTTAGAAGTTGTAGAAAAATGATAAGGGAAGCCACGGGACACAAGAGGTAACATATGGCCTGCAGGGTTAAGATTAATAAGAAGTTTTTAAAGTATATTAGGAAAAAGGAAATTCTGACAATTATATTGACCCATTACTAAATAGAAAAAGGTAGTATTATCAATAATAATTCAGAAAAGGCAGAACTGTTCAATAAATATTTCTGTTCTGTGTTTGGGGAAAAAGCAGAAGATACATTCTCCTCTTATGATGATTAGACTTCTTCCATCTCACTAGTATCTCAGGAGGATATAAAAGAGCAGCTACTAAGATCAGATATTTTTAAATCAGCAAGTCAGATAACTTAACAACTACAGATTTAATAGACTTGGCTGGACCATTAATGTTGATTTTCAATAAATCTTGGAATACTGGGGAAATTCCAGAAGACTCAAAGAAAGCTAACGTACCAATATTTAAAAAGGGTAAATGGGTAATTATAGGTGTTGAGCCTCATCAGTCTAAAGTAAGATAATAAGAGGCTGTTATGGGACTCAATTAATAAAGAATGAAAGGAGAGTAATATAAATTAATGCCAATCAACATAGTCTTATAGAAAATTGCTTCTGTCACAGTAGTTTGATTTCTTTTTGTGATGAGAGTACAAGTTTGATTGCTAAAGGTAATATTGTTAACATAATAATCTTAGACTTCTGGAAGGCATTTGATTCGGTATTACTCCAAATGACATTTTGATCTGGATCGCTAGGTAAACTGGATGCAAGCAAACAATGTGTCTTGGAATGCAATAAAATGTTAATGTATACATCTGGGAACAAAGAAAATAGGCCATATTTGGAGGTTGGGGGACTCTATCCTGGAAAGCAGTTACTCTGGAAAAGATTTGAGGTTGTAATGGATAATCAACTAAACATAAGCTTACAATGTGATGTAATGGCCAAACAGACTGATGCCATCCTTGGAAGCATAAACAGGGAAATCTTGAGGAGTAGGTTGATTATTTTACCTTTGTATTTGGCACTGGTGTGACCACTGCTGGCAAACTGTCCAGTTCTTGTGTCCACAATTCAGTAAATTGGAGGGGGATCAGAGAAGAGGCATGAGAATGATGAACAGATTAGAAAGCCTTCCTTATAATGATAGTCTCAAAGCACTGAATCTATTTAACTTAATAAAAGTAAGATAAAGGGGTGACTTGGTTACAGTGTATTTTTACCCACATGAGAAACAGACATTCTTCTCCATTAACAGAGAAAGGTCTAACATGGCCCAAGAACTGGAAGTTGAAACTAGATAAACTCAGGATGGAAATAAAGTATGCATTTCTCACAGTGAGGGTCATTAACCATTGGAACCACTAATTCTAGTTAATCACTGACAATTTTTAAAATTAAGACTGGATGTTTTTCTAAGGAGCATGCTTTTGGAATTATTTGAGGGAAGTTTCATGGCCTGTGTTATACAGGTCAGACTGGGTGATCACAATGATCCATTCTGGGTTTGGAATGTATGAATTATGTAAATCTGGGTCTTGGGAAAGGTCTGTATGAAGCAAAGCAGAATCATATTTTGGGAACAGAAGACTATTATTGAAGCACATAGTCACAACCCATGTTTTGTTCACAGTAGCCTCAATCATCCCCCTACATTATCTAGATTCTTCCCCTTGTAAAGGAATTCCAAGATGGTGACCATGAGCAAGTCTTTACAGCCACTTTAGGAAGTTTTTTTTTTCCTTCCAAAAATGATCCCTTTGGACAGGGGAGCTGGAACAATTTGTATAGTAGCAGTGCTGAAAGCTGTTGAATCAAACTGTAGACCTGCTATATAATGGAAACTACTTTGAACCAGGAGGTGCTGTAGCACCCCTAGTTCCAACATCTGTGCATGTGGAGACGATCTCATCACTCTGTTCTCTGGAGATGAGAATGGTAGCCCTGAACTTGGAAGTTCCTGGCTTCATTTTCGGCTTTGCCACAAATTTCTTTTCTGATATTAGTCCAGTCAACTGATATAAAATAGTTCCCCATCTGCACAAAGGGGATTGTTGCACTTCCTTATTTGACAAGGGTGTTGTGAGGATAAATGCAGTAAAGATTGTCAAGTGCTCAGATTCTATGCTGATGGGGAGCAGATAAGTACCTGGATAGAGGAGAGCTGAAAAGGCAGTGTACAAATGTAGATTAGGCTCAGAGTAGCGTTCAGGTTTGATTTGATGATGCTGAAATCTGGCAAGAGGTTGGAGGAAGATTCCTGTCATGAAATTTTGGCTACATCTGCAACAGAATCTGCATGTAAACCCCTTCCACACTGAATCTGACCCAGAAGTCAAACTTTGGCAACAGATTTGGATCTGGAAGTTCAATTCCAAGAGCAATGAGTATAATAGGTGGGGGAAGGTACAGCCTTTCCAAACTGCCAGCCTGGCTCCACCCAAACTCTGCCCCCAAAATGCTTACTGTAGATGTACTGGGAGTGGAGTGTTGCTGCCCCCGAGTGCCCTCCCTCCCCGTGCTTTGGGGCTGGAGAGGCTGTGACTATTCCCTGTCCCACCTCCCTGGAGGGTTCTGGGTGTGGGGGGGGCTTGGCTTCCATGGGGGTCAGCGCCTGAGCAGAGGGGAAGGGCTGGGAGTTTGCCTCCCCCCACTCTACCTTCATCCACTGCCCATGTTCAATTCTAATCCTCTCTTTCTTTAAACTCCAAATTTAGATTTAGGTTTCAGTCTGGGATCAGCTAAATAACAGTCAGAATTGAATGTCTTCAGGAGAATTTATCATCTCCCTGCTCATTAGGTATTTTTGCCAGCCTTGACTTGAGAAAAAAAATCTCTTTTCCTTGCACCACAGTGGAGTTCCCACAGTGGCAGACTCAAATACAGAGATACATGAGTGAGGGCTGTCATACTACGTTGTTGTTTTGTTTGGGCTTTCAGAGAAATGACTTTTTTATAGACCCTGAAGAGTTTCCCAGAGCACACGGGATATAGGCACAGCAGGTGACCTGCATGTGGAATGGCAATGAAGTAATATACTTCATTCCAGCAGCATACTGTAGATGGTATTTCTATGACTGCTGTTACTGCCGTATCTGGGCACCTCATGATCTTTTATGTGTTCATCTTTACCACAACCCTGCAAGATAGAGAAGCATTATTATTCTATGTTACAGATGGGGTCCTGGAGCACTGAGTGACAGTCTCTGGCAGAGGCTAGTAATGCTTAGGTCTCTAAAGTCTCATGCTGAGACCTTAGCTGCTGGAACATCTTCCCCTCTTGACCTGTGATAAAACTAATGCAAAATCAATCTCATCACAGTTTAATGGATTATTCTTTCATTTGCATTTGATACTATGGAATGTGTGAAAATGAAATCTTTACCAACATAACCCTATTGTATATCAGATAAGGTATTCTGATAATGTCATCTATGTTATGGTTTTCCATTCACAAAGAGAAAAGCATGTTTTTTAATCTAGATTATTTATTTCAGATTAAAGAAAAACTCAGAAATAACCTTCAAAGAATAAATATAGGTCCAGGTTTCAAAAGAAGACAGGTACAGATTTTCAAGGGCCTAGCACCCAAAGCTGGGTCTATATTCTTAAGAGTTCAGCAATACTTGACTCAACAAAACTCCTGCAGGCTTGAAGTACAAGATGCAGGATCTGGTCCTTGTTTAAATTAGTAATAATTGAAAAGAATAAGTAGTCATTATGTGTGCTTATGTCAAAAGGGTGTTTGGCAGATCAACTCGAATTTTTGTCCCACATAATATTTTTTTTGTTTTTGCAGTCAGAGGTCCCTTGTGGTGGAGACACTGTAGCCAAGACTTTTCATGTATCAAAGCTCCCCAATCCTGCTCTAAAAGCCACTCTAAAGAAAGGCAACTGAAGGTTAGAATTAATTTCATTTTATGTGTGGCTAAACAGAGGCATAGAGAGATTCAGTGAATTGAATCCAGGCTCCTAGGCTAACCCAAGGTAGCAAACTGGACTGGAGACGCTGGGAGCATTTCTTAATTCTCATGTTGGCTTCCCTGCACCATCATTGAATCACAATCCCTGTTGTACCACTTACCTTATAAATATAAACGAAAGACTTAAAAAATAGGAATTGGACCCATTTCGTGCCTCCATTACAACTCTTTATAGTGCAGAGTTGGTGGTTATCATGATTCTGTTGCTAGTAGCTAGATTTTTAAAAAGCACCCTTCGGTGAGCTTTTAAAGGTTAAAGCTTTCAGTGTTAGTAACTGAGCAACATCAGATAGTAATGTTTATTGATGACACTTCCTCTGTCGAATTTACTATTCTGGCCCTAGATATGATGAGTAGATCATGTGTTCTTTCCTTAGTTCCAGTTACCATGATAAATGAAGTGTTTTGACCTCTTGAAATATTTGATCTTGTGTAATCATAGGATTGCTTTCGGAATGGTACTGCTTTGACACCTGTAACGAAGGATAGGATTTCAGCTTTGCCATATCTTATCAGGATCAAATTCTCTCACATTTCCTAATTTTTTTGGGTTACAAAAGAAACACAACCAGGATTTCTATTTAGTTAATCAAGACACTCATTTGGACAGTTGGAAAGCATAAATGCAACTGAGGGGGAATGGGAAGGCTGTTGTACAATGCTATTGCATTGTGCTTGGTTCACTGCTATCACTTTTTAGTAAGATGCATTTATGCTGAAGAAAGTTGTTGCATTGACAGCTGTCAAAACTAAACACGGAACACCTACTGCTTGGGTAGTGGCAAAGAAAACTTTCTTCCCATTGCTCATGGCCTTTAGGCCCAAATTTACTTTAGGGCTGGATGGGAGTCCAAATTCCTTCTGTCCTTGGCCCTTTGCTGAGACCGCCAGCTGAAAAGTAGAAATTATAAGTTACTTTTTCTTAGGTCAGTTAGGTTGCACCTGCATAGCTATGTGGTGGGGTGATTATAATTAGTATGTCTGGGATCCATGGTTGGAAAGATGTCTGTTTTTGCCTTTTTTTGGTTTAATTTGGTTTAATTTGTCAAATTATTTTGAATGTATTATAGACGCCAAAGGACATTGACCTATTGTAAAGGTGTTTTTTTATGCTTTTTAAATATTTTGTTTTTTAACTATTGCATAAAATTTATGCTTTTAAAACATTTTAAAATATGCTCCTTAAAAATACTTTACATATTTAGGAAAAAAGCCATGTGTGTCTCATTTAAGTTATCCAGAAAATCATTGCTCCAACAGCAAGTACTACCCTTCAAGGTGCCCAGGCTGGAGAATAAAAAAGGCTGCTGTCCAGCCCATCGTATCTTAAAACAGAAAGTTTAGAAGAAAAGAAGAAAAGACATCCTCTTTTTCAAGGTTCCTCCCCCATCAGTGAATGATGAACCAGATTCAGGATCAACACAAATTAAAACCCTGCTCCACAGCAATCTTATTTCATATAGGTTGTACCTCTCTGGTCTGGGACACTGGTGTGGCAACATCCATGGTCCAGCAGGTCGATGGATGTTGCCAGACCAGAGACCCCCAGCTGCAGAGATTGCCTGGGAGAAGGATGCCCCACCAGCCGGGGAGTGGAGCACTGCCAGCCATGGAGTGGACCCCCACTGGCTGGAGCAGGGCCAGCAGCCAGGGGCAGGGAGTCCTACTGGCCAGGGGGCACAAAGTCCTGCTGTGGCCAGAGAGAACACCAGCTGGGGCACAGACCTCTGGAAGCTGGAGTTGGGCAGCAGCCTGGAGAGGAGCCTGGCCGGAGACAGGGCATCCCGCTGGCCAGAGTGAAGCCAGCAGCCCGATCCCAGCAGGCATGCTTGGAGTAGCACAATGGCCATGGCTGTGGCCAGGAGGGGAGTACTGGAAGATCCCAAGGCCTAACCTCCCCCTAGTCTGGCAAATTCCCTCATTTGGGACCACTCATAAAAGGTTAGGTCCATAAAAGGCTATTAGCCAGGGGATAGAAATGGTGTCCCTGGCCTCTGTTTGTCAGAGCCTGGAGAAGGATGGCAGGAGACAAATCACTTGATCATTGTCTTCGGTCCACCCTCTCTGGGGCACCTGGTGCTGGCCACTGTCGGCAGACAGGCTACTGGGCTAGATGGACCTTTGGTCTGACCCAGTACAGCCGTTCTTATGTTCTCATGTCCTGAGGGTGCTGGACCGGGGGGGAGGAGGGTTCCAATCTGTAGCGCAACATGTAGTGTGACTACAGCCAACTCTCCTTTTAAATTATATTTAGCGATTCAGCTTAATGAGTATCTACTCATACTGCATGCTTCATTCCCTAACTTGCTGTTAAACCAAGAAAACACGGTTGAAATGCAAAGAGAAAGTATTTAGGGGATAAATCTTTAACAGAAGAGGGGAACCCTACTTTTGGCTTGTAATATTTAGAATTAATGAATGCACAATTGAATAATTGATGATCATTTTAACACAAGCAAGAATTCAATTAAATTTGAACAAGAGAAGCCCAGGCATGTGATAAAGAATTCCTCTTTCTGTTTCAACTGCAAATAATCCCTTCAGAGTTGGTCACTGAAGACAACTGGCAATGAAATGGGTGTGTGAAGGAGGAGGAAACCAGATATTATGTTACTTAAAAGTCATTCATCATGTCACAGGAAGACAGGAATCTGACCTCCTGAAATAGATAATCATTGAAGGCCATCTCTCCACACAAAGGCACTGTAGCATGAAGCTGGTTCCAGATGTAAAATATTACTTGACTAATTAGGTCAGTCGTCACCAAGAAAATTTTGTGCAGACAACCCCCACCTTCCCAGCTAGTTAAATGGTTGGATACTTTATACATCTCCATGAATAAAGTAATAAGTCCTTTTATTTACATTGCTAAAAAAGGATACACAACTCTTTAATGGTACTTTGTGTTTTTTATCATGGTTGCCATGGTAAATTGCATCTCTGACCTCTTTCTGGCTTCACTGAGAGCACCAAAGTGAAGTCTGGGACTCTCAGCTGTCACCTTTCTTAGGGTATGTTCCTATAGTCCACTCCTTGCAGACAGGGGATGTGGCCATTGATTCCTACAGTTCCCTATGGTTACCTCAGCAGGTCTCACTTTCGTTCAGCATCTGCAGTCCTGTTCTTTTAGAGGCAATGACAGTATTAGCCAGTAACCAGCCAACTCTCACAAAGCAAAGCCACTTATACATGTGCCTACCTCATAAAGTAGATACAACAGTCTGTAAATAGTCCATGAATCCATAGGATCTGTCACACACATTTTTGTTCAAGGATTTTCAAGTGTCTTACAAGTATTCAAAAACAAGGCCTCAGAATACAGGTTAGACCTCCCTGGTCCAGCATCCTTGGCACCTGACTGGTCCCAGACAAAGGAGTTTGCAGGACCAGTCCATTTTACAGATATGGAAACTGAGGCCCAGAAAGGGGAAGTCATAAGGAATCTGGAGTAGAGAGAACTGAGAACAGAAAAAAGCTATCCTTATTCCCAGTCCTATGCTCAAAACACTAGACTATGTTTCCCCTCTTTACAGGGCCGGCTCTAGGTTTTTTGCCACCCCAAGCAAAAAAATTTTTGCTCCCTCCCCCCCTTTTTTTGTTGGCTTTTATATGTTTGCACTTTGCAATGTTTTTTTTGTTTTGGATTGTTTTGGGGTTTTTTGACTCTTTAAAATTTTAAAAAAATGAAAACAGAAAATTTTTAGTTAGTGAAACACTAAACAAAACAATTGAAACAATTGAAACAATTTCCTACTAGTGTACTCATTTAATTTTAACAAAATCACAATTACAAACAATTTGGGTTCAACTATACACTGTAATGAAAAACATTAGTGTCTTCCGGTGCACCTAGTTTCTCATAAATTAAAAGAATTTATATGAACTAAATTTTTCTGGTTTTTATACTTGCGTAGCCTTTTAATAATTCAGTAAAATCTAAATTTGTTGCAATGGTACTTTCAATTGAAATTAATGCGAATCCTGACAATCAATTTTGAGACATGGTGGACCTCAAATAATTTTTTAGTAATTTCAGCTTTGAGAAACTGTGCTCACCAGAAGCCACTGATACTGGTAATGTTAAAAGAATGCGTAATGTTTGGAGTGAAAAAATCATTTCTTGCTATAAATTCTAATACTTTTAGAGGAGAAGTTTTAGGACTTATTAGCTCAGATAAAGCTATTAATTCATCATACAATTCTATTCCTCAATGTCAGCAGCGTTATCAGTACTGAGCGCTAAATGTAGGTCCTGGCAGTGCTTCATGAGGTCTTCTTTATAAAACTGATTTTTAATATTTCCAATATCATACAAAAATTCAAGTTTCACAAAGACCATGCAACTGATAAAATCTTTCTTCAATGGAAGTTATAGCTACATTCAAAATACAAAAGAAACATTCAACTTTAAACCTTTCTTTTGGATCGAGAATAGGATCATCATGAGTCTCATCACACAACTGTCTTGGTTTTTTTCGAGGATGAATGAATTGTTGAGGAGGCTCAGGCTGAGGCTGGGCCCGGGCTGGCCCCGGATCAGCAGCAGGTGCTGGCGTGCCTGGGGCAGGAGCTGGGGCAGGCAGGGGGGGCTGTTCCTCAGTCCCAGGCCTGGCTGCTCCACCAGTACCTGCAGCTTCTCCAGCGCCTTCAGGGCCTTGTCCAGTGCGGTCCGCGTGGCCGTGCCCAGGATGCAGGGGCCCTAGCGGGTGCCCGGCCCCCCTGCAGCCACCATGGCCCTGGCCAGAGGGTGAAATCTGGATGTCACTGACATCCTTGGCAAAATTTCCATTGACTTCAGTGGAGCTGTGATTTCACTCTAAGTGCTTGAGTACGCTGTGTGAACCTGCAACACAAAACAGACAACCAAAGGGGCATTGGAATCCATGTCCTGTATCTGTATTAAGATACTGACTTTGGTTTCAGGTTTATTTCATTTAGGTGCTACAGTGGCCCTACTGAGCAAAATAGGCCGGTGATTAAATCTAACCTCTGAAGCCAGGTCCACATTAGACCTGGAAAGTCAGCTTCAGATACCAACTCCAGCTACTTAGAATATATAACTGGAGTCAGCTTACCTTAAATCGAGCTTGGCGCCGTCCCCACTGCAGCAGTCTGACAGGAACAAACACTCCCATCAGCTTCCCTTACTCCTCACAACTATGAGGAATATAGATGCGGGCTGGAGATGCCTTCAGCATTTAAATTACAGGTCTATACTAGACCTGCTAAATCGAACACCAGAACGTTGATCTCCAGCATGGTGAGTGAAGACGTGCCCGGAGTGTTTCAAGTGATTTTTTGAGTATGCCACTAAAAAGTATCATCTATCCCCCCCCATACTGTAATTAATGAATGTACCCAATTCTTCTTTTGTTATGATGGATTGTGGAATGATACAACGCTCATGGCTTCTTCTGGTTAGCATGACTGTTATGTAAGTTTTCTGCTTACAAAGGCCTGACGCCCCAGGCTTTCCAGTTTCCTCTGTAGTGTAGGCTACTGAATGTCACTCAGTAATTTCTTCATAGAGCCCAGTAACTAGTATTCAGATACTTTACATCTATGTATTATATATATTTTTGTCTTCTCTCCCACCTTCCCCTTCTGGGTTGAATTTTAGATTAAAAAATCTCAAGTAACTGTTTTTCAGTGGGTGTGGGCTATATGTGGTGGTAAGAGGATGGGAGCTATAGAAACGAGTAATGATACTATCAAGATAAATCTTTTCTATCTACCTCGGTTCTTACATAGGTACTACTACAGTGATGGTTGCCAACATTCCTGTCTGTCTCAACCCATTATAAAACAGAAACAGCACTGCCAAGCTATCCTGGAGGTATGCAGAAATTACAGCTAGGGCAAATATCTGGTCATTCTGTATGTGTACATGCACAAACACGCATATATATACTTCATCTCTGCATAAGTATCATTGTATGAAGCAAGACAAGTAAATGAACTGCTGTGTACATCGTAAACATCCAATAAGAGTTCTCTTTTATTTGATGTAAGCAATTTGTGGATTTAGCTAGGGTTTTTTTATTTTAATTTGGTTTAGGCTCATATGGACTAAACATCCAAATGCTTCCATGAGAATATCTGCAGAGGTATGATTGCTTCTTCTTGGGTCTGGTCACCAGTGGTAAGGATACTGTAAAGCAGGGCTACTCAACACGTGGCCCATTTGTTTGCGGCCTGTGGTGTGGTTTGGGTTTTCGCGGGGCTCAACATGCGGCCCACAGGTGGGATCCTTTGAACACGGCCTCCAGTGGGAACACGCTCCACAACGGTGAGTCAATATAATGGTCTACTGTTCATATGCAGTTTAGAAGTTAAATTCCTGGACTGTCATTGCTCATTAAAAGTGCTGTCATATGGGTGGAAATCGGGTAAATACTGCATTTTATTAATATCAGCAGAACTGATTTAAATGGGGCCTGCGTGTTGTGTAGTCTTGCCCTAATCTTTGTATTCATGCCTGTCAGTGTGAAAGAAGCTATCTGCATATATAATTGCATGTACATGCAACCACACTTAAGTTGCAGCCCTCAGCATGTGCTGTGAGTATCATTGTGGCTCCTGGGGTTTCCAAAGTTGAATAGCCCTGCTGTAGAAGAATGAAGAAGAGAATACGTGAGGGTGTGAGATGATAAAAGCATTCATTATGGCACTTTTTGGGCATTTGATATTTGTACAATATTTGGGCCTTTTATATCTGAATCCTAGACTATGCCATCTGCTGTACTTAGAAGGCATTTTGTGCATTAAAGTGACAAGCTTGCAGGGGTTGTAATGAGTCCAAAATTTGGTAAAATTGACTGTTTAAATTGGAAACACATTAAAGATTAACATGCCAGCTTAGCATCAGTTCTTCCTTTGCAGGGTATCTGCACTTTTAATTTTTAAGCAGCACCTAGACCATGCCTGGGAAAAGAGATACCGTAACCCAGGGAATATACATTATTAACCTTAGAGCTCCCAGCTCTACTGAGTTCCTTCATCTTCTAAGGGTTAGGGTTTTGAAAAGACAGTTGAACATACTAGCATTGTGTCTGTTATGCTGGACTACTCTAGGTTCAGGTGACTCCAGTGGGAATTTTCTTATGATGCACTTATGCTCTTTTACTTATTTCAGTAGTTAGTGATTAGCATGTAATGTAACTGACTAATCAAAGATCAGCAGTGGCTGCAATATAATCTCAAAGAAGTTACGGTTTCTAGTTCTTATCTCTGAGCTGCAGCCAATATGTGTATACAAGTATCCATAGAACACAGTCACTGACTCACACTGTAAATTATTAACAGTGCTCCATTCAGGTGAGGAAGTAGCCTGTCAGACCTGCTGCACAGTATTGTGCTACACTGGATCATAAACAAGTTCAAAGCAAGTTTTGAATGGTTCAGTTGGAATAATTGTAAACAACTGGCTTTAAGAGCACTCGAGATGGACATGCAGGTAATGTTAATTTATTAGTAGATGTAATCATGTATATATTAGTTAGTCGAAGTAGATGCAGAGTCTCTAGATGACATTAAGTGCTTTGGCAAATGTGTGAAGATTATATTAGAATAGATTAGATATGGTGCAGTGATTTTGAATGAAAATTCATAGAGAGCACATTACTGATGTAATGCAGACATAAATAGCTATTGATTGTAGACTGATTTCAAAAAGTTCAGTAGTAAAGATTCTTTTAGACGGTATTCTTTTAGACAGTACTTCTTTTAGACAGAGAGTAAGCACTATTTTTATATTTGATATGTGCATACTCAGAAATTTAATTTCAGGTGGACTTAAATAAACTTTTAAAGATGCTACAACTGAACCAACAACTTCACTGTAATATAAATAAAAGATTAACCATGTAAATAACAGATAAGTGTCAAGCCAGCTACCTTTTGCACAGCATATTAAAATATAGAGGCTTGTAACATCTTGTAATCAAGATGCATGTTGTCAGGTTTTTGCTGATAATTTTCACTGTGCCATAGACTGCAGAAAAACTTACAAAGGAATGTCTTTACTTGGTAGAAATGATATCTGGCACAGGAAATAAAAATTAGTGCAAGGTAGTGATAGCCATCACTGATGCAAATTGATTTCTGGATACTGACTAGAATTGAATTGAACTGATTTGGAAGAGTTTGTAAAGCTATGAAAACTGGCCTATTTCAACAAGCATCAATGGCTTTGATAGTTTACCTCTTCTCCCACATAACTTCCTTCAAATCCTACCTCAAAACTAACATCTTCCATGAAGCGTTGCAATGTCTGTTCAATCTGAAATTCCTACAGTATCTGTGCTGTATCCTGGCCCACCCCATATTACTTACTCCAGAACTGTCTTGTGAACATCTGGATGAAGCTGTAATCTTGAGACAGAGCCATTTCCTTCCTATTCATTAAGTACTTCTTCTGCAGCAAAAGAAGTTTCATTATGCAGTCTATTATTTATTGAACCTCACTATGCTTAGTTCCATTCAGAGATGGAAAAAAAATGTTTCCCATCTCCTCTTTCTACCTATAAAGCAAATGATAATGTGCATTAGAGCCAATAGAGTTTGTGCTCACAATGCACGTCATGAAAATCATTCATGACGTGAAGTAGATGTCCTGAGTAGGCTCAGGGTTGAAAGGCTTCGCAGAAGAGGTGTTTCAAGAAGTTATTTGAATGGAGAGAGAATCAGCTTGGCACATAAGAAGAGGGAGATCCTCTCCTCTACCCTTGGATGTCTCAGGAGAAGAAGGTAAGCAGTGAGGAGAAGTGGCCCAGGGGTAGGACAAGTGTAAGCTGGACTGAAGCTGTGCTGTTGGCACAATGAAGACAAAAGAACGTGTTGTAGAAGCCAAGAAATAAGCAAGCAAATTGATTCCAGAATAAAAGAGGTGGCCCAGGGAAGAGCCTGAAAGATTACTTTAGCTGCAGTGATCTGCATCAGATGGAAGGAGCCCCAGAAGAAGGTCACCATACTCAAGTTAAAAGATGTTCTATTGCATTTAATTTTTAATGAAATCTATCTACATATATATATTGGATTCCAGTATCTTTGCAGGAGGGGATGAGGTTAAAAGAAATAATGTGGTCTTTAACTGTTTCATATTACCACTTGATCTGAGACAGGGAGTTTGCCTTTTCTAATCAGTTGGAATGTTGATAGTTAAACTTGTGAGAAGATTGGAGTGTTTGATGAATCTAGGGAGGTTTGCTAGAGTATTGTGCACCAGAGACACTTTTTAACAATTTTAATTCTAGTGTGCATGTTCTTTCCAAAGCTACTACTCTGGGGTATGGCTTAATTTAACCCATCAAGGGTAATTCATATATAGAGACCACATTGTTGTATGTATTTAAATATACCAATACATTTTCAATGCAATCATCATCCAATTTCTGTGTTGAACAGCCTATGCTGAGTTACCCAGGACCTGACATTTTACCCTCCTGATGCTATGAGGTACTTACACGCATGCCTAACATTAAGCACATTAAAAAACAACAACAACAACAAATGGTCTGGTAGCACTTTATAGACTAACAAAACATGTATCATGGTATCATGAGCTTTCGTGGGCACAGCCCACTTCTTCAGATGACAGACATCCTAAACTCATAACTCTGGTCATCTGAAGAAGTGGGCTGTGCCCATGAAAGCTCATGATACCATCTACATGTTTTGTTAGTCTATAAAGTGCTAGCAGACCATTTGTTGTTTTTTTCTGTAACAGACTAACTCGGCTACCCCCTGAAGCTATTAAGCAGATTGTTAGTGCATAGGCTTAAATACCTTGCTAAATCAGGGCTTTAAAGATGAGGAATTGTTTGGGGTCATTTTCCCCCTTTTTTTCTCTTCATGATGTATCTAAAGGCCAGAAAAGCATTCCTCCCTGTATTTTTTTGTTTTGTTTTGCTTTTATGTTTGAAATTCCTGATATTTCTATTCTTGTACCTTTCTGTATTAGTGGAGGTCTCTTTAAAAAGACCCATGGAGTTGGTTAGTGATGGTTGGGGGCATTGCAACTTTGTTATTAGACCTTTTCTTCCAGCTTTCCAAATGTTTGTTGGGAATTTGAGTTAAAACAGTCAAACAAAAGTAAGCAGAATACAGATAACTTCCCTTTATCAGTTAACCAGGTGTGCTTGATCACTGAGATATCCATCAGTGATGAGAAACCACTAGTTCTCCATTCATCCTTCCAGGAAAAACAGAGTAAATAAGACCTGAATTTTTAAGGTTAAAAAAAAAATTCCATAGCAGAATCTCACATCACACACCTAACTTTTCCCCTTTGAAGGCCAGTTTTAAAGATACCATACAACTACACAGGAATCATGATGACAGTAGACAGAGTCTGGGTAGATAGAATATTGTGAGGATTGTTGCAGCATTTCCAACTCTATGTCATACCACCTATCACTTGTTTCTATAAGGACTTGTTGATATCTGAACTAAATTGCAATCTCAATGGACCTTCCTCTGTATGCTAGAGCAGTTTCTTTCTAGTGGTTAAGCACCAAGTCTGGGATTTTCAAAGGTGTCTAAAGAAGTGGAAGAACTTTGTAAACTTACATTTAAAAATAAATAAAGCTTCACCCCTACTCTCTATTTCATAGTCCAAACAGATTGCCCTCAGGGAGCCTGTTGAAGCAAATAGCCACAGTCACAGGGAGGGCCTGCTGGCAAGAGGGTGTTGCTAGGAGTTTAATCTTGGGAGGGAAAAACTGGCCACCAGTCACAAAAATAGGAAATTTTACAAAAACATTAATGAAAGGCAAAAAGAAAGAAAAACATGATGCCTGGAGTGGGTAGAGCACACTTAACAGTGATTTAGTCTTGGCTTTGTCTTTATTTCACTTCTTTCTCAGACTGCCCCTCTGCTTAGTTACAGATTTAAAGGAGACTGCAGCAAATATTCTCAGTGCATTCATTGTGGCAGTATGTGTTGTCACTGTCTTAGTTTAATGAGACATCTGAACTCTGTGCAAGGCAATGAACTTGAACAGTGCCTTTAGATAGAACATTGTAGCTGCAGTGTTTGTGAGAAAGCTTTCTGCATGTACAGGATTGAACAGGTTCTGTTGCTCTCCCTCCTCTTGCTTTCCTAATTTACTACCAATGCAAAATGAAACTTCTGTAACTCCAGGAAGATTTGGATTCAGTAATAACCCTCAGTAACAAAATGGGTCATTGCAAGAAAGAATTACAGGCTCGTAAGGGCTAATCAACCTTCCCTTTTCCTTGGAAAAATCTACTTACCCTGTTTACAGTCAGGACTGCCCCACTACTTCAGTTGCAACTACAAACTGCAATCAGCCCTAGCTTCGCAAGGATCAGTCAACATTAAGGGTAATTATCGCCTTGCCTACACCAAGGTTATATAGCTCTGACTTACGTTGTTTTTTTGGCTTGGACTACTAACCACCTCCAGTTTAAGCCTCTTGTGTAGATGGGAAACAGAAGGAAAGAGAGAGAGAGATTTAAGTAACTGCCCAAAGTCACATAGGAAGCCTATGCTGGAGTAGGGGCTTGAATCCACATCTCTCTGCCTTAAACCAGTGCCTTAACTCCCATGGCATCCTTTGTCTCCAAATATTAGTAATTGTTAAGTTTGAGTAACATTCACCTCCCTACCCCCCCGCAATCATGTAGTAATTCAATGTAAAGTTACTTCATTTCAGTTACATTTAGGTTTTGTCTAAGTTCCACAGAAATAAACATTTTTCTAATAGCATCTTCTAACTCAAATAGTCTTAGAACTTTGAAAGTTTTGTAGCATCTTAAAAGACACTAGAGTAAATTTATAAGGGTCAGATTATCTTCTGGTTTTGAGATTGCCTCAGGAAATTAGATTTTGTAATGCAACAGTAGGATGACCAGTCACCCATGCAATTTAGGTGGAAGTTTTAATATATGGAGACATTACAACATCTCATGACTTGTTGAGAAGTTATTGATAATAATAAACTGACTAGTTACTATATTTCTCTGAAGATATTACAGCTAAGTATTCTTTCCTGCATCTTCCCTTTCCCCTACCTTAGGGCACAAAATCATCCTTTAGGTACAGGAGTATATTTTCTCTTCTATTCCAGAAGCCATTTAGTAGATGAGCTATTATGCCATAGTTTTCTTTTCCAGGAGAAGGAGGTGTTACAGCTACCATTCTACAGTACCCTCTCTGCCACTTATTGCATAATTACCAAGCCTAAAGTGCCTTTAATAAGGGCACATTGCTGCCTCCAAATGACACCCATTAACTTACAGACACCTTATTTTTTTAATCATGTCCTTAAGTGATGTATTTTGTGCACCCACTTTCTCCTAATTTTTACCAGAAGTTCCCTGTGTCATGTGATCTCTGGCAATTAAATATCCTTCCACCTATAAGCATAAGCAGCTGAGTCATCACCATCTCCAGGAGGTAGTGCAACATCAACATATGAAGTACTCACAAAGGTCAGCTTGTTGCTTAGGAAGGATGGGTAATTATTCTGCTCTGTAACAATATGGAGGAAGAGCTGGTAAGCTGTTAATCTTTTGGTGGTTTATAAAAAAAATGTCCTATAGTGTAATGTTTCTTTTATCACTATAAAATTGAGAGCCCATCCAGCCCATTAGAACTTGAACTGATGTTTTGTAGAGCCGCAAAGAATGGGAGACATGAAATGAAGTAGTAAGTTAGTTTCAGAAGAAGAGAAGGAAAAGAGGCGAGAGATTTGCTTTACAGTGGAAACAAACAGACTTTTTTTTAAAAACAAAGCATTTTAAGGAAGTACATATCTCAACCAGATGTACAGAAAAATCCATGTGTTTTTGAAGAAGGTACTCTAGAGAGGGAGGAAAAGCCATCTTCCCTTCCAAATACACTTGAGAATCCAGATATACATGAAGGGAGTCCCCAAAATTACAATGCTGTCCTCTAGAGCTCTCTTCCTTCATCCTCCACTCCCTACCCACAGTCTGTTACAAGACACCTCCCATTCTTTCTATACTTGAGTGCATAGTCTTCACCATATATGTCTCAGGTGGAGATGACCATGCCTGGTGGGAACAGTGGCCAGCTCTCTTTCTGCAGAAAGAACAGGTTTGCCTAGCATTATACATCAAAGGGGCAATAGAAGGGCTGGAGCTAGAAATGACTTTCTGGGTGAAAAGGGCACTCTTTTTTACGTTATTTTGTGATGCTTCAGTTTGTCCTTTACCTGCTGGTTGAGGCAGTTTTGTCAACAAATATTGTCCACTTTTTTGGTCTAATGTCTGTGTTTAAACTGTCTGCATGGTTGGGTCATGTCTTATGCTCCTAAAATCTCAAGAGTCAAGGGAAAGGAACTTTTTTCTCCTCATTGTATTTGGGGCATGAGGTGTTGTTGCTGTTGCTTTTAATTTTTTTTGTCTTCTTTCTCTTACACATCAAAGATGGCCAAAGCTGGAGGTGGGATACTGGACAGTGTGGGCTGGTTCATTTATCTTTTCTAAGAAGCTTTGCACAGATCTGATTAATGTTGGACTTGTTGAAACTGGTGTCATATAAGCATAGAAACCTTGTCTGGGTTCTTCTGGGCTAAAGTACCCCAGCAGAACATTCCCTGTGCCTCACTGTCAGAGACAAATGTATGAGACTGCTACTCAGCAGCCACTAACATGCATGGAAGATCATGTTACTCAAATATCAGAAGCCTGAATTACTTAATTATGGTGTAATGAACCGGCAAGGAGGCTGCCCAAAACAACCACCTTGTCCATATCTATAAGAGATGGATATGTTGTTTCCCTACCTATAATGAAAATGAAGTGCATCTGCTAATTATTAGCATGAGGCTGCCCAATCTCCAGGGTAATTGGAGATAGTGATTCACTCTCTAAATCTGTAGTCCCCTGTTTTAATACAAGATGTGTGGTTTTATTAACAATGGCACTTACTGGTGATGGAGAATTCACTGCAGGTGTGCCGATAGAATTCCCAAGTCAGATACTTTGCCTGATCCAGCAGCTAGACTGATCTTTATCAAGCTAAACTAATATTATACTCTACAAAATACAGTAAAACTATAAGTGAAAATAAAAATACTACCATAAAGATGTTAATTTTCCAGCAAGTATTCCATCATGTCAATAACACTCCAGGAAAGGTAGTGTTCTTAAACCCATTGCTTAAACTTGGATACTACAATAGTTGTAGTCCCTGGTTTCAACCCATTTAAATTTTGGTCTAGCAATTATTGTGGGGTTTTTTTTAGAACCTTGTCATGCTTTATAAATCCTCCCCTCAAAAAAAAAAAAAAAAAAAAAAAATGCTGCCTATTCTCAGAAAATATTTCCTAGTAGAAACTATAATAATTGTCAGACTACAAGGATTTCACTGTCTTTTCAAAATGTACCGAACATTTTGAAGCATCCTAAAATAATTAAAATGGAACTAGTTGTCTGTGTAAAGAATATTTGGTGTTATATTTATTTTGTTAAAATTAAAATGTCCATATTGCATCACTTCTTCTGTTTACCAGTTTAAAGCTCATGAATTTCTCCTGTAGTTTCTCAGAAGGTGAGAGTGTCAAATAGCATTTGCTTGTTCCATATTAGTGTTGAGTTTGTATAGAAATGAGTAATTTTTCAATTGGGATTTAAAAGTACATTTGCTATTTTTGTACAATATATTGATGATTTTGGCATTCAGGCAGATGAATGGGACTTGAAAAAGCTGAGTTCAATTCCTGTGTCTGCCCTAGACTCCATGTGACCTTGAGCTAGTTACTTAATCTCTGTGTTCTTATCTATAAAATGGAAATAACGCTTCCTTTCTCCTACTCGGTCTTGTTTGTTTAGTTTGTAATTTTTTCAGGTCAGGAGCTTCATTTTATTAAATTTATGTACAACACCAAGCACAGTGGAGCCTAATCTTGGCTGGATTACTATAATATACTGTAACCTGAAAGGAAGGTGTGGTATAGGCAAAGACTGGGGGCTATAATAAACAATCTAATTAAATATCCTATAGTTTGGCTTTGAAAAGTGATTGTAGAAAAACATTTACTTGGAAAGAATAAATAGGGGGAAATGGTCCTGCTGCATTGTGTATTCTTCTCTTGTCATCAGAGCTAAACTGGCTAACGCATAGGGTTAGACATCAAAGTGGAAAGGATACTAGTCATACTGTGTATTTTGCTACTGTGACATAGGGAAAACCCTATTCCATTAACTCTACATTACCCTGATATATTATAGTTCAAGGACTGTTCTCTTTCAAGCCACAGGGTTGCATAAATCTGTAGTTCTTCCCTTCCAGAAGTTGCAACCCTGAACTTCTTCTTTCCGGTTGAAGATACCAGGCTTATTATCTAGCGGTGATTCTTTTTATGGAGCTCATCCAGCAGTTACACTGCTTCTAGCAAGATGTGATGTTCTGCAAATAATGAAGATTCAGCAGCTGTCTTTGGCTCAGGGGTAGCAAACGGAGTGTGTCGTTGTTGAGCACAGTGGTAACTATATTAGAAAATGTATGAAATGTATGAAAAGGAGGGCTCTCTAATTCATGTTCAAGTTTTAAATCTTGTTCTGAATTATGTACTGTGCAATAAGTTCTTTCAGTTCACTTGCCTACTACCTTCCTGTAGAGGAGTTAGTAGGTGGGCAGGGGGTTGCAGCACTGTCTGGACAAAGAACTTGGACTGGGGTCAGCAGGCCACTGGTGTAGGAGTCAGCAAATCAGTATCATTTTAGTGTAAAACAATTCCTCATAACTGAGTGTAATTTTTTATCAGTATCTTTAATGCCTTTTTGCATACTCACAGTATTGCAGCTTGAAGTCATTTAGATATTTGACTATGTTCCCAAGATGCTTTTTCCTCATACCAGAATAGAGGACTTGCTAACCTGTGTCTGAGGAGCAGGATTATTGGCACTAACCCAAAATTTGAGCTCCTCATATGAACCTGACGGGCAATTGTTTTATTAAAGCTGACATGTTGAATGGGACTCTTTAAAGATATTCTTTACCTGTCTCATTGTGTTAGTGGGGAATGGAAGAGGGGGGCCAAAAAGAGATGGGGCTGAGTGAGGGTGAGAGATGGCAGGTGGAACAGAATATCTGTACCGGTTTCATGTATTGAACCGCCCAGCTTAGCCGATGTAGACCGCATAACAAGAAAGAGTTGCTAAGAACAAATCTCTATTGTTCCTTGTCATCTTTAAATGAGTGTCAAAGTAGGCAGGGGGGCTTTGACCGTTAACCGCACAATTTAGCTTGCCCGTTGTCTGGTAGGCCCCACCTCCTTGGAGTTTCTCAGATTAGAAAAGAAGGCCTCAGTTCCTTATAAATGGGCCAACTCTACTCCTTTGTGTGCAGACTGCCCAGTGTGAAATCTGCAGTGACGTTAAATGTTTTCTAATGAATAATTACTGAAAGGAAATGTAAGAATATATGTGTAATGGATTGTAGCGCATTAAAATGTTTTATTTTCTGCACAAAAATGTTGTCCTTCACAAGCACCATGATTGTTTCAAAAAGCCTTTTGTGGGAGTTTGATTCTCAATGGATTATCTGTGAGCTCTTACATTTCAAATAGAAATCAAAAGGGCCCTTTGCCAAACTAATGTTTTTCAAAATGGCAGCCATGAAGCCCATTTAGTATTTAAAGTTTGGGTTTTAAAGAAATGTTTGAACTCTGGAGATTTTCTCACTTTTTTTCTTTCTTTTGATTTATGAAAGTGAAGTAGTTCACCTCGACCTCTCTTCTATTCAGAAGAACAGACAGTCACCCTTTAACAAGTCTATAGTAGACTATTCCCTAGATACAGACAAGAGTCCTTAAGAATTGTTGGCATTTCCCTGGGCTGTTGATTAACCTGAAAAACCTTCTTCTTCTGCATTCTTTTAAAAAGAAATTAGGCTACAATGTGTACATGTTTTCCACAATATAATTGTATTTATTAATTCTGTTCCTTGAAAACTGTGTACTGTAGGTCAGACATTCTAGTGGCTTGTTCCAGGGCTAAGATGTTAGCTTCTCACAGAGTTGTTGCACTGCTCAGCTGTTGATGTAGACGAAAACTGAAATACAGCTTAAATGTGGAAAATGTTATGGGGATATCTTGTATGGGCCACAATCTCATTGAAGTTGAAAACACACAACTGTTCCTTGTATCCTTAAAGTCTGCTTTGAGGTTCATGTTGCCATTAGATGTTTGTTCGTCATTGATACTTTATGAAGCTTTCCTATTTCCCTCTCCCAGGATTTTCAGTGTAGTCTTAATTTCTATGTGAAGAGTCTAACTTGTCTCAAACAGGCACAAGACTTGAGGTTTTGATTTGTGGGATATGTTTTAAATGTCTTTAATGCTTTTCATATTGCTAAGATTATATAAGGATTTTTAAATAATCCTTGGAAGAATTTTTGTCATAGAAACTGTTTTGGGAAGGTGGTTAAAAGGCCTTCAGTGTTTATTGTGGAGAGAGGGATCTCAAAGATTTTGGGGCTCTTGGTTCCAATTTTTATATTGACCAGTATAGTGCTGCCAATATTTAACAAGGGGCTTCCAAGTTCTGTCCTGCTCTTAACTTCTGATAAATCTTGTGAACCAGAGATAGGGATGCATGTGTTAGCAGAGGAATGGCGTGGATGAGAGTAATATTATAGTACATTTATTCATTGTCACTTGCATTATTGTGAAAACTTTAAGAGCTTAGAGGTTAACCTTTAAGGGAGAATGTTTTAATAATACTGCCACTTACAGAAATGTGGCCTACTCCACCTGTTTAAAAAGATAAGCAGCCTGCAAATCTATTTTTGAGCTGGTATATGTTCAGGGTATCCAGAGGAGGAAATCACCCACTTGCCATCAGTTCAGTGTTATAGTTTTAACCTGTGGCTCCCTGAGCTCCTGTCAAGCATGTGACAGTGGATATGCTCATGGAAGAGGACAGAATTGGAGCAAGGTCCCATCTACCCCTAGAACAGATACCATATAGGCAGTTGCAGTGAGCTTCCCTAGCTTAACCTTCCAGTGTGCTTCAGCCCTGCCCTTGAAGCAACTGCTAGGGTGGTGAAGGTGAGAGTACACTTGCCTATTCAGTCCTTAGTGAGTCTGCCAGGGAGACCAGCCTGTGTGCTTACAAGACTTTTTTTTCCTGTCACCTTAATAATAATAATAAATAAATAAATAAATAAATAAAAGTGTTCGTCTTTCTGGTTTCATGGTTAAACTCTGTGACTGCGTCCCTGGTGAATCTCTTTTCTGAGGCTTAATTGCTGGAGGCAGGTGCATAATCTATGAAACTTTCCTGATGCATCCTTAAGAGGAGTATTCTCCGCTACTAGCACTGAGGCTGTTCTCACTGAAGACAATGGCAAAATACCCACTGAGCTCAATGGAGGCTGGAGCACTGTCTGTGGCAACACCCGTTGGACATGTGGTGTGTACATCTTCATTGTAAGACTAGACAGATGTAAAATGTGGGGAAGCAGCCCTGTTAATGAGGGGAGCTGTGAGATGACCTGTCCTCAGCAGAACCAAGAGAGTGCCCGAGCAGGCTAACTGTACTAGGTCACTACGCTGTGAGCCTTTCCTCTTACTAATGTCTCAAGGATAGAGTGATGAGAGAGCTGGAAAGGGGGCTTACATGTTTCTCACAATAGCAGCCAGTAAAAAAAAAAAGATGGGCAAAACTACTAGTACTGTGCTCTGCCAAATTTGTGTGTTGAACCTGAGAGAGGACACTTTAGCTCAGTGTAAATCTTGTTACTCAGATATTAACACATCTAATTGATGTTAGGAATGCCACTGTTTCTATGGGATCACAAGATCTTGCTTCTATCCCTCATGAAGTTTTAGCCAGTGAATGGATTTTTTTTTTTTTTTTTTTTTTTAAAGCAGGCAAAAGTAGAAGAGGGCATTTAGCTGAGACAAAGCTAGTTGTAACCACCAACAATCTTAGAGCAGAAAATGCAGAAAATTCTGGGCAGATGTGCTTAGGCTTCTGCTGTTTGTGAAGTAGAGCCTTGTGTGGAACTATTTATGGACTCCCACCCATAGTACCTCCACCTAGTCCCACATTGTTTCTTGAAGCTTTATCCCATTCCCACTCACAGAAACGTTAGATCCCACAAATTCCAAAAGAGACTGATTTCTCCATGCTACTAAACAAATGAAACAAACATGCTTGTTCAATACATTTCATATAAAAAGAATTCAGACAATATTTACCACTAAAAGAATAAGTCTTGCTTAAACCATGTAAAAATACTTCGTCCTGTTTATAATAGACATCAAATCTTTCTAACCTTTCCTTAAACCTTTATTTTTAAAAAAAAACCCACAACTTACTTTACATTGCTCTAATTTGTTTGACAACCTGAAGAGAGATTTAGTTTTTTCCCACAAATTACCTCAGTCTATGTGGTTGTCTCCCCTCACCAATTCTGCCTGTAATATGGTATATTTTGTCTGCTCTTGTTATTATGGAAGTGGGCCTATTGCAAAGGTGCTCTTCTTCCTCTTTTCCTGGCTTGTTAAGTACCACTGAGAATTTTCCCCATGCCTCCAGCAACTATCATGAGCATTTTATTCAGAAAATTTTCTTGTAATAGTGAGTTCCCAAGGGACATAATTAGCAACAGCTGCAAAAGGTGGCATTGTGACATGCTTTTCTAAATCTGGTCTGATTAGCAAGGCAGAGGAACTTGACAGGCTGTACAATGAGATCAACTGCAGTGGCTTTAGCCCACTTTATCTTGAAAAATTTGGTAGGAGTGGGTATGGCAGACACAATTCACAGTGATGCACAGCTCAAACTCCCTAAAATAATCACATAGGGTTGATCTGTAATTTAAGGAAATCTGATTGCTATCCATGTAGACTGTGATGTGGTGAAATCAGCAAGATGACTAACTGAAATTACCTGAATAGTTAGTCGATAGCTATATTGGTTCCAAGATATTAGACAAGATGGGTGAAATAATATCTTTATTGGCCCAAATTCTGTTAGTGAAAGAGCAGCTTTCAAACTACACAGAGCTCTTCTTCAGGTCTGGGAAAGATACTGACACAGCTAAATACAAGGTGGAACAGATTGTTTTGTAAGTAGTTGACACTCTCTAAGAGACCATTCAAGGTGAAGTGGCCAGTTAGCAACCTCAACCTCACACTGAAGTAGGTAAAGCAAGACTGAGGTGAGTTAAGAGCATTGCATAGCGGGATATAGTATGTTGTCGTTTGATGTTGCTATTCCTTCTGCAAGCCAATGGTTTCAGGCCCTTGCTTTCATGGGTACTAAAATTATTTGTGAATTTGTTTAAAAATCTTTTTTTGTGATGGCTGCACATTCCTGCATATATTAACAATAAGCTAAATGTAGGCCTGAATATAGACCTCAAGTGAGTAACCAGGTGATCTTATAGCAACCTTTGTCCTTCTCCAACAGTACCACCTTTTTGTTCTCATGTAAAGGTACTGTGTTAAAGTTAGTAATGCTTTGTGTGGGGGCAGGGTTTTCTTATGGCCCACTCTTTATGGAAGAGAACTTACCTTCACCTTGGTTCACTGAATTATGTACAGCATGCTTTCCAGAGTTCTCACAACAACTGATCAAACAGTATAGCCACAGAATAGGCATGACCATCCTTCACTACACTGAACTGCCACAGAGAAGAATCAGCCCAAACAAGCACAGCACTTAATTTCCCAGCCAGCTGCAAAGCTAAAAGAACATGAACTTTTAACAAAAAAAGGCAATATTTTAGCAAGACTTTTTGTGGCCTTCTCCATTTGTTTGTACCAAAACCAAACTATTCTTGGAGGTAGAAGGAGAATCTTAAGCCTCTCCATGGCTTTGTTCTTTTTGGAACCTGTCTTTGCTTTTCTTTAGCTGTTGAAAAATAAATCGGGGGGGCTAAAACAAATTGTTTTGTGGCTAAACTAGCTGGTGAAATGAATAGGAATAGTATTCCTGAGAGAGCTCACACCGGTGACTATTCCTTATTTACTAAGTGAGGGTGGGACTTCATCTGAATAATTAGCATTAGATTTGGAAAAATCCCATCTTAAATAACATGGTCATTAGGAAATGAGTTTGCCATCATTGGAGCTAAACACAGAGGTAAGCCAATGCTGCATGAATCTGAGCACAGCCTAGCCCAGAAATGAGTTCAGGATCTTTGCCCAAAGGGGAACAGAGTGTAAATTACCAATATGTTAATTGGTAAACAAAATAAGTTAAGGAAACTTGATCAGCTAGGCAGCTTCTGGGATATCAAGATTGCTTGTATTCTTGTTTCTGGGCTTGGAGTGAAGACTGGCTTTTTGCATTCCATACTGAACAGAAGTTCTAAGATACTATCCAAATGACAAACTCTTCTGGAAAGTGCAGGCATGCTGTGTTTTTCATTTTAAATATATCTCATTACAATGATAAACTCTGTAAACCTGGTTACTGTACAGTAGCGGCCTGACAAAAGCAGCATGAAAAATTAATGTCGTCAGCAGTTCAGGGCCAAAAAATAAAGGGAAATGGTTCATACTGTGATATGATTTGAGTTCTGAACTTCCTTAGGTCAGCCATGGGTAAGGCATCAGTATCCTTTTTTGGTTTTGTTTGGCTTGGCCCAGCAATGGTAGTAGCAGACTTTTAAGACCCTTCTTTAGTTAGCTCAACACATGAAAAGTTTATCAAACAGGAAAACACCTAAAATATTATTTGCATATTAAACTCCCCTGTTTACCTGACTTGGCCATGGGGCAAATGTTAGACAGGAGATGATCTCTTATTCTAGGTAGCAGAAATGGAAAAGCTTAAATAAAAAATCTTATGCAGGTAACAAGACAACGTCCGTAAAAGGGAAGCTGGGGTGGGTATTGGCGAGCACGCACACACACAATAAACAATAACATGAAAGGGGTGTACAGTTCTAGGGGGAGAACAGGTTGTACCTCGCTGAGGATCCAAAAAAGAATGATCCCAATGCAGTACATACAGTCTCATGTAGGAGACTTTAATGACTGCTGCTCAGATACCAGTGACATGTATAGGACCTTAAACATCCTGGAACTAAACAGCTCACATGAGTTGATGATGATCCAAAGCTAGTGGCTGTTGACTTAGGATATTCAGGAATAGTTCAATGAAAAATTGTGGTCTATTACTTATTGGGAGGTACCAGTGCCTCCGATCCCAGCAGAGTCATGACTGAATGTATATAGCGCAGTGGTCACCAACCACTAGATCGGGATCTACTGTTAGATCTTGGAGCCTCTGACAGGTGATCCTGACTAATTTGGCCAAGAGATTGCACTTCAGCTGCCCCTTCCCCCCACTGCTGCACATCTCCTGCCCTTTGCCTTGGAGCTGCCCCTCCCCCTGGGAGGCTCATGCTTTCTGTGCAGGGCAGGGGAGGGATAGGAGGGTCTCTGATGTCAGGGTGCCCCTTCTCCCACCCTGTATCCTTCCTCCACAGAGAAGAGAGGGGGCACAACAGGACCTGGGATGGAGTTTGCTGGCTGCTTTAGGGAGTCGTTCAGGGCCAGGGCAGGGGTGAGCCTTAGCCCCACTGCACCACCAACCAGGAGCCACCAGCAGTGCCCAGCTGGGGCCCACATCCCAAACTCCTATCCCAGTCATGAACCCCCTCATGTACCCCAAGCCCTTGTCCTAGCCCCGAGCACCCTTCCATCCAAACGCTGTCCCAGAGCCTGCACCTAGAACCCCTCCTACATCCCAACGCCCTGCCCCAAAAGCAGCTCAGAGCCCCTCTCACACTCCAGATCCCTTAATCCAAGACTAGAGCCTGCACCCCAACCCTCTGCCCCAGCCTAATGAAAGTGAGTGAGGATGGGCAAGAGAGGGAGGATGGAGTGAGCAGGGGCAGGGCCTTGTATATGGGGTAGGAAGGAGGCGGGGCAAGGGTATTTATATTTGAGGTAGATCTTGGATTGCACTTAAATTCAAAAAGCGATCTCATGCTTTAAAAGGTTGGAGACCCCTGATATAGAGAAAAGAATGCAATGCCATTTTCTTCTGGCTAAGCTTAGTATTAAGTGTGTCTTGAGAAGGTGATGAATGCTTCTGATTGGAGAATCCAGGACTAGACTACTTTAACTTCCACACTGGAGCCTGCTTGCTGGTCTCCATTACATTCATCACCTTTTACCCTGGTAGTCAAAACTGCCCTGCTCAGTTAGAATTTTTCTAGCCCATGGTTAGTGGGTCTGGGCTATTCTCTCTCTTCTCTTCCCCCTCCTCCCCCACACACACACATGATGGGGCTTTCTCAGATGGAAATACAACCTGAGGAGTTTGCATTTGTATTGCCACAAAACTGGACAAACCTAAAACTTCAGATTCACTCCCTCACCACAATCCTCCTTTCTCCAAAACACATCCATTCAAACTATTGGGTGTGATTTGATGCATTCGTTTCCTCTCATTGTCATCACACTAGAAGAAGTAATTTCTGATCAGTTCATGACCTGTGCTACCAACAGCAACTGTTAAGTCTGATAAAATCTTGCACAATTTGGTCAAGTCTTACAAAGGAGTTCTCTTTCCTAGCTATATGTGTGAATTCCTGTTGGTAGGACCATGTTCCAACTAGCATGGAAATTGCAGCAAGATTTTAAGGAAGTCTAGATGATTAAAATGTAAGGGAATTTCTTTGTTGATTGGGGTGAGAAGTAACCGGGGGAAAATGAGATCTGTCAGGTAAATCTTTATCTTGTATATTCTGTGGCATGAATATAAAATGTGTACTTAAAAATGTAAATATTAATCACTTCTTTAGAGGCTGACTCATTCAGACAAATAGTGTAGCATGATATTTCCAAAAAGAATATTGTCTGTTTCATGGTGAAAAGATGTCACTTTGCATTATACTGTACTCCAGATAATGCTGAATATCATTTGAAAGGAAGGGGAATGTCAAGAGGACAGTTATTGTGACTAGATCAAAAATGCATATTTGTCTTCTCTCTTTTTTTTATTTCTAGCATACTGAAACTTTAGTTCATATCTTGCCATACCAGAAAATTCCTGCAAAACAAGCTTTGACTGAATATGGAAGTTTCTGTGACATGTATAACCAAGTGATACAAAACCAGGCATGAATTCTCTCCTGTGTTTTGTAGATGTTCCAAACAGACTGAGTAAAATTGCTGCTTTGTTACTGTCAGAATGGTCATTAGTGTAGCAGTGAAAGAGATCAGCATTAACTAATTTTTGCAAATGTGTAACCCCTTGAGACTGTAGAAATGTGTCCTATCAGTTCCTCTCACCAGCAGCTTAGAAAATGCTAGCACTAAAAATATATAATTTGCTTATCTGTTTACTGAAGCAGATTTTTGGAATCAAAGCAGTAATGATATGCAGATCACAAGCTCAGAGGATTTTCGAGCACTAGCACTTGAGTTTTGTAAAGAATCAAATTCAGTGTTCAGTGTGTTGAAAGCATGCTGGAATTCATAGTGATTTTTTGTGTCTTCCTGTACTGCCTAATCTTCTGTGTGCTGTAGAGAGTCGGGTAGATATTTTTCTATTAAGAAATTGAAAATAATTTTGAAGGTGACCTTCTAGTTATGTTTGAGCCAGAGCAGGTTTCATGCACAAGAATCAAGTACTTCAAATATAGCCTCCACTTCTACCTCTGAGGTGGAATACAAATTACTTAACAAGGGTCCAGCAATAGTAGGAAGCAATTCAGAAGCTGTAGTATTTCTTGCTTCCAATTAAAATGACTTTTAGGTAAGGAGTGAGAATTTTGGTCCAGATGCCTCTACTCTTAAAAAGTACAATGAGATTTTTAATAACTATAATGCTTAATACTTAGCATATCTGAAACGTGTGACAAGATTACTGCAGAAGGGAGCGCAGGAGGAGTTGTGAAACAGATCATAATTTTTATGAAACGCAATACACTGAAAGTGTGGTGTAGACAGGGTTAATGTACTGCGCATCTTGTGAAAGAGTAGCTATTCTCTGAGCTCAAGTAAATTTCTTTAGCCCACTCATTCAAAAACTTGAGAACTTGAGTTTAGTGCTTTGGTGAAATTCTTCTTGCATGATAACTGCATTTCTGACCACAAGACTTGCTGCTTCCATTCATGCTATTGAGCTAGATGTTCTCCAAAGATGAACTCCAGAGTTAAGGTTTGCCAAAATCAGTGGAAACTTGGAAATAAAAGCAGGAATAGCATTTTATAGTGACTTTTCCTGCACCGTTTCTGGTAAAAACTAAAATAGCATGACAACAGCTATATAAATAGCTTCTCACAACATCCTTTCAATCCCAGTTCCAAATCTTTTGTGCATCATCATTTCAGACAGAGTAGAAGATTATCAAGGATCACTGTAATGCCAAATATGTGACTTATACTACAATTCACTTATCTGATAAACCTTTTCACAAATTTAGTGAACTCATTTCTCTAATCTAATTCACCAAGTCCCCAAACTTTAAATAATAAAGAAATTTGGCCTCTTATAAGGAAAGTAAATCATACACAGAGTGAAAACTACATTATTGGAAATGTATAATGTTTGTGCAGGACTTTTGAAATGTAAGTGCTATAGAAGCTATAAAGAATATCATATTTGGCCACTTACTAGTGTTCAATATGTTCACTTGACCCATCTAAAAATTGAAGAGTAATAAACCTAACGCAATCTGTAACTCCTAACAGAATAGTCTATCCCAGTCATAGGAAATGCCTTTTAATTCTAAAAGTACTTTTCAAGGTATGTCAGAAATCAGTACTAGAGAGAAATGGAGATGCCTTTTTCTCAGCAACAGCCTGACACAGTCTTTATCTCTTCTGAGAGGAGAATGCTAGCCAAGACAGCATTATCTCCATACTATTCTAAAAGAGCATTGTGTCCAGCAAGACCATCTAGTTGTATCTAATATTTTTGTTTCCTTGCATTACAGCCTCAAGATCTGTCTAGAGCACTTTCCTTGGTGTGTGGAGACATCTGCTGTCCAAAGTTAAAAAAAGTTCCTCGCTTGTAGACTTAGTAAATATCACTTTACTCAATGTGGCAGATGCACATTAATTTTTATTTCCTTGGAAAAGCTAAGGTCACATGCAACTCTTGTTTTTGGGAAGAGCCCACATTTTGTTTTTCAAGTGGTCCCAGCTGTTGTAATTTGAGCAGCTCATCTGAGACTAACAGCTTTATCAGGACATAGGCTTTCCTAGGTCAAACTGTGAACCATTAAGCTGACTTGAGGGCAGTGTTTGTGGGTTGCCCAAATATTTAGTGGCTCATCTGGGTTTAGGAACCAGGTTTGTTTGGATTCTAGGCAAAGGTGTTTAAGTTAATTTTCCATGTAGTCTTCTTTTGAAGCTTTTCTCCCTTCCTTTCCATCTGATCTTTGTCTAAAAAAGTTTCCCACTGGTTAGACAAATGCAGTCTTTGAAAACTCCAGTTTGAGAATCTTCCTAGTATCACATTTTGATTACTGTTTCAGCTGAGCTTTTTGTTCTATAGAGCAACATGCCCCAGCCTACTCGGGTACAAACAACCTAAGAGAATATTTCACAACTGGGGAATGTCTGTCAGATCACCCATAAATATCCATCTTTTCCCTTTTTAAAGGAGTGTCACCATTGTTCTCCTAATTACCAAAGCTGTGTTTGTTGTTGAAATTAAGGCTGTCTCCTTAACTGCATAGCAAATGTTACTGCAATCTGTATCTCCCTTCGGTATTTACAGCACCCAAGACACTATCCTACTTCACAGTCTTTATTGAGTTTCTCTTAACAGCACTATCCCGCCTCAGAGTTACTGTGATCGCCATTGTACAGATGGAAAACTGAGGCGCACAGTGGAGATTTGTCCAGTGTCACCTAGGGAGACTTGATCCTGGGTTTCCTGCATTCCAGGCTAATGCCTTAGCCCAGTGATTCTCGAACTGTGTCTGCGACCACCTCCCAGTGGTCTGCAGCTCAAGCTCATCCCTTCTCCACCCTCCCCGGCCCCCCCCCACCCTTCCACCCACAGTGGGAGCCTGAGCTGGTGCTCCAGCCTCGCCCTCCCTCCCCTGCGAGGTTGGAGAGCTAGCGCTGGCTTCCCATGGGCAGGCGGGGAGACAGTGCGACGAGGCTTGGGGCTATCTGCCATGCAGCATTGTCCCTCCCCCTCCCTCAGTTGCGGGAACAGAAGCATATGGGCGCGCTGCCTGAAGGCTTTCCTCACTGCACCCATTGACTGAATCCTACCCCTGCCTGCTCGTGCACCCTCCCTCCTGGCCACACACTGCACCTTCCCTTGCTCTTGTCCCCTCCCACTGGCCAGACACACTATTTCCAGCCTACTCCTGCACCCTACCTCCCATCCAGACCTTGCACCTTCACTCCCTCCTGCATCCCATCTCCCACCCAGACCTTGTACCCCACCTCCTGCCCAGATCCTGCACCCCCATCCTGCTCCCTGGGAGCCCTGTCCTACACACTGAACCCATCATCGTTGTCCCAACTCCAGAGCCTGAGGGCCGGGGTCCACAAAATCTATTAACTCTGAACCTCAGAGTAACTCTGGCCTATGGGAAGCCCTGAACTTCAGTCCTCCCTGCCTCCCACACCAGAGGAGTGAGGTGTCTCAGTTGGGGGCCACAACAGTGATGGTTGGGGTTTTTTTGGGAGGAGTTTTTTTGATTCTCACTTGTGTGGTCCCCAATTGATCTTTCTGTGGGTCAGTGGCCCCTGACCCAAAAAAGGTTGCCCACCGCTGCCAAAAATAAAACATGGGAACCTTTTGTGTTGGACATAAATTAACATTTTATTTCACTTAAAATGTAGCTTGATAAACTAACATGAGAAAGTTAAAGCACTAAATCTGTTTAATTTAAATTAATATTTCCTTGCTTACTTGTTAAATGAAACCATTCTCCCTAGTTGCAGCACTAGCAAAATGGCTCAGGCATAATTATGTAACTAATGGCGAGTTTCCATTAGCAACTAGTGGTCCACAGAAAGGTTTGCATTGAGCCAGGTGGGCCACAGGGCAAGAAGTTTAAGAACCACTGTCTTAGCCATGACTACAGAGTGTGGTGTCAAAACAAGATTTTCATACTGCCACATAGGCTGTAAGGCTAGACAGGATGTAAATCTTTATTAAACTGCAAATAGTTGAAATAACAAAAGGATACAAAGCTTTTAATGGAGGCAGATTTTTTTTATAATGTTTATTCCAGTGTGAAAGCTCCCCCTTAAGAAAAAGGAACGGATCAAACACATATAACTGAGCTACTTTCTTTGTGTTGTAGAAAGAAGATGTGAGTGATAACCACGGCCAGCTGAACATGGAAGGGGCTCTGATAGCCCGGGACAGAGTTGGGGTACAGGACTTTGTTCTTCTGGATTCCCATACCAGTGAGGCTGCTTTCTTGGACAACCTTCGCAAGCGATACAGAGAGAACCTCATCTATGTAAATCTGCATGCCTTTGTCTTTTTCTTGGCAATGCTTGATCTTCTAAACACAAGAATCTATAATCATAGGACTGGAAGGAACTTTGAGAGGTCACCTAGTCTAGCCCCCTTTACTCATGATAGGACCAAGCATCCTTTACACCATCTTTGACAGAGGCTTGTCTAACCAGTTCTTAAGTCTCCAGTGATAGAGATTCCACAACCTCCCTAGGCAATTTATTCCAGTGCTTAACTACCCTGACAGTTAGGAAGTTTTCCCTAATATACAACCTAAACCTCCCTTGCTGCAATTTAAGCCCATTGCTTCTTGCCCTGTCAGAGGTTAAGATCTATTTTCTCCGTCCTTGTAACAACCTTTTATGTATTGAAAACTGTTGTTGTGCCCCCTCTGTTTTCTCTACACTAGACTAAACAAACCCCAAATCATCTAAAGTACAGGTCTTGGTGGTGGTGTGGTTTTCAACAACTTAGACACCTGTTGGGAAACTAACACAGTACAAATGACTGCACAAGTTCTTAGAGTGTATTGGAGACAACTTTTTATTTCAGAAGGTTGCGATGGCTACTATGGGAGGCTGTTCTAGATTTGATTTTGACAAATAGGAAGGATTTGAAAGTGTAAGGCAGGTTAGCTGAAAGTGACTAGCTTAACTTCTGTACCTGGAAACATAATGGAGCAAATAATTAAACAACCAGTTTGCAAACTTCTAGAAGATAAGGTGAGAGGTAACAGTCAGCATGGATTTGTCAAAAACAAAGCATGTGAAAACAACCTGATAACTACTTTGACATGATAGTCAAGATATACCGTGTCTGTAGTAAAACTTTGATGCTGCTTTATATAACCACCTTATAAGCAAACTAGGGAAAGGTAACCTAGATGGAGGTACTATAAGGTGGGTGCATATCTAGTTGGATAACCATTCCCAGAGAGTAGTTATCAATGGCTCACAGTCATGCTGGAAGGACATAATGAGTTGGGTGTCTCAGGGAACAGATCTGGGTCCGGTTCTATTCAATATCTTGATCAGTGCTTTAGCTAGTAGCATAGAGATAAGGCTTATAAAGTCTGTGGATGATTCTAACCAAAATGATCTGGACAAGTACTAGAGGAAGAGATCTGCGGGTCATACTGGACCACAAACTAAATAAAAGTCAGCGCAATACTGTGGTGCAAAAAACCCCAAACAAAAAACAACCAACCAACCCACCCCAACAACAACAATGAACCCAAACATCATTCTGGGATGTATGAGCAGTAGCATCTTAAGTAAGCTATGAGAAGTCGTTATTCCACTCGACTCTGTGCTGATTAGGCTTCACCTGGAGAGTCTGTCCAGTTCTGGGTGCCACAGTTCACACGGTCTTTCCTGAAGTAATGTGTAATTGTGGAAAGGGAGACCTGCCTTAAACTGCACCTGGCTTACAATTGCATCTAAGGTCAAATGGTGGACTTAATTGCACTTATCAGTGCAGCGTGAATGATCTCCCCAAGAATATGGCTTTCTAGCTTTATGGGGTGACATCTGTTGGATGGGGAGAAGTTGAAGGATGTTTACAGTATCTGGCGGGCTGATTGTCCTATTTGCCCTTTATATAAGAACACAGTGTCTTCTGTGGCTGGTCTGGTTTATGTTCCAGCTGACCAAGTGGTGTGCAATAAATAACAAAGGAATGTGAAAAGTGGTGCCAGCACAAGGAACGCACTGAACCACAGGATGAAAATTTGCTATTGCTTAATGGCCTTGTTTGTCAAAGGTGCTGAGCGCCCACAATGCAAATGTGAGCACTCAGCACTCTGCAAAGTTAGGCCCTCAGATTATGTGTACATCGTTGCTGTGCAGATCCTAAATGGCAGAGCATCTTACCCAGAGGGAGCCAACAGCCACGCCAGGCCCCTACACAATGCGGGGAAGGGTGACCCTCTGCTCCCAGGAGGGACAGGACTGAGGTAGCCAGCCCTCAGCACCCCCTGGAGTGCACAACACTGCCCCCTGCCTGTTCTCAGAGCTGGCCAGAGCAGGCAGCATGGGGCTCTCGTGGCAGTTCTAAAGGCCTCAGGGCTCAGGCTGCGGCTGCTGCCACAGTAGTAGTAGCAGCAGCAACCGGGAGTCCCAGACCCTTTAGAATTGCTGGGCCCTAGGGCAACTGCCCCCTTTGACATCGTCCCTGTTGGTGGGCCTGATCTTACCACCCCTCTCTTCTGTTAGGCTAAGCTCAATATTTTGGTGAGACGAGGGAGAGGGGGAAATGAAAGGTCTTGGTGCAATGAGGAGTCCTACCTGTGCATTCTAAAATATTGTGTAATTGTGGTTCACTGAAATAGTCTAAAACTAAGGCAGTTAGACTTGCATCTTGAAAGCTGAGATTTGTTCAATTGTAGGGCTCAGGAGGGAATTCTTTCTGTTCCATATAGTCTTACAAAAGAGACAAGGTAGGTGAGATCATAACTTTTCTTGGACCAGCTTCAGTTAGGGGAAAAGAACAAGCTTTTGAGCTACACAAAACTCTTCAGATCTGGGGAAGGAAGAAGAGCAGCAAGAAGAGCTCTGTTTAGCCTGCAAGCTTATGCTTTCCACCAACAGAAGTTGGCCCAAGAAAAAACATCACCTCACCCACTTTCTTTCATATCCAGGGACCAACCCAGCTACTACACCGCAGACATGCATGGTTTTAAGTAACCACCACCTCTATAGATTTAGCTTCCCCATGAAGCATCAGAGTTGTGGTGGAGGGCAGCAGATTTCCAATAACTTAACAAAACCGTATTAGTTGTGGTGTTCCCATGTTAACTGGAATCTAAAGATGAACCAAATCCCAGAAGCATCAGGGACAGAGGTACCAAAAGTCTCAATGATTAGGAACATTAAAGGACTAAATCAATCTAACAGCAACACTTTAAGGTTTTTTAGTATATGGGGTATTAGAAATGGAGCACAGAGATACTGAAGTCTTAGAACTTTTCTGTAGCAAAAAAATTCAGTATGAAAACACAAAATAAAATGTGGTATGTTTGAGATTGACTGCTCCTGGAGCAGTCATTCTAACATTTGTCTGTCTAAACTCTGTTCTTCCCTGTAGACATATATTGGTACCCTTCTAGTATCTGTGAATCCCTACAAAGAGTTGGATTTCTACTCAGTTAAACAGATGGAGATTTATCAAGGAGTCAACTTTTTTGAACTGCCACCACATATGTAAGTAACGCTAAATTCCTCTGCTTTCAGTTCACAAACACTGACTCTCAAGGTCAGGTCTAGCACAGCTTCTGTTGAGATTTTTGTATTACTAACAATTTTAAAAGCAGTTGGCCATGGTGGGGAACTTTTCATATTAGTGATTTTAGTAGCTAACTTGCTGCTGTTTGCATGGTTATTCATCAAATAATAGTTCAATTAGATAATCTGTTTCTGCAAGATTGGCATCTGATTGTCAGCATTTGGAAAGAGGGTGATTCCAACTTAATGTTGGCACAGGGCTTTGAAAACAGAAATGTTTTTGTCAATGTTAATTGCTCTTCACAATTTCCCTGTGAGGGCAGGTAAAAATTTCTGTTTCACAAAGGGTGAAACTGAGAGCCAGTTCATTGAAAGCCACAGGGAAGAATCTTTGTCAGAAAGGACTAGAATTTAGGAATATATCTAGCAGGTCAGAACTTAGTGCATGCCTTCCTCACTTATCTGGTGATGGGAGAACACACCATCAGGTCTCAGCTATGATGTTCTCTGGCATAATTTCTGTATTGAGTATATTCCCTCATCAGTTTGCCTGAAATATTCCCTTTCACAGTCTCTGCCAGTGCTTATAACTCTCTAGCTGGTTCCCTCTATCCTGAGTTCAGGGTGCAGGAAGTGGGTTGAGGTCATATTTCAAAGCTGGAGTATTGATTTCCCCCCCCCCCCCCCCCCCCATTTTTCCCAAATGGGGGGTGGGGGGGGAGAGGTGGGGAAAGAGGTTGAACTAATTGTAACCTGTAAAATATCTTCATAGGCAGAAACTGGGGCTGACCAGCAGACTGCTTTTCTTAAAAATTGGTTGGTCTTGTCTCTGCCATGGACCAGCAGTGTGTACAGTCCAAATGGGGGTCTGTGGATAAAGCGTTTTTCCTCCACCAAGTGCCTACCTCTCACTTTGAATTAATGTTTCTACTTTGAAATTGTGAATCAGCAAATTTTCTGCTGGGAACATTGCTTGCCTGTCCAAGCCAAGATCTGTAAATTTTAGCTGTCTCCAGTGTTAAGTATTCTTTGGAACATTTGCTCTGGTCAGAGCTTTCTGGCATCCATTGAGTAATTCTTTAAGTTGTTTTTTGAAACTCTTTTATTCAGATATGCCATAGCTGACAATGCCTACCGGGTAATGTGTGCTGAATGCAATGACCACTTCATCCTCATCTCTGGGGAGAGTGGAGCTGGGAAAACCGAAGCCTCCAAGAAGATCTTGCAATACTTTGCAGTGACATGCCCAACTACGGAACAGCTGCAAGTAGTCCGTGACCGCCTGCTGCTCTCCAATCCAGTTCTGGAGGTAGAACAAACACAAAACCCTAAAGGAGGTGTGCCATGCAGAGGAGATTGGGTGGAGTCTGCAAGATATATCTCTGTACATAGAACTGAAATGTGTTAAACGCATGGAAGGGAGAGGTGGTCTAATCAGCAGAATGGTCTCCAGTTTTCAGGGATACTTGACTTCTGGTTGCATGGTAGTGAAAGTAATTTGAACCTCTTTGCAAGCACCTACTTTCTGATTTGGAAAATGTGAAGGAGTTGATGTAGGCCAGGTTGCTGTACAGGGATTTAAATTTATTTTTCCACTGGTAGCTTTCAGCTTGCAATATTTTTTTCTTCTATAATAAAAACACCTAGTCTCTTCCTCAATATAAATACTGCGCAAAGAGGGGATTTTTGTCTGTGTAGTGCTCCACAAGGGAAGGACAAAATACCCTGAAACCATTTACTAAAGGCCGAATCAGAACATCGGTCACTTATCCCTAGAGTGGCTGAATGTGTGGATATTGCTATTAATGGCAGGTTACAGAGGAGAATGAGACCAGAAAGTACTGAACACATGCTGAGTGTAAGCAACTAATGATGTGTCTGGGCAGATGGTGTGTTAAGACACTGCCACCAGAGGGTAGGGAAGGAGGGAAACCAGTACATCAAGTCTCACATAAATACAAACATTTTTTGGAGTTTCTTAGGGTTTAGCTGCCCATTTGATTTACTCAGAGGAAAGTGCAAAGCTGTACAGGCTGAAGTTTATCCTTCTGTTCCTTATGGCCCCTGTTCTAGACATAGAGCTCTCAGCAGCAAAAGGAGTGACTTGGTTTCACTTGTTTCTCTGCAGGCTTTTGGAAATGCAAAAACTCTCCGTAATGACAACTCAAGTAGATTTGGAAAATACATGGATATCCAGTTTGATTTTAAGGTAAAAACAAATGTGTTGGACCATTCTCAAAACAAGTACCTGTCTGGCACCAGTATGGAATACTTAGTTAGTAAACTTACATTGCCCTGCTCAGTTATTTACCCCCACAGGCTACCTTCTGACCTCGTTTTTACAGCTCTTGCATTTTTGACTGAGGTGTCTGAAGTCCTGTATCTTGGAAGCTTCCACCATTATTGGCAACACAGCCTTCTGCTCAATGGAGAAGGTAATATTTCACTGCAGGGCAAGAGTTGCATTGAAAAGACAGTTACTCCTCAGACAGTCTGTGTCGAAGTGATATTATCATGAGAGAAACTAATGAAGAGTAAGAGCAGGTAGGCTTCAGGTGTCATCGCTACTTGTCAGAGTGTGTGTTAATAAGCATACGGCATTCACAGCACTTCCGCTGGCTTTGTCAATTGGACTGTTGGGTATTGTAAGGCTTAGCAGTCTGAACTCACCTGCGTGTTTTTGGTTTTCTCTTTAGGGAGCTCCAGTAGGAGGGCACATCCTCAGTTACCTGATTGAGAGATCCCGGGTCGTTCATCAAAACAATGGGGAACGGAATTTCCATATCTTCTACCAGTTGCTGGAGGGTGCAGAAGATGACCTACTTCGCTGGCTAGGACTGGAGCGTAATCCACAGAAGTACATGTATCTTATGCAGGTTGGGATAATTACATCCCCAGTATAGAACCCCTTTAGGCTGAACTGGGGAACATAGACTGCATGGCCTTTTACCTTGTTCTATAAAGGTTGCATAATATGCTCACCTTTGTCTTGGTGGACTTTCTTCACCAGTCATATATTCCATTATGGTAGAAGTCACAACTATAGCAAGTGACTTTTAAGCGATTAGAATACTGGAACAACTATTGGTGTATGATTTTTTTTTTTTTCTTCCCTTGTACCTTTTTGACCTTTGGGCCCAGACCTGCAGCAATATTAGAAATAAAGGAAGCTGAGGCAGTAACTTCTGCAGTATTAACAGATAAAGCACATTAGAATGAGACGACACTATGGCTTGCTCAAATTCTGCCCTTAGGCTGTGAAATCTGTAGAAGCTGCATGAGAATACCAGAGTAAATTTTGGCCTTGGCTTAATTTATATCCTCTTGTTATGAATCAATCTGTCCTTATCGCTCTCCCATTAATTTACAGAGGGATTTCACAATGAAGCACACTGAAATGAGAATTCCACAGGGAATTTAACAACACAATCACTTTGTAGTCAGTGCTCTCAGTTGTGTGGGTAACACCTTATTCTATCTCAGAGCATTTGCCCAGTCCACTGCAGTGAAGTTCTTAATCTGTCTGTCTGTGAAACAGTTAACTGTTGCCAGCAAATGACTGCTATATCCTAAAGGAAGCAGTGTGACTTAGTTGCAAGGTGGGAGAGCTCACTGGTGTGTCTGTGTGTTTAAAAAACAAAACAAAACCAACTTTGATTAATCAAAAGCATAGACTAAAAACTATTAACTAGTAAAATGACTGTTCTCTGCAAGTTACATTTGGTGAAAAGATCTCCCTTTAAGGCTTTGTTTCTTTGTTCAGTATGAAATAAGTGAGCTTGAAGACTTAAACAGCTGTTATATGTAATATAAAGATAAGTGTTCCCTATGCAGAATCACCTGAGCAAACTACTGTTTTATGAACTCACATTTCCTTTTAATTCTTGACAGAGTATAATATGCAATTTGCCCTCCTGTTTGTATAGATGTATGATAGTAAGGTAGCCTTTGTTATGCAAACATAATAGATGGCTAGATCCAAAACATATAGCTAAACTTCACCATACATTGGCTAAGTACCTAATACTCAACACACATAATACTCTAAATGAACAGTTATAGAAAGGATAGATTGGTACAGGCTGTGAGTTGTACGGGCAAGGATGGAATAACCTTCTGTGTGTCAATAAATGTTATAAAGAGTGGAAAGAGCTGGGAATCAAAAATGCCAAGCCAAGGTCTGATTGGCTACTGAGATCACCTGATGACTACAACTGTAGTGATGAATGCAAAGTTTTCATGCCTCTTTCTGCTCCTCAATAGGGTCGATGTGCCAAAGTGTCTTCCATTAACGACAAGAGTGACTGGAAAATAGTCCGCAAAGCTTTCTCTGTCATTGACTTCACTGAAACAGATATTGAGGTACAGAGGCAGGAGAAGGGATGTGTATTTCTAAAAAGGGATAACTGCTGATTCCATTCCTGTTCCGGCTAGGTATCTGGGGACTTTCCAAATAGGGGCTATACAGCTTTCTTTTTTAAGGAAGTGGTGACAGCCTCTTTCTTTGTGACATCTAAAACTGGACTGGACACAGTGATCAAGTATGTGTTGTGGTGAACAATTTTGCACTGACTAAGAAGTGGACAAGACTCATCTAAGTGCAGGAATTGTCTTAATACTTTATTAGCTTTTGATACTCCATAATGGATGAGAGAAAATGGGGTGAAAGAACCAATGCCTGTACTCATCGGGGAAAATGCTTTACCGATGGTATTATTGGGAAAGTGGTACATTTTCTGATCCCCCTCCCTTCCTGTGTTTTCTGGTGCCAGAAGTGTGTTGCTAAAATAAGTCTATATTGCTGCCACTCTACTGAAAAATGTTGTATATATCTAGGAGGAGACTGACACCAGAAATTCATGTCACTTATAAAAACCCTGGCTGCTATTCCTCTTCGTATCAGTAGATATTTGCTTGATTATTTTTTTTAAGACCATGAGGGATTAATTTGATCTGCATAACACACAGAATTAGGAGTTTGGGGAATACAGTTGAAGCATTGGAAGAAAACTGGTCATTCAACAAACAAACGGTACAATTAAATGGTACAATTAAAACATGCCGCCTTCTCTCTTCCCCACCCCCAGTTCCTAACTGTTGATGTTTTTATATCATGTATGCTGAGTCCAGAATTCATTGGAGTATCATCTGTGTCTCTTTGAAATGGCTCTATAATTCTTTTTTGTACGTACCAGTTTTGCTTTTGATTGAACTGAATCGTATAGTGAAGTCCCCTCTTTCTGTTGCCTGTGTCTTGTGAACTTCTCAGGAGTAAGGAAAGAAAGTGAGGGTCCCAATATGACGTGAGAGATAGGCCCTGTTATCTGCATGCCTGGTGACCTCCTTTTTGCCTCTCCCATGGACTTCAGTGGTTCCCACCTTCCATCTATTTCTTTGGTTGAGCAGTTGGCTTTATTTTGAATGGTCAGATGTGCATATCCCAGGGAGTCAGACTGGAAGGAGGTAGCCAGGTTGGAGTGTCTGTCTTCTGTACCATGTCTAAAGAAGTAATTGGTAATTTCTCACTGTCTCCCTCAGCAGTAGCTGGTGTTTATATCAACCAATTACACTACTGTTGAGCCAAACAGTATATTCTGCTTAAGAGTAATGACCATGTACCCATATGAATTTGGCTTTTAACAGTTTTTATCCCTTTGGCCTCAGCACCTCTTTGGGGCCATTGCCAGTGTCCTGCACCTCGGGAATATCCAGTATGAAGAGGATAGTAATGGCCATGCGATCATCACCAATGGCAGCCAGATCAAATGGATCTCAAAGGTATCCTCTCCGGGGGAGACAGGAAGCCTCCATTCAGATCGGGGGCAGGTGTCCAAGGCACTAGGCTGGAGGGGTTGCTTCCTTTTCTGCCATGTTTTTGATTTGTGGATGGTTGCACATACTGTCCTTCAGGGGTGGGCAATAATTTTGGAAGGGGGGGGGGCACTTAATGAATTTTGGTATGTGATCATGAGTTGGCTCCACTCACAGAAGGGGCAGGGCCTGAGGCAGAAAAGGGAGGGCAGGGGACTAGCTCCCCCCCCAGAATTCAATAGGCTCCTGCTTCCTGAGCCATTGCCTGGAAATTCTGTGGCAGTGGCAGCAGGATATAAATAGAAACCAGCCAGATGCAGCCCCTGGGCTGGATCAAAGTGTTAGGCAGGCTGGATCCAGCCCCCAGGCTGCACCTTTCCCAGGCCTGCTTTAGAGGGACAGACTGTCTGTGCTCTGAGGAGCTCACACTGGCTGTGTGTCAAGTCAGACTCAAACAGACCCTGTGCTAATCCAGGGATCCTAGAAATATAGGGCTCGGAGGATCCTGGAGAGGTCAACTAGTCTGGCCCCCTACACTTAGGCAGGACCAGATCAATCTAGCCCATTCCTTTCAGAAGTTTGTTCAACCTGTGTTGTTTCCTTCCCCCTCTCCCCAAAAAAACCCACAACTCTCCAGTGATGGGGATTAAATGTTTAAAGCAACTTTTGCCATCAGCACAAAGGTGAAAAAGTTGAAATGTATAATATGCAACAGCCCCCTTAGCATTTTAATTCAACTTCTAACCATCAAGGATAATTGTTACTCTCCTTATACACATTTTGTAGCTGGCTGATCTATATTCTTAAATTATGGGTGTGGTGTAGTGAGGCATTACCAGAATATCCTCTGTCTCGTTGTTTTTAGTAGTGTTTTTGTTCCCCTTCGGCAGTTTCCAGGCCTGCATAAGTGACTTTGCATGCTTGCAAGGTGACTGTTGACAGATAAGCACAGTTGCTGCTACAGTGGCATGTAATGTTTTGGCTTATGTGGCTCCTTCAATCCAATGCACAAAAGGGCTAAACTGTGGGTTCTGACTGGATTTGACAGCAGCATCCTTTTGGAATTTCATGTTGTCTGTCAGTAGAAATCGACTGCTAATGTTTTAAATACAACAAAAGAGATCACAGTGACCTAATCTGCCAATACTTCCATCCCCTAACAACTAGAAATGGTTTGTGTGGGCTACACCCTAATGGAGAAGCAGCAGCTGAGTGCTCCACAAGGGAGCAAGCCCCTACCGGATGCCTATGCAGCGGGTGTGGGCAATAATTTTTTGCCGGGGGCTATGCCGGAAGGGGCGGGGCCACAAAAAGAAGGGCCAGGGCCAGGAGGCTTTGGGCTTCCCCATCCACAGACCATGATTGGTATGGGGGTGGGGGAGCCCCTTTTCCTCCCCATTCCCACTATGCACCCATGCCCCTGGTGGTGGGAAGAGTCTTCCCGTGCTTCCAGCCCCCCCAGGCCAATTAGGCAAGTCTAAGTGCTGTGTGCTCCTCACAGGGCGGGGAAGGGGAGAGGGGAGGAAACTTCGCATGCTCCTCCTGCCCCCAGGCCAATCAAGGCTTAGGAGTCAGGGAGTGTACAAAATCTCCTCCTGTCCTGCCAGGAGTGCGCGGCGCTTCAAAGCACCATGTGCTCCTGGCAGGGTGGTGGAAACTTCATGTGTTTTCCCCAACCCCCAGGCCCTAATTGGCCTGGTGGTGGGGGAGCAGCAGGGCCTTCGCAAGCCAGATCGACCTGCTTGGTGGGCCGGATCTTGCCCATGGAGGCCCTTTTGCCCACCCCTGCTATTCAGTCTGCCACTGCACTATGAGGGAGAATTCTCTAATCGTGGCAATATGTTAAACTAGTGCAAGTAAGAAAAATGTTGTTTAAAATCCCATTGTGACTTGGGATACCCTTGCTATCTTGGTTGTCTGGTTCTTTTCCTTTAAATCATACTATGGTGGATTCCACTGCTTATCTGTGGGTACAGGGAAATGCAAATGTTGATTTGCCCTGTTATGTTTTAGAGTTTCAAGAGTAATTAACAGTAAAAGGAAGAAGCCTGGACATTTCTCTCCAATTAACTGTAGGCATGAAATTACCCTTTCTATGCTAACTGTGGCTTTTTCTTTGGCAGTTATTGGGCGTCCACTTATCCATTCTACAGGAAGCTCTTACACACAGAAAGATAGAAGCCAGATCAGAAGAGGTATAAATTAAGTCACTGTCAGATTCTTCATAGTATGAGGAGTCAAAACCGGAGTGCTAAAACCAGAGGTTAAAGAGCCAGGATACCTTGAGCTTTGTTTGCAACGTGCTCACAGATTCGTGTAGTAAACTTAACTTAGTGAAGTTTCCTTAATCTCTAGCTCTTTTCCTATTTGTAAAAATAATAGTTATCTTCCTTTGCAAATTTTTGAGATATTAAGTTGAGAAGTGCTGGTGTGAGGCCATCTTCCTCCTGTGTGACATGACATCAGTGACGGGGGGAAAAAAGACAGCAGCAAGGATGATTCACTGACAGCCACACATTGGAGCCAAGTTACCTTCTTTTGGGTAGTCTGTAAAGTGATTCTTGAAAAATGACGCTTCATATGCAGATGCAAGTATTTGTATAAAATGTTCACTTGTAATACTTTGTGTTGATTTGAAACTAGAATTGGAATTGCTGATGGTTTTCCCCTTGAGTATATGGGACTCCACCAAATTTCATTTCACCCTTATGTCTCTGGTACACCATTTAGCTTGTATGTAGAGAAGTGTTTCCACCCAATTAGGGAGTAAAATGGGGATCAATCCTTATTTTTTGTCATCCACTTCAATGTCAGTGACTACTGTAGCCTGTGTGTTAATGCTAGGAGATTTGTAGCTATTGTCTTGCACCTTCTGACCAAAAAGATGCTTGCTATATGGCAGTGGTTCCCAAACTTTTCGGCGTCATGCCCCCTTTTTGATTTTTGAGAAACCCTCACGCGTTCTCTCTCTTCTCTCCCCCCCGCCCCTCCCCACGACAGCAAAACTTGTTGAGCAAAAAAAAAAAAGGAACTTCCCGAGGCTGAAAAACAAAAATAGCAGCAAAACTTCATGCCCCCCTGGAATTTCTTCATCCCCAAGGGGGGCACACCCCCCAGTTTGGGAACCCATGCTATATGGAATGTCTGCCTTTATTTCAAAGCCTTGATCCAAAACCTCTTCTTAGACGTCAAATCTATCTTATAACATAAATTCTGCTGCAGGTGAGGACGTGAGCAGCTGAGTGGGAAATACATAGAAGTAGTGCACTAGGACCCTGACTAGGGTCTCTTACCTGGAACCCTAGAGCAGTCATCACACCAGCCTGAGGTGCTAGCTATTTTATATGGCTCTGTGGCTGGCTGTTGGATCTGTGGGCATGTCTTCATTATGCAGAAGATTGATGCTGCCGTGATCTATCTTCCGGAGTTTGACTTAGTGGGTCTAACACAGACCTACTAAATCAAACTCAGAGAGTGCCCCTGTTGGCACCAGTACTTCTGCTCTTCACAAGGAGTAAGGGAAGCCGATGGGAGTGTTAGTTCCCATCAGCCTCCTGCTTTGGAGACTGCATGGAAACTTGAATTAAAGTACATAGACTCCAGCTACATAATTAACGTGGCTGGAGTTGCGTATCTTAATTTGACTCCCTGCATAGTGAAGACATGACTTGGGGCAGAACTCTGGCTCATGATGTTTCACTGTGAAATGGAGACTATCAAATGGTAGCCTACTCTCTAATCCGTGAGTGTTAAATCAGACCGCAATTTCTGACTTTACCTTATTTACTATACTAGAGTATTTTTACTTTTTTTAGGTTCTAAGTCCTCTGAACATAGACTTGGCATTCTGTGCTCGGGATGCGGCAGCGAAGGCAATTTATGGACGGACTTTTACTTGGCTAGTCAACAAAATTAATGGGTCTTTAGCCAACAAGGTTTGTACCAATTCTAGGCAATGTTGTGTCCTACAAACCAGTATGGTCTTTTCCACTGAGTAGGCAGTGCTTCCACAATGAGACAGTCATGAAGAGTCTGAAGTCTGTTAGTGGAGTTCAGGGATCCAAGCCACTGTGAGCTGGAGATTCACGTTCTGCTTGTGGTTTTTTTTTTTTAAATTGAATATGAAAGGTACACTGTCAAGCAGTTTGGCCAGTGTATGACCTGCTTTAAAATTGTCCCTCCTGATTGAAAGTAAATATAGATCTATATATGATAAGAAAAAATATCACTGCTTTTGTAGGATCCAGCCAAACCATAGTGTGTGCTTCTCCTATTGGTCATATGGCCAGCAAATGAGCATACTATTTTCTGGCCTATAATGGTGGTGCATAAACAAGGGGAGTTTAGTATAAAACTAGGTTCTAGGGAAGACAAGAAAAATGTTTCCTGAATAGTGACAAAATGCATATGGAAAGTAACCTTGATGCCTGTGTTTAGGAGATAGAAGTGACCTTCCAGATTAGGTGAAGTGTGCTTTTGGTCTGGTAAGCCACTACGGCAGCCTTGCATGGGCCCATTTTCATTATCCTTGATACGTAGTTTTGAACAATGGAAAAAGGGGGTTGGTTGGATTACCCCAGTAACAATTTCACCTTTGGATTCCTCTCTGCATCTACAATAGCTGCACGCTAGCATGTGTGTTGTACTATCAGCTAAGACTCAGGTTTGAGAGTTAATTTTAGGCTTTGAGTTGGGGTGATTAGACATTCACAGAGAGCAGGAGACCCCAGCATAGAAGAAAGTGGTTGTCTGGAACAAATATATGGGAGCCATCCTGCCAGTGTGGAAGTCATTCCACATTCTCTCCAACCCCTATTCCCAACCTCTGCAAAGTATATTTACACCTGTCTTGGCTTGCTCACCAGAATACCTGGTCAGTTCAGCTGCAGAACTGCCTGCTACAGGGACCCTTGTTTTTATGATACTGTTCCTGTAATGAGCTCCCCGGACATTGCATTAGTAGCAGAGTGGGAACAAATGAGGGAGATGAAAATCTAGGTGAAGGGAACAGCATGAATAGTACAGAACAATTACACCAATTACCGAAATCCTCTTTTCCTCATGGAGCATTTAATGGTATGTTTGGCAGGACCTCACCAGAAAAACTGTCATTGGGTTGCTTGACATCTATGGGTTTGAAGTATTCGAAACAAACAGGTATGTAGCATTCAAACTGGGCCAAAGTGTTTGAACTAATGTGGGTCTGCATCCAAAGCAATGCATGGTCATTTGGGCTCAGGCTTTGGCTTACTCCAGAAAGGCAAGGACGTGGGGTCCCAGCTCCCTTCATCAGCTCTGAGCTGCACCTAATCTCTTACATAAGTTGCAGTATGTAGGTATAACTGAAGTCCAGTGAGGGTCTCAGCTCATTTCTTTGGGCTTTTGTTGGCTGGCTCAATTAAAAGCCCAGAATCCTATGGAAGAACATGAGTATAGTACTGCAATGGACCACCTTCTTGTGTGGGGCAGCTTTCGAAGTCTGTAGAGACACAGAAGGATGTGACGAGTACCTTCTTCTAGCCAAACAAAGCTCATTGCCCTGTAGTACTTATTCTGTCTTCATATGTTGAATTAATAAGGCTGTTGGGAGAATAGTGAATGGTGGGTGATAATGTGGAAGTTTAAGAAACACTTAAAAGTATGTTTGCTTCTTTGAGCTTGCTGTATTAGCAAAACTGTGCACCCTTCTGGGAAGAAAGTTGAGACTTCTTTCTGGAATGTTAAGGTGTAGAAGTGTAGCCCAGCTCCTGTGAGTGTAGGGTAGAGGATGGAGTTAACTGAACTTTATCAAACCTCTCTAATTTGGTTTGAGTTTTATTCAAGCAGAAACTTTAGGGCTGGTGGATAGGGAGGGAGAAGTGGAGTATTTTATCCAGACTGATTCTTCAGTTCTTATTACACATCCGCATTGATAAGTAGCTGCTCTTGAAATGCATATGGACTGTTTCTATTAAAATATAGTTGTATTGGGGGGGAAACAGTAAACCAGCTGTCTCAGCTATTTCATGCTCTTGTCTTCTGTCATGAAGAGAAGGGTTATCACAGGAATTCTCTTTTTAACATTTGTTTCCCTACAAACCAAGAGGGCAGCTAGAAACAGTTTGCCTTGAAATCAAAGCTTTCTGAATGTCTATGAATGTGCCTCGTTGCTCTTCCTTATTTTACTCTTCTAAAGTTTTGAACAGTTCTGCATCAATTACTGCAATGAAAAGCTTCAGCAGCTGTTAATCGAGATGACTCTGAAGGCAGAGCAGGAGGAATATGAGCTGGAAGGCATAGAGGTAACTCTTATTTGTTCTCTTAGGAACATCATTGCAGAACAAACTTTTATTCATTGAGGCATTAATAGTGTTTTTTACAACTTTGCGTTATAGTTGAAATACCGTCATTGAAGTTGGAGATGGAAAAGGTATAACGGTCCCACCCATAATGTTCCCATCTGTCAGTGCAGGATTATCTTCAGTATATTGTCATATTTTTAAAATAATATTTCCCTTTGCAGTGTTCTCCGTAGCTCTCAACCTCTTCATCCTGGGAGCCCCTTCCCATTTGGCAACATTGGGATGTGTGGGTAGTCATGACCCCCAAATGCCTGTTTGTAATCCCTAACCTCCAGCTGAGAACCCTGTCTAGTTCACAGAACTCCCAGGAAGCTCTTGCTGTACCTAGCCTAGCTTTCCCCCTTCCTTAATTTGATCCCATTTCACGTCGTTGTATCTTTTCTTTTGCGTTAAATCGTTCTGGGTTCAATGAACTTGTGTGCTTTGAAGGCGAATGTGGCAGAACCATAGCTCTTGGCCAGAAACATGCTCTGCTGGGAAATGCCTTTATAGAAATAAAGAAGATCCCTGTAATGTATGACTGGTCATGCATGGTGAGACCAATGGTTTGTCTTGCCGAATGTGCTGTTTTCTGATAGTGGCAGGTAGGAGACGTTTCAGGGGGAATGAACAGAACCACAGGTGCCAACTTCTGTTCTAGCCATGGGAGTGCTCAACACCCTTACTCCACCCCTTCCCCAAACTCTGCCCCACTCCACCAATTCCCCCACCCTATGGCCTCTTTCTGCCCCCTTTTCTGAACATGCTGTGTCCTTACCCTTCCCCCTCATTCCTGGAGCCTCTGAGCCTTGTAGAAACAGCTGTTTCATGGTGGCAAGCAAGAGGCACAGAGGGGGAGGAAGAGGAGCAGCAGATCAGCAAGGCTGCCAGAAGTCAGGAGGCGATGGGGAGAGGTGTGGCAGGTTAGGGAGCCGCGCACTGGTTGCTAATTAGCATGGGGAAAAATTAGCAGGTGAGTGCTCCAGCCCCAGCATACCCATAGAATAGATGCCTATGAACAGAACAATTAAGTGATCTGCTCCCTGTCATCCAGTCCAAGCTTCTGGCAGTCTGAGGTTTAGAGACTCCGGGGGCATTAGGTTGCGTCCCAGACAAACATGGGTAATAGCAATAGATGGATTTATCCTCCATGAACTTATCTAATTCCTTTTTTGAACCCACTTCTACTTCTGGCTCTCTCAGCTTCCCCTAGCAACACGCTCCATAGGTTAATTGTGTGCTGTGGGAAGAAGTACTAAAACCAAAAGATGCAGCTGAGCATATTGCAGTATTACAGACTGAAGGATCACAGCACAGTAATGTAGTGATTCAAATAACTCTGCCTATGCTGCTTAAAGGAGGAAGGTACTGAGTGGTGGCTAGGTCAAGAACCCCTCCAATAAGACCTTAAATCCTAACTTGGCATTTATTTCAGTTCCCTGAATTCTTTAAAATCAGTCTTTTCATTTTAATCCCAGTGGGAGCCAATTCCATATTTCAACAACAAGATCATCTGTGACTTGGTGGAAGAGAAGCACAAAGGAATCATCTCCATACTGGTAGGTATAAAACTTGTGCAGTGATTCCATACTAGTACTACTCTTTCCATAGGTTAAAAGCTCTACAGTCTGTAGCTCTCTGGATGGTCAAGTCTGTCAGGCGTTTGCTAATAAACGGATTACCATAAAATCTCAAGTATAATGCACACTTTTTTCCCTTTTTTTTTTTTTTTTTTTTAAGCATCAAAGTCGGGTTGCGCATTATCTATAGGAGGTTTTTTTTAAAGTTTTAAACTCACCCTCAGCAGGCACGAGCTGGGGGCCAGGCACGGGCTGGGCTGGGCTTGGCTGGGGGGGAGCCAGCAGGCGCGAGCTTGCTGCGACGGCAGGTGGGCGGGGAGACACCTCTTCCCAGCAGGCACGAGCTCGGTGCGCAGACAGCTGGGCGGGGGAGGCTCCCCAGGCAGGCGCGAGCTCAGCGTGTGCGAGCTCAGCTGGGCAGGGGGCCCCCGCAGCAGGCATGAGCCCCTTCCTTCCTATGCATACCGTAAAATCTCAAGTATAATGGGGGTGCACATTATGATAAGAGTTTAGTTTATAAAAGAATTCTGACCTTTAAAAGGCAGATGCGTATTATACATAGGTGCACATTATACTCGAGATTTTACGGTAGGTAGAATTACTAGGTTAGAGTCTGAAAACATCTGAGAATACCAAAGTAAAGTCTGAGCAACTAGTATGTTTTTCTTGGCTTCTTTTTTTCCCCTTATGTTTCTCATTGTTCTTCTGCCTGTTGTCTTATTTCTACCCTCAAAAGACCCAATTTGCTTCAGCCACCATGCTGTACTGGAAGGTGGGGCTGCTCTGAATGAAACTGTCTGAGCCTGTCAATGACATTATGGGCATTGGCTGCAACTGCAAGGGGACTCCCTAGGGTGCAGCGCAGCCTTTCCCCTCCTCTTCTGGATAAATGGGGTGGGTGTATGTGAAACAGGACCCTGCCAGAAAATCAAATTGCTTTAAACTTGGTAATCAGTCCTTAAAGATTAAAAAAAAAAAAAAAAAAAAAAAAGGTGAGATGTGCAGTCTTCCTGCAAAGGCACATGTAATACAACAGTAATGCATTGTGTCCTGACACCCTGATGTGTAGACGGAGGAGTGGAGGGTTTATCACATAAGTCCAAGTAATCAATGCATTGTAAACCACGGGAGCAGTACCCTCATTATTGATGCTTAATGCCAGTGTTAAGTATATGAAACAAAATACAGGACTATGTAGCACTTTTGTTTCAGCTACACCAGGCTAACACGGCTACATTTCTATCAGTGTTAAGTATATGTGCAAGCAGAACTCTTCTAGATGTCCTAATTGTGTGGCTGTGGTGTGTGTTTTCAGGTAGAAAAACCGAGAATTCTGTAGATTTGGAGGTTTCTGGACTCTTAAAATCTAACTTGCAGATGATACCAAACTGCTCAACATAGTTAAGACCAAAGCAGACTGTGAAGAGCTTCAAAAAGATCTCACCAGACTTTGCAACAGAATGGCAAATGAAATTTAATGTTGATAAATGTAAAGTAATGCACATTGGAAAAAATAATCCCAACTATTCAATATGATAGGGACTAATTTAGCTATAACTACTTGAGATCTTGGAGTCATTGTGGATAGTTCTTTGAAAACATCCACTCAATATGCAGCGGCAGTCAAAAAGGCAAATAGAATGTTAGGAATCATATAAAAAGGATAGATAATAAGACAGAAAATATCTTATTGCCTCTCTATAAAACCATGGTACGACCACATCTGTGTACCGATGTGGTCACCTCATCTAAAAAAGATATTGGCATTGGAAAAGGTTCAGAAAAGGGCAACAAAAATTATTAGGGGTTTGGAACAGGTCCAATATGAAGAGAGATTAAAAAGATTAGGACTCTTCATTTTAGAAAAGAGGAGACTAAGAGGGGATATGATAAAGGTCTATAAAATCATGACTGGTGTAGAAAAAGTGAATAAGGAAAAGTTATTTACTTATTCCCACAATATAAGAACTAAAGGTCACCAAATGAATTAATAAGCAGCAGGTTTAAAACAAACAAAAGGAAGTTTTTCTTCACTCGGTGCACAGTCAGCCTGTGGAACTCCTTGCCAGAGACTGTGATGAAGACTAGGGTTTTAACAGGGTTCAAAAAAGAGCTAGGTCAAGGTTAGGTCCATCAATGGCTATTAGCCAGGATGGGTAGGAATGGTGTCCCTAGCCTCTGTTAGTCTGTAAATGGGTGATGGATCATGTGAGGATTCCCTGTTGTGTTCCCTCCCTCTGGGGCATCTGGTATTGGCCACTGCTGGCAGACAGGACACTGGGCTAGATGGACCGGTGGTCTGACCCAGTATGGCCATTATGATGATAACTGGCCAAGATTTTCTAGACTTTATCTATGTATTCCTGGGTCTCAGTGCCTCATGATATTGACTTCCACCTTGCTATCTTCATGTGAAACTGACTAAAAGCACTGTGAAATGAACAAGGGGAGAGACATGCACTTGCCAAGAATGTAAAATCTTCTGCATAATTCTGGTTTTGTAAAACAAAGCTATAAATTTTACAATAATGTGTACAGGTGGGTTTGTATGAAACTGACTAGCTTATAACTGAAAACACTAATTACAGTTTCTCATGGCAATAGTGTAGTTTGTAAGTTACAAGTAATTAGCAAAACACATTATCTTGCAACTAGACTGTACTAAATTAGTCATGACAATTTGTGTTGTGAAAAAAAGCTGCTAGCAGCAGCACTCTTGCTTAAACAAGGACTATGTGGCTACTGCCCAGATTTTAGTGGCATTCACATTTAAAGGTGCATTAATATGAAACATTTAATATGATTGGGTACATTATTGATATGTATGTTTATTTAATACACCTCACCTCACTAGACTGACCTGGCTGAAACAAGGCTTCTTTTTGCAAAAGATACGTCCCTGTATTTTGATAGTCAGGATGGTCTTGGGGTGAAAGCACGGGATTGGGGATCAGTACTGAGAGCAAAACCCAGCTGTCATTTTTTCAAACAACCTCTACGTCTTTGGGCAAGTTACTTACAGTTTGAGGTTCCAAGGGAAATGACCAGTCTGTAAACAGGATTGGGATATCTGAGGGGATTTAGACACTGCGCAAATGACCGAATATGATTTTGACAAATCTTGGGTCAGTAAATCATGTTCCCGGGCCTTGCTGATGGCAAACTAAGTGGCTGTGATGCTTTTTCTTTAAGGATGAAGAATGTTTACGGCCTGGTGAAGCAACTGATCTAAGCTTCCTGGAAAAGTTGGAAGAGAAAGTAGGAGATCATGCCCACTTCCTGACGTATGCACTTACGCTCTGTAACCTATTGTACAGGAAACTTTCCCTGGGGTTTCCATGGCGGTCTGTTCTGAGGATGAAGAGTCCTGTTTCATACCAAAGAAAAGTTGCAGTCTAGCAGGCTGCCTGCAATCTACCACTATAAGAACTTGCACATACCACAGATTACTTTCTAACAATGTAAGGGGGGAATTCCTGTCTTCCCTGTATCAATAGCTTGCCAATAGTTGAGTTTAGTTCATCTCTCCATTGGTGTGAATTTTATATTAAAATTAGGGACTGAAGCTGTGACATGACAAATGGCTTCCACTGCATTCAAGTGAATGAGAGTTGACGGTACTCAGCACTAGGCTTGGATTTGGAGCCAGATACCAACTTCTCCAAAGAACCTGTTTCGATGAGATGTGTGAACGCACAAATGAAAATGCCCTGGTTAGATTCTTCCCAACAAGTGTGATTTGAGTAAATATTTATATCTGTGGTGCCTAGTGACTAGGGATGTCAATGTGTACTCCACTACACGATAACTGATAAGCCTCGGCTTATTGGTTAATCTTATCTACTTCACGCACTCCCACCCTCAGTTTCTGCCTCTGTATCAGAGGCAGCAAGTGGGGGGGAATGAGAGCTGGTGCCTGAGAGGAGCTGGCTTTAAGCAAGCTCTCCATGAGCACTGGGTCTGCCTGCCCCACTCCTGTGTTGCTGCCTCTGATAAAGGGGCAGCAGTGCAGAGGGTGGGGGGAGGGAGGGAGAGGGGGCAGGCAGGAGCTGGTTCTGGGTGGAGATGGCTTAAAATCTGGTTCCCCCCAGCACCAGCTCCGCAGTGCTGCCTGCCTCCACCCCCACTGCTGCCTCTATTAGAAACAACAGCGCAGGGGATGGGGGACAGGGGAGGCTGCCGCAAAACAAAAACCCCTCTCCTCTGCAGACAAGGGCTGCTGCCAGACCAGCCTCTGTCTGCAGGGAGCTCAGACCCCAATGGATAGGGGCTGTTGCCACCCCACACAGCTGCCTTTGTATCAAAGGCATCCACGTAGGGCAGTAGGCAGCCAGTCTGTGGGGAGGCAGCAGCACAGGCTGGCAGGGGGCTTCCTGGGAGTGGGACTGGAGCACACTGGCTGCCAGCCCCATCCCCGGGGACTATTGAATAATCATGTAACTGCTAAGAGTTCATGTGATTACATGACTATTCAGTTACACTATAACTAACATCTCTACTAGTGACTCCTTTATGGTTGGTGCTATACAAATGTAGGTGAAGTCAGGGTCCCTACTTCGGTGCCTTAAGAGAAAGCTAGTTAAAAACAAACATGTCTAAAATGGTACTTGGAGCGTAGGACAATTCCTTGTGCAGTAATTAATCTGCTTGCTACCTCTTTGTTCCTTAATATGCTACTCTCTTTCAGATGAAGATCTTTGAAGATAATTGCTAGAACTATTCCATTTTCAAAAAGGAAGCAATTCATATTGCAGGGAAACATCAGGGTGAACACACTTCAGTCATGAATGAAAATGTGCTATTACATATTTATTACAGTAGCTCCCAAAAATATTAAACTTTTTGAAGAAGAAAAAAAAATGGAGTGCTGTGGCACCTTAAGTTTAACAAGATATATCTGAGCATAAGTTTTGTGGTTAAAACCCACTTTGTCAGATGCATAGTGTGGAAATCACAAAGGTGGGAAATCACACAATCTGTGCATATCACACAGTGTCTTTTATCCAACAAAAGCTTATGCCCCAGTAAATCTGTTAGTCATTAAAGTGCTACAGGATTCCACATTGTTTCTGCAGATTAACATAGCTATGCTTCTGAGACTTGTCAGTAAACTTTCATAGTTTGTGATGTTCTCTTTCCATTAGGTATCTGCTATTCATGGAACACCATTGACTGTGGGTTTTGCCTCTTTAGTGTAAAATGTTGGGATGTCTTTTCAAACTGTGGAAAAGAGGCAAAACCCAGCTGCCATTTGTATCTTGGCCACATAGACACAGCTAATTAAATGTCTAAACATTTAAATGCCTTCTGCAAGGTTTCAGGCATATTCAGAATGAATGGCCTTTTCTAAATAGCATATTGCAGGCTATGTAAGATTATGGGAACTACTATCACAGTATATTAACCATTTCTGTTGAAATAAGCTCTTAGCTTCTGACTAATTTGCCACAGCTCTTTGAGAAGAAATTTATCTAAGAAATGTCTGGATGGGCCCCAACCTTGCAATCAAATTCATACTAATAAGAGCCTAACTTGATGTCAGTTCCTGTATTTGCAGCTAACTGTTCTTAGTACAGTTGATTCCACCATTCCCATGAACTAAAGAAACTACTTGGCTTCTTGCTTTTCTTGCTGGTTTATTTCTTGTAGCCGCAAGCTTGCAGATCAAAAGACACGCAAATCAATTGACTGGGTGGATTTCCGTCTCCTTCACTATGCAGGGGAGGTCACTTATTGTGCAGTAGGTGAGTATGAACTAGGCAACAAACTTGCAGTCTTGAAGGACAGACATTCTAACAGTTCTCACTGTGGCAGTGTTTTCACTTGCACACTTAGACTGGTGCTGGCAATTCCCCCCTGCTCCCCCAATACACATAATTTAAACCATTCTGAAATATACTTGTCCTTAAAAGAGACCCTGCATTTAATTTAGACACCAAATCTAATTTTTTTTTGTAGAAAATTTCAGTTTGAAAATTTTCAATTTGTGCAACTCACTTTTCAAAAATATAGAGAAAAGTATATAACAGTGATTGAAATTGACATGGGAGTATGTCCAGGGAAAGGCTAAACTGAATGCTTAATTTCACTTTCACACATGGGTAACTCTTTGCTCACAAGTAAGCCAATACGACTACTTATGCAGATAATGCTATCTGCCTAGGTGTTCATAAGATCAGGGCTTTGATTGCTAGTTGCTAATAAGAAATGATTGAATGAATGCTCTGGGCCAGATTCTTAACGGCTGTAAATGATACAGCTCTGTTGAAATTAATGGAGTTACATAATCCTACCAACTGAGAATCTGTCCTGTCTTCTGGCTCAACTGCAAGGTATGAGTACAGCCAAACTAGAGTCACTAAACTGCCTGGGAACATTGCATCTTCTAACAGTACAATACAAATAGCTTTCCCCAGCTGCAGTATGCTCGCAGGGTCTCTTTCTACAGGAGTCATGCTCAAGTTAATCTTCCATCACTAATGACTGCAGTGGCACTTCCATATATTGATTCCCATATGCAGTAAGTTTTAGGGTTTGTAGCTCAAATGTCTGTTCTAAAGACCAGTTCCTAGGAATGCTGGGTCTGTTGGCTTTGTAGGCCTTTTGCAAAGAAGGATCAGATTTAAAAAAAAAAAAAACTCTTCAGATTTACATATAGTGCACAGCTACAGCAGAACTTATATCTGGTCAAATAGTTAATTTTGCGGGCTTCCTTGATAATGCCTAATAGAAGTTCATTTGTTTGCAAGATGGAGACTTCTGTGATCATGGCTGATTTGGGTAGTGACCACTTGTATTTAGAGCATCTAGAGGATGACTATTCTGTTTTGAGGCAATTTATGAGGCTTTTCAATATTTGTTTCTGCACTAAAACAAAAAAAACCCCAACCTTTCAAATAGACTTGTGCCAAAATGTCTGCTTTGGATCCATGCCTGGGTTGGGGGCTTGCTGTGGGAGAGGGTTTTGCACTCTACAACCTGCTGGTTAGGGTAGTAGTCTCAGATGTAGAACATATAGGTCCAAGGCCTTGCGCTGGTTGATTTAGAGAAGAGTTTTTTCATCCCAGATCATTCTGAGTTAGGCAGAGCAGGAATTTAAATTTTGGTCTTACATGTTGCAAATGAGTGCCCCAACTAGCAGGCTAAAAGAGTGTGCATTTATCTTTGTCAGTAACATTTCATTCCAAAACCAATGTTCTGACCAGATCTTTTAGGATGTAATGTGGGAAGGCAAAACTGGGGAAGGAGGCTCTTATTATGAAAGTCAGATGATGTCATCTTAGCAAAAGCAGCAAATTCAGCATGAACCTCCTAATAGTTTTCCTTTAGTTTTCTTCAAAACAATGTTCACTTTCAAAAAACCCCTTTATTTTCAGGATTTCTAGAGAAGAATAATGATCTCCTGTACAGAAACCTAAAAGAGGTAAGATGCTACTGAATGACCAGACATGGCTTTTCAGAAGGATTTTTTGGGGTTGGTCTTTAGATGGTTAAGTACTTGAATAGCTTCTACACAATTTCCAGCATTTTCAAGTGGCCATCACCGACCTTGTGGTGTTCTGGAAAGCTCTTGCTCATGCATCCCATGTGTTCACTTCTGCAGCAGCCTGTGTAATTTACCCTTCTGCTCTTCTGTTTCAGGTACTGTGCAAGTCTAAAAATGGCATACTAAAAGAATGTTTCTTTCCATCTGAGCTAGACAACAGGAGACGGCCTGAGACTGTGAGTTTTATTCCTTACATATAAACCTACATGGAGGAGCAAACTTCCAAAATACCTTGGCCTCCAGAGGCTTAATCCCTCTGCCTAAACTATGCTGGATGTCAGTGGAATTCTTCAGTAGCATAATACTGAGGCTGGCAGCCTTGAAAGGTGGGGGGAAGGGGAGAGGAGGGTGCAAGTTCTCCGTGGTACTGATTATTTTTTTCAGACCTGAAACCATGCTAAATGCCTTCCAGAATAAATAAAGATTGTGAACAACTAAGGGTTAATTGATACATCTGGTAGGCAGATCTTGAGAGTGGTCAGTTTAAGCAAAACCCTCCAGAACACTCGTGCTAAATGTGTTTCCAAAATCCTTCAGTGAGGTAGAAAGCATGGATTTTAATTCAGCCTACAACTCAAGGATTAGAGTACAGCTTGACTGCTGACTTCAGTCATTGCACCGTCTTAACTGTATCATTAACAGAGGTCTTCAATGTCTGTGTAGGTTGCAACCCAGTTCAAAAACAGCCTGGCTAGCCTAATAGAAATTCTGATGTCCAAGGAGCCTTCTTACATACGATGTATTAAACCCAATGATGGCAAGGAGCCTGGTAAGGGATGTTTTTACTGTTATCCTGGTATCAGTGGAGTAAAGAGGCAGGCCCACTGTGGTGTAACTTCTTAAACCCTGCCAAAGCCCGATGCAGAAAGGGAGTTGGTTCAAGAAGCAGCCCTGGACTGTTTCACAATGAAAGTCCAAATTTCAGTGAATGTGGGGCCCTTTGTTCTGGACTTCTGAACGCTACTTGTATGCTAGCCAGACTATGTGTACTTCCTATTGTGTATTAGCTGCTACTTGGTCTGTGCTTTGTCATCTTCTGCTACACAGCCCTGAGAATTCATCAGGGCTTGCCAGGTGGGCTATATTTCACCTGCCCCAATGCAGCTAGTACTTTGTGGTTAATCTTCAAACATGGTTTAAGTACCCCCAACATGCACAAGAATCTTCTTCCCTGGCGCCAGAAATGCAGGAGACCATTTTAAGCTTTTTACTGGTAGAAAACCCCATTACCTGTATATTGCACCTCTCAAAATAGACCTGTCTTGATGTATGGAATCTAGAGTGAATTGTACCATTGATAGAACTTACAAGTGATTCATGTTCTCTCTGGAATCCACTCACCACAGGAAAGTTTGATGATGTCCTGATAAGACACCAAGTGAAGTACTTGGGGTTGATGGAGCACTTGCGGGTGAGGCGAGCTGGCTTTGCATACCGGCGAAAATATGAACTCTTCTTGCAAAGGTAAACAGTTCACTCAAAATATTGCTACTCCCTGCCATGTGAAGGCACACTGAGGTCAGGTTTCTTAAGAGACCAAAGGATCCCTCTGCCTTGGAGTCCAATAGCAGATCAAAGCTCAGGTCTTCAGTGTTCAGGGATACCCAAGTGTCATTAGGTTTAGCTGCTCACCTTCTGCGTGAAGGGGCTTTCAGACCCTGCTGTGCTCAGCACCTCAGAATTAGGCCACTCTTCTTGAGTGTCCTAATATAGATTTAGGTGACCAACCCTTAAAACTCTGGCTCAATGCCTTGGATTTATAGGCTGTTCAGGAAAGAAGCTACCTTAGCCACTGCTGTTTTGATGAACGCATCTAGTCTCCATGTGCTGCACATCATCTGCATCCACTTTAATCTACATAGTGGCCTGTTTGCTTTTTTTTTTTTTATTTTAAACTTAGTCTTGTTTTGTGGATGTGCTGTATCACTGATCTTTCTAGGTACAAGTCCCTGTGCCCGGCTACTTGGCCTCATTGGCATGGAGCAGCAGCTAATGGTGTGGAGAGGCTCATAAAGCACATTGGGTACAAGCCTGAAGAATATAAACTAGGAAGGTAAATGCCCTTTTCTCTTGCCACTGTTTTTTAATTAGGGATACAGATAATCAGGTCAGGATACTGCTGCTTTTACAATTATAATGGTGGATCTTGATTCATGGGCTGTGTTCTCTCTTAGAACGAAAATATTCATTCGTTTCCCAAGGACTTTATTTGCCACAGAAGATGCATTTGAGCGCAGCAAACACCTGCTAGGTATGGTTCCAATTGCCTTTTTGTCATGCAGAGCCTCCGTACCCCTATTCCCTCTCAATACTAACAAGAAAAATAAGTCTGTCCTTTATGAGCATTCTTCAGTCATTTGTGAGAGACTAGATGCCAGAAACTCATCTTCACTGCAAGCAATGACTAGGCTTCCAAGAGATGCAAATCACAGAAGCCGAGTAAAGATTCTAGGGAGGCTTGAGGTATTTGTGTTGGTATTTACAAGCCTATACTTGTGTGTCCAGTTACCATGATTGCATGTACAATACTGAGTTTGCACACACACATAGCATGTTGGACATGTCTTTAGCTTCTGTGGTTACACACACCACAGAACTTATAAGTGTAGACGCTCGAAGTGTAGTGTAGTGTTGGGAAATCTCTGTTTGCTTCAACATGGCTTCCTACTCCTGGAGAATGCCCCAAAACAGAGACTGGTTGTGATTAGTGTGGTGTCTAGTACAGGTACAAAAGGACCCACTCTGATATCATGGACATGGAACATTCCTCCAGGAAGATATTAAAGGCATAATGGAAATTGCTTTGCCAGCCCTGAAATGCGACAGTTCAGGAGCACACAGCAATGCTATTGAATAGTGCCACCTACAAGAACCAGTCCCTTAAGGGAAGCTTACCATCACTGCAATGGCATAGAAATGCAGTGGCTTATAACAAAGCATTCAGAGAAGAACCAAACAAAAGCAGACCAAGTCTGCATCACTAGGAATAACCAGTAATTGGTGAAGCTGTAGTACAAAATGTGAGATTTACAGCCTGCAGCGCCCTGTGAGGGTTGAAGAGGAATAGAAATAGGCAGACATGTTCTGTTACATCAGCCAGTGGATGCGTCAACCCCTTCATGGAGGAGCTGCACCCCATGGAGATGCTGAGGAGATATCCTGATGTTCCAAACACTATCTGTATGAGGGCTAGAAACAACTTCCCTTCTAGAAAGATAATGCTCTAACTGCCCATTAAGAGGTTTCTTGTGCTTGCTTGAGGCACATCTGGTACTAGCTGCTTTTGGAGACAAATTAACGGAGTAGGTGAACCCCAGTTCTTTCAATATGGCTGTTCTTTTGGCCAATGACATTGCACCCCTTGCAGGACCTGCATGCTTTAACTGGTCACAGATAAACTCCCCTCTCCCCTATTCCTTCTCAGAGCTGGCCCTGTCACAGGATATTTTAAGGGTGATTGGATTTGATGCCTTTTCCTTGTGAAATTGGAAGGGTATCTCTCAAATTGCTGTGACTCTACAGTACCAAGGAATGTTTTATTTTCAGTAACGAGAATACAAGCCAGATACAAAGGCTGCTTAGGGAAGAGAGAATACAAGAAACAGAGGGAAGCAGGTAAGCTCAATCATTCCTTACTGCTGAGTTTTCCAACATGAGTTTGTAAGTCTGGAGGTTTAGGATATCCCCTCCGTGCAAGCAATTGCACCTGCAATATACCCACCCTGTCTAGGGATGTGTGACTTGCCTTTAGCTGCCAAATAGCCATAGTGGTAGCAGTGTTACAAATAGTCAGCCAGTTTCTACATTCTTCCACTACCTTCTGTGACCCTATTTCTGTGTGTGCATGTGCAGCCCTATCCGAGAACAACAGATGTGAACAGTGCTGTGTAATCTCCGTACCTTCCACTATATGGGTGGAATATAACTGAAAACTACAGCACTAGAAATGCCTTAATGCTCCAGGAGCAAAGTTTTGCTTGGTTTACTAGTCAAATAAAGCAGCTTTGTTTAAGTAGCTTGCTGGCTTGTCATGTTTCTATCCAGGCATGGTAAGAGGACAGCTATACTCTTCAAAAGACACCAGCAATGAGAGCCAGTCTATATATTTCTCTAGCTGCATGCTGCTGAGAGAAAATACATCAAGCACCATATTGGCTTTGTCGTTGGTTAGCGCCCCAATATTGCCACATCCCCTTCAGTGGAGTTGCTGTAACACATAGAGCTGGGGGAGAGATGGTACTCTAGGAGAGGCCTGAAGCACACATGCCCTTACTAAAACTCTTCCTGACATCAAAATCAGCAGGGGATTAGCAGGACTCTACGCCAAAAGAACCATAACAATTTCTAAGTGTAACCTATCAACATGGCTGACTCTTGCAGCTATTAAGCTTGAGGCCTGCTGGAGGGGGGCACTGTCACGCAAAGAAGCCAAGAAGAGAATATGGGCTGTTGAGACCATCAAAAGGTAGGTTCCACCGTGGGAAGGTAAAAAGTCTGTGTCTGTCTGTGTGGAGAATGAGTGTTGGGGCACAGGTGAAGTGATCCTGAAGTGATACCAACAAGTATGATAAATCTACTCTTGCCCAACCTGTAGGTACCTATGGCAGAATACCTATGTCTGTTTCTCATCTGTTGTTCATAACTGCTCTACAAATGTTGGTATTGGCTTGACCAGAAATCTCAAGCCCCTTCTCATAAACTTTCAGGTCCATTATTCCAGGCCAGATACTTGTTTGTGCTTTGAATGTGTATCGACTTCACAGGTGATCCTGAAACCCAATCTTTAGAAGTTGCCCACTCTCCGTGCCTTTAAACCTGACTCTAACCTGACTTGTTTTAAATAGTGCTTTGGAATCTAAGATCAGAAGATAATGGATCTTCTCTTAAACTTGCAAGCACAATTTATTGATGCATTAAAAATTCATGGCTTCCATAAAATGGAGTATGGGTTTTGAGCAGAACAGTCTTTTAGTGTTTAGCATATTGTAAATCTGAAGCTTTCTGTGAAGGAGATTGGCTGCTGTGCTTCCTCTGACTTTCCTGTATTCAGCAGTTGTTGGCATGAATTTTCTGACCTGAATTATCTTCCACTCCCATTACCTTGCGAATTGCTTACAAATGGCAGAGTTCTGATTAAGATGTTTTCTGTAGGTTTATAAAAGGCTTCATCAATCGAAAAAATCCTCTTTGCCCAGAAAATGATGAGTTTGTAAGGTTTGTGCAGTACACCTACCTCACGAAGCTCAGAGACCATGTTCCGAAAAACGTCTTGGACAAGAACTGGCTCAAGCCTCCCGCTATCTTGGAAGAGGTGAGCACGGGGCTCACGATAGTGATCATTTCAAAGCACTGCTCATTTGTGTAACTTGCCTTCCCTTCTGTTATAGTGAAGTGACTCCCTCAAACTTTTTGCTCAGCCTGCAGCAAACCACGCTTAAGCATCCCGAGAAGCTGCTTGCTTCGCTTCCAATGTTACCAGCATCCCCGACAGTTGTGTTGATGAACATTGTTAATGTCAGAAATGCACTCACTCCTTAAACTGAGATCAGTTACTTGCTTAGGGTTACCAACCATGTGTTCAGAAATAAAGGGCTGTTGTCTAAGCATCCCTATGTGTCCATCCCCTCCTGATATCAATTCTAAACACAACTCTTCTACATTCACCAAGTGTATTTCTTGCTGCTTTTTGCTACACTTATCAACTCCTTCTCTCATTCAGAGATGGGGGTGGGAGGGGAAAGGGATGTTCCTTGTATTAAGGAACTATTGGCAAACCTACTAGAAGAAGTCCCACAACATTTTAAACTTGCAGCACGAATAATTTGTGTGTCCTCTTGGATCTGTCTCACATTATATCCCACATCTGGAGCTTGGCAGGCTGAGAGAGATGGTGTAAGAACTGGAATAACTGTTCAGATCATACCCAAGAGAATACTAAATTTAAAATAGTTCACGTTTTTATTGCCCTTGTAATCCTTGGTACAGAATTGTCAGAATAAATCAGATTCTTGAACCATCTGGCTGAGAGTTTAAGCAGTTGTTTTTATAGAAACAGCTTCTGTGTTTATATGAAATTCCTATTTCCTGGATAAATATCTTAGACCGCTTCAGTACTATTACTCTGCACTCAAGCACTGCATAAACATCAACCATCTCTCCTTAGAGAGAGCCCATTTTACAGCAAGGATGGTGACTTCCTGAGAGACAGGTAGATTGGTTACAAAGTCACACATGGAACTGGGGTCAGAGATGAGAATAAATTTCAACACATGCCAAGTTCAGTCCATGATGTCTCTTTGGCTCCATACCACTGACATCTGGATGTCTGGTGCATGTTTACATTGAAAATACATTCCATTATTTTATGCAGACCTCTGAGATGCTGAAGAAAATCTGCATGAGGAACTTAGTGCGAAAATACTGTCAAGGGATTACAGCTGAGAAGAAAGCCCAGGTAATCTATGGAGTATTCACATACATTAAGGTACATGGTAGAAGGCATTCCATCAAATTAAAGTCCTTTTTTTTTTTTTTTTTTTTGGGGGGGGGGGGGGGAGTGGAACAAAGCAAAGGCTATAAAAAGGCAATTTAACTTTACATTTTATGCTAGCCTTGCAAATGATTCTTTCACACCTATTTTACAATAGGAAAATAAAGACCCCCCTGCTTTTCTTGGAGGTTGAGTCTTGACCTTCTCTGGTGGGGGATTTTAAATACACAGTACCCCGTTCTTCCCCACAGCCTAAGATGACATCTATGTAATATGAATGGGACTATTTCCTATTTCAGATGAACATTTAAAGTCAGGTTGGTTGTTTACTAAATCCTTGCAATAGCAGCATAGTTTTAAACTAAACATGCTGGGAGAAATGCAGCTTTACATCTAATGCCCAAATTGCAGGAAACTTGCTCTGAGTAACTGTCTTCACTAGTAGGAATCTTTATTGGGAATATAAAAGGGCTTTTTTTTAATAGTTACAGCAAAAAGTAGTAGCAAGTGCCATTTTCAGAGGGAAGAAGGATGGCTACCTGCAGAGTGTAAGCCAGCCCTTTGCAGACACCCGGCTAAGTGAGTATAACAAACTTCACTTCTGTGCTCCTTACTCAGTAAAGTCCCACTTAGTATACTGGGCTACTGATCCTGAGGTATGTGGAAGTTTTGCCTGAATGAGGACTCTCCCATTAAGTCTTGTAGGAAATGTTGATTTGTACTGACTCAGATCTGGATTCCTATGCCCTGTGGTTTATAATGGTTGTGATCTCTGAACACCATCTGTTAGAGGAGATCTTTCAAATACTCTCAGATGTAGTAGTGTGTTTGTCAGAGGGAGATGAAGGTTTTGGTTAATGGGATGCATTCTGAAAGAGCCTCAACTAATCTTTCTAGAGAGAGGAAAGGTGAGAATTAATGGGAGCGTCATACCCAAGCTGAGGATGTACTTCTATGAGATCAGTGGGGCAAGAGACCGATTACTATTAACTTACTGAGTAAGTGAATTTAATTAACTTTTGGGGACAAATATTTCCCTGGAACAGTCTTAGGAGACCCTTTAAGTGAGGCCATAACATCACAGAAGGTTCATATGAATGAAGTTTAATGAGATTTAAACAGCAATGCTGAGTCTGGATCAATTTTGATAGATTTGGTGACAAGGATACACTTCAATACTGTGTGATATGTTTCTGATTTGCTCCTTAGGTGAGAGAGACATAAACCCAAAAGTACTGCAACTAATTCGTGGTGAGAAGGTCAAGGTAAGAAGAAATTTGTGATTAAAAAGCATATTAGCAATATCTGTCTTTACCCTCCATCTTAACCAGGTCACCGCCAAGACATAAGTGTGCCAAGGTTAACCTTGTGATATTCAAAACAGTGTCACATCCAGTTCTAAAGGACAGGATATGCAATCAATAACCAATGTAGCCAAATATTTTCGCACTGACTAGACCCATCTCAGAGTTATGAGTGTTTAATTTTAAGACTGTCCTTGTACTGCTTTTTGATACATATGCACCTAGGAAGCTGTTGAAACATGAGGGAATTATTGCCAATGTAAAGGCACCTTTCAAGCCTTCATGGGGGGGGGGGGGGGGAGGAACAGTTAATTGATTTGTGTGATTGGGGGTTCTTGTGTGATTTGTGTTGTTGGGCTTATTGACCTAAAATATTAACAGCACCTTCAGTCTCATATGGAATCTGTTTTTGAGAATCCTGTAGGTTGAGTGAGTAAGGAAAGCAGCACTGAATTCCTTTTCTAGGGTGTTTTAATGATGTAATCCCAATAGTTTAAATGCCCCATAATTGTGTTGCCTCTGCCAGCAGCACATAATTAACAGTTAAAGTGCAGATGCATAGAGTGTACTTCCATTGTTATGCCATGAAGCTGGAGGGCTGTACAAAAGGTACAGAATAAATTGTTTCCCAAATCTTGTGATCTGCCCCCACTTGCTGCTAAACCTCCCCCCGCCGCCCCCAATTTCAGAGTTTAAACAAGCTGTACTTCCAGATTATTCTAAGCAGGGCAAGGAAAGAACACCCCAAATCATGTCATGCTATAGTCCCCACAATTTCAGGCCAACACTGCTGGTTTCCTGAGTTGTCTCTAATCAGAATCTAACCTCAGTGGGAACTGCTAACATTAACCTATTGTTTCAGTACATGACCCCAGTGGTAAAATACGACAGGAATGGGTTCAAAGCACGAGAACGGCAACTTGTCCTGACCCAGTCAGCAGCCTATGTGGTGGAAATGGCCAAGATCAAACAGAAAATAGACTATGCAACACTCAAAGGTAACAGTGTAAGTCAGTGCTGGTTCTTCTACCCAGGTCTTGGTAAAGGGGCACAATGTGAAGAGGAGGGCTTACCCCCTTGCTGATTCCGCCTCACCATCTTTCCAAACCCCTTGCCTGATATTTAGCTTTACGATTACTCCTTTCATCTTTTTGGTGCCTTTTAAGATGCTCTTAAGCAGCGAGGGTTATTGCTTCCTGTTGACTTCCTAAAGGGTGACCACAATTTATCAGCTCTTTGCAGAGTGACCTCATGTGACCAGGAGCCTGATTATCAGACATTAGATACTTTTCTACACAGCCCTACTCTACAGCTTAAGTCTTACTGTTCTCTAAGGGATTCAGTTCAGGGCTAAACTGTTCTTTTTTGGGGGACAAAGTGAGCTGCTAACCAGGGCTGGATTAAGGGGGGGCGCCTGATTGAAGTGGTAAGGGGTGCCGCGTGCCTGGGGGCAGGGCCGTGCATACGCCGGGCGCGCAGCGCCCCTTACCACTCCGGTCAGGTGCCCCCCCATAGGTTGGTGCCCAGGGACGAGGCCGTGCATGCGCCGTTCGCCTGGGGGCGCGGTGCCCCTTACCATGTCAATCAGGCGCCGCGCATGCGCGGCGCTCCAGCTGCCCGGGGCGCAAATGTGGCTCGGTCTGGCACTGCTAATAACTATAGTGTAACTCTTGTTACACCCTTAATTCTCCATTACTTTAACTGACACACACTTCTTGGAGAAGAATCTTATTAAATGACTCTAGAAACCAGACCTCATCAGGGGAACAAATGTCAGTTCACTCCATCGATTGCACAGATCCTATTTGTAAGCCGACTAATTTATAAAGTAGGGAACCAAATCTTAATTAGCAGCAACAGTACATGAGGCAAAGGGAATTAGATTCTTCTTCTTCAGAGGAAATGGGAATTTTCAAGCATGCCACTGGAGTACCATCAGATTATGCATTTATCCATGAAACGGGTGTAATTTGGAAAGGAATGGCTGCACTGAGTGAGAACCCCAGTCTGGCAAAAGATTCAAATTTTTGGAAGGTGAGGTAACAAAATTTCAAAATTAACTATTTCAGTCTTCTAGGAATTAAGCGGGAAAACATGAAGCAATGTAAGAATAATGCTGCCCAGGCATTGGCAATGGTGCTTTTGATTTCTCAGCTGCTATGATAGCAGAGGTTTTTGGGACCCAGTAAGCAGAGTAGATTTTCATACTTGAAGATGCACACATTCAATGTATTATCCTTACTGTTCTCCAAACAAGCCACAGCTTGAGGTCACTGATCCTGCAAACACAACCACCTACCTTCCCCCAGGATGACTATTGTGTTTTACAGTTCCTCTCTGAACATGGCTCAGTTTCTTTCTCTAATTTTTGGGTTCCTTTTTAAGGTATTTCTATCAGCAATCTGAGTGATGGGCTCTTAGTCATCCATGTACCTGAGGACAACAAACAGAAGGTAAACTACCACATAGCTCCTATTGACCCAGGCAAATGTGGAACATCTTCACGTGAAATAGCCAAGTTACCATAAATACTAAATGAACAGGAGCAAACTTATACAGGATCACTGGTTTGAGGGGGGAAAAAAAATACCATGAACTGTTGCGTATAATTATCAAGCATAAGTTAGACATGTTTCAGATGCCACTGTGAAAGTATTTCCCTACATCTAGAAATGTTGTCTAGCTGAACTCCTGGTCTGAGATGAAAAGCTCTATGCCCTTGTGCCTAAGAATGTTGAATCCTTTGGTTGCATTTCTGCTTTAAGGGAGATGCGATCCTTCAGTGTGGGCACATCTTTGAGACAGTCACAAAGCTCTGCATGCTGGCCAATAGGCAGAATGCTGTGCAGGTTGTTCAGGGAAGGTAAGCATCACTACTTGTTTGGTGCCATGTGTGCTCTGTCTTTGTCAAGTGGTTTTGTGACACTGAGCTCTATCATTTAGTCAACCAAAAATCTTCTGACGCAGCAGTCCACACCTACCTACTAAAAACATGTGCCCACAACAAAGGGCAAGGTTTCACCTCCAAGCATATTAGGAAAGTAATCTGGAACTTGGAGTCTATCTTCAGGGAATTGTTTCACAAATCTTTTCCCCGGCAGTAGCTAGTGTATAAGTTGAACTTCTCTAGTCTGGAAGTATCAGCACCTGATGGGTGCCGAACCATGGGAGGTCAATATTGTCTAGCAGCATTTCCAATACTTCCATTGTTTACTGGGCTCTTAGAAGACACTGAGAGCCAGGACTGGTGGCTATAAAGAAAATTTATGGGGATGCGAGAAACTTGGCCACACCCATAAGCGGACAGCCAGCTAACTAAAATCATGCTGGACCACAGATATTGCCAGATCTGAGTGCCAGACTAGAGAGGTTCAACCTGTACTGGTTTCTTTGCAAGCTTAGTCAATATAGTTGAAACAAGATGAACATACAAGTGCACTATGTAATGCACTAGCATTAATGATATGGCTATGCAATAAATGTGTGTTCAGACTTGTCTGTGTAACTGGATATAATCAGCTTTCAGTTTTACTTACAAAACCGCTTTTAATTCAGACTTTTTTAATGCACTTTTTTTTTTTTTTCAAACTGCTTCCTGCCATGGGAACAAGTCTCAAATTGTTTGACCGTTGTGTAATCTTCTGGGTGATACTCAGTTCATTTTAACTGAACATATTACAAAGATAAGATCATGTAGGAGCCTTAAAGCTGCCAGCAGCTTAATGACTGGGTTTTCTTTAAACCGAGAGATGCTGGACAGAGTATGCCAGCCAGATCACTCCAGAAAAATGCTACTCTCAACTAGTCAGGTTCTGGAAACACTAAATGCTGAAGCAATTTCTTTCAGATAACATCTGACTGAGTTACCTTCCCACCTCAGTCTGTATTTAGGCCTTCCTTTCGTGAGGCAGGGAGGTGGTGAATCGATCCTAGACTGAAACCAGTGGAATGCAGAAGTTGCAATGGATGCATGTTCCTGCTTTTTATCTTCCTTCTGATGGCCACCACATTTCAGTTGTAATGAAACACTGCATTTATGCTTGTTCTGTCCTGCCAGGCATGCGACCTAATTTAGCATGCTTATTTTTATCTTTCCTTTATTAGTGTGGTCCAAGTAATCAAACTGCTCTTCTGGCTTAGTTGCACTTGGGCAATTGTTCAGAAAACTTACCTAAGTATATGAGGGAGTTTGAACATAATGAGATCTGGGGAACAGAACCAAAGAGGAGCTTTGAGTAAAACCAATTGTAAGGAAAGCACATTACAAGTAATATACATTTGTGTACTTACAGTCTTCAGTTTCACATCAGTTCTGGGAAAGAAGGGATGATAGCTTTCACAACTGGGCAGGAGCCTCAAATCTATAAAGCCAAAAATGGACATCTTACAGTGGTAAGTCAGGATTTAGAATTCTAGTCCTTAAATCAGATCTGACACTAATTCTTAACATGGGCGATATAAGCAGAGATTATTCTGTTCATTTGGAATCACCACCTCTTCCCCTCATTGTCTGTGCTGTACAATACTGTGGTCAGAAAGTACTATGCTTCATCTTGCATAACAGATCTGCACTCAGTATCCTGAGTATACCTATTCACCTTACACATTCTTACTGTTGCTTCTTCTTGTTGGCCCTTCAGATCCAACCTGCCAATGAGAGGGGATAGCTGGTTTCTCTTCTGGCTTCTGTAGCAACAGAATGGTTAATCAGGCTTGACTGCAGTGTCTTCCTCCATGGTGGAAATGCAGCTAGACATCCAGATCCATGAGAAATTTGTGAAAGAGGTAGTTAGGAAGAAATAAAGCAAACATTAGGTGGTTTCCCTGAGAATGCAAGAACCTTGCTGGTCCCATTGGCAGTTATTTCCCAGTGCACAACCTTTAAGTTACTCCTCTGTCTCTTAACAGAGATAAATCCTGTCTCTCACTGTCTTAGCTGTAGCAAGTAATATGCACTCTTTCCCTGCAACCCCTCCTGCCACTAGCATTTGGATAGAGCTGAGCAGCAGGGCTAATAATCCAGCATGAAGAGAACACTTCCTCCACCAACCCAAACGTTTCTTCTTCGAGTGGTTGCTCATGTCCATTCAAATTAGGTGTGCGCACCACATGCACCGCGTCTTCCGAAGCGTTTTCCCTAGCGGTACCCGTAGCGCCAGCAGGGCGCCCCCTGGAGTGGCGCCGCCATGGCGGGGCATAAGTACCCCTGCCGGCGCTCCCCCACCTCAGTTCCTTCTTACCGCCCGTGACGGTTGTTGGAGCGTGTCTCTCTGTTAGAGCAGTTAATGGTTCCCGTTTCTCTTAGTATTGTAAATAGTTCTAAATAGTTCAATTAGTTAGATAGTTAGTGTCTCTTTGTTTTTCTTCTCCCCCTTCAGGGGTGAGGAATGCCAGGGCCACAAGGCTTTAAGGCGTGCGCTGTCTGCGCAAAGTTCATGCCCAAAGGAGACCCTCACGATAGTTGTCTGAAGTGTCTGGGTGAGGGCCACCTTGCAGACGCCTGTAAGATCTGCAAGTCATTTAAGCCGTGCACTAAGAGGTAGAGAGACTCTCGTTTAAAACTTCTCCTCATGGAGGCGGCTTTACAGCTGGCACCGACTGGACACTCTGCAGTGCGCAGTGCACCGGCGTCCTGCGCGATGCTCTATCTCGAGAGCGGGCCTCGGTATTGAGGGCTCGGCACCGTTCTCACTCCCCGGCACCGAAGAGATCAAGAACGTCCCGTGGTAGGTCTCCGAGCCGGAAGTCCAAGTCGGGCCTACACCGCAGTGCCGAGTCTCCAGTGTGCACGTCCTCATCTACCACTGTGCGGCGTAAGCGAGCGGGACGCCCATCCAGCCCAGGGCAGCTACCCTCGCACCGCCCCTCCACGCCGGACACTTTTGAGGCAGCACATGATCTTATTAGCCTCACTACCGCCCATCTGTCGTCGGTTGAGGCAGAGAGGTCGAGGTCGCCTATGCTGGAGGCCGTGTTGGCACCGGCTTCGCCTCCGCACCGGCATGACCGGACGGCACCGATCGCTTATGCAGCGGGACTATCCCCTGTGGGACCAGTACTGCTTACCTCCACATCGGTGCCGGCCTCGACGCAGGCCGCCAGGCTTCACTCGGCGCTCAACTGGGCTCAACCTCCCTCGGTGCTGGGACCTCTTCCAGACCCCGTCTTGGCTGCACCGCTGCCGTATCACCCAGGCCTTGCGGCACCGTCTATGGCACCATCATAGGTACCAGCATTGAGCAGCTTTCCCGGGGCGCCGCTCCAGTCTTCGGCACCGGGCCCTTCAGCATCAGCCTCTTCGGCACCGATGCAGGTTTCGGCAGCATTACAGGCACCGGCATCGACCCCGTGGGCCATGCCAGTGCCACCATCGCTGGTAACATCGGTCTCTTCGAGGTTCGTCTCGCAACCGATACCGACGTTGACAGCACAGCCATGCACCGTGTGGGCACCACAACCGGCACCGGGACCTGTCTTCCCGGCACTGGCTCCACTCCCAGCACCGGGACCTGTTCTCCTGGTGCTGCAACCGACTCCACTCCGGGCACTGGGACCTGTCCTCCCAGTGCCGCAACAGGCACCACAACCGGCACCGGTACCTCTCTTCCTGGCACCGGCACGCCCTCATCGCACGCACGCAGGCAAACCCGAGTCTATGGCAAGGTTTGCCCCCCCCCCCCCCCTTGGTGGCAGGGCATTCGTTATCTGCGCCTCCCTGGCCTGAGTCTGACTACTCGTTGGATTCTGATGCAGCCTCGTTCAGGTCGGAGTCCTCGGGAGCTTCCTTGAGTCATAGATCCCGTTTCCGGCACCGGCGTGATCATTCGCGTGTGCAGCAGACTTGGCCACCTCAGCCGCAATGGCCCTTTTGGACACCGTGGGCTTACCACCAGTGGCAGGGGCCTGTGCCCTCCTCTGTGGTGTCCAGTGTCTCGGGGCACCGAGCGCAACCGTCGGCGTCGCTATCACGATCCCCTTCTTCCCCCCAGAGGTCGGTTACTACAGATGCAGCTGCTGAGCCACAAGTCTCGGTGCCAGAGCCGCTTCCCCAAACGGTGCCGCTTGCCCAGCCGGCTCCTCAACTGGGCTCTGCACTGGATCTGGTAGCAATCCAGGAGTCGTCATCATCTTCGTCTCCTGATGAAGCCTTGGTGGATCCCACACCAGCGTTGCCTACTATGGATGCTCGAGTGCATCAGGATCTGCTTAGGCGTCTGGCCTCCAATCTGGGTGTCCCAGTGGAGCCAGTAGTAGAGGACACAGACTCCATGATTGACATCCTCTCTGACGATGCCCCTGCCCGCTTGGCTTTGCCACTTAATAAAACAGTGGCCAAGATCACTAATGCCCTGTGGCAGACCCCGGCGTCCCTGACCCCTACCTTAAAGGGAGTCAAGAGGCGCTATTACGTTCCCCAGGCAGGGCACGAACACTTGTACTCCCAACCTGTTCCAGGGTCCTTGGTCGTTCAGGCTGTGGCTCAAAGGAAGAGGCTTCCCCAGCCAGAGCCGTCCCCGAAGGCTAGGGAGCCCAAACACCTTGACCTGATGGGCCGTAAGGTGTATGCCACTGGTGGGGTTCAACTCCTCATTGCTAACCAGCAAGCGATGCTGAGTCGTTATGCTTATAATACATGGCAGGCGGTGGATAAGTTTAAGGATAAGCTCCCTGCCGAGGCCCGTCAGGAGTTTGCGGCCATGACTTAAGAGGGCAGAACCATCGCCCGCACGGCCCTTCAGGCTTCCCTGGACGCTGTTGACTCTGCAGCCCGCACCATGGCGTCAGGTGTAGTTGTGCGCTGTGGTGCCTGGCTGCAGGTGTCTGGAATACCTCCGGATGTCCATACTACAATCCAGGACCTGCCGTTTGATGGCAAAGCCTTGTTTTTGGAGCACACGGACTCCAGGCTCCATACGCTTAAGGACACGAGGTCTACTCTCCGGTCCTTGGGGATTCACACGCTGGCCCCTCAGTGTCGTCAGCTGCCCTACAGACAGCAGGGGAGAACGCAGTCCCAGGTCCCCCATAGGGATTACTGGAGACGCTGTCCTCCTGCTCCTAGTGGGGGTGCGGGGGCAGCTGCGGGCCCCTCATCTGCAAGGGGTTGTCAATGTCGCCCAAGAGGGGACAACCCCCGTGGAGTCGGTCAAGGCTCCTCCCAGCAGCCCAAGCACCAGTTTTGACGGGCTGCTAGAGTGGCGCACCAGCCTCCCACCCTGGCCCCCCGTTTGGGGCCAGGTTATCCCGGTTTGCCCACGCCTGGGCAGAAATCACCACCAACGCCTGGATTCTAAAAATAGTCAGAAATGGCTATACCATCCGCTTCCTGGGCTCGCCCCCTTCCAACCCGCCGCCCTGTCCCTTTTCAGGGACACCTCTCACGAAGGCATCCTCCGTCAGGAGGTGTTAGCGCTCCTCGAAAAGGGAGCCGTGGAGAGGGTCCCCTCACATCTGAAGGGCAAGGGGTTTTGCTCCCAGTATTTCGTTGGGACGAACCCCGCCCTTGGGTTTTGGGACATCTTAGATCTCAGGGACCTCAACAAGACGGTGGTGAAATCCAAGTTCAGAATGGTAACCCTGGCCTCGGTTATCCTGGTTTTACAGTTAGGAGACTGGTACGCAACTCTCGATCTCAAGGACGCTTACTTCCATGTGGCAATAAGACCCAGCCACAGGAGGTTTCTCCATGTTATTTTTTCCCGATGTCACTTCCAATTTACAGTGCTCCCATTTGGCCTTTCAACAGCACCCAGGGTCTTTACAAACTGCATGGCGGTCATAGCGGCATTCCTCCGCAAAAAAGGGGTACACGTCTTTCCATACCTAGACGACTGGCTGATTTGTGGTCGTTCCTACAGCCAAGTGGAGGCCCATGTTTCCCTCACAAGGGCCCTGTTCGTAAGGCTGGGACTCATGCTAAACGAGGAAAAGTCATCGTTGACTCCCTCCCAGCACCTCAAATTTGTAGGTGCCCTCCTGGACGCCAGGGTGGCGAGAGCACTCCTCCCCAGAACCAGGTTTTCGTCCATAGTGGAGCTGGTCTCCGAGTTACCCGGGCTGTCGTGATGGGGAACCGGGTTCTGCTCGAGGCTGCTGGGACATGGCGGCATGTACTTATGTGGTACGCCATGCTCGAATGAGGCTCAGGCCTCTGCAGGCCTGGTTGGCAAGGGCATTCAACCAGTCCGGGGTCTCTGGGACACGGTTCTCACATTGCCTCCAGAGGTGATAGCCTCCTTACAATGGTGGACGCAGGAGTCGGTGGTGTGCAGCGGGGTTCCGTTCACTGTACCTCTTCCCTCACTTACACTGGTCACAGATGCTTTGGACCTGGGTTAGGGAGCGCACCTGGGGTGTCACAGAACCCAGGGTTTGTGGTCTCCTGCAGAGCGGGCTCTGCACGTAAATGTCCGGGAGCTCAGGGCAGTCAGGAGAGCCTGCGAGACCTTCCTGTCGAAGCTGTCTTGCCGCTCTGTCCTGGTCCGCCTGGACAACACAGCAGCTGTGTTTTACCTCAACAGGCAGGGGGGAGCCCGGTCACCTCCCCTCTGCCGCGAGGCTTTGTGGCTCTGGAACCTGTGCGTAGCATATGACATAGTTTTGCAGGCAGAGTATCTGCCAGGGTGCAAAAACTTGCTGGCCGATGCTCTGAGCAGGTCCTTTGGAGCCCACGAATGGTCTCTCAAGGATTCGGCCCTTCGTCAGGTCTTCCACAGGTGGGGTTGTCCCCTTGTAGACCTGTTTGCCTCAGCACGCAACACCAAGTGCCAGAGTTACTGCTCCCTGTTGGGGCTGGGGGAACACTCCAGGGGGGATGCCATGACCGTGCCATGGCCGGAAGGCATCCTCTATGCTTTCCCTCTGTTTCTCCTAATTCCCAGGGTTCTGACCAGGGTCAAGACCTTCAGGTCCACGGTCATCCTGATAGCCCCTCGGTGGCCTAGGCAGTTCTGGTTCCCTATCCTGGTGGATATGCTCAGCGAGGAGCCTATAACGCTCCTGCCGGTTCGGGATCTCCTGACCCAGCCTTGGGACGGGGGCCTCATGGTTCACCCGAATCTTGGCTCTCTCCACCTGAAGGCCTGGTTTATCTGTGGTTGACCCAACCGGAAAGGGAATGTTCCCAGGAGGTACAGATGGTGCTCCTAAGTAGTAGGAAGCCATCTACCAGGTGGTCATACGCAGCCAAGGGGTGGCAGTTCTCATCCTGGGCATCCAGAAGGGGAGTTCACCCGTCCTGTGCACCTGTCCCGTCCATTCTGGACTACCTTTTTGAGCTTAGGTCCGGTGGCCTCTCTACCGCCTCTATCAAAGTCCATGTGGTGTATCTCTCCGCCTTCCATGTTGGTTCGGCAGGAGTCTCTCTGTTTTCTGACCCTATGGTCAAAAGGTTCCTTAAGGGTTTGGACAAGTTGTACCCCTCGGTTAGACCCCCTCTTCCTGCTTGGGACCTTTACCTCATGTTGTCTAGACTTGTCACCCCCCTTTGAGCCGCTGGCCATGTGTTCTTTGAAGCACCTCTCTATGAAGGTTGCGTTCATAATGGCCATTACGTCGGCTCGCAGGGTCTCCGAGCTGAGGGTGTTAACTGTAAACCCGCCCTACCTAGTGTTTTCTGACAATGTGAGGCTCCACCTGCATCTGGCCTTTCTCCCCAAGGTGGTGTCACTGTTCCATTTGTCCCAAGAAATTTACCTCCCGGTTTTCTTTCCAAAGCCCCATGCCTCCCCTAAGGAGCAAGTGCTCCATTCCCTGGATGCTAGACGTGCGCTAGCTTTTTATATTGATAGGACTAAACCCTTTCGCAAATCCACACAATTGTTTGTTGCTGTCGCTGACATTATAAAAGGGCTCCCTATATCGACCCAGAGGTTGTCCAATTGGGTCGCAGGGTGTATCAGGGAGTGTTATGCCTTGGCCGGGAAGGTCCTGCCCCGGGTTACAGCACATTCCACCAGGGCGCAGGCATCTTCTGTAGCTTTTGGGGTGCAGGTTCCAATCACTGAAATCTGCAGGGCAGCCAGGTGGTCATCGCTCCATACCTTTACGGCGCACTACACGCTGGCACAGCAGGCTAGGGAGGACGCAGGGTTGGGCTCTGCGGTCCTCAGCTCTGTATTGTAAATATGTTTGTTTATCTGTACCACATTGCACTTTTCTACAGTTTTTCTGTGTTCACTTAGTTGAATAAATTTTGTTTGGATTGTTTAACTTTCGTGGACTTCTCTTTGAGTGCTCCGACCCCTCCTCTTTGAAGTGGGGTTGGCTTGGAAGTCACCTAATTCGAATGGACATGAGCAACCACTCGAAGAAAAGAACGGTTACTTACCTGTAACTGTTGTTCTTCGAGATGTGTTGCTCATGTCCATTCGATTCCCCCCCTACCTCCCTTTTGTCGGAGCATCCAGCAAGAAGGAACTGAGGCGGGGAAGCGCCAGCAGGGGTACTTATACCCCACCATGGCGGCGCCACTCCAAGGGGCACCCTGCTGGCGCTACGGGTACCGCTAGGGAAAATGCTCTGGAAGACGCAGTGCACGCGGTGCGCACACCTAATTCGAATGGACATGAGCAACACATCTCGAAGAACAACAGTTACAGGTAAGGAACCATTCTTTTCATGGGTACTAGGCAGCACCTTTACACTACTGAATAAGGATCAGCGAAAAGCAGGAGTCTTTCAGAAGTAGTTTCAAAGAAAATACTAGCATATTAAGCAACACTTTAGCTAACTTACTGCCATCTTTCAGCTTTAAATTATATTAATGTCTTTCCTCCACTAGAAATAACTGTCTCTGGGTATTAATGGATTGTTCTGCCATCACTAAAGCCCCCAGGTGTGTCACTTTGCTTGTCTTGTTGATCCCCAGAAAGGTATGCAGCATAATGTGCTTCTTGACCCAGCCTGTCACTTAGCAGCCACCTCCATTCCCACAGTCTAAAGTGGCTGCACAGCTCTCACTAAGGACAGAGTGTCTGCATTGGAATAAAATAGCTAGTAATGCCTCCCTTTTATCACAGGTGTCAGCCAGAACAAAGTCCTGATATAGCACAGGAACTCCTGATCTGCTTATCACCAGGTTTGCTCATCACAAAGGAACTCACTGGATGAGACCAGCACTGACCTCTTCCAGCTGAAAGCTTTCTGCTGCCATACAACTGTTGTGGTTTGAGTTCACCTGCATCTTTTTGGGTTTTTTTTTAAGTTTATATTTCAATTGTTGCTAATTCTAGATTCTATTACTGTGCTGTAACATTCCACCTGCTGTAGATTCTAGTTATGCAAATGCTAAGTTTCATAAACTTATTTAACCCAAATGATGAAATTCTGCAATATGCAAAACACTCTACTGGAAAGTAAAGTTAAGATGCAGTTATGATCTTCACCAACCAAAGTTCAGAGCAAATCTAAAGGGGTTCCTAGACCCTGAGTCAGGAGTCAATGAGCAATTCATTGTATTAAACAAGGATAATGCATAAACTGCAGACAGGAAAATGTAGCAGTGTGGTCTAGAACTATCTTCTACACCGATGAAGGCTGTGAGCCCTCAAAGACAGTAGTGTTAGTCCTTGGTCCAACCAGGGAAATCTGAGTGGATAGAGTGAGTGTTTCTTGAACACACCAACAATGAGGCTACTGACATTCACGTACTAAATAAGGTAGTTTGCTCTCTGGCTGGGAAGCATCTACTTAGTCACAAGTCTGGGCGTCATTCTCCATGTTTGTTATCCACAGTGTACTGTATTAACACAAGGCACTGGAATTACTAATGAAAATAAAATGAGGGGAAAAAATGCACTGGTTTTGAATTAAGCTGAAACAGTAGAAAGGGTTTTTCTTCAACTTTCTCCTTGTGCTGAGCTAAACCTGTCATTTTTAGTCCTTAAAACTATGCATTTCAACTTGTCATCCACAGACTCCTAGAGAGGAGCAGACTAAGATTTACAAAGGTGCCTACATCTTTATTTGAAAAATGTTTAGGGGCCCACCTATGGGAAAAGCTGAAATGATTGTTTGAGGGAATAAATGCAGCTGCTGCTTCCAGTTATGCTTATCCTTGCATAGTCATGGAGGGGGAGAAGTGTCCTTTTCTTTCCACCTTCCATACACTCTGAAGCTGTATTAAAGGTAGTTCTTGATAGTTCACTGTACCTTCATGTTGGGGCAAAGTATTAGTTTTGCTGCAACAAAGCAGAGGATGCCAAGATGTGTTTGGGATAGATGAAGTCAGACTGTATATCTCTGTCTTGCTGCCTCTAAATCCTACTGCTGTAGTCTGGTGAAGAGGAGAGTCCTGTGAACTAGATTAACCAACTATCGGCCTATGGGGAGATTGGAATGTGATTTTGCTTTTCTCTATTGAGGCCAGACCGATAAGATGGACAGACTAAGGGCAACAACACTAAATATGAAATGCTAATTTATTTGGCATACAGACAGACCATCCTATAGTACATATTGCATACACAATCATACATCCCATTTAAGCTTTTTGTGCATAGCTCTACCAACTTGGTGAGGTTTTGATCGTACAAAGCAGATAAAAGTTTAGTAGTGCCATACTTCCAGTGTAAGCCCTGGAACAGAGCACATACCATTAACAGCCTTCAGAGTCAAACCAAGCTGCACCTCTGAATATTGCTGCTTTGCCTTAAAGACAAGACATTTCCATGAACAACTTGTCAGCTTCACTCTGTACTGTCAGTATTACTGCTTGTATTGCACCTTGGAAACAATGATACATGGGCACAAGACTGATACAATTCTGCACTCTGATTTGCTCTCGTGTAGCTGCTGAGATTAGATACTGCCTGTTACCAAATTGGGGTGCCATTGGTTACATAAAAACTGCAGCTATCTTCAGCTCATGACAGTTGGAGTAGCAAAGGCTTTCTATAATCCCTTGACAAGGCTGCTAAAAGAACAGATCACTAGTTAAAAAATAGTATACTGTGGGGGGTGATACAGCCAGTTAGTGAAAATATCTCTAGGCAGCTGGTTTGACAGAGGACATCTGTTCTAAGATACAGTGAAGTTTGCACTAAGGTAGACTTCAGTCTGTGTAAAATAAGCGGATGAAAACTGTGCACTAACAGCTTATACAGGAAGCCTTTAACTGAACCCTTGAAAGGACACTTTTTTGCTGGTTTTCAGGCCCTGGCTGGTGGTTTTAATATTCTGCAGCACAATTAAGGCTCTTTGCTGATATTTCTACCCTATTTAATAAGCTTTGTACTATAGAGGATACTTTGTTGCATGATGCTGCATGCAGGAAGCCTGCTGAGGTCAGGGCCTCCATACTGGCAATGATTTATGGTCCCTTCCATAGCTGTCAGACCTCATCACACTGCACATTATTTTCTATCAGACAAGACAATGGTACACTTGTATTGCATAGCTAAGGCAATTAAAAGGCTAAAGCAAGAAATTATTGAACTGCCGTGACAGTAACTCAATCCTTCCTTCTAGCATGGCTTTTAAAAAACAACACTTATTTGCTTAAGCTGTATTCATACATAGTTTATCAGCTCTTTAAGAGGGGAAAATGCCACCTTACCTTCTTGTTTGATTTTAAAAGGGCTGGCAAAAGAAGGGTTGTATGGTCTGAAAAGCAAAGCTTTCTAGAAAGGAGCCACTGTATTTACACTAAGCTAAAGATTTTATAGTATTTCCTTCTCTGAACTCATCACAATACAAATTGAAACACTATTAGCATTATAGGGTCTTGAATGAGAAGGAAGCTACCTGTACCATGGAATCAGAGCTGGCTGGTATAACAGCAGTAACAAAGATAGGGGGAGAGACTGGACCCCTTAATAGAAAATACAGATTGTCACTGACTAGTCTCCCTGCAGGCAGGATCGCAGCCAGCCCTCACGCCACATGCAGCGTCCTATAACACTGGCACATTGTGTTTTAGTACATAAAACAAATTCTTTAACTTGTAAAATCTCAAAGTGGAGTACTGGAAATAGAGAACTGTGTAGTTCACAGGGTGGAGGTGGAAAGGTTTTTTCCTTTCCCCCCAAAACAATGAAAACAAGCTAAGCTAATCAAGCCCCCTACTCTCACAGCTGAACAGTGCAGTTTGGGGGAAAAGTTCCTTCAGTGTGACAAAACTTCTAGAAATAAAAAAAAAAATCACAGGTGCCAGTGCCAAACCATTTTCTGTGTAAGTACAGATTTGAGATTAAAATGAATAGCTCGGCTTAAATACTAGACTCTAGAAGGTCTCCTCTAATATTAGGCAGGTGGAACATTACTACAGAATCTATATACAAAACACTGATATGATTGCACTTTAAGTCCACCTCTGTTAGTTATACACAGCAATAGTTCAAGATGCTAAACTGACTGTTGGGTTTGAAACTAGCTTTACCAGTGACCTCTTTACTTCTAGAAAATTCAAGTTTAATGTTTGAGGATTCAGACAACAGGCACTATAAACCATGAAAATCATCTTTGGCTGATACAGTTGCTCCTGGGCTTGAAGTATTTAAGCTATACAAGAATGCCCTACTGAACAAAACAGGTCAACATATTGATTTTACAGTAATCCCTATAAGCAGCTGTAAGTATGGCTTTATACCAGCCTTGCAAACAAATGTAGAGGAGTAATATATATGGTGACACTAGCTAGGGATGTCTTGGGTCTTTAACTAATCCTCCTCTGACAAATACTTCTAGCCACATGGATACTAATTATTTTAAAGTATTACCATTGATTTTTGTCAGACTTCCTGCTATACACATGATTGTATATTGCCATACCACATCAGACAGGCAACCCACCTAGTTCATCATCTTAACTCCAAAGGAGGCCAATAGCACCTGCATCAGAAGCTGCAAGAAACTCCAGAGCAGAAGCAGAGAATCCATCTGCCCTGTGTGAAGGTCTCATTCAAACCCTGAAGCATGAGGCTTTATATGCCTTCCAAGCTTGTTAGAATTAACTTACTCAGGTTATTGTTATTTTTAGTAATGTTCACTCCCTCAGAATAATATAAACTTCTGCACTCACTGCTGCTTTACCATGCAACGAGAGAGTAGGAGGTAGATACAAATATATTTGCAACAGAAGAGCACTCAGGCTATGTCTACACTACAGGGTTTTTGCACAAAAACCCGCAGAGCGGCCACACCAAGCATGTTTTTGTGCAAGAAAATTTACCGTAAAACGACAGAACAGAGGGCTTTTTGTGGTGAGGGTATACCTTCTTCTATGAGGAATAACTCCTTTTTGTGCAAGAGTTCTTGTGCAAAAAGGTACGTGTGGAACCTCAACATGGGTTTCTTGCGCAAAAAGAGCCCATCAGAGAAAGCACAGGTGCTCTGATGCCATTCACAGAATGGCAATCAGAACTTTCTTGCACAAGAGTGTCCATGCAGTGTGGACTCTCTCTTGCACAAAAGCACATCGCTTTTCCGATGCGCTTTGAGTTGTGGGTGCACTTTTGCCCAAGAAGTTTTTGCAGAAGATCTCTTCTACAAAACGCTTCTTGCGCAAAAACCCTGCAGTGTAGACAAAGCCTTAGAAAGCAAAAAGGTCTAGATTGTATTCTATAGCTTAAAGCCTTTTTCCCCAGGTGGCCTAGAATCGATACACTGTGATAGAGACACTGAAGAATAGCTGGAGATTCTGACACTTCAAGGCGTGTCCACCCACTTCTCCCACATAGTCACCAGCATAACAGTACTAGAGGTAAAGCTCCTGGAATCGCTTATGGAAGTCAAGCTATGAGCAAATGACTAATTAGCTCCATATTTAGACTGGGATTACATGGTGTTTGTTAGCAGTAGCCCATGCTGGAATTATCTAGGGCAACTGTAAAAAAAAATAAATAAATAAACCTGTCTCAAGAGAAGGTGGGAAAACAGTAATCTAGCATGAATATTCAAATTATATTTTGGTTTAAGAGGAAATATTAAACAGTGATTAACTACAACAGATGACATTTTCCCTTAGAGATCCAGGGTATCACAACACAGCTTGTTCCTAACCCTCCATTAACATAAAGGATCTCCCATCCTTGAACTCCACCATAAAGAAGTTGAGGGTTTTCCACTATCTTCTAGCATACTAGTTTCACTGAACCACTACCAGGAAGCTCAAGGGAAATGCTATGACTTTAACTAGTTCACATTACCATGTTTTCTGAATTTTGAAAGTGAGATTGAGTAGCTGCCAGCACTAGATAACAAAACTAGAGTCCTTGCCAACCAGCAAGATCTAGCACCAGGGCAGATCTAGTTCTCAAACAGTACCACTGAAGTCTATTTCAAACCATACAGAGCGACTGCGTTCTGTGGGGAAGCCAGCATCCGTAGAACCTTGTCTTCTGAAAGCTGAGCTGAAGCATTTCTATCTAAGCTGCCTTTCTCCCTTAAAGATTCAGATGAGAGGAGAGTGGAGAATGTACTGTAGCAGATGAGATTAGTTTCTTTAGCATCACTGTGGCAGGGAATAGCATTTCTCATGGACAGTAGGTTCAGGAGGGATGGAGTAAATGTGGGGCTGTAAGGAAGGTGGGTCAATCGCTGGAAAATCCTAGAGAAAATGCAGAATAAATACTGAAAAAAAAACCAGAAGGAAGCCAGCACTCCTCCGCTCTAACCACAAAACAGCAGGATAAAGAGTGCTGAAAATTCAAACATTGCTTCAATGCACAGATCTGACCCTTGATACCTTCTTTATTCCTCTAATAGATCTACTTTGTGTTAAATACTCCAAAATATTCTACTCTGGTACAAAATGTAATTTTATAGATGTCACTGAATATAAATAAATTGCCTGGCCAACAGCTGTAAATAATGGAGTGGGCCAGGCCACAGCTTCCCTAACAAGGCGGGGTAGTCTGCAGCTGTTGCTCCTCACTGATGAAGATGTGCCCTGTCATCTGGACGCTTAATATGAATCCTTCGCACGCGTTCAATGCGCTCCCGCTCCTCATCCTCATCCAGGTGATGAGAGCGCCCTGCTGCCCCTCCTGTAGCCTCCAGAAGTGCATTGTCGGGTCCTCGTCCATCCTGAGCCTCATAAAGCAAAATGTTCAATGTCTCTTCATATATTCGGGCTTCTGGGAACTCCACCTGTGTGCCCAAAACAGCTAAATTAGGAGAAGCCAAATCAATCTTATTCCAAGCAGGGTTAAACTTCAGGCTAGCCCTTCTGTTGTTATCTACCCTTCGGTATTTCAAAAACCCTCTCCCATGTGTTCTGGTCATGGAAGTATGCTGCAGGAAGTGTGAAATCTTGCAAAAAAGTTACAAGATTTTAAAGGGATCTCTTAAAGACCAGTAACAGTCTGTTCACATACAATCTTACCTTGCCCAGAAAGAATCTGTCTTTGCATCTACTTTTTTGTGGTTCTCAAGGCAGAACACTGGTTGTTGGATATTTGAAGCTGAAAGCCCAGCAGTAGGAGCATAGAAGCATAGATTTTATGCAGTATTTTTATACAGTTAAATAAGTGAACCTGAGTGTGTGCATGAGTAGGTTTAAAGATCAGGTATTTCTCTGGAAGCCAGTACCCTATTGTGGTAAGCAATACACAACTCAAGACTATCCCTGCCTCCCCCCAGGGCTTATAATTTATTTGACTATTCTGTCCTCTCCTCTTTAGAAGGTATAGTGGATGCCCTACAGAGGGGAGAGCTACCAAAGAGTAGCTTCCAAACAGTCAGTACCATCAGCTACTAGGTAGCACGAAAGAATTTTACCCCTACCTTTGTTTGTTTCTTCTCAGTAGCATAGACAATGGAGGTGCAGCAGACTTCAGCAATTTTACGCCCCTGTCCATAGAAAGACCAGCAGCAAATCTCATCTCCTATCACATCCTTTATAAAAAGGACTCTCCCATTAAACCGCAGTGACAGCTTATCAAACAACTCGATGTTCTTCAGCATGTTGTCATCAGAATTACTGCACAAGAACACACCAATTGTCAAAGTTAATGCCATGCAGAGGAAATCTCAACAGCTAAGGAGATTCAGGCAGCTCACAGCTAGAGGCCTAAAAGCCCTGCCTCCATTTATTTATTCTCCCCTAATGCAGTAAGTGATTCTTGTTAGGATGGCTTCCTGACGTAAGAATCACTCACTGCATTAGGGGAGAATGCAGCTGAAGGGTGACTGGCCTGCGGTGGAGAAGGTGCTGTGTGTAACACAGCCTCAACACTGGGAGTAATGGCACGAGAGTCCATCTCTGCCTAACCCATTCCATCTAGTGAAGTTCAGCAGTAGCTGAATTGTGTCAGTGTAGTCATGAGTTAGATACAGACACAGATGAAGACAAGACCCATCCCCCACCAGGTCTGCCCAGCCCTCCGACTCATGGCCAGCTGCCAACTCTGGAGATAAAGAATGCTGCAGTCCATGCAGAATACAGGGCATCCTGCTGGGTCACAAATGAGTATTAAAGAGGAAGCCCTTTATTTGCTGCAAGCGTGCACTTTGCTTTCCACTGGAGAAGCAGCCATTTCTAACCCCACAAGGCAAGCAGGAAAAGTGTTCACTACGTATGTCAACACACACCCAGGGAAGGGAAAAGCCCATTCTCCTTCAATCTGGTTCCAGGCAGTTAATCTCCCATTCAAACTGTACATTTAATAACTGGTAATGGAAGCTGTTTTACCTGGTGTAGGAATATTTGTTATTACTTCTGTTATACAGCAACTTTACTGCAGGCTGGAAAAAAAAAACACACACAGGAAGCACAATTTACAGGTGACAGTACGGCTGCAATATTCGTTCCAGACAAGTCCCGTGGCAGAGAAGGGACAATATGAAGCAACAGTGCTGTGGGTATACCCCTGCTTGTGAAAGTAACCCTGGGGCTAATGAATGGTGCTAGCACAGCAGCCTTGGAGGTCGGTCTTTGTCCCCAGGACAGGTTCAGCACAAGCTTCTCCCACAACATATGCCTGTGGTGACCAGATCATAATTGGCACTCCATCGCCATTCCAGTCCTTTATGCCTCTGCTGAGGCCACATATTAATGCTTGCCGTGGAGGCATTTTGGGGGGTGGATGGGAAGGACAAGCAGAGGAGTGTATCCTAGGGATGTAAACATTTAAAAAAAAACAACTAGGGGGCTGCACCCTGCTCGCTACCCTCACCAACGCTCCTCTCTCTGGCCACTTTCACAGCCAGAGAGCCTGATGATGCCATTCTGTCGCGTGGCAGGAAAACCATATATATAGATATAGATAAACATGTAACTGAATGAAATTCAATTGGTTACACAGTTAAACACATTGTGGGCCACTGGCTCCATGGGAGCCAGGAGTTTGACCACTAAGGTTAACTGGTTAAACTCATACATCCCAAGTGCATACCTGTCTACTAGGAACTGGAGCCATTAACATTTCATGCACAGCAAATAAGTCACTGTTGGGCTGATAAAACAGATGAAAAGCTCTATATCCCACTATTGATGCCCTAAGTCAATCTTTCCTCCCTTCTGCCTCTATTTGAAAATGTAAGGCAGAGAGGGCCCCTACAGTTAAATATATTTTTTAAAGTTCAGACCCATTTAAAGACCTAGCTGAAAAGCTGCTTAACTTTCCATCCAGATGGTCTCTCTACAGCCTAGTTTTTTCAAGTGCAATATTCAAACTCTCAACTTAACAAATGGGTTCTGAGCATGCACCATTCTGAAAACTAGTGTACTACATTCCAAAGTCAGCAGTCATCCTGGCTAGTGAGCTGCTGCCTTGATGTAGACAGGGTATGTGCAAACTTTCCCCAGGGATCAAGCACAGCCTGCTTCCTCTTACCTTATTGGATGTTGCTATAAGTTTTTGCTCTTCCTTAGAAGAAGTGATGACTGGCACTTTGCAGAATGGTTCGTATGTATCTTTGTTCTGCTGAAACAAGACAGTCAAATGCAGCAGATGGATGCAAACCTACTGAAGGGATTTTGAACAACATATTGAAGCTTGGCTTAGCTACAGCAATGGTTCTCCATCATCTGAACTAAGAGGATTTGATAGGGAAGGGAGGTGACCCCATGCAACAGCTATGTTCCTTTGTGTAGGCATGCTAAGGTACAGCTTCACTATCTTACCCCCACCAAGTGAGGGGAAGACGTATAAAAAACAGTTGCTGGTGTGCTTTGGGGAGCCTAGGCCCATCCTCAGGTCATGTGACATCAGATGCCCACCTTTTTCATTAAATAGGGTTCCTAGCTCACTTGTGGAAAAACAAGTAGCCCTGTAGCAACTTAGAGACTTACTCTCTACATATAAAATCATGAGCTTTCTTGGGCAAAACCCACTTCCACAGCCCCTCCCCTTTTTTTTTCTCCACTGTCATCTGAGAAAGTGGGTTTTGCCTACGAAATGTCTTGTTTGTTTGCTCTCCCTCTCCCTCCATTTTGTTTGTTCATCTTTAAGGTGCCACAGGACTACTCTTTTTTTTTTTTTTTTTAAAGTTACAGACTAACATTGCTCCCCCTCTGAGAGTTATGGAAAATGTGATCTGATGTAATGACATCTGCCTGAGTCTGCAGGGAGCCTGAAACAAAGGTTCAGATGAGTTAACTGTCCCATGTGTCTCAATAGGTTGTAAACTCTAAGACCCATTGCTCCTCCGATAGGCCTACTCCACCACTATCGAAGACTTTGGACAAGAGGAGATGAGTGCAGAAGGCCCTATACAACCATGAAGAGCACCTTATGTCTTTTGACTACACCTCTCTGCCATCAGCACTCCAGAAGGGTGTGTCAGGGCCACAAAGCAGGCCAATGAAATCAGGGGGGAGGAGGAGAGGAGGAGAGAGAGAGGAAGGGAGGGGGGAGGAGGAGGAGAGAACTACTTGTACAGAAAAATACTTGTGGCCTTTCCTAACCCCTTACAAGAACAGGGCAGGAATTGATGAGCTCAAGCTGGGATTAATCAGAGGAAATAATCATAGGGCACAAGGAAAGGCTGACTGATGGAATAAGCTCAAAGCCACTGGCACTTACTGGTGACCAGGCAGCTAACTAGCCTCACGCTACAGACTGCACACCTACCTGTAGAGCTGCTTGGCACTCATCCACCAGACCCTGAACCAGGTAGTACTTTGCCTCAGCCAGCAGCTCTTCAATCTCTCTCCGACTCTCAGGAAGAGGCACGGCCCCATCGCGCAGGTAATTTAATATTGTCCCAAAGTGTTTACCACAACGGTCGATCAAAATCCAGCCTGGAAGAGATAAAGCAGAGTACAACTGAGCAGCAGGAAGGGAAAGACTTGGGCAGAAGGTGGTAGAACCCGCTGCAGCTCTGCACAGAGGAGCCTTTCCATGAAGCATATCACATACATCCCATTGAGAGGCTCCCAAATCTCTCACTTCGCTGCTTGAGCTGGCAGCTAGAACAGCAGCAAGCTGTACTTCTCCAGGAAATTCCCTCTGTGTCTGCATCTCCCTCCACATTCCTATAAGGGCATGTGGTGGGAGCAGGAGGGAAGAAGCTCAGTGGATCTTTCAGCCCCCAAGACACTGACTGTGGGTTAGCGGAAGTGGTAGCAAAACAAACAATTCCCACCATCAAATTCAACTCAGATTTCGGTTTTCTGCCCCCACTCCTTTTCCTGGAATCCTGTCAGCGCTTTTGGTTCTGTAGCATACCTTGATCACCTGCGCCACTCCAAAAACACACATGCACAGAGACAATGAGGCAGATTTTCTGTAACTGCAACCAAGAGACAGCTAAACAGAGCTAAACAGAGGATTCCCAGATAGCTAAATGGAGACTAATGGCAGACTCAGCCTGGAGGGACTTAGATTGTGAGGCTACAACACTGCAGTGTAGTTGTTGGTGTTTGGGCCGAAACCAGGCTCTGAGACCCTGTGAGTGTGGAGAGTCCCTTAGCCCAAACATCTAGACAAGCAGTTTTATAATTCCACACTCCCAGATGAAGTTAGCTGATCCCAGCCAGCTGTGGGTGTTTTACAATAATGAAAACATGCCCTGAGCAGTCAAGGGCAGAGCCCAGAACAGAACCCAGGAGTCCTACCTGCCAGAGCTGGCTCTCACAGACCTTAGAGGCCTTGCTTCCTGCACACCGAGAGAATGGTTAACCTTAGCAAAATCCCCATAGAGCAAGTATTTCAGGTTTGTTCTGTGACAGAACTGCCCCCCTCCTCCCCTCCAACAGAATGCAGGGAAGATGATTGTTTTAAAGAGCACGTATTTTCTCCCATCCCCTGCAGGGCCCTGATGAAATGCTTTCCCCTTCCCATCCCACATACTGGTACGGAAGGGGGTGTTGAGTACACCTGGCTGCTCTTGATGCTTTCTTAAAAACAAACAAACAAACAAACAAACAAACAAACAAACAAACAAACAAACAAACAAACAAACAAACCAACCAACCAACCAAACGGTGCACATTTGTTGAAAATAACCCTGATGTCCCTAAGTGGCAATCATGCAAAAAGGGTGAAAAGAAAGTTAAAAGGTGAGACATGGATACTACAGATTTCAGCAGAATCCCCGCAAGTGGCATTTCACCTTCCTTATTCCCAACTGGCATTGAACAGGAACAGCAATTTGATGAGCAGATGAATGTTTTTTAACTGTTCTGAAGCTGTAATGTGAGGACGTTAGCAGTGCAAGTGATGTATGTGACAGCCCCACACACTTTGGCATTTCCTTTCTAAAACCATCTGCTGAAAGGCACATTAGTCACCATTACTGGGTAGGGACACTAGAGAAACAGGGAAACAAATCTTCAGCAGAGATTACAGAATACATGGCACCCTTAATCAGAAAAAGAAGTTCATATTTCATCTCTGCAGAGCAGACCAAAGGGCCCAGAAAGGCATTATGCAACATACAGCTCCAGTTTTCATAAACAGAAAGCCGTTTTTATGGGCTTAGACTCAAGAATGTACTCAGGAAACGCTTGTGGAGAAGGACTCTCATATTTTAGACAAATAAGGGAAAAGTAGGGTAAACCATGCACCGCATGTCTTGAATTAATGAAATTACTACTAAAACTCTGATTGTTCGGTTAATTCTCCAGCCACTGAGTTTAACACAGGCGATCAGTAGGAGAGGCCTAATTAGCAAGAAATTCACCAGCACTCTACTCTGCTCACTTTTCTGTGTTTTTCCCTTTATTGAGGTACTGTTTGGTTAGGACTGCAGCTTCAAAGTAAGTGGAGGAATGTATTAGGAAGCGAGGGTGGTTACAACAGACCTGATTTACAGATGTGTGTTGCAAATTAACAAAAGAATCAAACTATAGATTGTCCTAAATCACTGGGCATAAGACCACATATATAGCTGCCCACAGCAGGAATGAGGATCACTGCCCATTGTCGAGGTTCCCTAGACAATGCCATTCCACTGCGAAGAGGGAGAGGGCACAGAAAACTCCTCTCTCCTAAAACCCAAGAGCTATTATATCCCACACGCCTACTGGGTGTGCTCACTGTCCCATGGAGTGGCAATTAGACCATACAGAGAGAAAAAGAATGATTTTCCTCCACAGCCTTAGCTGAGAGCCAGCTGGCTTTATAGCTCAAGCTGTAAACTCTCGTGCACTAAGCTCCAAGAGGTCCCAGGTTCGGTTCTGCCTGTCGGCACTATGCTATCACAGATCAAATGGAGCCAGGGATTTAATCTATTGGAGTTGTAGGGGAGGAGATGCATTCTGGACACAGGACTGAGAGTCAATAACTCCTCAGTTCTCATTCCAGCTGTAACTCCCTCTCTGAACTTGGAAAAGTTAATTTCTGCTTTGGTTTTTCCATCCGTAAACGTGTAGAAGTGCTAACTTCCTAATTTCCTGGGCAGCTGTAGCAAAGATGAGAGAAATGATTAGAAGTGCAAAATGGTGCTGGATTGCTGAACACCACATTTAGCAACTCCTTCAGTATAGGAATGTTAAATATCGGTTAGCTGAATAGTCAATTAACCTCATAAATTCTTATTGGTTAGTTGACTACTCTATTGTCCCCAGGCAGCCCCTGGAAGGGGGGGGAGGGGAAGGGGTTTGAGCCAGAACTGAGCTGGGCTGCCTGCCCGCCTGGCTCCGAATATACTTTAAATGCAAAGCCACAGCAGGGGTAGGTCCAGGAACCAATGCAAGCCAGGACTGAGCTGGGCTGCTGGCCAGCCTGCTAAAAAATTTACTGGCAGGGGGAGGGGAGAGGGAGAAAATGCGTGTAGTCTATAGCATTAACCTATGAGCTTTTGCTTATCGGTTAATCAACTATATTATTACATCCCTACTTCAGTGTGACTTCACAGGTGCTTCTGTTCTTAGTAGTCTGCCAAAACATACTGCTCAAAGGAGATTTTAACAGGAAAGTGATTCCCACTGCCACCCTGGCTGCTGCAGTGCTAAGAAAGTGGGTTTCATCTGTAGTTTTCAGTCTTTTAAAGCTGTATTTTAACAAGCTCTGTTTTACAAGTTTTGGGATCCATCATTCAGGTAGGAATAAATATCCCCAAGAGTCATAAACAGACACAATGGGAAACATGGGAGTTAACTTCTGCTACACAACAGTTTGAAGTGATGACTTCCAAATGCTGATACTAAGGCAAGCAACTCCTCCTATACAAATCTTAACAGGTAAAGTTAAGATTAGGTCTCAGTTGGAGTATTGTGTCCAGTTCTGGGCACCACATTTCAAGAAAGATGTGGAGAAATTGGAAAAGGTCCAGAGAAGAGCAACAAGAATGATTAAAGGTCTAGAGAAACATGACCTATGAAGGAAGACTGAAAGAGTTGGGCTTGTTTAGTTTGGAAAAGAGAAGATGGAGAGGGGACATGATAGCAGTTTTCAGGTATATAAAAGTGTGTCACAAGGAGGGAGAAAAATTGTTCTTCCTGGCCTCTGACGATAGAACAAGAAGCAGTGGGTTTAAACTGCAGCAAGGGAAGTTTAGGTTGGACATTAGGAAAAAGTTCCTAACTGTCAGGGTGGTTAAACACAGGAATAAATTGCCTAGGGAGGTTGTTCAATCTCCATCTCTTGAGATATTTAAGAGTAGGTTAGATAAATGTCTATCGGGGATGGTCTAGACAGTACTGGGTCCTGCCATGAGGGCAGCGGACTGGACTCGATGACCTGTCGAGGTCCCTTCCAGTCCTAGTATTCTATGATTCTAGATTACGGGTGGCCTTCATGAGGCTCTTGTTTAAGGCAGACTAATGGAATCTAGTTTCTCTTTAAAATCTACAAATGCATATTTTAGAACACCTGGGGAGAACTCTGGAGGAAGACACTAGTTTCCCCACACAGGCCCCCTTCCTCTATTCCACTACTCCAGTCAGATGTGGGTTTTGACATATACAGGTTTCTTTATGGGTTGCAAATTAAATCTGTAAACTCAAAAGAATATGCATGCATAGCCAAATAACTGTAGCCATTTCTCCTCCAGAATTAGAAGACATATACTATTTCTATTGTAAATTGGGAGGAGGAGAGGGGAGAAGTCATGCTACGGTGAAGGGACTATAAGATCACTTATTTAGATAGAAATAGGATTTTCAGTGTAAAATGCTCCACACATTTAAAAACTTTACTTTGATTTTCTCAAACAATGTAGTTGCTTTTCCTGAAACACAGCTTCTACTTTGTGCCAGACATTGGGTGTGACTGAAGAATGTAGTATGAAGGCTTTCAGATAAGGGTAGTTTCCTCTAAACACTATGATAATATTGCCCTGGTTTCCATAAACACTCCCAACTAATACCAGGCAGTGGAAGATAAATCATAATTACTGCAGCAGGAGTATCTCATTTCGAATTGCAAGAAATATTAAAATCCCCAGGAAACACCAGAAAAGCAAGCATGTGATCTTATTTCCCAAACATAGTGTTCTAACAAGGTCAGATCTAGATGGCCTTATTCCGTCAGCAGTTTTACCTTCAACTTTCCCCTCCTAGTGGAAGAGAGAATCTGTCCGCACATAGGAAAGCAGATTTCGTATTTTAGGGGCTCAGGCACTGTATCCACCTTGAGCATTCTGGGAGAAGATCTGAGTCTGTGCATTAGGCAGCATTTGTTTAGTAGTGAGCAGACAGTGCAAGAGCGTACGCCCCAAGTTTTAATCACAGTTCTAATGCACTTGCCATGTGACCTTGGATAAATAATGTACCTACATTACAGAGGAGAAAACACAGAGAAGTTAAAGGGCTCTCCCATCTCATACATATAGTGGAAGGATTAATGCTGATCTAACACTATAAATGGAAAGCATTCTTTTGATTCAGTGCCAATGTAGAAACCGTGAAACCTCTGCAAAAGATGGTGCATTTTGTTCAGTAGTCACATTCTAATGTTATCATTAAATGGGAAGTAAATGATGACTGAGTATCTGACAGGCTTCCCTCTATGTCAGCACTGAACCAATTTTCCACTGTGTTATGGTGCTGTGCCTCTGGATGTACAGTTTGTTAAATGAAATATAACAGATCAGCCTTATGGTAAGAAATGATCCCATGAGACATTTTACAAGACTAATCATGGCTGATTGGGATAATTATATTCTTGCTTACAATTCCCCCTGCGTTTTCCATGAGAAAGGGACTCTCTGCTTCCCACCTGAAGCTGTTAAGCAGTGTTGTTGTACATTGTTAAACAGCTGCAATATCTGACTGCAGAAATGGTGCATTTTAGTGGTGAGGGGACTGATTCTGTTGAGTTTAGAATTCTGTATAGGACTTGAATATTTGCAAAAAGACCCTACAAAAAAGTGAAAAACTCAAATGTTTCCCCAATTGTTTAGAGATGGACTCTATATGGTAAAATTTAAATATTAAATTAAGCAGTATTTCTCACAATTTGACTGCAAATCCAATTCCTGTTCTCACAAGAAAACTGTCAGGAGGGCCTTAAATCCATTAAAAAATATAACTTATTTCTCACCAGCACTAAATTCTTCCTAGATATACTATTGTGCTGATGTGCTCCAGTTGAGAAGTAATACATAATCCATTCTCAAGAAAAGTTCAAACATTCAACATACTAATAAGCTAACCAACAAAAAAGAGTTTTCAACTTCTACAATCAGTTTGCTAATGAACTATTGTTGAAGACAATGTGTTTATATAGCTTCAAACATGGGAGCGGTCAAATAACGGGCAAAATGCCAAAACACAAATAGAAAGCTCTGCTTGGAATTAAATTCAATGATACTCCCACACTGTGGGAATGCTGATATTAAACTGGGCTAAAAGTTTTCAACCGCCGTGAGATGATCAAACTTCTTTTACATTTTAACACAATTAATATCTCTAAAAAGATCAAGTTTTCTCCCATGACTTAATCAGCCTATGTCCTTGTGATAGTGAAAGAAGATATTTTTGAGCATTGCTTTTTAAAAAGACCGTAATTCAGAAGTCTGAATTATCCCTTTGTAGACGGACTTGACTAAAGATTACCACTTGCTGGCTGCTTTTGCAGATTTCTATTTTTTTAGCTTGACTCATCTACGCCTTAGTAAACTACAAATATTGCAATTATTCATATACAAGAAATTCATAATTAGGTGTCAGTGACCTCAGTTCAGGTGGTTTCCTTGCATTTCATAACTGGTTTGTTTTCTAGAATTCAAAATATAACCTCATACAAAAAATGAAGTCACAGCCCCTTTCATCCAGGGATGAAAGTGCTTAATAGACTAAGGCTCACAACCCTGAAAGTAAGTTTTATCCCTATATTACAGAGAAAGAAACAAACAAGTCAATTAATCTTTCCAGATCAAACAGCAGGTCTTGACTCCTAAGTCCTTGCTCTAACCAGTTGACCAAGTCCTTCTAACAGAGTACTTTTCACCTCTGTTTCAGAAGCAAAAGCTTATTCAATTGCGTCTGATCCTGGCCTTTGGATTTTACCCCTCAGATAACCAACAAGAGGAGAGACGTGGCTTCAGAGAAATAGGATTTAAAGCTTTCCTGCTTCATTTCCCTCCCACCCTCATTTGTATAGTTTGCTAGCCTTAGAAACAAAATAACAAATGGCTTAGGGGAAGACTAGGGTCAGGATAAGCATATCCACTACAATTGTCTGTTTTCTAATGTGTTAATCTTGACTGAACGATTATTTTTCCCCTGCCATGAGTCTCTAAGTGATGTGATGGGTGTTTCTTTACCTTCGCTGTCGGTGAGAACCTCCATGCGGCCGCTGAACATGGCTTTAAGCATGGTGTCCTGCTTGGTCAGGGTCTGCATTGTGGTATAGTAGAGGGCACCGCCAACATTCAGCTTGACATACTTAGAGCTCGGGCTGGTCCCTTTGAAGGAGGTGGTGCGAGTCGCAGCTGCTGGCACTGCTGAGCTCACCACACTTTCTCCTGACATCTCTTCCTGAAAAGAAGAGGGGTTGCCAATTAGAACTGTTTTGGTACTGCGCACCACACAATTTATTGCTCCCTTGTAACATTTTATGTAGGTAATATTAATACACTGGTGTTCTATAGCCTCAACAGGGAAACTCTCAGTGCCTCACAATATCCTGCCAGGTAGCCAAGGCTTACTTCCATTTCACAGCTAAAGGAACCTAGGTTAAACATTTTACCCAAATTCACAACACGAGAGGTGCAGAGCTGGAAATAAAGCCAGAAATCCCACTGAATAACTGTTTCTACTCCACAAGTCTCTGTAATATTTGGAAAACTCTAAGGCAGGGGTCTCAAACTCCTGTCTCACAGGCCAGTCCCAGGCAGAGCAATTGCTTCATCTGGCCTGAGACTCCCAGCAGGCTGGGGGGCAGAGGGGTGTCTGTTACCTGCTCTCAACTCTCCCAATGCATTTAAGGCCCAACTTAAATGTATACCCCAAATTAAAAAACATAGCAAGAGACCTAAAAAAGAGTCACCGAGGCTTAACCACCATGTAAAAGAAGCAGTGAGGGACAAAAAGGCATCTTTTAAGAAGTGGAAGTCCAATCCTAGTGAGATAAATAGAAAGGAACATAAACACTGTCAAATCAAGTGTAAAAATGTAATAAGAAAAGCAAAAGAAGATTTTGAGGAACAGCTAGCCAAAAACTCAAAAGAAATAACAAAATGTTTTTAAGTACATTAGAAGCAGGAAGCCTGCTAAAAACCTGTGGGTCCCCAGACGATCGAACTATAAAAGGCGCAATCAAGGACGATAAAGCCATTGCGGAGAAACTAAATGATTTCTTTGCTTCCGTCTTCACGGCTGAGGACGTTGGGGAAATTCCCAAATCTGCACCATCCTTTGTGGGTAATGAATCTGAGGAACTGTCCCGGATTGAAGTGTCATTAGAGGAGGTTTTGGAACAAATAGAAAAACTTAATGTTAACAAATCTCCGGACCGGATGGCATTCATCCAAGGGTTCTAAAAGAACTCAAATGGGAAATTGCTGAACTATTATCTGTGGTTTGTAACCTATCCCTTAAATCGGCTTCCGTACCTAATGACTGGAAGGTAGCCAACGTGACACCAATATTTAAAAAGGGCTCTAGAGGCGATCCGGGCAATTACAGACCGTAAGTCTAACTTCAGTACCTGGCAAATTAGTCAAAACAATAGTAAAGAATAAAATTGTGAAGCATGTAGAAGAACATAATTTGTTGACAAAAGTCAACATGGTTTCTGTAAAGGGAAATCCTGTCTTACTAATCTATTAGAGTTCTTTGAAGGGGTTAACAAACATGGACAAGGGGGATCCAGTAGATATAGTATACTTAGATTTCCAGAAAGCCTTTGACAAGGTCCTCACCAAAGGCTCTTGTGTAAATTACATGGCCATGGGATAAGAGGAAGGTCCTTTCTTGGATTGAGAACTGGTTAAAAGACAGGAAACAAAGGGTAGGAATAAATGGTAAATTTTCAGAATGGAGAGGGGTAACTAGTGGTGTCCCCAAGGGTCAGTCCTAGGACCAATCCTGTTCAACTTATTCATAAATGATCTGGAGAAAGGGGTAAGCAGTGAGGTGGTAAAGTTTGGATGATACCAAACTGTTTAGGATAGTCAAGACAGAAGCAGACTGTGAGGGACTCCAAGAAGATCTCACCAAACTGAGCGATTGGGCAACAAAATGGCAAATGAAATTTAATGTGGATAAGTGTAAAGTAATGCACATCGGGAAAAATAACCCCAACTATACGACAGTATGATGGGGGCTAATTTGGCTACGACAAATCAGGAAAGAGATCTTGGAGTTATCGAGACAGTTCTCTGAAAACTTCCACACAGTGTGCAGCGGCGGTCAAAAAGGCAAATAGGATGCTAGGTATTATTAAGAAAGGGATAGAAAATAAGACCCAGAATATCTTACCGCCCTGTATAAAACTATGGTACGCCCACATCTTGAATACTGTGTACAGATGTGGTCTCTCACCTCAAAAAGATATTTTGGCCTTGGAAAGGGTTCAGAAAAGGGCAACTAAAATGATTAGGGGTTTGGAACGGGTCCCATATGAGGAGAGGTTAAAGCGACTGGGACTTTTCAGTTTAGAAAAGAGGAGACTGAGGGGATATGATAGAGGTGTATAAAATCATGAGTGGTGTGGAGAGGGCCGATAAAGAAAAGTTATTTATTAGTTCCTAAATAGAAGAACTAGAGGACACCAAATGAAATTAATGGGTAGCAGGTTTAAAACTAATAAAAGAAAGTTCTTCTTCACACAGCGTGTAGTCAGCCTGTGGAACTGCTTGCCAGAGGAGGCTGTGAAGGCTAGGACTATAACAGAGTTTAAAGAGAAACTAGATAATTTCATGGAGGTTAGGTCCATAAAAGGCTATTAGCCAGGGGATAGAATGGTGTCCTTGGCCTCTGTTTGTCAGAGGTTGGAGAGGGATGGCAGGAGACAAATCGCTTGATCATTGTCTTCAGTCCACCCCTTCTGGGGCACCTGGTGCTGGCCACTGTCGGCAGACAGGATACTGGGCTAGATGGACCTTTGGTCTGACCCGGTATGGCCGTTCTTATGTTCTTAATGACACCCCCTAAGCACATGGCTTTAGGGTCATTGGGGGACCAGGTGCCTCTTGGCAACAGTGGTCATGCTCGCTGCAGCAGTAGGAGCCATGGGGGAAGCAGAGCACACTGGGAAGGCACATTCACTCCACTTCCCTCACAGATCCTACTGCCACACGGAGTATGGGGGTGCAATCGCTGTTGCTGCGCGGTGCCGAGTCCCCGCCATGCACTTGGGAGACAAAGTGTCATGGAAGGGAAAGGGCAGGAAAGAGTAGGGCTTGGGTGCTGGTAATGAATATACTCCTTCACGCAGGAGTCCTGGGCCAGATTGTGCAATTGCCAGGAATTTGAGACCCCTGCTCTAGGGAATGGTTTCAGGACTTTTTACTAGAGAATTGCCCTCTAGTAGTTTAATCCCACACTGACCAGTTTCCTGCAGCTATAGCAAACAAAAACAAAGTTAAAGCTAAACTGAAAACCAGAGTATTGCCTATTAATATTGACCACCCAATACTTACTTTTTTAATTGTTTTAAACAGTGGGTTACTTCCCCATTCTACAGTAACTTTATGTTTACAAGCTTCAGGGGGTAACAGAGTTAGTCTGTACAAGATAAATTTAAAAAACAACAAAAGGTCTGGTAGTCTATAAAGTGCTAACAGAACATGTAGACGGTATCATGAGCTTTCGTGGGCACAAACCGCGTCTTCAGATGACCGGAGAAGTGGGTTGTGCCCACAAAAGCTCGATACCATCTACATGTTTTGTTAGTCTATAAAGTGCTACCACACCTTTTATGTTCACAGTGGCTTTGTATCCAAAGGAAGCATTTCAAGCCAACATTTTTTCCCATATTACACATTCTCTCTCAATTCACAGCACTGCAATTAAAATCTTGAGCCTGGAAGATACTGGACTTTCATGGTATTTCAGTATAAACATTTTAGCTGATCTGAATTCACTATACATGGGTTCCCCTGTTTAACCTTCCATGTTGGGCGTTATTTCAGTCTCAGCTCCATTTTGTTATCTTTTAATATTTTACTTAAAGTCTCACAGAAACTCTGCACACAATCTCCTGAGATTTAGACAAGCCAACTAAAGCATGTAAATAAACTAACCCAGCACAGAATTCCATGAACTCTGAGCAGCATTTTACAATCATAAGCTATCTTCAGTGGCTCAACTAAATAGAATGATGAAAAAGGACATTCATTTCTCCACCTCAAAACTTGTAAGATTTAAATTCCTCTGGGGAAGTGACTTAGTTCTACTGTAATCTGGCATCCAGTTAAGACTGGATGATCCATGAAACTATTACAAATCTCACTGGCTGTGAATGTCTGCAGATTTCAGTGAGAAAGTGTTCTTTATTTAGTGAAGGTAGTGCTCCTGAAATTGAGGGAGTGTGTGTGCATTTGGGAATGTTGGCTTCTCACCGCCATATACTCACAGAGCTTTCAATTCATTTACAACTGTGTATAATCCCCTACTATTTTTGTCTTGAGACGCCATAGACGATACACAGTTTCATTGAACCGTTTCTCTCCTCATCTGGTGCACCCATGCTATCTCATGGACCCTCCTGAGCAAAGGCAATTTGTGAGACAACTTAAAAATATGAACAGATGAAGACTCCCACCAATTCATTCTCCACTTGTCATCTAATAAGAATCTGCTTGTGAGCTCTAGAGCAGACAGGCTTCCTCCCTAATCAACAGTTGCTTCACACAACTGAAAAAAAATGTGCACTGTTTGTATATCAAAAGACTGAAAGGGAGATAAGTTACCCATACAGCATACATGGCTCTCAGACTCACTCACCGCCAGGCCTCTGTCAAAATCTACCCACAAAAGCTCATGATACCATCTACATATTTTGTTAGTCTTTAAGGTGCTGCAGGACCATTCCTTGTTTTTTAAGTTTCACCACTTTATGGTTAGCCTCAGGCTCCTACAATACTCCAGGATGGGATGACTAAAGCACAGTCACCTCAGAGCCGGGGAGGTCCTACAAGCTTTGGGGGAAACAGTCTTCTACATCTGCCTGGACAGAGACTGGCAGGCAGCTCAGAAAGGTACAGTGGGATACTGGGGGACCACTCGTCACAGCACGGTGACCTGGTGCTACTGTTAGTAGAGCAGGGAGAGGTGAGAGGCAGCTCCAGGAGAGACCCCCCCAAGCGGAGTAACAGTATCAGCAGAGCCAGCCCCGGGGATGCACAGAACCACCCCCCACGGCCTGCAGGGAACAGGAGCAGCTGAACCCCACCCTGCTGGGGAGCGGAGACAGCCACTGACCTGAGACCACCCAGCAGCACCTGCCCCGGCCCATGTCCCCCTCAGCCCACCCTCTGGGCCCCCCCAGCCCACGCCCAGCTCGCCCCTCCCCCGACCCAAGCCACAAGCTCCCTCCCGGCCTCAACCCCCGCGCTGGTCTCGACTCCCCCGCCCCCCACACAGCCCGCGAGCTCCCTCCCGCCCCGGCCCAGCGCAAGTCGCAGCCGCCGGGAGGCCTCAGGGGCCCCCACCCCGGCCCGGCCTCCGTTCCGCGCGCTCACCATGAAAAGCTCGAACGAGTCCCCGAAGTAGCTCCGCGGAGAAGCCGGAAGTACTGGGGGCGGGAAAGGCAACTTCCGCCCTTCTCGTGTCCGGGATCACCTCACTTCCGCCCCTCAGAGCGCTCTCCCAAACCGCTCCGATGTCCCAGCAACGCTCGCAAAGCGAGAGGCCCGCGGGTCGCCCGCTCCCCCCGGCTCTCCCGCCGGGCCCGGGAGGCGGCGTGTGCGTGTGCCGGGGCTGGCGGGGCTCCGGCGGCCGGTCAGGGCTTAGCGGGGCCCCTTGCAGAGCCGGGCCTGGTTCCCGGGCGGAAGGCTAAGCGCGGCGCACCGGCGGCTCGGCTGCGGCCCCGGCCTGACACTCGGAGGGCGGCGCTGCCCCCGGGGGTTCGCGGCGGCCCCGGCCCTGCTGAGGGGCGGGCAAGTGAGGCGGCTGCTCGGCGGGGCGGGTGGCGGTCCCGGGCCGGGGGCGGTTCTGCGGTGACTTGGGGTGTGTGTGTGTGTGTGTGTGTGTGTGTGTGTTGCAGGATCCCCGTGTGTGTGTGTGTGTGTGTTGCAGGATCCCCGTGTGTGTGTGTGTGTGTGTGTGTGCAGGATCCCCTGTGTGTGTGTGTGTGTGTGTGTTGTGATCCCCTGTGTGTGTGTGTGTGTGTGTGTTGCAGGATCCCGTGTGTGTGTGTGTGTGTGTGTGTGTTGCGGGATCCCCCGTGTGTGTTGCGGGATCCCCCGTGTGTGTTGCGGGATCCCCCGTGTGTGTGTGTGTGTTGCGGGATCCCGTGTGTGTGTGTGTGTGTGTGTGTGTGTGTGTTGCGGGATCCCCCGTGTGTGTGTGTGTGTGTGTGTGTGTGTGTGTTGCGGGATCCCCGTGTGTGTGTGTGTGTGTGTGTGTGTTGCGGGATCCCCGTGTGTGTGTGTGTGTGTGTGTGTGTTGCGGGATCCTCCGGGTGTGTGTGTGTGTTGCAGAATCCTGGGGGGAAGGGCATGTGTGTGCACTGCCGGATCCTGTGGGTGTGTGTTTTGTGGGATCCCGGGGGGGTGTACTGTGGTATGCAGGGGAAGGTGACCTGGTGCTGGGAGGGGAGGACAGTGAGCTTGGAGATTCAGGGACACCACTGGGCTGGGGGGCTGCTGCAGCCTAGCCAAGCTGCTGGTTAACTGGTAACCAACCAGTAGCAGCACTAGGTAAGGGTGGTGCTTACAGCTTGACCCCTTAACTACTGACATCCCTAGTAGAGAATCCGGGGGCATTTGGTGCTAAGGGGTGAGCAGAACATGAGGGGTCAAAGGCTGGTATGTGTGGGAGGAAAGGATGTTTGTGTGACACACTCTGAGCTGGAATCTGTTAAAAGTCTTGTTATGCTCAGCAGTTCTCTGGTAGCTAGATATGGTGACAGGTGGATTAGATGTGTACAGGGAGATTTAGTGAAAAAATGAGTTAATATTTATAATAATGTTAATCCTGGGTGTTTGATCTCGTTGTCCTGTTTGCCAGGCTTTGTTGTGAGATTTAGTGACATGAAAACTAGAGTTTAACATGAGAAATTTTGTTGTTTCTTTTCTAGAGCAGGTTAGAGATAGACCACTTGCATTTGGTGTACTGAAACCATGGTGCACCTTTCTGTGTTGTGAGGCTTATCCAGCGTTTCTCACTATGTGACTGCTGGGAGATTTAGAAAGTGAGTACAGCCAAAGACATCTAGAATTCCAAATGAAATTCACACCGTCCCCCCCCCAATCTAGAATTTATTTGTTTTTTTCTACAGAGACAAAGGGAGACTCTGAAAACAAAGCATATGTGGCTCATGTTTGTATATGGATGAATATCAGTATTTCTTCTGCAGAGTCAAACCATCAGGTGCGTTAATATTTACACAGTGGAAATGTGGACACCTCTGCCCTTTGAATATTGTGGGGCTGTGATTGTTGTTCTGTAAATATTGAATATGCCTATAAATATTTACCAACCAATTCACCTGTTACAGATGCCACAAAGTGGGCCACTCTAGAGGGTTAGGGGTGGAGCAATGTGGTATCACATTGCAGTAGCTTAGTTCAGGACCAGTTTTAGACTCTTTGTTCCTTGGTCATGAGCATGGTGGAAGCAGCATATTTAGGGTCATGAGTGACCTCATCCCCATCTGAAGTGGCTTTCTGGAAGGACTAGCATCCAGCCTTCCCTCACTAGAAGAACAGGTCTACTCATTACAGGGAGATAAAGTAGGGAGGTAATGGGGAGGTTTCCTACAAAGACAGATGCTGTATAGTCCCTTATTTACCCGGGGTGACCCAGGAAGTTCCCAGCATGCATGATGTCTGTTTCATGTGCTAAACTGGGGTGATTCCACTTGGACAGTCTGGGTCCTTCCATCATCTCCTTTATTTTTATTTGAGTTCTTTTGTTATCCACTCTTGTTTCCCTGCCCTTCAGAATTCTCTAGGGACTCTAATTAAAGCTGATGTAGGAACATGAGAAACTGATGAGAATTAGGTGGAGGTTTGGACATTTGAAAGGCAAATGTGCTGGCTGATGGAGTTCCAGTCAGTGTTCCCTGTAAGCTGAGCACTTAGGCAGTCAGTCTCCCAGGAGAGATACTGATACTACCCTACTAATTAACAGAGCACTCACAGCTAGGTTTCTTGTTCCTAGTGGTAGCGCTCATTCACACATGCTTTGGTGCATGTACAATTTTTCTGCACATAGATGGAAAAGTTTAGAGGGAACATTGGTCCTGTTCTTTTCTCCTTAACTCTGCTGCTCACTCACTGCACTTTTGATGCTCTTGTGTGTGTTGTACTTTAGTACCCCAGTTTTCTCTGTCTTATGCTCTGTGTTGTATGGACACCTCATTTCCTTTCTCTTCAGGTAGACACAGCCTCTCAAAGCCAATCAAAGCAGGTCTTTTGGAGTAATGTAGGAAATTGCCCCTCCATGCACACCTGTCCTGAGGCTATATGTTGTATCCATATCACTCCCAGCTTCCCAAACACACTTGCTGCATGTATTTTAACATCCAGATAACCCTTGATTTCATATTTGTGGAAGGTTGCAAAAATGTTTGGTGCGGCACAGTCATCCAAAGCCCAGTTCCTTGATAAAGCGCGTCAGGCCCGGGAGGAGCGAAGAGAACTGAAAGAAAGAGAGAGAGCCACCATTCAGATCCAAGCCCTGGTCAGGAGGTTTCTTTGTCGATGCAGGCTGCAGCGGGAGATCAGGTGTGTGAAATTCCACTCCCTGTCCTTGATTGCTTTTTGTGAAATGACCTCTTTTGGCAGGTAATAGGTAACATTTGATTCCTCCTCCTTCCTAGGAGAGAAGTGGAAGATTTCTTTGAAATAAATGAATCTGCTTCCAGTAAAAGAAGTGCACTTTCCATCTTCAAAATTGCCAGGAAACTGCTGTTCATTTTCAGAATTAAAGAGGACAAAGAGGTAAAGCTGCTGCACCAACACATTTCCCCACTTCATATTTAAAATGTGTAACATGAAGGGTTCAGAGTCTGACTTGCGGCTTCTTTTGTCTTGTAATGCAACAGTGGTGACAGTGTTGAGGAAGCAAAACTGAGAACCAGATCTCCTGAGTTCTAATCCTGGCTCTGAAATTTAGTTAATTTGAGCAGGCATTTACTAATAAACTTGACTGGCCAGCTAACACTGGTATCAAGCACCACCACACTCGAGTGAGAGGTTTTGTGTGTGCTTGGGACTCTGGTTAGGGGCAATACTCAAGAACTTGAGTTAACTTTGCAGTGAAGACAAAGGCCTAATAACTCAGCCTCAGTTTTTCCATCTGTAAAATGGAGATAATATTAACACATGCCTCTCAGGAGAGTTGTGAAGGCCAGTTAGGGTAAAAGGACTCTGAGAATGAATGACCTTATTAATTTGTATTAAATCAGTTCAGCAGCATGTTGTTTCCAGTCGCTTCTTTCCCAAGCAATTTTTGTTCTGTCAAGAAAAGTACAAGTACATCAAATGTTGTACTTGTATCTGATTCTAAATGTATACTTAGTGTAACATAGTTCCCTGAGCTCCAGCTGTATCACCTCCCACCACTCCTTGATGCCACAGTGTTGGGTGGCCTCCAGTAACTAATTGGATCAGTAAAATGTCACCCACCCCCAAGGAGCAAACTGAGCCCTTGTCAGGCCAAGGAGTGATCTGGATTCTTTTCCATTCTTCTTTTTGAGAATCTTGAAATTACTGTCCCAAGTGAAACTGATACCGTAGAGCAGGGGTTGGCAACCTAAGGAATGCAAGTCATAAGCGGCCTATGAGCTGATTTTCAGTGGCACACATGGCAGGAGCTCAGCCCTGTCCCTCCTCCCCCGTAAAGTGGAGAACCTGTACTGCCGCTGGAGCCTTCCCTCTTCCCTGACAGCAGGTTAGGCTGCAGTGGGAGGAGGCAGTGCAGGGGCTGAGGTGGGGCTGTGGCAGCGGCAGCAGCACCTCCAGCCTCCAGGGCTGGCCCGGGACCACATGGCTGCAGCAGCAGCAGCAACACCTCTGGGGCCGGCCTGGGACCACGTGGATGTGGCAGTTGCTGCAAGGTGGCATGAAGCCAGGTAAGCATCCCGCCTCATGCCCAGACCCCCCACCCCGATCCCCCTCACTCACTCCCTTCCTCCTGCCAAGACCCTGCACCCCCAGCTTGCCCCAACACCCTCCCTTGTTCCTGCACCCTCCCTCCTGGCCAGACACCTCACCCCCATCCTGGTCCTGCATCCTCCTCCCTGGCCTGGCCAGACACTTACCCCCACCTTGTTCTTGCATCCACTGTTGCTCCTGCCCTGTCCCTCCTGGCCACACACTGCACCCTCCCCTCACCTGGCCAGACACCCTACTCCCAGCCTGCTTCTTCACCCTACCTCCTGCCCAGACCTCGCAACCTCACCCCCTTCTGCTCGCCTCCTCCCGCCCAGATCCTGCACCCTATCCCTACCCCACTCATTGGCAGCTCTGACCCACATACTGAACCCCATTTTTGTCCCCACCCCAGAGCCTAAGAGGGTCCATAAAATCCACTAACGCAGGAACCCCAGAAAAGTAAATCTGGTCTATGGGAAACCCTGAACCTCAGTCCTCCCTGTCCCTTCCCCTCACCGTATGTGGCTGGGGACCAGAGGAGTGAGGTCTCTTAGTTGGGGGCCACATCAATTTTTTGAATGAGTTTTTTTTGCTTCTCACTTGTGTGGTCCTCAACTGATTTTTCTGTGGGTCAGTTGCCCCCAACCCAAAAAAGGTTCCCCACCCCTGCCATAAATAAAGAAAACATTGACACCTTTTGTGTTGGACATAAATTAATATTTTATTTTATTTAAAATGAAGTTTGATAAACTAACATGAGAAAGTTAAAATGCTTAATCTGTTTAATAATTTTAATTAAACTGTTCTCCTTAACTGCAGCTGGTTCAGAAAATAAGGTCACCATACCCAGCCTGCCCCTTCCCCCTCCTCCCTCTGGCACGTATATCCATAAATAGAAGTGAATAAGTTGAATCTTGGCACGCCACTTCTGAAAGGTTGCCGACCCCTGCCATAGGGTCTAGAGTGGAGGGAAGTCTCACTGTGTAACTCGCAGTCAAAACAAATGTAATCCTACTCAATCTGTAATCTAAGAGGGAGCAATTATATCTATATCTATATCTATCAATGGGGTTTTCCTTCCTCTTACGACACCTCTGTTAGCCACTGTGAAAGACAAGATGCTGGTTTCATCAGAGTTTCAGTTAGTTCTGGCATGGAAGCTCTTTGCTTCCTGTAATCATGTGTTTTTAACAAGTAACTGACTGTACATATGGAGAAGTGTACTAACATGTGCCTCTCTTTCTTTACAGAGGTTTGAAAAATTGTGTCGCTGTATCCTGAGTAGTATGGATGTTGAGAATGAGCCTAAGGTCAGCAGGTCAATTATATTAGGGGGATTTAAGAGGTTTTTTTTAAAAAGTTCACTTGGATTCCATGGTGAAATGTTTTAATATGGTAATAAAGACCATAGAAAAACCCAAGATAGCTATTTGGACCCCAAAGGGTCAAAAGGGCATTTCCCACACAATACTTAGTTGTCACAGGCAGTGGGGTACTTCTGTTTAGTGCTGGGATCTGTGTGGCCCGTGGAAGCAGTTTTATTACACAACTTCCTAGGCTTGTATTCTGGGTAACAGACCAGATAAAGTTACCACAAATTTATCATGTTCTTTGTCTATAGGTGTGGTATGTGTCATTAGCACTTTCTAAGGAGCTTACATTCTTGTGGATCAAACAAATTAAGGACATTTTGTGGTTTTGCTGTGAGTTTCTCAAACAGCTTAAGGTAAAAATCTTTCCTTGGTTTTAGCTCTGCATGTCTTGAGGTTTCACACCCTGGTCCTGTAGACTTTATTTATTATTGATCTTGTTATTCCAGCCTGACATCTTACAAGACTCTAAATTGGTCAATTTGTACCTCACGATGCTGATTACCTTCACAGACACTTCCACGTGGAAAATACTTCGGGGAAAAGGTTTGTGTGGCTCTTTCCAAAAACCTGTTGTAACCACCAGTCCAGACCTTTCTTCTTTCTCTTTAAAGTCTTCCAGCTTGGGCTGCAGAGAGAGAAGCACTGCCAAGCAATATGAATCATTCTGTGCAGATTGAGCAGCAGATATCTGTGCTCTGAATCAGAGAGGAAACTTCCCCCTAAGATAAAACAGCTTAGTCAGTTTTGCTGCTCCATTATCATGTGAATCAGAACCTTCCTTCATGTAAGGCTTTGATGGCTTACAGCTCTCTTGAATTCCATCAAAAGTATCTTCTTTAATTGTACTCATGAAAAGATAGACCCTGAAAAAGATCTTATGGAAAAACTGAAAAAAGCCCCTTAACACACTATTTAAGTTCTACTTCAGTATCTAACATATTCCATAAAGCTACTAAACTCAATGTTTTGTGTAGGTTTGCAATGAGTTTTGAGACTGAAGGCATTCATAGAAGTTTATCATAATTCACAATGTATGACTACAGTTCATACAGATTATATGACATACAGTTCTCAGAATTATCATAATTTTGTCCTCTCAGGAGAAACCCTACGACCTGCCATGAATCACATCTGTGCAAATATCATGGGACATCTGAATCAGAAGGGATTTTATTCTGTGCTTCAGGTTTGTTTATGATTATAACAGTTGATATGCTTTTCAAAGCCTGCAGTGTTTTCTGCGTTAAGTAAGTTCTAAGATTCTCCAGACAGAGTGTTTCATGCTTGGTTTGGGCATGTATTGGTAGTGACTTTCTCTGAGAGTACTCTGCTTTGGTTGGTAAACTAACCAAGTCACCTTCCCCTCCTTTCCGTGAGCAATACCATTAATCTAAATACCGTTTCATCATCTCATTTAGAAGATGGAAAGCAATAGTGCAGTGCATCTGATTAGAATACAGAACTAGGAGTCAGGAGTCTTTAATTCTGTTCTCAGCCCTGGTGAATGCATATGATTTTTAAGGAGGTTTCTTCATTGTTCCGTGCCTCATTTTTTCCATCTGTAAAGTGGAAGTGGCAGCAAGTATGATCGTAGCATGCCTCTTTGAATGCAGTTTCTCTTTGCTGCCAGTACCTCTACCAGAGACGCTCTGACGCAGACCAGAGACTTGTAACAACCACCTTGAGTAACATCCTCTCTGATTTCTTTTTATAGCCCTTGAAAGTGACTGTGCCTTTCAAGAACAGTGGAATTCTTTCTCTAACAAGGGTTTCAATTCCTTTTCAGATTTTGCTAACGAATGGCTTGGCAAGATCCAGACCATCCCTGTCCAAAGGCACTTTAACTGCAATCTTTTCTCTTGCATTGCGGTAAGGCAACAAAAGCAGCTTGGAGGGATATGTAGCTAAAGCTGCTTACAGTGTCTGTCTGAAGACCTCTTGCTCTGTGTTTCTTTTTGTAGCTGTATGTGAGTTTATCGTATTAGTGCATGTTGCTAATTTAGGTGGAGGACTTGATTCTTTTCTACTCTGTAGCCATAATATTAAGTGTTTATAAATCAGGTGTAAAGATCAGTTGTGGGGTTAAGCTTGGAATCCTGCATTTTTGTATTGGCCAGTTCCTTTAGACTATTTACCCTTTTTTCTGCAAGTGTGATTTGCAACTCCCAGTGAACTGCCATTGTGCCTTTAAGTACATAACTGAGGGTGCATGTCAGGTAGAGGTGCAGATTATCTTATCTGTGCTAGCAGTCCAGTTTGCAGGTGTAAATTGTGTCCCCCCTATGAGGGACTTCAGTTAGCTAGAACAGTGTTTCTGAACCTTTTTTTATAAAGTACCCCTTTAAAAAAAATTATAAGTACCCCCAGTACCTACAGTTTTCAAACACACACAATTTTTTTTACCATTGCAACGTATTTGTTTAAACAACTTAATCGTAGCTGGGCTGGCAATGAAATTTTTGGGTGTAAAAAGTACAAAAGTAATAAAACGCTGTAAAACTGAAAACAAAAATTCAGTTTTCTCCAAAGTTCAGTTGTGTTGACATACCCCCTAGACTTCTCTCGAGTACCCCTAAAGGTACTCTTACCACTGGTTGAGAAACACTGAGCTAGAAACATCTCCTTGCATTTCAGAATAAGATTCATGCATAATCCAAACTCAGATCTGCAAAGCCCAAATCTGTTCACAGGAAGTTCACTTGTGGCACGACTACACAGCAGGACTTAACTCAAAATAAGCTACGCAACTTGAACTACGTCAGTTGTGTAGCTTATTTCGAAATAGCTTATTTAAGTTTTGGTGCTGTCTACTCAGCACTTATTTCAAAATAGAGCATTCTTCCTTTGACTTCCCTTACTCCTCCTACAATGAGGATTACATGAGTTGGAGTAGAAATCCTCCAGCTTGGCAGTATTTCAACATTATGTCAAAATAACTGCTGGCTGTGTAGAGGCGGACTAAGATATTTCAAAATAATGCTAGTTATTTTGAAATCATGTTGCTGTGTAGACATTGCATTGGTGTCAATCCACAGTGCCCAAGGAGCATCCCTAAAGACTTGCATGAGCTAACTCTGTGAACAGATTTCCTTCTAAGTGTCGTTTCTGAGACAATGGGACTGGCTCACATCTGATTTCAGATATTCATTCGAGCTCTAGCAGAGTTGAGTTCTGACTTTGACCCTGCCACTGACATGCTCTGTGGTCTTGAATAGGTCACTTAAGCTTGGCCTGAGTAAATGGTAACTATTTTAGGGATGTAAGCAACTAGTTGACTAGCCCCTCAACTAGTTGCTTCCCTCCCGCCTTACTGCTGGCTCGTGCTGGGTCCCCCCCACTGCGCTTCAGCCTTTTAAAAGTATTAAAAGTGGGGGAAGCTAACCCCAGTATGGCTCTCTCATTTATCGACTAGTCGATTAGTTGATCAAAATTTAACTTACCTAAACTACTTACTCATCTGCTTCACCAAGGTGTGGTGTGTGTTAATCTAGTTAATGTTTATAGAGCTGTTTAGAAACAGGGGAGATGCTGTGTGAGAACTAAAAAGTATTATGGAATAAGACTCCATATTGCCTCCTGCATCAGGCTTTCTTTGATTCCATGGGGTCATGGTGGAGGTTGCTCTATCGCCATGATAGCAGAAGTCATAAGGGGCTGATTCTTTTCAAAGTGACCTCATGAAAACAGAAGTAGCGGCCAGTTCTCAAGCTCTTGATAGAAAGGCTGCCTTTCTTAGGAAACACAAAGTGTGAGGTTTGAAGTATGTATTTTTTCCCCCTCTTCAGCCCTGTGATTGCTGCTCAGTTTTCTGACAATCTCCTGAGATCATTTCTGATCCATATCATGTCAGTGCCTGCGATAGTGACTCACCTTGCTACGCTAACACCTGAGGTAAGTGGGCTACTTCATCACAGAATCCTGAGCCCTCTGGCATGTCACATATACTCTGACTAGTCATTGGTGACTCTAGGTACAAATACTGGTGCGTAAAGAGCTGTATCAGCCTCCTAAAACTTGACAGTAAAATTTCATTCCCTATCAATTTAATCCTTTTCTAATGGAAACACATGTTCTTCTCCCTTCCTTCATAGCTTTAGTTTCTAATGCTGTGGAAGCCAAGAGAGTTCTCTTTTGTTCTTGTAGTTAATGCTTTGGACACATACCCTGGAGATCTGGCCTCTTTTCCTGGCACAGCTAAAAGCTCTCTGCATGCTTACTTGTTCCATGCCTCAGTTTCCCCATTAATAAAATGTGTGTCTGTGTGTATTTCATGTACTCTTTGGAACAGAGTCTTACAGGGTGCTTAGCAAAACCAAGCCCCAATCTCTTTTGGAAACTCAGTCTCCCTCATGCCAATGGCTCATTGGGTTGATGCTGTTAAGGCACATCAGTTTCATAGCTTGTGGTACACAAGGGTGTGACATGGCCAGCATCACACCCAGCATCACATCTAACTGGGTAGATCAGGTACCCATTCGGCAGCTAGGTGAACTGGAGGTGGCCTTTTTGGTGTGAGGTCAAGCAAGACTTAAACCCATGATCTTTATGATTGTAGTTATGCTCCTTAACCACTTAGCCACCACACCTCATGTTGCCACTAGGTGCTCCCATAATACAACGCTTGAATAGCAAACAGCCAGAACACTGTTTCTGCTGGTTTTTCAGAACTGGTTCAAGTCTTTGTTTTACAGGTTGCTCCTCTATAAACTGGGACTGTCTCGTCCCACAGATGCTCTGGGATCCGAGAGTCCTGACATGCTGGGGAGGGAGGGATGGGGTAGAATCAGCGGCAGGAAGGCCAGAAATTACCTCTCCTAGTCCAGCCAAATCCCTCAATCCAGGACCAGTCTGGTCCAGAGGGTGCTGGACTAGGGAAGTCCAATCTGTAATAGCCGTTAGAGCGGTTTGTTTTGTGCTGCTATTTAGAGTGCTGTGCATAGTTCCTACCAGGTAAGATACTGTGGCAACAGCTGGTAAATACAGAGCCTCCTCCAGCTCAGCTGGGCATGCATATGAATAGGACATTGTTATGCAGATGTATCCATTCAACTCTGGCTGAGAGAAACTGCAAAGTTTCTGGAAGTGTGACAGGCAGTTCTCCCTGTAAATATTCAGCCCTATGTGTAAAGCTATTCTGCCTCTCTTTGTTTTTGTCTGGACGTTTTATTTTGTGAACATAGGAATGGCCATAGGTCAAACCAAAGGTCCATCTAGCCCAGTATCCTGTCCTTCTGACAGCGGCCAGTGCCAGGTGCCCCAGAGGGAATGAACCCAGAGGATGTCTCATTGTTCTTCCATCTCTATGGTGATTTTTGACAGGGCAAGAGAACAAAGAGAGGCAAAATCATCTATCTTATAGAGAGGAATCCCACTGAGCAATGATATACTGGTTTGTCTGCTCCCTTTCATAGCATGGGCCGATTGCTGGTGGATTCCAGGGGATGCAGGTGTTTTATAACTACCAAGACTCAGGACATCTGAAGATTAGCCGTGTGACTGGTTAGAACATGCCCAGTTCACCTGTAGATCTCCCCTGGGGCAGGCTCCCACACATGCCTGTGATCTTGTGAGATCTCTTCTTTAGAGTGTTACTTTGGCATGAAGCCTGTGCATCCCCTGCCTGCAGTGATTGCTCTGGAATGAACAGACCTAAATCCCTAATGATGTGTCAGATGGGGCTGCTTTGTATGACGCTCTGTTACTTTAACTTGCAACTTTCCCATCATTTAAAAACCATTCTGTTTTCCAGCGCCTGGCAGTGATAGAAACCCACGACCTTTTCCGCAAATTCATCTTATTTTTAAGTCGGGATGCTCAGTGCCGAGATGTCTGTGTGTGTTTAGAAGGAAGCCATACCCTTTGTTTACTGGGTAAGCATGTGTCCAGAATCTGAGTATCCCATGTCCAAAGAGAAACTTTTAAGAGTGTTCCTTTGCTTTGTGGAGAGGGCCCTATGTGAAATCCTCTCTTAAGGTCAAGGACTCTGGTTTTAAAGTCCATTATTTCCCAGTTTAGCTCATTTGGGTGGTTTCTAAAAAAGCCTTCATTATGTATTTTGCAAGGACACTTAAGTGTGGCTATAATGTAAGGCACAAAACTGTAGGGCTGGAAGGGACTTCAAGAGGTCAGTCAGTCCAGCCCTCTGCCCTGAGGCAGGACTAAGTGGACCAAGAGGGTCATGCTAAGGGACCGAGGACACAGCGTGGGTGGAGTTCAGGAGCAGCCCCCTTCTTGCAGATGTGACGTATTGATAACCTCAGCTTGCTTGCCATGTAGACACTGACACAGCAGATGTGAAATGATCTTGCCTACGCTGATATGCTACTGGAACTTGCTGATCTCATACCAACTCTGTGGACGTAGTCAAAGGAGCTGTGTTAATTAGTGAATATGAATGGCCTCTAGATTCTCTAGGTTGGCTGCAGCTCATGAAATGTGAGTGGGAAGTAAGTAAGATGGCTATAGGAGGGTATTCTGGGCTAGCACCTCAGAGTGTGATGTGTGTGCTGGAAATTGGGCTGAAACCAGTGACTGCTATGAAAAGAGCCAGTGAACAATTATCAGAGCAAGAGATACATTTTGGTCACTGGACAAATGAATTAGGTCAGAATCTGTTCTTGATGCCTACTCCAAATCCAATGTGAGCAAGTGCAGTGCCAGTGAATACACTGTATTTGCTGAATGTCATTGACTTGGTAGATTTTTATGGATTCCAAGGCCAGAAGGTCCATTGTTGTCTAGTTGGATCTCTAATGTAAGGCCATAGAACTTCCCAAAAGAACTCCTAGAACAGATCTTTTAGAAAGCCATCCAGTCCTGATATAAAAATGGTTAGTTATGGAGAAACCACATGCCTTGAAAAAGTTGCTCCACTGGTTAATTACCCTCACTGTTATTTGCACCTGCTTATGCCAGACCTGAATTTGGCCAGGTTTCTGCAATCTGTTTAGTCCCCCAACTCGTTTTAAGACATTGAAGAAGCACAGAAGGTCCTATGTGAACATCAAAGTAAATGGGAATTTTGCCACTTATTTCAATGGGAGTAGGATCCAGCCCACACTAGTATTTTTTACAATTACCCTTTCCTGCTGTCACTGCTGAAGGCAGTGTGTGTTTAGTTAACAAGTAAACAAGGAGGAGATTATGAACAGACTGTCTGGAGCACTGGAGAGCAGCCAGGTAAAGGATTGCCCTGTACTGGTGAGAAGTGGAGAGAGTCCCCTCTTCAGTGTCCAGTAAAGGTGTTATCCTCTTGCAAATGTTGCTCCTCTTCAAAGGGTTGCCGCTGGTTCTGTTTCAGGTAACCTTGTTTACTTGGGCTCCTTGAATGACCAAGTGCTAGAGGAGGAGACGGCACACTTTGTGAGTGTGCTTATTCACATGCTGTCGTACTGCCAGAAGTATGTGTCGCAAAAGAAATCCAACCTCACACACTGGCATCCTGTCCTTGGCTGGTTCTCCCAGACTGTGGATTATGGGTAAGTGAGCAAGACCTCTGAGACAAGTAAGTCTGAGATTTGGTTTGTAACTTGGCCATGTTACACATGTGGTACCTTCTGTCACTCTTAGAATGGATAGCGTGGTCCCCTCAACTCCGTGCATGTCCTGAGTTGCATTTTAATTATGCAACCTTGACACTGCACTCACATGCAGCTTGTTAGCTGAGAGAAAGCCATTGTTACAACTAGGGATGTGAAAGTATAACCGTGTAGATGATTAACCAAAGAGACTGGGCTCATTGGTTAACATTTATAGTTACATGCAGGCTCCCCATACACATGGGAAGCTGGCTGCCACCTGCTCCCTACCCCCACACTGCTGTCTCTGTAGCTGCTGCAGCAGCATTGGGGGCAGGCCGGAGCCAGTATATGCAGGCTGGCTCCCCACATGCATGGCTCCCAGGGAGCTGAAAGCTGCCCTGTGTGTAGCCACTGAAATAGTCAGTGGTTACATGGTTACTTAACTAAATGCATTTTAATATCCTTAGTTACATCCTGTCTATCTCTTTCTTTCTCTTGCCCCGACTTGTCTTCTAGGTTAAATGAGTCCATGCCTCTGCTCACAAAGCAGTTGCAGCATCTCTGGGGAGTCCACCTAATTCGCATCCTTTTCAGCGATGTTCTCAGCAAGAAGTTGGTGGAGACTCAGGAGCCGACCCACCCGTCGGGGCCAACAGCTTCCCCACAGAGCAGCCTTCCCATGAAAAGTCAGTTCAGTACGGGCCAGGGCATGGGCTCTGTCTTCTCAATCTTGCTGGCAGCAGTTTGACTTTCCTCCCTTTAGTCAAAGGCTTTGAGTAGTTTTGTGCAGTACCTGCTATTATGCAGCTAGAGGCAAGTTCTTTCTGGGGTGTAATCCCTGTTCAGATTACTCTAGGATGTCAGCAAGTCACTCATCTTCTTGGGGACACTTGTCTGTTTCCAAGCAGGGTGTGAATTGTTTAAGTGATTTGAAGATGAAAACCGCAATTCAACCTTTGCCAACAGCCCATTACTGTTACCATCCTGCCCTTACAGTTGTTGGCTAGTATCCTAGCTTCACAGATGGAAAGTGGCACAGGGAGGTAAAGTGACTTTCCCATGGTTTCACAATCATTGGCAAAGTCTGGATTACAGCTCTGGAATTTCTGGGACACGGCCTCTTGATCTAACCCAGAGGTGGGAAATCTCAGGCTCAGGGGCTGGATGCAGCCCTCGGCTTGCTTGGATCCAGCCCCTGAGGCTCAGTTTCCCCTTCCCTCCCAGCACTGGGGAGCCTGCACTGGTGCTCCAGCCCCTCCACTGCCCCACCACAGAGCTGGAGCGCACAGTCTACTAGTCTGGGCCCTCAGTGAGGAGGTTTTTTGGTTTGTTTTTGTTTTCCTTGCTTCTCACTTGTTTGCAGCCCCAGACTGATTTTTCTGTGGGTCAGTGGCCCCTGACCCAAAAAAAATTTCCCACCCTGATCTAACCCCTTGTAACTGCTGACTCAGTCTGCTGTAGATCCATGCTAGATATTACAGCACAACTGTTGATTGCTTTTCCATTTGGGTAATGTTTGAAAGTAGAGAATGACTTGTGAATGATGACCATGTCATCAGAGAATTTGGTGTTTATGGAGTGGAGAATGTCCCTGCAAAGCATTCTGCCATGGGGAATTGAGTGAAATCTGCAGTTCTGTGGCATGACCCACTCAACTGGTTACTGTCCTTGTTAAACCCCCATTGCTATGGGGCTGCGTGGTAACCCAAAATAAGACTTTTATTTTGTTTTCAGGTATCTAAAAGGGTGTTATAAGGAGGAGGGAGAAAACTTGTTCATCTTGGCCTCTGAGGATAGAACAAGAAGCAATGGGCTTAAACTGCAGCAAGGGAGGTTTAGGTTGGACATTAGGAAAAAGTTCCTAACTGTCAGGGTAGTCAAACACTGGAATAAATTGCCCAGGAGGTTGTGGAATCCCCATCTCTGGAGATATTTAAGAGTAGGTTAGATAAATGTCTATCAGGGATGGTCTAGACAGTATTTGGTCCTGCCATGGGGGCAGGGGACTGGACTCGATGACCTCTCGAGGTCCCTTCTAGTCCTAGTATTCTATGATTCTGTGACTTTGCTTGGTGATGAATGTCTGTCTCCTAGACCCATGTGCATGTGTCTCCCTTTATCTCCTACCAGATCTTTTCAAGCGAGCCTTCCAGAAGTCTGCCTCTGTTCGCAACATCCTCAAACCAGTTGGAGGCAAGCGGGTGGATTCAGTAGAGGTGCAGAAGGTGTGCAGCATCTGTGTGCTGTACCAGACAACGCTGACGACTCTAACGCAGATCCGGCTGCAGATACTCACGGGTCAGTGAGGGGCGGGTATGTGGGGTTTTTGTTTCTTCTTCAGGACATCTTTTAAAATTGGTGGGGGGGAGGGGAAATCGTCTAAAGATATAAACTTCAGCCTCTCACTGATTCTGCTTGTAGTTTTATTACAAAGGACTATTTATTGACCAGCTGGATGGAATCATACATCTGATCAATACCATTCATCGCTCCTTTTATTAAATGCAAAAGCAAGTTCTGCTGCAATGAAACCTGCATACTTTTTATCGACTGTGCATCTGGCTCAATGTCTTTGAATAATAACCATTAGTACTATTCTTTATGTGATGGTCTTGTTGATTGCTTCAGCTATATTAAGAACAAATTATTTCGCTTACTAGAAAGGCGGGAGCAGGTGGTAAGCAATCACGTGGTCTAGTAGCTATAACAGGAAACTAAGAGCCAGACTCCTGAATTCCATTCCTGGTGCTGCTGCTGACTACGACCTTGAAAAACTTGCATGGCCTTGCCCTTTGCACCTTGCTTCCCCTTCTCTGCATGATGCTGGCAGGGGGCTGTTCCAGCTCGGCTGGGCCCGCTGTGCCATGGGCAGGGGCTGCTCGGGCCAGGCCCAGTGGTTAACCCAGTAAGCATGTTGATAAAGGTGATGCATACCAGGTAACCGGTTAACCCTTTTCATTCCTACTGACTTTCCTCTTCACCAGTAGATAGTTTTTGCACAGTGCTTTTTTTTGGTAAGAAAAATGGTGCCAGCACTCCAGGCTCAAAGTTGTTGTGCAAAAAAAAAAAAAAGAAATTCTGCGCCGGGGGCCAGAATGCAGTTGCGGCCCCTTTAAGAGCCATGTCCCGGGCGCACTTCCGTCGGGAGCCCAGCCGCCCCAGAAAGTAGGTGCCAGTACGCCAGAGGGGAATCCCATTCAATTCAATTAAGATGGGAAAATAGGTGCCGGTATGCTGTCCCGGGGTGTACTGTCACAAAAAACCCATTGGTTTTGCACAGTAACATTGCTGCAATTGGTCATATTTGTTTTTCCCGCGCATACAGGAGAAAGAGCTGCATTAAGGTTTTCTTTCTTTTGTTTTCCTTCCTTCAGGTCTCACTTATCTTGATGACCTGTTGCCCAAATTGTGGGCCTTTATCTGTGAACTGGGACCCCAGGGTGGATTAAAACTCTTCTTGGAATGCTTGAATAATGACACTGAGGAATCCAAGAGACTGCTAGCCATGCTGATGCTTTTTTGTGACTGCTCAAGACATCTAATCACGTAGGTTACTAGACGAAGGCTTTTCCTGTGGAATTTGAATATACAGCTTGAATATTATTGGCATGCCAGGGTGGAGAGCCAAAATGCCACTGTAATTGCATATAGATAACTAAAATGCAAGAGCCAAAACTGCATGCTTTGCAAAGAGTGAGTTGTGTAAAGAATGGATATGTGGTGGGAAAGGTAACTACGTACTACAATTGTGGTGGGCAACCCATGGGCCACATTCAGCTTTTTGGGGTTCTGTGTGTGGCTCACAAGACATTTTGTTTACAATTGCTCACGTGCAGGGTTGCCAGTTGCTGCTGATTTCCTTTTGCGTATGTGTTTTCCTACTGGTATTACTAAATTGACATGCACATCAAGCAAAGGCATGTGAAGTGAGGTGTGTGCTGATTGCACACAGTATTGATTGTGAGAGCCGTGTGCTCCCTCTGCATCCAATCACAGCACTGCTACAGTTACATTGGCACACCCTGCAAATTCTAAGTATTCAAGTGCAGTTAGCAAGACAACCCTGTCCTGGGAGAGCGTCTTAATGATGACAAATTTGCAGCCCACTCACTAGTCTTGGTTGCCTATTGCAGTACCGCAGCATTGAGAGCCCAAGGAGTACTTTTTCTCAATACTGGTATGCAACAGTTGTATCTAAACCAGGGCAAATTCTTCAGAGGCACACATCATGCTTTAAGAAGGGGTATTGGCTGGCTGGCTGGACACTTTACTGGAAGCCTATACATCTGGGTCTGTTCCCAGACATGAGTGTTTTGCAATTTCTGAATGAAAAGCCCTCTATGTGGTACCATAGTGGGCATAATTTATTTCTCAGACTTTTTGTGATCTTATAAACTCAGATATTGATCAGAATCAATAAATATGGTTTGTTTAGGGGTTTAGCTTCTGTTTTTAGCCATCACAGGAAATGAGAACTCCCAGTAAATGTCAGGCAAAATGCCCCTCAAAAAGCCCTTTTGAAAGGGAAACAAGCCAACATTTGTTTTCCCTTCCAGAATTCTGGACGACATTGAAGTCTATGAAGAACAAATCTCATTCAAGGTGGAAGAACTTGTTACCATCTCTTCTTTCCTAAATTCTTTTGTGTTTAAGATGATCTGGGATGGAATTGTGGGTAAGTGCTTCAGCGGTGTCATTGAGGGGAGCATGGTAAGAACATAAGAACGGCCAGACTGAGTCAGACCAAAGGTCCATCTAGCCTGGTGTCCTGTCTGCCAACAGTGGCCAATGCCAGGTGCCCCAGAGGGAGTGAACAGAACAGGGAATCATCAAGTGATCCCTCTCCTGCCACCCATGCCCAGCCCTTGACAAACAGAGGCTAAGGTCACCATCCCTGACCATCCTGGCTATTGAGTATTTGATGGACTTAAACTTCATGAATTTATCTAGCTCATTTTTGGACCCTTTTGAACTCATTCTAAGTAGTAGCAAATGGCTGAATCCAGAGGCTTCTGCCAATGAGCTGGCATGATTGAATGCTGTTCGCTGAAACTGTTAGATTCTTTGGGTGTTTGAAATGAAACTATCCACCGTTCAGGTGTTCAGATACCTGTGCCATGTTGGGGTACCATGTAAAACCAGCCAGTCAGTGTTTTACTACAGTGAGAATTTATGGGGCATCTTTTTCAAAATCTACACCTCTTACAAAACAACATTTAAATGTGCAATTTTATACATGAACCCAGTGAATGCATGATTTGTGTGTGTGTGACATGTGCATGGATAGCCTAGCCAATCTGGGCCTAGAAATAGGGATATATTTTTCTCTTAATGATTGTGTAAAACAATAATTACATCACACACCAAAGCAGGATGGTGGTGGTGCTGGGGGGAGTAAGGCCACTCTGTGTCCATGGCTTCTGATGTTCAGTAGGTTCTAGTAAAGCATGGCTGTACTTGCTACTTCAGCTCTGTGAGTTTTCAGAGGGGAATATATTCCAACATGGGGTAAATCTATGCCGAATCAGAAGAAGATTGTTGGGTACCTGTATAAATATCATGTAGATCTAAGTGTGTTCACCTTTTGCTGGTGCTGGTTGTAGTGGCCAGTAACAGGACCAAGGGATTCTTGCCAGGTCCTAAGAGGTGTTGGACACTTGTGTGTGTGAGAGAAAGAGAGGCTGAGCCCTTTCAATTTCCCTAAAGCCAGTGGAAGTGAAGGACACTTAGCCTCCTGGGTTTGCAGTGGGAAAAGAAGTGGCTCTCTGCTTGGTGTTGGTCACTGATATGTTTCTGTGTTTGTCTCTTTTGTAGAAAATGCCAAAGGAGAGACGCTGGAGTTATTTCATTCTGTTCATGGCTGGCTGATGGTTTTGTATGAAAGAGACTGTCGCCGGCGCTTTGCTCCTGAGGACCACTGGCTGCGAAAGTGAGTGCTGGAACCTCACACAGGGCCTTGTACAATTGCATGGCTTTCTCATCGCAGAAGCTCTTGTCTTCGCCATTTTGGACTATGTCACATGGTCACACGTGGAACTTCCTTAGTGTTCTGTTGTGCCAGCCACAGTTGTTCGCTGTATTCTATTTGCCTTGGCTGGACACTTCAGTAAGTCCCCAGTGATGGAGCTTCCCTTGCTTCTCTAGAGCAATAATTCTCTGTGCATCAGTATCACTTGTACAGGCTACACATTTCAGAACCCCCCAAGTCCCATTTTTAGAAGGGATTTAAGCTCCTGAATCTCTTAGGTGCTTTTAAAAATGTTACTGCCACTGATTTTGCCAAGCCTGGTTTTCTCTGTGCGTTTCTTAGGGGCTCTGAATATGTGTCTTGCTTTTTAAGGGACCTCAAACCCAGTGTGCTCTTCCAAGAGCTGGACAAAGACAAGAGACGAGCTCAGCTGCTCTTGCAGTACATCCCGCATGTCATCCCCCATAAGAATGTGAGTAGGATGTGGGCAGGAGGGCTTTGAGTGAAGTGTGCCCTGCTACGACCTATCCTGTGGGTGAGCAAAAGGGGCTTGAGCCTCAAGGGTTTTCCAGTGCTGAATTCACATCCCAAAAGCCCAGTTAAAATACAATGGATGCTGCTTATTAGCAATCTCTCATTTCCCAGCAAGAAGTTGCTAATAACCAAAAGTTGCCCATGGGTGAAAGGCCTATGCCCAAGACAGTGTGGGACAGCCTGTGGTCAGGCACTGGTAGCCCAATAGGAAGGAATACAGCAGTCCCAGTGCTTCAGGGTGGGAGGGAGGCTGTGGGTAGGGCACCAGAGGGTATGACAAGGCTGTAGTCTGTATGCAGGGTCTCTCCATGAGAACTGAAGACACCATCTCTAGGAGGGTGCGGGGCTGCAGGTTCCATTACTGCTCCATCCTCATCCTGCCTCTGTTCCACCCCCTTCCCCCAAACCTTTACCTTTCTCTGCCCTTCCCTTTTGTGGCTCTATTCTGCTCCCGTGCCCAAAGCTCCCTCCCCTGAGCAACAGGAACTGGGAGATTACCTGGGGGCCTGATACAAGGAAGCGGTAAGAATTGCCCGCAAATTCCCCTTCCCCCACACTCCGCACTCACCATGGCAAGGGGAGCAGGAGTGACCCGACAGCCTGCTCCACTCCGCCCTGCCACCCCCCCCACCCAGTGCACCACACATCTCTGGGATATTGGGAAGTGGAGCGCCCAGGCGCTGTGGCATGCTGTTTCTTGCTGCAGTGGAGAAGTGGAGCCTAGTAGGGTGGGATGAAGTGGATCAGACTATTGAGTTGCTCCAGCTCCTGCTGCTGTGGTGAGTGCAGGAGCGGGTCAGACTCCTGCTGCAGCCCCGAACCAGGCCCCCAGGTAATTCCCCAAGTCCTGTCTATAGGATGGTTGAGATGGCTGCTGCAGGTCCCCCAAGCACAGGGCCTGGAGCAGCTGCCACAAACTATGGACAGGATGGCTCTGACAGAAGGTGTAAGGGGCCCACAAGGCTGTACAGTATTTATCTCTGCACTCTGTGCTGTTCCCTGCCCTGGCCCTGGGAGCCCTGGCTTGTCATATCCCTGTACTTTCTTCACTGGTTGCACCTGCACAAGCTTGCCTGTAGATGGGGCTCTCCTTGGGAAGGGGACTCTGACACTCCGGAGCCGGGTGCCATGCAGAGAGCAGAGGGAGAGATGCTGTCTGGGCTCCCTGTTCTCCTGCTACCTGTACAAAGCTCAGCTGCAGCTCAGGGTCCATGCTGAGCGCACCCCGCTGCTTTCCCTCGCTGCAGCCCCACAATGTGCCTGCAGCTGTGGGGTGCCAGGGGCCTGCAAGGCTGCATGGCAAGAAAAAAGAAGTTGTCAGTAAGAGTTATGACTGCTCCTGATATCCAAATCCCAGTTAACCTTACAGTCAGCCGGACAGGCTCTGTTCTCCACACAATGTTGCTATTAACCAGAATTTGTCAATATCAGGATTGCTAATAACCAGCAGCCTCTTCTTTTCCTTTAGAGAAGGGGATCTTGTTTGTGAGAGCAATTCCTTCTTCCCATTAATTCACACTGGCAGCAATGCCCCAGCAGGATAAATATAGACCTGCCAAGCTATCCCTTTCCAGAATGCATTTCGCTGGACCCTGGGATTCAAGGGAGGGCTTTCCCCTGCCCAGCCACTATGTTCACTAACTGGGAACCTTCCTGAACAAAACACAGCAGCTTCTCTCTTAATTGTGTGAGGAAAAAAATGTCAAAAAGATATTATGGGCTAGATCCTGCTCACTTTCTGTGGGCATGATTTGCCGACATCAATGGATCTGCCCCTTTGAGATGGGCAAGTAGGATTTAGGCCTGGGTATAATCTCCCTTAGCTAAAGTTCCTCCTTTATATTGCAGTGGTTTGTGAAAGCGACAGTATTTATGTGCTCTATTTGTCTATGTCTGGTACTGACTGTCCATCCAGGTGGGGGGAGCAGCATGTGTACCTTTCTCCGGGTGCCATGCAGAGACTCACAATCTGACACTGTTAGCCTGTCTTGGATTTTCTTTTCAGAGGGTTCTTCTTTTCCGAAACATGGTGACAAAAGAGAAAGAGAAGCTTGGGCTGGTTGAAACCAGCTCTGCATCGCCTCATGTCACACACATAACTATCCGCCGCTCACGCATGCTGGAGGTGAGTGGCTCAGCCCAGAGAAGCAAATTAGCAGCCAGGGTCTTGGTTTTGTTGGAGACTGTACCATGAATATGGGGTTCAGGGCTTGTCTGTGTCTTGATCTAGGTATCTCTGTGGTGCCCCTTTCCATAGTCTCCGAGCATGTTTAACAATGGAAAAAGCAAAAGTGTCTTTCCTTTTGTTCTTTGGCAGCCTGCAGGAGCATTTTCCAAGTGTGTGTCATGTCTTCTTGACTTTGAAAACCTTACCTGAGGGATAGCTAAGCCCGAGGAAGGCGTTAGTGTGCAGTTCTGAACTAGGGATATAAAATCCTGTATATTTGGCTAACCAATTAAATGTGAAGTTTACTTCTTGTTTAACTGGAAAACCAAGTAAAGGAGACTGCTCCAGCCCTGGGCTTGAGCACTGCTTCCCCACGGACGTCCGGAGCAGCCCCTATCCACGGCAGGCCCCGCAGGGCTGAAGCAGCCCTCTGCCCAAGACAGGTGGGGAGCTGCTCCAGTCCCCACCGGTTAATCTTTCACATCCCTATTCTGAACATGATGAGGTTCCTGGTCATTCTTGTGGCTGTGACAGTTCTGTTGTGTGCACTCACGAGCCTGACTGTCAGGGAAGGGCCTGGATGGGGAGATTGTTCTAGACGTGCGGAATTGCAGTAATTCCTGAATGTGTGGATGACTGGGTCTGAGCACTGCTTTCTGGCCAGTTGCCAATAGGAGTGGATGTATTTTGCCACCCTGGATGTTTGGGCATCCAGTAGTAGGGGGCTTCCCAACGCCATGGGCTGACACAGCAATCTGAGGACAGATGGGTTTGATACTGGGGGAGGAGGCAAGTTCTTCAAAGTGCTTCTGTTTTCCTCTCAGTGGCACCTCAGACTTGCCTGGGTTCACCTTAAGCCAGGGAGCTGCTGATGAGGCTGGGAAAAGGTGCTGCCCATTTGATGGGATGGAATCTAGCACCGGAGTTCCTGTTTTTTCTTGGGTTGATGGTTAAATAAGTGCCTCAGAATCTCCAAACTAAGCTAAGGCCCAGGCTGTGCTGAGGCTCTCAGAATGGAGCATCCCCAGACACATGCTTTGTACAGCCTGCAGAAACCAGAAGGGTTGAGGGGTGGAATCAGCATTGGTTGTGCTCCTTTCAGTAGAGCAGGGCTTGTTTTCTTCGCTGGTGTGTATGGATTTTATTTAGCAAGCTCTTTTGGGCACCAAAATGGTTCCTTCCCTCATGGAGACTGGGTGGGGCTGCCTGCTTTTCCATGTAACAGTAGCATTTGTGAGTCCTTCTGTATGGCTAACGTGTGGCAATTCCTACCTGGGCAGGATGGATATGAACAGCTAAGGCAGCTGTCCCAGAATGCCATGAAGGGAGTTATCCGAGTGAAGTTTGTGAATGACCTGGGTGTCGATGAGGCTGGCATTGATCAAGACGGTGTTTTCAAAGAGTTCTTGGAGGAGATCATAAAGAAGGTGTTTGACCCTGCACTCAACCTCTTCAAGGTATTGACTCTGGGCTATAGAAATAGGTTCAGATTGCCCCCCCAGCCTGAAACGACCAGTGAAAACTGGCCCTTGTTCACAGCAGTGTTCTCTTGTCTCTCCACTGTGTTTGTGTAGACGACCAGTGGTGACGAGAGGCTGTATCCATCCCCGACGTCCTACATCCACGAGAACTACCTCCAGCTCTTTGAGTTTGTGGGCAAAATGCTCGGAAAGGCTGTGTATGAGGTAAGTCAAAAGAGGCCAGCACTTGGATGTTTCTAGCTTTAGTACAGTGTTGTTCATGCACAACTCATTGCAGCCCTGTGGATGTGCAGGCAAACTCAGTTGGTGTTGCAATCTGTTAGTGGCAAGCAGAGGAGGGCAGAATGGCCCAGGGGAATGCTACATCAATCAGAATAATGCTGGGTTATAAGATTTCTGCTGGGCTAGGACTCCCAAAGGGAATTAGGTGCCCACATGTCCTACTGACATGCAGCTTGCCTGGCCTGCTTTGAAAATGCCAGCCTGGATGGCCTTGCTTCTTGCAGTTTAGAGCCAAAAGAGACCATGTGACCTCCCATATATCTCAGGCCATTGGATGTCACCCTCCTACCCTAGATTGAGCCCCAATGATTTTGGCTGAACCAGTGAATTTTAATCTGCATAGGACTCTGAACTGTTTGCCAGAGGCAGAGAACAGTGGACACTGAAGGGCTTCTAGCGTCCAAGGCCCCTGCAGTGGCAGAGGAGTGAGTAGGTGAAATATGCCCAAGTATCCAACGAAAAATTCACTCAGTAGCTACAAAACTTAAAAGGAATTGGCCAAGTCAGTGTAGGGGGGACTCCCTCTGCTGCCGCCACTTCTGCTGCTGATGAATCCACTGCCATGCTGTAACGGGCCCTGCTGTCCAAAGGCAGGCCACGCCATGGCATTTGCCAGCTGGAAAAGACCAGCACCATGAGAGAGAAGTTTTGCTTTCACTTACAAAAGTGAGCGTCTCTCGTATTTAAAGGGAAAGCCAAGATGCGGTATTGGAGGGACAGCTTAAGCTAAATATAAGAAATCTGCTAGACCAAAGAACTGTCTCCTGGAAGTAGAGGGAATTGCTGAGTGCTGAGGGAAGGGTTAGATGATTGGTGTAAGCCAGGCATGTCAAACTCAAAGCCTACTGAGGGCTGCACAGTTGAAAACTGATAGCTTTCAGGGCCACCTAGGGCTCCTAGATGGTTTGACCAAAAAAGAAAAAAAATTGTTGTTGACCAAAAAAAAAAAAAAAAGGCATTTTAGTTGCCAGGCAGAAAGCACCAATACCGGACACCAGGCAACCCTAGGGCCACCAAAGAAAATGTACTTTGTCGGAAAGTCGTAGTTATTTATTTTATATATTATGTTTTAGGTATATTTTATATTATTACAATAATTTGATATGTAAAATTGTTATTTGCTCATCATATATATAGTAGCCCAGTGTCTGAGAGTCTGTAACGCCGAAATGCTGGCTGTTCCCTCTGGGCAGCGCTCTTGTTGAAATGCTGGCTGTTCCCTCTGGGTGCCTGTGCTGCATGGGGAGTGCGTGGCCCAAAAGGATGCTTGCTACGCTTGCTCCCCCACGGCGGCCCGGCTGAGCAGCGCAGAAGTCAGCCGAGTGCCACGGCGGGAGGCGAAAGGGGGCGGGGCGGTGATGTGCGGCGTGACAACGGCTCCAGGCCCCGCCCCCTGGCCGTGAACATCACCGCCCGGCCCCCCTTCGCCTCCCGCCGTGGCGCTCAGCTGACTTCTGCACTGCTCAGCCGGGCCGCCGTGTGGGAGCAAGCAGCGCAAGCAACCGTTTGGGCTCCGCACCCCATGCAGCAGGCGTCGCGTGGCCCAAGCGGCCATTTGGGCTCCGCGGTCCCCCGAGTGAGAGGCAGGAGGGGGAGGAGAAGTGAAAGAGAGAGATGGAGAGCGAGGCAGGAGGCAGGAGGCGGAGGAGAGCTGAGAGAGGGGGGGGAGGCAGTAGGAGGAGGAGAGAGAGAGACCGGAGGCTCAGGAGAGAAGACCAACGTGGAGGAGAGACCTGAAAATCCCATCTTATGACGGGCTAATTGGCTAGTATTAAATAATTTTTAAATTAAATATAAATTTAAGGTATTTTAAAATTTTGTATATGATACATAACTTGTTTTGTTGAAATAAAAACAAGTATAGACCATGGTTAATCAAATAGAACAGGCTTCTGTGAAAATTTCAGATACTTTGTAAGTTTGAGATTTTGCATAAACATAATTATTCATGCAATTGCAAAAAATTGACATATTTATTGATATAAAATTTAATATACATTTTGTGATTATTTGGGAATAAATAAATAAAAAACAAAATATTAACAAAATAACCCCTTCCACTCCCCTAGAGCCAGGCACTCCCATACCCCCATTTTAACCCAATCCTCATCCACCCCCCAGAGCCAGCCCCCACAAACTAATGCCTCCCTCCTCCCCCAGAGCCAGGCCCCCAACCTAATGCCTCCCCCAGAGCCAGGTACTCCCAGCACTGCCTAACCTAATTCCTTCCCCCTGCCCCAGAGCTAGCCCATCCAACCTAATGCCTCGCCCTCTCCCCCAGAGCCAGGCTCTCCAACCTAATACCTGGGTCCCGAAGTCGATGTTGCCACCTGAGGCACTAGGGCGGCGTGAGCACAGTGGCCATCTGTGAGTGCCTGCTGTAGCACCCAGCCAACCGTGAGCGCATGCGCAGAGCAGCCTGGCTGGCCGTGAGCAGTTGCTGCGGCACAGAGCAGCCCAGCTGGCTGCGAGCAGGCACTTGGCCACGTGCTCCGAGCGGCCGGCGGGCTGCACTTCATTCATTTATAAAAATGTTCTGGGGGGCCGCAAAAAATTTTGATCGGGCTGCATGCAGCCTGCCAAACGCCAGTTTGACATGCCTGGTGTAAGCCATTTCTACTGTCAGCAGTTTCAGAAGTACACTTAGCCATGCCCCTGTCTCTTGCCCCTCTGCACAGGCAGTGCTCTGACACTGTTCGTTTCTGTGCATCAAGCCACCCAATAATGCCAATGCATTCCATTGTCTGCATCAGTTCTCTTTATACAAACAGTGCCATCTCTGCACAGGATGGAGTCACATTCTCCAGGAGCTCATGGGTTGGGTAAGGAATAGGGTCCCAGGTATGTTCCATGTGGCTGGCAGTCTGTACCTGCTCTGTTCACAGAAATGTCCCCATCATCTGCCTAAGAAGCTTTTATGTGAGCAGAGCCTCTCTCAATGTGCATCTATGCTTGGAGTTGTATATCCAGGCCAGTGTTCAGAGCAAGGCAGCGGGATCCCCATTCCTAGGTTTTTTGCCCTTCTGCACCAGTGACTCACTGGGTCACTGTGAGCACGTTACTTCCCCTCTCATGTCCTGGTCTTTAAAGTAGGGTAATATCTACTGCTTATCACAAGGGGTGATCGAGGGTTCATTAATATTTGTAACTAGCTGGAGTTACCCGGCATTGCTCGGGAACCTGGAGGAACAAAATGTAGGAAAAACAGTAGTCCATTATCTTTTTTTTGAATGGTAGAAAAGTTGCACTGATTTCTATAGGGATTAAAATATAGGTCTGTGTCATCCGTGGGGGTGGGTGTGACCCCGGGTGGAGGGTAGGTTATATGCGGGAGGGGTGCCCCAGCTTGCTCCCGGGGCTGCAGGTGCCGCGGAGGGCAGGGCAGGTGCCCAAGCCATTGTGCGGGTGAGGTTCGGAGCACTGCATGCTGGTGCGGGGAGAGGGGGGGAAGAGGGTCACTTATGTAACCCTGCAGGCGGAAGGGGGTGAGTCCTGGACGGTGCTGGGGGCCGCAGGTGGCAGGCACGGGACCTAGGGTAGGCGGGGCAGCCCCTGCAGCGCAGCGCGGTGGGTTAGTTTTTTATTTTTACAGCTTGAGTTTGGGCCCAAAAGTACCTTAAAACCTTCTCCTGGAGGAAAGGCTATCTCATGCGAAGTTTGGTTGCGGTAGCTCTTAGAGTCCAAGTTATTAGCGCACAAACATACAAACATTCTCCTTTATATATTAGATGTGCTTTGAGAACTTCCTGTGCTAGGAGCTTATAGAAAGACAAGACATGACCTCCTCCCTCACCCACCCCATGAAACAGTGCTTCTGAATCTCAAGACACTCTTTAGAGATGGGGCTGCAAAGTGGTGGGCTCTTGAGAGGATGTGATCTGTTTTCAGTGAGCAAGCTGTATTTTTGCCTCGGTACAAGTCAGAAGCTTGCAGCTTATCTTACAGGGCTGGCAGCTGGTGATGTTGTACATGGCTCATAAAAATGGACGCTCACGCTTTCTCTCTCTGGCTAATTACAGGGGATAGTTGTGGATGTTCCCTTTGCTTCCTTCTTCTTGAGTCAGCTGCTTGGGCACCATCACAGTGTCTTCTACAGCTCAGTGGATGAACTTCCGTCTCTGGACTCAGAGTTCTACAAAAACCTCACCTCGATTAAGGTCTGAGCAATATGTTCCTTGCCTTCCCACTTCACTGTAAGGCTACGTCTAGACTACAAGCCTTTTTGGAAAGAGGCTTTTTCAAAAGATACTTTCGAAAAAGCCTCTTTCGAAAAAGAGTGTCTAGACTACAATCGGTACTTTCGAAAAAGCGCAGTTTGCATTACGTAGCGCCTTTTTTCGAAAAAGCACTTTTGAAAAAGCATTCTTCCTTGTAAAAAGAGGTTTTCCGCAATCGAAAAAACTGCCGCGTTCTTTCGATTTGCTTTTGAAAACGCGGCAGCAGTCTAGACGCAGGGGAAGTTTTTTGGAAAAAAGGCCACTTTTTCCAAAAAAACCCTGTAGTCTAGACACACCCTAACTGGTGCTGCTCAGAGGTCTACAAGAGGATGCCAGCAGGGGTAGATGTGAACTTTTGCCTGCCAGGTTAATTCCAAAAGCCCTTTTAAAGGAGGTAGTATGGGCTAGTGGCTACAGCCCTTACTGGGGCGTGGGTGAGTTGTGTTCTTCTCCCAGTTCTGCTGCCTGTTTTGCAACCTTGGGCAAGCCATAGCCCAGTCTGTGCCTCTGTTTCCCCTATCTGTAAATGGGATGAGTGACTTTTTTGTAAGAGACCTGCAACTGAACAACATTGTATAGGAGCTGGGTATTAGTAATAACCTCAGACACTAAAATTCCTCTTTCCTCTTGTATTGAGGAGAGGTATTTCTCTCTCTCTCTACCTGCTGTTAGATGCAGCAAGCTTAATATTTCTAGCAAATGCCCCCTTCCTGTGCACCACTGCTTGTGTAAATTGTAAAGCTGTTCTCTTTGTTAGCTGTGAAAATGCTTACGCTTGTAAGAGCGGTTCAAACAGTAGGTGGCAGTGGGGTGTGCGGGATTTCTTGCTACAGGGAAAGCGGGGGGTAGGGGAAAGGGTGCTAGTGGTCTAACCACAGAATTGGGAGCCAGGGATTTCTACGTGCTATTTTTTGCTCATAGGCTGACACCCTTTTTTACCTCGAGGCAGTCACCCCTCCTGTCTGCCTCAGGGTAGAGTATCTGGGAGGATCACTTACAGGGAGAGTGATTCTCCGTGGTTGAGCACTGACCCCATTCATCCCATCTGTCCTCCCATTAGCGCTACGATGGAGATATCAGCGACTTGGGCTTAACGCTCTCCTATGATGAAGACGTAATGGGTCAGGTAGGCCTTGCATGTCTTGGTGCTCATTTTCCCTTCAAATTTAGGCTCCTTTCTGCTCCTCTCTCTTTTTCCTATCCATTTCCTCACACCTGCTCAGAGCTGCAAGCAAGCATCTGTGCCCTGGCAGCCTGTTTTCCTGGTGACTGGGATAGAATATTTCAAGCCTTTTGTTGTAAATTTCTAGCAGCTCTCTTGAGTGAGTGACTCCCATTCACCTGGTGTGTTCTGCCTGCCTGTCTGATGTTCCCCACACAGAGCTTTCTGTGGGAACCAGCTCTGGTGATCCACACACATCACTGTCCATTACTGTGGACAAGCCTTTAGTGCTCCAGATAGAGGGGATATGAATTCAAGCATTCCTCAGTGTAGGCCATGTTGACTCCTGAGGACATATATGCTTATTGTCCTGCTAGTGTCTTGTGCAAGACACAAGAAAGAAACCCACATGAAATCTGACTTGCTAGCAGTCTCAATGAAATATGCTCAGTGTTTTCACAAGAAGTGTTTGTGATTGCCTGGAATCAACCCGTTTTGTTTGCATAGCTGATTAAGGACATGAGGTGCACTTTATTCAGTTATACTTCAACCTTTGGATTCTTATAGGCCATTTCAGATCTGTAATGCAGATACACCAAAAGGAATCGCTTTCAGTTACATCTAAATTTGTTAGCCTGGTGCTTTTTCTGGCTGAAATATGTCAAGCTTGTTCCCAGTTTGAAGTGAATTACTGTGGAAAGTGTGATCCAGAATGCCCCTCCCACACACACTTTGAAGAAACAAGCAAATGGAAAAAGAGATGCTTTTATCCTCTGTACACTTTTTATTTAGTGAGTTTTTTGGTGGAAAGTTGAAATTTGGCAGGGATATGGTAGTCACTAGGGATATCAAGAACTAGTCGACTAGTCAACTATCTGATAAACAAATGCAGAGAGAGGCACCAAGGGGGGGAAGGAAAAGGGGATACTTCAAAGCAGCAGTGCTGTGTGGAGCCTGGGGCCAGACCTTGGGCTCCACCCGGTGCTGCTGCTTTGAAATGCCACATGCAGCCCAGGGCCAGCTGGGGTGTCTCCCAGCTTCACGCGGTGTTTCATAGTGGCAGTGCCACATGAAGTCTGGGGTCAGCGAGGGCATTACCATGCGGTGCTTTTGCCTTTGAAGTGCAGCAACAGCCCAGGGCTGCCACGGACAGAGGCTGCTTAGCGACAGCCTCTCCTGCCCTTTCCCCACCCCAACAGCCTCTGTCCATAGGGAGCTTGGAGCCCTGAGGACAGGGGCTGCTGCTACCCTGAACTGCTGCTTCTGTATCAGAGGCAGCAGTACAGGGCAGCAGGCAGCCGGTCTGGGCAGGAGCCGGTTTTTAAACTGGCTCCCTCACAGACTGGCTCCTGCTTGGCTCCTGATACAGAGGCAGCAGGGAGGCAGCAGGGGGCTCCCCAGGAGTGGGGCTGGGAGCGCACTGGCTGCCGGCCCTGCCCCTGGGGACTATCACGTAATCCTGTAACTGAAAAGATTTTATGTGGTTACACAACTATTCAGTTACCTGATAGCTAACATTCCTACTTTTGATGGTTTCGCTCTTCACCCTTATGGTTCTTTGCATGTGCTTTGTGTGCAGTGCTCATGGCATATGGTAATGGAGAAAAAGTGACAAGCTGGCTCCATTGGGCAATTCCCTACTGTTCAATTTCTGTGCTTGTATTGAAATGAAACACTGATTTGGGAGAAGAAATGGGATTATTGTTTAACATTTAAATCCTAACATTTTATTGTAAAAGAGAGCCATAAAATACTAATTACTAAGTCCCAGTTTCTGAAAGGCTTCTTTGTCAAGGGAAGTGTTCAGACAGTAATTAGCAATATAATCATTTCTTCCCTCAGCTTGTTTGCCATGAACTTGTTCCTGGAGGGAAGACCATTCCTGTTACCAATGAAAATAAGTAAGTAAAGCAATTAGATTTGTAAGGTCACCACTGTAAAATACTTCATTCTGGTTCCTTGAGCTTGTATCTGGAATAGATTGAGATGGATTGGAGTAGAATGCGCCCATAAATATCTTAATAGAATTTACTGGTTACACTTCATTGGCAGAAATTGGATTCAATTCGATTTGCAAAATAAGAATTGACAATTTACTTTTTGAAACAGCACTTCTGAGGTCAAAGGCACACAGTCTGCGATATTCAAAGGGATTTAGTGATGGTTATAGATAGAGACAGATGGATTCAAAGCAATTCAGGCACACGGTCTTGAGCACAGAGGGCACAGCTGCTGAAAGACACCTTGGAGCAGACAGATTCTCTCAGAATGATAGCATGTGGCAGTTGTATGAAATGCTGTTCTTCAGAAGACGCAGTGATGAATTCAAATGCAGCAGACAGTGGTGCTTAGACACAGGAAACCAGAGGAGATGCTGAGCCTTGGAGAAATTTTCACAGATAACCAGCTTTAGATAGTTATCATAAATGTCAGTTGTGAAAGCCTAAAAACCAAGCTCTCCTCCCCCTTCCCCCTTTGTTCAACAATCCCCATTCCCCACCACCGATTAAATCTCTGTGATGCAGATGCGTGTCTAAACTCTTAATTTGCAGCGTGCTCTTGAACAGCATGTCAGGACTGTGTTCAACCTGGAGGCTCATCTGCCTCAGCTGCACTTTAAAATTGCATGCCCACAGTCTTAATCTTCCTCTGAGATCAGATCAGTGAGTTCCCATTTGAAAGGAATATCTTTTTGCTTGTCCAGAAGAAAGTTGGAAATCCTGCATGTCACTCTGCTCACAATGCACAGAATTTAGAACACAAAGTGGCAACTGGGGAAAGGAAACTGAAAAAAACATGTAATAACGGAGGCAATCTAGAACAGTTCTTGTCACAGTCTTTGAGTTAGCTTGGGTTACAAACGTAGTGCCAGGTTAAGAGGTTTGGTGTCTAACATAGGCAGGGGAGGGAATGTCAGTAAAATAGCTAGATGGATGGTTCTCTGCAGAGATTGTGTTTCTATCTCAAATGAGAGAACAGTTTGTTTTGGATGGATTCTGACAGTGCTTCAGATAGATCCCCCCTTTCACTAACTGCTGCATCTCGGAAAACTCTGTTTCAAGATATTGCTAACTCTGGATCCCTTTAATGCCATTTCAGATGAGACCTCTTCAGAGGAGGCTATATTTGTCCTATAAGACCATAAGAACGGCCACACTGGGTCAGGCCAGAGGTCCATCTAGCCCCATATCCTGTCTTCCAACAGTGGCCAATGCCCAGTGTCCTACATGGAATGAACGGAACCAAGTAATCATGAAGAGATCCCTCTCCTGTCACCCATTCCCAGCTCCTGACAAACAGAGGCTGGGGACATCATTCCTTCTCATCTTGGCTAATAGCCATTGGTGGACCTAACCTCCGTGACCTTATCTGTTTCAAAGAGGTTTACTTAGTTCTCTGAGTTTCTTGTGGAGTATACAGTGCTTCAAGGAAAATTGTTTTTATGAACAAATAAACCCAGTAGTTCTAAGGAACTGATTAACAGCAACTAGCTGATATATGGCCAGTGTTTTGACCATGTACATATTGTAAGTGCTCAGCATTCTTGGAAGTTCTGTGTCAGGGCTGAGAAGGGCTGTCAGACCCTTACAGAATGGGGAAAACGGCTGCTATAAGATCTTACAGATACCCTCTTTCTGCAGGATATGCACAGCCATCCAGATGAAATGATTTTGTGTATCATTTGTTTGGCTGAAAGAATTGTTGGAGAGTTCTGTACAAAAGCTGAGTAGGAAGAAGTCTCTGTCATTGCTTTCCTGCTCACCCATGGGGGTGAAATATGCCCTAGCAATCAGGTTGACCCCCCCCCTCCCCCACTGAAGTCAATGGTCATGAATCTTTCCATAGACTTCAGTGAGCCTGGGATCAAGGCCCTGTGTTCTTTTTGAGCAGTATAGTGTAAATGAGAAAAGTGCCATGCCAGTGGTAGTGTGCTGGGTGTCCTCTGATTTTCCCCTCCTTCCCTTGCACAGAATCAGCTACATCCACCTCATGGCTCATTTTCGGATGCACACACAGATAAAAAGTCAGACGGCTGCGCTCATTAGTGGCTTCAGGTCGATAATTAAGCCTGAATGGATTCGGATGTTTTCTGCACCTGAGTTACAGCGGCTCATATCTGGTGACAATGCTGAAATTGACCTAGAGGACTTAAAGTAAGTGTGCAATTCAGTCACCTTGTTCTGCTATCCAACAGACCAGTTATGCTGTTAGATAGCGGTCTCAGAGGGGGAGCAGTGTTTGTTGTTTTTGAAGATAGAAACTAATAGTCCTGTGGCACCTTAGAGACCAACAGATTTGTTAGGGTCATGGGTTTCATGTGTAAAACCCTCTTCATCAGATGAATGAGAGTGGAAATTACAGAGGCAGGGGTGTATATATATGAAAGTATAACAAATTTGGTAAGTGACTTTTCTCTTGATGTACTTTCATATATATACCCCTGCCTCTGTAATTTCCGCTCCCATACATCTGATGGAATGGGTTTTACTAATGAAAGCTTCTGCTCTAATAAATCTGTTAGTCTCTAAGTCCTGGTCTACATTAGGGAGTTATTTTGAAATGACAAGCAGGGCATCCACACTACAAAGCCCATTATTCGAAATAAGGGGCTGGTTATTTTGAAATAACAACTCCTGTTTTCCATGAGGAATAAAGCTTATTTCAAAATAGTGGTAGTGTGGATACTCCACTGCTGCTGTTTCGAAATAACATTCCCCAGAGTCATTCAAATTAATTACTCTCCAGTGCTTCCTGGGGCTCTAAATTGAGGAAGCACATCCACATTAAGGGAGCCTGTCTCAGACTAATTTTGAGGCTTCTCTGTAGTGTGGACATGCTATTTTGAAATGGCTATTTTAGAAGTTATTTCCTATTGTGGACATTCCCTAAGATGCCACGGGACTCCTTATATAGCAGATTATTCTGAGATTTTTTACATGAAAATTACCTCCACTCCAGACTTTTATTAACATCTTCAAATTAACAGTCCAGAGACACACTTGATGTCATATAATGCTAAACTGGAGGAAGCCCTAACAAATAGAGTACCAGGAAGAGTCTTTCCCAGGACAGGACCATGGGATTAAAGAGGGACGTTCATTCTATCCTCTCCAATACTTTTGAAGAAGTGTGCAGAAAAAGGTGGATGTCCATTTCGGGGAATACTAGCAATTCAAGTCCCCGTTGGGATTAAGCTGTGCATTTAACTCTGTATAGGGAGAGTTGTAGCCCTTTGGTAAGCAGGAATGCAGTGAAGCGTAAGCACACTATGTTCTGTCCTTCCTCAGGAAACACACTGTATACTATGGTGGCTTCCATGGCAGTCACAGGGTCATTATCTGGCTCTGGGATATCCTAGCCCACGACTTCAGCCCTGAGGAGAGAGCGATGTTTCTAAAGGTAAATGTCTCCCAACTCCGTTCCTGATAGAGTTGCCTTGGGGGTATGCTGCTCATCTTTCCATTATCTAGGTCAGAGGGCGACAAATCTGTGGGCCACATCTGGCCTGCCGGACCTTTCTGTCCAGCCCCCCAACTTCCACCTTGGGAGGCTAGCCCCTGGTCCCTCCCTATTTGTCTCACTTTCCCTCGCAGCTTGCGCTCCTTATTCCCCATTCTGGGGCTCGCTATGCCTGGGTGGTAGGCTTGTCACACCACCATCCCCGATGATCTGGATGGTGTGGCTTGTAGCACTGCCAGTCCCGGTGCTCCAGGCAGCATGGTCGGGGGTGAGGGAACTGAAGGGTTCCATGGGGATAGTTGTGGGGTGGGAGGGGAGAGATGAGGTGTGGGATCTGGGGCAGGCGGAGAGCAGGGGGTCAGATAGGGGGTGGGGATTGGGCTATGTCTGACTGTTTTATATTGCAGAGAATATCCCTGCTTAAGTATCACCACTTTTCTCAGAGAAGAAATGAGTAATGAGGAGCTGCTGTAATCTGCTGTGGGGAATGAATGCCGCAGACAGCAGCTCCCAGAGTAGCTTACCTTCAGTTTATCATTAGAACAGTCAGCAGAATGGTGCCGGGCAATGAGCAAACCATTTCTTTAGAAGAAAGCTGTCTGGTGTTAGTTCCAAGCCCTATTGCTTTAACAATCCGTGATTGCCAGTCTTTAACCATATCTGTTTTAGTTTGTTACCAGTTGTTCCCGGCCTCCACTTCTGGGCTTTGCCTACCTCAAGCCTCCTTTCTCCATCCGCTGTGTAGAAGTCTCAGACGATCAGGTTTGTGACCAGGGATTCTCAGCATTTATGCATTGGAGATCCCCTCCTCAGGCCTTTTACAGAGCTGCTCCACGCCCTTCCTTGCTTCTACCCTTTCCCTGCAGCAACTAGCAGGCTCCTGTGCACAGAGAATGTCCTTCAGATATTGTTAAGGAGACAAGGTGAAATACTCACCTTAATGTGATGCACTTCCTCCCACACCTTTTCATGCCCGTGCTTTTATTGCCTACCTGCAGGTTAATAACTCCCCTTGTGGTTTGCACTGCCTCTCGATCATTTTACTTTGGGTCTCTCCTCCAGGGTCTTTGCTACCGTTGGATTTTGCAGAGTCAATTACAGTTGAATTATCCCCAAGGAGAAGTGACCCCTTAATGCTAGAGGGGGCCATGAGAGACAGGACTACTGGGTTCTGATTCCCTTTGCTTCTGCCACAGGCTTATTGCATATTAATCTCCCTGCCTTGGTGTCCCCCCTTATTAACAAGGATCATGCCTCCCTTCTTAATGCCATGGCTTGCTGCACAGTGCTCTGCCGGAGTGTGCTAGAGAAGTACAAGGTGACACATCCCTCCCTCTGTTTCCAGGATACTGGCGATACGCTGGGCAGCGTGCTAAGGGGCTTCTTCACCATCCGCAAGAAGGAGCCAGGCGGTCGGCTCCCCACCTCTTCTACTTGTTTTAACCTGCTCAAGCTTCCCAACTACAGCAAGAAGAGCATCCTGCGAGAGAAGCTGCGCTATGCCATCAGCATGAACACGGGCTTTGAGCTCTCGTAGCTGCCTTCGCACATGGGAGTTGCGAGCTGTCTCCGGAGAGACAGCCCTTCATGCAAAGAGAGTGGGTCGGCTCCAAGGGAAATATGCAAATGGGACTAGAGGCTCACAGGGAGAGTGCCGAGGCTAAAGAGCCATGGATCTGCCTAGGCTCTCCTGCAGTGCTAGGAAAAGTGCTAGGTCTAACCCTGGTGCCATGTAATCTGTCATTTAAAATTAAACCTAGGGAGAGCACTGAAAACCCCAGCATGGATCCAGCAGGCAGTGTGCCCTGAGCCCTGGTGAAGAGTCCAAGTTAGTTGCTGTCATGTATGAGGGTTTTATTTTCCTTTCCTAGGAAATGGCCCAGGTTTTTCATTGGAGGGAAGTCATTGTCTGCAAGGTGGTGATGGAAATGTTACTGAAAAATTAGGAGGCTCTGGTGCATTGACTGTAAGTTTCATTAGCCCATTCACTGCGGTAAAAGCTTTGCAAGGGTGACTGTGAATCAGGCAAGGTTGCTATGTTCATCTCCAGTGACAACAAACTGCTTGTCCAAGTTTAGAAGCAACAGCCAACAATGGCAGAACAATAAGCCCTCCAATCTCAAACACAGTTTCCAAGTGCTGTAGTATGGGAGCTCACAGAACAGACACGGAGTCTGGAAGGCAGAGACAATCGCACCTCGTTGGTTCCTGGCCAGTTCTGTGTGTTGGAGGAGAGGGACCACTTTTTGCTTTTAAGCAAATTAGAACAAGGTTTTAACTTAATTTTACTTTCATCTTACAAGTGACCAGGAAGCACATTTACACTTGTATAGTGTTCAGCTGTGTCAGTGTCAGTAAATGCATCTTCCATGTTCAACATTAATGCTTGGAATGCATCAAGCCGCCAACAGCCCAAGGTAAAACACCTCCGCTGGGAAGTTTGTAAAATTCATATTTAAGGCTATCTTCGCTCTTTCCCCTATGGAGGTCTCTGCTTTAGGCCATTAGTAACCCAGACTTGGCCTCTCCATAACCCAATGATGTTTGTTTGCCAAACTATTTATTTTTAATATTTTGGGCCTTATTTTTATTAGCTTATGCTCACCTGCTGCATCCACCTTTTTTGCTGGTGGTTCTGAAAAAAAGAGTCTTTTTTGGGGAGGAAAGGTGTGTATGTGCGTGTGAGAGAGAGGGAGAGTCACACATGGCCATTTCCACTGCTCTTAAGGATGAAATACAGAGATTGTCCTGTCAAACCTCTTTACGCAGCTGGCCTGCTGCTTTGCACCTCCGACATTTTACAGCCAGAATGAGTCCTGCTTCCATCCAGCAGTCCTCCATGTAATTCTCTCTCAGGTGTCCCCTTGTGCTGCATGGATTTCTGGGAAGCACAATGCGTATTAATGTTCAGGCACATAATTAGTTTTATTTAATTTCTTCGCTCTGCCTGTTGCGACCTGCCTAATAAAGGGAGCTCGTGCTAAGGCTGCCGACTCCCCCGCCCCCTTCTTTCCTCCTCTTAGCATTCGAGGGGTGTATATGTGAGTGTGTGTGATTTTTAACAAGCCCTACTCTCCACAATGCCTAAGTGGATCTGAAAAAAGCATTGCTGTGCAAGTCACCCAGCAGCAGATGCTACAATGCAAAGCTACCTCATCTTCAGGATCTTTTCAGTAGGTATGAATAGCAGGGAATCCAAACCCAAACATGTTTTGCATAGCACAAGTCTTGGCACCAGAACTGGTCCCTATGGAATTGGGCAGGCCCCCAGAAGAGACAGGAAGTAGAAAGCTGACCAGAAAATGCTCCCAGCCAGAACCACTAAAACAAGAGCATCCGAACGCCCTGTCTTGTTTTCTGTTCTCTCATTTTAATTGACGATGGATTTCAAGGAAATAAGCCTTTTCTCCTGGAGACCTAATGCTGGAAAATGCATCTCAAATCCTCCCATGTTAGGGACCTTTTGCTGTGTGAACTCTATGCCGTAGGAATGAACTGATCTATTAGTGAAGGAACAAATGTCTGCTAAGTTGAGTGAATGTGGAGAATTTAGAGAGAAGAGTAAGCACTGTTTTTGATTTTGCGTAAGTGGTCATTTAACACTTGTTAACCATTTCATGATCGAATAGACTGAAAGGACCTGACACTGACCTGTAACAGTTTACTGTAGTTTAAGATATGACAAAATATCTTTTTTCTTAGATAAACACGGTGTCCTGTTAGATCACAAGCCTGAAATTGTTTATTAACAAATCTCTGCTCCCCTTTAAGTTTCCTTTAATGGTTTGGAAATATTGCACTATGAGACACTAAATCTATAATTTTGTAGCTAGTGTATCAACTGTGATTGTGTAATTAACTACACACACCCTGATGGCTATATGGACAAGACTATTTCTCATAAGTAACTAATTTCTCTATGACTTTGAGAGGCTTTGTTACATTTGTATTACATTGAGCAGAAGGCTATAAACTTGTGACAAGCTCTGCCCTGGGTGTCTGTACTTTGCATGTATGTTCTGGGTGGGGAGGGAAAAGTTTTTTGCTATAGATTAATGAATTTATTTTTTCTATAGATAAGACTTGATGGTCCTGAGATTCGGGCACATCCTATGTGTCAAAAATTCAGAAAAATATTAAATAAACCTGACGGGTTGAATAAGACTATTGGGGACTTTTCTTTCTTTGAGGGACAGGCCTCTCTTGTGGCAGAGCAGTGCTCCGGCAGATATCCTTCTCTGCCTGAGCAAAGGCAGATGTTTTATAAATAAGGAGGTTGTAGGGGCAAGAGAAAGAAACACAGGGTCAAGGCACTCACTCCATTTTTCAGCCTGGGTCAGAGGCAGATGAATGCCGAAGGTCAGACAGGGAGTCTGTGGTCAGTGGGGCTGTTAGAAATGAATGGAACCAGACTGTTTTCAGAGGGCTTTGAGGTATAGACTAGTGATCGTGCTGAGGTGCTTACAGACTTCAAGGGGCTTCACGGTGCAGTGAGCAGCAGGGAATACTTGAAAGGTACCATTTGCTTTTTCACTGCCTCATTCCTCTTGCCTGGCTCTGAAAAGCCCTGATCTGAGAGAGACAGAGAACAGCTGCACCTTGTTTCATAGGATGCCTGTACATATACTAGTAGTTTGATGAATACTTTTTGCCCCACTAGGTGGCAGTGTATGTAAGCTACATAGCTTTTCATTTATAGGCCTTACCAAAAGTCATGAAGAGCTGTTCTGGGCTCCTTTTCCTTTGTTCTTTGCTGCTTGTTCTGTGCTGGGATGACACAGCACAACCCTCTTGGCTGTTGCTAACAGCACTGCAGGCAGTCCCCATGTGCCAGGCGATCTTAGCAGTGAGAACAGTTGATCCATTTGGGAGAAGAGGCAGGGCAGAAATGGGATAGAGGGCTGACTCTGTGTGCAAGTGGTATTGTTTTGACATTATGGCATATGGCATAGAAAGAAATAGCAAAAAGGACACCCACAGCAGATGCTCCAGTGGCTTCAAAGGCAGAGAGATCGCAAGAAACAGCCATATCTTTGAGCAAAACTATTTCTTGACTGTAGAGATACGCTGGCCTGTGAGCACCTGCACCAACGGATGTTGCATTTTATGCCTCCTTGGCCACAGCAACGCATTTTGATGGTGGTGCGCCTTATTTGACTAACTTACCCTTGGCTCATGCTCTGATTCTCATCACTCCAATAGCTGGGCACCTCAAAAACAATGAAATTGATTCCCATGTAACAGGGAAGCCGAGGCACAGGGAGGCAGTGACTTGCCTATGGTTGCAAAATGAGTGGTGGCAGGGCCTGGAACTGACCCCAGGGCTCCTGCCTCCCAACTCAACAGCTGCTGCACAACAATCCTTCTTCTCTTAAAAGATCCCCAACCATTTATAAACTCACGACCTTCCACTGAAACAGTAGGTGGCTAACACGGCCCAGCAGCATGTCAGAACAGGTTAGTGCAGGCAATGAAGATGATGTAACTAATTGAAACTTCCAGAGGGACAGCTGTTAATGGAACGAATATCCACCTTGGCTGTTGGCCCAAATTGAGGGGTTAATGCCTGAACTGTTACAAATAAAACCATGGGGTTTGGAATGACCACAAATGGGGGAGAACAAATCAGCAGCATGCCTGGTAACTTAAGTGAAGCTAAACAAATTCAGACTGGAAATGAGGCGAACTAAGCACTGGAACAGTTTACCAAGAGCTGTGGTGGAGTCTGCATCACTGGATATTTTAAAATGAAGACAGGCTGATTTTCTCAGACAATACAATCTAGTTCTGTGTTTCTCACAGTGGTCCTCAAAACCACTTGGAGAAACCTGTTAACTGACAGCTCCAGCGTGTTTACTTACCGGTGCCACAGCCACCGGAAGCAGCGGCTCAGCTCACACCACTTCCTGCGTCTCCCCGTGGCTACAAAACAGAACCAATAGGAGCCGCAAGGCTCTGTGGCCATGGTGCCAGGAAGTAAACACACTGGAGTGGCTAGTTAACAGGTTTCTCAAAGTGGTGTGTGGACCACTTTGAGAAATGCTGCTCTAGTTTGACCACAGCTATTGGTCTTCAAACAGGAATCCACTTTCCTAAGTTACGTAGGCAGTTGGCCTTGATCACAGTCATGCCTTCTGGGCTTAAGCTGTAAAATGGCTTTGTAAAACGTTCCCTTTAACTCAGAAGGGTAAAACCTGCACATCCCTGCCCAAACTCACCCAAGATGAAATGTGCATCTCTTCCATTGCCCATGAATGGTTAATCAATCAGCCACCTGCTGTACAAGCAGGGTGATGTGGGGATGAAGAGACCCCAGGATTGTGACTTCTAATGACCCACTCCTGTTAGTCCCAACGTTTTCTTGGTGGGACAGGAAGGAAGGTGGCTTGGACCTGAGGCAGTGTCCGTGGCCCCTCTCCCATGTGCCTTAACTACCTTTTCTTGCCTCTTGTTTTTTCATCTCCACTCTTTCCCCATTTTTGCTTTCTGCTCCCTTCCTATTGCTTTCCCTAGTCCCTGGCAGGGTAGTGCTGCTTGGCATGGGAGGGCACCCATTGCTGGCTCTGGAATGTGCTCTCGGAGCTGAGCTCTGCTGGGGAAGCAGATGTAGAAGGCGTGGCCCCATTGTGCTTCAGTGTGTCACCTTTTATGAGTAAATTATCTGTCTAATAAAGTCAAAACAAAGTGCTTGCCTGGTCTAAAGGAAATGTTTCACTAGTATTTTGTCAACAAGACGGATGAGCTATACATGCCTGTGAAATATTTCTGTTTTATGGAATCTGCATGTTCCAATTGAAAAACTGCAGTTGGAACATTTTCAACCTGCTGTCGTTCCATTGTTGCACTAGGCAGCTCCTGCCATGGGGCAGGGCTGGAAAGTTAGTTGCAAAGAGCTACCCAGATTAGTATCTCTGCAGCAGGGAGTGAAGGTGGATACAGCTTCCTCCTCTCCACACATTGCTTGTCTGTTCTTTCCTGAGCCTCCCATGGACTAGTCTGATGCTCCTGCTTAGCCCATAGATCAAAAATCCCCATGCCATTTTGCTTTGCTTATTTCTTCTGCATGCTGGAGGGTCTCATGGGATAGATTTACTGTGCTGCCTTTCACCTTCAGTGTATTTTCCTTGCTGCCTATAGTGTGCAGGCTATGGCACTAAGGGGTGCGTCTACACAGCAGCATTATTTCGGAATAACAGCAGTTATTCTGAAATAATGTGAGTGTCTACACAACAATTCCGTTATTTTGAAATATATTTGAAGTAACAGTTGGCTTACTCCGACTTCTGTAAACCTCATTCCACAAGGAATAATGCCTCTTCCAAAATAGCTATTTCAAAATAGCTGTAGTGTGGATGTTCGACTTTGAAATAGGTCCTCCCCCAGGGCCATTCAAACTAATTACTCCCAGTGCCTCCTGGGGCTCGAAATCAAGGTAGCGCATCTACATTAGGGAAGTTTGCCTCAGACTAATTTTGAGGCTTCCCTGTAGTGTAGACATGCTATTTCGAAATAAGCTATTCCAGAAGAAATACTCCGAAATAGCTTGTTTCGAATAAGCGTGAGTGAAGACGTATCCTAAATGACAACCAAACATGCACTTAGAATATGAAGTTGGTTAGGAAGCATTAAGGTGGCTATAGAGCGTGATTATTCTGTCCTTTGTGTCTCTCAGCTTCCCCATTGCTCTTTGCCAACAGCTCCTTGCTGCATGGGAGAGTTGAAGCCTAGCCATGTAATCCCCTGCAACTTAATTTTAGCTTTTCGCTCACTTGGTCCAGGAATGTAATTATAACTTTTGAATTACATTAGTGACTTGCACAGAGTAATTAATTAGTTAGGTTTATAAGGTGCTAGGTTCATAGTGATATATGGCTCTGCTTGGTAAGAGGCACCTCAAATTGGCTATAAAAAATTCTTATTTCTAAGGTTAAGCTTTTACAGCAGGGGATTTATTAAAGCAATGAGCCTTTGTACTTATGAGCTATTTGTACTTAGGTTAGCTCAACTGCCATTGACTTACTGCTCACATTCAGCTATTGCCTACAGCAGCTGCCAGATGCCTGTTACTGACAGCCACAAGGCGTGGTGTTAGGTTGGAGCTAGTTCTGCATGAATGATTTTGACTGGGCCATCACCTCAAATCATTGAGGTCCAGGAAGAGAGGTCAAAACACTTTGGTTTCCTTCCTAGTTAACTGCTACTGCAGGAGACAAAAAGCAGCAAAGGAGGTTCGCTCTTCCTTCTGGTCCTCACTATAATCATTCCTTCCAGCAGAGACCCTTTACACCAGTTGTGACATGGCTAAGCTAAAATTCCCAACTGCTACTGCTCTGTTCTAGGCGTCTCATGGCTTCCTGCTCTTCCAAAGCAGAGGAGCAAAGACCCCGAACAGAGTCCTGTGCCTTTCCATGCTAGGTTGTGGCTTTTTCTTTCTCTGAACAACCACTGCATAGGTGGGTGACCTCAGTACTAGTCTTGCACCTCTAGCTTCTGCTCTGGGAGCCTGTGCCAAGCCAGGCCATGTGAGAGATGCTGTACACAGAAGTGGATCATTCCCCACCAAGCTGCTTCCAGCCCTCTGGCATCACTGGTGGTGTGTGTTCCTTTGCTGGAAGCAAGCTGGGATGAAGGTGCATATAAATTACTTTCATTTGGCTGAGTAGGGTACAGCTTTGGAGTACTGTTGGCAAGGGCCCCCAAGACACATGGCCCCAGAGCAGGGATGTACATGGGATCTCATGAGCAGGGTAAGTAACTCACTCTGCTTGTCCAGGGCACAACCTGTTAAAGTGAGAGGCTTGTTTTAGATGCAAGTGGGACTCAAATATGTGGTAGTATTCCTCTCTGTGTGCTCTGCACTACTGAGAAGGAACAGTGACTTATATAAACTTACATGTGACTTGGCAAAATGACTGCTGTGTGCTGTTTCTGCAAGAGCAGCCGTCAGCTCTGTTGCTTGCACCTTGTGGAGGTAATAGAAGCAGCTGAGTAATAGTTAAACTTATTTCAGTGTACAGCTCCTACAGTGTTAACAGATGTACGAGCGTCTGATGCAATCATGCAGCAAGAGATTTTGGGGGCATCCTTTCCAGTTTTGTCAGCCTGGGAGTGCAAAGAAGCCATAAATTTTACAAAGAAGAAGAAACAATCCTTACTAACATATGTCAGTGCTGACAGTTCCAAGGTACAGTAATCATAAATAAACCCTGCTAGGCAAAAGGGACCTGGGCTCTGCAGATGGCCAGTGTGGGCCAAGCATCTGCTGTCCTCCCCTTATTCCTATCACAGTAATGAGGTGAAGGAATGAGCTTCTCTCTCTCTCCCCTTCCCCCATCCATCCATGGATGGGCTGGGTGGGGACAGAGGATTTTGAAAACACTAATTTTAGCCCAAGTCATAGAGTAGTGGCTTTAAATCCCTTATTTCATTTTTAATAAACTAAATCCAACCCCTGCAGAACTGGCTCTTGTTTAGCCTCCATTCTTTTAGTGCAAATTCCGCCATGACTGCTTTGCAGATACCAACTCACCCAAGCTGGAGGTTGTCCCAACAGTGCAAAGAACACCCCCATCAACTCATTCAGGGAGAGCAAATGCCCTCAACTCACCCCTCATGGTAACATGTATGGGGCAGAGTCCAGCCCTGGAGTGGGGGGCGGGGCAGGGGAAACACTGTGCATGGCTAAATCCAGAGGGCTTAATCAACAGCCTATAAATCCTTCCATTGTTTTCAGGTCCTTGGGCCATTGGAGTTTTCAGGTAAATAGCAACAACTTCCAGCCAAATGTTTTGTAATAACCTGCTTTAGGCAGGGGGGCACTGACCAGATGTCTTAATCAGCAAAAATCCTTTGGAGGCGGGAGAGAATACAAATTGCCAGGTATGCTGCAAGGGATGGACTTTGGCCTTCTCCCAGCTGCTGTTCCCTCTGATCCCCCTACATAAAACCTACCCGTACAGAATGTGTTGAGAGAGGGAAATGTGAAAGTAACTGGAGTGGGCACCAATCTATGTAATCTGCACCTCTTGAACTATAAAAGTTAAATTCATTTCTCTCTGCAAGCAAAATGCTAGCTTTTGTCTAGAGATGCTGGAGACAGATTCTTTCCCCAGCTAGGGAGGGAATGCCATAAATCCATCCTGGAGCTGATTTATGTAGCATTCATGAAGAATTTATTATTCAAAGAACTTTATTCAATTAAACTTGAAAAGCCTCTGGATTCTTAAAGGTTCAATAGTGATAACTGAGACAGTGCTATCATAAAACTCAATGACCTGCCTACAGTAGGCATTGAGAAAATGCCTGATGTGACATTACAGCTGAATGTACAGTAAGGCAAGAGCGTTTGTCATCAGGATGTGTTGCATGCTAAGATTTAGAAAATTACTCTGTGAAAAATGTGCATGGACAGTAGCTATGAAATATCCCTGCAAGAAGAAAAAGTTGAATAATGAGCCAGTACTGCATTAGACAGGAATTCTTCCATCTTGACCCTGCTCTGATAAGTTAACTCACACAAGGCAACTTTTTTTTACACAGAGTTTAAGATTGTTCCCAATTAAATACTGAACTGTAGAAGCAGCCTGACTTAAGATCCCTCCCACAGAGTTGGGGCAATTGTAACCATTTAATTCTTTGATCTATTTGTATAGCACATAATTATTCTGCAATTTTATTTACAAGTGTAGAGTTTAGAAGTCTTTTGCTTGTTTGCAACGTGGTGTCCACCCTCAATGTTTGCACCTTTCAAGAATGGTCTTCCAAAATCATATCCATGCAGTAGGAGGGTTGAAATTGGATGTATAAATCTCAATGGACATAGAGTTCAGAAAGCATGTTTATCAAGGTAGGTTACCCATTAACTAGTGTATTGTGCTATTTTCAGTTAGCTGGCTATTTAAGCATCCTGAGCCGGTTCCTTTTCCAAGGAACTGCTAGTGTGGCCGTGAGATCACCCTGCCAAAGCTTTTAGGTCTCCATCCCAAGAATATTTTGCATGTTCCATCCCTAGGGACCTGACTAGTCCTGGAGCAGGGGAGGTCAATGCAGGTGCCTCTGCTGTTGCTGGCTGTAGGGCTCCATTCTGGTGGCAGCAGAGGAGTGGTACTGACAGAGTGGGGATGGGGGAGTGCTGGAGGGGGGGTGGGAAGAAGAGGTAAAGCAGCTGTAGAGCCCTGCAGCTGGGAGCCAGGAGTGAAGCCCTGTGGCTCCTGGACTGCACTCTGGGCTCTGCAGCCACTCCACCTCTTCCCCAAAGCGCCTCCTGTCCTCATTTCTTCCCTTTCCTTGCTGAGCTTTCCTACCACAAGTCAGCTATTTGCGGCTCTTCTGAAGCTCTGGGATGGTGAGGAAGGAATTGCCAAGTGAGGGGCCCCCCAATTTTCCCCATTGAGTGCTCCAGCCCTGGAGCGACTGCAGGTGTTGCCAGATCAGGGAAGTCCAGTTTATGTAGGTTCAACCTGGCCAGCCCCTCAAAAATCAGTGGGGCTGCCATGGTAAAGAAGTGAAATTATTGTGCACAGATGATGGTGGATGTGGGGGGTCTCACTTTGGAATAAGCTGTTGCTGGATGTCAGCCTGCCACTCTTGGTAAGAATGGACACAAAACTAGTCTTGCCTACACTTGAACTTCCTTCTCTTTACCCAAGCCCCATTTGTGGCTGTGGCTTTACTGGCACTGGAAGCAAGCGAGTCATCACAGACGCATAAGGACAGGCAACGAGTTGCCAGATAGTTCTTAGCACTTCTCTGAGACTCTACAAGGCACTTCCTCCAGCTCCAGCCAGAATTGATGGGTTGAAGGCAACTTAAAAAGGAAAAGCAGGCAGGCTTTGGTAATAAAGTGAGACACTTTAAGGCCTTTTAGAGAAGTAAATCACATTTATTTTTCAGACCTCCTGGGCTGGGCTCCTGAATCAGTGCACACTTCCTATTTGTGTTAAATACTAGAGAGTATTTAGAAACCTTTATGAGCAGCTGAGTGCTTTTTCTTTCATGAGAGTGCTTTCAATTACATCTCTGCCACTGCTCTGAGCATGAAATTCTGTTTGTAAAGATGTTTTTTCTGAAGCTTTTGAAGCCTTCTAGGTCACACCCACGCCTGAATCAAACAATGATTGTGAAGCAGTTTTGCAAACAATTGATAATCCAATGCTTTGATCTAAGCTAGTCAAAGATGGCGTATTTTACAGAATGTCTGCACCTTTTCTCCAGTGTTATAAACAAGTTCTGGGATGATTTTATGGGGGGAGGGGACTGATGACATTTCATGTTTTGAATTCATGCTCATTCTCTCTTCTCCATCTTGCCTGCAGAAAGAAACTTGGCTGGATTTAGCTTTTCATGATCTAGAAAGTAGTGTCATTTCCAATTTATGGTTCGTTTTTTATATAAATTTTCTCTTCCTTCCCTTCCTTCATTGCAGCATAACGTGCCAAAATGAAGAGAAAATCACTAAGTCTGGAAACCAAAGAGAGAAAGTAGTTAACAAATGTACATTTATCATCCGATGTGCTTGTACCTAGTGCTACGTACATCTGTAAAAAAAGACAGAGTACACTGAATTGCAGCACTGGGAGTTGCAAGTAAAACAAAGAAACAGGAGACAAAGAAAACAGAAATGATTCCCAAAATGGCATTCAAGAATCAAATGACTGCTCCAACAGGAACCCAACACATTTCCTTTAGACTGCTGTAACACCTACTAGACAAGGAACACTGTTTTTCTAACTCTGACAGTTAAAACATAGGCAGGTTAAAATCTTAACCTGGAGTGAGTGCATCCTAGGGGTACCCTAGTGTTCTCTCCTTGAATGCTCACAAACAAAAATGTGTACTCTCTAAATCCTTTACAGTAACCACGGATGCCAGACTATGTTTTACCTGTTCAAGTATTTGGCCACGTTTGCATCTGCCTCTCCCGCTTGTATTAAAGGAACAACACTAAAAGGGGGGAAAATAATTTCTTGTTATGTTTAATCTATCAGCTTTGATTTAGCTTAACAACAGAGGTCTTTGAGAGGTGTGAAGATGCTTAAAACTTTGGGCTTACAGGATAGCCTTAGTATTAAATTTCCAGTTTAATGCCTTCTGTACTAGAATTATAACATATAAAATAACTCAACCCCTGAAAGCCATGGGTTGCTATATCCTTTGACCAATCAATGAAAATTAGCAAGTAAACAGATTCTGTTTCTTTATAGAATACAGAGATGTTAAAAATCGTGTATCAGGGTAACTGTGTAACTGCTGAAAATCTCAGCATTTACATGGTTACCTGCGCAGCAGACTGTGCAGTATAAAGCTTAGCTAGCTTACAAAATAAATTCTAAAGCTAAGAAACTACAAGGGCACACTTTTACCCAATGGCACGCCCTTTGTCTGAGACTCCCAGAGAATCCAATACAGTTGACTTCAAAGGCTGAAGCCAGCTTTTTTTTGCTATGATTGCATCAAAATGCTACAAGAGAGCTCTTTAATGAAAGAAATCTTTATCTCTGATTATGTTGCAATTCTAACAGCATTTGACGTAAGATCAATTATATCAGATAAAGTTTTAAATGGCTCAGAAGCTGCAGTAACTACACCTGAGCTCAGATGGCCTTTTCCTTCAATCTTATTCTTATACTTACCATCTCTCTGCTCTTCGGCAGACTGCTCTGGAGAAATGAAGAGCAGCACTACTTTTACCTCCAGACTGAAACAACAATGAAAACACATCAATGCCCTGTACTTGAAAGCACAGTCATCAAGCTGCATAGAACTTTAACATACGACATCTTACACAAAATAAAGTCCTATTTGACACTTATAGAATAAGGATGTTAAGAAGCGGGTAATCCACTAATTGTATAATTGATAAAATTTTTATTGACTACACGATTAGTCGATAAGGGAAGGCTTCCTAAGTCTCAGCTTGCGCCAGGTCCAGAAGCTACCTCCGCTGCGTCTCTGCAGTTTAAATGTAGTAGGAGCCAGGCGCTTTGTGCGCTCAGCTCTTACTACATTTAAAATGCAGAGGTGCAGTGGGGGTAGCTCTTGGATCCTGCCTGAGCTGGGACTGAGCCAGGATTGCTCAGTTCCGGCTCGCACCAGGACCAGCAGCCCATCCATGGGAGGTCTGACAGCAGCCCCTGTTCACGGCCCCACATTCTATCCAAGATGGGGTGGGAGGAGGGAAGGTAGCACCGCAGAGATGGTGCTGGGGGAACTGGCTTTTAAGCCGGCTCCCTGCAGCACAGGATCCTGCTCCCCCACCTTGCTGCCTCTGATACAAAAACAATGCATAAGATGGATCTTGCAGAAAGAAGTGTAAAAGTTTACAGTTGTTTCCCACAGAATCCATCTTTTACAGCAAATGCTAACAGAAGACAGCAAGGGAAGGGGAAGCAAGTAGTTAACGTGACTAGGCTTATCAGGTAGTTGATTACTCAATTACTCTCTTACATCACTATTATAGAAACTATAATCTCCATCTAAATGGCACCTTTCTCCTAGGCATTTTAGAATGGACATTTAAATATAATTGCACAGAGACAGAGACTGAGATAACCCTCCTTTTTCACCCCTACAGTCTTGTATTTGTACAAACTCTAGAAGAGAACAACATGTGATGGAAAGACATGAAAAATTACCCAATGTTTTGTTTAAATCAATTAATTGAGAGTGGATTTCTGTTTAAGTCGTCAATCAAATACTTAGCAAACAGTTTCACTTCAGTAAAAAGCAGGAGTCAATACTTACAGGCAAAATGAAAGTAGTAAGAGGTGGAAGTTGGTCTGAGTATTTATCTATCCACTGCTCCAGCTCCAGAACTGGCTTTTCGCTAAATGATGTTCGTTCTACAGAGGGAAAGAGGAAACAACTACCATAATACAAAAACAATGCACAAGATGGATCTTGCAGGAAGAAGTTTAAAAGTTTACAGTTGTTTCCCACAGAATCCATCTTCTATAGCAAATGCTAACAGAAGTGCACAGGACATATCACTAAATCAACAAACTGACCTACAAAGTGGGCATTTTTAAAAAAGCTACAGAGCTATTATCTTAGGTAAAATGATTTGAGGATTACTTAAGTGAGCTTCCCTGGCTGAGGAGAGAGGAGTTGCAATGTTGGAGCCCACATCCTGCAGCATACACTGGACCTAGGGGCAGTAAGAGATTGAGAAAAATGGTAGTATGCATTACAATCAAAGCATAAACAATGAAATTACATTTGCAGAGATGACATTTGATAGTCAATATGCACTCTAGAAGCAGTTTGATAGGGATTTTCAAAGCCTTTCACCAGGTGACATAGCTTCCCACTGTGGAAGTGATTGAATTAGTAAATGTCAAAAGTGTGAGCTGATACTCAGCTCTCTTTTATATCTCCCCCCCGCACCTTGGTTTACACTATTTGTTTTCTCTTGGTTTAAATCTGAAAATCCATAACGATCAGGCTTAATCCGTGCCCTACACTGTGTAGAGTAATGGATATGAAACTGTGTGATGCACACAGCTCATTAAACTGATTTCTTTTTTAGCACAGATAGAAACAGCTTGTTTCCTTCAGGAACGAAGAGATTTAAGTCTGACTAAAGGATTTATGCAGAATTCCTACTGGCTGCCATAGGACCTATAAGCCTGAATTCCCTCGGTGGCTTGAAAAAATTAAACCAAGAATTTAAGAACTCAGCATTATAATAATACAGATTTAATAGTACTACTCACTTTGTGAAGTTGTTCAACAAATGTGTGGCCACTTTCCTTGCTAAATTCACTAGCAATCCTAGATTAAGATGAAACAGAGGGTTAGCTCTAGGACAGAGACTTGTTTGGTACATATATCTTATATTATGGCTCATCACACTCAGTATTACTTGCACAGATTCACAAAGAGCATTGCAGTGCAACATAGAACAGAGAAGGACTCCAAAACCTAAAAGGAAAAAAAACACCAATTCAGGAGCATGTCTGCATGAGCATCCAACTGCTTTCTAAATTGTGTTCATATAAATCAGAGGCACACCAGCAATGAGTTTTGTCCTATACTCAGGAACTGCAAAGTGTGGACACAGTTGATCCACTAGCAGGTTTTTATTGATCAAAAGCAAATTCTCTTCTTCAAAGAGAGAAATCAGGCTGAATGAATAGCATGGTTGTGCATGCTTTAAAAAAAAAACAAACCAAACAGTTAAACAGATATTAAGCGCTCCTAGCTAGCTGACAATGTAGTTCTCCAGAGAATTTGGCTTATGATGAATTTGCAACTTCTCCTTAGGCTCACAATATTTCCTGCACCTCGCTTTCTTCAGAAAGGAAAAAAAACTCTTCAAAGAACACCAAGAATAAGCAGTGTGCACACTTCCAACAGAACAGAGTTCTCAAGCTTTGTTGCATCTTTACATCACAGAGTCAGCTTGTAGGCCTTGTTCTCTGTTTGTAGTAAGGTTGTAAAATCCTCTTTAATCAGGTAATTGGTTAAAGATAGGTTGACCTAATGTTTAACTTGTTAACTGATTAAATGGGGTTTTACATTCCTAGAAAGAGAGAAACTTTTTGGTGCTCTCTCTTCACATAAAAGCTTTAACAATAGATTAGTAAACAAAAATAAAAAAAGATAGAATTCACAGTTTTATTACCCAATAGCAGAGCTCAATTCATCTGTTGTTCCCAAAGCTTCAAAGACCTGATCATCTTTAGATCTCCTTTCTCCAGTATATGTGCTGGAAAACCCTTTAAAAACAATCAATAGCAACAAGAGAAAAGGGGATTGGAACAATTGCAAATTTTAAACTATAGAACAAAACTGCAAATTGTGAACTATAAAAATCTCTACAGTCTATGCTAGGTTGACACCCAGGTAGCAGTAGGTTAGATTTATTAGCCCCTAAATCTCCAGGACTGCCACCATTTAGCAGTTGTCAAACTGATTATTTCCAGATCCCCACTCAACATCAGTTTCTTCCAGTCTGGTGACAGACTCACAGACCAACAAAACAACATTCCCGAAGACTTTTTCAACTAACCAAAGGGCCTATGTGTTACTTTAACAAAGACATTCCCCATCCCCATGAACATGTAGGAACTGTCCTGCTCACACAGGGCAGGCAAGGTTTCAGCAAAGTTGTAGAGTCAATTTTTTTAACCACAAATAGTGCCTGGCACTAAGAGAACACATGGAATAGACAAACAACCATTTAATTTCTGTAGCGACTACAGGCTAAGAAATTTTCCCCATCATGGCTGCTAGAAAGTCACCTGACAATTCTAACTAAATAGCATGTTGGAACACCCCTTGGCTCATCTGCTGTTATTAAGACAAACATTCATTATACTGGCTAGTATATTAAAATAATACTGAACATTCTTAGAAATATAAAACGCTATGTAAAGGCCCTTGTTTATTATATTTTTAGCCAGCTGCAAACACACTGTAGCTTCTAGGTTTTAAATGAAGACCAGACACTACCTTTGTCTCCTGTTTTTGTATAAATCTTTGGAGCGGGTGTTGTCTTGGGTTTGATTTCCAGGCTAGAAGTAATATGAAACAATCATGAGTTTCGCAGAAAGGGCATGGAAGGGGCCGTTGGCAAGCTAATAGATCTGCATGATTTAGAGAGAGAAAGAGAGAGAGATGGCACAGGGCTGGTCACGGTTGTTGACACCGGGTTTCTGCCCCTGTGTCATGCGGGGCAGGGCAGACACCTGGGGGCGAAGGGCAAGTTTTGCTTTGGAATAGGGCAGCCCCAGTCGCACGGTGGGGACACCCTGGTCCCTAAGATTGGCGGTGTTTGTGTCTCACATGAAATACACAGAAGCGACACAGAAGCAACGTTGCATCTGGGGTTGGGGAAGCAGCCTGGGTGAGGGGGCAGTCCTGGCACTAGCAGGTGCGGCCCAGGAGAGTGTGTGTGTGGGAAACACCGGACAAAAGGAGCGCAGCGCCGCCCGGGACTGGGGGAGGGGAGCACAGGGGAGGGGAAGGCACAGGGGAGAGCAGCCTGGCATTGGAGCAGGGGGCTCAGGCAGGGGAAAACTCATGGGGAGGGCTGTATGGAGGAGCGGCCTGGCACTGGGAGAAGGGGGCTCGGGGCAGGGGAAATCGTGGGGTAGCATGGGGAGCAGCCTGGCACTGGGGAGGGTGGCTCAGGGCTGGTGGCCCAGGGGAGCAGCCTGGCACTGGGAGCAACACGGGGCGGCCTGGCACTGGGAGGGCAGCAGCACGGGAGAGAGCGGCTGGCACTGGGGGCTCAGGGCGGGGAGCAGCCTGGCACTGGGGGCAGCACAGGGAGCGGCCTGGCACGGGGAGGGGCTCGGGGCGGGGAGCGGCCTGGCACTGGGGCGGGGCTCAGGGCACCCGGGAGGAGGAGCTCGGCGCGGCCCGGGGCCTCTCGCCCGCTCACCTGCCGGGCTCCCCCCGCTGACTATGGCCCCGGGCCCCCGCCCAGCCCCGCAGCGGCCCGCACCGCGCCAGCCAGCAGCCGCCCCGGCCCAGCGCAGCCGCCATAGGGCTGCCTCGGCCCCGCGCGCTGACCTCTGACCTGGCCCCTCCCAGCGCTGTCACCCGACAGCCGCGCCATTCCGCCCGGCCGGCTCCCCATTGGCCAGCGCGCACCAGCCCCGGCGCGGCGATTGGTTCAACTGCGCCACCTGAGGCAGACTCTGGGTCCCCATTGGGCGCCGAGGGGGCCTATCAGGGCGCTCCCGAGGAGGTATGCGAGTCGGTGGGGGCAGCCGCCGAGAACACCTGCCCGAGCCAGGTGCGGGGCCAGGTGCGCGGGGGGGTTCGCCGGGGGCGGCGTGGGGGCCGGGGGCGGCTGGTGAAAGGGGGCTGCGGGCCGGGGCCGGGGCCGGGGGTGGGCTCTGCACAGTGGCCTGGCAGGCTGGCCCCTGTCCGGGGGTTGCTGTTCCCTGGTACCCACGGAAAGCCGGAGACGTGGGCGGCTGAGCTGTCTGCCCTGCACAAGCCCTTCTGCTGCAGGTCTTCAGATTCCCCGTTGCTCTCTTTCCCCTCGCAGGAGACGCGGTGGAGATGTTGGCCAAGCCCCTGACCGTATCTGCGCCAGGAAAAGCAATTCTCCATGGGGAGCATGCTGTAGTGCATGGCAAGGTAAAGGGCTCGGGCTGCTGTTGACAGTGACAGAAGCTTAGCTGAAGAGCAGTCATGAGCCTTTTTGCTTATTGTTCTACCCCCTCATGCCTATTTTTTGTGTGCAGGCAGCTTTGGCTGTGGCCTTGAACCTGAGAACATTTCTTCAAATTAGACCCTGTAATAATGGAATGGTTGCAATACACTTGCCCAATATTGGAACTAGTTTAAACTGGGAAATCGTCCAGCTCCAGACACTACTAACCGCATTTTCAGGCAAGTGCTGTTAAAACAATGGAAATGCATGTCAGTCTATTTTAAAATCGTGAAACCCTTGGCTTCATTCTTCCCTCTCACATGTGTACCTCACCTGAAACATCTATTGTACTTTGCATGTGCTTGGCAATTGATTTTGTGTATTGGTGGGTGGTGGTGGCGGCCAGCTGGTGGCTAGAATCTACAGGGGATTTAACTAATTAGGCTTTCTTCTCCCCCCTCAAATCAGACAGCTGATTTAATATATACATTTGCACTACCAGAGTGCTTGCACTGATTCTCGTGGTACACAGGCAATAGATGTGCTTGGTGAGCCACAAGCAATGGGATCAGTAGGAGTTTGTTCTATCTTAACTACTATGATCCTAGCATGCATCATTTAGAAGGGGGCAGAATAAAGTCTCTGTAGCGTTGGTGCGCAGGACCTATCTCTGCAAACACCAAGGGTCCCTCTAGTGTCCTGTCTTCTGAAGAGTCCAGTAGTAGTCCCTTGTAGAAATCTGTAACCCTCTGTTTCCACAGGCACCTATACTGTAAAACTTGTATGTTTTGTACCACACCTAGCAAAAATGAATGTGCTTGGCTTTATATGAGTCAGAGATAGAACCCTTTCCTGATGTTTCCTTTATGTTGTTGCTGTGGGTGTCATGAAGAAGCAGTTCTTTAGCATAGCTGGTGGTTTCTTCTTGTCCTGCACAGTGATCAGTTTGTGTGGTGAAACATGCTTTTCTTGTGAATACCTTGTTCTAATATGAAACAGGTTTTAAAGCTTAATTTGTAAGTGTATAAATCCACTGCTCATTGCTTTCTTAGCTGGCTTGGATCAATCTAAATCTCCCAGCCCAGAACAAATGGACAAACTGAGAGAGATTGGGAGTCCAATAGTGATTCCTGCAGCCACTGAGAGTATTGCTGCCCTGGCATTTCTCTATCTGTACCTGTCTATTTCAGCTAAATATGGGTAAGATTATGGTCCTTCTCAAACATATGTGTTATCCTAGGTGTCCAGTGGTTCCTGTTAAACTTGTGTTCTGCCATTTCACGAGAAATTAGACTTATAAAGCTAAAATAAGAAACAAAAAGGAGGAACTTTCCTTTGTGTATTCTTAGGCTCTTATCTTGGTAGTAACTCTAAGGTGAAATTAGCTAAATTGTGTTGAGTAGGTGGGAAATCTGCAAGGATCTGTCCAAAACATGATTAATAACTGAGAAATAGTGATGAGCTTCTAAGTGAGGTTAACACCAATTTACAATGCTAAGAACTAATAAAAGAGCCCTAGAAAAGTGCTCAGCTGTAAGTATTAACAATCTCAGCTGTAGCAAGAAAAACATAATCCTGAGCTCAGTTTTGGCAGTGAAATAATCAAATATGAAGCCCCATGTAGCTAGAAACCTATATAATGGTTTAATATCACAGCTGTTCTGAATATCTTGGTAACAGTAGGAGTTGAACTGTGATCAGCCCTTTCTCAAACCACATGTCCTTACCACTTAAGTGAATGTGAATTTCCATTAGCTATTAGCAATACTGAGCTTATTACATGCAAGTGAACAATTCCAGTTCTGTCCAAGAGGCTGCTAGTACAGGTGCTGTAGCCGGCTTATTACAAGACTAAAATGTAAATCTACTGATGTGGGATCCTAAAATGTTTTATTTAAAAATGTATTTACAGAAATCTTAAGGGTATGTTTAAGGTGCTATTTATGGTGTTCAATTACAAAATCACCTCCAGTGTTGGGATTTAAAACAAAATAAAAAACAATGGAAATGGAAATTCCAGTTTAGCTAGGATTTCTTCTAGCACAATGGATTAGCAAAGCTGCTCAGCTGTGCTAGCTGAAAGTTCATAAGGTTTGTGTCTGTCATATATTTGTGTGTACACTGACACCACAATTGGCTTGTGGTATGATCACTGCAATTTTAGTTCGCATCTGTTGCCTTTGAGCTCCAAAATTAAATGATTTCAATATTATTGGTGTTTTATGCAATGCATTTTAATGTGTTTCAGGCAGATACCAAGTGTGGAGATAGTAGTGTGGTCTGAGCTGCCCGTCGGAGCTGGACTAGGCTCAAGTGCTGCCTATTCTGTTTGCTTGGCAGCTGCCCTTTTGACTGCATGTGGAGCCATTGGTTGCCCATTGAAGGAAGAGAAGTACATAGCCAGGTATGCATCTGGGGAGCCTGTGTGTCTTGGGCAGGTGAATTAGGGTAACAGAATGTTCCCTAAATCTCCAGTGAGAAGTGCATGGCTCTTGTGTGATTCTTAACTACATATTTCTCTCCTTCTCAGCTGTTGGCCTGAAGCTGGTGACATGTCAGGATCCAATGTGGTTCCAAGACATTCTCTGTTTAAAAAAAAATTCAGCTTTAGTATCTGAAATAGTGATTTACATGATTATGCAGGTACACTGAGCCAAGCAATGAAATCTCTCAGTCCCCTATTGTATGATCAAGGTTTTGTCTGGTGACAAAACAGATTGTGCTAGCAAAAATGCATTTTTCAGACTAGACTGGAAGTGTTGTAAATATCAGCATCTTTTAATTGTAACTTGTAGTTTTGAATGGACTAATCTTCAGTCATAATTTGAATGCAAAAAATAAGTGACGCTTTTAAGGTGTTTTTGCTTTCACAGGATCTTCACATCCTTTTTTTTTTTTTCTTCTTGAAAAATTATGAAATGTCAGCTCATGTAAATGTCGCGCATTCCAATATATGGTCCTATATTTATGGAAGTTCTTTATGGCCCTATTCACCATCCTCCACCCTCTCAAAACACACTTCTGCTGTGAGGTCTGTACACTTGGATCTTCCTCTGAACTTCACTGAGCAGGTGAAGAACAAGATCATGTAGCTGTTACTCAGCAACTGCATGATGTCCCTTCTGTAGTTTTTGCTTTACCAACCCATTGGTCCTCCTGCAGGGTCCCACCATCTCTCCTTGTGTTGTCTTAGGCCTCAGTCCTGCTATTGTCCGCACAAGCCTCCACTGATGCCCCTACATAGCACAGGAGTGTGCCTGTGCCCAAGCCCACCCTCTGAGTCCCAGACAGAGAGACAAGTTGATTATTTTTCCAGGGAGTTCAGATTTGATATGGGGCTGGAGGAGTAGTAATAAGAACCTTCTGATATCTTGCCTGTATGAATAACAAGGCATTTGCCAGCAGAGCCTGGCACCGTGTTGCCCAGTAGGCCTATATCTCGTTGACACCTTTACTTCTTTGCTCTGAATCAGAGGGGGAGAATCCAGAATCATGCTGTCTGAGGAATAGTCGCAACCCCCTCCCAGCAGTTAAGGGACGCTAGCCAAAAGTGTTTGAGACCAGATGTCTGGCAGCATCCTTGTCAACTGCAGTGTCAAATGGGAAGTACCCTTGAATACAATTTTGTAGAGATGGAGAGGGAGGGGGGGAAAAAATTATCCCCCCACGTCCTTTGAGTAGTGATGAGTCAGGACTATGGTAGTTTGTACTTTAGCTACAAGTTACATGTGTTGGCTTCATCTTCCACAGCAATATCACTTCTACTTTTCTTTCCCTTCTCTAATAAAGGTCTGTGATTCTAACCATCACTGCTGCATAGTACAGTCTGTTCACAGATGCATAATGCAAGAGGGAATACTAAAACTTGCAAGTGTCAGGAGGAGCAGTGTGTGTGTGAAATGCAAGTTGTTAGGGCTTAGTCACCTCACAGTGAAAGAGAAGATGGATGAAGGGCAGACACTTGTACTTATGGAGAGCTGCATCTGTTTACTTCATGGTGCAACACTGCATGCCACTGTCGTTAGAATTGATTTTCATATTTCCATTACAGACCTTGACTTTTTTTAGGCTTTAAATATCTAACATTTTATATTGCCTTTGTACATGGAACGCGATGGGAGCCAACATAGGCCCTTTTATTAACGACACATAGTATGCCAGTAACATGACTTTTTAGAAAGTGGCGATTGAGCAAAAAGGGCTTAAATTGCATGTGCTTTTAAGAATTGTTCTTAAATAAAAGTGAAGAGAATTTGGTGCAGGGACAGAGGTCTCAGTTTAGCCACAGAGCAGTAGGCACTACTGCAGTAAGTACTAGAGGGTGGTCAGTCACGAAAACCTCCACCTTGCTTCGTTACTGTGTCTCTACCATAATGCTATGGGAGAAATGGTAGGTCGGTCCCTCCACCGTGGTGTCTTTTCTAGAACCTGTCACCAATGCTAACCTCTGATTGCTTGTGTGATGTAGGTCACTGTGTCAGGATCCTGCAATTCATTTTACATACACCAAATACCTGATCCAGATTAGCTGTGTCAGATCATACCAGCAACCTTCTAGTGAAGGTTCTCTGTCTCATGAACTCTGCAGTCTTATCATTAATCCCCCCCACTCCATTGTATAAATACGTAGAAAACCTATATGCACACACAATCCATACAAAGTGGAGACCTAGCAGCACGCTGTGCAAATTTATCAGATGTCGTCACATCAGTAGTAGTCTGCATAGATCAAAGTTAGCTTTTGGTGCAGCAAGACTATGAATTTGACAGGTTTTTAGTGTACAAGGCCCAGAATAGGAATTACATGATGGGGTAGAAGCATGAACATCAATTTTTGAGGCACCATACAGTCTTCAGCATAACAATGAGACTATTTAGTGAACCATACTGAAGCAAGGGGCAAATACAGGGATTCCAGCTGCTCCCTGGCAGTGTTTTCCTGTATCTTCCCCACCTTTTGAGATCTCCCTGGTAAACATCTCTCTCTTTCTCTTTTCCCTCACTGTTGTTTAATCCTGTGAAGCACTTTGAGACAGGCCTCATACAAATAACATAGTTCAAAAAAAATTGTAGCTTGCTGTAATACTGATCTGCTTTTAATACTTCTTTGCTGAAGGGCTGGCCTTTTTCTCTGCGCATTCTAGTTAGTTCTAATTTTCACCTATACACAACTGCAATTTTCCTTTCCATCTGTTTTGTGTCATGTACAAATAAGTGGAAGACAATAGGGTGTTAGGCTAGTACTATACAATTCTATAACAAGAACAAGAAATAGTGCTTACCAATTCTCATTTTCCAAGCTCTAGATGCTAGGGAACTCCTCCTATTCCTCAGGTAGCCTTTGAAAATCATCCTATGTTTACACTGCAGTGCTATTTTGGGATACCGGAGTACCCTGAAATAGCTATCCCGCGTCTTCACAGCAAGCCCGTTATTTCGGGCTTGCTATTTCAATGTCCCTATAAACCTCATTCCATGAGGAGTAAGGGGTGTTTTGGAATAGCCCTTTATTTCAAGATTTGGCACTGTGTAGACTGTGCCAAATGTTGAAATAAGCTATTTTGAAATAGCATCGAAATAACATAAGCAGTTTGTGTTGCTTAAATTGCATATCTTATTTCAATTTGTGGTGCAATGTGGATGCACCCTTAATCATTGATGTCTCTTCTATCTAAACTGGATTTTCCCCCTCTGATGAAGAGGGAGGAAGAAAAGTTTCACTGAGGTGTACACTTTCTGACAGTGAAGCATATCAGACATCTAATTACGTCCCTTCCTCACTGATGCTGTATTCTTCCCCTTCCTTGCTGGTGGAGGCCCAAAGCCAAGAGTCTAATGTCATGTCCAAGGATCACAGAAGGAGTCTGTCATATTCAGGTATTCCAGATGCCCAGCCCTTTGCTTGCACTACTAGATTACCTCTTTTGGGTGGAGATTTAGCCAGATTCAGCTGTGACTCTCTCAGCTCTGCTTGGATCCTTTCAGAGCATTGCTTCACATGCAGCTTCATGGCGCTGACTCTCACTGTCGGTTGCTGTGTTCATACTGATTCTGTCTTGTGATTGTCAGACTCAGAGGCACTTAAGTGTGCGGCTTAGATACAAAGGTGAAAAGGTGCTGTGGATGGCAGTGCTGCTTTTCTGCCAAGTGCTTTCAGTGGGCTGAGCACTAATTCATCCTCTTAATTTGGCACTAGGATTCATTCCCCTCCTCCGCAAAGTGTCCCCATTCAGTCTACTCATATGATTCCTTCCTGATTTTTATGGCTAGTGAACTCCTTGGTTCCTGGGGTGTGTTGCCTGCTTGTAGTAGTTGTAAACTGTTTTCTTGACTTTCAGGTGGCCGGAGGAGGAGTTGGACTTAATTAACCAATGGGCATTTCGGGGAGAGCAGGTCATCCATGGCAAACCTTCTGGTGTGGATAACTCTGTAGCGACTTGGGGTACGTATTTTTCAATCTCAAACCGTTCCTCTTTGGCTCTGAAAACAAGTGCTGTCACTCTGAATATAAGAGGCCTGGACTCGGGCATTGGGAATGGTGGCTTCTCCAATCTCTTTCATGCACTGCTGCCTAGCTGGTGTAGGGAGGTCAGATAGGAATTGTACCCAGAGTAAATCCTAAGTAACACTTCATCAAAGAGTCCAAAGGTCTTTGCAGACTGCAATGGAAGTAGGTGGTCTTTCAGCATGCTTCCCAAATGGCTCACAGCTATTTATTCAGGAAGTCTTAAATATAGGAAAAGGTATTCAAAATCCACCCTACAGAATTACTGACTGTTTAACCCTAGTCTGTCCTGTTGTCAGACATTGAATTAGAAAGGAAAGAGCACAAATAAAGCCTCTTCCTTATACCATCTTAGTACCAAATCTTGTTCATAGTTTTCCTCTGTTGCTATCCTGCTGAAGCTGATGATATTTAGAATAAAGGTAACATTGCTACTGTATGATGGGTTTATTCTGGACTAATGTTTGTAATGCTTTGGCCTCCTAAGAGGGGAAGGGAATGGTCTGTTGGACTGACAGGAGGGTGGGGGAAGGAACCAGAAACTCCCAAATCTTGATTCTAGCCTTGAGGCACAGAAAGACAGCATGACTAAGGCCAGATTCCCTATCTGTAAAATGGGAGTTAATGCCTCACCAGAGTGTTAGGAGGCTTAAGTCACTAATGACTGATTCTCACCTCTGCACATTAATGCCTTGGAAGAGGAGCCCTGATAGAAATAACTGGACTTTCCAAATTATGAAGCAAATAAACTGAAAAAAACCTCACTCCAGGATAATGCTTTGGAAAATGTACATTCTTGGTTATCTGTACCTTACATATAATAATTAAGACTAAGAGTGCTGTGATATTTTGTGCAGGAATGTGTTTTAATCTTTTTAATAAGACTTCATGATAGCTACTCTTAACTAAACGTTGGGAAGTGGAGAATGAGTAGTAAGCTTGCTCATTGGTGAGGTGCTATTGTGAGTATCTGTGGAGAGCAACTATTAGTAACACATTTTTCTCTGAATGTAGTGTTTAATATGACTAACTCTACCCCAGTAGTCTGCATTTGATTCTTAATTCATTATTTTAGACCAATGAAGACTTGAGTCTAACCTAGATCTCTATTTGAAAATCTCTTTATTTTCTGTGGCCCCACAGTATGTGAAAAAGAGTGAAGGCACCAAGTTACTCCTATTTGGGCCAGATCACCCATTGAAATGAATGGAGCTCTGGCTGCTCATGCTATCTGGGGAGCTGGCCCATTGTTTTGCCTGTGCTTCTTGCACTTATTAATCTACAACATGAGAAATTAAGTATATAGAGGAGTGTTTCATCTCTAGACATTAAAGGTATTTTCAGATGTGGTGACTATTATGACCATGTACATATTTTACTTTAGGTGGAATACTCAGATTTCAATCAGGAAAAATCACCTTGTTGAAGAGGTAATACTAAAAGTATATAACTGTATACATACAGAACCCATCTATGCTGAGTTTGTCTTAAGGCATGAGAGAAACTAAATAATGCTGAACAATGTAGGTTGGGATCTTGCAGACATAACTCTCTATTGGACCTGGGCTTAGTTAGCTTTAATATCCCAAACCAGTTTTGTTGTCTTGGATTGGGGAAGAACGAGTGAAATGTTTGGTCATTGTCTGAAGTTAGATTACAAGACAAAAGATCAATATTAATTTCATGGCCTTATAGGCAGCAGGATCAAGTCAGCTCCTGGCAGCAAATTACATTAAATAAAAAAAAAAAACAACTTCTTGCCTATTGAATTTTAGGATGGTACAAAAATCAAGCTGCAAAGCCATGTAAAAAGAGAACAAACCCTAGTTCAGAATGCTCCCTTTACCTCCAACCTATGAACTATAATTCAATGCCATTAAAATCTTTCATAGTGCATGAAATTGCTCTATTAGAAGCTAATGTCTCTAGCTAGCTGATCTCACAAATGGCGTTTCAAAGGAAAGATATTTTAGCTGAAAAACATGGATCTCCGTAAGTAGGTTTGTCATATTTGTCGAACCAACACAGTTGTATCAACATTTGTGTAATTGAGAGCACCGAGCGCCTACACAGCCAAGCATTTGAGCATACACTTAACTTCGGTGGCACTCTGAGTGCTCAAATGTAACAGGACTTTTCAGGCTCAAGTATGTTAGATTATGATCTTAAATAACCAGAATGCTCTAGAGAAGTGATAGTCTGACTGTTGGTCTGTCTGCTGTGATTGATTTGAGATCTCAGTGTCGTAGAAAGGAGAAGCGCTTAAGTTATGGATCATTGATTCTCCACTTGTCTTATTCCAGATTAGGTTAAAGCAGTCCATAGGTGAGATGGATCTAAACCAGAGTCTGGAGCGCTCTGGTGAGAACCTGGTACTAGCTTCAGATAAACTTTTTAAAAGGGAGGTGGTTGCTTTTTAAAATTGAAATATATTATTTTTAATATTTAAGTACAATAGCCTTTCTATTTTTTGAGGTGGGAATAAATTGAGGGCCAAAAAATTAGCTTTCTGCTAAAATGATCAGCAGTGAAATAGTTAACCATATTGATGACAAAATGGACACCATTAGGCTTCAGAGTAGATAAATGAAAATGGGTTGTTCCCACCTGTGAGAAACACAGGAAGATGCTGCTGCATCAGTTTACAGAGGCTTCACATTTTCAAATTTATTTTTATGATCACAAGAGGCAGATACCTTTTTTTTTTTTTTTTTTTAATAATTCTAAAGCCTAATTATGCAGCAAAGTTTGTGGCTGTGAAATAGTACAATACACAGGGCCCTGCCTGTATCTGCAGTTTATGTGCATTGTTTGACTATAGCATGAACAGGGGAGGAAACTTGTTGATGGATGTGGAATAAACCTTGGATGTTGCTCAGTTATCAAGAGGAGAATGAATTTCAGAATCTTTGCTTTGTTTTTAGGGTGCCAACTCTAAGGATCTTACTGACCAACACAAAGGTCTCTCGGAGCACCAGGATCCTTGTAGCAGGTGTCAAAGACAAGATTCTTAAGGTGCAGCATCTTTTTGGTGGATGACAGTTACTTGGAAGCACACCTGTTATTTAGGCTAACCCAATGGTAACTAGGCAGGACAGTAATTTTTATGGGGGAGAGCTGACCTGCAGTTATGTGTAACCCCAGGATCTCTTCCATGGAGGTAGCATGGTGTGCATTACTTCATTCTCATGGATTTCTTGGCAGCTGTTGTTCAGAGGTATTACTCTGTTCCTCCTGGTTTTACTGCTGCATAGTCAGTGGGAGCGGATGTAATTGGGGAGGAGAAAGAGCTTGCCCTCCCTTCCCCCCCCCCCATAGGAGTAGGTCAAAACATCCTCATTATTAAGGTGGTATGTTGGATTTGACCCTGACTTTAGAGTTACTATATCACCCCAATCAAGTCAGCTTAACAGGACTCCTCCAGAAATCGTCCCTATATCTAGCTTTCTAAGCTCTGTGGCATGGAGTCCCAGCTGTTCTGCAATTCTGAGATAAAATGAAGGATTTATTTCTCCTCATTCCCATGATTAGCCAGGACTCTGTGCCAAACTTTATTTTCTTAACTGAAATGAGGACCTGCTATGATTCTTCCTGCTTTTGTGGTGACAAGCAGTCTGCTGAACCTCACTCATTTAAAAATCATGTCAGGCTCCAAAGAATCAAGAGAGTCTCATTAAAAATCACGAGGTGTCTTTTTTTTTTTTTTAAACTTTCTTTTGTAATTTGCTTTTTGCACTTTTGAATTGCTAAAGTTTTGTTTCTGCAACCAGAATGGCTAGAAATGTTGAGAGTCTGTTTTCATTTTTTTTTTTTAAATCCCCTAACTCAAGGATATTTGGGGTTTAAGAGAAAAACCATCATTAGTCACTGAACGAAATCACAAGAGTTTGCAACTCTGAAATACCCAGCCTCACTTTTTCTCTCTCTCCTCTCATTTCCTCTGACACCCCAAATGTGATCAGCTTCTGCTTTAAAGCCTTTCTTACACATGAATTGTCCAGCCTCGGGGGTTGGCCCACCTTCCAGTGCAATAGCAGTGATGCCATGGAATACCACAGAACTGTCTTCATGTGTCTCATTTTTGTCTTCTCAGTTTCCTGCTATAATGAACCCAGTGCTTGCTTCGATAGATGCAATTTCTAATGAGTGTGAAAACATTCTAGAAGCAATGGTTTTGAGTCCATCACAGAAGTATTACCTTGTTCTAGAGGTAAGACTCCTTTGCCTGCATTTTTGGACACTCTTATAGTCGCACATCAAAATGTCATTTAAAGATCATTAGGTTGGGAGAGATTTTGATAGCAGGAAATGTTCAGAGTGAGCCACAATTTATATCTGTTATCATTAATGCACTCCTTATGTCTGAAGTAGTAAAGGGACTAGTGCTGCCTTCTGTATATAACTTACCTGCTTTTATTATTCTTTCAGAGCCATACATTTCATTTCCCTTAGTTGAAGGGACACCAAATGAGTTCAGTATCAAAATGTCCCTTTCCGTGGAATGGTTTGTCATTTGATGGCCCATAGACCTTTGAATTGAAAATAGCTCTTTGGTATTTTTACATTCTCATCACTGACAGAACCAATACCAAGCACAAAACTCAGCAGCTGCTGTTTTTGATAGACTAGTAAGAAACCAGCCTCTGCTTTCTGTTCGTCCTGCTCTCCTGAGCCTGGAGACAAATAGCAATAATTGTGGCCAGAACTGTTCTGACATTGATGCATGAAGTGAATGAGATCTGTGTTCATTTTGGCTCCATTCAAAGCATAGGGAGTCTGTTATGGAAATGCCTTTTTCAAATTAAAACTTTTTTTGAGGACACTACTTCGTATATTTACAAAGTATTCCAATTATCCTGAAGTACTTATTGGTGTTTGGGAAAACTTATTTTACTGACCGCATCAGTGTTGGGACGTGTTTTGTTCTGGTTGGGTGGATGAACCCACCTCTTGAATAGGAGCATGGTGAGTCCATATGCTAAAAACGAATGCTTTGGGCTCTCAGAGGTGTCAATAGGACAGAATTCCAAGCACCAAGGCTCACAAACTTCAGTGACCTGCCTTACTGCAACAACAGCTGGTTGTTGTTTCTTCCGGTGCTAGAGGAGTTGATCGATAGTGAGGTGTCGTTAGAGAGCAAGGTATTCTATTCTCCCTGTCCTTCCTCACGCACATACCCAAAAGAACCAAGCTTTCCCCTGGTTTGGCTTCTCAGGAGTAATAAGGAGCCTCCTTCACTGATAGGACTGGAGGTGCTCTACTCTAGCTCGCATTCACAATCCATTTTCACCATGAGGAATTTGCAAGGGTAGCTTTTGTTTCCCCCTCACTCACTTGCATTGTTGTTTGCTGTATGTGGTTGCGAAGGCGGGGCCCTCGGGTGGAACCATGAACAATCTGTGAATCTTTGCAGTAAGCCTTACTGCCATGGATGGAGCAGTGGAGACCGGGGCAGATGAGTGCCTGCCAGTCATGTCAAGGGACATCCCAAGGCTAGATGAAGATGGTGTCAGGCAGTGAGCCTGGCCGATGGCTGAGGAACAAAGGCAGTGATAGCTGTGACGTGGCTGAGTGCCATCGAGAACCAAGGTGATGCTGGGAGTACAAAGTGCTGCCTGCCTCCCCAAACTAGGAGTGGAAGCCTAAGACTGGCATTCTAGACTCCTGGGTTCTCAGCTGCACAAATCCTGTTTCACTTTGAGCAGGTCATTTTAAGCTTTCCATCTCAGCCTTTGTTCTCCAGTCTGTAAAATGGGGCTAAGTCTCCTTTTCCCTTAGGGGTGCTTTGAGAGGTTCATTGATAGTAGCTGTAAATGATGTGAGGTGCTAGGGGAGAAAAGGCTGAATTTATGCAAAGTTACATCATGCTATTATCCTGCAATAAGAATATCAGAGTTTGCACAGAGCTTATTCAGTGCATAATGAATGGCATTTTCTCCCTCACATTTTCAGGCTGTTGTTATCCTGTGCTACGTTACAGCTCTCCATTCAGTGCCACTTACTCTGAGGCTATGCAGTACTGTATGTTCCGTAAGCAGGAGAGATCAGTGTGCTGTCAGACCCACAAATAGCTTTAGTGGGTGTGCTCTGTGACACAAGTTTGGTAGGTCTCAGTCCCGTTCCCATGGGTCTGTATTAAAAGTAGGATTTGGCTCTTACCATTGAACCAAAATGGCAGAATGATTTTGTATGAAAGCTGTGTTCTGTGTAACATAATGGAGTGTAGGGATATGAAAAACAGAAACATTAACCTTGTAACCAAACAAAATTTGATCAGTTGCACAGTTAAACGTTTTAGCGGATGTAGTGGTAGGGAAGGAATGGTTGCTGGCCCTCACTGTGGGCTCTGCCCCACTCCTGAGATCCTGGCAGCTGGCTTTGCTGTCTTGGGCTCCTGACCACCAGTGAGGTCCCAGCCACCAGCCCTGCTGTTGGGGGGTCCCAGCCTCTGATAGGATAGGAATGTTAAATTTAGTTCATTGATTAGTTAAGTGGGGGAGACACAGAGGGATTAGCTCCCAGGGCCGGGAGCTAATCCCTCTAACCCACTGTGACTCTGTCTTTTAAATGTATTGAGAGCCTGCCTAACTCCAGGGTTTGTTACCAGGTTTGCCACTGATTTGTGGTATGACCTGAGACCATTCACTTCACCTTGGTCCTTTATCTGTCCAGCAGTCAAATGGAGAGGAGGGTTGTGAGGTTTACTTTGGAGAGTGCTTTGAGATCCCCAGATGAAAGGTGCTAGAGAGGTGCTGTTTAAAATGCAAGTAAGTTGGCTTCTGTTTGTCTTGTCTGAAGAGTCCACAGAGGCATGGTTGATTATATACAGCATACATATATATACTGTAGCTGAAATGTGCAGCTTTGGACATCTTTGTACTTGAGCCGTCAAACTAGTCTACTGTGTCATAAGCTGTCATCTGACTCCTGGCAGATTTTGAATTGGAATATGACAGGTGTCTTGGATCATCATAGACAGCATTGTGCCTTGCACTCAGGCATATAAAGAGGCCCCTGGATGGGCGTCCAGTCCAGTGTACGGAGCATGCAATATGTACATGCTAAACACTGCTGGCTGGTCTATTTTCCCCCATTTATACTAAAGTATAGAGCACACAGGCTGTGGATCTTGTATCATCTCATTCCTACACGGTGTTTACAGTAGGAGTATTAGATGTATTGTAATTGAATAGTTGTGTAACCACATGAAACCTTATCTGTTACACAACTTTTTGATAGTCCCCAGGGGAGAGGCAGTAGCCAGTGCGCTCCTGGCCCCACACCTGGAGAGCCAACAGCTGGTTCTCATTGCATATCAGTTCCAGCCTACCCTCCTCCCACTCTGTGCCACTGCCTTTCTATAAGAGGCAGCAGCTCAGAGGCGGGCAGGTGAATCTGGTGCTCATGGTGAGCCTGCTTAAAAACAGCTCCTTACAAGCACTGGCTCCTGCTACCTCCCCCTCTCGTCGTCCCCCCCCCCGGTTGTCTCTGGTTGGGAGTGTGTGTATTCAGGGCCGTATTTAGGCATAGGCAGAATAGGCAGTTGCGTAGGGCACCAGTATTTCTGGGGCACCACTCTGCAGGGAGGAACAGGAAGCCCCAGAACGTGCAACAGCAGGGCTGCTGGGTCCTAGAGAGCCGAATGTGCTGCCTGCAGCATAGTCTGAGGGAGGGGATTGGCTGCTGGGGTCTCTGGGGAGGGGATAGGGGTGGGAGAAGGAACTCACCTGTGACTCTCTCTCTCTCTCCCCCCTGGCGTTAGTTGAGGCAGTCTAGGCGGCTCTGGCAGTATCCTTTTTTTGTCCCCCCCATAACGACCATTCTTCTCCCTCCCCCCCCACAGAGCAACCCCCCCTTTCCCTCTCCCCTGCAGAGCACCCCTCTCTCCCCCTTCCCTCCGGCAGGGCTGGGTTGGGTGAGGTGCTGGGGAGGAGGGCAGGGTGCGGGCTGGCTGGCTGGCTGCGTGCTGAGGCAGGGGTGGACTGGCCCGGCGGGATACCAGGAATTTCCCGGTGGGCCGGCCGGCTGGCGGCTGCTGGAGGGGGATTGTGACGCGGGGCGCCAGCGCGCTGCAGCCTGAGCCCGGCACTTTAAATTCCCCGGCGCTGGCCGGGGCACGGTGTGGGGCCGAGGAAGCGCATGCGTGGCGTGCTCAAATGCCACGCAACAGCTGAGAGGGGAAAAGCCCGGGTTTCTCCCCTCTCAGCTGGTTTGAGCTCCACGCCTGGACGCTGGGGAGGGGAGAGAGGTGGGTCTGGGGCCGGGGGAGTGATTGGGGAGGGGGTGCTGAGCGCTTAGCCCAGGTGGGAGGCTGGGGGATCTGGGAGAGGCAAGCACACCCCCCTCATGGGGGTCAGCGTGGGCGCTGCACTCCCCGGCTGGTCACCTGCCCGAGCGCCACTGCCCTCACCTTGACTCCTCCTCGCTTGGCCCTGGCAGCGCTCGGTCACCACCTCCCCCGCTGCTGGCTGGGGCCGCCCGCCACGGCTGTCACACCTTTTGGCTTCACCCGGTCTCAAAGGCAGCACTGCTTTGCGGCTCCGCGTGGGTACGTGATGATGGGCAGTGCCAGCTCGAGGGGAGCGAACCTTACAGGGCAATGTGGGGATGGGCACAGTTGGGGTAGCTGTGCAGTGACCCCTCGCCCCCCCCAGTACTGAGTGGGGGAGGCAAGAAGGCTGCCCCGCCCCATTGTCAATTTGGGTGGGGGGGGGGGCAGGTTGTTTTTGGGGTGAGGGAAGGCCTGGGTCCGTAAATCCCCAGCTCCTGCAGTCCTGTTACTACGTGACACACTTTCGTTTTCTTCAAACATTTCTAAGCCTCATGGTTAAAGAGAAAATCTTTGAGAGGAGATATTATGCATGTTGTGATTACATATTTATGTCCCTATGAGTGTATCTGGATCTTTAAGAGGTAATTTTTTTGGGGGGGGGGAGTGGAGAGGGGGAGAGGTAAAAAATAAAAGGAAAATGTACATGCTTTATTTAAATGATAGAATTTTTTGAAAATGAAGGAGAAAAGGAAGTTTGTATTAATATCAGAAGGACAGTGATTAAAACATCAGATAGTTTTTTGGTGGACAGTATTTGCAAGTTTTCTGTCTTTTGCTAGAATAAAAAGAGGTGGGGGTACAGGAGTGAGGGCAGGGGGCTGGGAGAGTTGGGGAACTCAGGGCAGGGGTTGAAGGGTGCTGGAGCGAAGGCAGGAGGTAGGGGGCTGAGGGCACAGGGTTTGGTGCGGGGCATTAGGGCAGGAGTATAAGGTTCCAGGGCTGGAGTCAGGGCAGAGATATGGGGGACTCTTGGTAAGGGGTAGGGGTTAAGATGTATGGGCAGGGGTCTGGAAGGTTTGTGGGGGCAGCTCAGGGCAGAAGGTGATAGAGTGAGGCAGGAGGGTGGATTCAGGGCACAGGGTCTGGTGGAGGGGGCTCAGGGTAGGGAGGTGGGGGAGCAGGAGTCAGGGCAGGAGGTAGAGGGTGCAGAACTCAGGAGGGAGCTAGAAGAGATTACGGGGCTTACAAGGGTGACAGTGCTGTGCTGACAACTCTTCCCCGGGGGGACACAGCTTCGCTTTCCTGACAGCGGCTCCTCCGAGGAGGGAGGGGGGCCTGCGTGGGATGGGCCTGGCCTCAAGTTTGTCTGGGGTGAGCAGGGCTCCATGGGCCAACCCTGGCCTTCAGCTGGCCCCCAACTTGCAGCTGGTGAAGGAGGGCAGGGTTCTTCATATAAATTTCCAATAAAATGTTGACAAATTTAAAAAATTATATTATTTGCATCATTCTGTCAATAAATCAGAATTTTTTCTATAGTGCTACTTCTTTAGTGCTAGTCCATCAGCATTACAGTGTGCTTAATTAAGTTAAACTGTTTTTAATAACGTGCATGTGGCAAGTTTTCCAATACTGTAAGCTTATGTTTGTGTTGCTAAGAGCAAGTCAGGCATAGGGGCATCAGTTTAATAATCCTGCCTAGGGCACCATAAATCCTAAGGACGGCCCTGTGTGTAGTCAACTACACAATGACATCCCTCCTTTACAGGAGTCCCATGGGGGCAGGATAGGAGTCATGGTGATTGGCACTGGCCATGCTTTCTTGTACTTCCTCGCTCTGTGCAGTTAAAGCCTCATCCAAAGGCATGCCACTAACTGCAGCATGTGCTCATCAGAAGTTAAGTGGAGGCACTGCAGCAGCTCATTGTTGCACTGTGTGAAGACACCAACTGGGAATGGAAAAGAGAAAATATCACGAATAGTGTAGTGGGTTTGGCCTGCTGGCTTTTCAACTCACCCTATTTAACTTTGTCCCTGGCTGCAAGGTGCTTCCTTCTGCTATGTTAGGTCACTGAATCATGACCCCGTTCTGTGTAAAACATTACGGCTTCAGGATTTCATGGCTACCAAACTCCTTACTTCCAACACTAGCAGCTCTGATGTATTGAGGAAGGGCAATCTTGTGGTTAAGCAAATTCTGGGGTTTTAATTCCTGACTCTGCCGCAGACTCACTGTGTGACCATGGGCAGGTCACTTAATCTCCGTTCCTTAGTTTCCCACCAGTAACATGATGATATTCCTCTCTCCTACCCTCATTTGTCTGTCTGTTTAGACTGTAGGTCTCCCAGAGCGAGGTCCATCTTTTACTATACATCTGAAGAAGTGGGTTGTGCCCACGGAAGCTCATGATCCCATCTACATGTTTTCTTAGGTACTGCAGGACCATTCGTTGTTTAAGTTTTTACTATACATGTGTTTGTAAAGCAGCTAGTACTGTGGGGCCTGACATTTGGTTGGGGGTTCTAGGTGCAGCTGGAGTACAAAGCATTCTCTCTGTGGTGGTTTCAGGCAGCAGATGGATCTCGTTCAGAGCCAGCATGGCTAGTGTGACTGGCTAGAACCAGCAATGTCAGCTGATGGGTAGATTGAGCTTCATTGGAAACTGGGGATGTTGTCCTGGTTCAGGCTGCTCAGTTCCTGCCAACTGATCTGACTTGCTAATTATAATGGTGCCCAGTCATGTGCACTCATTAACATCCAGGGGAAGGGGAGCTTCTAGTTCTGTGTTTAAGAGTACTTCTCTCATGCACTACTGTTTCATTATCCTGTTTTTCAGTGCTCTCCTGCTAATGGACTGTGCCTTACACATGGCAGCATTTCAGCCAGCTGCTCCCTTCCAATTAACTCCTTTTAATTTTGAGCTTCTGTCCTCTTAAACAATCCCCACCCTTGTGATCTTTAAACTTCTTTGTGTGTATGTCTAGTTCTGTGCATGCTGCCAGTTCAGCCCTGTGCTGCAACGGTCTGTGTCTACATGGCAAGCATGTTGTAAGCAGTGCCCCCATCGACGCTCCCTATCCAGCGTGTCTGCCTAGCTCATATTTGGGGGAAATTGAGCTGTTCAGTCACCACGGCCTCTCTGAAGCTGCCATTCATGCTTGGTTTTGTGGCGTTGGATATTTGTGCACTGGGGTAGACTTGGACTCTCTCCAACTTATGTATTAAAGGACACTGAGCAGTTGTTTGATTGTGATGACTTTGGACCCAGATTGCCAGGGGCTGTAGTTGAACTGCTTACTAGAGGTGAAAGGGTCCATGTCCTGTTATCAATCTCCTGGGCCATTTGTGCCTCCTTGCCACAAGCAACTAACTGTAGTAACCCCAGGATTTGGGCATGATTAGCCCTGTAGCTATTGCAGTTTCCTGGCATGCAGGAGATCTGGATGACAGGGTGGCCTCAGGGTTCTGGCTGCTTGTATTAGCTGGACTTTAGAACACTAGAAATCATCTCTGCATTGGGAAAAGGCTTGTTTTTTACTTCCATAGACCTAGATGGTCCCAGAATGGAGGACAGCAGGAAACTTTTGAGAGCCTGACTAGGTATTAGTAGGCAAAGCCAAGAGTACCTGCCTCATGCTGGGGGAATGCCCTGTAGTCTGAGTTTTGCATCTCTGCCCTGGGGAGAGCTGTTCTGTATGATACAAAGGAGACTTTAATATTGCTTATCATTGCCTTGGCAGTGATAGCAGTGTCATTGGATATCCCTGCAGCTGGATGGATTCCTGAATTGGCAAGGAATGGGAGTGAGCCCAGCATGGTTCCTTTCCCTCGGCATGGGAAGGGTTTGACTGGTGTCCTGTTCGGTACATGCATAGCAGGAAAGAAAGGAAGCAGGGCAAGACTACCAAAGGCTAACATTCAGCATCTGCAGAGAGTGCATGTTAGCAGCTCTCTGAGCCCATTGTTTGTTTCCATTGGCACCTCTCTCTAACAGCATTATAAAATGGAGGGATATCTGTGGCCGTGAGGAAAGGAAGGGATAGCAGATCTAGGCTAGAAGCCTGAGGCTGCCAGTGGGCTCAGTTTCATGGTTCAGCATTGCTTGTTCCCAAGAGTGTTATGCTGCTCAATTTCCTCTTGCAGCAAAATGTGGCAGTTCCTCTGTGACTTCGTAATGTGTAGCTCATCCACAGTCCAGCTCTGCTTGCAGGTGCCTTGGAATAGCGCCCTTCTTCCCTGGAATGAAGACTTGTAACCTAGAGGATTGAGATCCATGTGGTTTTATCATCTTTGCTTTCTTTTAAGGAGCTCTTCGACATAAATCAGCATCACTTAAATGTGATTGGAGTTGGCCACACCTCACTGGATAGAGTGTGCCAAGTGACCGCCAACCATGGGCTGCACAGTAAGCTGACTGGTGCTGGAGGAGGTGGCTGTGCAATAACTCTGCTAAGACCAGGTCATAAATCCTTAATTTATTACTGATTGATCATTGAACTCTGTCTTCCTTTTATCTTGCCAGAGAGACCCACATGGCTGCTGGCAAACCGTGTGTGTATGAAAGCCCTTCTCGTCCCCTCCATTGTTTAAATCGATTTAAAAAAACCCCAAAACCTGAGGTGGTCCTTTGCTATGCATAGAGCTGTTTTACATTCTCCACATGAGCTGTTGGAGTCAATTTCCGTTTACTGAGACTGGTGGAAGCTGCAAGTAGATGGCTGGCAGAACAAGGCCTCTGTTATCACGGTTCAGTGTTTGTGCTTCTTAGGCTGTTGCACCCAGCACATCTTAAATGAATGTAGAATAGGTTTGCTGGGCTCTTCTGTCTCTGTGTAGATTGTCCAGGAATCATATATGTTCTTCTGCCCTCTATTGGCTAGTTCTGCTTATGGAGTAGAAGGATCAGTGTGTGGTGTACAGTAACAACTGTGTAAAATCCATCATGATCTAGGGATGTTAAAATGCAGTTAATTGATTAGTCAATGGGCACTTCCACATTCCTCCTTTGAAATGTACAATAGCCAATGCGGAACTCCACATACAGCCCAGGGACAGTGGGAAGTCCTGCTGACTCCGGGCTGCAGGTGGGTGCCTGCTTTGAAATGTACAAGAATCCCCAGAGGGGGCTCCTGTGCATTTCAAATCCATGGAGCCCGGGGTCAGTGAGGGACTCCCCAGCTGATCCCAGGCTCTGAGCCCAGAACCCGGGCTCCATGCTATGGCATTTTAAAGGGGCAGTGCCGCACAGCTGATTCCCTACCTCATCTGTGCAGCATTGCTGCTTTGAAGTACCCCTTCCCCACCCCCCACTCCTTTTGCTGCCTCTATCATGGGAGGCAGCAAGAGGGGGAGGGAATCGACTAGTCCTTAACATCCCTATCATGATCACAAACATGGTAGAGTAGTGGTTTGTAACCTGCAGTCTGCAGACCCTTGGGAGTCTGAGGACTAAGATTTCCAAAAAGGTCCCCATCTCCATTCAGAACTTTATGGGGGTGCACAAATGAGAAGTTTGAAAAGCACAGTGGTAGAATATGTAAGGGAACATGCTGGCAGTAGTTAGCTTATTAATTTCATGTGGGAATTTCAGCCTTCCATATTTAAAGGGCTAATAGGATGTGTCTCTAAGCTGAAAATAGCATGTCTAAGGATGTTAAAATGCGGTTAGTCGACTAGTTGATGTACATTTCAAAGCAGTAATGTGGAAGTGTCTAAGAGCCCCTGCTGGGGCTCTTGTACATTTCAAAGGAGGAATGCGGAACTCTGCATTCAGCCTGGGGCCAGCGGAAAGTCCAGGCTGCATGCAGGTGCCTGCTTTGAAATGCACAAGAATCCCCTCCTGGAGCTCCTGTGCATTTCAAAGCAATGGAGCCGGGGGGCTCTGCCTCTGAGCTCCACGGCTGCCCCTTTGAATCACTGCAGAGGCTGCATTTTAAAGGGGCAGCCTGCCACACAGCTGATCTGCAGATCAGCTGTGCAGTGGGCTGCCCCTTTAAAACAGGCAGAGGCGGCAGTTTCAAAGGGGAAGTGGCTGCACAGCTGATCCTGGGTTCTGGGGAAATGCTGCACAGAGCCTGGGGTCTCTATGGTGGCGTTCTCGGAAATGCTTCCAGTTCCACGCGCAGGGCCAGGTAGGCAGGCAGAGATTCAGAATCTCAATGCGTGGATGAGACGATGGTGTAGGGAAGAGGGGTTTGGATTTATTAGGAACTGGGGACACTTTTGGGAGAGGGGGAGCCTATACAGGAAGGATGGGCTCCACCTAAACCAGGGTGGAACCAGACTGCTGGCACTAAACATTAAAAAGGCCGAGAGCAGTTTTTAAACTGAGAGATGGGGAAAGCCGATTGGTGTGGAGATGCACGAATCGGAGGGAGATTCTCTTAGAGGAGAATCCATTGATAGAGATTCTCTAAGCTGTAGTCAGAAAGAGAGGAGGGAGAGGGCAAACCATGGGCCAGAGCAGACAAACAACCGCGTGCAAAGGAATCCAATGCATCAGGAAGGGCAGACAACAAGCAGTGGCAAATTTTTAAAGTGCTTCTACACAAATGCTAGGAGTCTGACTAATAAGATGGGTGAACTAGAGTACCTAGTATTAAATGAGGAGATTGACATAATAGGCATCACTGAAACCTGGTGGAATGAGGAAAATCTGTGGGACACAATCATACCGGGATATAAAATATATCGAAAGGATAGAGCAGGCCGGGTGGGTGGCGGAGTGGCACTGTATGTGAAAGATAATGTAGAATCAAATGAAATAAAAATATTAAATGAATCAACATGTTCAATAGAATCGCTATGGATAGTAATTCCATGCTCCAAAAATAAGAAATTAGCAGTAGGGATATATTACCACCACCTGACCAGGACAGGGATACTGACATTGAAATGCTGAGGGAGATTAGAGAGGCTACCAAAACAAAGAACTCTATAATAATGGGGATTTTAATTACCCCATATTGACTGGATACATGTCACCTCAGGAAGAGAAGGGAGATAAAATTTCTCAATGGCTTAAATGACTGCTTCTTGGAGCAGCTGGTGCAGGAACCCACAAGGGAGAGGCAATTCTCGATCCTGAGTGGAGCGCAGGATCAGGTCCAGGAAATAACTGCTACAGGACCGCTTGGGAATAGTGACCATAATATAATAACATTCAACATTCCTGTGGTGGGAAGAACACTCAGCAGACCAGCACCCTGGCATTTAATTTCAAAAAGGGGAATTACACAAAAATGAGGAGGTTAGTTAAACAGAAATTAAAAGGCACAGTGACTAGAGCCAAATCCCTGCAAGCTGCATGGAAACTTTTTAAAGACACCATAATAGAGGCCCAACTTAAATGTATACCCCAAATTAAAAAACATAGCAAGAGACCTAAAAAGAGTCACCGTGGCTTAACCACCATGTAAAAGAAGCAGTGAGGGACAAAAAGGCATCTTTTAAGAAGTGGAAGTCCAATCCTAGTGAGATAAATAGAAAGGAACATAAACACTGTCAAATCAAGTGTAAAATGTAATAAGAAAAGCAAAAAGATTTTGAGGAACAGCTAGCCAAAAACTCAAAAAGAAATAACAAAATGTTTTTAAGTACATTAGAAGCAGGAAGCCTGCTAAAAACCTGTGGGTCCCCTAGACGATCGAACTATAAAAGGCGCAATCAAGGACGATAAAGCCATTTGAGAAACTAAATGATTTCTTTGCTTCAGTCTCACGGCTGAGGACGTTGGGGAGATTCCCAAATCTGCACCGTCCTTTGTGGGTAATGAATCTGAGGAACTGTCCCGGATTGAAGTGTCATTAGAGGAGGTTTTGGAACAAATAGAAAACTTAATGTTAACAAATCTCCGGGACCGGATGGCATTCATCCAAGGGTTCTAAAAGAACTCAAATGGGAAATTGCTGAACTATTATCTGTGGTTTGTAACCTATCCCTTAAATCGGCTTCCGTACCTAATGACTGGAAGGTAGCCAACGTGACACCAATATTTAAAAAGGGCTCTAGAGGCGATCCGGCAATTACAGACCGTAAGTCTAACTTCAGTACCGGGCAAATTAGTCAAACAATAGTAAAGAATAAAATTGTGAAGCATGTAGAAGAACATAATTTGTTGGACAAAAGTCAACATGGTTCTGTAAAGGGAAATCCTGTCTTACTAATCTATTAGAGTTCTTTGAAGGGGTTAACAAACATGCGGACAAGGGGGATCCAGTAGATATAGTATACTTAGATTTCCAGAAAGCCTTTGACAAGGTCCTCACCAAAGGCTCTTGTGTAAATTACATGGCCATGGGATAAGAGGGAAGGTCCTTTCTTGGATTGAGAACTGGTTAAAAGACAGGAAACAAAGGGTAGGAATAAATGGTAAATTTTCAGAATGGAGAGGGGTAACTAGTGGTGTCCCCAAGGGTCAGTCCTAGGACCAATCCTGTTCAACTTATTCATAAATGATCTGGAGAAAGGGGTAAGCAGTGAGGTGGTAAAGTTTATGGATGATACCAAACTGTTTAGGATAGTCAAGACAGAAGCAGACTGTAAGGGACTCCAAGAAGATCTCACCAAACTGAGTGATTGGGCAACAAAATGGCAAATGAAATTTAATGTGGATAAGTGTAAAGTAATGCACATTGGGGAAAAATAACCCCAACTATACGACAGTATGATGGGGGCTAATTTGGCTACAACAAATCAGGAAAGAGATCTTGGAGTTATCGTGACAGTTCTCTGAAAACTTCCACACATGTGCAGCGCGGTCAAAAAGGCAAATAGGATGCTAGGTATTATTAAGAAAGGGATAGAAAATAAGACCCGGAATATCTTACTGCCCCTGTATAAAACTATGGTACGCCCACATCTTGAATACTGTGTACAGATGTGGTCTCTCACCTCAAAAAGATATTTTGGCCTTGGAAAGGGTTCAGAAAAGGGCAACTAAAATGATTAGGGGTTTGGAACGGGTCCCATATGAGGAGGTTAAAGCGACTGGGACTTTTCAGTTTAGAAAGAGGAGACTGAGGGGATATGATGAGGTGTATAAAATCATGAGTGGTGTGGAGAGGGCGATAAAGAAAAGTTATTTATTAGTTCCTAAATAGAAGAACTAGAGGACACCAAATGAAATTAATGGGTAGCAGGTTTAAAACTAATAAAAGAAAGTTCTTCTTCACACAGCGTGTAGTCAGCCTGTGGAACTCCTTGCCAGAGGAGGCTGTGAAGGCTAGGACTATAACAGAGTTTAAAGAGAAGCTAGATAATTTCATGGAGGTTAGGTCCATAAAGGCTATTAGCCAGGTGATAAAATGGTGTCCTTGGCCTCTGTTTGACAGAGGCTGGAGAGATGGCAGGAGACAAATCGCTTGATCATTGTCTTGGTCCACCTCTCTGGAGCACCTGGTGTTGGCCACTTTCGGCAGACAGGATACTGGGCTAGATGGACCTTTGGTCTGACCTGGTACGGCCGTTCTTATGGGTCATCTGGGGAGTCCCCAGCTGATCCTGGGCTCCATGGCTGCTCCTTTGAAAGGCGCAGAAGCGGTATTTTAAAGGGTCCGCTGCACCATTGAAAAGCCGCCTGGGGTTTTCAAAGTGGCAGTGCTGCTGTGTGGTGCTGCCACTTTGAAGTACCCCTCCCCCCTCGCTTTGCTGCCTCTATATTATAGAAGCAGCAAAGGGGAGGATATCAACTAGTCAAAATACTATCCGATAAGCAAATGCTTATCGGATAGTCGACTAGTCTTTTACATCCTTACTCTGCACCTTTATAATGCTACTTCAGCGTAGACGCTTGGCATACTAGAAACTACTGGATTCTTAAGTGCCCATTCATGTTTTCAGCCATTGCAAACTTATCAGTCAACAGGCAGTTCATTAATGTAAGAAGAAACAGATAAAATGTATCCCTTTATGCCCCCCCTTCATAGGTGTTCTTTTGGGTATTTGTTTCCTTTTCATGACAATACCCCTTTAATCCATATTAAACCCATAGCAAGACATTTCCATCTCCCAGCAATGACCAAGCTGAACTTAACTGGTTGGTGTAACCTCCTTCTTGGCAGACACAGACCCATCGATAGTGGAAGCAGCCAGACAAGACCTCAGTGCCTGTGGATTTGAATGCTGGGAGACTAGTATTGGAGCGTCTGGAATATGTCTTCATTCCCCATCATCTTTGAAAGAAGAAGTGCTGCAAATTTTTAGTAAGGTTTAAGGTGACATCGACTCTGAGTGACCTGACCGCATCCTGCCTGCCTGCCTTCCCCTGCAAGTTCAGAGCTTTTTAACTCTTTACTGAAATTGCTGCCCCTAGTGCCGAAGACACTTGAGATGAACTCTGAAGTTGCCAGTTGGAAAATGGGGCAAAATATCAGTGGCTATGGAAGTGTCATCAATGGAGTTCTCAATTGAGTTCAGGCATGGTATAATGAGGACTGCTCCACTGAAGATGGTAGAATTATTGTTCTCACTTACCCCAGCTGTGAGTTGGGCCCATGTCTCACTTGAAAATGCATTTACTGTAAGTAAATTCAAGATTACAATGTTTAACAGGCACAAGAGGGAGGAACATGCAAACCACGATGTCCTGGCCAAATTCTGGTTTGAGTAATTACATTCTGTCTTCCTTTAATGCATAGGGAGTATTCTCTTCTTCTTTACCTGCCTCTCCAGCCAGTGTGAGTCTGGAGTAATTAATGTGCACAGAGTTGCTTGAGTTTCTCGTAAAAGGCACCACAGGATGCAAAGCATGAGACTACTCCAGTGTTTCTACAAAGCTGTTGGAGGAACTGCTAAGACTATAACTAAAAAATAAAATGGCTCTTGGTTGTGTTACTAATTAAAGCTCGGATGATTAAGCTTAAGAAAGTGAAATTCCAATATTCTGTGCCCCCTTTTTTGTTTCCTTTTGCACATTCCTTCCCTGTCTAGGCTGTTACATTAGTCTCTATAGCCAATTCTCTGAGCAGTCTTGCTGATCAGTCTCATGGTCAGGTTCTCACACTATTAAGATCACAGAATCTGCAGGAAGGTGTTTAAAGTAAGGACATTAAGTATCGGTTATTTCAGTAATTGAATAGTCAATGCTTTTTTGCATCTACTATTTCAGGGGTTCCCAAACTTTTTGACACGGGGACCAGTAAATCCATTCACGAGCTTTTGGTGGACCGGTAACATTCATTTGCATATTCATTAAGCAAATGATGAATATTCAAATAAGTTGTTTCTGGTCCTCCCAAAGCCCCCAGTGCCAGCTTTAGCAAAGCTTTTGATATGGTCACCTACAATATTCTTGACAGCAAGTTAAGGGAGTATGGATTGGATAAATGAACTGTAAGATGGATAAAAAGCTGGCTAGACCAGGGTTTCCCAAACTTTATACTTTAGTTGGAACCCGGTGTGTGGTTTCTTTTTTTTTTTTTTTTAAAGTACTGTTTTTTGCAGCTCAAAAATATAAACGCATATTAAAAAAAATTTTAAAATGAATAAATTTTCAGTGTTTCACCCATCCCTTGTGGGACACGGCGCTGCATGGGCACTCCAGGAGGCGGGAGCAGGAGCAGATTGGGGGTAGGGTTGCCAGGTGTCCAGTTTTGTACCAGACAGTCCGGTATTTGAGGGTTCTGTCTGGGAAACAAATTGAGAAAATACCAGATATATAAAATGTCCGGTATCTTCTAATTAGGTAAGTTTTATTATTATTAGGTGTATCAGTCCATAGCTGTGAACTGCCTGGCTGGTAGATGTGCTTATGATGCATGAGTGTATCTACCAGCCAGGCAGTTTGCAACTACTCGAGGGAGGGTATGGCGGGGGAGAGAGGGGGTGTAAAATGGAATCCCTGGGGCTGGACTCACTCGTGTGCCCGGGTCTGCGTGTGCCCGGGTCAGTCCTGCTTCCTGCCAGCCGATTCTCTCTCCCCCCCCCCCCCGGCCAGCCCTGCTTCTGACAGCTGGTTCTCCAGTCGTCCTCCTCCTCCCAATCTACCCCATCCAGCCCTGCTTCCGCCACCCACCTGCCCTGATCTCTGCCGGACAGCCCCACTGTGCCCAACCCTGCTTCCTGGAGGCCAGTTCTCTCCCCCTCCCCTCAGCCTGCCCCACTCCCCTCCCGGCAGCCACGCTGAGGCCTGGTATCTTTTTCCTGCGGCCCGGTACCAGGCCGCTGCCCGTAGTTTGGGAAACGCTGGACTATTTGATTAGTCGATAGGGTGGTGCTGCCCCTTGAAATGCTGCTGCGGCATTTCAAACGAGCAGCACCACATGGAGCCTGGGATCAGCTAGCGACTTCCCAGCTGACCCCCGGGCTCTGTGGTGCTGCCCCTTTGAAACACTGTGGCAGTGTTTCAAAAGGGCAGTGCTGCACTGAGCCCAGGCTCCCTGTGGCGCTGCTGCTTTGAAGTACCCCTTTCTTCCCCCCCCCCCCACTTGCTGCCTCTGTCTGATAGAGGCGAGGAGTAACTAGTCAACTAGTCATTATCATCCCTAGTTTAAAGCCAAAGGCACTTTATTTTAAGTTCATGTCAATATTTCTGTTCATAGTAGATTTGTGAGGATCCAGGCTTTCTGTTTTTTAAATAGTCTAAACTTTGGTCACATAGGCTGGGTGTTAAGGATGCATTCCTTTTGCTGGGAATGTTCAGCCAATGGAGCATAATTAGTCATTTTTACTTTGTGCCACTCACTGGAGTATATTGCCAGAGGAGATTGACCCCTAAAGTAAATCAGTTTCCAAAATTATCTTTTGCCATTTTTTAAATGATGCTTCTCTAATCAAGTGATCTACTTCTCCAGTGTAGAATCAGTACTGCTTGTTTCATTAGCCTGGAATGGGCTGGCATCCTTCACCCCTCCACTTCCATACCAGACACTTCTGTTACATAGGGGGTTTCTTGACTGTGTTAAATGCAGTCTGCATACTAGAATTCATATCATGTGCTGTCTTACCTCTTTTGCTTCTATATTGAGCCTGGCTAGATAAGGGCTGCCTGGATGCCATTCAAAATGTAGTTCCTACTCTGACTTTTGACATTCTTGGAAAAAGCATCCTTTTCCCTTAATGTCCTGGTCAAATAGATGGGCTGTCGGAAATGTTTGGGGAGGACAAATAAAGGCTAGGTTCCTTTCAGCTGTTTTAGCAAAATGGTTACAAATTGTTCTGCAGAGTGAACAGTGCTGCCTTTGGCATCTCTGGATTTTCTTGCCTTTTCAAGGGTTTAGGCAGAAACAGATGCTGTTTCACAGGACAATCTGTTTCTTTCCTGTAGTGTGAGCTGTATAGACCCACTAATGAGTTTTTAGGGCCCTTTTACATGGGGGAACTTACTGGCAAAATATTCTGGAGAATAGGGATATTAAATTTTGTTGTGCATTTGGAAGATTGAAATGCTGCATGGAGCTGGGACCAGCCGGGGGGGGGAGGGAGTGCTGTTTGTCTCAGGCTCCATGTGGTGCTTCCACTTTGAAATGTACAAAGCCCCAGCGGGGACGGGTCCCCCGGCACCTCCTCCTATCCCCCCACCTCCAATGCTACCTCTTTCAGATAGACAACGAGGAATAACTAGTCAACTAGTGTGTCGACTGTCCGATAAGCTTTTGCTTATTGGATATTTGACTAGTCAATTAGTCACTTAATCCCTATTGGAAAAACCTCCACAAGGGGAGTTGTAATGGTATAAATATAGTGGTACAATTATACAAGTAGAGGCTAGTGAACATCCCCATGTAGACAAACCCTTACTCTTCTGGGATAGTTCATATTTTTGAGGGGTTTTTGTATGTATCAGCACTGCTGAAAATCCTAATACTGTATGTAATCAAACAGTGCATCTCCATCCCAATAAACTCATCTAATAAAGCATCTTGTTAGTCTTGGCTACATGACTGCTTGTTTGTTTGTTTGTTTGACCAAGATCAGACTAACATGGCTACCTCACTGTTACTCTCCATCCCAAGAAAATCTTTTTTCCTGGAAGCAGGGAATGGGACCTGTCCTCCTGTTAGGTTGGGCAGAATTAAATGTACCCCTTTTTCATAATTTTGACAGAGCGCTGTTTGTTTTAAAGCATTTTTTAGACTTTTTATCATTTTTTAAAATTTACACTTGCAAGAAATTATGCACGGATTCAGGCAATTTTTTAGTTATGATAAACATTGAGAGTCAAAGTTAAACTGGTCTAATGGTTAAAACACAAATTGTCGACATTGTGTGTCAAATTACAATATAAATTAAGCTCCTAAGTTCTCAGGTAGCACTTTTCTTTCTTTGCTGTCTGTCTATTTTGATACCTATCAATAGAAATTTTTGTGTGTGTGTGCGTGTGTGTGTGTGTATATATACACACACATACACTATGAAACTGACGGCTGCTGACCTTTACCAATAAATTATCTTTCCAAGTGCACCTGTTGCCTCGTTACATGCTCATGGAGATGTGGTGCCAACTTGCATCTGCGTAGATGCAATTTGATTGTAATAATTTTACTTTTTAAGTGTTGAATAAAAAAATTACCCCCCCCCCTTGCACTGGTGCACCCCACTCCCATAACTCTCTCTGCATTAAAATGTGTCTCCCTGACATAGCCTGAGCCTTTGGCATCTTGTCCAGGGCTTGAGTCTCCTTCTTAATTCTCTCTTCTGAGAGTCTCCCCCCAGCTCCCAAAGGGGTGTCCTAATTTTTCTTTGTGACTAGTGCAAGAGCCTCGGGTCATCCCTCATTCACTGAGCAGTCACAGTGCAAGTGGCCCATGCTTTGCCTGGAGAGGCTTGCCTCTTGGAAGGAGCCCAGCTTTGCATTCCATTCCCATCCTTGAATGCCAGGGGCATCTGTCTGTCTGATGCAATATCTTAGTTGGGACCATGAAATTCATGACTCTACATTAGCCACAGAGGCGCTCTCAGCTGGTAAATAATCTTCAATCACTGGTAATCTGGGCTAGATATTCAAAGCAGCAGCCTGGATTCCTATTACTGTCTCTCTCAACCATTCAGTTCCCCTTTCCTTCAGTAAATGAATATGTGTGATGAGTGTGACACCTCCATCCCACCCGTTGGCTCTCTGTTATCCCAGCACAAGAACTAGAGGTGTGGCACTTGGGTACAGGGCAACACACAGCTCTCTTGCTTGGGAGGAATCTTATCTAAACTCTGGGATCCGTCAGCAAATTTTCAGCCAGCCTTTAACTGGGCCTCTGATGAGATTAAGATGTGCAAGTGACAAAGAACCCGAGCGGGTGCAGCAGCTACAGCTGTGAGGTGTTAGTTGACTTGAACTGAACTTGCATGTCAGCAGGGTGCAGGTTTGTGCTACACTATTAGCAATTTCAAGGGCAAATATCTCACCCAGGAGCCATATCTTCCCCAAAAGTGGCTGCTACCTATTTGTGTGAGTAGGTACCCTCCCCTTAAAAAAAAAAAAAAAAAAAAGGGGGGGGGGGGAGGCAAGGCAATGGTGGTTTCTGGAATAATGAAAGAATTTCTAGAATTATTTGTATGACCTCAGTGCATAGGAGCTGTTCGCTTATTGCAGAATGATCAATGCTGGCAGTCCATGTTCCCTGTAAGCTGAGCACTTGCGTAGCCATCCAGGAGAGATGTCAATGCTGCCCAGCCGATTTAGCAGAGCTCCCACAGCTGGCAGCATATGTTTCTACAGATGGTGCACATCTGCACATGCCTTGGTGCACCAAGCAAAATTTATTCTACACAGGTGTGGAAAAAAATTAGAGGGACTATTGCTGACAATCACTACTCTGCTCTCAGACTTGCAAACAGCCAACCCGACCAGCCCCTCACTGTTTTTTAAAACGGTTGTGGGCTTTACAGCTGTCACTTGCTTGGATGCTTTTTCTGTGCTGGCCACAGGGGGGCAGTGGAGACCCATTCTTCTGAACTTGCAGAAGCCCTTGCTTCTAGTGTGGGGTCCTTGGATAGTGATTGGGCAGCACCCTTGACATAGAAGACAGTGGGGTCTTGCTCTATAGTACAACTGGGCTTAATGCTTGTGCGTATGTCTATACTGCAGAGATTTTTTTTTTTTTAAATGGCCGTTTTTCCAAAAAAAACTTCACTTGCGTCCATACTGCAATCACATTCTTTTGAAAAAAATTGAAAGAACAGAAGGGTTTTTCTGACATTAGCAAACCTCTTTCTACGAGGAAGAAGCCTTTCTGCGAAATAGCTCTTTTGGAAAAAGGCGTGTGTGGATGGGGGAAAAGGGAGTTCTTTCACAAGAAGAGGAAAAAGCACAGGTGCCCTGCTGGCCACTCTGTCCATAGTAATCAGAGCTTACATGCAAGAGAGCATCCACACTGAATCCAAGAGGATATTCTCTTACTTGCCTGTATCTAGCTTGCTGCAACCAGCTGCCTATCCAGTTGACAAGAAGAGTTGGATCTCTGCCTTGCTTGCAAGGGATTCTGGGGCACTGGGCTGGGATGGCTTTGTTGATGCGGACAGGAGCTGCAGACAGGGGAGTTTGAGAGGGAGTTTGGCAGAGGGAGGCCTACGATGGTCAGGAAGACCCGCAACACCTGTGCCAGCACTGCTTCTGTCTCCTCCACCGGTGCCTGTAGCCAGACAGAGCGCCTGAGCATGGATGCCTCTACCCAGATCCTGGTGTGGTTTTGCAGGGACTGTGGATTGCAATTCCCACTTATTGATATCCAGGCTGGGGAGATCATCCAATGCGAAAGGTGCTTGCTGGTGGAATCTCTCAGGCAGCAGGTGGCAGAGCTACAGGAGGAAGTGGCTAGGTTGAGGAGCACCCGCATCCATGAGGAATTCCTGGACCGTGTTCATGAGGAGACAGCTGAGGTAGCTGTCCCGCACACAGGACTGGGGACACACCACTGGTGGAGGAGGAGACGACTCAGGTGGACAGTGGCAGCTGGTTACTTCTGGCAGCAGGCACTGCTCCACCCCTGCCCAAACCCTCCTGCCGTGGTACTAGGAAACCGTTATGCTCTTCATACAGGAGATAAGCAATCACCCCTACACCGGAGGAGGAGAAGCCCCGTACCCCCAAGGCTGGGAGGTCTGCTGCCACCACTGCGAATAGGAAACGAGTAGTGGTGGTCGGAGACTCTCTTCTGAGGGGGACGGAGGCGCCATCTGTCGCCTCTGACATTTCATCTCGGGAGGTATGCTGTCTGCCGGGGCCCGATCCGAGATGTTACGGAGGCATTGTCGAGGATTATCCGGCCCTCTGACTACTACCCCATGCTACTCATCCATGTGGGCACTAATGATACTGTGAGGTGTGACACTGAGCGGATCAAGAGTGACTACAGGGCTCTGGGAGTACGGGTGAAGGAGTTTGGAGTGCAGGTGGTATTCTCTTCGATCCTTCCTGTTGAAGGTAGGGGCCCGGGCAGAGACAGGTGCATCCTGGAGGTAAATGCCTGGCTGCGAGGATGGTGTCGCCAGGAGGGCTTTGGTTTCCTCGACCATGGGATGCTATTCCAGAAAGGACTGCTAAGCAGGGATGGCATCCACCTTACGAGGAGGGGGAAGACCCTGTTTGCATACAGAATGGCTAACCTAGTGAGGAGGGCTTTAAACTAGGTTCGACGGGGACAGGTGAGCAAAGCCCACAGGTAAGTGGAGAACATGGAGACCTGGGAGATGGGTTGGAAATGGGAGGGAGCGTGGGCTACAATGGCAGAGAGAAAGGAGGGTCAGGGCAAAACTGGGAGGCAAGGTCAAATCAGGATCTTAGATGCCTATATACAAATGCGAGAAGCATGGGAAATAAGCAGGAAGAACTGGAAATACTAATAAATAAGTACAATTATGACGTTGGCATCACAGAAACTTGGTGGGATAATACACGATTGGAATGTTTGTATGGAAGGGTACAGCTTGCTCAGGAAGGATAGACAGGGAAAAAAGGGAGGAGGTGTTGCCTTATACATTAAAAATGAACACACTTGGAGTGAGGTGGAGATGGACATAGGAGACGGAAGTGTTGAGAGTCTCTGGGTTAGGCTAAAAGGGATTAAAAACAAAGGTGATGTCATGCTAGGAGTCTACTACAGGCCACCTACCCAGGTGGAAGAAGTGGATGAGGCTTCTTTCAAACAACTAACAAAATAATCCAAAGCCCAAGATTTGGTGGTGATGGGGGACTTCAACTATCCAGATATATGTTGGAAAAATAACACTGCGGGGCACAGACTATCCAATAAGTTCTTGGACTGCATTGGAGACAACTTTTTATTTCAGAAGGTTGAAAAAGCTACCGGGGGGGAAGCTGTTCTGGATTTGATCCTAACAAATAGGGAGGAACTGGTTGAGAATTTGAAAGTGGAAGGCAGCTTGGGTGAAAGTGATCATGAAATCATAGAGTTCACAATTCTAAGGAAGGGTAAAAGGAGAACAGCAAAATAGAGACAATGGATTTCGGGAAGGCGGATTTTGCAAGCTCAGAGAGCTGATAGGTAAGGTCCCATGGGAATCAAGACTGAGGGGAAAACAGCTGAGGAGAGTTGGCAGTTTTTCAAAGGGACATTGTTAAGGGCCCAAAAGCAAGCTATTCTGATGTGTCGGAAAGATAGAAAATGGCAAAAGACCGCCTTGGCTTAACCACGAGATCTTGCATGATCTAAAAATAAAAAGGAGTCATAAAAAATGGAAAGTAGGACAAATTACAAAGGATGAATATAGGCAAACAGCACAGGAATGCAGGGGCAAGATTAGAAAGGCAAAGGCATAGAATGAGCTCAAACTAGCTACGGGAATAAAGGGAAACAAGAAGACTTTATAAATACATTAGAAGCAAGAGGAAGACCAAGGAGAGGGTAGGCCCACTGGTCAGTGAGGAGGGAGAAACAGTAACAGGAAACTTGGAAATGGCAGAGATGCTCAATGACTTCTTTGTTTCGGTCTTCACCGAGAAGTCTGTAGGAATGCCTAACATAGTGAATGCTAGTCGGAAGGGGTAGTTTTAGAAGGTAAAATGAAAAAGAACAAGTCAAAAATCACCTAGAAAAGTTAGATGCCTGCAAGTCACCAGAGCCTGATGAAATGCATCCTAGAATACTCAAGGAGCTGATAGAGGAGGTATCTGAGCCTCTAGCTATCATCTTTGGAAAATCATGGGAGACAGGAGAGATTCCAGAAGACTGGAAAAGGGCAAATATAGTGCCCATTTATAAAAGGGAAATAAGAACAACCCAGGAAACTACAGACCAGTTAGTTTAACTTCTGTGCCAGGGAAGATAATGGAGCAAGTAATTAAGGAAATCATCTGTAAACACTTGGAATGTGGCAAGGTGATAGGGAACAGCCAGCATGGATTTGTAAAGAACAAATCATGTCAAACCAATCTGATAGCTTTCTTTAATAGGATAACGAGTCTTGTGGATAAGGGAGAAGCGTGAATGTGGTATACCTAGACTTTAGTAACGCGCGTTTGATATGGTCTCGCATTATATGCTTCTCAATAAACTAGGTAAATACAACTTAGATGGGGCTACTATAAGGTGGGTGCATAACTGGCTGGATAACCGTACTCAGAGAGTAGTTATTAATGGTTCACAATCCTGCTGGAAAGGTATAACAAGTGGGGTTCCAGAGGTCTGTTTTGGGACTGCTCTGTTCAATATCTTCATCAACGATTTAGATATTGGTATAGAAAGTACGCTATTAAGTTTGCAGATGATACCAAGCTGGGAGGGGTTGCGACTAATCTGGAGGATAGGGTCATAATTCAAAATGACCTGGACAAATTGGAGAAATGGTCTGAGGTAAATAGGATGAAGTTTAATAAAGACAAATGCAAAGTACTCCACTTAGGAAGGAACAATCAGTTTCATACATACAGAATGGGAAGACTGTCTGGGAAGGAGTATGGCAGAAAGGGATCTAGGGGTTATAGTGGACCACAAGTTGAATATGAGTCAGCAGTGTGATGCTGTTGCAAAGAAAGCAAATATGATTCTGGGATGCATTAACAGGTGTGTTGTGAGCAAGACATGAGAAGTCATTCTTCCGCTCTACTCTGCGCTGGTTAGGCCTCAGTTGGAGTATTGTGTCCAGTTCTGGGCACCGCATTTCAAGAAAGATGTGGAGAAATTGGAGAGGGTCCAGAGAAGAGCAACGAATGATTAAAGGTCTAGAGAACATGACCTATGAGGGAAGACTGAAGGAATTGGGTTTGTTTAGTTTAGAAAAGAGAAAATTGAGGGGGGACATGATAGCAGTTTTTAGATATCTAAAAGGGTGTCATAAGGAGGAGGGAGAAAACTTGTTCATCTTGGCCTCTGAGGATAGAACAAGAAGCAATGGGCTTAAACTGCAGCAAGGGAGGTTTAGGTTGGACATTAGGAAAAAGTTCCTACCTGTCAGGGTAGTCAGACACTGGAATAAATTGCCCAGGGAGGTTGTGGAATCTCCATCTCTGGAGATATTTAAGAGTAGGTTAGATAAATGTCTATCAGGGATGGTCTAGACAGTATTTGGTCCTGCCATGAGGGCAGGGGACTGGACTCGATGACCTCTCGAGGTCCCTTCCAGTCCTAGTATTCTATGATTCTATGATGTGCTTTGGCAGTGTGGACTCTCTCTTCCGGAAGAAGTTTTTTTGGAAGATCTCTTCTGGAAAAGCTTCTTCTGAAAGAAGCCTGCAGTCTAGACATAGCCGCTGTCAAGCTCTGCTAGGGCCATTTAGAAACTGTTAACAAAGAGATAAAAGTTGCTTATGCCTCTCGGCCTGTCTCATTTGACAGGCAAATCCTGCCCGGAAACAGGGCCATGAGTTATCTGTGCCAACAGCAGGGCCATAATTGCATAAGTCAGCAGCTGGAGCCAGTCCCAATTTATTAGACATAAGCATGGATTTAATAGACGGCCACAAGTGCTGTATTTATTTATTTATCCATTCCCTCCCCAATTAATCAACAGGAACCCCACCACAACTAGCGTGACTGACGGCAGTGGTGGTTTTCTGCTTACCTTTCACAAATGTTCTGTCCAAATAGAGTGGATAAATAACCTGTTCAGTTGCATTTGCACTATCTCACCCCATTAATTACATAACCCACCAATTACTTAGAGGCGTAAACTGAGGCTAGAGTGAGCGGTGCTCACACATTAGCAAGAGGTGTGCATAAATCCCAGAAATTCTGCCCCCTATCCCTACCCACAGCCCAGCACTGCCTCCATGTATCTCTGTTTGGTCAGCGCTGGTTACAGCTGTCATACACATGTTTTATATGTTCCTGCTGCCATCCATTCGCTCTTGAAAAGCAGACAGGTAAAAGGTGCAGAATGAGGTACCATTTTAACATCTTCCCCTGCAGTTTCACACTTGGAATGTTTGAACTGCAAATTAAATTTTGTGAGTTTCTTCCCCCCTCCGCCCCCATACACATTGACCACCCCCATGCCTTGCCACTGGTCTCCCCAGCAAATGAGCACCTGCTTCATCTTTAGCTTTTTTTTTTTTTCTTTCCTCCTCTTTCTGTTTTTATAGGCTCATTTTTACATGTGTGGAATGGAGCAACGATTTCTGCTGAAGGATTAGCCTGGTAATTCGGCTAATTTTTCTTGAGCTTCATTTCTCACATTAGGAGAGTTGCAAAAAAGAGTAACGATCGCAGCTTGGCCTCTTAATAGAGCAGGGGAGGGAAGGTTGGAGTCTAAACTCCATCCTGTGGCAGAGGAGAAGAACACATAACAATCTTTCAGATCCCTTCGTGCTTGGGTAACATTTGGCTTGCAATCTGTCTGGGGCTGCACAGAGGTCTGATGTCCCGCAGATGGTATTGTCAGATCTGGGTTCTAATCCTGCCTTTGCTAATGGACTCGCTGTGTCTCTCTTCACCTCCCTTTTTCCTCTTGCTGCTATTCTGACTGTGAAGATTGTAGGATCTTCAGGGCAAGCCTCCTGTCTGTAAAGTGCCTGCCGCACTGGGGATGGGATCTTTTTGGGACCTGCAGACGCTACTGTAATGTAAGCTCTTGCTAGTGTAACCCACACACCTACTGGATGTGGATCACAGTCCCAGAGAGTGACAGACTACAAACAGAGAGAGAGAGAATGGGTTTGTTCTCCAGCCTTAGCAGCAGCGTTCCTCTAGCTGGGCAGCAGCACAGCTTCACAGGTGATTAATCAGCCCCACCCAGTCAGTCAGCTCCTCACACTGAGCCTCTGACTAGGCAGGGCTGATTAATCACCTGTGGAGCTGTGCTACTGTTCAGCTTAGAGGGAACACTTCTTAGCAGAGAACCAGCTGACTTTGAGTGCAAGCTTTAGCCGCTCCTGCACTAACCTCCCAGGTTCCGTTCTGCCTGTCAGTGCTACACTAGCAAATAGGGCAGAAACTCCTAGAGAAATGTTGCATCTGAACTTTGCAGGGGATTTCATTATCAACTATACCATGGGTCTTTTCCTCTACATGGGTGAAATGTGTTGAGAGGTAGCTGTTTTTCCTGACAGGGCAGGTGCATGTAATTTGCTCTGCTCTAGCAAAAGGATGCTTTTCCATCTAACATCAGATTAATGTGAGATGCTTTGTCAAACCTTTCTTAAAACAAAAAAAATCTCCCACTTGCTGAAGGAAACCTCTTCCCTGTTGGTCTGTCTTGCCCCTGGGAGGGATCCAGAGCGAATGGAGTTATGCCATGCAGCTGGGGAAGGGGAGGGAATGGACAAAAGCAGCCAAAATGGATTATAAAGCCTCAGGAGGGACTCCTTTAAAAGTGACTGCAGAGACTGAATCTCAGACTGCCTTTTGTAAATCATTGTTCACTAACATTTTCCCTGAAGGCAGAATGATATGAAATCTCTGGTAGATCTTACCGTCTGGCCAGGAACCTTAAGAGATGACCTTGTAGTTAAAGGCATGCATGGAATAAAGCCTTCTGTTCTCCTTAATAAATCTGCTGTCTATCTCTTTTGACTTTGACGTGATAGGGGACCTGTTACAGCTTCCAGAACAAGTACTGCTGGTGTGAGTCTATCCTGGTGGGTGTTTAAAAACACTTCATGTAATGTCTCCCAGGACTTGGACAAACTTGACTAAAGTGAAGCAGCTGTATCAGGTGCTGCTTACAGAGATGGGCAAACTGAGGCACGGAGTGAAAGGCCCTGATCCAATGTCCACTGTGCTTAATGGAAAGACTCCCACTGAATGCAGTGAGTTAAGTGACTTGGACAGAGACTCAGTGGCAGAGCTGGGACAAGAGCCCAGGTCTCCTATCCCTACCACACATGTCCTATCTCTGGATTGCTGCCTGGGACCTGTTGCCAGACAGAGTCTTACCAGTGCAGCGGGTTGCAGGCAGGGGTTTAAGTACAGGTTCCTTTCTTTCCAAGAGGATATTCTCTTATTTGCCTGTGTCTAGCCTTCTGCAACCCACCGCCCATCCAGTTGACAAGGAGGGTTGGATCTCTGCCTTGCTTGCGAGGGATCTTGGGCTTCAGGCCATCTGGGGTACTGGGCTGGGAAGGCTTCCTCCCCGCCCCCATTGTGCAGTGTGACCAGTCTTCTTCTACAGGGTCAGCCAGAAGTTACTCTCCTCAGTTTCCCTTACTCCATAATAACCAAATCATAGAATACTAGGACTGGAAGGGACCTCAAGAGGTCATTGAGTCCAGTCCCCTGCCCTCATGGCAGGTCCAAATACTGTCTAGACCATCTCTGATAGACATTTATCTAACCTACTCTTAAATATCTCCAGAGATGGGGATTCCACAACCTCCCTGGGCAATTTATTCCAGTGTCTGACTACCCTGACAGTTAGGAACTTTTTCCTAATGTCCAACCTAAACCTCCCTTGCTGCAGTTTAAGCCCATTGCTTCTTGTTCTATCCTCAGAGGCCAAGATGAACAAGTTTTCTCCCTCCTCCTTATGACACCCTTTTAGATACCTGAAAACGGCTATCATGTCCCCCCTCAATCTTCTCTTTTCTAAATTAAACAAACCCAATTCTTTCAGCCTTCCTTCATAGGTCATGTTCTCTAGACCTTTAATCATTCTTGTTGCTCTTCTCTGGACCCTCTCCAATTTCTCCACATCTTTCTTGAAATGGGTGCCCAGAACTGAACACAATACTCCAACTGAGGCCTAACCAGCGCAGAGTAGCTGAAGAATGACTTCTCGTGTCTTGCTCACAACACACCTGTTAATGCATCCCAGAATCATGTTTGCTTTTTTTGCAACAGCATCACACTGCTGACTCATGTTCAGCTTGGGGTCCTCTATAAACCCTAGATCCCTTTCTGCCGTACTCCTTCCTAGATAGTCGCTTCCCATTCTGTATGTGTGAAACTGATTGTTCCTTCCTAAGTGGAGCACTTTACATATGTCTTTATTAAACTTAATCCTGTTTACCTCAGACCATTTCTCCAATTTGTCCAGATCATTTTGAATAATGACCCTATCCTCCAGAGCAGTCGCAACCCCTCCTAGCTTGGTATCATCTGCAAACTTAATAAGCGTACTTTCTATACCAATATCTAAATCGTTGATGAAGATATTGAACAGAGCCAGTCCCAAAACAGACCCCTGCGGAACCCCACTTGTTATACCTTTCCAGCAGGATTGTGAACCATCAATAACTACTCTCTGAGTACAGTTATCCAGCCAGTTATGCACCCATATATCCATACCTGGTGGGCAGCTTTTTCAAGGCGCGGGCCGGCTGAGCCCTGACAAGGAGAAGATTTCAGCTTGGCCTTAGAGTGCCGGCTAGACCTCATGGGCACCTCCGGCAGGCATTCTGACTGTTTCCCCAGGGCCTGGCAGTGTCCTGTCCCAGGTTCATCCTGTACTGCTAACCAGGTACAGGTATGAAATTAGCGCCTGGCTCCCCCGTGTAAACGGCAGCAATCTGGTTTTGGGTGGGCGCTTCCCTTCCCCTGCGAGGCACAGCTGGTATTTTTTTTTTTATCGGTGTCAGCAGCGGCTTCTTTCTGCTCCGATGAATAGATTCGAAAGAGGCAGTGACATTATTTGAGATAGTAGCGAGAACAGCAAAAGGGTCAGTAAGAGAGAGAGAATGTCAAAGCGCAGAGATAAAAGGCAAGGGGTAAGAGGCGGGGGAACCCATGCAGTCATTGGTGCAGCCCTTGAGAGCAAACTTGCCTGAAATTCAAATGAAGTGAATAAGGAGGGGGGGGAGGTCTGGGGGCCCCCTAGTCCCAGCAGCCAATTCCTCTTTTCAATTTGATTCAATTAGAGTGCTCGATTCTGCGCTTGTCTCCACTGATAGCCAGAGCCGCTGATGGGATTAGAGCTATTTGGACTGCACGCACTCTGTGTTGCAGCCGAGAGATTATTTGTGTTCCTTCCCCTCCTTTCTCCTGCACCACCCTTCTTTTGGCCCCTGGGCACTTCTGCCTCCTGCTTGCTCTTTTGACTGGGTGGGCTGGAACTGGCCTCAGGACTGACTGCCCCTGGGCCTGCACCCTCTGGAGCATTGGCACCTTCTGCTCTGGCATCCCTGCCACATGCTGCATGCCTGGCTCAGTGCCATTCTGCAAGCTGGAAGAAGGGGAGCAGCCAGGGAATTTCCCCTGCATTGGCCACTAGTGCCAGGTTCTCAAATCCCGAGGGACGTAAATGGAGGAAGTTTTGTCCCTGCTTTTGGTGAGCGTTGGTTCAGGCTCGTCGGTATCCCTGGTGCTTTGCCCTGTTACAAGCCACGTTACAGCTAACAGCCGGTCTGCCCTTCTGCTCACCCCCCCCCCCCCCATTCTGTGTGTACTGCCCCATGCGCCAGGGACCTCAAAGACCACTGTGGCTTCTCCTTGAATCTGACACACACAGTCGCTGCTTGGCCTGACCTGGCCTGTCTTTCAGCTTGGCAGGTGCAAGGACCAGCACAGTCACTGATCCTTAACCCGGCTCCTGTGCTGGTGTCCTTCCTGCACCTCTGCCTTGCCTTAAGAGGGCAGGGCTGCCCATTCTTACAAGCTACATATTCATCTCATGCCATGCCAGCCCAGGGCAGAGTAGCAAACATCTCACTTCCCCCCTGCTCAAAAAACAATTCTGAGAACCCCACATTTGTTGTTATCCAGCATCATGGGATCAGCACACAGTCCCCCTGGCATTGCAGCAGGCTGCAACCTTCTTCACTTCCTGTCCCAAACTGTGCTGTACCCTTAGCCGCCTTCTCTGTCCCCCCGCCCTCCCCTGACAGCAATGCCTAGGGCTGGTTAGTGTCACCATAATGGGCAACTGTGGAATTGCCTTTGTGGAAGGGTTTTAACACCATCTTGAGTGAAGACCTGTCGGGCTGCAGCTGGTTTACTTGGCCCTGCCTCAGCATGTGGGGAGGTTGGACTGAAAAGACCTGTAGAGATCCCTTCCAACCTAGAATTTCTATGATTCTCTGCAGGCTCTGCTTCAGTGCTGCTGTAGTAAATACCAGCTCTGGTTTGTGGGAGGCTGTCTGCTGCTGGGGCAGGATTATGCTATAGGCTCTGCTCTCCAGTGGGATACAGGACAAAGCACCAGCAAACCCATAACACCAGTCTTTGCAGGACACAATATAGACACAAAGGTTGGCTTGGCAGAATTTAGATCAATATCGATGTTTGTTGTAAGCCTTTTTTAAAGTTTATTTAAAAAATTTGCAGTGGTGATAATGAAGGGGGGGGGCAGGCAGTAATTATGTAATGACAATGGATACTGATTCAAAAAATTAAAGCTTTATAACCATTAAAACACATTGAGTAAAGGCTATTTACTTTATGTCTTTTCTCACACAAACTCTGGTTTGTTCTCAAGCAACATTTTTTGCTGCAGGGGTGCCATTTCAGATTTTGATAAGGGGAGGCAACCTGTGAATGCCATGTTGGGAGGAGTGGAGTAAGGGCATGGGGGGAGTGCAAACTGAGGACAGTGCTTCAGAAGTATTACTGAGCATGTTCAGTACAAACCAAGCAGAAAAGTGGGAAGGAACTGACCCTTTTGCCGCCGCTCCCCACACACACGTCACCACTTTCCAGGGGCTACTAAGGCTAATTTTTGGGCAGACAACTTAGCAGTTAGCTGGCAGGAGCACTGTATCTAATTCCTCTATAAAAGAAAGTAAATTAAATAAATATTAGACCCACTCAGCTCTAATACTAACACATTCTAACATCTTGTGGCAAGTCACTTCAGGGACACTGGTTAGCCTTAAAATTTTAATGTACTTACTCTGTTACTAACTCTGTAGCGGGGGAGGGAAAGGAGGAGAATTGTAAAAGAGAGAGAGAGAGAGAGACTGCCAGGACTCCTGGGCTCTGTCTCAGCTCTGGGAGGGGAGTGGGGTCTAGTAAGTTGCAGCAGGGAGCAGATATATTTGTCTCTATATAATAACATCTGAATAGCCAGGCTGGGTCAGACCAAAGTTCAGTCTAGCCCAGGATCCTGTTCTCTGACAGCAGCCAATGCCAGGTGACCTAGGGGAGTGAACAGAACAGGGAATCCTCACGTGATCCCTCCCCTATCACCCATTCCTAGTTTCTGACAATCAGAGGCTAAGGACACCATCCCGACCCATCTTGCCTAATACTCATTGATGGACCTATATCCTCCTTGAACTTTTTTGTTATAGTTTGGGCCTTTCCATTATCCCCCTGGCAAAAAAATTCACAAGTTGACCATAAAGAAATAATCTGGTTTTTTAAATCTGCCCCCTATAAATTTCATTGGTTAAGCTTCTTGTGTTATGTTAGTGAAGGAGTAAATAACATTTCCTTATTCTATATTTCCACACTATGTATGATTTTCTAGACCTCTCACATATCCCCTCACCCTTTAGTTATTTCTTTTCCAAACTGAAAAGTCCCAGTCTTGTTAATCTCTCCTCATATGGAAGCTGTTCCTTACCCCTAATCTTTTCTATTGCCCTTTCTATACCTTTTCCAAATCCAATGGTTCTTTCTTTAGATGGGGTGACCAGACCTGCATACAGTGTTCAGGATGTAGGCATACCGTGACTTTATACAGAGGCAATACGATATATTATCTTATTATCTGTTACTTTCCTAATATTGAGTCCCAATATTCTGTTAGCTTTTTAGACTGCCATAGCACTTTGTTCAGATGTTTTCAGGGAACTATCCACAATGGTTCCAAGATCCCTTTCTTGTGTGGTTACAGCTATTTTAGACCCCATCATTTTTGTACCTATAGTTAGGATTATATTTTTCCACGTGCATTACTTTGCACTTATCAGCACTGAATTCCATCTGCCTTTGGGTTGCCCAGTCACCCAGTTTTGCGAGATCCCTGTGTAACTCTCTGCAGTCAGCTTTGGACTTAACCATTTTGAGTAATTTGTATCATTTGCAAATTTTGCAACCTTACTGTTTACCCCTTTTATAAGATCATGTATGATTAAATTGAACTGCAGAGGTCCAAATGCATGTTTTTCCCTATCTTTTAAGTGGAGTACCTACCCATGTTTTCATGATCATCTAAGGATCCTTCAATTACTTGAGGGACAGGCCTTTTGTTATCATAATCACCCTGCCTCCCTCTGTTTGTAAACAAACTCTCTGCCCCAGAGGCAAAGCTGGAAGCAGCCAAACCCTTGCAGTTCAGTCTGGCCTCTGGAGCTAGGTCATGGTCTTTAAGTGGATCTCAAGTATGAAATCTAGGAGGCACACTTTAGGGGGCCGCAGCCCCTTAAGCCCCCGCCCCAAATGGCACCCTTGCTTTGCCATCGGTAAGTTTGTATGAATGGGACTATTTTTTAATTGGTTTGGCTACATATGGGGAAATGCATATTTACTGACATAAATCTGGTCCATCCAAGCCTACATATTAGATGTACAAGTCCTGCCCTGGGCCCAATAGTGAACAATTCTTCACTTGCTGGGACAGGAGAACCTGGGAGACCTAGCACTTGGTTCTGTGAGTTTGCCTGCAGAAAAGGTGAGATCAGGTCAACTTCCTGCAACCGAAGCCAGGGCTGCAAGGTGATTGGGAGTTCATTTCCGCAGCCCACTCTTTACTCTCTTTCTGAGGTTGATCCTCGCCAGCACGTGGCTCAACGAGATAGTGCCTCTTTCGCTGCTTCCCGGGACAAGCTGGGTTGCAGCATGGAGTGGGGCGGTGAAGGTTCTCTGAGTGAGCCTCCCTGTGATCAGCTGGGCTACGTTGGTCTGGATAGCCTCCAGGGAAGGGGAGATGCCTGTTAGTTCCTGGTGTGCCGGGGGGAGATGTGGGACAGAAGTTACAGGTAGGCGTAACCAAGATTTTACTGGCAACTCCCTCCCAGATGGTTCTCTGTTCTCATCCTGTAGCATCCTGGCACCCTGCTGTTGTTTGCCATGTCTCTAGCAGGCATGCACCTGGCCAGATTTGGATTCATTTTATGCATTTACAAAGAAAAAATGCAGGAGCCGCAGACCTTTTATTTGATCTGCGTCGTGCTGATGGATGCTGCCAGTATGTTTCTCCCTGGCCCTGCGGTGAGTACAGAGCTGTCCCTGGAGCAAGGAAGGGCCTTGTGGCTGGGGTGCTGATCTGAGTCGCGGGATGTCTGGGTTGAGTTTCTGACTCCTGTCCCAGACGGACTGGAAAGTCTCTTCCCCCAAAAGGTTGTGAGCTAGCTATTCTTTCCCTGCTGGGACTGAGCAGTGCCTGGCAAGGTGGGGCCTGATCTTGTCCAGGGCAGGACCATGGATGTTCTAGGATCAGAGTGTCCTGGGCTGTTGTGGGAGGGCAGAGGGGAACCCAACCTGCTGCAGCTGGGGTGAGGCGGGAGTCCAGCATGATGCAATTGAGCTGCCAGGGTGGCAGGGTGAGCCAGAAAGGCTGGCATGTGGCATAGCTGGCATGCTGGGTGGGGGGCAGGAAGTCTGGTGGAGCAGCAGGGCAGGGGATGGGGCTAGTGGCAGGGGGGCCAGAAATGACCTCCCTTGGTCTAGCAAATTCCCTTGTCCGGGACCAGTTAGGTCCCAAAAGTGCTGGACCAGGGAGGTCCAACCTGTAGGAGCAGCAGGGAGAGACACCATCATGTTTCCCTGTGGGCCACTGGACAGCAAACAGCTGACCCCTGCACAGTGAAAAGCAGGCAGCTTCCTTCCCCTTCGCCTGCTCAGGGCTGCAGCATACTGGTGGCTGCCACCCAGCACAGGAACTCCCCAGAGGTTCCCTGTCCTCTCTGGGAAGAGAATAGGGCGAGTGCCTGTCCCAGCAAGGGGCCCAGCACGGTGTCCCGTGTGTCTGACCTGCCAGTAGGGTTATTACCAGGTAGACCCCGCCAAAAAACCGGACACACTTGGGGGGGTGGGGTGGGAAGCAGAGCTGGTGGGGAGGGTCCGGGGCCAGCCAGGAGGAAGGGGGACGGAGAATGGGGTGGGAAGCAGAGTTGGGGAGGTCAGGGGCCGTGGGGCTGGCTGAGAGGAAGGGGGTGGGGCCGGGAAGCAGAGCTGGGGGTTGAGGGCCGTGGTGCTGGCTGGGAGGAGGGGAGATCCGGGGCGGGAAGCAGACCTGGCGGGCCGGGGGTGCAGCCATTGGCTGCAGCCGGAGTCCAAGGGGCTGTGTCCCCGGCAGGTGCTCACTTTATTGTGAGCAGAAGCCGGGCCGGGGGGGGGCTGGGAGTCTCAGTCCCCACCCCGCCCGGCTTTTGCAGGCGACCACAGGCTCCCAGCACCAATCGCGCCCCACCTCCCAGTTGCTCCCCGGCCCCCGCCAGGCTTCAGTCCGGCACCCAGCCAGAAATTCAGAAAATACTGGACATTGCACATGTCCGGTATTTTCTGAATTGTTTTACTGGACAGACGGTGCAAACACCGGACTGTCCAGTAGAAAACCGGACACCTGGCAACCCTATGCCAGGAGAGGAGCACTCGGGAGCAATTGCTAATAATTAACCCCAAATAGGCCACTGATTTCACCGGTGTGCGTGGGTTGAACTCCCACCCGAATTCCCCTTTGTCCCCACTGCAGGGTCCCTGGACCATGTCTGCTCTGAGCCAGGCCTGGCAGAACCACAGCAGCAGCCCCGTTTGCTGGGAAGCCCATGCCTTGGGGCTGCTCCAGGCTCAGTGTGGGTAGCAATTCCTTCCTGATCCTGGCTGTGTTTCCTAGTAACAGCACCTCCTTGCCTGCTCCCCCTTCCTCTCCCCCCCAGGCACAGGGCCCCTGTCAGGCATCAACTCCTTCTGCGGCTGCAGCGCATTAGGAGAATCCTTTACCTTTTCAACCACTGTGGACCCAAAACTGACTTCCCGATCCAAACATCCCAGCTTGGCCCTTAACTCCCGTGCTGACCTCAGCTCTGCTTGGCCCATTCAAGACTAATGGGAGGGTTAGTTGAGGTGGTTCTCTACCCTCCAACGCTACACTGTCCTTCCCCCTAATGTGGCACTTGCTGGGCTTGGCATCCTCCCTCCCCAATCAAACTCCCACTTCCGCTGTCTTGAGTGGGACAAGGAAGGCCCGTGAGATGCTGTGCTCTAGGCCTGTGTGAGGACCTGCTCTTCCCAGCGTGGCCTGAGCCTGCCCCCACTTAGCCCGCATCACAGTGCTGCCGAGAAGCTACCGCGCTCTGGGGCTCTCTGCTTTGCCTGGAAAGCGGTCAGTGAAAGCAGGCCTTAAGCTCTGCTCAGTCAGGCCAGGCTCTGGAGTGGGCAAGGCCTGCACACTTCAGCTAGGAAGCTGGTGCATGGGACAGATGGTGTTTCCCTCAGGCTGGAGTGTTTGTCCTGGTGGGCTGTCTCCTTGCAGAGCACCTGAAATTTCCCAAACATTGTTAATATCCAGAGGATAAACCAAACCTTGTGCCCTGCTGGGGCCTTTCTATTCAGTTTCTTTTCCCAGCCCAGCCCCTACTGTAGAGGGAGCAGCATGGTGCGGCCTCGCCAGCTCCTGAGGCGCTAAACATTAGTACGAAGCAGATTTTTTTTCCTCCTTTTCCCCTCCCGGCACACTGAAGGTTTTGAAAGTTAAGTATTACTGTCGGCTTTGTTGTTGCCTAACTACGACAGACAAATTGAGAACTAGTTGTCAAAATGTCAGTGCACAACAAATCAACATTCAAAATGAGTCTCAGCACTATGTGGTGTATAATTAAAAAAAAATCCTTTTTAGAAATTTCAGCGAGCGTTGGCTCTGCTTTATATTTGTCTGTGTGATTAATAAAGGCAGCTAATTTTCAGACTTTAAAAACAGCTAGAAAATAGCTCCTAATTACATATTAGGCTGCAAACGGCCCCCGCTGAGCAAGACTGGTATTGGTGGGCCAGAGAATTTGGCAGGGGGCTTAATTACATTCTGAGCATCATCTAATTTTAGTTAAATGTAATGTAATCAGCAGCAGATGTCTGAAATAAAATATGAATTATGAATATGATGAAATTTCATTCTTGAATAAAAAAGTAATTTGCTATTTAGTTCATTAAAGTTGCAGAGGTTTATTAGGAACAGGTACACCGTGCAGCTAGGTTATATTAAAATGCTATTTCGGAGAGGCTAAGAAATTGCATTAGAGCTGCTAAAATATTCTTCAAGGAGAACCCGACAACTGGGAATTAAGATTTAAGGGGGAAAAAAATCCCAAAGCCCTCCAGCCTATTTGGGTTGTAACCTTGATTCCCCCAAAGTGATGGGAATTGAGTTTGCCTCTCTCTGTGGTCCTGGAGCATTTTGGTAACTTTTGCAAACATTACAAGCTTTGTTGCATTAGCCAATGAAAGCTAAACTAAGCACCACAAAATGCTGTAGGGTAGGATCCTGTTGTGGCTAGGAGGCTGAGAGAGGGACACCTTAGAGATGGGAGAGAATGTAGCTTCTGTGCAGGGCTCACTCCCAGTCCCTCTTTGGGCTGGGAATGGTGGGAAACTGTCTCCCTGTTGCTTTAACACGCAGCTCACTGTGTGTACAAACACTCCCACTATTGCCTCCATCAGTGAAGCTGCATAGGGATTAGGCCAAATAATGAGAGCACTTTTGCACAGGGTCAGTGCAGAGAGGCATCTGGGTTGGGGCGGAACCAGCGGCTCTGCTAGATCATTGCCTGTCCCTGGAGGCTAGCAGGCTGTTTATATTGAAACGATTAGCAGTGAGATAGTTCACAACATCAGTAAGCTTCAGAGGTATCACCTCATTGTAGTGAATGAGGGTTGATTGCATTTCTTCTGAAGATTGTTTCTGTAGCTGCACCTCTGGCAGGTTTGCGCCCTGTTTAGAAGGAATTTTTTTCATAGTCAGAAGGGCTAGAAACTTAGAGTTTTTAATTTTTTTTTAATGGAAGGTTAAATTCTCCAGTAATTGCTGAGGTCATGAGGGGAAAGCTGGGCACACTCCTGGCAGGTAAACATTACAAAGAAGAGAGAAGGCCCATCGGGGTCTGTGTTGGCACAGTTTGTGTCACCAAATGCCACCCCAAGTCAACTCTCAATCCTGTGCCCATAATCTCTTGCTACCAACAATCTGGGGCTCTTGTTTCATGCTGACCAGTCTGTGCTGTTCCTGCCCTGGCTTGCCAGGACAGACAGCCTTGGCACTGCCAGCTCCGAAAGCATTTGGGGGAGCCCTGGGAATGGTTGATGGGCACTGGTGGCTCATGCCTGCCACGTGTTACGCAGCCTCACTTAAGCTAGGTCTACACTATAGGTTTTTTTTCAGAAAAAGCTACCCAAATTGGGCTCCACATTTTGCATAGCTTTTTCTGATCACTTTTCTGAAAGAGGCTTTTCTGCCATTTGGCCCCATCTAAATGAGGTATCCCAGAAAACCCCCACAGTGTAGATGTACCCTTAGTGCCCTGCCAGATCAAGCCCAAGGCAACTCCGTGATAAGCAGCCCCTGGGTCAACGCAATGATTGGCAGCGCTGCGGCAGTTGTCACAGGCAAAGGGACATTGGAGTTTGGGAAGGCCAAAGCCTGACATGACTTGTTTTGATTTTCTGAATAAGCCGTGTGCTGAGCCTAGCCCATGGCTGGGGCGTTAGAGCTGAGCTTTGGGTCATTTAGGTATGTTAGCACAGGGATAACATACATTAACGCTGGGGGAAATATCATTTCTTCCCCAGCCCTTGGCTGCGCTTCAGAACACACAGGCCTAAAACCAAACCAGTTCTCTCTTCCAGAGCGCAAGGCTTCCCAGAACTGGGGCAAGGGGATGGGTCATCCCAGCATTTGCTCGGTGCGGATGGAATAAATGATTCCCCCTGATTATTTGGGAAAGATAAATTAGCGAAGTGCTTTGTATTGACTTGCTGCTGCCTCCCTGATTACACCCCCATCCCCCGACCACCACCACTGTGTGCGCACCTGGATAGCCCTCATCCTGCCTGAAGGCCCATCTAATTTAGATTCACCTTGGGTCTGTGGACAGAATATAGCCTCCTGGCATTAACTTAGAACAAAAGAAAAAAACCCTCTGAACATCACAGAGGCTGCTTCAAATCGCCCTCTCGGCCTGCTGTGGCCATGCAGTCCCATGCTTGTATTGATCCCCTGGGTGCCGGTTTGTTCGGTGTCAGTGTCTAGTCTTCTGGCATTAGCAAGACTTCAAATAATGTTTGTGTAGCTGCACAGTGGCAGGTTCAGATGTCCCCTCTATATCACTGGACAGGGCAGAGCCCTGCAGAGCCAAGGCCCCTACCAAAGATGTGGCACAGAATAAGCAGGCCGACTATGGCCACTAAGTGTAACAGGATTTAAATTCCCCCTGTCCCTGGAAGCAAAGTTCCAGCTGCATTGGCATCTTTGTGCCTTCCTCATTCTGGCTGCCTTTGGGAGTCCAAAGGTCCCTTGTACAGTAGTGCTTCCCCTGGGGCTGGATCCTTTAGCCTAGGGATCGGGAACCTTTTTTGGGCGGGAGGCCACTGACCCACAGAAAAATCAGTCAGGAGGGGAACAGTGGGGGCTGGAGTGCCGGCTCCCCAATCTTGGGGGGGGAGGAGCCCTGAGCTCGAGGGCTGGATCCAGGCTAGCCCCAGGGACCGCATTTGGCCCCTAGGCCTTAGGTTCCCCACCCTTGCTTTAGCTCAGTGGTTTTCAAACTACGGGTTGCGACCCAGTACTGCGGGGTGGAATGTCGGGCGCTGGGTCTCGTTGCTGCAGGGAGATCGGGACCAGTGGGGGAGCTAAGGCAGCTCCCTGCCTGGCCTGGCACTGCAGACTGTGCTGTGCCCCAGAAGCAGCTGGCAGCAGGTGAGGGGGAGGGAGTGCACAAGGCTCCATGCACTGCCCCTGCCCTGAGCACTAGGTCTGCACTCCCATTGTCTGGGAACCTGCTGCCGGCTGCTTCTGGGGGCAGCATGGACAGGAAGCTGCCTTAGCCCCCCTCTCCCCCACATTGCTGACTGGTAGCTGCTCAAGGTAAGCCCCTCTTGTCCCAGCCCTGACCCCCGCCCCCAGCTGGAACTCCCTCCTATGCCCAAAGCTCTCATTGTAAGCTAAGTTCCCTGTAAGCTGCATGTCTGTGCAACTGCGCAGCACTTTAATGGGCCCCACACAGAAGCTCAGCACTCCCATGCAGGCAGGGAGCTCAGCTGACAGGTGGGGGGAGAGGTGTCTTGCTGAGCAGCAGCTTCAAAGGGAGCTACTTGCTCCAGAGGGAGGAGCTCAGAGAGCAGGTAGGGAAGAAAGATGAGGAGGGAAGGAGGGAATAAGCAGCTGCGGGGACAGTTGTAGGGTGGGGGAGTTTGGGGAGAGAGGGAAGGGAGTAATTGGCTGGGGGGAGTTTGGAGGCACAGAGAGGCACAGGCAGAAACCTGGCACTCTTCTCAACCCGCCTGGGCTGGGAAGGGAGATGGGAGAAAAAGGGGATTTTATCTCAGATCCCACCAGGGCTGTAGAGAGCAGATTGCACAAGGGTGGGTGCTGGCATCTGTGCAGTGAGGTAGAGGGTAGGGAGCAGTTTGTTTGGGGTGTCCTGACTCGCTGCATGGGGGTGTGTGCTAGGAGGACATTTGCATGATTCAATTTCAAACAAAGTTTATATAGGTGTTAATGGCTAAAGGTAAAAATTAAAAAAGATTCTTGTAACAATTTTTGGAGTGTGGCAGATATCTAAAACTCTGATCTTAATGATTTTTTAAAAATAATATGTTACTAATTAATACATGGTGTATTGTATTGCATCAAGGCCAGATTATTGCTGTGTGGTAGAGTTCTGGCTGTTACTCAGAGTAGCAAGTACTAAGTGTAATACTAATTGTCTTGTAGGGTGAGACCTTATTTGCAAGCTCTTTGAAACATTCATCTGTCTACAAACCCTGAAGCCATGTGTTAATTTGTTTTCGGGTTGCTACTCTTTGAGTTGGTGATGCACACAAGGTGAAAGTTTCAAATCAGGAGAATTTTTATCTGTGTTCTTACAGGTCTCTGTTTTACTTGTTCTTGTATAGCATGGATCCTAAACATTCCCCAGAGAAACTGTATAAGCCTTAGTGAGTGCCTTTTACTCTCCTTTCCAGTGTCAGTAAATATTGTATTATTATATATAAGGAAAGCATTACTATTTCTAGTTGACTCATAGATTTGTTTAGCATCTTAAAGCAGAGCTATGTGTGGATAATATGCATTTTGGTGTGTTTACTAGCTTGAGTTGTTCAAAAGGATGATGATACATGTACTCCAAATGTAGTGTTAATTTTCTTTTTTTAATTGATTTCATATTAAACATCATAAGCATTACTCCTTGTTAACTATCCCTTGGTTTAGTATATTTTCTTCCATACCTCTGGACTGTTTAAAAAAAAACATGTGTGCGTGTGTGTTCGTACACACATCTATAGATCCGTATATCATATAGATATGTGTGTGTATGTATATGTGTATGTTTTTTGTTTGTATTGGTGGTGCACATCCACACACTACCTCAATATTGATGTTGCACATAAGAAAATTCAACCTGCCCAAGGATAGGAAATGCTAGAGGGAACACTGATCCTAAGCCCTACTCTGGAGCCCACACTCCAGTCAAATTACATTGGGTCACAGGCATCAACAATTTCCTTCAACTGGGTCATGCAAGAAAAATCTTGAAAAACGCTGCTCCAGCCAGATTACATCCGAGTCTTCACTCGCTGACACTGGCCGTACACCAGGCCAATGGAGTTTCATCTGATGTGCTGTGGTGGAACAGAGACCAGAATCAGGCCTCCGGGGACCGCTCAGGTGTGGAAGGAGAGTGAGCAAAGCTGGGCTGCTCTACTGAGGCTATGCAGATACCATTCCCCATGGACATGTGGCTTGATGTGTGGCCATTGTGCCTATGTCGAGTTCAAAAGCACCATGACTCTTGTGGTGTTCTTAGCTTCTTAGCTTAGTGGCCGGGGAGAAGTGGTACCCACCTCACCTAGCGTTAGCTGTGACTGGCCAACTAGTCTGGGACACAACCCTGCCTCCCTGCATTAGGGTGCAATCATCTTACACCATGACATTCTTTGGAGGCCATGGTGGCTGCAGTGGGCCAGCCCTGGGGCTGTTCCTTCATTGGGAGGTGACATGTCTGGTCCCTCTGGTGCAATGGCGCCCAGACCTGTGTCCACACAGTGTCTTTTGTTTTCAGCTTCTGAAGTTTCAATTGCTTGAATGGATTCCAAAGTGGCCTAGACTGACCAATATATGTTTCCTGGGGAGAAGTGAGCTGCTTTGTTCATTGTTTTGTTATATGTGCTGTCATTTTAATCTGTATAATGCTTAAACACCGATTTAGAGCGATTATGGCCCAATTCCTTAAGTTTGGCCACTGAAGAATAGACTATGTATTGTTCATCCACGCATCAGACCAGCATTAACTAAAGAAGTCTAAATACACCCGATATATCATAGGTAAATGATGTTATGCCTGCTTTACAATAGGGGAAACTGAGGCACAAAGTTGTTAAATGAAGTACCCACAACTCACACTTCAAGTCGGTGTCAGAGCTGAGATTAGAACCCCTAGCCTGTTCAGATTGCTCCTGTTTCCCTTTCCCCTCCCACCTCATCTCAAGGGACACAATTATAAATAAGAAAATGAAACCTAATATGATGCATCTGACGAAGTGGGTCTTTGTCCACGAAAGCTTATGCTCCAATAAATCTGTTAGTCTATAAGGTGCCACAGGACTCCTTGTCCCTAATATGTATGTAATTGACATGACAAAAATTAGTGTGGGTTAGGAGCCACTTTTGTCTTTGAACATCTCCTCCTTTGAGCATCTAATAGCATCTTCAACACATATGGACAGATAAGCCACAGTTAAGCCTTCATGCAGCACAGTCAACCTGTGGAACTCCTTGCCAGAGGATGTTGTGAAGACCAGGACTTAAGCCTCATGCAAAAAAGAACTAGATAAATTCATGGAGGTTAGGTCCATCGATACTTATTAGTGAGGATGGGTAAGGAATGGTGTTCCTCGCTTCTATTTGCCAGAGGCTGGAAATGGGTGGCAGGAGAGAGATCACTTGATGATTACCTGTTCTGTCCACTCCCTCTGGCCACTGTCAGCAGACAGAACACTGGGCTAGATGGACCTTTGGTCTGATCCACTGTGGCCGCTCTTATGTTCTTAAGCCTTGCAGAATGCTGTTTGCCCACATGCCTGGGTAAGGCCTGTTGACAGATAAGTACAATAACATCTTAATTTTTCATGGTCATGGTCGAATGGGTGGGTAAGCGCATGTTGTGCATGAGCTGGTGACTCTCATGACAGTTTTGCAAGGCCGATGTGTGTGCATGTACTATAGATTGTGTATATGCCTGTGGATTTTAGATGGATATACATGTGCACACACATGCATATAGAGTGACAGATGTACGAGACACACACACTATAGGGAATAGATGTGTTAGTATCTCCCTGCGTTCTAGTCAGTAAGGGCATTTGGGGAGGAGAGCTGTATTCTGTGCCGTCTCTCATGCAGGGCATCCCATTTTCCCCCAGCTGCTTCGGTGTTATATTTGTTTTTGCCTAGATTCCCAAGCAGCCAGGCAGATATGCAGCCTCACCTAGGTTAGCAGTCCTCCCTGTTCTATTCATCAAGGGCATGACAGCTGAAATTCATTTGAAGATGAAGAAAGTGCCGGCTAATCCTTTCTGCAAGACATTGATAGACTAGCGCTCCGGAAGAATTGCACAACAGTAATGAAATTAGGCTAAAACTGCTGGCGGATAGCAGATAATTGCCCTTGTCTGTCACTCGGAATAACATCTCCCAAATCCAACACAATGATTGTTAAAGTTGCAGGAATGTGTTTATTTTTTTTCTAAAGGCCTTCCCCGAAAAAATATTAGACTTAGCTGTTTGTTCTCCTCCCGGCTTTCTGTCGAGGTTTGCAGCTGAGTGAACGCCATCCGTTATAACAGCTCATTAGCTTCTCTGGACTCAGTGAACGAACAGGATTGGTTTAGACATTAAACAAACATGCAGAAAACGCAAATTGGAAATGTTAGTGGGACCGATTGTATCCCGTGCTGGGGAAGCAGGGGCTTGCAAGGACATTTTTACCTGTGACTGTTTTTCTTCAGTGAAAAGCATTTTGGAAGAGTCAGCTGACTTGGTATATGCAATTGAGCAGGGCACATTGTGGGGCAGTTTTTATTGGGTATTTTCCCCTGCTCGAGGACTCCACCCTAGATGAATCAGACGTCTTATCTAATGCAACAGCTAGACTGTATGGAGCAGTGGTCTCCACTTGTATGGCAAGCGGCAGGATATCAAACTAGATGGACCTCTGATCTGGTAAAGTGTGTTAGTGGTCCACATGGCCCAGTAGTCTGATCTCATGTGGCACAGGTTTGGCAGGCTATGATGAGACTGTATAGACCGATGGTGTGATTGAGTCTGTAAATGGCATGAGGCTATTTTCCTAACCAGTACTGGGTTAATTAATAAGGCAGCTTTTTGCCAGCAGTGATAGCCTGATGGAAAGGCCACCGACCCAGCTCCCGGAGGAGTTTACAGAAGCTGGGAGTAGAGGCTGCTTTCTTCTCAGGTTGCTGTAAATGGAGAGGCCCTCCATCCCCACCCTCCAGGCTGACACAAAGCTGCAGGATTCGTCTCTCCCACCAGCCTGTCTGGGGTGTGACCCAGTGATCTGGGGATGAGATGCAATGTGTTCCCTCATTTTTTCCACCCATGTGCAGAATACATTTTATGTGCGCCGAGGCAAGTGTGGGTGAGAGGCTCCAGACCCCCATTCCCAGCCTCATAATTGTGCTTCCTACGCACCCCCAACCCTCACTCCGACCTCTCCTAAGGAGCTGCCCCGCAGCAAACGGATAGGCGGGAAGACGCAGGGTTCCTGCACTAACCCTGAGCTGCTGCCGCCACCAACGGCGCACTTCTGTCCGGCCTCGGCACTGCCGCGGGGTGACCAGCAGCCATTTGTTTTGTGATTTATCGAGGGAGGTAGACAGCAAGGGTAAGTAAGTGCACTGGCCAGCAACTGTAATGTTTTATAGGAGAGGGCTGGCACGGGTAATTTACTGCGGCCGGCACTAACATATTTCACTTTCCAGCTCCCAGATGAAGATTACTTGTGTTTGAAAGCGCCTGAATACACAGTCAATTCCGCTTAAACGTTTACAGTCAACTGAGCAAAGATAAAGCCCCCTCTGGCTCTCGCGCTGGGCTGCTGTCCCCCCGCTCCTGGAGCCAGGCCCCTGACAGCCAGATAGGAAGAGCTGGCTCCCTGGAAAACAGGCTGATGTGTCGTCAGCCCCTGTGATTTCAGGGCTCCAGGGGGGAGTTGCTTTGCTGCCCCACTCCCTTGAGTCTCCCCCTGGCTCCGCACAGTTTCCTTGCTGGCACGCAGAGAGCTATGGCCCTTTGCACTTCTCCCACGCTGCCCTCCCCAGGGTCAGTGAGTCTGATGCAGGTGCCTGTTTCTGACACCCCACAACCCCTCAGTGTCACTACGCCCCAATCTCTTACACAGGGGGCGCCCCTTCCCTGCCGCAAGAGAACCCAGGAGTCCTGGGGATTTCTCCAATTGTCCCCTGAACCAGCCTTGTAGTCTCATGCCTCCTCTGCCTCCCTTTAGCCTTTCTCCCTGCCCTGGCTCCTTTTCACTCACTCCTCCTCTGTCCCCACATGTCTTCTTTGGGCAGCCTGCACCACTCTTTAGTGGCCAGAGCACAGGAAAGCAGAGGGAGGGCCAGTTCCCATTCTCATCTCTCCCAGGGCTCCTGAAGCCAATCTTTCAGGAGCCACTGCACCCTCTTGCCTCGTGCTGATGCTGGCAGCACTTTGGGGTCAGGGACCGCCTTTGTTCTGTTTGTACAGCATCTAGCACACGGAGTCCTGCTCTGTGACGGGCCTAAGCGATGCTAGTACAAACAACACAGAGAAACAGTCGTTCCTCCCTCTGGGGCAGTCACGTCCCCTCTGTAGAATGGGCCTCTCAGAGCATTTGACTAGGCTGCATGGATCAGGCCCCAGCAATAATGCTCGCACTCCCCTCTTCCTCTCCCCATTCCCTCCACCCCTCGTGCGGCCAGCCTAGGGGGGAGCAACACAAGGAGTTGCTGACGAGCAAAAGCACCTGGCGAGCCAGGCGGGGCGGAGCGGCTGGAGCTGCTCGCTGCACCTTTTGTGACATTTAATCCGACAGCATGAGGAGCTCTGTGGCATTTCAGAGAGAGAGGCGGGAAAGGTCGAGGCGTGTTAAAGGTCAGCAGAGGTCAGAGGAAAAGCCACACTCTTTGGCTTCTACATGCATCTTCTCCTAAACGTATCTGACAGCTCCAGGACATAAACCACATTAGCAGCTCCACTGGGCCCGGCTGCCCACCATGCTGCATAGCAATAGCTGGCTGATATTTCAGCTTTGAAAGGTTTTCTTCACTGAAACAGCAAACGGTTTATTTTCTTTGATAGGTGCCGTTACATGTGGCAATGTGCATTATTCGAAGGGAGGGGAAGGCAGATAAAAACCAGAAATCTTTGCACAAGGTTTTTCCTCCATGGCTCCGTATATTTAAGATCCAGGGCAGAAAATAACATGGTGCCTGGGTTTGAACTTCGGGGCTTTGCTCTGTCATGTCACCTAGTTATTATTATCGTGATGTGTTAGAACAAGCCTGCCTGCATGGAGGGCCCCCAGCAGGAGGCCTGGGAGTTCATCTCCTACTGCTCTGGAGTTTAGCACACACTGTGGTGGAATTCAGTGGGGTTTTCTCTTGGTGTTGAGGGTTATTTTCAGCCCTAGGATGATGGTCCTGCATCAAGCCCTAGGATGATGGTCCTGATCCAAGTCTTTTCATCCACCTTGCCCTGCCAGTGTGCCCCAAGGCTGGCCTGCGAGGATAGGAGTTAGGATAGTTGGAGCGCTCTGGGCACCAGCTGCACAGGTGGGTCTGAAAATGTGGAAATGCTTCTCCACTAAAAAACAGGCTGAGACTCATCAATGAAGCAGCCACCAAGCACCGGGGGGACAATTGTCTGGCAGCCCCTCTCTGGGTTGGATTTAAACAGGTGACTTAGAGCAGGGATACTCAACACGCAGCCCGTGGGCCACATGCAGCCCGTGGCCCGTTTGTTTGCGGCCTGCGGTGCAGTTTGAGTTTACGCAGGGCTCAACACACGGCCCACGGGTGGGAGCCAAAACAAAAAAAGTAGTCCATGTAATGGTCTTCTGTTGCTATGCATTTTAGTAGTTAAATTCCTGGACCTTCATTGCTCATTAAAAGTGCTGTTATATGGGTGGGAATTGGATAAATACTGCATTTTATTAATATCAGCAGAACTGACTTAAATGGGGCCTGTGTGTTGTGTAGTCTTGCTTTACTCTTTGTATTCATGCCTGTCAGTATGAAAAAAGCTATTTGCATATATTTGCATATATATGTCCATGTACATAAGAACATAAGAACATAAGAACGGCCGTACCAGGTCAGACCAAAGGTCCATCTAGCCCAGTATCCTGTCTGCCGACAGTGGCCAGCACCAGGTGCCCCAGAGGGGGTGGACCGAAGACAATGATCAAGCGCTTTGTCTCCTGCCATCCCTCTCCAGCCTCTGTCAAACAGAGGCCAAGGACACCATTTTATCCCCTGGCTAATAGCCTTTATGGACCTAACCTCCATGAAATTATCTAGCTTCTCTTTAAACTCTGTTATAGTCCTAGCCTTCACAGCCTCCTCTGGCAAGGAGTTCCACATGCTGACTACACGCTGTGTGAAGAAGAACTTTCTTTTATTAGTTTTAAACCTGCTACCCATTAATTTCATTTGGTGTCCTCTAGTTCTTCTATTTAGGAACTAATAAATAACTTTTCTTTATCGGCCCTCTCCACACCACTCATGATTTTATACACCTCTCATATCCCCTCAGTCTCCTCTTTTCTAAACTGAAAAGTCCCAGTCGCTTAACCTCTCCTCATATGGGACCCGTTCCAAACCCCTAATCATTTTAGTTGCCCTTTCTGAACCCTTTCCAAGGCCAAAATATCTTTTTGAGGTGAGGAGACCACATCTGTATACAGTATTCAAGATGTGGGCGTACCATAGTTTTATACAGGGGCAGTAAGATATTCCGGTCTTATTTTCTATCCCTTTCTTAATAATACCTAGCATCCTATTTGCCTTTTTGACCGCCGCTGCACACTGTGTGGAAGTTTTCAGAGAACTGTCCACGATAACTCCAAGATCTCTTTCCTGATCTGTCATAGTAAATTATCCCCATCATACTGTACGTATAGTTGGGGTTATTTTTCCCAATGTGCATTACATTTACACTTATCCACATTAAATTTCATTTGCCATTTTGTTGCCCAATCACTCAGTTTGGTGAGATCTTCTTGGAGTCCCTTACAGTCTGCTTCTGTCTTGACTATCCTAAACAGTTTGGTATCATCCGCAAACTTTACCACCTCACTGCTTACTTTCTCCAGATCATTTATGAATAAGTTGAACAGGATTGGTCCTAGGACTGACCCTTGGGGACACCACTAGTTACCCCTCTCCATTCTGAAAATTTACCATTTATTCCTACCCTTTGTTTCCTGTCTTTTAACCAGTTCTCAATCCAAGAAAGGACCTTCCCTCTTATCCCATGGCCATGTAATTTACACAAGAGCCTTTGGTGAGGGACCTTGTCAAAGGCTTTCTGGAAATCTAAGTATACTATATCTACTGGATCCCCTTGTCCGCATGTTTGTTAACCCTTCAAAGAACTCTAATAGATTAGTAAGACAGGATTTCCTTTACAGAAACCATGTTGACTTTTGTCCAACAAATTATGTTCTTCTACATGCTTCACAATTTTATTCTTTACTATTGTTTCGACTAATTTGCCAGGTACTGAAGTTAGACTTACCGGTCTGTAATTGCCCGGATCGCCTCTAGAGCCCTTTTTAAATATTGGTGTCACGTTGGCTACCTTCCAGTCATTAGGTACGGAAGCCGATTTAAGGGATAGGTTACAAACCACAGATAATAGTTCAGCAATTTCCCATTTGAGTTCTTTTAGAACCCTTGGATGAATGCCATCCGGTCCCGGAGATTTGTTAACATTAAGTTTTTCTATTTGTTCCAAAACCTCCTCTAATGACACTTCAATCCGGGACAGTTCCTCAGATTCATTACCCACAAAGGACGGTGCAGATTTGGGAATCTCCCCAACGTCCTCAGCCGTGAAGACTGAAGCAAAGAAATCATTTAGTTTCTCCGCAATGGCTTTATCGTCCTTGATTGCGCCTTTTATAGTTCGATCGTCTAGGGGACCCACAGGTTTTTTAGCAGCCTTCCTGCTTCTAATGTACTTAAAAAACATTTTGTTATTTCTTTTTGAGTTTTTGGCTAGCTGTTCCTCAAAATCTTTTTTTTTTTTCTTATTACATTTTTACACTTGATTTGACAGTGTTTATGTTCCTTTCTATTTATCTCAGTAGGATTAGACTTCCACTTCTTAAAAGATACCTTTTGTCCCTCACTGCTTCTTTTACATGGTGGTTAAGCCACGGTGACTCTTTTAGGTCTCTTGCTATGTTTTTAATTTGGGGTATACATTTAAGTTGGGCCTCTATTATGGTGTCTTTAAAAGTTTCCATGCAGCTTGCAGGATTTGGCTCTAGTCACTGTGCCTTTTAATTTCTGTTTAACTAACCTCCTCATTTTGTGTAATTCCTTTTGAAATTAAATGCCAGGGTGCTGGTCTGCTGAGGTGTTTTTCCCACCACAGGAATGTTGAATGTTATTATATTATGGTCACTATTCCCAAGCGGTCCTGTAACGGTTATTTCCTGGACCTGATCTTGCGCTCCACTCAGGACTAGATCGAGAATTGCCTCTCCCCTTGTGGGTTCCTGCACCAGCTGCTCCAAGAAGCAGTCATTTAAGCCATTGAGAAATTTTATCTCCGCTTCTCTTCCTGAGGTGACATGTATCCAGTCAATATGGGGGTAATTAAAATCCCCATTATTATAGAGTTCTTTGTTTTGGTAGCCTCTCTAATCTCCCTCAGCATTTCAATGTCAGTATCTCTGTCCTGGTCAGGTGTAATATATCCCTACTGCTAATTTCTTATTTTTGGAGCATGGAATTACTATCCATAGCGATTCTATTGAACATGTTGATTCATTTAATATTTTTATTTCATTTGATTCTACATTATCTTTCACATACAGTGCCACTCCGCCACCCACCCGGCCTGCTCTATCCTTTCGATATATTTTATATCCCGGTATGATTGTGTCCCACAGATTTTCCTCATTCCACCAGGTTTCAGTGATGCCTATTATGTCAATCTCCTCATTTAATACTAGGTACTCTAGTTCACCCATCTTATTAGTCAGACTCCTAGCATTTGTGTAGCACTTAAGTTGCGGCCCTCGGCATGTGCTGTGAGTATCACTGTGGCCCCCGGGGCTTCCAAAGTTGAGTAGCCCTGGCTTAGAGGGCAAAGCTGCCATTTGCCTGCTCCCAGGGCCAACTAGCCAGTGGTTTAATGTGGATTTTCCTGCCAACTGGATTCTATTGCATGGCAAAAGGCAGCTTGGAAGGTGCAATTAAAATGGAAGGAGCAGATCAATTCTTTTCCTTTTGTTTCAGGGACGGGAACTTTCTCATTTCAGTGCTGACCTTGCAAGTGTCACTATTGTTGTGAGATAAACACAGGGCTTGTGGGAGCTGCAGACGTGGAAGGATGATTCATGTAGCACAGGATGGAGTAGGGGTGGGCATGAGGCATTGTCCTCGCCCTGCCTACACTAGCTGGTACCAGGGCACTTGACCCTGGGTGCATGGGGGTTTTGCTGGTCCAGATTCTGGATGCTGAGAGTGAAAGTCACAAGCCCACCTTTTGTTCTGCTGGGAACAGGGCAGTTCTGCAGCTGCTCCTCCAAGCAGTGTGTCACCACAACTGGGGAGGAATCCGGGATTCTGGTGCAGGATGGGGATACGTTCAGCCCTGATTCACAATGGCAGCATGAGGAGCAGCAGTGGCTGCTGTGACCCATATTTACTTCCCAGTCTGAAGGCTGAGGCCAGTTTCCTATGCCTATAGTAGGGTGGGATCTATCTCCCAGGCTGGGCTTTTCTGTAGCTTTGCATTGTGCATTCAGGTGTGGGTGGCTGGGGGTGCATTCATGCAGGGTGCACTGTGGGCTGCCTTGATGGAGGCTGAAAACCTCCAAGCCCTGGCTACTTCTGAACATCATACCACCTGGGGATGGAAAGGCAGCAGCGTGTGAGCTTGGGTATTGTCTGTTTGTGGGCTCGCGCCTGTGTTTGTCACGCCTGTTTGACGTGCCCATGGGGTGTTGGGCAGGGCACACTGGGGCTGAGAGCACTGGGTGGGTGTTTGGGGGTATGTGGGTGCTCGGCAGAGTGTGGCAGGTGTCTGGGTGCTGAGCAGGGTCTGCGGGTGCTGGGTGAGCTGTGGGTGGTTGGCAGGGTGTGTGTGTGGGGGGGAGTCTGTGGGTGCAGAGCTGGGTTTTCTAGGGTCTGGGAGGGCTGGGTGGAGTGAGTCAGATCTGTGGGTGCAGGGTCTGTGGGGTTCTGGGTGGGGTGGGTCCGTGAGTCCTGGAGGGGTCTGTAGGTGCTGGGTGTGGTGTGTTGTGTTGTGGGGCACCCAATGTGTGGGCACAGGATAGGGAGTGTGGGTCCTGGGCTAAGTGTGTGGGTGCTGGGTGAGGTGTGTGGGTGCTGTGTCTGGGAAGGGTAGGCAAGGTGGGATAGGAGGGTACTGGGTGCGAGGGGCTAGGCCTGTGGGTGCAGGGTGGGGTGTGAGAGTGCTGGATGGGATGGGAGGGAGCTGGGGGTGGGTTAGGCCTGTGGGTGCAGGGTGGGGTGTGAGAGTGCTGGATGGGATGGGAGGTGGTGGGGGTGGTTTACGCTGTGGGTGCTGGGTGGGGTGTGAAGGTGCTGGGGATGGGTTAGTTCTGTGGGTGCTGGGTGAGGGGCTGGAGGGTGGGTTAGGTCTGTGGGTGCTGGGTGTGAGGGGCTGGGTTAGGTCTGTAGGTGCAGGAGAGACTGTGGGGAGGGGAGTCCGTGGAGTGGAAGTTGCTGTCGGGAAGGAGGGGGCAGAGGTGATTGGTGCTGGAGAGGGGGCATGGGGGACAGTGAGGGCAGGGGAGAGTGAAGGGGGATGGGGAGGGAGGAGTCGGAGGCAGACAGGGGATCTGAGGAAGTTCTGAGTCCTTCACTTGCAGCGTCCTGCAGAATTAGCAGCAGCTTTGCAGACTCTGGCCAGGATTGGAACTAATTAGCTTGGCCAGGCGCCGGAGTCAGGGCCACGACCTTTCTCTCTGGCATCTATTACTGCAATTAAAGGGAAGAAAGGGCTTTGCTGCTCATTTCCTGACTGCTCATTAATCGCTTAGGTGCCAGGTTTCTGGGATCTGAGGCCTAGCGGTGACACTGCTTCTGCTGCCACAGGGCTCTTCTAAAATCTGTTGCTTGCAAAACTACGTGCTCTAAGAGTGTAGTAGAACTTGCTGCCACTGAGGGCGGGGGCGGTGGAGGAGCATGGACCCCTGCATCTGATGGCTTCCAAGAACTAGAGGACTTTCTCTGGAAAAGAATGTCCCAACTCAAAGGTCTGCCTCAGTCTGACAACTCTCAGCCTAGAAGTTGAAGGCAGCGCTGGCTAGTGGGAATAGCAGGAGACTGCAAGGCAGGATTCATTGTCTCCTAACTGCGAAAACCTGGCCTCACTGAAGTCAATGAGAGTTTTGCCTTGTTGATTGTTATATTGCTTACACCACACAGACCTTCTTTACCTCTGAGGCTATGTCTACACTGAAGGTATTTGTCAGCAGAGAGTATGCTAATGAAGCACTCATTAGCATTTGTCGTGCTGTCATTTGCATATCTCTGCCTATGCTTTTTGCACAAGAGGTTTTTGTGCAAAAAACAAGCAGTGTAGATGGGTCTGTTTTGTGCAAAAACTCCCTTTTGTGCAAGATCCTGTATACTTCCTTTTTTGAGGCATAAGGGATCTTGCGCAAAAGGGAGCTTTTGCACAAAACAGACTCATCTACACTGCTTGTTTTTTGCACAAAAACCTCTTGTGCAAAAAACATCGGCAGAGATATGCAAATGACAGCATGACAAATGCTAATGAGCACTTCATTAGCATACTCTCTCCCGACAAATACTTGCAGTGTAGACGTAGCCTGAGTGTCCATGGCCCGCCTGTGAGCTGGGGCAGCCTCACATCCAGCTGAGCAGCTAGACTAGCAGAGCGTAAGCTGGGACAGGTCAGCAGGTGAGGTGCTAGGCTGGAAAGGCTCTGGCTGCCACTGGGGAAGTTCTAGTGTCTTCCACCTCTCGGCTAATCAGTTTCCCTGATGGTTTCCTCTGGACCCATTGTGGTACCTTTGTGGGTGTAAGCCGAGAAGGGCTCCCCCAGGAGGCAGGTTGGGGTGCTCCTCGAGGAACATGGTTACCCCAGTGCATCAAGGCTTGACTGGGGCCTGTGGTGTAAGGTTAATGATGTGTGTGTCTAACACGCTCTGTTCAGGATCACTAGCTGGATCACCCATATAGGCCAGTTGTTAATCACCTATCAGCTGGGACTCCTTGCTGCTCAGGAAGGCCTGGGCTAGGTAGGAGCAGGGGGGAAGTAGATGTTAATAAGCGCTCAGAAGATGGCAGCGGCTAACAGGCAGTGTGACATCAGGTGGGTGGAGGGAGGCTGGGTGTTGAAGCCAAATGCTGCGTGAGTTTCTATCTCCATGGGGTGGCCCCCTCTCATTCTCCCAGCTCAAGCATTTTTTGTAGGCCCTTTCCGGCCGTTTGTGGGCAGGAGCAGCCCAAGGGGCCGGAATTCTGCCCAAGCAGGGCGTCTCGTGCGTGAGAAGAGGACGTGCTGAGCTCTGAGGATGAAGGCCTGTGGCCTTCCCTGACACGCATCTATCAAGACAAATGACAGCCAGCATGGGTGCTCTGCCGCCGCCATCGAGAGTGTCCCACCAAAACTGACAGACTGGCTTGGCCCGCATCAGTTTGTTTTCCCCACCTCAAGCCAAGTGTGGTGGATTAGAAAGTGTCAGGGAGCTCTGGGGCTGCCTGGCTCTGCTCCCCCTCAGGCCGTCATTCAGTGCCTGGCACTTCCCCACCAGCCAGGCAGGAAACAGCTGCCACAGTCAGCCCCAGACCTTCCCTCAGCCAGCATTGAGGCTGCTCCTGCAGGCTGAGAGGTGGGGAAGGATGGGATTCTGTGCTTTGCCCTCTCTGCAGTGGGGAAAGCCAATCGGGGGGCAGTGCCTGGCTCTGCCATGTCCTGACTGGTTCGGAGCAGGCACAACTGGCCCATGCTTTCCCTTCAGAGAGTGGTGTGACTGGCAGGTGAGTGTTGTTAGCCCTGTTTGACCAGGGAAAAGACTGGCACCCAAAGAGGTTAAGTTACTTGTCAGAGATCCCACAGTGAGACTGTGGCAGAACTGGGAATGGAGACCCAGTGTCCTAACTCCCCTGCTGTACCCGCCAGATTCCCCTCCCTGGGCTGAGATGGGACCCCAGGATTCCTGACTACCCGGAGAATGCACCCTCCCATATCACAAGCACTTTTGAGGTTTGTGAAGACAGGCTTTAATGATCAGTGGGTTTATCCCTGTGGTATGTGCTGCTTGGTATAAGGGGTATGGAATTGGACCCGCCACAGCAAAGTGACGGAGCTTCCTGAATCATGCCACTCATGAGATTCACTAGCAAACGAGGATTTCAGGCGTCCTCTCCATGGTGTGCAGAGAAATCGAAACTAGGGAAGATCTAATTAGGTCAGTCTGTCCCCAGACACCGCCAGCTTGCTCCCTGCAGTACAGCCTCTTGTGTGTCTGAAAATTCAAACCCTCTTCATTAATTCACGATCCACTTTAACACCATCCAGCCACGGAACAACAAACCAGACCTGATTTCCCGCCCCTCAAAAGTACCATTATCTCTTCTCTCCAGCCCTGCTGTTAAAGACACAGTGAGGTCGGGTATGGATGGCAGCTCACCTCAGTTTAAAACAACCACACGCAAAAAGAGTTAAATGAGAAACGATAGGAAAATGTTCACAATTCAGCAAGTGTTGGGAGGGCCCTAAACAATGACTCTTCCAGGAGGCTGAGAGCGGACGATTCCCTGGGGCGCTGGAGTTTCTTGGAATGTGCATTTGATGAGTTATTCCGGTAACCAGAAAAAACAATGAGTGGTCTTGTAGCACCTTAGAAACTAACAAAAATATAGAAAAATATATATTTACATAGAAACGGGAAGTTCAAGTATGTAGCCCCATAAAAAAACAAAGTTATGCCTTTGTTTAAAAATATAGATAGTGTCATGAGCTTTTGTGGGCAAAACGCACTTCTTAAGATGAGCTGGAGAGGGATTACAGGAACCCAGGAAAAAAAACGGTACCTGTCAATTATAGGACCAGTGCTAATGAGGCTAATTGAGTGGGCTGGAAGTGTCCCATACTTTGCTTTTGATGTAAAAAAGCAGTTGTTAGAGGCAGGGGAGACAGGCTTTATAAAGCGACATCCAGTTAATGTCTTTGTTCAAGCTCAGGGAAACAATGTCTAATTCACAGCTGAATATCAGTTCTGCACTCTCTCTTTCTGTAGTTGGGTGGTGAAATTCTTTTGCAGAAGAATGGCTACTTTTAAACCTATTAATGAGTGCCCAGGCAGGTTGAAACTTTCCCCTCCAGGTTTCTGTGCATTACCATTTCTGATGTCTGATTTGTGTCCATTTATCCTTTGTCATAGATAAATTCTGGATTTCTCTTATCTCTCTCCAGCTCATCTGAGGAAGTGGGTTGTGCCCATGAAAGCTCATTATACTATCTATCTATCTATCTATCTTTTGTCTCTTAGAGTGCGTCTACACTGCACCATTATTTTGAGATAACTCGTGTTATTTCGAAATAACAATGTGAGCACCTACACAACCATTCCGTTATTTTGAAATAATTTCAAAATAATGGGCAGCTTATTCTGAAATCTGTAAGCTTCGTTCTATGAGGAATAACTCCTATTCAGAAATAGCTATTTCAAAATAAGGCGTGTGTAGACACTCCACTGCCGCTATTTCGAAATAGCCTCTCCCCAAGGACATTCTAAGTTATTCCTCCCCAGCACCTCCTGGAGCGCTAAATAGAGATCGCACATCCACATTAGGGAAGCCTGCCTCGGACTAATTTTGAGGCTTCCCATAAGTGTAAATATACTATTTCAAAATAAGTGTGCAGTGTATACCTACCCTAAGATGCCAGAGGACAACTCCTTGTTTTTAAAGTTACAGACGAACATGGCTCCCACTCTGAGTCTTTGCTCCAGAAAGAGTTTATTGCTCCAGTAGGGATGTGGCAAGAGGCAACACCCACCAGACTCAGAGCACAAGGCATAGTGTGGCATGGCTGAAGAGATTTGTCATCTGAGAGTGCCCCCTTCCTTCCCCATTCATGCAGAGGGTAGATGTGTATAAAAAGCGTATGATTTTCTGGCTGTGTTGATGCCATTTCTATGCATGTATTATTTTTGTATTGGATATTATGGGGACTGGCTCTGTGCTTGTATTTCACACACTTGCTTCTGGGAGACATCAACAGGAGGCTTGGTCGGCCTGTTGTGACCGACAATGGGCCATGGGAGGTGCCAATCCACATCCATGTTCAGACCAGCATGAGCGATGGTGTTCACCAATAAAGAACTGAGTCATGCCAGGACGCGTGACATGCTCATGTGACTCCAAACTCCATCTTGGGATATAGTTTTATACAGCAAGAACAATGGGATTCTCACCACATGGCCAGGGATATATAAAGGACCCTGGAAGTTCCTCCGTTTTGACTTCAATCCTGCTTTTCACTTCTGAAGGATCTTTGTTATGAGCTGAACTGTGAAGAAAGGACCGAATGATCCATCTAAGCTGTGGATGTGCTCCAGAGACTTGACTGAAGCCAGCAGTTTATTCCATCTTTGCTACAAGCCAGCACCAAGAATTTTGCAACTGGTGTGTGTATTTAACTTCCTTCCTTTCTTCCTTCCTTTTATGAAGAAACCTTTAGATTTTAGATTCTAAAGCAGATTTTTGCTGGGGGGGCTACTCCAAAATTTTGGAAAGTGATCAGGGGTTGCATTCTTCCATATTAATGGAGGTGTGGGGTCTGGGATGGAGGTTGGGTGCAGAAGGGAGTTTACAGTGCAGGAGAGAGTGGAGGGTTTGGGAGGAGTTTGGGTGAAGGAGGAGTTATGACCTGGGTTAGGGGACTAGGGTGCAGGAGGGAGTGGAGGGGTGACCTAGGGCAGGAGGGGTTTGTGTCTTGGGGCAGGGACCAGGGGGCCAAGTGGAGAGGGCAGAGTGCTTGGGTTGTGGCCTGGGGCAGGGGTATGGGGTACAGGATCTGGGTGGGGATATGGGTGTAGGAGGGGGGAAGAGGGTTTGGGTTATGTGGGGTAAGGGTGCAGGAGAGGGGGCAGAGGGTTTGGGATGTAGCCTAGGACAGGCGGGTGTTGTGACTTGGGGCAGGAGACTGGGGTGCAGGAGGGGGCAGAGGGTTTGGGTTATGGGAGATTGGGGGCAAAGGAGTTGGAGTGCCAGGGGCAGGCTCTGGCTGGGAGATTTACCTGTTTGATCCCCAGCCAGCAGCCTTCCCCAGCACACTCCCTGACTACCCTGCCCCCACACTGGCTGCAGGGGCCATGTGGTTTTTGAACAGCAGCAAGCCTGAGTGGAGGGGAGATTGGTGCTTCCCAAGCTGCCTGTGGTCAACAGGAAGCTCCCAGTGGCTGAAACCAGCCAATGGGATTGTGCTGGGGAAGGGAATGGCGCATGAAGGCTCACAGCTGTTCAAATAGAGCCCGGCAGCAGCTTCCCTGAGCAGGTGCAGAGGGAGGGCAGGGAGACTGCAGGCCGGATCTGGCCCACGGAGGGTATTTTGCCCAGGCCTGTTCTAAAGGATTGGCCATCAGTGTGCTCTTTGGGGTAAGAGTTATACGTTGATCTGTGAATGTAGCTGGTCCTTTCAGATCAGAGGAACCTTTTTGTTTGATGAGATTGTTTTTCATAACCTCTCACCTGTAGAGGGAGTGGTACTGGTGGTGGCCCAAGAGAACCGGAGTGTCTAAGGCGATTGCTTGTGTGGCTTCTTGTTAGCCAGTGGGGTGAACCCAAGTGCTCTCTCTGACTGGATTGGGGCCTTATAGAGGAGGAGCCCCAGTCTTGGGCTCTAGGTAGCCCAGTGTGACGGCGAGTTGGGGTTTCCCCGATCCTGCACCTCTGTAGCAGCCAGAACAGTCTTCACCAGCCAGTAGAACAGAGAGGGGTTTATTGATTTTCCAGAATACAGCACAGCACATACGTGACGTGGCTACCGGGGGCAGGGCCAGGATGGCTCAGACCCCTAGGGTTAGGGTCCATCGCCCCTAGCCCCCAGCTTAGCCTGTTCTCTACATGCTTCCCAGACAGCAACTGCCTCCCCGCAAGGCCCTGCCCCCCAGCCAGGTGTTGGTCTCCGCCTTCCTCCCTTTGTCTCTCTCTCTGGGAGGCTGAGCCTAGGTGTCTGGGTTAATGCACATTGGGTGAGTCAGTGAGAATCTCCCATCACAGCGCAGGGGGACCCTGGGTCACAGACCAGACAGCACCCCCATTACACCACACCCTGTCTCTAAGCAATTCACCCTGAACTGACAATCTCAGCAGTGGCCCCAGAAGCTCTCTCGTTATAGTTTGTGTACAGCAAATGAACACTGGGACAGTTTAACAATACGGGGCCCAGGTTTGCTTCCATGGAAGTCAATGGGTGCTTTGCCTTTGGCTTCAATAGGAGCTGGAACCAGCCTGTCCTTTGCTTTAGCAAAGCCCAGGGGGTTCCAAACTACAGCCCACAGGCCACATCCAGGCTGCAGGACCCTTCTGTCTGGCCCCTCAGCTTCTGCTCAAGAAGGCTAGCCCCTCTCCCTACTGCCCACCCCCCAGCCTTAGCTCACTGCACCACCAGACCTGGTTTGGATAGGGAATGAGGGAGGCTGGGGGGTTAGTCAGGGGACAGGGAGCAGCGGGGGGTGGAATAGGAGTTGTGGGGGGCAGTCAGGAGGTGGGGAGCAGGGGGGTCAGATCAGGGCTAGCCTCTACATAGTCCTCCTCACAATTTCTGAACCTTGATGTGGCCCTGAGGCCAAAGAGTTTGGCCACCCTGCTCTAGCCTTTTCCTCCAGAGACCTCAAAGTACTTCACAAATTGTAATGAATGAAGCCTCACAGCCCCATAAGTAGGAGGGACTTTGAAACTGGGCAGGATCCAGGACTTCCCCTCCCTGTGGGTCTAGCTACCCTGAACTTAGGGGAAGTTTGTTTCAATCCAGTTCCAGGAGTGGACTGGGCCTCTCTGGCCCATCTCCACTCAGAGCATTTGATTCCGAGGAACACCCAGGAGTGTGGCTGCTTCTCCGAGGCTCACTGGTCTCTCGTGGGAGTGGAAATCCTGGGGACGGGGTTCCGAGCTTTCTCCCCAAGAGACCTCCAGTGCAGGTCTGTGGGTAAACCCTCAGCTGCTGCGTTTCAGCTCTTCTTCTTCTAGATGAAGCCAGGATGTGGAGCAATTCCACTTCTCTGACCGTCAAAGCACATCTAAACTCTGGGACAGGGTTAGGGTCCGTTCTGATTTCAGGAGGGTGGCAGGGTCTCACTTTGCAGGAACTGGCCCACTGTTCTACTGCAGAAGGGAGCCTCTCTTGGGGAATTAAATCCTCTTAGGGTAAGAGGAGCCCAGAGAGGAATTATTTATGTGGCCACTTCTCCGCCTGGCTGCACTGCGGGTGGGTCTGAGATGCAGTGGGGGCTGGAACTGAGCCAGCAGTCCTGGGTTTGGAGTTGATTTTACAAAACCCAAGCAACCCCTGGTTTTGCCTGTCTCTATTTAAATTGTGCCAGGATTGCATGGGACGGGGTGCCGGGCTGAGTTTGGAGGGTTTCCCACACGGCAGACATTGCAGAGGCCTGAGGCATATCAGAAAGAGCAACCATGAAACAGAAAGACGTGTCTCTATCACTAATTAACACAATGCGCCCATGCCCCAACCTTGCTGCAGGCTCCAGAAGATGCAGGCCATTGATGTCAGTGCCTCTTTTGCAGCCAGCCCAAGGAGTTGGATGGTGGCGGATTATATAATGGCAAACGCCTGTTACCTTTCCGGCGATGATGTGAACACGAGAGGAGAACATTAGTTAGTCGTTTGACAACTGCTCAAAGGAGGTGTGAAGTGTAATGTCCCTAATGTTGCAATTAGACAAGAACAACTATAATGCTCTTTCTCCTTCGCTGTGCCTCTCCCTCTCTCTCCTTTTTTTTTTTTTTTTAATTAGCAGTAATAACATTCAGCCATGAAAGCACAATGAGTCCTGGTTTAAATGGACACAAGCTGGTGGTGTGTTAGAGATTAGGCATCGTCCTTCTGATCATGAAGAAAAATCTTGCTAATTGGCCACTGGCGGGGGGGCGGGGGGATGTCCCTATCACGTAGCGTGTTCATGTTACCAGTTAGATTAGACCAGGGGTCTCAAAAACTCCTGGCCCCTCCTGGCCCAGGGGTCATCTGTGGCTGGAGCATTTCCCTAATCCAGCCCACAAAATAGTTTGAAAAGGTAATTTAATCTGGCCCATGCAAGGGGATCCTAGCAAGAGGTGCAAATGTTAGTGGGGAAGGGGGGCATCCCAGTGCAAGGACATAGGGGTGTCAGGGCGAGGGTGCAGTTTCATGTGTTTCGTAGGATCCTAGTCTCAGTCTGGGCTCCCGGACATGGGGGCGATACTAGCAACTTGCAACTTGTACTGTATTGCCAACCCTAAGTGGTCAAAACTCACACCTCAAATAGAGATGGGCTTCTTGAAAGCACAGAGGAATACACTTGGGGATCTTTTTATTTGGCACCTGATGTTTGAGCCCTTTGACTGAACTTGAGGAACATTTTCTAGCTTTTCTCCACAAACTATGAGACCTAAAGTGGAAGGAAGGAAGCTAGCTAGCTGGGATTCTCTTCTAACACCTGGCACCAATAAGGAAGCATAATTTACTAAATCAGACAGATCTCAGTTGATAGCGGTGAAGTAGGCATCAGGTAATGAAGTTCCCAGATCTGGCTTAATTCTAATAACATGGCTTGGGAATTATAGGAAAAAAAAATCCCCAGTGATCAGGAGGCTTGTGATCAAATCAGGAGAGTTGGCATCACTGATATCTAGTCAGTTCCACAAAAGGAGTTAATAGTCACAAAACGATGGGGACTAACTTAGCTGTTACCACTTGAGAGAGAGCTTGGAGTCATTGTGAATAGTTCTCTGAACACCGCCACGCAGTGTATAGTGGCAGTCAAATCAGCAAATAGAATGTTAGGAATCATTTAAAAAGGGATAGAGAAAAAGACAGAGAATATCTTATTGCCTTTATATAAAAACATGGTAAGGATGTTAAAGACTAGTTGGCTACTCGATTCCCCCCCTTGCTGCCTCTGAGTCCCCTGCTGACCCCAGGCTCCGTGCTGTGCTTCTGCTTTGAAATGCACAAGAGCCCTGGGGACTCTTGTACATTTCAAAGCAGGCACCCAGGTACATCCCAGAGTCAGTGGGACTTCCCTCTGGCCCCAGGCTGCACATGGAATTCCGCATTCCTCCTTTGGGGCTCTTGTTCATTTCAAAGGAGGAATGCGAAAGTGCCTATCGACTAGTTGAGTAGTCGATGGAAATTCCATTGACTACCTGACTAGTAAATTAACTGCTAGTTAACATTCTAATCCATGATATGCCCACATCTTGAATATTGAGTAAAGATGTGGTTACCTCATCTCTAAAAAGATATCATGACACTAGAAAAAGTTTGGAAAAGGGCAACAAAAATCATTAGAGATTTGGAACGGCTGCCATATGAAGAGAGATTAAAAAGACTGGGACTTTTCAGCTTAGAAAAGAGGAGACTAAAGGGGAGATATAATAGAGGTCTATAAAATCATGACTGGTGTGGAGAAAGAGAATATGGAAGTTATATACTTGTTTCCATAACATAAAAACTAGAGATCACTAAATGAAATGAATAGGTAACAGGTTTAAAACAAACAAAAAGAAGAACTACTTCATGCAGCACACAAATCAACCTGTAGAACTCCTTGCCAGAGGATGTTGTGAAGGCCAGGACTATAACAGGTTTCAAAAAAGAGCTAGATAAATTCATAGAATCAATCATAGAACACTAAAACTGGAAGGGACCTCAAGAGGTCATCAAGTCTAGTTCCCTGCCCTCCCAGCAGGACCAAGCACTGTCTAGATCATCCCTGACAGATGTCAGTCCAACCTGCTCTTAAATATCTCCAGTGATGGAGATTCCACAACCTCCCTAGGCAATTTATTTCAGTATTTAACCACAGTTAGGAAGTTTTTCCTAATGTCCAAGCTAAACCTCCCTTGCTGCAATTTAAGCCCATTGCTTCTTGTACTATCCTTAGAAGTCAAGGAGAAGAATTTTTCTCCCTCCTCCTTATACCACCCTTTTAGATACTCAGTACTCATGGAGGATAGGTCCATCAATGGCTATTAGTCAGGCTGGGTAGGAATGATGTAACTAGCCTGTTTGTCAGAGGCTAGGAATGGGCAACAGGGGAGGGATCATGTGAGGATTCCCTGTTCTGTTCACTCCCTCTGGGGCACCTGGCATTGGCCACTGTGGGAAGACAGGACACGGGGCTAGATGGACCTTTGGTCTGACCCAGTCTGGCCATTCTGATGTTCTTATGTTTCACAGCTTACACCTATGGATGGGATGGCTCTGCACACCCCTCTCCTGGGCCACAGGGACATGTCCGCAGTGGCGTGGAGCTAGCAGCAGGAAGCCACTCTAGCTGCTGCCAGTGGTGATGACAGGGGACCCCTGGCAGGTTTTTAATTGCCCAGGAGCAGCAGACAGAGTCAGGGATCATGTGGGTAGGGTGCTCATGGGTCAGCAGGAGGGCCCAGGAGACACCTGGGTCGGGAGGAACCCCCTGCTCTCTTGGAGCCCTGCCAGAAGAGGGAGCCTACTGACCTGCTAGGTTGATTTGAGAATTATCACTGGCCCTAAAGTAAATTGAGTATGAGAAGCCTGCATTAGATGCACTGTGGGTATCATAGAAATTACAGCCAGGAAATTCCTACTAGAGTCCTATTTACTGTGTAACCTAGTGCACTCTCATCCCTTACAGGACTTTTGCCTCTGATTTGCCAATCTCAGCTTCAAATGATTCCATTGATGGAGCTCCACTCACTGCTCTTGAGAATCTGTTTCACAGCCCAACACATCTCATTGCTAAGGAATCCCTTCATCAATGTTCCCTCCAATTTTTTCCATCTGCTCATGGAATACATTTTGTTATGTGCAGTTGTGCACCACCAGTAGAAACACATGCTGCTGGCTGTGGGCGCTCTGCTGGTGACATTTGAGTCTCTCCCGGCCAGCCACCCAAGAGTACAACTTACAGGGAACATTGCCCCCACGCCAGGTGGTAGTCTAAAATTTCCTCTTCTCAACTTTCTCCCCGTGGTTCTGAGTCAACTTTGTCCATCCCAAAGACTTCTCCTCCCTCTTTGGTGTATTATGCTCTTTGGATATTTGTAGATGACTATTATGTCTTTATCCACGTATGCTTGGCTGGGCTGTACATTTATGGATCAGGTAAAAATCATGAACTCTATTGTGTTAGAGTGGGAGTGCATATGGCTCACTCTGGATCTGATTCTCAGAGGTGCCAAGGCATCCCAGGGGCTTCTTTTGTGTCCTGAGCACTACAATTATTTGGGGGTTTTAACTTTGCCCCTTTGTCCCTTAATTGTTTTTGTTGCTCTTCTCTGATGGTTCGTTTTGCTTCTTGCTTCAGCAGATGGAAGCCTCATTTGAGAAGAGCTTTGGTTTTTTGTGCAAGGGATTCTAAAGGAAGTGCCCCATCAGCAGCAAGCAGGCATGAGAGAGGTGCACCCATACCTCATTAAGGCCCCTAGGAAGTCTTGACTATAGCAGAGAAAAGTGCTTTCCATGCACAGGGTTCAAATAGCATCTGTGGTTCTTTTTATCTTAGATAAACAGGGCCTTTTCATTCACAATGAATCTATTTTTATGGAAACCGATAAAGGTTCCTGCTTGAGAGACAGGCTAACTAAGAGAGACATAAAAATAATATCAGGGCAGCTCTCGTTTCTTTATTATTTTCCTCTCTTGTTCAGATTACATTGGAAGAACCTTTTCCTTCTGATTTCTTTCTTCTGTTGGAAGCTTAGTTTAAGGGACACTGTCAAGATAAAAATCTTACTCATAAAAAATAATCTCCTTTCCTCTGCCACCAATAACCCCTTAGATGATTAAAATGGAACTTCTGACTATCAAATTCATTTCTCACCATGTGCACTTTTTGGCACCAAAGGCTGATTTGCACTTTTTGTTTATAGCTAAGTTTCACTTCCCAATTCCAGAACATAAGACCATAAGAATGGCCACACTGGATCAGACCAAAGGTCCATCTAGCCCAGTGTCCTGTCTGCCAACAATGACCAATGCCAGGTGCCTCAGAGGGAGGGAACACAACAGGGAATCCTCATGTGATCTCTCTCCTGTCACCCATTTCCAGCCCCTGACAAATAGAGGCTAGGGACACCATTCCTACCCATCCTGGCCAAAAGCCACTGATGGACCTAACCTCCATGAATCTGTCTAGTTCTTTCCTGAATCCTGTTAAAGTCCTGGTCCTCACAACATCCTCTGGCAAGGAGTTCTACAGGTTGACCCTGCGCTGCATGAAGAAAAAACTTACTTTTGTTTATCTATTAATTTCATTTGGTTAGTTCTCCTGCATTAACGTAAAACACAGGGCAGACTTGCACAGAGGCTTAACTCCCATGTAACAGCAAGGTCTTGATCAAAATTTCCAATGTCAGGACTTCTGAAATTCTGCCCCATTGTATGTTGGGATTTCCAAGTTTACGGAGGGATATTTAATGTTAAAAATGCTGCTTTCACTAAATTGCAAATAGTCCATTTGATGCTGGGTTAAGTACTATATCCCCATTTCCTCTTCTTTATTGGTAAAGGAAACTCAGAGGTTTGGGTCTGAATGAGGCTTCCAACTCTTGCTATTTTATTGTGACATTTGACGTTTTTGTTTGAAGTCCCAGCTCCTAGAATTAAGTGATTTAGTGAGAATCTCAGCTTTCATTTTAAAGAAAAGTAAGTTTGATGGTTGCTGAGAAAAGCTGGAAATTGGGACTCCCATGTGTCCTAAAAGCCCAGCACCCACAAAGCTACCAAGAACCCAACCTTTTTTTAAAAAACGCATGATTTTAAAGCTAAACTCATGATGTTCGGTGGCCTGACTCCGGATTTCAGAACTTTTGGGGCTGGATATAAAGGGGCTGAAAGTGCACTTCTGAGGGGCACATTCAATCCAGATCCTGCAATGGAACGACCCCAGAAATGAATCTGGACCTGCAGTTTTTAGGGCTTTAGGAGGGACTAAGGCTGTTATTCTTGTGCCCCAGCTGCTTGTTATAGGGCTACAACACTGCTTGGGGACACACAGAATGTTCTCTCTCAGCTGCAAAGCCAATTGGGCTGAAACTCAAAATCCCTGAAGGGTTGAGGGAGGAAGCTAACTGCAAGGGAGAGAGACATTTCTTATTCAAGCGCCAAATGCCTTTTAAAAAAAATAAGACTCGCGATCAAGAGTCAGAGACTCGCTACCCACATCCCTGGTTGCAATCTTTCTCTTTCGCCCAGTTTGAATGTCAAAGAATCACCGAGAAAAGAGTCAACAGGGCATAGACCCCTCCGCAAACCTCTAAAGCGAAAAGTGTGGCAGTAACAAATAGTGATGTGATAGGATACACATTTAAACTAAGGATGTTAAATATCAAGTAATTTACTAGTCGAGTAGTCGATGGAATTTCCATCGACTACTTGACTAGTTGATAGGCACTTCCGCATTCCTTCCCTGCTGGGGCTCTTGTACATTTCAAAGGAGAAATGCAGAACGCCCTGTGCAGCCAGAGGCCAGCGGGAAGTTCTGCTGACTCTGGGCTGCACAGGGGCCTGCCAGCTTTGAAATGTACAAGAGTCCCCAGTGGGGGCTCTTGTGCATTTCAAAGCGGAAGCACCCTCATGGAGCCTGGGATTAGCAGGAGACCCAGAGTCCCCTGCTGTCTCCCCAGCTGACCGTGAGCTCCGTGCGGCATTTCCCCAGAACCCGGAATCAGCGGGGGACTCCCCGACTCCAGGCTCTGTGTGCTGCGCTGGAACCCAGGATCAGCTGGGGGAGTCCCCAGCTACCCTGGGCTCCATGCAAACGCCGCAGTGGCATTTCAAAGGGGCAGTGCCGTACAGCTGATCCCAGGCTCAGCCATGTGATGCTGCCACTTTGAAGTACCCTTTTTATTCCCCCTTTGCTGCCTCTATTTGATAGAGGCAGTAAGGGGGGGGTGGGGAATTGACTAGTCGATTAGTCGACTAGTCCTTAACATCCTTAATTTAAATGCCTGGGCTCACCAGTTAACCTTCATGGTTACATGCAAGCTCCCATACCCCCGCTACCTCTGTATCAGAGGCAGCAGCGTGGGGAGCGAGGGGGAGGCAGGAGACGGTGCTCATGGGGGGCCAGCTTTTAAGCCAGCTTCTTGCACACATCAGCTCCCACGGAGTTGCCTCCCTTCCCACTACGTGTAAACGAGAAACCCCACCCACCCACATTTTAACATTCCTAGTAACAATCATATGGCAGCGTTAAATAGTACCACTCAGACCCTAAGCTGCCACTGCAACCCAGCCCTTATTTGTGTCATTCATAAACTCTTCCAAGTAGGGATCTCTGATCAGATTCTGTCTCCATCTACACTGGCACAAACCTTCAGAGTTCCATTGACTTCCACAGAGTTACACCAGCACAACTAAGATCGGAATCTTAGGCCTGGGTGTAAAAGGCTGAGCAGACATGGGGTGCTGGGTGCTGCACAAGGGGCCTTAGTCTTAGATGGACCTCAAAAAGTGAAGGCCAAAAGAGCGATCCGTATTTTTTTTTTTTACAGCTAACAATTAGTTCTGTACCTCGCCTGAGTGCAGTTTTGTTTATCAGCTTCTCTTCTCATTGTGTGCACATCTGCCAGCAAAATGTGCAATTTATTCAGCTCCTGAGACACAAACAGGTGTTACTTGCCCTTGGAATAATATAGAGAAGCTGATGTTAGATTTAGCTTCCAAAAACAATACCTAATGATGATGTTAATGAAGAGATGGCAGCAGGCAGGCCTTTGGCGCCCAGATACTGGTCTGCTACAGTGTGCAAGCAAAGAAGCACAAAGTGGGAGAATGATCTCTCTGCACAGTGGCCTGGTCTCCCCAGGAGACTAGTACAGGGATGCAATGTCATCAGTAGCAGCAGGCAGCCTTCTCTACACCCTATGGTAATTACACTGATCAATTAACAGTGGAATGCCTTCTCTAACAGAGGGTCTCAAAGCACTGTATACACCCTGCTTCTTCACAACAACTGTGTGATACAATCAATATGAGTGAGACCATTTTACCAAGGGAGGAAAACTATGTGCTAGGGACTTACTCATGGGCAAACCCAGAAACTTCAATACCAAAGCTTGGAGCTCTACCACTTGAGCAAAAGGAATAATTCCATCCAGCAGCAGCAGTAGTTGGCATTTATCCTGCAGTTGCTACACTACCAAAGTGGGAAGCTATGCATGCTTTGCTGGTAGGCGTAGTAAGTGTCAGAGCCAAACACAGAACCCCTGCATCCTGACTATCAGTCCCACCACCCACCCTCTTACCTTATAGACTGATTGTTGCCATGTGGTCGACCTATAATTAACACTGCTCTGATAGGGAGTCACAAGTGCTTTCTGTTGGCACAATGACGGCCAAGCGGCTCGTGAGAGAAGCGGAGAACAGGCTGTTTCTGCTCTTTAGCTAATCAGAAATCAACTTACTTGAAAGAGGACAGGCTGTTTCAGAGCAGTAATCTCTCCGCCTGAGCAATAGAAAGAGCCGTTCGCTCCGAGAGCAGAAAGGAGATTGCGTTACCGTGCTGCCGTGGAGATGAGGCATGGACTCCCAGGTCACCCTGCCCTTGTTCCCCCCCCAGTGTATTCAAATGTGATATCAAATCTGCTCTGCCAGAGCACATTGCACTGGAGCAAGACACAGGTTTCTTAAAAGTTTGCTGGACTGTTATGATTAAAAGGATTCTTTCAAGTTTGGCTTCAAATCTGACCTATTTTTTTTTAATTCCTTTGCCCTCTCTAACTATCTATTTGCAAAGTCTGGGTAAATCTTTAGCAGGCTTCTTTGCTATTCCTCTTCTTGTCAAGGTTAGCCCTTTGCCAGTGCATGCCAGTGCTCCCTTTCTCCCCCCCCCCCTTTTACTCCCTGTAATCACTGGCATAATTTTGTATTGGTGACTGCTCCCACTTGCGCTGTGTTGCACGGTAATGGGCTCCCCGCCGCAAGATGAATGCCAAAGCAAAGCTGTGGAGTTTATCAGCCAGAAACCTAGAGGCAGAGCTGAGGCATTCATCTGAAAAGCTAGCGACACTGATCTTGTGACAGGACCCTGCTGCAATGCTCCATTAGAGTTGCCCCAAATTGGTTATGAATCGCTTGGGGACTCATTTGTCCGTGAACCTCCATGTGCAGCCAAGAGGGGGCATGTCAGAGAGACAGCAGTTGAAATGAATGGCCAGAGACTCTCTCACTCACTGCAGCCTGGAGCTGGGGTTGCCAAGGTTAGGGACGAGCAATGGAAAATCTGCATCACCCCAGAAATTATCCCCTGCAGAATTTTCTGCTGTGTTTTCGACTCGGTCTCATGGTTATGCTGGGACGACTCCTAGCCAAGTGCCATTTTTTTTCTACATGGTTGCCATTCGCCATTCATCCCTAAGCCAGCAGGAGACTCCCCCTTTCCCAGAGCCAGCCCACAGCCGGGCAATTGCATTGCTCATGTGTTGCAGGGAACAGAGAAGGTCAGCAGCTTTTTGAGTCGGGGTCCCAGCGTCACACCAACCAAAGGCCAGCCTGTCTGTTTCAACATATGCATCTCTCCATCTGCCCATCTGCCTGTCCATCTCTGCCTTATGTTTTGTTCAGCCACCCATCACCAGGAGCATCTTCTAAGTATCATAGATTAGCAATCACCAAGTTCCTCATGGAAGTAAAGACATCTCCAGCTTTTCTCCTCCTGCAGGCTGATGTCTTTGCACCTATCCACAGGAACAGGAGCTAGTTTGCTGACTGCAAGAGGTGTGGGGGGGGGGGGGGGGGGGGGGGCGGAGGGGCAAAGAGGGCAGTTGCCCTGGGGCCCAGTGATTTAGAGGGCTTGGTGGCTTCTGGCTGCTGCTGCTGTTGTTGCAGCAGTTGTTGTGACCGGAGCCCTGGGCCTTTTAAATTGCAGCTGGAGTGGCCATTGCACGCTTCATGTGGCTGTGAGGGCTGGGGGGGGTGGCCCAGCGCTGCAGTCTGGGTTGTGCTGTGGGCTGGCTGCCCCCAGCACTGCCCCTTATACCTAAGGTCCTGCCCTCTCCAGGGACATGGTGCTTCTCCCCCCCCACACACACACTCACTTTGTCTGGGGGCCTGTGAACGCTGTTGGCCCCCTGAACAGGAGCAAAAGTCAGGGCAAGCTGCCACCACTGCTGAACTGCTATAGTGACCTGAAAGGAGCTCAGTTAAGGACCAGCGGGAAGCTTGGTCTCTGTGGCCCACTCAGTCCTTGGCCTCTCTGCTGGGCCTACCCACAAGCAGAACAATGAACGCTAGAGACTCTCTGACATGGGGGCTTGTCCACTTGGGCCTCGAGTGCGACCCCTGCAATCCATTTGCTACAGGCTGCTAGAGGCGAAGAAACTGTAGTTCCCTGGAGCAGAACCATGCAGCTCCATTTGGAGGGGAGAGGCTTCCTATCCAATGGTCCCACTAATCTTTTCCATCCGTGTGCGGATTTTTTCCATTCATGTGCGGAATATTTTTTTTCTCTGTACCGAGGCATGCGCAGACATGCACCACCAGAAGAAACACAAACCTAGCTGTGGGAGCTCTGCTAATCAGCTGGGTGGCACTGGAATCTCTCCTGAGTGACCATCCACGCACTCAGCCTACAGGGAACACTGTCCCCATCCCATTCCTGGGCTAGCTCTTGGAGAGCCCCGTTGCTCCTCACATTCATCTCTAACAAGAGTGCTCCCTTACTGGGTCCCAGAGACTTCCGTTCTCAGCCAGGCCTGCTGTGCTTTTCCAGCATCATAATTGGAAGAGTCATGCTGCGAGGGGAGCTCCGTCTCTGCGTCTTGGCCCAGAGAGTCAGGATGTTTCTCCACGAGTCCCTGGCAAGGGAGTTTCATTAATGGATGCTAATGTGCCATCCGGCCCATTTATCTTCATTTGGTACCAGCCAGCAGGGTTCTGGGCCCAGAGCCAGGGGCTGGGCACTGGTTCTTAATCACTCCCTGCCAGGGCCTGGTGAGAAAGCGGAGAGGAGTCGGAAAGATTCCTGCCTCCCAACCGTGTACATTGGGAAATGGAGGTTTGGTGGCCCTGTAGAGCATGGAGTGTGTGTGCTAAGCAATCACACTCCCTCACATGTGTACTCTCCAGGCGTGCCACTCTGCTACTCCAGCTAGGGCAACATAGTCCCCCCTAAGTAGACAGCATTTCTCATTTACCAGGTGAATGAGAGTACCCAGTTGAGGCTGGATTTACTGCCCAGTGCTGCCGTTGGAATTCTTTAAAATAAATAGCATCTTGGCACCAGGAGCCAAGGAACCAGGGCCAAGGCATGTGCCAAGTTGCTGCCTAATTTGGCTTACAGAGCAGGACCCCACCATTCAACCAAGAGTCATTTTCCTGCTACCTTCCCACTCTGTGGCCTAGTGCAGGGAGCATTGAACTGGGCTGCAGAGGAGCTGGGTGCTCCAATACTGGTCCACTGAGTAACCTTGGGCAAGTGGCTTTACTGCTCTGCACCTCAGTTTTCCCCTTCTGTAAAATGGGGATAGTGAAATGACCTCCTCTGTAGTGTGCTTTGAGATCAGGGGTTGCAAAGGTATTATTAATATTTTCGATCTGTGTGGGATGGAGCACATGTGGCTGGCTAGGGAGATCCGGGGCTGCACAGACTTGGCAAGGGGTGGGCAGTGTTTGCCTTTCTGGGCTCTCTGCCAGGGAAGAACTCCACTCCAGAGGGGCTCTGTTGGGCTGGCTTTCCTCTGATGCACTGCTCTGAAAGAGAGGATGTGGGGCCCTTACTGGATGAGGGAGGTAACCTAGTGACAGATGATGTGGGAAAAGCTGAAGTACTCAATGCTTTCTTTGCTTCTGTCTTCACGGACAAGGTCAGCTCCCAGACAAATGCACTAGGCAACGCAGTATGGGAAGGAGGTGGACAGCCATTGGTGGGGAAAGAAAAGGTTAGGAACTATTTAGAAAAGCTAAACATACACAAATCCATGGGCCCAGATTTAATGCATCCGAGGGTTCTGAGAGAGTTGGCAAATATTATTGCGGAGCCTTTGGCCATTATGTTTGAAAACTCATGGAGATCGGGAGAGATCCCGGATGATTGGAAAAAGGCAAATGTAGTGCCCATCTTTAAAAAAGGGAAGAAGGACAATCTAGGGAACTACAGACCAGTCAGCCTTACCTCAGTCCCCGGAAAAATCATGGAGAGGATCCTCAAGGAATCCATTCTGAAGCACTTGGAAGAGGGGAAAGTGATCAGGAATAGTCCACATGGATTCACGAAGTGCAAGTCATACCTGACCAATCTGATTAGCTTCTCTGATGAGGTAACTGGCTCTGTGGATATGGGAAAGTCAGTGGATGTGATATACCTTGACTGTAGCAAAGCTTTTGATACGGTCTCCCACAATATTCTTGCCAGCAAGTTAAGGAAGTGTGGGTTGGATACATGGACTGTAAGGTGAATAGAAAGCTGGCTAGATTGTTGGGCCCAATGGGTAGTGATCAACGGCTTGATGTCTGGTTGACGGTCGGTTTCAAGTGGAGTGCCCCAAGAATCAGTTTCAGGGATGGTTTTATTCAACATCTTCATTACTGACCTGAATGAGGGGATGGATTGCACCCTCAGCAAGTTTGCAGATGACACTAAGCTAGGGGGAGAGGTAGAAACATTGGAGGGCAGGGATAGGATCCAGATGACCTAGACAGATTGGAGGATTGGGCCAAAAGAAATCTGATGAGGTTCAACAAGGACAAATGCAGAGTCCTGCACTTGGGACGGAAGAATCCCAAGCATTGTTACAGGCTGGGGACCGACTAGCTAGGTAGCAGTTTGGCAGAAAAGGACCTGGGGATTACAGTGGATGAGAAGCTGGATATGAGTCAACAATGTGCTGTTGTAGCCAAGAAGGCAAATGGCATATTAGGGTGCATTAGGAGGAGCATTGCCAGCAGATCTAGAGAAGTGATTATTCCCCTTTGTTCAGCACTAGTGAGGCCACATCTGGAGTATTGTGTCCAGTTCTGGGGCCCCCGCTGCAGAAAGGATGTGGCCACATTGGAGAGGGTCCAGCGGAGGGCAACCAAAATGATGAGGGGGCTGGAGCACTTGACCTACAAGGAGAGGCTGAGGGATTTGGGTTTATTTAGTCTGCAGAAGAGAAGAGTGAGGGGGGATTTGGTAGCAGCCTTCAACTTCCTGAAGGGAGGTTCCAAAGAGGCTGGAGAGAGGTTGTTCTCAGGGGTGCCAGATGGCAGAACAAGGAGCAATGGTCTTAAGCTACAGTGGGGGAGGTCTAGGTTGGCTATTAGGAAAAACTATTTCACTAGGAGGGTGGGGAAGCACTGGGATGGGTTACCTGGGGGGGGATGGAATCTCCATCCTAAGAGGTTTTTAAGTCTCGGCTTGACAAAACCCTGGCTGGGATGATTTAGTTGGGATAGATCGTGCTTTGGTCAGGGGGCTGGACTCGATCATCTCCTGAGGTCTCTTCCAGCCCTATGTTCTATGATTCTATGAAAGGGTACGTCTACACTGCACACTTATTTCGAAATAAGCTATTCTGGAATAGTTATTCCAAAATAACTTATTTCGAATAGCATGTCTACACTGCAGGGAAGCCTCAAAATTAGTCCGAGGCAGGCTTCCCTAATGTAGATGCGCTATCTTGATTTAGCGCTCCAGAAGGCGCTGGGGAGGAATAACTTAGAATGGCCCTGGGGAGGGGCTATTTCAAAATAGCAGCAGTGGAGCGTCTACACATGCCTTATTTTGAAATAGCTATTTCGGAATAGGTGTTATTCCTCGTAGAATGAGGTTTACAGATTTTGGAATAAGCCATCCGTTATTTCAAAATTACTTCAAAATAATAGAATGGTCATGTAGACGCTCACATTTTTATTTCGAAATAACACTAGTTATCTTGCAATAACGGTGCAGTGTAGACACACTCAAACTGAGCAAGAACAGGGGTTTGTAAGAGCCTAGGATGTGCTCCTGCAAACACCTACACTCCCTAAAGGCTTTGGCACCTAACAATGAGAGGGCTCAGTCCACCCAGAGGGACATGTGGGGGATATGGCCATGCTCTCCTGACATTCACCAGCTAAGGGCTGCAGCCCCTACTCCAGGTGCAGCATAGGCAGCTGTTCAGCACAGTCCCCACCTCTTGTGTCTCTACCCATCCCTGCTGGGCAGATTCCTCTCTGCACTCACAAGCTCTTGGGAGCCATGCCAGAGCCTTGAGCAAGGGACCTCCTCTGCCCCTGGTGTCTGTTCTGAAATGCTGGACAGTTTTAGCACGGGCAGATACGTTCAACTGGGGGTACCTGGGTTTGGGCCCACGTGGCTCGTTTGGGCCCATGTGGCTCGTTTCCAGCAGTCGCACCACAGGGACTGCTCAGGCTGCGGCATCCTCTTGGCTGATCTGTGAACCTGAAACCCTTTTGGCACTGCTCCGATTGCAGGCACAGGAATTACTGTGCTTCCACTTGGACCACCCTCGCCCCTGGAGCCTTGAGACATTTCCCACACTGCTCCCCAGAGATTGGTCCTGTGATCCGCTTTCTGTCTGGGGGTGCCAAGCACTGGGGTGGCACATCTGAGGCTGTCAGTGCAACGCATTTGCTGCTGGAGACCCCAGGAAGAACCCAAATGTACTGCTGTTTCCAACAGAGCATTGTACTCACAGCACCTGCAGTGAATGATTCTTCCGGATGCCTCCTGCTGCAATGATGGAGGACGGGAGTTTCCCTGCTTGCTCTTAGGTTGGAAACGGCTCTTCCTTGGTGACTTTGTACAACTCAGTGGGACTACTTTATCAATTAAACTCACAGAGGGGCAGCCATGGTTAGTCTGCAACTTTACAAATAACAAGAAGTCCTCTGGCACCTTAGAGACTAACAAACATGTAGATGGGATCATGAGCTTTCATGGGCACAACCCACTTCTTCAGATGAGCAGAGTGGAGAGAAAAGGGTGGGGGGAACCTCCCAATTTATAAGAGAGAAGGAAGGGAGAGGAGAATAAAAATGCCTGTCAATTGTAGTACTGGTGCTAATGAGGCTAATTGAGTGGGCTGGAAGTGTCCCATACTTAGCTTTTGATGTCAGTTGGGTGTTGAATGTAAGGAAAGCAAGTTTTATAATGGGTCATCCAGTTCAGGTTTTTGTTCAAGCCATGAGAGATAGTGTCAAATTTGCCGCTGAATATCAATTCCTCTCTCTCTCTCTCTCTCTCTGTGTAGTTGGCTGGTGAAATTCCATTGTAGAAGAATGGCTACTTTTAATGAGAGCCCAGGCAGGTTAAAATGTTCTCCTACGTGTTCTGTGATATTGAGGACTTGTCCCTATGCTCTGGGAGCTCTCTCTTGCTGGCTTTGTGTTTGGAAAGCGTGCACATTAGAACAGTTTCCCTGGACATTGCTCCAGTGTTGCCCATTGGGTTTTGAGTCAATGACGTTGGCTGTTGCCAACATTGCTCCCTTGTTCTATGTCTGAGCTTTGCAAGATCTTTCTGCAGCGCCCTTTTCTCCGCAATGGGAGCTTCTTTCTTTCCTGCCTCAGGAGTATCCATCTGGCTAGGATCTTTCCCATTCCATTTTGCCTCTTTGAAGACGACTTTACAGAAGGCAACAGAAGTCTCCCTCATCAAAGCATTTCTAAGACTTGCTCTTGCTGGGCTTTTTTGCAGTATGGATATTAATGCAGAATCTGTGATTTCTGTCCATGTTTTGGAAAAGTCTGCAGGACTCCTTCCATCTCAGCCTCCTGCCGGTGAAGGAGATCCCGACCCCCTACCAGTCTGTATCATTCACTAGGGCAGAATTTTTGGATGGAACGGAGGAAATGCAGCATGGACCTCTGCCTGGTTTGGTTGCTTTCAATTACTTGAGATTTGATTCATGATGAGATTGATTTCAGGGGTGCCTATAGAGTGGCACCAGTGTCAAATACAGCTGATACCGTCCTGCCATGGCAGCTGAAGACAGCTAATCAACAGCAGGTTTTTATTATGTGAACTCCCAACAACAATCAGTTCTTCTCCACTTATGAAGGAAGAATAGCACCCCAGCCAATGCTAAGGTTGGGTTGAAGATAAATTAAGATGCAAATTAACTCTTGCCCTAGGACTCCTTGCTAATTGCCAGTGAAGTATATGATGGTACAAAGTCTGGACAATTCTGGTGTGAAATGACCTCCAGCCATTCAGTATGTAGACCCTGTTCATAAGAACATAAGAGCGGCCACGCTGGGTCTGACCAAAGTTCCACCTAGCCAGTGTCCTGTCTTCTGACAGTTGCCAATGCCAGGTGCCCCAGAGGCAGTGAACAGAACAGGGGATCGTCACGTGATCCCTCCCCTGTCATCCATTCCCAGCTTCTGACAAACAGAGGCTAGGGGCACCATTCCTACCCATCCTGGCTAATAAGTACTGATGGACCTAGCCTCCATGAATGTATCTAGTTTGCTTTTCTTTTTGCTACAGTATGTACACCCAGTTCACTTTTCTTATTGCTACCTATTGAAATGCAAGGGCTACATTTTGCAGTTGAAATCCTGAGTGACTCCAGTGGAGTTTCTCAGATGAACACCGGTGCTAATGAAAGCCAAATCTGGTATGGGAGCAGCTTCTTTGTGTACCCTGGGGCTGTGCTCGTCTGGACTGTGACAGAGGCTTTGGTTTGATTTCTACAAGCTAACCTGCTTATCTCTTCCCTCCGGATACAGCCACATGGCTTCCCAAAACGAACATCTTCTCATGGTCTGCTGGAACGCCAGCATTGCAACTTCAGAGGGGAGCCGCTGGTGGGTAATTTGTGATTAAGGATTACTGTACCATCGGCTTCAGTTTGATTGCAGATGTTTTTAATTATATCGTATAAGATCGTATTATGTAATTGCATTTATCTGATTGAAGCCTTAATTGTAGGATTTCATAATGGTATGACTGGGTAAATATACCATTGCGTCTGTTGTCCCCCAATGAAAATTAGGTGCTTCATGTCTTTATTGCATTATCCTGGAGAGAAGTTTAAATCTGGAGAAAAAAGAGAGAGAGAGAGAGGCAAAGAAAATCTATTTAGATCCCTCAAAGCATGGGGCACCTCTCCCCTGCACAGCATTATGCTGCTGCAGCCTGCTGGCCACACCCCTCTGCAGATACCCAGCCAGACTCCCATTCCCTGGTCAATATGGAGGCCAGCAGCTGCTGCCAACTCTTGCTAATTTCAGACCCCTTTGGATTGGCTGTTTTCCCCACTGCCCCACCTCCTGAGGAAGAGCAGCCAGTCAGAGCTGCAGAGGGAAACAAGTGGCATGCCTTCTCCCCCAGCCACCAACACCTTTCTAGGAGTGGGGTAAGGAGCAGAAAGAGCCCTTCAGCTCAGGGCCGCTCTACCCCCCTCCTTGAGCAATGTGGACAGGATGTCACTTCTGGTCCTCTCCCCCAGCAACACTTAGCCTGGTGGGGTCAGCGGGGGTGAGGAGCTGCTGGAGCAGCAGGGGCATGGGCAGCACGTAAAGGTCCAGCTGGGTAAGGCAAGGCCCCGCCCTGCCCCTTCTACCCAAGGCTCTGCCCCTGGAGCCAAGCCCCGCTCATCCCCAGCCTGATCCTTCCTGGCCACCAGGAGTGCCAGGGCTGCCGTGCTGTGGCCCCAGCCCCAGCCCTCCCTGGTGTCCAGGGGAGCCAGGCTGCTGTGCTGTGGCCCCTGCCTTCCCCAGCAGCCGGGGCATATAGGCAGTTTTGGGAGGGCCATGCATGGGTGGTGAGGGACAGAACAGTGGGAGATGGGAGCAGAACTAACAACTGGGCAAGGGGAGGGGGCGAGGTGCAGCTGAAAGCTCCTGCAAGGGGCCCAGACTCACCGCACGACATGTGGGGGCCTGTCCTTGTGTGGTGGGGGAGGCTAGCGGTCCTAGTGGCCAGCGGAGTGCAGGGCATGATGGGCACTGTGTCCCCTTGAGGGGGGGCAGAGCATCTGTGGTGCAAGAAATGGGGCAGACTAGCCCCAAAGCTCCCACTTTACTGGCTGCAGCACTGGAGGGCTCACAGATGCGTCCTCCCCTGGGCAAGAGGGTACCGGCCACCCCTGACTGACGTGTTTGTGCTGGTACCTCTGGACCCTCATCGGGGCCATGTGAGCAGGTCAGTGCCTGGAACAGGCTTGGTGTTCTGGGCAAGCAAGGCCTGGGGCGGGTAAGGGACCTGTTGTGAGCTCCATCGTCTGCCTGCCCACACCTGTCCCCAAACCTGCCCCCGAACTGACCTACTAAGGGCACCAGGGAACTCGTACAGGGATGGGTGATTGGGGAGGTGCCCTGGGGGCAGCTATACTGTGCATGCATCAGGACAGGGGGGTTGCTGAGCCTGTCCAGGTTTCAGTCCCACGGGGCAGGTGACCGAGGCAGCCTGTTTGCTGGCTTCCAGCTGCAATGCTGCGCTTGCGTGGGAACAAGGGTGAAGGCCACGTGTTGCTATTCCAGTCCCCACAGCGTGATCCTGCATTTGCTGCCACACTGAGGAGGAGACTCATGGCTAAGGGGGAGCCCTGGACCTACCTGCTGGAGCATCACAGCCAGCCATTGTAAAGGGGAGGGGCCTCACAGAATTTGTTGGAGCCAGTGTGGGGTTCCTCCTCATCCTCCTGGTGACTCTGGCCTGTCCTGAGCAAATGGGCTTCTGCTAAACTGCTGCTCCGCACCCTGGGGGTGGGAAGCATGGCAACTCCTCCCTCTCCAAATACGTGGACTGCTCAGGCAGGCTCTGGGAAGGACAAACCTCTACAGTGGCTGGCAGTGCTCCTAGGCTATGTCTACGCTACAAGGTTTTTGTGCAAAAAAAAAAAACAAAAACAAAAACAGGAAATCAACAGGACAGAGGGCCTTTGCTGGTAGCGTTACTCCTCTCCCCACAAGGCATAACTCCTTTTCGTGCAGACGCTCCACAGGGGTTTCTTGTGCAAAAACAGCCTATCCGAAAAAGCACAGGTGCTCTGATGGCCATTCTGTGAATGGCAATCAGAACTTTCTTGCACAAGAGTGTCCATGCAGTGTGGACGCTCTCTTGCACAAGAGGACATTGCTTTTGCGATGCACTTTGAGGTCTGGACGTGCTTTTGTGCAAGAAGTTTTTGCAGAAGATCTCGTCCACAAAAAGCTTCTTGCACAAAAACCCTGCAGTGTAGACAAAGCCCTAGAGGCTGGCCTGGCTGCAGAAAGCTGGGGTTCTGTCTGGGCTTCATGCAGGCAACTTGAGCTACTGGAGTATTTCTGCTGAGGTCATCAGGGTGGCAGTGTCCATATGTGAGCCACTCCTGGACCTGTCGGAAGGAGAATTGAGCCAGGGGATTGTGCAGCACATCTCTCCTCCATACCAGAAAAATAGAGATAGAAAGGATAGTCCGGAAAATGGAAGGAGAGCAAGCAGCAGGGGACCCGAGCTGTTTCCCGCCCAGGAAGATCTGGGGGTGCCTTATCCCCTCCACAAAGCCCTCATGCCATCCCCGGGTCTGCCAGCCAATGTTCCTTCTCATCCTTCCCATCCATGTGCAGAATAAATTTTATGTGCACTGAGGCATGTGCGGATGTGCACCACCAGGAGAAACACAAACCTTGCTGTGGGTGCTCTGCAAATCAGCTGGGCAGCTTTGGAATCAATCAATCAATGGTGATTCTTCATTGTTGAAGGGAAGGCTCCAGTCTCCTAGCTGGGAGCATAACACTTTGAAGGCCCTGAATTCCCTTGCCAGCATTACTCATTGGGCATCTTCTGTGCTGGGCCATTAGCAAGCCTGGGATCAGTCCTCCCTCCCGCCCCCCAAACATGCCCTTGGCAAATGCTCTGTCCCTGCCCTGTTCTCTTCACCCTGCCCTGCTTCTCACAGACCTGTCCTCCAGGACTGGAGCCAGTCCAGTGGAAACAGTCCCGCTGGCAAATCCATCTCACCCTCAGGATGCTTTCTGGACACTCCAGCACCTTAGATCCCTGCCAAAGACGGCTGACCAAGAGGGGCAGGGGTTGGAGAGACGAAGTAAATGCTCTTAAACCTCAGAGATATTTGGTGCTGAGCGAGGCGTTCAGAACCCTGGTTCCTTCCCCCGGATTGGAGGAGAGGCGAGATCAGGCGCAGGACCAAAAACAAGGTTTAACCACCCCTAGAAGAGATCAGATCTGCTTTCTCTGCCCCCACCTAGCTGATGGCCTGAACTACCCTTCACCTTCAAAAGAAAATGCAAAAGACCATCTTTTCTGCAGTGATTTTTTGGCGAGATCAGTGGTGCAATTATCACTTTGAGAGCCGTGGATGGCACAGTACATTAAAGGCCAGTACAATTAAGGAACAGGAGGACGGGAAGCTGGTATGCCACCAGCTCAGAAGGTGGAAACTGCAATTAGACATAACGGAGGAACTAAACCAAAAATCCTCCTGATACATTCCCCCTATTATTGAGCCGTCCTTGAGAGCCAGAGCTTGCTCGGAGCTCAATTAGCTTTTAATAAAGGAGTGAGGGAAAGCAAAGTGACATCCATGAGAGGCTCAGGAGCTTCCTGAGAAAAAGCGAGCTAAGAGGAAAATAAAGCCTGGGGTCAAAGAGTGAGCTCTGTGTTAGGCAATGGCTCGATCACTGAACTTTGGAATCTCTCCAGCCCGGGGGAGACTTGGATGCCCTGTGATGCACATCACCCTCACTTAGCAAAAAGAATGGACCCAGACTTACAGCATTCTCCAGTAAGTAATAATTCTATTTTACACAGTGGGCAAAATTCACCAGCCAGTATTATGGACCATTAATGGAGTCTTTTCTTTTCCAAGGGGAGGTTGTAAATCGTCATAGCCAGATGACCCCTCTGCACACCTTGCACTGATACTTTAAAAAAGTCTCTTAAAAAAAAATAAGAGCAAGAGCACCCTGCCTTAGAGCCTGCTCCTTTTGCTTAGGTCCCCAGTGCTACATGCATTGACGCGGGTCCTTTGTAAGCTCTGTGGGGGAGAGCCGTAATTACGGGATGCGCACCCCATCTATAGCCAGCCTCAGTGTGACTGGTGGATTGGGCTGTGTTTTTCTGGCCAGCCCTGTGTATTGCTGGGATCAGTTCCTGTGGGATGCACCTGTAACGCCAACAGGAGGTACTGCACCTGGGACCTCTGGAGCTTAGTGCATGAGCCTCTACAGCAGGGGTGGGCAATAATTTTTTGCCAGGGGCCACTTCAAAAATTTTTGAAGTGGCCCCGGGCCGCTCCAAAAGGGGCAGGCCTCAAAAGGAAGGGGCAGGGCCAGGAAGCTTTGGGCTTCCCCATCCACAGACCATGATTGGTCTGGGGGTGGGGGAGCCCCTTTGCCCCCTTCCCTTCCCACTAAACACCCATGCCCCTGGCAATGGGAAGAGACTTCCAGTGGTCCCCCATGCTTAGGCCAATCAGGGCCTGGAGGTGGGGGAGCATGCGAAGCCTCCTCCCGCCCTGCCAGGGGCACGCGGCACTTCTAAGTGCCACATGCTCCTCGCAGGATGGGGATAGGGCGGAGGAAACTTTGTGCGCTCCTCCTGCCCCCAGGCCAATCAGAGGGAAGCGCGCGAAGCCTCCTTTCTTTGAAGCGCCATGTGCTCCTGGCAGGGTGGAGGAAACTTTTTGCACTTCCCTCTGCCCCCAGACCATAATTGGCCTGGAGGCAGGGGAGCGGCAGGGCCTCCACCGGCCAGATCTACCGGCTTGGCGTGCCAGATCTGGCCTACAGAGGGACGCCCTTTTGCCTACCCCTGCTCTACAGCCTGAGGTAAAAGCCAGCTGGCTCTCTGCTAAGGCTGCAGAGCAGACTCATTATAGTCTCTGTAAGTGGGTTACACACCATTCCAGGCACAGGCCCTTGACCTCCAAGGAACTTGTGGAAGAAACAGATTTCTTCCCCTCCCATCAGCCCATCCCACAGCTGCAAGTTTATCTCCTGCATTGCCTGCAAGGACTGCGGTTGCCTGGGCATTCCCCGGGCCTCTGAGCAATTCTCCCTCCATGCCCAGGCCAAGAGCTCAATTGGAACCTGGCTGGTTGCTGGACCTGGGGGGTAGAGACTGAGCTGCACCGGGATCTTTGTATTGCAGGCTGCTTTGGGCCCAGGCTGCTCCTTTCAGCAAAGGATCTTAGAGCACGTCTCACATGTTGGCCACTCCAGCCTGAGGCCTTCCAGAGCTCAGTGACTCACCCAAATGAGCTGGAGAACAGAACCCTGTGCCATGGGACCCCCAGCATGATCACTAGACAGTCACTATTGCACGCCTACCCAACCAGGCCCAGATTGTCAAGGGAGGGTGGGGCCAGCGTTTGCAACATGCCCAGCTCTCACCAGCTGCCATCATGACACTGACAGCCAGATTTCCACAAGAACACAACCACCACTAGCGGGGCCAAATATGTGAGTGGTGTGGGTCAAGTGTAGGCATTTGAAACCTGCAAGCAGCTCAAAGGGAGCTCTGCTATGTCTCATAGAGCCCCAAATGTCTGCCATGTGACCAGAAGTGGGCAGGACCTCTGCTTTGCAATATCTATCTATCTATCTATTTATCCCTCTGTACCCTCCCTCTCTCTCCACTGACCCCAGCACCCTCTACCTGCTGGGACACTGGTGCATCACTTATAAATTCAATTCTTCAGTCACATCCTATAGCATATGGGTGCTCCTTGAGGGCATCCCATCTAAAATGTGGCCCAGCCCAAATTGGCTGAGGGGCGGGGCGGTGGCTGAGGGGGCGGGGCGGGGAGGGGAAGAGGCAGAGGGTGGAATCCTGTTTCCACACATGCAGGTGATTCTTTCCCCTGGTGGTCACCATACCAGTAAGCAGGGCACCCCGTCTTTATTCTCAGTACAGCAGCAGTGTTACTGAATTGTGGGGGGAGGGAAGGCTGGCTTGGGCTGGTTTATGCTGTGCTGAGGACACAGTGTCAGGAGAACAGACACTATAAGGAAGAAGGACTAGAACTGAAATGAATATGAAGCTTGCTTCAGGACTCACTGTGTATGCCGAGGTCTGCAGGAGGCTGAGAATCTATTTGCACCCAGTGAAGTTGTTATTTGGCTCTAAGGAGAATGGACCAAGAAATCTCCAGTCTCATGCTTAGGCACATGCTGATGCCATCTCAGTAGGGTCTCTGTCCTGGGCATAGTGGCACCATTCCTGGCTGTTCTGGTTCAGGAGTGTGGAAAGGAGCTAATGGGACATGTTTGAGTTGGCCTTTGCGGATGTGGAATGTTCAAAGGGAACCCCAGAGGGAGTGGACCATAGCTGGTCAGAAGGGGACCTGTCAAGGCTGTCAGGGGTACATAGGAGTGCTCACGGCTATTATTAGAGCATTATGAGAATACTGCTGGAAATTATTCTGTTCATTGTGTAACCAATGCTGACAAAATAAGCACCTTGGTTCTGAGAGGCTCACATGCGCACTGGGTGCTGGCTGCAGAGGGGGTGATGTCATTGGACTGTAATATAAACATATAGATCACTGTTGCAACCACTATTGCTTGTGTGCGCCCAATCTTGTACAAAGTGGGCCAAGTAAGAAATCTATGAAAAGCTTACGCTTCACTGATTCTGTTTCTACTGCTCATAGACATGTATCATTTTTGTATCTGAAGTTTTGAGAATTGGCTCTGTGCTTGTATTTCAGATGTTGGCTTCTGGGAGATATCAGTAGGAGGCTTGGCCAGCTTATTGTGAGAAGACTTAATCAAGTGAATAGCACTATTTGACTGACAATGCCCCTTGGGTGGTGCCAATCCACATCTGATACATTCCTCTGTGAACGTATAGGCCATTGTGGGAACTATGGCTGCTGCCTAAAAAGGACTGAGTCATGCCTGGACAGGTGACTTGCTCATGTGACAAACTCCATTTTGTAGCTGTACTATTCTACAGAGAACAATGGAAGTCCCTCCACACAGCCTAGGATATAAAAATGGCCCTGGAGGTTCCTCCATTTGTCTTCAATCTGGCTCATCACCTCTGAAAGATCTCTGCTATGAACAGAAGCCTAAAAGGACTGAAGACCCATCCTAACACAGGATGTATTCCATAGACTTGGTTTAAGACAGGCAATTGATTATTCCATCTCTGCTATAAGCCTCCATCAAGAACTTTGCAATTGGTGTGTGCAATTTGATTCTTTTAATAATTTTAACTCTCACTTTTTCTTTCTTTCTTTCTCTTTAGATTTTCATTTCTAAAGGATTGGCTAATAGTGTCCTTTTATGGGTAAGATCTGAGTTATAAATTGACCTGGGAATGTGGCTGGTCCTTTGGGATCAAAAGAACCTCTTTTAATTTGATGGAATTGATTTTCATAACCTCTAATCTGTCTGAGAAGTGGTACTGGTGGTGGCACAGGAGTACTGGAGTGTCTGAAGGGAATAGCTTGTATGACTTCTTGCTACCCAGTAAGGTGAATAGAAGTGCTTTTTGTGACTAGTTCAATGATTATAGAGGAGGCTCTCCCAGGTCTTGGGCTATAAGTGGCCCTGTCTCTAAGCAATTCGCTTGAATTGAATTTCTGAGTCGTGCCCCAGAAACCTCCTGTATTACACGGAGGAGAGGGGGTAAACTTATTCCCTTTTCTGGAGCATTAACACGGATTTGATTTGCAAGACAGTTCTAGCTCTATGCAGGGAGTTCTAACTTGCCTAGGTTACTTTCTTATCAGGAGTGCCTTTCAAACACTAAAAGTTCAAATCCATCCACCTACGAACCTGCCCACTCACCCTTCAGCCTGAGCCGTGTCGCTCTCGGTGCCAGCATGCTGGAATCTGTGAGCTCTTCCTATTTTTATTCCAAACCTGTTTGAAATAATCATGCGTTTTTTGAGGGTGGAAAAAAGGCGCTTATGTAAAATTAATATCTCCATTAATATCAGCACACAGCAAGATAATTGGAAAGCCTCTGTCATTATTGTAGGTCAAACTATTCCCAAGGAAAGTGCTAACCTAGTGTTTTATGCCATGCTAATGCATTAATAACAGGATGCCAATGTCCCAGCATGGTGTCAAGGGTTGCTGCACCACGAAAAGGAGTCATAAAACTGAGGGCCTGACCATGTGCTGATTACCCCAAGTCAGTTTTTATGGGAGCAAGGACGTTAGCCCTGATGACTTGGCCAAACTCAGCAAGTGTATTGCAGTCTGCTGGCCTAAATTCTCCCTGCAATTTCAACTGGATACAAAATTCTTCATTTCCTATCCCGTGTCCCCTGTAAGCTGAGCACTTGGGTGGCTGCCCAGGAGAGATTCAATTCCTCCCAACTGAATAGCAGGGCACGCACAGCTGGCAGCAGACAGAAGCATGTGTTTCTACTGGTGGTGCTCATCTGCATATACCTTGGTGCACGGAACACAATTTATTCCACACCTGGATGGAAATAATTAGAGGGAACATTGTTCCTGTTTCAACCAGTTGTGTAGTATCATCGTGCACTGTGACAGCGGTAGCTCCGCACAAGAGGTGGTTGAGGTTATTATTAGTAGTAGTTATTAGACTATCTTTTTAGATAATCTTTCAATTAAGCTACCACCATTCTTGTCTGTCTGTCATGGGATTTTCAACTTGCCCCTCCTGCAGGCGTGCTCTGCCACCTGGCTCCCGCTGTGGCCAACGTGGCAGGCCGCCCCCTCCAGCTCTGGCTCCTGCCCCCCTGGCAGGCTGCCCCTGCCATCTCCAGCTCCCCTGCCAGGCCACTGACAAGGCAGGCCAACCCCACCAGTTCCGGCTCCCCCGGAAGGCCACCAACAAGACAGGCCACCCCCATTAGCTCCCAGCCCCCCAGCAGGCTGCCGCCAAAGCAAGCCACCCCTGTCAGCTCCAGCTTCCTGCCCCCCTGGCAGGCTGCCACCAAGGCAAGCCACCCCCGCCAGCTCCAGCTCCCGGCCCCCCCGGCCGGCAGATCCTGCTAGCTCTGGCTCCCCTGGAAGGCCGCCAACAAGGCAGGCTACCTCCTCCAGCTTCCAGCCCCCCTGGCAGGCTACCAACAAGGCAAGCTGCCCCCGCCAACTCCGGCTCCCACCCCCCTAGCAGCAGACCAAGACCAAGGGGAGTCAGCAGCCCCAGAGCTAGGAGGGCAACAGCCCCACAATCAGGAGGGCAAAAGCCCCAGAGCTGGGGGGAAGGCAGCATCCACAGTGTGTGTTGGGGGCGGGGGGGAGGTAGCCAGCAATCCCACAGACTGTGTGGAGGGGAAAGACCAAAAAGGCAAAAAATATATTTTAAAAAAAACTTTTTAAAAAGCCAATCTTTCTAAAAGCGCACCAAAAGAGTAAAAATAAAGATTTCAGCGACCAATTTAGGAGAAAGATTGGATGGTTAACAGTTAGCAACTACCTTGAATTGTACTTAGCCATCCAATCTTTCTCCTAAATTGGTCGCTGAAAACTTTATTTTTATTCTTCTGGTGCGCTTTAGAAAGATTGGCTTTTTTTAGAAAACTTTATTTATATATATATATATATATATATATATATATAATTTTGCTAATCAATTAGTAAAAGATAAAAAGTGCTTTGAGATCAGTCCACACAGAAAACCCTGGTGTCGGGAGGCTAGACTCTGGGTGTTCAGACCTAGTGGCGGAGCAGAGGGAAGAACCAAAGTCAGCATCCAAATGCCAGAGGCAAGTGTCAAGGCGGACACAGAGCTGGGAACTGGAGCTGAAGGTCGGAACCTGTTTACCTGGAGTCGAGGCAGGCAGGAGCGCGGCTGGGACAGGACTAGAACAAGGCCAGGGGCAGAGCAGGATCTATCTGGAGCAAGACCAGGTGTGAGACAGGCCTAGGGCAGAAACAAGATGGGCCGTGGGCAGGGGCGGATGAGAGTTTTGCGGGGCCCAGGGCAGCACAATATCACGGAGCCCCCCCTTTGAAGAAAAAAACAGAAAAAAGGGGTCCCCCCCGTGCCCACTCCTCCAGTAGCCCCACACTGATCATGTGAGCTACCCCTCCTCATCCTCTCCTAACACCTCCCTCTACACACCTGCCCTCTCTCTCTCTCCTCTGGCGCTGGTCCCTCCCCTGCAGGTGTCTGCCCTTCTGCTTCACCCCCAGAATCCCCTGGCACCTGCACCTTCCCTTACCCCTCCTGGTGCCTCCCCCTTCCCTCACTGCCCCTGCGCCCTTTGCCCTGTTTTTCCCTGATGCCCACCCTCCCTACCCTCTGCCCCCATGCTTTCACACATGCCTTGCTCCATCCCCGCCTTCCTCATGCCCACCCCTCCTTTCAAGCCTTCTCCCAGCACCTTCCTCCCCTTTAGCCCTCAATGCCCTTACCCTCCTCTCCCAGCATCACCCTGTCCCCTCCCACTGACATCTCTCCTCCTGCCCTTTTCCTCATTGTCTGCACTTGGCTCCCTGGCATTTGTCTCTCCTCCCCTTTCTTCTCCTGACCTGCCCCCCTCCCCTCAGCACAAGCCCCTTCCTCTGCCATGCACCTTATGCCTTCCAGTGTGCAGGGCGGCCGCGGCCCAGGCTCCAGGCCACATGCCGAACCAAGCGGTGCAACGCTGGGCTGCGCGGTTTTGAAGTCCCGGGCCGTGACGTCACGCCACGCCACGCCACACCACGCCCGGGCGTCTCCCCTCTCAGCTGTTGCGTGGCGTTTCAGCACGCCGCGCACGCGCTCCCTCGGCCCCACGTGGCCCATATTGGCCGGCGCCGGGAATGCCGTGCGCGGGCTGCGCGCCCGCCACACCCCTTCCTCCTCCAGCAGCCGGCCGCCTTCGGCGGACGGCCCACCGAAGTTCCCGGTAGCCTGCTGGGCCAGTCCGCCCCTGGCGCAGGCGCGGGGCCTATTGAAGCTCGGGGCCCGGGGCAGCCGCCCCGCTCGCCCTGTCCTATATCCGCCGCTGGCCGTGGGAGACAGACTCTGTGGGTGTGTGCATTGAGCTGCATGCTGCTGCTGGGGTGGAGAACAAGCTTCCTCAGCCCATGAGGCAGGCAGCCTGTCAGGCAGCATAGGTGCTCGCCAAGCTGACAGGAGATGGAGCAGGTGCAGCTTCTTCACCCCTGACTCCTGGATGCTGGCTGGGATGAAGCGCAAAGAGGACTCTGGCTACCCACCTCTCTCTTGCGGTCTGGCTAACCAGGCTGCTTTCGGTAGCTCCTCTCGAGGTGATAACTCCATGTATTCCATGCACCAGGATTTTCTGGTGCTGTAGTCACTCCTCAGCTGGCCTGCAGCCCTGCCATGTACCAGGGCATGAAGCCTGAGTGCTTAGGAAAACACCAGAATGCTGCAGCACATTTCTTCCACAGGACTGGCTAGAGCAGAAACATCTTGCTTGTCTAGGGACAAGGTCAAGTTATTGGTCCTTATCTACAAGGCACTCCATGGCCTGCACACAGGGTGCCTAATAGATTACATAACTGGCACTGTCAGCCTCTATAGTAGGATCACAAGTGTGAAAAATCTGGACGAGGGTGGGGGTAATTGGTGCCTATATGAGACAAAGCCCCCAATGTTGGGACCCTCCCTATAAAATCAGGACAGCTGCTCTACAACAAGGGTAAAGCTCCTCTGTGCAGAACACACAGCTTTCTCCAGAGGCTAGTCCTACGCTCAGGAAGGTACTTCCCAGAAACAAAGAACTACACGTACCTCCCCACCTTCCGCTCAAAATGCAAGGCGTCTGCTTCAGTCGGCCTTATCGAAGAGAAACTATGTGAGGTTCTACATCTCACATTGCTTCACACACCATGGGAAGGAGCTCAGATATTGTGGTGGTAAGTGCAGGGGGAAAACCTTTGTAGAGTCACATTGGAATTTTATGTTGCTTCCTGTGGGTTTGCTCCCACTAGAGGATCTGATCCAGGTTTCAAGTGGATTGCAGCAGACTGTTATCCCAGGGTGTGACACAACTGTCTGGGACATCTAGACTTGGAAAAGATGGAACCAGTGCTCCCTCTAAGACGTTAATATAGCCATTGTGGAGTCTCTGTACCACATTCATTGCACTGGAATGGGAGCTTGCTGGAGTGGCTAAATGTTAATGCCTCTCTCCAGCCAGATCCATGATCCATGTTGCTAGACATGCTGCAGCAGCCCTTCTTGGCAATGCACATAAGCTATAGAGCTGTGTGAGGAGCAGTTTTGTTGTAGTCCTCCTGTAGGGCTATTGCACCATATAATGTCACACGAGGCACACTCTAGACATCCCTCCAAACCTACTAGAGTCATCATCCCTGCCAGTTCCCAGGGAGGCACTAGGTTTTGATGGGCTATTTCGGCTGCTTTTGAGATAGGGATTTGTAGGCTGTAGGGCCATCTCCAAAAGGCCATTGGAAGAAGCTGTGATGCAATTTGCATCAGGGTGCCATATCTCATAAAGCGGAGACCCTGTACCCATGTGGTAGCAGAAAGATGCATGGGAACCATCAGCAGGAAAGCACCCACTAGACCTGTTTTCTCCTAGGCATTTTGGCACATACTCAGAGGGGAAAACAATGAACTTTCCCCGCAGGAATTAAAGGGAGGTTTTGGTTTTTGTATGAGCCTTTTTTGGTTTTAATCTGTAACATGTGGTTCATATGCTGTTTCCACACTAATAGAATTAGGATTACTGGGATATGCACAAATCCAGTGTCTGTCTGTCACTCTGCCTGATGTGGTAAGGTGATTTCATTAGGATTTGGGGTTAGAGGGCAGTCATTCTCTTGCACGCTTTTTGTAAATGTTATTTTTATTCAATTATCTTAGCAATGCATGGAACTTCAAAGATGTTTCAGCAGTGCACACTAAATGCTGTAGAATTGCATTATTTAAAAGGAAAAAAGTAAACTACTTCTTAATGGAATTACCAAAAGGGGCTTTTTAATTAAAAACAAAAAGTTGGGGACCAGTTCTATCCATAATTCAGTGATTCTGTAGGTAATATCTGCCTGTGGTTCAGTTTTAATATATTTATGTATTATTAACACTGGGATCTATATTATTCTAATCCAGTGAGGAGGGCTAGAGCTGTCTCCACAGGTGGAGCTGTAAATATTTACATTCCATAATGCCTTGTCAGAGGAATCTCAGAGTGCTTGAAGTGTGACTCTAGGATTTATCATTAAAATTTAAGTGTGCATGTGATTAAAATTCAGCAGTAGTTGGGAGCACATGTGCCAGAGGGGAGAGGGGCAAAGAGGTACAACAAGAAGCAAGCATGGCAGAGAGGGAGGTGAAGGAAGAGGTGGGAAATAGGGCAGGTAAAGCAATGTATAGCAGGAAGGAACTTCTGTCTTTTTCCATTGTTCCCAGCGCAGCTCTGATTTTGAGACTCAAATGTACATTTGTCCTGCACCTGGTAAGGAGACACCACCGTACTCCCGTCTGGCTTGCAAAATCTCCAACCCAAGATATGAGAAAACTTTGTGTTTACTGCAGGATGAAGCTCCCTGGCATTTAAACCAACTCGTGTTATTATTTCTGGTCATTTCCAGTGTTTGGGTCATGCCTGGAAGACAAGCGCCCTTATCAGAAAAACTAACCCTCCCTCCCGGTACCAAGGGACGGAACAGTTAGGCACCAGAAGCAGCATCCAGATTTCAGAAAGAGCAAAGCACTTGGGGCTGGAGACTCGTTGGGCATGAAGCTTTCCTGTCACCGCAGCTTAAGGTTGCCAGGTGTCCGGTTTTGAACCGGACAGTCCAGTATTTGAGCTTTCTGTTCAGAAACAAATTGAGCAAATAGAAATGAGAAAATAGAATGTCCAGTATTTTCTAAGATGTAACGTAGATTGTGATGTAATGTCAAGTGTGTCCGGTATTTTTGTTGAAACCATCTGGCAACCCTACCCCAGCTCCCTTCTTAGCAGCTGCATCAGACAGGCCAAGATTGACCTGTCCCTGCCAAGGTGAGGTGCATTGTGGGAAGGCTCTTCTGATGTTCTCCAGAGATGTCCCTCCCGCTCATTCTACTGCACGAGGCTGCCTGACCCGTTATCATCCCACGCTTGTGCTAGGAGGCTCCATGGGCAGGAAAGGGGAGAGGAGATGCACCGAGCGAGCTAAGTCAGGGCAGGTGCTCCGTAGCCATTGGGGAGGCAGCATGAAATAAGGGGGCCATGCTGGACGGGAAGGAGCGCTCCAGTGAGAACTAGGGGTTTCCAGTGGGGTCAGGAGGAAGACGAGTGGTGAAGTAGCACGTGGACAAGGAAATGAAGGGACCTCAGTAGAGCTGCGGGGCTGGGATTCTGCCACCTCGAGCAATGTGGAAAGAAGTGATCTCGCCCATGAGACACTCCCCCCGGCTAAGCGCATCATGCAGTCATTGTTTGCAGGTCTGAAATGCTGTCCTGCGGCCCCCCCAGATGCCTAGGGGAGACATCCCCTATGTCCCCTCACTCCTCCCAGCCCAGCTAGCCAACCCCCAGCTCAGCACCTTTGCTTTGGGCGGTGCTTATGGTGAAACTGACCAGAAAGTTGGGTCATTGTTTCCCCAGTGGCTCCAGTCAGATTTACTATCAAGCGTAGGCGTCATGTGGGGAGGGGACATCTGCACAGCCCGGCAGTGAGCCTCCACCCTGGGCTGGAGTTCAGGCTCTGTAGCCTGCCCCTCTTCCTAGGCTTCAGAGCCTGCTCGCCAGCCTGAGTCACAATGTAAAGTGCTGTCCAGGCCCCATTAGAGTGCTAGCGCGAGCCTCGCTAGCCATGTCTAGTGACCAAGGCTGGGAGGCTCACTGACACAGGCTGCTTAGACTTAGCACCATGTTTTAGTGATTGCTGCTGCCCATGCAGGACCCCGTCAGCGCCAAACCATCCCCAGAGCCTCTCTGTGAGACCATCCCCTCTGGGCAGCCTGAGCAGAGGCCGCGGCTGGGATGGGCTTTGCAAAAGGCAGACCCCTCTCTCCATCCCAACACTGGGTCACCTTGTCCTGGTCTGAGCCACATTCGATGGCCTAGTACTGACTCACTGCTGCCCTGTCTACACTAATGCCCCTGGCCATGGCTCGCTGGGGTGGAGCTGCACTGTGCTAGTGTAAAGGAGTGGAGGCGTCTTCCAAAACAGCAGCTCTGGTGGGGGCTGCTCCCGCTCCCAGCAGGGGCAGCTCCTGGAGGCTGCTTGTGCTGCTGCTGCTGCTGCTGCTGTGTGAGCTGGGCAGATTGAGACAGAGTAAGCAGCCTGGCCTCCAGGGCTGTCAGTCTGACACCTTTCAGCGGCACTAAATTCACACCCTGTTTAGTAGCTGGCCGGGAAGCATTTCCGCTTACTCCACTCTCCGTCTCTGGGAAGAGAGGCAGCCGGGGGGTTTATTAACTCCCCCAACTCCGAGCCTGATGCCGATCCCGCTTGCTTTCCCTGTCACCGGTGTGGATTGGAAAGCACCTCAGCATTGAGTGCAGCCACCCACAGCTCTAGCAGACTGGGCACATGGCTCCAGCCAGGGCTCCCACCTCACAGAATTCCCTGGCCCCCTCCCCAAAAGCCGAATTGAGCTATTTGGACTTCAGCTGCACAATCGACGTAGCTGAAGTTGTGTCACTTAATTCAACTTTAGTCCTGCTGTGTCAACATACCCTGGGATGCGCTGGTGTGTAGGCTTCTTATGGACCAAGAGCACTCCAGGCATGTGCTGGCTGCAGGGGAACTGGCTGGCTTTACTGAAATAACAAATCACAAGCTGTTGTATTTACTAGCACCTTTTCTGCTGAGAGTGCAGTCCCAGCTTCCAGCCTGAGCCCAGTAGTGTAAAGCAGCAGAGCAGAGCATCTCTGCAGCCATTGATCAATGCCCATTTGCACCTCCTGTGGGTTTGGCCATCCATGTCCATCCACCAGCACCCAGTGAAATCCACGTTGGTGGGCAAGGGAGAAGGGACGGGATGCACCAAGGCCTGCTATCGTCATAAAGCCGGCTGGCTCTGTGTCCAAGGTCTCCTCTGCAAGACCCATAAAGTGCCACCCTGGAGTGAGTATTTTTATCTCAGAAGCCTTCCTTGATGGGACTCTGTATTCCCAGGATGGGGGGGAGGGGTCAAAACCATCAGATCTGCAATTCACCCAGGATCAGCCTTTTGGACCTTACTGCTTTGCAGCATGGTCTGCTGGGCAGAACAGAGGCTCCTGGGAGCTGTTCTTGACTGAGTCACTCCCCCCACCTCCGTGCCTCAGTTTCCCCATCTGTAAAATGTGGCTAATGATTCCTCCTTTTGTAAAATACTTTGTGGCCCTCCGGGGAATGGTGCACCAGGGGTCAATGTGCTAATGGTTTGAAACTGAAGTCGTGCCCTGCCTGGCACCAGAATAGCTTGAACCCTTGAGTGTATTCAGACAGCAACAACCACTGTCTGGGGAGAGCGTCTGAGCCATGCTGCTGCAAGGACAGTGTCTAGCTTCTCTTCCAACATGGGTAGGACAGCTGACCTGAATCTTCCTGCAGTGCCGTCCCCATAGGACCTACTCCCAGATCCTATGATCTGTTCTGGGCAATGGGCTTTGCCAAAATGCATGGACTTGGGGGTCTGGGCAGGGCACAGTGAGAGAGGAACTACTAGGCTAAGCTACGCCACATCAGTTCTGAGCAAAATAATGAAGTGGCTGATATGAGACTCGATTAATAAAGACTTATAGGAGGGTAACAGGATGAATGCCAATCAATAGGTTCCTGGAAGACAGACGTTGTCACCCTACCTGACTATCATTTTTTGAAGAGATTACAAATGTGGCTGATAGCGGTAACAGTGTTGGTGTTGTGTGCCCAGTCTTCTGGAAGGTGCTCCTGACATTTTGATTAAGAAACTAGAGCAACTTAGAATTAGCGCAGCACGCATTAATTGGGTTAAAAACGGGCTGATAGATCACAACATGTAGTTGCAAATACAGACTCATCATCCAGTGGCTGTGTTCCTAGTGGCATCCTACAGGGATTGGTTCTTGGCTGCATGCTATTTAATGTATTGATCAATGATCTGGAAGAAAATGTAAACCTATCACTGGTAAACTTTGGGGATGACACACAGATTGCAGGGAGTAATAAATACTGAAGGGACAGGTCACTGATACAGTGTGATCTGGATTGCTTGGAAAACCGGGCACAAGCAAACCATCATACAGTCGATTGTAAAGTCAAACATCTAGGAACAAAGGATGGAGGCCATATTTACAAGATGGAGAACTCTATCATAGAATTACAGAAGATTAGGATTGGAAGAGACCTCAGAAGGTCATCGAGCCCAGCCCCCTGCCCAAGGCAGGACCAACCCCAACTCAATCATCCCAGCCAGGGCTTTGTCAAGCCGAGACTTAAAAACCTCTAGGGATGGAGATTCCACCCCCTCCCTAGGTAACCCATTCCAGTGCTTCACCCCCTCCTAGGAAATAGTTTTTCCTAATATCCAACCTGGATCTCCCCCACTGTAACTTGAGACCATTGCTCCTTGTTCTGCCATCCGTCACTACTGACAACAGCCTCTCTCCATCCTCTCTGGAACCTCCTTTCAGGAAGTTGAAGGCTGCTATCAAATTCTCTGCCCCCCCCCCCACTCTTCTCTTCTGCAGACTAAACAAGCCCAAATCCCTCAGCCTCTCCTCATAGGTAGGTGATGATGCCCCTTCATCATTTTTGTTGCCCTCCACTAGATATTCTCCAATTTGTCCACATCTTTTCGGTAGTGGGGTGGGGGTGGGGGTGGGGAGGAGAACTGGATGCAATACTCCAGATGTGGCCTCCACAGTGCCAAATAGCAGGAAATTATCACTTCCCTTGGTCTGCTGGCAATGCCCTTACAATGCATCCCAACTTGCTGTTAGCCTTCTTGGTTACAAGGGCACACTGTTGACTCATATCTGGCTTCTTGTCCATTCTAATCCCCAGGTCCTTTTCTGCTGAACTGCTCCTTAGCCAGTCTGTTTCCAGCCTATAGCAGTGCATGGGTGTGACGTAGTGGGGGATTGTGTTCACTCTGTTCACTTTGTTATGTAGTGGGTGATTCCTACTGTCCTGTGCTGTTCTGTTGTAACGCTCTGTGTGTGTGTGTGTGTGTGTGTGTGTGTGTGCACGTGCCTCATCAGATTTTTTTGGCCCAATCCTCCAAGCTCTCTAAGTTACTCTAGACCCTATCCCTACCCGTCAGTGTATCTACTTTTCCCCTTAGTTTATTGTCATACATGAACTTGCTGAAGGTGCAAATCATCCCCTCATCTAGATCATTAAGAAAGATGTTGAACAAAACATCTATCCTGGGAAGCAGTGACTCTGAAAAGGACATGGGGGATAGTCAGCCAGACATGAGCATGTTTGTGGCCCAAAATCTTGGATGTATAAGACAGGGAATTTTGTGTAGGAGTAGGAAGGTCATATTACCTCTATTGGGAGCTGATGCAGCTGCTGCTGAACTATTGTGCCTAATGCTGGTGTCCACAAGTCAGGGAGTTTGTTGATTGACTGGCAAGAGTTCAGAGAAGAGCCATGAGGACTGGGAAACATAATTTATAATAAAAAAACAACAAGGAGCTCCAATGGCACTTCTAAGACTAACAAATTTATTAGGGTATGAGGGCACAAGCTTTTGTCTCTAATACTCTAATAAATGTGTTAGTCTTTAATGTGCCACTGGACTCCTTGTTGTTTTTGCTGAAACAGACTAACATGGCTCTGAAACTTGTCTTCATGCAAGGCAGTGACTTACAATGGTCTTCTTGAGAGGACGAACTCTTTAACTGACCAATGAGTCTGGTAAGGGGTAGCCATCCCAGTAAGTGGCTACGTGTCGAACAGACATTTGACAATAGCAGGCTTTTCAGTCTGGCATAGAAAGACAGAACATGGTCCAATGGCGGGATGAATTCAGACTAGAAACAAAGTGCACGTTTTTAACAGTGGCAGGGAATTAACCATTGAACAATGTACTCAAGGTCATGATGGATTCTCCATGCCGGACAAATTTTAAGACAAGTGTGGCTGTTTCTTCTAACAGAGCTGCTTTAATTAATCCTGGGAAATCCCAGGGCCCGGGCTGTACAGGAGAGGAGACCAGATCACAATGGTCCCTTCTGGCGTGGGCATCTCTGAAGCTGGCCCTGCCCGAGGCTGCTGGGAGGCAGTACGTGCCATGGGAGGGAGCAGCAGTGGCAGCAGGCCTGCGTGATTGATCTGGACAGGAAGCTCAGTGGTGCTCGTCTTTATAGGGGGCTTTTTTTATAAGAGGCCTGTAAAGGCTGGTTTATGGGTCCTTTTACTGCCTGTGCATGGATGCAGGGGGTATGCTGAGTATGCAAACAGCATCAATAAACAGCCTCACACCTCCCCTTGAGCCCGCGGGGCTTGTAGTTAAAATGAGCCACTCAGAGCCATGGGCTTGGCCCTTCCCAGGAAGTAGTGTGGCTGCAGCTGTTGCCTTGCGAGGCTGGCCAGAGCGCTGCTGGGGCAGGTGCTTTGGTGGAGTGGAGCCCCAGGCAGGAGTGGTAGGACCGGACCTGGCTCTGATGTAATGAGGAAGCAGTCAGGGGGGCAGGTTTATGGGGTGTGTGAGAATGGTGTCAGAGGGACACCAGCCAAAAGCCCATCTTGAGAGCCCCTGCGATGGCAGCCTTGAACCTTGCTGAGAAGCACACGGGGTTTGGAAAATGGACACGGGCACTCATGCACATAACTCGACACACAGATACATGTGCACCCAGACACTTGTACACGTGTGCACACAGATACAGGCAGATAAACACGTGCACACAGATACATGTGCACCCAGATACTTGCACACAGATACACATTCAGAAATACACATGCACACAGATACTTGCACACAGATATGCTCACAGATAACACACACGTATGAGCACAAAGCGACACTCAGAGTCGAATGGCATTTGACCGCTTTCTAGTTGCTCCCAGCCCTAGCAGATGTTTGTTCTCATGGCCAAGTCAACAAACAATTCAGTGCCGAGATCAGTCTCTGCGTTGCCTGGGGAGCTGAGTAAGAGGGGCTGCGGGAAAGGGTTGAGAGGCATCAGCAGAGCTGTGGGGTTGGGGAGCCAAGGCCTGGAAGTGGGGAGAGCAGCAGCGGGTTGGTATTAATGAGCATTGTCAGAGCTGCAGTGGGGAAGACCCAGAACTAGAAGAGCAGGCAGGGGTCTGTGGGTAATGCCAGATGAGGGGCATCAGCAGCGCTGTCTGTGTGCTGGGGGAGAGCCCAATCCTGGGAGATGGGGCTGTGGATTGGGACTGAGGGGCCTGCAATGGGAGGTGGGGATGCCCAGAACCGGAGAAACAAGGGTGAGGGTAAGTGGAATGGGAATAGAATTGATGTGTATTGGCAGAGCTGGGAGGAGGGCAATAAAGACTGAACTGGCAGGAGCAGCAGGTCATCTGAGATGCAGAAGTCCAGCCCGGAAGGGGCGGCCCCCAGAACCTGAGTAGCACAGTTGGGAGAGAAGACAGTGATGCTTGTAAAAGAGGCTGGTGAAATGTAGCCCTTGAAGTTCTGTAAGTCCAAACTGCAAAGCCTTGCAAGCCAACGGCTGCCCCCAAATACTTGGCTGCAGAGATGGCCTCTCGCCACAAAGTGCAGAGCCAAACGAACCCTCCTCTGAACCCATCTCTAGTCAGTAGTGCGGCAGTAAAGCTTTGCCCTTGCTATACAGATGGGGAAACTGAGGCAGGCACAGAAAGTGACTTAGCCAAGGGCAGAAAGGATTACTGTCACAGCAGGGATTAGAATGAGAAACTCCTGATTCTACGGTTGCCAATTTTGGCTGGATGTATTTCTGGGAGGTTTCATCACATGCCATAATTGCTAATTAAGATTAGGCTTTAATTCCTGGAGACTCCAGGACCATCCTGAAGGCTTGGCAATCCAATTTGACTCCCAGCTTTTGGGTCAGGATTTTGGTGAGCAGAGTGGAAGATGTAGGATGCCTGGGGATGGCAGGCTGGTGCTAACTCCCTTCCTCCCCCTCCCACTTGGGTTGTTAGTACCTGTGCCCTAGCAGCTTTGGGGTCAGCCCCTTCCTTGCACTCACAAATTGCAGGGACAGAGCTGAGGACTCCCTCCTGCATTTTTATAATTTTCTTTTGCTGTGGAGAAAACTCTTGTATTTAAAAGGAGTTTTCCTGTTTGTTTATATCTGCAATGCTTTGTGGGATTGGTCTTGGCTCTATAATGGGGCTTGTGAGCTTCACACCTGGTTTGTGGGATGTGGGGTGCTCGGGAAGGCTGTTCCTGATCCAGGGGCTGCCTTGGCCATGGAATGCACCTGAATAGAGCCTTGTATTGCCTGGCCCAGCCTGTTCTCTGTGTGCCTTTTGTCTTGTTATACCTAGAGGAGGAACTTTTAAATCTGCCTCTTGCTGCCTTCCCAGGGCTGGTTTCTGCCAGGAAGGTCCCTGGCTCTGGGGGTCTCTAGGTCCTGAGGGGTGTCAGCAATGTTGGGGGGGGAATCAGTGATATGACTTGCCCTAGGTTGCAGAGCTGGGAATAGAGCCCAGTCCCCTTCCCCGTTTCCTAAACTTCTGCAAGGCTGTCTCCCTTTCTGGCATCTGAAATCCCTGCTGCCTGGCCACATGCTGCAAAAGGCTCATGGCATCCTCCTGCCTGCCCTTGCGGTGGATCTCCCTAGCACCAGCCTGTGTGGCCTTTCCTGGGCACAGTGTAGTGAGCAAAGAATCCTCAGCGGTCTCTGGGGTAGCGCTCATCTCACCCTGGGGGTTTGCCTCACACTACAGCATGGGCCATGGATCACCAGCTGGGATTGCCCAGGTATATCCCTGCTGATCAATTCTCTGCCATTGCTGGGGTCTCTGGCATTGCTGGCACCGTGGTGTCTTCCCTTCTCTGCCTGTGGTCCGCCACAGCATAGTCTCCTAAGGGCTGAAATGTGTTAAAGTCTCCTTGGCCTCAAGACAGGGGTAATTGGGAGGGTGGAGGGATTCTCTTGTCTGTGTTATGCAGAACTGGGCCAGGTGATCAGGTGGTCCCTCTGGGTCTCAGAACTGATTGAATGAATGGGGCAGTTCCCATTCTCAGAGCTTTGATGCAGGCTCTCTTCCAACTCTGGCAGCCGTCTTTGGGCCTGTTACTCTCACGTTGCAGCTGGGCGGTTTGCTCTGCAGCCACAGCAGCTAGCCACAGTTTCTCTGTTATGCTAAAGCGGAGACCCTGGAGCCCTGTTGAGGGGTCTGTCCATGCCCCATTGGGGGCATGCCCAACTGGGCTCCTGTTTGGGGTTCTTTATTACCTGCCTCGCTCAGCCCCTGTCACTCCAGGAAATGCCTAGAAGTTCACTCTAGCTCAATACGTTGATATCAACAAGGCAACCGTGCTGGCCTGCTGGTGGGCAAAGGCTCCCCAGGCCCCATGCCAGCAGCCGGCAAGTGCCACACTTACTGCGTGCTGGGAGGGAAGTAGCAAAGTATGTGCCCCTCTGCCTGCCAAGGGAACTGCTCTTTGCCCTCCTCTCTGCATTGGCTCCTGGGGCAGCCTGATCTCCCCACAGCCAAGTTGCCTTTGCTTTCTAAGGCTGCAAATATTTGGGGATGGTTGGCAAGGAGCTCACGTGCTTCCAGAGAAACCTTCTCCAGCTTGGCCTGGCTGTGTGGTAAGGTAGGCCCATGGGTGCTGAGCTTTGCAGGTGCAGCAGAGGCGAGTGTTGGGGATGGTTTGAAAGAGCTCTTAGTGGATATTGGACACCGCCTAGCCTTAGCTCAATTGCATTTTGGTGTATCAGTTTTGGGGGCTCCCTCTCAGCCATCCTCAGTCCCCCTGGGAATGTGGCTGTACAGATGAGGATCCCCTGCATCTGCCTCCCCCATTGCTCTCTAGGTCCAGCACATATGGAATGGCAAGGCCAATGGGAGTGCAGCTCCCTGAGCCCTGCAGCTCCGTGCGCAACCTGTTGTTCAGCGAAGCACCCAGGTGGGGCAGCGATTAAATTAATTAGTGGCCTGTCCCCTTTTCAATTATTTTGTACACTTCCGACCCTTATTTTGATGCTTTATTCTTAATTAGCCTTCATTAACCAGCCCTGCTCTGAGCCCAGGGCTGTGGGTCAGCTCTCACTCTCCTGCAGCTTGCTTGGCAGAACCCTTCCTGTCCCCGCACAGTGCCCCTTCCCCAGGCCAGGGGACAGCGGCAGGAGAAGGGGCTGCAGAGCAGCTGAGATGGCTTCTGCAGCATCCACTGTCTTTGCAGAGGTATCGCTATTCCATATTACCTGTGTGGGCGGGCCAAGGCAGCCACCAAGCTCAGCAAATGCAAGGGGATGACCTTGCCCCTCCCCCCCCATCCCTGCTTTATTGAACTCTCCCATGCTCTGCCCCACCACCTCCGCCCACCACCAGGGCCGGCTCGAGCCATTCCTGTGCCCCGGGCAGCGGGTGTGCAATGCATGCGCAGCTCCGCCCCCAGGCGCATGGCGCATGCGTGGCCCCGCCCCCCGGTGCGCTGCACCCCTTACAGCTGCCAACAGGCGCCCCCCATAGGCTGGTGCCCTGGGCAGCTGCCTGGCTAGCCCCCCCCCTTCATCCGGCCCTGCCCACCACTGCCCTTATGCGAGCTAACCCGGGCTGGACAAGTTCCCTCTTAGGCTCCTCCTTAGTGGCCCAGTGGGGCCAGCCCAGTGGGGCCAGTGGGGTCAGACTGAGGCACACAAGGCCTTCAGTCTGAGCATTACCAATGTTGATTTGTCATGCTTGGGAGTCGCGGACCAGAACCCTGTGGTGCAGCATCGGCACAGCCTCTTCCTTGCCAGGCTATCGAGCTGCCCCTGAGGAAACACACTCAGTGGTAACTTTGAGGAGGTGTTTGGAGGGGAAATGTTGAGGGACATCAGAACTGGATGCAGAGTTACCCTCCACCCCCCTCCCATTTTCTGCTTGGTATCAGCCCAAAGCTGGAGATTCCCCAATGTCACCCTGGACCTTTTGGTGACTCAGAGCCAGGAGAGCACTGATCTCCATGGCAACTACAGGGGATGTATCCCTTTGGCTTGGCCCCTACGGAAACATCCCTGTAAGTTCCTCAGGGGTGTATATGTCCTCTTTTCTGTACAGCATTGAACACGCTCAGTTAATACAGCATGCGGCAGCCCAAGTGGAATGAACGGCTAACTCTGATATCCTCACCCTGGGCCTGGCCATGCAAACTCCCCCTCCACCCCCAGTCCAGTCAGTTTGTTGTAGGCCTGTGCTCCAAAGCCTGGCTGGAGTGACAAGAAAGGTTCGTTTCAGCAGACCAGCTCTTTGAGGAGACAGCCAACATAGGCCAGACCACTGCGAACATGGCTGGAGTGATGAGGATGCTGTCCCCAGGGGAATGGGCATAGACATCAAGCCACGTCCCATAGGCCAACACGGAGGTACTGGGTGATAAAAGCTGTCAACTGAGGCTGCTCTTGTAGGGTTTCCTAGAGGGGAGCAGGTGCTGAGAGATCTTGGAGACACTGTGGATAATTCTCTGAAAACAGCCACTCAATGTGCAGCAGCAGTCAAAAAAGCAAACAGAAAGCTGGGACTCATTAAGGAAGGAATACAGAATAAAACAGAAAATATCTTATTACCTCTGGATAAATCCATGGTGCGCCCACATCTTGAATACTGCATGCAGATGTGGTTACTTCGGGTATGTCTACACTACAGTGTTATTTCGAAATATCTTATTTCGAAATAATTATTTCGAAATAGCTTATTTTGAAATAACGTGTCTACATACAAAATGCATTTCAAAATAGCATTTTGCTATTTCGAAATAGCGCATTCACACTGAGTGGACTCTGAATCGCATTTAAGGCTGGCCGGAACCAGTTCCGGCAGGGCACCAGATCAGGACTTACCGTGTGGGGCTGCTGCCTGAGGCTATCTGAGGTCTGTGCTTAAAGGGACCTCCCTGGACAGCCAGTTCTCAGGTTTTCCTGCTTGCTCGTCTACCTTGATGAGAGACAGCAAAGCATTTTGTCTCTGCATGCTCTGGTTGCCCTCACTCGGGACACCACAGCTCTCTATACCATGGAGCCAGAGCTGCCCCTGTGCACTCTGGTGCTTCTCTTGGACGCGTTGCTACGAGCCTGGCTGCACTTTCTTCAGGCTGCCATCCAGAAGGTCCATCAGGGGGCTGTCAGTATCCAGAAGGCCCTGCAGGAGAGCTTCCACCCTGAGGAGCACTAAGAGCCTCCCTGGTCTGCCCCATTGGGGGCTTGTGCCTCATTCCTCCCGCATGTCCTTCCACTTACCCCCCTAGCTTCCCTTCCTGATGTCAGATAAAATACACGTATTTTCATGAACACAAACTCTCTTTATTTAACAAAACTGGGGAGGTGGGAATGAAACTCTGGTGAGACTGGGGTGGGAGAGGGGAGAAGAGAAGGTGGGAGAGGGGAAGGGGAAACCTGGGAGGAAGGAGCTGGAAGGGGGAAGCAAGGAGAAGAAGGGGGAGGGGAAGCTCAGGGCTCAGGGTTGGGGGTCTTGCCGGACCAACTTGATTTTCATGCAAACCTGCTCCTGGGTTCACATGTGGCCTTTGGTGGCCAGGCTGGCAGCTATCCTGCCATAGATGGCCGTGTTCCTCCATTTAGTGCAGAGATCATGGAAGTTGGGGCATACCCCCCCAACCTGAATAAGGTCCACGATCTCCACCCTGGACCAGGAAGGCGGCTGCTGTTGTACCTCGGTATTCTGTACCTCGGTATCTTCGGTGGTCTGAACTGTCAGTGTCAACGTTGTCTGGTCAGGATCGTCCTGGCGCGCTCTTGACAGGACCTCTGCTCCATCGGTGATGAAAACTTTCGGCTGCATGCATAACAATCGGTACTCCCTTTATCTAGAGTATTAGACCCCGTGCACTTGGGTCAACACAGGAGATCTCTGAGAGGCCCTGGAAACGACAGATGCAGGCAAGGTTTGAAATCAGTCGAGCAGGTTTATTGTCAAATGCGAAGCTCTACCAGTTGGTAACAGAGATCAATACAATGTTACACCACTGGGCACTACCCCGCGTTGACAAGGTACCAACACCGGGCAGGCTTATTGCCATATGACAGATATTAACAGCAGTTAGTCAAAGTTAAGCTACTGTGCATTCTGTAAATTTAGGCAATGACATCTGCTGTTCAGGCGCCTAGTGTGCCCCCCGCCAAGGTCGGCTGGAGACCACCCTTTGCGGTGTCCTTTTATAGACAGGTACAAACAACTTACATCATTTCTTTACGTACCAAGTTACCCCCCTCTGTTGCCTAGTTACCACCCCTCACCTTACGGAAGGGGGGCTTCCTTACTATCCTTCATGCTGTCAATCTCGACCAGGTCCTGAACCTAGGTCGGTATGTGCATTAGTTTTTGGGGAGTCTTTGTACCAAGACATTTCTTATTAAGATGTTCTGTTACTCCCCTCTGGCTCACAGTTTGTACCCAGTGCCTCCCTGTGTCCTTCCATGCTTGACCTAACTTACACAATCACACAGTTATCAGTAGGGCCTCTTTCTTGGCTCCTGTTACTGAACCAAAGTCTTGCTCACTAGATTGCAGGCCTGTTGCTGTTTTCATGTTACAGGCCTCTATTTAGGCCTGCTGACTCCATGTTACTGACCCTCAACTTACTACACCCGCCTTCTCCAGGCCCTGGCAGGCTCCTAGGAGCTGATAGACTGCTCCTGGGGAGCGGTGGAGGGCTGGCTGCCAGTGGCTTGCTGGCTTATGTTTTGGGGCCACTGGGTCGGGGCAGTGACTGCTGGCTCTGGGCTGGCAGGCTTGGAGCTGGCACAGGCACTGTGGCCAGAGTCTACCCCTTTAAGGGCTCAGGGAAGGGGGGGAGGGAGAGGAGTGTTCTTGGTTGAAGCTGGAGTGGCCACCAGAGCACTCTGGGAAGGCTGGAGGCCCCCCCTATTTTGATATAAGTGTCTACACAGCACTTATTTTGAAATAGCTATTTCGAATTTGGCGTTATTCCTTGTAGAATGAGGTTTACCAAATTCGAAATAAGCACTCTGCTATTTTGAATTTATTTCAAAATAGCAGTTTGGCTGTGTAGACACTAGGAAAGTTATTTTCAAATAAGGGCTGTATTTCGAAATAACTTTGCTGTGCAGACATACCCTTCATCTCAAATAAGATATACTAGCATTGGAAAAAGTTCAGAAAAGGGCAACAAAAAATGATGAGGGTTTTGGAATGGGTACCATATGAAAAGAGATTAAAGAATGGGACTTTCCATGTTTGAAAAGAGGAGACTAAGGTGGGATATGTTAGAGGTCTATAAAATCATGAGTAGTGTGGAGACAGTAAATATGGAAAAATTACGTACAGTACTTGTTCCCCTAACACAAGAACTAGGGGGGGTCACCAAATGAAATTAATAGGCAGCAGGATTAAAACAAATGAAAGGAAGTTTGTCTTCATGCAGTGCACAGTCAACCTGTGGGACTCGTTGCCAGTGGATGTTGTACAGACCAGGACTTTAACAGGGTTCAGAAAGAACTAGATAAATTCATGCAGGATAGGTTCATCCATGCTTATTAGCCAGGATGGGTAGGAATGGTGTCCCTAGCCTCTGTTTGGCTGAAGCTGGGAATGGGTAACAGGGGAGGGATCACTTGGTAATTCCCTGTTCTGTTCATTCCCTCTGGGGCACCTGGCATTGGCCACTATCAGCAGACTGGATAATGGGTAGATGGACCTTTGGTCTGACCCAGTCTGGCCATTCTGATGTTCTTATGACTCTCAAGGTCTTTCAGACAAATATTGTTAAAACTAGTTGAGATCAACTCTTCCTCCCCCTTCCCACACCTTAAACTAGCCATCCTGGCTGTGTAGCAATGCCCGCTAATAAAAACAAATTAACTCATATAAGCATTAATTTCCCAGCATACATACATCCTGGCTTCATTAGGATGGAGATCCCAGGAGCCAGGGGTTTTGGCACATTGTAATGAGGCGCATGCTGTACTAAAAGTACTTCTAATAGGATTTATTTACTGTAATTGTGATTCGAGGCACAGTGCCATTAATGCGAGGAAGGGGCACATTAAGTGGTTTGTGACAAGCGTCGAGCGTCGAGAACTACGGCACCAAAATGGAGAGTGTTGCCAAAGCCAGAATTTAGCTGGAGTGGGACATTGAGAGAGAGCTTCTGTCTGGGTTAACGGAGGATGGTGAATGGGGGCTTTTTCACACAATGCTGGGCCCAGAGAGCCATCAGCTCTGGTTTGCTTACAGAGGTGAGGAACCTTTTTTGGGTCATGGCTCCCAACTGAGAAGGATAAAGACACTCCTTCCCCCCTGCACATCAGAGCCTAAGGGGGGCCCAGACTAGTAGATTTTGTGTGCTCCAGCCCCGCAGTGGGGCAGCAGGGCGGCTGGAGCACCAGCACAGGCTCCCCAATGCATGGGGAGACATGAGTTTTGGGGGCTGGATCCAGGCAAACTGGGGGCCGCACCCAGCCCCCGGGCCTGAGGTTCCCCACCCCTGGCTTAGACGCTCACCTCAGAAAGGCAACGGGGCTCTGGCCAGAGCCAGGTTCTCTCACTGGCGCTGAGGAGACCCTGAGTCTGCGAGCCGTCTGAGGCACAGGGAGAGAAAGGAGGGGCTCCCCCAAGAGGCTCTGCCAGGCTGCTTTGCATTGTCCAGGTCAATGCCCTGGGAGCAGGCACGGTCCCCCAGGGCACTTCCTTGTGAGTGCTCATTGCTCAGCCCGGAGGTGTCTACTGCCAGCTCCGTGGCACCGGGACGTGCCCTCAGAGCTAAGCTGGGTATGCAGACGCATGAGCCTTGTGCAGTGGGGAGTGCACAGGGGACCTAGGGTCATTAGCCACTGCCCTGCTCTTTGTCTCTGATCCTGCTCGGGGTTTCCCATCTGGACCAGAAATCCTGCTGCTGCCACTCTGCTTTGGGCTGGGTTGGAGCCTGGTCTAGGGCCTTTTGTCCCTTCCACATCTGGGAAAAAAATCACAAACTGTCCCAGGCTCTAGTCCAGTGAGTTTCAAACTTTCTTTCTCATGACCCAGTTGAAGAAAATGGCGGATGCCACGACCCAACAACATGTGACTGGAGTGTGGGCTCTGGGGTGGGGCTAAGGATAAGAGCTGTGGGCTGTAGGAGAGGGCTCTGGCTTTGGGGGGTGTCAGGGCTGGGGCAGAAGGGGCTTACCTTGAGCAGTTCCTGGTCAGCGGTGCTGCCAGGGGGGCTAAGGCAGCTTCTTGCCTCTCCTGGCACCTCAGCCCAGGCTGTGCCCACAAGCAGCGAGCCGCAGGTTCCAGCCAGTGGGAGTGCAGAGCTAGTGCTTGGGGTGGGGGCAGTGTGCAGAGCCCTGTGCACTCCCCCCTCCACACCCCTCGGAGCCAGGCCTGCTGCCAGCCACTTCTGGGGTGCAGCACAGTCTGCAGTGCAGGACAGGCAGGGAGCTGCCTTAGCTCCCCTACTGCTCACCTGATCCCCCTGCAACAGCGAGACCCAGCGCCCGACATTCTGCCACCCAGCACTGGGCCATGACCCATTGTTTGAAAACCGCGGGGCTAGGCCCTCCACGCCATGGCCCAGGGCTGAGGCAGGTCAGTGCAGAGAAGCTCAGTACCTTGCTGCTCGGGTGCCAGGTCTGGAAGGGGAGAGGTTGCTGCCTTCTCCTCTTACCCCCGCTATGGAGCGTGAGGCAGTAGCCCCTGGCACTGTTTGGGAAGGGGAACTCATGTTCTCCCTCCTGCTTGACCTGCCAGGGGAACAGAGTCCAGGTTCTCCCAACCTGTCACAGAAGCCCGGTAACAAGTGGCATCAGCTGCCCAGTGCCACAGAGACGGTCCAGGCACAGGAAATACCCACCCCCACCCCAGTTCGTTTTTTCTTTAAACCCCCTGCTGGGTGTCTTAAGGGGGAGGTAAATGGGAAAGGAGAGCAAGGGCTGGGGAGGAAAATGACATGCCTTCTTTACTTCACTGTTTCTCACTCCATTTGCTCTACCCGGGCTCTGAGAGTGTGGAGAAGCAGAGCTAACAAGGTGCTGATTGACTGTCTCTGGAACACTAAATATTACAGTGCCGCAGCCACTCCGATGAGCCCCATTAAGCCTCTTCAGTGTGATGAAGGGGGAATTTGCATAAAGACGGCATTGTTCCACCCCTCTAGGCACCAAATGAGTCTCTCTTCCAAGGAGAAGAGCCTCTCATTTCCTAGCTGAGGTGTCAAATTAATTCTGTCGGAGGTCTGCTCACCTGTGATTTCATTAAGGGAAAGGTGAAAGGGGAGAAATACAATTCAAAAGAGATAATTAAAAACTCCGATTAGCAATTACACACGGAGCGGTGTCCTTAAAGAGGCTGCATGCGGCACCCTTACTGGGGCCTGGTGTTTATTAAAGCTCACACGTGCAGACTGGTGTGTGGGGAGTGGGAGAAGCAGGCCCTGGACCTGTTTGCAAGTTAGTTGGGGTGAAACCTGTCTCGATGGTAACACAGGGCAAACCCCGGTATCTCTCTGAGGCCTGATCTACACTAAAGGGGAAAGTTGACGCAACTCCAGATATGTTAATTACGTAGCTGGAGTCAATGTATCTTAAATCACATTTTTGCGCCATCCACACAGTGGGAGGTCGGCGGGAGCAAACGGTCCCATCGGCTTCCCTTACTCCTCGTGAGGAGCAGGAGTACCGGTACTGACAAGGGGCGCCCTCTCAGTTCAAATTAGTGGGACTTCACTAGACCCGCTAAATCAAACCCAGGAAGATCGACTGCTGCAGCGTCAAACTTCTCTGTAGTGTACACATGGCCTGGAAGCATATCCATTGCCTCCCATAACAAGCCAAGCCCTCGTGCCCTGGATCGGCTTTTTCTCTGCAGGTTCCAGCTCTCAGCGCAGCCAATTAATGTGGAGTTAGGTCTGGGAAGTCTTGTAAGGGGAAAGGATCTAGTGTTTTTTTGGTTTTACAATGGGCTGAGGACTCCACTGGCTCCGGGGGGCACGCACTAGTTGCTGACAGTGGGGAGAGGTTGTCCTTCCAACAAATCGCAGCACCAGATCTGGAGGGGGCAAAGGAGGTTCATTGTGATGGAAGCTCCTAGCGAGATGTGGTAGCACTGCGTGGAGCAGTGGATTACTCTCTCTATTGTCTTGGGTCCCATAGTAGGATAGTGGAGCCGGGGGGAAGGGGAGGAGTGCCAGTGTGGGCTCCCCATTGCTGGGGGTGGGAGCTCTGAGCCTGGGGGGCTGGATCCAGCCCTGGGCCTTAGATTCCCCACCCTGTTCTAGGAGATATTCCATGACTTCTGCCTAGAATATTTGGCGAAACAAGCTGCAGGGAGACCTCCCTAAGGGTGGTTTGCCCACTGCTCTTGGCTTGTGAGACACTAGCCAGCATAGGGCCTTGCAGGGCGATCCCAGACCTGCTTGAATGCAGGAACATCACACAGGGCTGCTCTTGCCTAGTGCACGGGTTACCGGTCCAGGTCAGTGCTGCCCTAGAGCAGCAGCGTCACATGAGTGTGTGCAAAGGCTGCGCCTGTTACCAAGCTACCCGCCGCCCTGTCCCATTCCAGTGACCACGTAGAAGCCATTTGCTGTGTCCCCCTCTGGCACAGCCTGTTTGGGATACCGGGCTCTGTCAGTTCCAGGGATGTGCCATCATGAATGGTTTGCCATGTAATTTATACAAGATGATGGTTTAGGCAGGGTGTAATTCGTTGATTAAAAGGGTCCCTCACGTCAGTTAGAAAAGCAAATTATCCCATTGCTGGTGGCATCTGGAGTGAAGGGTTTTGCTCATTCCACATCCGCTTCAGAATTAGTGCTAATGGTCCATCCAGAGCCCCTTTCTGCAGAGCAGAGCGGGACATGCCTCCTCGTCATGGTCACATTTGCTCATTGTCTAGGGCACTCTGCTCAGAAAACAGGCCCGAGACTCTGGCTTTGGATCCAGATCCAAACAACTCCTCTGTTTTGAAGCTGTTTGACCTCAAGAGATCCGAGAAGGGAGCCAGTTGCAAAGTTAAGACCCAGACCCACTCTATGTGGAAACTACTGCATAGATTGACGGAGTTGAGCCCAGGGGCCTATTACATAGCCACCCTTCCTCGTATTAGAACATAAGAATGGCCAGGCCAAAGGTCCATCTACCCATTATCCTGTCTGCCAACAGTGGCCAATGCCAGGTGCCCCAGAGGGAGTGAACAGCACAGGGAATCATCAAGTGATCCCTCCCCTGTCACCCAATCCCAGCTTCTGACAAACAGAGGCTTGGGAAATCATTCCTACCTATCCTGGAACTATCCTCCATAAATTTATCTTTTTTTAAAATCCAGTTAAAGTCCTGATCTTCACAACATCCTCTGGCAAGGAGTTCCACAGGTTAACTGTGTGTTGTGTGAAGAAATACTTCCTTTTGTTTGCATCCCTTTGCAGAGGATGGTGGAGGTGTTAGCCACACATCTGGCTTGGTCTGAATGGTGTGGCTGTGATTCATAACCCCTGCCTTTGAATGGGGCAGGGGAGAGCTCACCCTGAGAGGAATGTTAGAAATTGGGGATGCACATCTCCAAACAGGAAGGACACACAGTATTCTCTGTATGTAAATGGGTGAGGAAAGGTCAGCTGCAACACAGGTGGTGGGTCTATTATTCCAAGGCTCTCAGTTAGAGCTGGGCTTTGGAGCTAGAACTTCAGGGTCTACTTCTCCATCTCTTAGTCTAGGTCTATACTATAGCCTTTTTTCGGAAAAAACTACGCAAATTGCGCTCTGCAATTTGCATAGCTTTTTCCAATTGCTTTTCTGGAAGAGTCTTTTCTGCCATTTGGCCCCATATAGATGGGGCCAAATGGCAGAAAAGCCTCCTCTTTCTGAGGAGCCCTTATTCCTCATAGAACAAGGTATACAAGGCTCCCCGAAAGAGTGCGTTTGCTCTTTCGCAAAAAAAAAGCAAATGTGTTCCCTGGATGCGGCGGGGTTTTTCCAGGATACCCCCGCAGTCTAGACATACCATTAGACAAGAGGGATAATTGTTCTCTACTTAGTCCTGGGAGGGTCCATTAACATGTGCAAAGCATGGGGAGTCTGAGGAATAGTGTGCTAGGAGAGCACAATGGTTGGGGGCTGCCTACAGGTGAGGACTGGCCTGTCTCCCATGGTCTGTGAGAATGAGGGATTGTTTTCCAGGATAGGTTGTAGATTGTCAATGGTGCGATGGAGAGGTTTAAGCTGGGGGCTATAGGTGGTGGCCAGTGGTGTTCTGTTATAATAGAACACCAACCATAAGCAAATACTTACCACACCACATCTCAGTTACACTCACACAGGAACCCACTCCCGCAACAAACCCCCATTGCCAACTCTGTCCACACATCTATACAAGTGACACCATCACAGGATCTAACCACATAAGCCACAACATCAGGGGCTCATACAACTGCACATCCTCTAATGTGATATATGCCATCTAGTGTATATTAGCCAAACTGGACAGTCTGTGCACCAAAGGATAAAAGTAAGAAATGATAACACACATAAACCTGTAGGGGAACATTTTAACCTGCCTGGGCATTCATTCATGGATTTAAACATAGCCATTCTACAAAGGAATTTTATCACCTAAGTGCAGAGGGAGACTTTTCACCAGTCAACTACAGAGAGAAATTGATGAACTGGAAATAATTTACAAGTTTGACACTATCGACTTGGGCTTGAATAAAGATATTAACTGGTTAATGCACTACAAAGGCAATTTCCCTGCTTTTGATATTCACATTTTCCCATCAAAAGCTATGAATAGCACACATCCAGCCTGATTCACTGATCCTACAAATGACAGGGAACTGCTTTTGCTGTTATATAAACCCTGGATTCTATTATTTCCACTCCAACCCATCTGAAGAAGTGGGTTTTACCCATGAAAGCTCATGATCTAATAAATGTATTAGCCTCTAAGGTGCCCCTTTCTGGGCTCTCATTGCAACTAGTCTATATTGTAAATCGGAGCCATTTGATCTGGGGCAGGGATTCAGAGGAGGCTCTGAGGGTTTGGATTGTGACCTGGGGCAGGGAGTTATGGTGGAGAAGGCGGTGGGGTATTAGGTGCAAGCTGCGGTTGAGAGGTGCTTATCCTGGCCAGCAGCCCAGCAGGACCCTGAGGCAGGCTCCCTGCCAGCTGCTGGGGCCATGTGTGTCTCTGTGCTGTGCATCCCATGGGGAGGCTGCCATGTGTTGCCCCACCCCCAGCACAATCATCACAGCTCTCATTGGCCGTAAACTGATCAATGGGAGCTGCTTGAGCTGCACTTTTGGATGCATGTAGTTTGTGAAATCTGTTCCCATCCCACAAAGGGTGCATAGCACAGAGATGCACTTGGCACCAGCAGTTGGCTGCTTAACGTGATTTGGGGCCACAGCAGGCGGGGAGTCTGCCTGAGGGTCCACTGGGCTGCAGGACACTGGCAACCCAGAGTATCGTGGTGGGCTGGATCCAAAGGTTCGGCAGACTGGATGTGGACCATGGGCCATATTTTCCCACCCCAGGCCTACTAAGTTGCCCAGTCTGGATTTAAAGCCTTTGATGGCTGGAGAATCCACCATCTCCCTTTGTAGCAGTGGAAATACAGGTCCTCAGGCTTATGTTTGTTTTTCAAAAGAGGAACAAAAGAATCATGGCAATGGTATTGGTCCATTACTAGACAGAAATGGTAAAATTATCTTACTATATATTTTAGAAACTTAATGCATCTATCCCTCTGTACGTCCGTGAGTCCATTTGATCAAGAACTCCTCCTAAATGGTTAGAGCTAGGACTGCCAAATTTGGTAGGCAGCTTCCTCTTATCATAACATAGGGCAAGGTAAGGGTTTGGTTATGCCAGGAAAACCTTGACTTGATACCACATGACATTTTGATTTAAAAAAAAATAGAATGATATAAAATTAAAGTGGCATGCATCCAATGGATTAAAAACTGGCTAACTGATAGATATCACATGTAAATGGGGAATTATCACTGAGCAGGTGTATTTCCAGTGTGGTCCCACAGGGTTCTGTTCTTAACATTTTTATCACTGACCTGGAAGAAAACATGAAATAGTCACTGATAAAGTTGCAGCTGATACAAAAAATAGAGTGGTAAATAACGCCGAGGCCCTATCAGTGATGCAGAGTGATTTAGATTGGTTTATAAGCTGGGCACAAGAAAACCACATGGGTCTGAATACGGCTAAATGTAAATGTCTGGATCTAGGAGATGAGAATGCTAGTAACACTAAGTGGATGGGGGAGCCTCTCCTGGGAAGCAGAGACTGAGAAAAGCAGGTGTGGTGGATAATCAGCTGACCAGAAGCTCCCAGTGTGATGTGGCCAAAAGGGCAAATGGGGTCTGTAGATTCATAAACAGGGATCGCAAGAAAGAGCAGAGAGGGTATTTTATCTCAGTATTTGGCACTGCTGTGACTGCTTTTAGGATATTGGGTCCAGTTATGGTACCCACAATGTTGCTAAATTGGAGAGGGGTCAGAGAAGAGCCACAAGAATGATTCAAGGGTTAGAAAACCTGCCTGATAGTCATGGGCTCAAGGAGATCAGGCTTAACAAAGAGAAGGCTACAAGGTGACTTGGTTATAGTCTATATGGGGAATGGATATTTCACAGAGGATTCTTCAATCTAGAGAAAGGCACCACAAAACTCAGTGGCTAGACAGTACAGATAAATTCAGACTGGACCCAAAGTGTAAATCTTGAATGGTGAGAGTAATCAACCACTGGAACAACTGATCAAGGACTGTAGAGGATTCTCCATTACCAACAATTTTTAAATAGACATTGGATGTTTTTCTAAAAGCTCTACTTTAAGAATTAATTTGGGGCAGGTCTCTGGTCGGAGCCAGAGTAGATGATTCCCTTCTGGCTTGGGAATTTGTGCTCTTTTTATCTGAACTGTGACTCATTTAGGCCCTGATTCTGCAGCCAGATTCTCATGGGCCTGGATTTGATTCCAAGTAAGGGCCATATATTGAATGTTCTTTGGAGCACGGCTCCTCTTTCTGTCTGTATTATGCTCAAAACACTGTCAGCACTCAATAATAACTGCTGGAAAAATTAGTTCCCGTAATTAGAAAGCTGAATCTCTTGCATTGATTTGTGGTTGCCTTTTGATTCTGCAAGAATTTATTCCCTTAGAAAGAGCTCTCAGTATAGAAATCAAGGAATTATTGATGGGGTTGAACTCACTGATAACCCTCTTTGCTGAAGTGTTTCATTGGATCCATTTGTGCGATTCTTGTCAGCTGTGAGAGAAGAATGGGAGGGGATATGATAAAGGTCTATAAAATCATGATTGGTGTGGAAAAAGTAAATAAGGAATTTACTTGCTCTCATAACACAAGAACTCGGGGTCACCAAATGAAATTAATAGGTAGCAGGTTTAAAACAAACAAAAGGAAGTTTTTCTTCACACAACACACAGTCAACCTGTGGAACTCCTTGCCAGAGGATGTTGTGAAGGCCAGATCTTTAACAGGGTTCAAAAAGGAGCTAGATAAATTCATGGAGAATAGGTCCATCAATGACAAATAGCCAGGATGGGTAGGAATGGTGTCCCTAGCCTCTGTCAGAAGCTGGGAATGGGTGACAGGAGAGGGATCACTTAATTCCCTGTTCTGTTCATTCTCTCTGGGGCACCTGCTATTGGCCACTGTTGGAAGACAGGACACTGGACTAGATGGACCTTTGGTCTGACCCCGTATGGCCATTCTTATGTTCTTATGAAGTTTGGACATTCAACCTCAATTCAGCTTTCCATAGGACTTGTGTCCATTCCAGAGACTTCTGTGGATTTACACCAGTATAACTGGCAGCAGGATTTTGGCACTTCTATCTGAAAAGAGTTTAGATCACCTTGTTCATGTTGCTGGACTGGTCCTTCAGTCCTCGTGTAAATTGCACCCATCACAACACATCTCCCTTTCTTCTCATATCCTGGCTTTCTTCATATGTGGCCATGTCTCTTCACCATCAAATCTTCCCATCTCTTTGGAGGTCATCTGCGTGGTTGTTTTAGTTCCTGTGGGTATCACTTAGCATTAGCTGCAGTCCTCTGATTGTCAGCGAGTCTCACTCTATGCCTGGTCCATCGCATTTTGCAGTCCCTGCTCTCAGCGACATCCTGCATGCCCCTCTGCTGTCTGATCACTTCACTGGGGACTCAGTCACAGAATGAAAGTTTCAGAATTCTTCTTTCTAAACAGGTTATATACTAATGGAAATTGGGCAAACTACAAAGGGGGCGGATGCTCATGATTAAGAAGCTGGTTTGGAACTCAGGAGATCTGGGTTTGATTCCCAGTTCTGAAGTTGGCTATTCCCCAACAAACTCCTGATGCAAAATCCTCCTGGCTGGTAAGTTGCATTGAATACCTGATGGCATTTACAGATGGAAGCTAGTAGGAAACATGTGCTCTAGGCATAATGGCTCACTGGCTATCTAATGCCCATTCCCTGCCATACAATAGGCCTGAGTCATAGGATTGTGCACTGGAAATCATACAATTGTAGGACTGGAAGGGACCTTGAGAGGTCATCAAGTCCAGCCCCCTGCACTCATGGCAGGACCAAGCACCATCTGGACCAGGATCAGCAACCTTTTCAAAACAAAGAGCCAAACTACATAAAAAAATCAGAACAAGTTGTCAGTAAAGAGCCATATAAGAATGCTCATTTGCATGACTGAAAATATACAACTTAATATTATTGATAGCTGACATAATGATTAACAATAGCAGAAATGACATGTTGTATTCATAGACTTTATTTAATAGGACTTCTGCTACTGCATCTTTTCACACAGTTCTTTGAAGTTTATATAATTGCTGGTCAAATCAAGCTTCATGCAGGCATTCAGTCTGTCTTCTGTCAATCTTATGGTAGGGGGCTGAGGATGTGGGGGTGCAGGAGTCTGGGGATGTGGGGCTCTGAGGGGCTCAGGGCAGGGGGTTCAGGTTATGATGGGTGCAGAGTTGGTATGTGTGTGGGGGTGCAGGAGTGTTATGACGCTATGGCCAGATGGGGGTTGAGCCTCGATTGGGGGCATGTTGTCCAGGCTTCACTTTTAAACAAAGTAAATATTATGTCCAACACAAAAGATTTCAACATTGTCTTTATTTATGGCAGGGGTTGGAAACCTTTTTTGGGTCAGGGACCACTGACCCACAGAAAAATCAGTTGGGGACCACACAAGTGAGAAGCAAAAAAACCCCCTCCAAAACCCCCCAACCCTCACTGATGTGACCCCCAACTGAGACACCTCATTCCCCAGATGCTCCAGCCCCATAGTGGGGGGAGGGGCAGGGAGGACTACAGTTCAAGGCCTCAGGCCAGATTTACTCTTCTGGGGTCCAGGGTTAGTGGATTTTGTGGGCCCCCCCCAGTCTCTGGGGTGGGGCTAAAAATAAGGGGTTAAGTGTGAGACAGGGCTGCCAGTGAATGGGATAGGGATGGAAGTGTAGGATCGGGGTGGAAGGAGGTGGAGTATAGCAGGGAGTGAGGGTGCAAGCTCTGGCCAGTGGGCAGAGGGCAGGAGGCTGGAGGCAGTGGGTGTCTGGCCGGATGGGGGGTAGTGAGTGAGGCCAGGCACTTAGTTGTTTTCGCACCACGTGACAGGCACTGTGTAATATGCCTCCTGCTGCTCCCATTCCCCAGAAGCCTCCAGGAAGCATTTGCAAGGCAAGTGCTTCCTGGGGGACGAAAAAGGGCAGTGTGCATGGAGCCATTTTTGGCTACTTGTTTCCTGCATGCCAAGGGAAGGAAAAGAGCAGTGCACCCAGACATTTCTTGCTCTGCTTGTTCCCTGCACACCAGATGGGGGGAGGCTCAGGGCTCCCCCACCTCCGCAGGAAGCCGGCACTGGCACTCCAATTTTTCGGAGGGCCATAAGGCTGTAGCACCAGCGCTGGCTCCCTGCTGGGGGGGAGGAGCAAGGGGGGCTGAGTTGGGGCTCCAGAAAAGCCATATTTGGCTCCCAAGATATAGGTTGCTGACCCCTAATCTAGATCATCCAGGTGTCTGTCTAACCTCCTCTTGAATATCTCCAGTGATGGCGATTCCAGAGCCTGCGTAGGCACACCAAATCTGCAGAACCTTTGTCACGTCTGAGAAGCTTGTAAATGTTTCCTGCAAATGGTGACCCCATGAGTGACTTACCCAATGTACTGAATGTTTCAGGCATCCCTGGGAAACGTCTTCATGAGGCATAGGTGACCAATTGCAGGTGGTGGATGATGTGCCCTAAATAGGGAGCTCTCCAAACAGGAACTAAATGAGAGGCCTCTTGGCTGAAATCTGTTTGCATAAACAATTGTATGATGTATTTGAATAATAGATTGATTGCAGAGGCTGCTCATGGGCAGTTGGTGAATAGAACAGGTGTTCATCATGACTAGCTTACTCCAATCTAGTCCCAGATTACTAGCAAAACAGATTGGATACTGAGTTCCTAAACATATTTGCTTGGTAGCCATTGAGCATTTGTGGGGGCTGTGTGTAAAAACTGGGATGGATTCTTGGGGACCCATTTTCTTCTCTGAAGAGACTAACCCCAGAATGTTACATGTTTTAACCCAAGTAAGAAAAAGGTTCCCTGATTCCCTGGCAAATCTTGCTGGCAAATCTTGGTCACAGTTCTCTCCCTAGCCTCTTGAATGTGAGAGTGATGCAAGGGCTCCTGGGACGGCAGAGATAATGAAGTTATCAATGCTTTCCCATTCCAGGCCCAAACAAAACCCGGCCCTGAAGCCTTCTCATTGTTCTGCAGTCAATAGACTGTAATGTATTGGCTCCAGATGTGGTTGCTGTGCTGGATTTGCGCACTGTGCTGATGTGCCGGGGTCCTTTGTGCCTTTTCCGGGATCATGCAGAAAATAAATCCATGACCGTTCTGTGGCAGCTTTATGGTTCTGTAGCTTTCCTCCAGCGTTGCATCCTAGTAGTTCAATTCCCAGTTTTTCCTTCGCCCTCTGTCCCTCCCGGTCTCTCTTTCTTCATTCTTCTAGCAACTGCACAAGAGGTTACCTTAGCAGAGTCCTCACAGTGGCCAGGGATGCTGGTGCTTGTCAGGTGGCAGCTAGCTTGCTGAACAGGTTGTCTCCATGCACGGGGAGAGAGGGAGAGGCTTCCACCAAACAGAGCTGGATGGTCTTGTACTGGACCCCACCACATATTTATAATGGAAGATGGTAGGGCAGCATGGCCACTGAAGATGATAGGAAAAAACATACAGCTTGTGAATTCATGCTGGCCAGAGTTTGGAAGCAAAGGGAATCTGCCCCTGACTCCAGTGGGCTTTGAGTCTGGTCTGGAGGGCTGGAGGCGGGGGGGCATGTTTCCTCCAGGAGCTCCAGGTGAATGTAAAGTTCCCCATGTACTTTCCAGCACTGTGTAGTGTGATTTTCCTTGAACCCTCCTCTCGGAAGATGCATACTTCTAGGGATAAAGAGGCCACGGCTCCAGTCTCATTTCCCTGCACAGGGTAATTCAGCTTCGGTGCATTCACAGAGCATTTTTGCATGTCTTTGCCATTGGTTGATATGCTCCCAGCCCCCTCTCTAGCTCACTGATAGACCAGTCTCCCAATTACTCAGCCTGCCCAGAGCTCTAGTAGCAAGAAGCCAGCCTCAGCTCCGTGGCTGGATGCCTCCCTCACTGCATCAGCTCCTGCTCACTTGGGAAGTGGCTGGTTGAGAGACGGTGATATCAATGCCTGGGTCTGTCCACCTTGATGGGAAATGATGGAGGCTGTTCAGCAAATCACAATAGTTTGACACATGCTCAATACCTCCTGGGTAAATGATGAGTTTGCCATCTTGACACAGCAAGGACAACCCAGTTCCCCAAACATGATTCTGGGCTGCATTAACAGGAATGTTCTGAGCAAGACACGAGAAGTCATTCTTCCACTCTACTCTGCGCTGATTACGCCTCAATTGGAATATTCTGTCTAGTTCTGGGCACCACATTTCAGGAAAGATGTGGAGAAATTGGAGAAGGTCCAGAGAAGAGCAACAAGAATAATTAAAGGTCTAGAGAACATGACCTATGAGGGAAGACTGAAAGAACTGGGTTAGTTCAGTTTAGAGGGGACATGATAGCAGTTTTCAAGTCTCTAAAAGGGTGTTACAAGGAGATGGGAGAAAAATTGTTCTCCTTGGCCTCTGATGATAGGACAAGAAGCAATGGAAGTTTAGGTTGGATATTAGGAAAAACTGCCAAACTGTCAGGGTGGATAAGTACTGGAATAAATTGCCTGGGGAGGTTGTGGAATCTCCATCACTGGAGATCTTTAAGAGCAGGTTAGACAGACATCTATCAGGGATGATCTAGACGGTACTTGGTCCTGCCGTGAGAGCAGAGAACTGGACATGATGATCTCTCGAGGTCCCTTCCAGTTCTAGTGTTCTATGGGACATGTTAGCGGTTTTCAAGTCTCTAAAAGGGTGTTACAAGGAGGGAGAAAAATTGTTCTCCTTGGCCTCTGAGGATAGGACAAGAAGCAAACAGCAGTAGGGAAGGTTTAGGTTGAACATTAGGAAAAACTTCCTAACTGTCAGAGTGGTTAAGCACTGGAATAAGTTGCCTAGGGAGGTTGTGGATTCTCCATCACTGGAGATATTTAAGAGCAGGTTAGACGAACATCTATCAGGGATGGTCTAGACGGTGCTTGGTCCTGCTGTGAGGGCAGAGGATTGGACTTGATGATATCTCAAGGTCCCTTCCAGTTCTTGTATTCTATGATCCTGTGATGATTCTATGACCCTGTAAGTTCTTGGCCAGGCCAGGTGGCTTCCATCCCTTCTGAGCCGTTGTCCCACATTAGCCACATTCTGTGGGGTGGAAAGTTGAGACACTAGACACAATTGTGCAGCAGTGGCAGGAGCATCCCCTGCCCCTCTTGCTCAGGTATGCTTGAGCAATATTTATTTAGTATTCATATTACCCTAGTGCCTAGGATGTGTTACCTTCGATGCTGTCAAAACACAGACCAAAATGACAGCCCTGCCCCAGAGAGATGATGATCTAAGGGGAAAGATGAGATGGGGACAGACAGCTGATGGAGGAGTTCAAAGAAACAAAGGGGCAGTGTTGCCTAGTGTGATAGATCTCAGCACACCAGTAACATCATTGTTTCTGTGTTTTGTGGGGTTGGTGATTACAGACAGGGTGGGAGGAGAACCCAGAGTTCTTGGCACTAGCTCCTCTCTTCTGACTTTGTTGTTTCTCCTGTTCTCTTTGAGTTTTCCTTTTTCTGCTTTGTTTTTTGACTACTCACTGAGCTATGTCTGGCAGTCCAAAGTTCTTTCTTCCTTGCTTGCTTGCTTGCTTCTCACTCCCTCCAGCCAGGCACTAACTAGCGAAGAAATAAGAAAGAGCTTGTGAAGAGGCTATTCTGTTCTCCATCCTGGAGCGGCTGAAATGAAACAAACTCAGCCCCTTAAAGTGGGCACCAGGGGCCAGGCTCATCCCTGAGGTGACTGGAGAAGCCTCTGCAATTATACCAGGGCTGTGAGGGGGCCTGTCTGGGGGAGCACCATCTCCCCCTCCCCATTCCTGGGTTATCTGTGTTTCTCCCCTTCCCTTCAGACACTCCCTAGGAGAGAAGTGAGGTTTGGGGACACCTATTCTTTGCAGCACTCTTGGCTCATCCATCCTTCAGGCACCACTGGGGGGCTCTGGCCGTGGTGCTGAATGAGTCATTGTAACCCCAGGAGTTGCTTGGGGCCTAGCTCTGAAGTCCATGGGAATTGCAGGGCTAGGAGAGGTTCTACCCTCCACCCTATGGAACTGAGCCCGGGTAAAAGCTGCCAGCTGGTGAGACCCTGCTCTGGATCAGGTGTTTCAGCCCAAGGCCTTACACCCAACTGGGGCACTATTGCACATGCCCCTTTTCATCCTGCACAAGTGGATTCCATCTCCGTGATGAGTGGGGCTGTTTTCTCCAGTGTCTTCTGACTTACCGTAGTGATTCCTCTCCCAGACTGTCTTCTATTTTCTTGTCTCTTGTCTCTCTTTCCCCAGCTGTGGGGACAGTCTTTGCTGCCTGTCACTCTCTCATGTTCCTCCCAAGATCAGTCTGAGTGAACAGAGCCCCATTACCCTGACAGGTATACCCTGAAAATGGGACTCTCACACCCATGCAGACTTAGCTGGCTCCCATCTAGTCTATGGAAGTAGCTGTCCTGACAGTGATGACAATCAACAATGTATAGATTTAATGAACAGAGAGACAAATGACATACTCGCATTGCCTCATGTCCCCCTGAGATGCAGCCACTTCTGGAATGACACTTGGAAACAGTTTAACATTCCACAGCAATGTGGCGCAGCAACTGAATATAGGAACTCTCTGTTCTATTCAGGGTCTGACTGCTCTCAGCTGGGCTAGCAGCTCGGTGAGTGCCGAACTCGCCGGTAACATGAGCAGCAATAGAGATGGCATTTTGCTGTCTGTGTGGGATTAAAGTCACCCCCCTCCCTGCCAAACATAAGCATTCCTCATTTCAGAAATGAATCATGGCATGAAAACGCCTTGCTGTTCATGATGGAAATAACGCCAGGCTACCACACAAACATGCCTGGAAAACGGCAGCATGTCCTTCAAAACCTTGAACCATGGGACTTTAAGGGGGGGTCTTTGTCTGTTTTTTGCCAAGTTGCTATCTCTTTCTCTTCTCCTCTCTGTTTTTCCCCCTGCTTTCCTCATTAAAGAAGACTACAGATTTCCCAGCCTGTCTCCTGGTTTTATATTGAAAAGGCTAAATGATATGCTGACACCTTAATTATACCCCATTGTCACAATGTAGCATGGAAATTGTATGAGTGATATGAGAAGAATGGGTTGTAGCATGCATGTCAACTCCTTTGATTCACAATGGCAGATTGGAAATGACACAAATGGTGGCTTACTCTAGTCGCACCCCATGTGTATGGCATCTGCATTCCAAATGTCCTGACAAAAAGGAGAGGAGGCTGCAACCCTCTGGTGTGCAAAGAAGATTCTTGATTTAAAGCCGAACTGAGACCGTCTGGGCAGGCTTCAATACATGGTTCTTTGGGAAAAGGCCCGAGATCAGAACCAGAAGATGAAATATTGACCTCTGAACTTTGACCTCTGGATGGAATAATAGGCCAAGAAAAGGCATTGGAGCCGTGGTGATGGAATGATAATGCCAATGCTATTTCACTGCCCACGCTCAGGGAAAACGGTAATTATTCCATTGTGGGGGTTCCCTCAGGGTCGAGGCTGATCTTTTCCACAGGTTCTATTTTGTGTGGGTCCTTTCATGAGCAAGGAGTCCAATTCTTGAGCCACAAATTCATTGGCAGACATTGCAGATTAGGTGGGAAGGCAGAGAGATGGGCCATGACTAGCAGCATGACAGTCGTCCATCCTTGTTGTTTTATCACCAGCTTTCCTCAAAAGCAGTGCCCCTTCTCTGAAAAGTCTTCGCCAGTTAGCCTGGTGCTGGGCTGCTGTATCCCAGTGTGTGGTATCGATGTCCATCTCTTGACGTCTGTCTTGACAGTGTCTTCGAAGCATTTCTTTTGGCCTTCCCATTTCCTTTCTCTCTAGTGAGTTGGTGGACTGCAGTTGCTTTGGCAGGCATGCATCAGGCATGCGCCCACCGTGCCCACTCCCCCTCTGCTGGTGCTAGATAATCAGGTCCTCCCATGAGGACGTTGGCATCCCAGATTTTTCAGGTGTTTTCTCTAGGTCACCCCAGTCTCACTGCCTTAGAGGAGCATTGGGGTTCCAACCACTTTGGCATATAATGATGGGCCAGAAGGAAGCCTCAGACATTGGTGACAAAAAAGGAGTTTCGCCTGTTTTATTTATTCCTTTGAGATCTGTGTTTTGCCTGCTGCACATTCAAAAAAGCCAGAGAAGTAGAAGAGTTATCCACCCAGCAATCTTCCCCTGACAATAAGACCCCGTACCTTGATGATCAGTGTTCATGGAGTAGCTTGGCCAAGTTTGTAATTGAAACACACCTAATTAAAGGACATTTGATGGGGGCATCACATTATTGCAAACTACTGCTAGTTATATATAGTGCCATTCATTGAAAGAGCTTAAAAATGATTCATTATGTACCACAATCTGTCTGTGAAGGTGCGTCTAGACTGCAGAGTTTTTTCAGAAAAATGGCAGTTTTTCTGAAAAAACTTCACCTATGTCCACATTGCAATCGCGTTCTTTCGAAAGAAAATCAAAAGAACGCAGGGTCTTTTTCTGACATTGGTAAACCTCATTCTATGAGGAATAACGCCTTTTCTGAAAGAGCTTTTTCAGAAAAAGGAGCGTGGAGACGCGGAAGAGGCAGTTCTTTAAAAAAAAGAGGCCTCCAGGAAAAAGCACAGGTGCCCTGGTGGACACTCTGAGGACTAATCACAGCTCTATAATTTCTGTCTCCTGCCAGCTCTTAAAGTGCAGACACCCTGCACAAGCCTTGTGGCAGGAAGCTGGCCCTGGAGCAGCACTCTGACACAGGCCTGCTGACCCATGGCACAGCCACAAGCCCCCCGAGACCATGCTGGCTCTTCCAGGGAGCAGCACCAGGGGTCCCAGGACCCATCCAGGGACATCAAACACCAGGCACCCTCCTGGTCTGTGGCAGAGATCCTGACATTCCTGGAGCTGGGGGGGAGGAAGAGACCTTGAGGGATCTCTGCACCAAGTGCAGAAATGTGGACATTTATGAGTGCTTGGCAGAAGATCTGGCCCAGAGGGGACACCACCCCCGCACTCTTGACCAAGTCTGGAGCAAGTTAAAGGGGCTCTGGCAAGGGTACGCCCGGGCCAGGGAGTGCAACTCTCGCGCTGGGGCAGAACCGCACTCCTGCCCATACTACAGAGAACTGCACCAGATCCCAGGGAGTCGGGAAGCCCTTTCCCCACCCGTACTGGTGGATTCGGGCTTGGAGACACCTGTGGTCGCCCAGCCGGAGCTCCTGGAGGAGGAGGAGGACGACACTGGTAGCGTGGTCACCGTCACGATGGAGCCAGTACCCCAGGCCCTGGACATCTCCCAGGCATCATCTGATGCTGGGGAGGGATCATCAGGTGAATGCTGTCAGTTTGTCACACACATGGGGTGGGGAGGCGGGTGTCCAAGGGATGGAGTGCAGTCGTTGCTTGGCATGCTCGGCCTGGACAGCATGCAACTGTCTGTGCATGTGCAAGCACCAGTGTGCACCACATGGTCTCAGGACCCAGCACACATGAGCTGCTGCTCACAGGCTGGGGGGAGGCCCCACACACACCTGACCCCTGGGAGGGACATCCTCCCCCCACCAGCCACTGCCAGAAGCAGGCTGGGCACAAGGGCACATGCACGATCCCACACAGACCAAGGAGTGTCGCACACAGCACACGGCCATGCCTGCATGCTCGAGACACCACCCACCACAGTGCCTCCAGGCGCCTCTCCCGCCCATAGGATCCCACTGTGGCTGGACACTTCCCTCGCCTGCTTGTCCATGGGGGGAATGGGGAGCAGGCAGTATGCCGGGCCTGACCACCCAACAGATATGTCTGAAAACTGTCCCTGGTGGTCGATTGGGTCCAGGTCTCTGAGGTGGATGACCCTGCGCAGCCAGACGGAGTTGCTGGCCCCTCACCACCTACAGAAGGAGACATAGAAACACACAAAACAGAGAATGAGAGAGGGTGCCTGAGCCCTTGGGAGGTGCCTGTCCCCCTCCTCCTCCTCAAACACCCGAGGCGCCACCCCCTATGAGGCTGCCCTCCCAGCAGCAGGGCTATGTGAGGGTGGGACAACACAACCCCCTGGGGACGGGCCATCCCCCCACCCCCTCTTCACCTCCCACTCCCCCTCCTTTCCTGAGGGTCCCCCTTTTCCAGGACTGCCCCCCCTGCTGGGGGTGAACCCCAAGAGTGCCTTACATCCATGAGGAGGACCCCGACTGTGGATTTCCCCACGCCGAACTGGTGGCCTACCGACGGGTAGCTGTCAGGGGGGTGCTGAGCTTCCATACAGCAATTGCAACCCGTTTTTCCAAGGGGGATGGCAGGCCACAGGTGGGTGTCGCGTCTCCAGAGGGTGTGGGTGAGCCAGGCACACAGCGCCAAGAAAGTGGCCTTCCACATGTGGAAGTTGTTGAGCCACTGCTGGTCATCCCACTGCTCCATCACCAATTGGTTCCACCAGTCGGAACTGGTGTCCAGCCTCCAGATTTGTCTCTCGACTGTGAGGTATGGGGGCAAGGGCATTGCTCCTGCATCCAGACAGAGGGACTCACAGATGATCTGGGAGTCGAGCTGGGGCAGAACCATCAGGATGGTCTGCTGAAACTGCTGCATAACCTGCAGCATGGCAGTGTGAGGCCATCACATGCCCAGGGGCAGTTCTGGCTCCATAGCCAAAAAGAAAAAAATGCTGTGGTGTCCAACCAAGTGGGCAACCAGAGCATGCACTGCTAAAGCTTTACTGTCCCTCAGGCTACATCTAGATTGCAAGCCTCTTTCGAAAGAGGCTTTTTCGAAAGATACTTCCGAAAAAGCCTCTTTCAAAAAAGAGCGTCTAGACTACAACCAGTACTTTTGAAAAAGCAAGCCGCTTTTTCAAACGAGAGCACCCAGGCAGTCCAGATGCTCTCTTTCGAAAAAGCACAGCTTGCATTACATAGTGCCTTTTTTCAAAAGAGCACTTTCAAAAAAAGGCGGTCTTCCTCATAAAACGAGGTTTTCCATGGTTGAAAAAACTGCTGCGTTCTTTCGATTTACTTTCAAAAACGCGGCAGCAGTCTAGACACAGGGGAAGTTTTTTCGAAAAAAGGCCACTTTTTCCAAAAAAACCCTGTAGTCTAGACACACCCTCAGAGAGGTAGGCAAGCCTGCAGCAGAACCTAAGAAATGGCTGTCCAGGGGGGTCTCTTTAAGTGCACATCTCAGATTGCCTTAGGCAACAGCACCCAGAAGTAACTGCTGAACTACTGCCCTGGCTAAAGTGGTCCCGGGTGACCTTTTATGTGAGAAAGCGTCCAATGAGCGTGGACACTCACTTTAAAAAAAGCAGGTCGCTTTTTCAATGCACTTTTGAAGTGTGGACACTCTCTTTCGAAAGAAGCTTGTAATCTAGACAGACCCTGAGACAGGTACCTGCTGCTGTCCCTATTCTCCAGGAAGAGGTTAATCAGAGAGACGTCAGGGTGGAAGGCACCTCAAGAGGTCATCAAGTCCAGCTCCCTGTGCTGAGGCAGGACCAGCAAAATGTAGACCAGCCTCGACAGGTCTACCAGCTTTGTCCAACCAGCTTTAAAACCTCCAGTGGAGGGGATTCCACAACCTCCCTTGGAATGGTCTGGCCAAGGGAACACACTGAGTCAGTGATGGAGCCAAGATTACAACTCAAGAACTCCTGACTCCTAAGTCCTGGACTCTAGTAGGTTATAACTCCTGCTGCCAGGGCTCCTCCTCTGTGTCTGGCCCTTAGCAATGTAGCAATTGCCAGATTGAATCAGACCAGAGGTCCATGCAGTCCACAGTCCTGTCTCCCATAGTGTCCAGCACCAGATATCTCAGAGAAACATGCAAAAAGCCCTGCAGTAGGCAGGTGTGGAGTGATTTGCCCCAATGAGGGTCTCAGCTTAGTCCTTCCAAGATGGGCAGGTACCCTGTTCATGTTCTCTTCCACTCTCTTTTTCATAGCATCAGCTATAACTCTGGCAATTCCTCTTATCCATATAAATGTCCAATCCCTTTTTTAATCTTTCTAAGTGCTTGGCCTGAGCTACATCCTGTAGCAGTGAGTTCCCCAGGCTAATTACATATTGCATGGAAAAGTATTTCTTGGTCACCATTTTGAATTTGCTGCCTTTTTAAGTTGCCTCGAGTGGCCTCGTCCCTGTGTTGTGAGACAGGTTCTCAAGGTGAGCCAAAAGGGTGGAAGGTCACAGCCCTGGGCAAATGACTCTGAGAATTGCTGACTTTTGTCAACAATCAAGTGACATACAATATTTCCCTAGAATGGAGGCCTTTCTGGGAGGTAATGCCCACCCATCCCTGCCAGATGTTTGGGTAACAGAGACATCCAGATCCAGGCTGGGGAGGATGCTCAGAGCTGTCATGCAGTTGCGTGTGTCCTCCCTGGAGTCCTTTCTGCATCCAAAACAGTGAGTTCTCTCTCTCTTCAGCGAGAGTGAATCACAGCTCCCTTCCTATTCATGAAGGGTGACTGATTAAAGATTATTTGTGGCAGTCTTGTGCATTGACAGGCCTCTGTGTTGCACAGAACACCAGAAACAAGTGGTGGCTGTTACATTTTCGTGAAGAGCCCTCAGTCTGAACACCCTGCCGTAACCTCCGGTGATGGGCTGTTCCAAGCTGCAGATTTGCTTATCTTTGCCATCAGTGAAGCGCATGTGGAATTGTCATTCTGGATAATTGACCTCCAGTTCACCGAGTGTCTCCTAGCATCACGGCTGGGCAATGACTGGCTACTTTGCAGGAGATATTATTGATCAGTTTGTTAGCATCATCTGCCAGTCTTCAAAGTGCTTCTCAACCTGAACATACATACAGCAAAATACAGCCACCTCTTTGGTGAGGCGCGGCAGCCATTGTAACAGCATACAGCAACAAAGAAGTGTTGGAGGTAATTACAAGGTCCCTCAGAGGTAATCGGTAATTGCAACATCACACTTTGTCCACGTTCAGCATTGGGGTAGCTTCACAGCCACATCTCAAAATTACTCCATTGGAATTTGGCCGGAATACGGGTGCTTACTCCCCTTCTCTTAAACTCCCAAGTGTTCTTTAATGGCCTCAAATGGTCAGAACCTCCGTTTCTTACTGGATTGAAAAGACAGAAAATCCCAGCATTCTGCTGGCTGGGATCCTGCTGATTTAATCTCCACTTTCCCTTTTTTTCAGCATGGCCTCATCTTTCCTCAGACTTCTCCGGATGCAAGGCAGGAACATGCGCTTCTCTTGCTAATGACTTCATTTGAATTGTTGGTAATGAGAACTATTTAGTTTATTTGAGTCGCGTGGAACCCTCTTGGCTGGCACAGACCCCAGCAGAAGCAGAAATGTGCCAATTAAGCAATCATTCCTGATTAGCTGGGACTTGTGGGAATACATTGTGCTGGGAGAGATTCACTTTTTATTACATGTAATGTTTTTGAAATAAGCATTGTATGAAGCATTAAAACATTTAAAAAGAAAATGGTAGGAAAGCAAAGTGGACTCCTTGAGCAGCCATAATAGAGCTGGAAGGAAGCTGAAATCAACATAATAATCAGACAAGTTTTTATGCCAGAGAATGCCAATTCACACTTGTTAACTCTTGCAAAGAGGCTCACCAAGAGTTCCAGGCAGGGCTAAAAATAATACAAGCACTCTCCTCTTTTCTCTTGCAAATCAAAAGATATTTAAGGTAGCATTTTTTTTGTCACGACTGTCATGAGGGTCCATGCCTGTCAGGCTTTTAAACAATTATCCTTGGCTCTTTGCAACTGGGTGTATTTGTGTGTGTGTAGGTGGATACGATAGTAACAGATTGAACCAGTCTTGTGGCGTACAGCTGTGCTGGTCCAGTAATGCCCTGGACTGGGGGAGAAGCTGTGTTAGAGAGCAGGGGCTTGGCAGGGGCACTGAGAAGCCATGCAGGGCCAAGGAAGATTTCAGCAGGAGTTCTCAGTCCTCTGGGGCAACAGGCACGTAGCTTCCTGGGGCCTATGGCCAATGCTGCAGCCAATCTGCACTGCCACCTCAATCTTTGTTCTGATTTGTACGTCCATCCAGCCCTGGAAACACCATCTAGTTTGCTGGCCCAGGTGAATTTTACTCTTTAGCTGGAATGGTTGCATGCTCATCCAATCAGAAAATAGGAGCAAGATCATGTGACTGAACTGATGTATCACAGCTGAGCCACACAACCTGAATGTCAAATATTTGCAACTAGTACACTGAATAAAAAGTATTAAAGCTGTTCAATACCTACATTTATAGTGTGTGAAATCCCACCCTGGGCCCTGAACCAGCAGCAGCCCTAGGTACGCGCAAGTTCTTCCTTAAGGGTTGTGCCTACGTCTTGGGCATCCAGGTACACTAAATCTTATAGTTGGGTAATAACATCTCCCATTAAAATAGGACATTTCATCCCACAGTACCAATGTTCCCTCTAATTTTTCCATCTATGTGCAGAATAAATTTTGTTATGTGCACCAAAACGTGTGGATGTGCACTACCAGTGGAAACACATGCTGCTGGCTGTGGGTGTTGTGGGGGCTCTGCTAATCAGCTGGTTTGCATTGGAATCTCTCCTGGCTGGCTGCCCAAGTGCTCATCTTGCAGGGAACACTGTGCAGGCTTTACAACTATAGGAAACCATTTACCCATCAGTGAGAAGCAGCCATCTCTCAGCTGAAAGGTGGCAGCTGTTTGACAGCACACAGCATCACTTCACAGGTGTTTTAGTAAAGAGTGTGTCCAGAAACATCCTATCCAGGTGGAATAGGAAGGGGTAAGCAGCCTCACCATGCCCTTTATCCTGTGCTGAGAGCCCTCCTTCTCTATCTCTGGTGCTTGTCCCAGGGAAGCAGCTGTGCATACTATAGACTTACTGTGCCAGGGACTTGGCATTTCTACAGCTCCAGGCTGCCCTTTGCAACACCGTTTACAAACGGGCACTGTGTTCCCCATACCCATGTGTGAACGTGGGGCCAGACACACAGGTGAGGCTCAGTGAGCAAGGCTCGGTGCTGGCATAAGCCACCTCTTTCCGGGCCTGAAGGGAAGAAGGTTACCTGCAAAGAATGTTAAAGAAGACACCGCTCCCAAATATAAACACCCTCCCTCTGCAGCTGCCTGCTATGTGAGTCACACTCCACGAGGCTCCCGCAGGCTGGTAGATGCCTCCTTACTATGGATAGGGGGATTTCTCTCATGCCCCCCTTTGCACTCGTCTGGCTCGCTGCCTCTTGCAAACTCTCTCAAAGCTAATTCCTCTGCAAAGCTGGGATCCAAGTGTCTATCTGGAAGACAGGAAGCTAGTGGGCCAGGGGCAGTGGTCCTGCACTTCTGAACACTTTTGGCATCACACACACCGTCGGTGCATGATCATGCTGCATGGAGGATGCCGTTTTATGCCAAAATGCACCTGGGGAGGCCAAGCCAGTGATGGGCCGGTGAGGGTGGAATACCCACACTTAACAGGCTTGGGCTGGGCACCTGACTCTCACCTCACTCTTGGTTTGACCTCAGGGGAGGGCCCCTGGGTTGCCATAGGGTGTGGGGCATCCGCTCAGGATCACATTCGGGGGGTAAGGACTGAGGAAAGGTGCCTGGGATGTGGCCTCGCTGCAGGCCAGTAGAGGGGGCTATGTAATGTTACAGGGACATCCGTTTCCCATGGCCCTAGAGAAAACCAAAGCTTCCAGGAGTATCTCAGTGGTGATGCTCATTCCCCCCTTACTCTCCTGACCCTTCTCTTACAACTGGGACAAAACCACCACTGGTGCGGCCCATTTGTTGCTCCAGTAGACAGCGCTGCCTGTCCTCCCCATTGCTCCACTCTAAGGCTACGTCTACACTGCAGGCTTCTTGCGCAAGAAGCCTTTTGCGCAAGATTTTTTGCACAAAAACTTCTTGTGCAAGAGCACGTCCAGACCTCAAAGTGCATCACAAAAGCCATGTGCTTTTGCGCAAGAGAGGGTCCACGCTGAATCAACGCTCTTGCACAAGAAAGCTTTGGTGGCCATTCACAGAATGGCCATCAAAGCACCTGTGCTTTTTCCCATAGGGCTTCCTTGCACAAGAAACCTCTTCAGAGCAGCCACACTTACCTTTTTGCACAAGAATTCTTGCACAAAAAGGAGTTATGCCTCGTAAAAGGAGGTTTACCTATGGCGGAAAAAGCCCTCTGTTCTGCCGTTTTACTGCCGATTTACTTGTGCAAAAGCACATTTGAGGTGTGGACACTCCACAGGTTTTGCACAAAAATGTTTCAGTGTAGACGTAACTTTAGAGTAAGCATCTTTGGAGCATTTCACCTGCTCTGGCTTCTTGGATACACCCAGCACAGGCTGCCTCTGGTTGCTCATTGAGCTGGAGATGGGTTTGCCTGGGATGAGAAATGTCTGGCTCTTCCACGCCCTCTGGCTCCCTCGTTTTCCAGGGTTGTTCTCGCAGCTGAGTTTGTTTGCAGTAAGTAAGATAAATGAATAGTTCCCTCTCCAGTTGGAGGCTGCTGCACAGCACAGGCTCCAAAGAAAGGTATCTCCCTGAAATGCAAGCCCACGCTGATATTAAAGAGACATGTCTCTTTTTTTCCTGCTGCTCTTCTTTGAAAAGTTACACTCCTGTTCTCCATGTTACACATTTAAAAATCTCTGCTTAACACCCCCATTGATTTCCTGCCAGAGGAGAGGACACTCTGTAAGTGCTAAAGGAAACCTGCATCTGACATTTCCCAGGGCAAGCAGCACTGCATTCTTTGCTGGAGAGCTCCACAGCTCTCGCTCCAAGATGAAGATGACAGTGCAGACTAAGGTAGGGCTGGAAGGAAAAGTCCTACCCCTCTCCTCACCATGGGGCTGTTAAACACTGTTCCTGGCCACAATGAGTTTCCACGGAGCTGGGAAACAGCTCTGTGTGAATTATTAAAAGGGTGATTTGTGTTCCCCCGTCTGTTCATTAATATCATTAAATAGCAGGGTTGGCAACATTCCTGTGGATGTAACAATTTGTGCTCAGTCTGCAGCCCTGTGTGATCCTACCTGGGCTGGCCAGGCAGCCGCCCCCAACTGTCACTCAAGCCAGAGGCCAAGCCTGGTGTCCAGGGAGCAGGTACATCTCTTATCACCTACGACGCTCCTGCTCCCGTCAGGGGCGACACTGGCTTTTCCCACCTGGAGGGAGTCTGTGTGCATACTGACCACAGGGGCAGGGAAGCCGGCTGGAAGAGCATCCCTGGGCTGTTAACATGCTACCCTGTGAGACGGAGGGAATTGCATAGAGTCAGCACTGACCTTGGGGTTTTCAGGTGATTTGTGGTGAAAAAGTCTCATTTTTTCCAAGGCAAACCAACTCCAGGGTTGGTGGGTGGCTGTCAGGACTGGGTCTGGCATCCATGCTGCCACCAGAATCTCTGTGCCTCATAATGCTGCTAGCGAGGGGGTGGCCTGGCTCCAGGTCCTAATACGGCTGGTGCACTGTGTCAGTTTGCTCTGCATGTGTAGCGACAAGAGGTGGAACCGAACCCACATAACCAGCTTGATGCCAGCACCTGCAGGGCATGAATGGAGTAACAGGCTTGGCTCACTGCCCTCCACCCGCATGGCATCTGGACCACAAGGGTCTGCTTGGTGCCACAGTGCTGCTTGTGTGTGTCACACTCGCCCTGCTGAGACATGCCAGAGGCGTGGCACCTGTGGCGTGCTGGTAGATGCAGGCAACCTCATGCACCTACCCCAGAGACTGCATTTTAGGGTTGCAATCTCGCTCCCTCCTCAGAAAGGGGCACTGTGAACAAGGGAGTACTGGGGCTATCCTGGAGTGGGACAGGGTGGGGGTGGGAGCTGTTCATGTTCCCCTTCTCAGGCACCCATCCAACAATGTCGGTGTGGAGTGTCCTAGGTGGGGAATCTCAGCTGCTGGACTTCCATTGCTTTCCCCAGCACTTGAAAATACACCTGTAGGAAGAAAAACAGCTGAAGAATAAACCCACCCTTGAGCACAGCCTTTTTGCTGGATCTTCAGCTCTGTCTCCTCTGAGCCTGCAACACTGCACTAAATATTAGCAAAGATCAAGACCATTTTCTTTTCTCCTTGTGGGCAAGTCTAATTGTACAGGAAGTTAATTCTACAAAAAAAGATCCACAAAAGGCCTTAGTAGCGGGCTAAAGTGAGCCAGCCAATTGACAGGAAGAAGGAAAATTTCAACAAAAGTAGCAAACAGAAAAGGGTCCAGAAATCTGGAGTGGCATGTATCTAAACATAGAAATGATTTCCTGTGACCAGAACAATATTTCATTAATATGCTTTTGGTGTGTATTGTGTTCACCAGATCTAAGGCCAGATCTCTAGGTGCTGTAAACTGATGTAATTCTACTAGAGCAGTGTTTCTCAAGCTGTGGCTCCGCATAAGTACAACACATACAATCAGTGGACCGCTGGGGCTCCGCATAAATTTTTACGCATGTAAAGGGCTCCGGAGCCCAAAAAGTTTGAGAACCGCTGTACTAGAGTCAACAGGGCCAGATTTCTAGATGGTATAAATTGGCCATAGCTTCAATGGAACTGCTCTAGTTTACACCTCCTGAGAACCTGGGCCACAAATTTATTTATTTATTGCTTATCAAACAAATATGTGTCTGTCTGACTGACTGCTTGTCTCCTAAGAACATTTCTATAGGCCCTGATTCAGAACAGCTCCCCTGTTTGCAATGGCATGTAGCATGTGCTTAAATACCATGATGTCAATGGGATTTAAGCATGTGCTTAATTGCCTTCCAGAATTGGGGCCTTAACATTGATCACTGCAGAATCTAAGTCAGTGATGGGCAACCTCCTTCAGCTAGTGGGCTGCAAGGTTGTTGTAACCAAGACGGTCTCCTGGGATAAGCTAGTTTTGCTCACTGCGCTTGCACACCTAGAATTTGCAGGGGGTGCCGATAGAACCGTAGCGGCATTGGGATTGGATACAGAGGGAGTGCATGGCTCTCACCATCAGTGCTGTGTGCAATCAGCACGCACCTCACTTCACGTGCTCTGGCTTTACGTGCATGTTGCTTCAGTAACATCAGTAGGGAAAAAAAACCTTTGTGGATGGAAACTGGTGGAATCTGGCAACCCAGTGCATGAGCAACAAAAAACAAAATGGATTGTGGGCCAAACGTAGAACCCCAATGGGCTGCCTGTGGCCATTGGACCAAAGACAGCCAACTACTGATCTAAGTGCTGGTTGGGAGAAGTAGGAGTGAGCTGAAAGCCATGCTAACTGGAAAGACCTAGCTGGTGTCCATGGAATGGACTTCTTTCTATTAGGCTGGCCTTTCCAATTGGCAGCAAGTAGAGGTGCTGCCCAGAACTCTGGAGAGAGCCAGATGAGATCAAAGCCAGATGGCTCCATGCCTTCCCTTCCCTTCATTTCCCTTCCCTGAAGTGCTAGCAAGTGGCTCTTTTGCTAAGTGTGACTCGCAGAAGAAATCAAAATAGTCAAATATAGAAAAAAGAGAAGGGGGAAGGGGGCAGATGAGAAAAACCAGTGAAGTGTTTTCCATTAACAAAATGTTACCTTTTAAAATGACATGATGTGGAAATGACATATCAAACTCAACCAGATTGATTGCCCAACTGAGAGGCACTTTTTCACAGGCATTCAGCAAATGCATTTGTTTTTAAAAATGAAGTCCCAGGGGAGCATGGGCACAGGGAAGAGGACTCATTCCAACAATTGTAAAATGGTTTTATACAGTAAATAGAAAAGTAGGCATTTCATATCTGGCTCTCCTCATTTTGACAGGATAGGATTTCAGCAACGACTCGCAACATCCCACAGCTGCATGCTATATCCTGCTGGCTGCCTGAAGACAGCTGGGGAGCCAGAGAACTTAACACAGAAACAATATCACAATGATGGCTTGTTACCAGCCACTCCAAGTACATTGCCCTGTCCGGTAATGCCAGCCCAGAATGGTACAAGGCACCAAAGATGGTTTAACATCTAACAGTCCATGCTGTGTCTGCGTCCCCCAGGGGATGAAGAACTCACGGCTACTATCGGGTTTTGCTTCTTGTGCATTGGGAAGATGTTTCTGTGGTTTGGTTATTTATTCCTCCCCTTCCCTCGCCCAGTAACACCAGAGCAAAGAGTTGGTGCTGCTCCCAATGCAGGGTTTGAAGCTCTGAGTGTGTGGCAGTTTCTTGTATTCTCGCCACAATTAGGCCTTGTCACGGTCAAGGCCAGTCCAATTGGTGGACCTGGGTGATTACCTGGCTTGCCCGTAGGGTTGCCAGATGGTTTCCTGGGGAGTAACCAGGAAAACCTGGGGGGAGGAGGTCGGGCCGAAATATGGTCCGGCTCTGTCGGTGGCCCCTAAGACTGGTGGATCTCGGTGGACACTTGCTAGCCAGTGTTTCTTGCAACTTCAGGTTGGGAATAAACCAAAGCAGTGACAGATGAACTTTTAAGGAGACAAGATCAGATTTACATGCAAATGTCCTTAAGAATCAAGGACAAGAGGAAGAATATGCAGAAAACACAAGATACAAGGACAAAATGTTTTCTGCACAGGATGCTTTTCAAAGTTGTCAATAAAGCATCACCAGCTCTTGCAATATCCACTTTATTTGCTATTTTAGACCTGCTAAGATCAATTGCTCTCTCTATGATGGGCATGTTTAGTAAGGTTTGAAGCAAGGTTATACTATACCAGGAGGGACATGTTCCACACAACAGTATGGGCCAGACATTCACTCTTGATTTCAAAGCCGCTCTGATTTACATCAGCTGAAAATCTAAACCCCTTTCATCAGAGTGTTCTTCTCGATCCAGAAGCCTCGTTATAAAATTACAGCTGCAGCAGCTGAATGCTGGTGGCTGCCCAGATAGGAATAGAAAAACAAGGGTTGAAATGAAAACTATAAACCATCTTGTCACGTTTGTGCCAAACTCGCCCTGCAGTGTTGTTCTGTTCCGGCATGTTAAAATATAGTTCCTTTCGTTCTGTATGTGCCCTTTACTACAGCTTTACTGTCAGCCAAGTTCAGATGTGTCCCGGATGTGTTTCCTCTGCCATATTGCGGAGAATCTGAGCCCAATGCCATTTCATCCTACCCTCTTTTTTGTGCACTGGAGCTTGTCAGCCTGGCTTGGGAGTAAAACACTCTCACGATTCAGCGTATTGCAGGAAGGGAGAGAGGCAGCATTTCCTAGGTGTGACCAGCTGGCAGGATTTTCAGGCAGCTTCCTACTGATAGGGAAACAGTAGCCACCTGTTGCAGTGACTGGCAGCTGGGATGTTGCTCTCCGGACAGCAGTCCCCCTTCTCCAGCCCCCTGTTGTGTGTGAAACTTCCTGTCATTCATCTCTTTATATCTTAATGTACCGAAGAGCAGCAGGAGGCAGATTCCATAACCTCCCTGGGGCCATTGTAGATGTGCAGTGCCCTGATCTGTTGTCTTTGCCTTTTCGAGGAGCCTCGCTGAGCAAATAATTAGCAGTGACTCATCTATTCCACCGATTTGGCCTCTCTTTTCCATTTGTGAATTGTCCATGAGCAGCTTCTGCTGGATTTGGGATCAGAACTTACAGGCTGACTGATCCGGAGAGGTAACTCGTGGACTGTTTGTTCCCCTGTGGTTTGTTGTGTCAAAGAGCTGAAACTGAAGCTCCGTTGGTTAGCTCTGATTTGATACTTACACCATGCAGCCTGATTTCTGCTCTCGCTGGATGGAGGGCAAAGGGGAAATACACAGCTTTATGAGTTCAGATGTTGCTTTCCCCAAATAGTCTCCATTTTTTTCACAGAGCACCTGTTTTCCAGCACCTGCCCTGTTCCACCGGTGCGCTATGAAGAGCTCTGTGTTCCACCCGGTACTGCTGGTGCTGGTGCTGGGCTGGAGTGGAAAGGGATAACCGATGAAAAGGGTCTGCTTTTATGTTACACTGAGGCCTTTTTATGCCTCTTCAAGCCAGCACGGACAGATTCCTTTCTCCTGCAAACCAGAAGTCCAGGAAAAACTCATTTCCCCAGCTCCCACTTCCCTTCCTAAATCTCAGGTGTAAGTAATTGCAGGGCTGGGGGCAGAGGGCAGCCCTGAGATGGAATTCCTGGGTGGATCCCCAGAATAATGACATCCTGGGCAGCACCAGTGAACTCACCCTACCACTGCCCTGCCAGCATGCCTCAGCCACATCTGGGTTGAGAGGGGAGTTCAGTTATTGCCCATTTATCTCTTGGACACTTTCCTGACACTGTCATCACTACTAGAATTCACTCTCCCTACTCCTTTCGCAGAGCCGGCTGACAAGTCCTCAGATGGCCATTCCTTTCAGTCAGTGGAGTTACTCCATTCACACCAGCACAATGAGCATCAGAATCTGGGCAGGCAAGTGCAGAAAACAACACACGTGCACCCAGTGGAAAGACAGAGACCGAAACAAGCCTTGCGGCAGTAGACAGTTCTCTGAACGTCTATTTAACTAAAACCCACAAGCTAGATTTTCAGCTGCTGGGAACCATCTCGCTCTCAGTCTTTCCCCTCCTGTGTATCTTTAAAAGAACTCGGAAACCATTTTAAAAGTTGGTGTTTTTCAGAGCAGGACTTAGAAGGCTTCCAAGCCACAGCCTGCAGAAAATAATCAGACCAGCTTTGCAACACAGGAACCTCCCAGCGGAATAGTTGGTACATCAGGCCTCGTGCTAATCGAAGCCATTTCTTCTCCCTCTGTTGCCTGGCTGGTAGAGCAACGTTCCTCCTGTCCTAAAGGGCATAAATACATTTTAACCCCCCCACACACACATTTAACCAACTGGAGGAAGGTTTCAGCTGCAACCCGTCTGTGAAGATTGTGGGGAGCAGTATCCAAGTTAAAGCAGCACATCCATACATGTCTCAGATGATGTCAGTAACACTGAACGCAGCATCAGAACCAGCTGCTTTGAAGAATGAGTATTTCTCTCCCTTCTCCCATTTTTAGTAATAAGTCTGTTTCCCTCCATAGAAAGTCGAGGAACTGCCAATTCCTGACTGAGTCCATTGCTCAGCTCCCCAAACACTGATCCTGTCGGTCACATGCACTCGTTCTTGTTCCCCTCCTCTGTGGGATCCCACCTGGGCAGCCATTGTAAAACAGATGTTGCATGTAGCAGGTTGAAGCATGGTCAGGTCAGGGTATGCCCCCTGCCGGATGTCCACAGGAGTATGGAGAAGCCGGCTTGTGGGAGGGAGTGGATGGCTTCCGAGCTTCGGGAGTAGGGACACCTTTGTCACTGGTTCCCATGTAGCCCGGAGCGGGGATGCCTAGAGGGCGTTGCCCACTACTGGCTGTTGGGTCTCTGTGCAGGCCCACCTCTGCACTTGGCACTGATGCTAGGGAGGTCAGACAGCCATGGGCCTGGAATCAAAGGCTGAGATTTTCAACAGCAACCGGTGATTTGGGGTGCCCAGTTTGTGGGGCCTGATTTTCAGAAGGCAATTGTTTAGCACTCCCTGAAAATCAGGGCAGGCCGCTTTAAGCTGTTTCTGGTCTGTCACCCGGAACCCTTTTAGTGTCTCCTGGAAACCGTGGCCTAAGCTCCTTCTTCTGCTGATTCCTCAGCACCAGGGGTGCTCCTGCCAGCTGCCCACCCAAGGGCTGTTCCAAGAACCAGGGCAGGGCTCTGCTCTATGGGGAACCTTCTGCCTTCCCTAAAAATTCACCCCCAATACACATTTTAGGAACCCTTCCTAGAGGCTGGTGAATGGAACGCCAAGGAGGAAAGGCGTTGTTATTTTGAAAGTGAAATTTTCAGATAATTAATCCATTAGCCCGTGAGGGAATGTGTGCTTCCAAGAAAGTGCGACTGTCACCGATCTCAAAAGCTCAAAGGGAATGTTGCTAAATGTCAGGGCTGAGGAGAGATGCTTCAGGTAGCTTCAAAGTGAATCAAGCTACGGTGATCCGCTTTCATCAAGAAAGCCATCTGGGGCAGAGGGACTTCACTTTGCTGAGTCCTCTGGTTGCCGGAGCGACCCATAAAGCGGTATCAGGGGTCCAGCACAGGCAGGGCACAGCTGCCTTCCCTCACTAGTTTTCCAAGTGCTTTTCTCAGCAATCCCCCTGGTGCCGCTTCTGCTGGTGATTTAATGCTGTTCATATTCATCAGCCTGGACTTACAGGCCCAGAATTCCAGGTGCCTAGGAGCCAGGCTGGAAATGCCCTGCAACTAAGACTATCAGCATTTCTTCATCTGAACTAGGGCTAAAAATAGACTTTTCTCATGCCTCCAGCCACAATCCAGGGCATGTGGATGTGTGAGAACATTACAAAGAGGCTAACAAAAAATTCACTAAGCTCTTTGAGTGCCTCCCTGAGAGGTTTGGACAAAGCTTTGGGTCGCTCCTCAGTGTCATCCTGATTGATTTGCCCACCCCATAGTTCTTATGAATCCAAGGGTATGTCTATGCGAGGGGACAAAGTCAAATTAAGATACATAACTTCAGCTATGTTAATATGTTCAGCATACTCTCCCTTCGACTCCCCTTACTCCTGGTGGAAGCAAGACGACCGTCACCAACCGGAGTGCCCCCTCACTTCGAATTAGCCTATCTTAACTAGACTCGCTAATTCGAACCCTGGAAGATCGACAGCGGCAGCTTTGATCATGCTCTGTAGTGTAGATGCATCCTAAGTGGCCTAGTTCAGTGGCTTTCAAACTTTTTTTCTCAAGACCCAGTTGAAGAAAATTGTTGAAGCTGCAACCCAATAGAATGTGACTGGAGTGTGGGTTCCAGGGTGGGCCTGATGAGTAGAGCTTTGGGGTAGGTGGGGGGCTCTGGTATTGTGGGGGGTCAGGGCTGGGGCAGGAGGGACTTACCTTGATTGGCTCACAATCAGTGGTGCAGCGATGGGGCTAAGGCAGCTTTCTGCCTCTCCCGGCACCGCTGACCAGGCTGCCTCCAGAAGCAGCCAGCAGCGGGTTCCAAGCCAAGGGGAGTGCAGAGCTAGTGCTTGGGGCAGGAGCAGTGTACAGAGCCCTATGCACTTTCCCCACCCCCACTCCTAGGAGCCAGGCCTGATGCCAACCACTTCTGGGGCGCAGCACGGTGCCAGGACAGGCAGGGAGCTGCCTTAGCTCCCCCACTGGGCACCTGGTCCCCCTGTGGCAAGGAGACCCAGCGCCCGACATTCCACAGCCCAGTGCTGGGTCATGACCTGTCATTTGAAAACTACTGGCCTAACTGACCATTTCCACGTCTGTTATCCATGTTATCCAGTAACATGGTGTAGGACTGTCAAATGGAATGTGTGTTCTGAGGTCAATTAGGCCCTTTGAAAATCCCACCTGTGGTGACTATCCTATGAAAATCTCCTTTCAGCCTTTTCCTGTGGGTAGCAAAATATCTCTCCACTGTAAATTGTGCACCAATAAATATAGTCAGATTCTCACTGTCCCTCTGCAAATGTGTGCATTTCATTGGCTTGGTCCCATTTCCTGTGTCCTCCGTGTCTTTTTGTAGATGAGAGTTTGATGCCTCTGCTCAAAAGCAAGAGCTGACAAGGCTGCCGCCGAAGAATTTGCCTCTCTGTAATCACTTGGAATTCTTTCAAGGTTCCTTTATCTTATTCTCCTGGCAGGAGGTAAAAGAAACTATCCAGAAATAGCTTAGCCACTGAGAAAGGTGATGTCTTCATTCTTCATATTCCTTGTCCCTTCCACCCAAGCGAGACCCAAGATTAAATGCAACTGGCTGCTTTTCTTCTCTTTCATCTGTGATACACCCTCAGCTATTGAATTCAGATTTGTGAAGGGAATCTTGAAAGTGGATGTGGTGAGAGGATGTGCGCAGGAAGCATCGTATAGAGAGGCCAGTCAGGTGTCCCTGGTTACCCAGTCCTGCAGTGCAAGAAGAAGAGAACATGGGAGCACATTAAAGAGGCAGTGCACATTAAATCAATGCCAGAAAGTTCTTTGTCATGCAAGTTACAGGTAAACCTGTGGAACTTGCTTTTGCATGATGTTATGAAAATAAGTCAGTTGATGGAATTTAAAAAATAATTGCAATTATATAAATCAGAGTAGTATCTGCAGCTTTACTGGCAAGGATCAAAATGTAAAAGGGAAGTTCCACCCTCAGACTCCAGGGCAGGAGTTGATTGCTAGCACTGGTCAGGAAGGAAGAGTACAGCAAATTAGGGTAGCGATGTTCTGGCCTGGTTTCATATGAAGGATTGGTCACTGCCAGACAGGCTACCCATTCAGAGAGAGACTGCTGGACTGTTGGAAATGGGATGTCCTATCCATGGGCTAACAGGTTGTCCAGGAAGCAGTGGCTGCTGTTCCTGCCTTTGGAGTAGTTTCCCATCCCTACTGAATAGCAGCGCTGGCCCAGGGCTTTAATTGGGTTGGTGGGATGTTCATGAGGACTCCAGCCTGCCCTGGCTGTCTGGCCTGAGTCACACCACTCATTGTGCATTACCCACAGAGCGGGTGTCAAGCAGCCGCTTTATGCCACCGATGACCTCTTGCTAAGCAGTGCACCGGGATCAGGAAAATGGGGCTTGATTTCCTGCTCCAGTCACTTCACTGCTCAGGGCCTCTGCCTCCCTCTCTAACACCAGGAGAGTAGCTCTCCTTTTGCCTCATTTGTCTCTCTGTTTTTTTCTCTCTCTGCAGTCCGGATGCTAAGAGTAGGCTGGTGTTCTCAGTGAGCTGGAGACTGAACCGGGGGATAGACTGCCTAGCCCATCCCTGAGCACCTGAAGGCCAGTTTCCCAAGCCTGCTTGGCTTGTCTAATCCAATCAAACCCAGCCATCTTGTGGTGCCACATCTCCAAAGGGGACGCCCGCGAATGCAAAGCCACTGTGGGACGGAGTCAGTCAAGACAAAGCAGTTTTCGTCTCCTAAACAAAACAAACTCTCACATCAGCTTTTCAGCCTGTAAGGGCAGGGCACGCCACAGATCGGGGTGGGGGCCTGGTAAATAATGCACAGTAACAAAACTGCCAGCCCCGGCCCCGCCTGCTAACACCAGTATCCTGTATTTTCCACTTTCCAAAACACTCCGGGGTGATTCCGAGGAGTCTTGGTCTGTCTCAGGTTTTGTACTGGCATTGTTGTACTTGACAAAATACAGATGAATGTGGAGGATACTGAACTGACTAAACCAGAAATAGCTGACTCCAGAGTGGATCCTCCAGTCAGAATCCAGAGCACCTTGGAATCCAGAGCACCTTGGACTGAGAAATCAAGTGGTGCATTTCATTCCAGCTCCCAGTCATCAAGTGTCTGCATAAAATCTAATGCCAAAACTCCAGCTCATAATTGGCAGCCTCATTAGAAAGGCCACGGACTGAGCAGGGATGGGGCTGAATTTCTTTCTCACTCCTCAAAGAGCTGGTGTCAGGTCTGGACTGAAGTGTTTCGTCCAGGCAGCATATGAGACACTTGCACTGCCTCTGCTGGTGCTTTATGTGCTCTGGGAATAAACATGGGACTGCAACAGCCAGGGGCCATCACTCCTGCACCACTCATCAGTGCTGGGTGTATGCACACACACACACACACACACGCATGGGTGGGCACATGCACGCATACACACACACACGCACGGGTGGGCACATGCCCGCATACACACACACACGGGCACACACACACACTCATGTATGGGCACAAACATGCATACACATGGGCACACACATACATGCACACATGCGAGGATACACACATGCATATGTGTGGATGCACATACATACCTACACATGCATACATGCAGCCACACATGCACATGCGGGTGCACACATGCACACGCACACATGCATATATGTGGGCAGACACATGCACATTCATCAGCACACATGTGCGTGTGCACGCACGCACACACGCACACACACACACACACACACACTGAATATGATGGAGGTAGAGGGAAGATGTTACTTAAGGGCATTCCATCAGACTGGGTTCCCATGGAAAGGGCTAAAGTGAACAAACAACCTTACAGCATGGACCCCAGGCAAACTGAGCTGAGGTCCATAAAGCAGCTAGCCCCCATGTCTCAGAGAGGAGGATGCCCTTCCTGCTTCTGTTGTTTTGTCCTCAGCACCTCAGCTCTCCCCAGGAGTGAGACAGGGTGGTGGATGTTGTAGCTGAATGTATCTGAGGATCAATAATATCTGACCTGTTAAATAATTTAGCTAGAGTGTTATCACAGGGAGAAAAGCTTTTGTCAACTTCTGTTAATGTGTCAAAGGCTGCAGTGAGCAGAGATTGCCATGGGGAGAAAACTGCTGCATGGGAGTGCCTCAGAAATCGCTGCCCACTTCAGAACCCACCCCCCCCCACCAGATGTGCTAGGACACACAAATGAAGATGAAGTATTTAGTCTTTACCAGTCCATCAAGTCCAGCTGCAAAATGAGGGAAATCACTGGCCAGAAAGGCCTTGTCTACACTGGGATGTTCTGTTGCCAGGACTACCTTTTGTTGACAAACGAGTGAGAGCGTTCACACTGCAATTCAACTTTTGTCGGGAAAAACACCCAGTTTTGGTGACAAAAAACGCCCAGCCCTGCAAAACCCATTTGTCTCTCCCCCTCCCTTTATTGTCAGCAAAGAGCCAGTGTGGACTCTGCTGTTTGTTTTGTCGAGAGAAGTGGCTTCTGCCAGTAGCCTACAATGCCTGCCCTGATGGCTGTGCTCAGTGTTTTGTGATTTCTGCTGCCCTGCAGGCATGTGCCCCTCCCCTTCAAAGCTCCGGGAAGTATCTGACAGCTGAGTGAGCTGCTCTATTTGGGGAACAAACAAATAGCAAATCATTGGAATGCTCCTGTTCTGCCCTGATAGGAACACAGAGGCAGGCAGGCTGCTGCTTCAGGGGGAAGGACTGGAGGTACTGCTGTGCTGCTTTGACATTCCTCAGCATGCTTGATAGTGTGGACGCTCTGCTTGTTATTTCAAAATAAGGGGAGTTATTTCAGACCAGGGCTTAAAGACTTACAGATTTATTAGGGCAGAAGCTTTTGTGGGTAAAACCTATTCCATCAGATGAATAGGAGTGGAAATTAGAAGCAGAGGTATATATATGAAAGTACAACAAAAGAAAGTACAAGTTTGTTGTACTTTCATATATATACCCCTAACACTGTAATTTCCACTCTCATTCATCTGATGAAGTGGGTTTTACCCACAAAATCTTATGACCTAATACATAAGTCTCTAGGCTACGTCTAGACTGCAGACTTCCCTGGAGGGGGTTCTGCAGTCTCGCCCTTCACACAGCCCTGCGGTGAAGGGTGGCCCTGGCCTCATGGGGGGAGGGGGCTCCTGGGGTGTTTGTTGGGGGGAGGGAGGGTGGAAACCTCCCAAGGGCTCAGGCCTCCCCTTGGATTCTCTGTTTTGTGTATTTCTTTGTCTCCTTCTGCAGGTGAGGGCCATCAACTCCATCCTGCTGTGCAGGGTCATCCGCCTGGGAGACCTGGACCTCATCGTGGCCAGATTTGCTGCCCTGGGCTTTCCCAGCTGCAGGGGAGTCATAGATAGCACCCACATCCCCATCCAGGCCCCAGAAAATAGAGCTGCCCAGTACATTAATAGGAAGAGATACTTCTTGATGGTCCTGCAGGCCCTGGTCAACCACTGTGGACAATTTAAAGACATTTTTGTTGGGTGGTCGGGGAGGGCGCATGACGCCTGCATTTTCAGAAACTCCAGACTGTACCAGAAGCTGGAGGTGGGCACATTCTTCCTCCAGCGTGACTTTGGGATCGGGAACGTGCAGATGCCACTGTGCATTATGGGGGATGCGGCCTACCCCCTCATGTCATGGCTTATGAAGCCCTACACCGGCCACCTAGACCTGAGCAGGGACCATTTCAACAGCTGCCTGGGCAGGGCCTGCATCCAGGCCGAATGCACCTTTGGCCACTTGAAGGTGAGGTTCAGGTCCCTCCTGACTCACCTCAGTGTGGGGGGGCACAACATCCCCTAGGTGGTCTCAGCCTGTTGTGTTATCCACAACATTGTGGAGACTGGGGGGAAGCCTTCCTTCTGGGATGGGGGGCAGAGGCTGGCCGGGAGGGAAGGCCCTTCAAGCAGCCGTGCACAGCTGCCATCCATCAGGCTTATTAAGTGGGGTTGCGCATCTGGGAGGCCCAGCAGAAGAGTTTCTCTCAAGGACCCCAGTAACTCTCCCCAGGGCCTCCCCACTAGGGACCTGTGCCTTGCCCCTCCCTCCTTTCCCACAACAACCCTCCCTTCCCCCCTTCCCTGTACAGCCAATAAAACAACAGATGTGTGTTCAAAAACAAATTTGTTATTTTTTTTTTAGAAAAGAAACTGGGGATGAGGGGGGGCTGAGAACGTGGAGAGTGGAGAGGGAGAGGGAGGAGGGCGGCTCAGAGCTGGGTCTGGGAGTGGTTCATGGTTGCAGCTGGAAGTTCCACCTCGGGTCTGGGGACCTTGGTGACCTCAGGGGTGGGGGAGCAGGGACAACAGGGGGATAGGCAGGAGAGGGGCTGGAGCAGGGTCAGACCTGGCAGGGGGAGCGAGGGGAAGGGTCAGGCATGGCAGCACCCCGCGTCCATCCTCCCCCATCCCACAGACAAACAGGCAAGGGAAGTGTCTGGCCACACTGGGATCCTAAGGGTGGGAGGGGGCCTGGAGGAGCCTGGCCTTCCATCGGGGCTGCACACACATCTGTGCCTGGCAGCACTGTCCCCGGGAGTGGGTGATGCCTCTTGCGGGCAGGCATGCCCGTGTGTGGCACTCCTCTGTGTGTGGGCATGCGTGCGCCCTTGTCCCCAGCCTCCTTCCAGCGGTGGCTGGTGGTGGGAGGGCGTCCCCACTGGGGGTCAGACATATATGTGGCCTCCCCAGAGCCTGTGAGCAGGAGCCCAGGGGTGCTCTGGGGCTGCCTTCTGGGATTGCATGGTGCAGACTGGTGCTACACGTTCATCCATGTGCACAGACTGCAGCGCAAGGGCCAGGCTGACAAGGCCAAGCGACAATCGCACCTCAGCGCCTGCCTCCCCCGCCCTGTGTGTGTGACAAACTAGGAGCACTCACCTGATGACCCTTCCCCGGCCTCGGGGGATGCCTGGGAGATGTCTAGGCCCTGGGGTACCGGTTCTAAGCTGAGAGTGATGGTGCTGTCCATCTCTTCCTCCTCCTCCATCTAGTTGTCATCCTCCTCCTCCTCCTTGTCATCTGGTACCTCCAGGTGGGCGACGATGGGTGTCTCCAGGCCCAAGTCCATGACCAGGGGTGGGGAAGGGGCTGCACTGGCCCCCAGGATGCGGTGAAGCTCATTGAAGTAGGAGCAGGAGTGGGGTTCTGTCCCGGAGCAAGGGCTGCGCTCCCTGGCCATGGTGTAGCCCTGCCGAAGCTCCTTCACCTTGCTCCAGACCTGCTCAAGGCTCCTCGGGTGGTGGCCCCTTGTGGCCAGGGCCTCGGCCATCCAGCCTTAGATGTCAGTGTTCCTTCGTCTGAAGTGGAGATCCTGGAGGGTCTCCTCTTCACCCCAGACCTCCAGGAGGACCAGGATCTCCACCCCAGACCGGGACGGCGCTTCTCTTTTGGTGTCAGGCTCCTGGGAGCCCTGGGCATGCTCCCGGGGAGGGCCAGAGGACTCTCGGGGGAATTGAGGCTGGGCCGTGGGTGCCAAGGATTGTGGCAGTATGAGCCACGTGGTGAGATGCAGCTCCCAGGGCTGGCTTCCTGCCACAAGCCTTGTCCCAGGTGCCTGTGGCTTTAAGAGCTGCCAGGAGACAGGAACTATATAGTTGTGATGAGTGTGGATGGAATGGCCAGCAGGGCACCTGTGATATTTCTAGGAGGCCTCTTTTTTTGACAGAACTCCCTCTTCCATGTCCACACATGCCTTTTTCTGAAAAGCTTTTTTGGAAAAGGCATTATTCCTCATAGAAAGAGGTTTACCGCTGTTGGAAAAAGCCCTCCGTTCTTTTGACTTTTTGTTAAAAGAACGCAATTGCAATTGGATGCAAGTATTGTTTTTCTGGAATAACACCCGTTATTCCAGAAAAACGCTGCAGTATAGATGTAACCCACGGTGCCATAGGACTCCTCGTTGTTTTTGCAGATACAGACTAACACAGCTACCCCTTTGAGACTTATCCCTATGTTGGGGATAATGTATCTCTCATGGGGTGGCAAGATCAGTTGGGGATTGTATGAGAACTGACTCTAGCCATTGGTCCAAACTCAGGTCAGAGTCACACCCAAATGTAGCCACTATTCCTGACACCTTCTGGCCAAGTCATAAGGTCAAGGTCCTAGTTGCTCATTAAAGAGGGCCTGGTGCTTTCTGCAAGGTTGGATTGGTGATCCTGGTGTCCTGGCTAATGACCACTTTTCTTCCCCTCTTCCTCTCAGGGCTAGTGCTGCTGGGCACTGTTTAGACTACTGCAGAAGAAACTACATTTGAGTAGAGGGTAAGGACAACTCTGTCCTGTGTGACCCTTACCTGCTATGAAATTTGACCCCTAAGCCATTCTGAGCTCCTCTGCTGAAAATGTTTTTAAGGTATCTGCTACTATTTATTTATTCCCATTTTGGTGTGCACATTTTCAAGCCCCTCTGCATTTTCTGTTTCCAGCTGAGGACACAGTAAAATATCCCACGGAAGGAAGGCAGTTTTCTGAACCAGGTGGAATGGGCACATTCGGGACAGCATCTGTTCTCCTGAGCTTTGCAGATCAAAGAGGTGTGGCTAGGTATCTATGACTTGGGATTGCAATTATACTCTAACCTTGTGGGTACCCCATTCCTCCATGCAAGACCTACTGACTGCCTAACCCAATGTGACAGGCCTGTGTATTGGCTGGCAAGGGGAACTGATAGAAGTTCCCTGTGGTTCCTACAACTGGTGCAACCACCATGTAAAAATGTCTGGTCAGATCTCTGAATCCACAGGATGGGTCTGGCCCTGGAGGGCCGGGGGAAGACTTCAGCACTGAGGCTGCATAGAAAGACGGGTGTTGTCATTGATATGCAGATGCCTGGGAGAAGCCAGGGTTATGAGGGGCCACTGTCATTCTACCCAGTACTGTATTGTTGAGTTGACGCACAGGGGCTGTTCAGTTTGATGCTGCTTCATAGGAGAAAGCTGGGGCGTGGCGTGGCTGCATCCAGAGAACAGGAGGCAAAATTCTGTTCCCCAAGTTGTTGGTGAAGATGCGTTTTTGGCTGTGAAGTCCTCCTGGTGAGTCTGTTTGTTGCTGGAACAGGAGAGAGGGCATGCAAAGTATGGGGGAAAGAGGGTGGAGTTTATCCATTTATAATGCTGCAGGGAGTGACATTTAATTCTGCCAAAAGCACGGCCTGGAGATTTTGAGAAAATCCCTTCAATCAATTCCCTTGGCACAATCTGCTCGGTCATGCTTTTGGCTCAGGGACCCCCCTGACTTACCTCTCCTTGGCCTGGGGGTTTGAGCCTGGCAGTGCCTGAGAGCCGCAGACTATGCAAACAGCACTTTCACACGGCAAGCAGTGTTATTGAGTATCATGCCACCCAGTGTGCCCCTCTCCCCTGGTGCCTGCCACCATCCCCTCCGGCTGCCTTCATGCCTGGGCTGAGTGGTCGTCCAGTCTGACCTTCAGGCCTTCTTCAGGTGCAGGGACTCCCCCCCGGCTCTGTGTGCTCAACAGCCACCCTTGCTGCATGCTGTTCTCCCTGGGGATGCACACATCCTAGGGTCACAGGAACTGCCACGTGGATCTCCAGCTCTGTGCCCTGTCACCAGCAGCAGCCCGTCAGCGTTCACCATAACCATTGCCTACTAACCTGCCCCGGTGCAAGATTCTGCTCCTTCGCTCCATACACACACAGTAAGTGGCTGGCTCCCTTCTCAGCCTTTCCAGAACCTGCTAAAGAGCAAAGCAAGGATGGCCCCTTGGAGGCCCATATGAACTACACTGGTGGCCTCAGCTGGAATGGAAGGAAGGTCCTTGAGCCAAGGTCTGTGTCCTCCTCCAGACTCTGTCCAGTGCTAAGTGCCAGCAGGAGCCCAGAGCATAATGGTGACAATGGGGCCAGCTCTCAAGGCCCTGGCTGAGATCTCACGTGTTTGCCTGGGGAAATCGGAGAAGGAACTGAGTCAGGAACTCAAGTCTTGTCCCTCGGGGGAGGCTTCCCCCTTAGGTCTTTGGCCTGCAACTGACTTCTTGCCCTAGGCCTTGCGAAGCCGTAGCTCTAGCAACCCTGGAGTCGGGAGCCCCGATGCGGGGCCAGGACTCCCCCGTGCCTGTGTGAGACCAAACTCACCAGCCATGGTGCTTTCAGAGGCCAGTGGGGCTGGGAAAGGCTGCCTCAGATAGCCGAGGAGGCTGGTGGCCCCTCCTTCCATGGCCTCTGAAGAGCTCTGGGCTTTGATGTGAAAGTGATGTTGTTCCTCTGACTCGGTGGCTAATTAAGCCGAGAGGATCTGTAGCAATTACCAGCCCCTGGGAGAGCACTTCATACCGGCTCTAATTTGTGCTATTCTCAGCAGGCCCAGGGCCTGCTGTTCAGGCCCGTGATGGACAGGCTGCAGCCTCTGATTTTCCACAACAAATTTACTCTGGCGCATTGCCTCTCGCTCCTCACAGACACTTGGCAGCACACGCAGGTGGCTTCACTCTCCTGTAATCCAGCTCCCTACCTCCCCAGCTCCGCCAGAGCCAGGGACAGAAGCACTTCATTTGCGCTTCCCAGAGGCTCAGACCCCAGCTAACTACAGGGCAGGCAATTGCACGAGCAAAGGCGCTCTACTCTCTCTGCAACCTAAACCTCCCCTACTGCTGTTTGCTTCTTGTCCTATCCTCAGAGGTCAAGGAGAATAATTTTTCTCCCTCCTCCTTGTAACACCCTTTTAGATACTTGAAAACCACTAACATGTCCCATAGAACACTAGAAGTGGAAGGGACCTCGAGAGATCATCAAGTCCAGTTCTCTGCTCTCACAGCAGGACCAAGCATTGTCTAGATCATCCCTGACAGGTGTCCGTCTAACCTGCTCTTAAATATCTCCAGGGATGGAGATTCCACAACCTCCCTAGGCAATTTATTCCACTGTTTCACCGCCCTGACAGGTCGGAAGCTTTTCCTGCTGTCCAACCTAAAACTCCCTTGTTGCAATTTAAGCCCATTGCTTCTTGTCCTATCATCAGAGCTCAAGGAGAAGAATTTTTCTCCCTCCTCCCAGTCCCCTCTCAGAGTTATCTTTTCCAAACTTAACAAGCCTAGTTCTTTTACTCTTCCCTCATAGCTCATGTTTTCTAGACCTTTAATCATTTTTGTTGCTCTTCTCTGGGCCTTCTCCAAATTTTTCTTGAAATGTGGTGCCCAGAACTGGACACAATACCCCAGTTGAGGCCTCATCAGTGCAGAGTAGAGCAGAAGAATGACTTCTCATGTCTTGCTCACAACACTCCTGTTAAGGAATTCCAGAATCACGTTTGCTTTTTCTGCAACAGTGTCACACTGTTGACTCATATTTAGCTCGTGGTCCACTATGACCCCTGGATCCCTTTCTGCAGTACTCCTTCCTGGACAATCACTTCCCATTCTGTATGTGTGAAATGGATTGTTCCTTCCTAAAGTAGAGTACTTTGCATTTGTCCCTATTAAACGTCATCCTATTTACCTCAGACCATTTCTCCAGTTTGTCCAGATCATTCTGAATTATGACCTTATCCTCCAAAGCACTTGCCACCCCTCCCAGGTTGGTATCATTTGCAAACTTAATCATTGTACTCTTTATGCCAATATCTAAATCGCTGATGAAGATATTGAACAGAACCAGTCCCAAAACAGACCCCAGTGGAACCCCACTTGTTATGCCCTTTCCAACATGACTGAGAACCATTAATAGCTACTCTCTGAGAACAGTTATCCAGCCAGTTATGCACCCACCTTATAGTAGCCCCATCTAGGTTGTATTTAAAGGGCCTGTGGTTCCAGCTGCTCCCATGGCCAAGGTAGCAACAGCAGCAGCCATGACTCCAGAGCCCTTTTAAATTGCTAGATCCCAGGGCAGCTGCCCCTTTTGCCCCCTCCCCCATGTTGGTGTCTCTGGAAAGGGGTCATTCCTGTCTCTTTGTATTGTTTGCAAGCTCTCTGGGGCACAGACAGCCCCTAGTTGCGTCTGTGCAGCAGTTAGCCCAGCAGGCATCTCAGCCAGGCCCTCCAAGTCCTGCTACCCTATAACACCAACAGTGCAAAGCCAATGCTCCTAGGCATAACTCCCGCTGCAATGCCATCACAGCTAGCTCACCTCAGTGGGAATCGGGCCTGTGCAAAGACTTCAGCACGCTGCTTTAATAGGCTTGATTGTCATTGCTTTCATACAGAAAGAGAGGACAGGGCCTGTATCTCACTCACACCAGGTAAATCTGGAGCCAGTTCACCACAATCAGTGGACTCAAACCACTTTGAGACCAGAATTGCTGTTTACATAGCACTGCGATGTCCATTTAAAGGCCCCATTTCATTTTTAGAAGTCCAACAACTATTCTGCTACATGTCCCAATCCAGTGCCTAGTTCTGTGCCCCACCCACCATGGGTCAGAAAAGGGCTGGGGCAGAGCAGAGCCCAAATGTCTTTGCTGGATGTGATGTAACCTGTTAGGATAAACCGGAGATCAGCCACCTCTGAGCAGCGCAGAGCTGACAGTTGAAAAATCCACAAAATAAGCACAGAAGACTCTAGAGAGAGAGATCTGAAAGACAAATGCCCATCCCGTGTGTGATTAACTCTTCATTATCTAGCCATCCATTACATGTTCATTGGTTATTTCCTTAATATGCACCCATGATGCACCTTTAAAGGTGACCTGCACAAGATTTTTTTAAGTGTATTTAAGATTGAGAAGGAGGAACAAAGGCTGTAGCTGACTGCTGTTAGCCCAGATAATAACAATCTCCCTAGACAATTTTGAGACAAATTAGCTCCTTGAGATAGAGTTTTCTTGGTTTCCCTACCAGAAAGCAAAAGGATCTGTGAGTCATTCAGACCTCACAGTTCCTTCATCAGCAGCCCCTGTTTCTGTCAAGAAGCAGGACCAATATCATAACCCTGAGGTGACTAATCTCTCATCTGAAAAGATTCAAAGAGCGGGTTGGCAGAATGTGTCTCAGCCAATCGGTGCCTTCGCCATTGTTGGGTAGAATAGCTGTAACCTGGTTTTCTCAATGAGAGATTAGTAACCTCCGGTTATGATATTAGTCCCGCTTCCTGATTGGGTAGTTCCGGAACCTTCCAGGTGGCTTGTGGTGTGACTTTCTTGCAATACGGTCAAGCTACCATCAGCCACGCCTCTGCAAACAAAGGGCCTCCCACAAATGTTCACAGTTGGTGGCCTTAGAGTTGATGTTCTGTTTTGATGGGCTTAGTGTTGACCTCTGGGAGAGGGAACCTGAACTGCGTGTGGGGCCTGGAGGGCCAGTGTGCACCAGAGGGCTCAATCCATTGGATCTCTTCTGGGGGCTGGCTGAAGGGTTTTGTGAATGGGATGGTCACAGAGGCAGGGAGCTGTCCATCAGGGGGCTTTGAGAAGCAATAAGTCCCTGCTGTGGGATTTAAGTGATGCCTGTCTAGGCCTTCTGCCTATACCATTAAAATTCTCCTTATCTTTGTTCCTTCAGAGACATTGTCCTTGGGATGGTTCTTGGGTGGAGGGGGGAGGGTGCCCTGGGCAGAAGGCCTAGACAGGCATCAGTTAAGTCCCACAGTAGGGCTTAAGAGGGACTTAAATGGAGCCTAAACTTTATGCTGGCATCTACCAGGGTGACTCTCTCCCTAACTGCACACAAGACTGAATTGAGAAGGTCCCTTTGTCCTGCTATGGCCTGTCCCTTCTATGGCCTAGGCTGTCCGCTATCAGCTCACTTCTGATGAGCAATTTCTATCCAGCAGCTATCGTCAGGGGGCTGTTGGAGCTTATGGCACCGGTGACCTCTCCCTCCCAGTTGTGCTGCCGTTTTGGCTCATGTGGAAGATGGTTATTAAATTGAGAAGGTGCAGTCGCTGTGTTGCACAGAGCAGCAGTGAGAGGCCAGGCTGAGCAGCACTTTGCTCTAGATCCCTCTCCAGAGGATTTGCCAAAGCCCGGGATGAAAGAGAAATGTGGGATTGGGTTGTTTGTCAAACTGATTTGGTAGCACAGCCTGATGTAGGGATAGGGCCTATGGCCATGAGACAAATTGCTCTGTGAAGCGAATGGCACACGCCGGTATCTTTCATCTCTCTCCCGAGAGGCGCTGGGGTCAGCTGCAGCATGTGGCCAATGTGGGAGCAGCCAGCAGCCAGCTGTGTCATCTCACATTGTGCACAGAGAGGGGCTGAGGGGCCAGGCAGTCTGGACAGAGCCACGTGACACCCTGGCTCCAAATCCCCCTGCTTTACGGGGAACAGGGATAACAATGGGATGCCCAAAGAGATCTGGTTTAATCTCCTCACTGCCCTGTCATGCTGCGCCCCTGTGGTCAGGGAGCGCTGCTAAGGTAGCGCAAAGGAGTGACACAGTCTCAGATCAAGGCATGCAGTTATATGCACCTACCTTGTCTCCCCAATACCCTTAAACCCTCCTGCTGCTCCCCTCCTGTTGGCTGGAGTGGCAACAGCACATGTCAGGCAGTGCAAGAGGCACGATTTGTAGGAAGAAAAACAGCCAGCAGAGGGGTGGGGAACTATTTTGGATTAGGGGCCACTGGCCTACAGAAAAATCAGTCAGGAGCCACACACAAGTGAGAACTAACCACCCCGCCCAAAAAAACCCCAAAATGAAACAAAAAACAAATAAACAAAAACCCCCTGACTGAGAAGCAGAAAGGCACTCCTCACATTCCCATCACACAGCAGAGACTAGAAGGGCTAGTAGATTTTGTGGCACCCCCTAGGCTCTAGGGTGGGGTCAGAAATGAGGGGTTCAGTATGTAGGAGGAGGCTGCTGGGAAGCAGGCTTGGGGTGTGAGGTCTGGGCAGCGGAGAGGGTGACAGAATGGGTTGGGGTGGACGGGAGCAGGAGGTAGGGTGCAAGATTGGAGTGGGGGTGCAGGGTCTGGGTGGGAGGGCGAGCTGCAGGGCTGGAGCACCAGCCAAGCTCCCTGATGCTAGGGGAGAGCCCCAGCCCAGGAGGCCAGATCCAGGCAAGCTGGGGGCTGCAGCTGACCCCTGGGCCCTAAGTTCCCCAAGCCTGGTATAATGGCAGGTGGGAGTGGGCAGTGGAATGGGGAAGGTGTGCCTACTGAGGAAGGGAGGAAGACGAATGGTACCTGCATGGGCTGCCTACTGACGGATCGACGTCTAACCCTCCCTGAGAGGGGCTGGTGCCTTCGTCACCCATGGACATCAAATGGCTGGTTGGAAGGTTTTGAATGAAAAGCTTCAAATGGCCTTTTTATTTTTAAAGTAAGGGTGGGAACCATCACTTTAAAAAAAAGTTTTAAAAATCAGTTGGCACCTTTAAATTGCTGTTTCAGTGGAACACCCAGCTGGGAAATGTCGAGAAAGCCTTTCAAATAAAAAATGTGAAAATTCCCATCCTCCCACCAATGGGTCAGGTTCAACCCCTGCAAACTGGGAATGCCAGCTCAATGTCATTACAAACTATAAAAGTGTTTTCCCAGCCACCCTGCTCAGCCCCTGTGCCTACATTGGCGATGGACACACAAGACGTGGCCTTCCCATGGCCTCCCCAGCTGCCCTTGCAAAGTTGCTTTCCCCAGCACTGTTTGCACTCAGTGTGTTGCACCAGAAAGTGAATCCCTGCTCATTTCCATTCTGAGATCTGTAACATGAGCCACCTCTAATGGCTTGTCATGTCCTTGTTATATCCCAGTAGACTAATGTGTTCCTACCAGATTTCATGTGGCCTGACATGTGCTATCTAATTAACCTCTTGGTACTGATGGCGGGTCCAGAGCTCCTGCTGTTAGTGCTAATGCATTTTGCATTAGAGTGTCAGGGTGGGAATTCCTGCCTCCTGACACCAGGGGAATGGGGGGATGTTCACTTGGGCCACTGGATGACCTGAACTGTGCCACAGCTCCCCTGAAAGATGTCAGAACAATGCACTCCTAGGCCAGCAAGGTGGACAGTCTACACTCAGCAGGAGGAAGGAGATGCAGGCGCTCATGAGACACCGGCACCTTTCTTGGTGCTAAAATGCTTGTGAACAAAGCCACTGGATTCCATCTTTACCAGAGGAGGAGGAAAAGGTGCCCCTAAGTACTAGTGTCCCTGGAAAAAATATCTTGCTGTATGCCACCCAGGAAGACCTCTCTTCCTCAGGTGAGCACTGGAATATCCTGGGTTCCCCAGAGCTTCTACTGCTGCTGGTGGGAAGTGGGCTGTTTCCTGGGAAGGTGCCGATATCCTGGGGAAGTCATGTGGTGAGCGCTCCGGGAACCAGCGTAGTAGGTCCTGTGTCAGGAGTTAAATCTCTCTCAGTGCTAGCTCGCTCTTTGCACTGCCTGGTTTTCCTGCCCTCTGCTTTCAGGGCATCATGCTCTTTTCTTTCCCTTCAAAGACTTTGTGGGTAGTGAAGGTGACTTTTCCCCAGAGCTCCTGGGCAGAGGAAATTGGAATGTCATAGAATGAAGGGTTTTCCCACCAGACCCTATCCTCTTCATGTGGCTGCAAGCCTCTTCATGTGAATGCAATTTCCATGAAGGAAGGAAAAATAATGGATCATGCCAGCTTGTCTTATTAGCTCAGGGATCACATGGTCTGTAGCCATAAAAAATTTAAAAAACAATGAATGGTCCTGCAGCACCATTTATGTGGTCATAAAGTTCATACTGAGATCAGAGACAAGGAGGACCATTCTCGCAAAACTGGGAGGCAAAATCAAATCAGTGTCTTAGCTTCCTGTGTACAAATGCAAGGAGTATGGGGAATAAGCAGGAAGAACTTGAAGTGCTAATAAATAAACACAGCTATGACAGTTGGTGTAGTTAGGTGGATTTCCTGCTGTGGTGTCCTCACAGGTCTCGGGCTCCGTCAATGATGAGAACCAGAAGGCTGCTTGAGTGTGTGCTCAATGATGTGGGCCCAATGACCATAGCAGACCCTGAGAGGGCCCCCAAAGATCACAAACCAAATAAGGATCGAAGGTGCCAGGCCAGGTTTATTGTTAAGCGAAGTACAGTCACAGTTGTCAGCAGACTCTGCTGAACCACTACGCACATGTACTTGCCACAATGGAATGATTCAATCAGTGGGAAATTTCCACTGCCCCCTAAGTCATACAAAGACTGTCCCCCCAAGACACCACTTTATATACAGGTACAAACAAATCACACCTCACTACTGACGTTGTCAGGTTACCACCCTCTGACGCTACTTAGATACCACCCATCACCCTGTACCTTGTGGTTTGGTTAGATCATCTCTATCCATCACTCTGTCATTTTAGACCCTTTCCTGAACCTGGGTCTGTATCTGTGAGGAGTGGGTACTAAGGTCTTTTTTCATGAACTGGTGGTACCATGTGATTTCTACTTATGATCAGTACCAATTATTGTTCTGCACCTGGGCCTATTTCTAATTAGTGTTTTGTACTCTCAGCCCTGTTTGTGACAAGTTCTGTGAGCTGGGGCCTGCCTCTTGCTCACAACTTAGCTTTGTATTATGTTAGCCATGTTTTGCCCATTGTTAGCTAGGCCTCAGGCCTCAGAGCAAGCCTGTGCTGCATTGGCTTACGTTTTAGGCCTTCATCTTAGTACAGTTAGGGTTGCCAAGTATCTGGTTTTTGCCAGGACGGTCCAGTAAGTGCGTCTTCTGTCTGGTAAAAAAACAACAACAACAACAACAACAGAAAATAGTGGACATGTAAAATGGAGGGGGGGGGGGTTGCCTTATATATTAAAAATGAATAGACTTGGACTGAGGTGGAAATGGACATAGGAGAAAGACTTGTTGGGAGTCTCTGGGTGAGGTTAAAAGGGTTAAAAAACAAGGGTCTCCTGCAGACCACCTACCCAGATGGAAGAGGTGGATGAGGCTTTTTTTAAACAACCCCCAAAATCTTCTGAAGTGCAGGATTTGGTGTTGATGGGGAACTTCAACTCTTCAGACATATGTTGGGAAACTAGCACAGCAGAACACAGATTATCCAATAAGTTCTTGGACAGCATTGGAAACAATTTTTTATTGGGAAGTGATTGTCTAGGAAGGAGTACTGCAGAAAGGGATCCAGGGGTCATAGTGGACCACAAGCTAAATAGGAGTCAGCAGTGTGACACTGTTGCAGAAAAAGCCAACATGATTCTAGGATGCATTAACAGGAGTGTTGTGAGCAGAAAACGAGAAGTCATTCTTCCGCTCTACTCTGCACTGATTAGGCCTCAATTGGAGTGCTGTGTCCAGTTCTGGGCTTCACGTTTCAAGAAAGATGTGGAGAAATTGGAGAAGGTCCAGAGAAGAGCAACAAGAATGATTAAAGGTCTGGAGAACATGACCTATGAGGGAAGACAGAAAGAATTGGGCTTGTTTAGTTTAGAAAAGAGAAGACTGAGAAGAGACATGATAGCGGTTTTCAAATCTCTAAAAGGGTGTTACAAGGAAGAGGGAGAAAAATTGTTCTCCTTGGCCTCTGAGGATAGGACAAGAAGCAATAGGCTTAAATTGCAGCAAAAGAGGCTGAGGTTGGACGTTAGGAAAAACTTCTTAGCTGTCAGGGTGGTGAAACACTGGACTAAATTGCCCAGAGCGGTTGTGGAATCTCCATCCCTGGAGATATTTAAGAACAAGTTAGACAGACACCTGTCAGGGATGATCTAGATGGTGCTTGGTCCTGCCTTGGGAGCAGGGGACTGGACTTGATGATCTCTCAAGGTTCCTTCCAGTGCTAGTGTTCTATGATTCTGTGATTCACTACTGGCAAAGTTGTGTGTGTGTGTGCATGTGCGTGTGCATGCATTTGTGTGTGCATGTGTGCATGTGCGTATATGTGTGTGTGTGCATGTGTGTGCTGGCTGCATGTATGTGAGCATGTGCATGTGAATGTGCGCACAAATGCATGTGTTTATGTGTGTGTGCATGTGTGATTGTGTGTGTGTGTGTGTGTGTATGCACACACACAGATACATTGAGTTTAAAGCCAGGTCTGACTTCCAGGATATCGCAGACCAGAACTCTCCCCAGTTACCTCTGCACTAAGTCCAATTACTGAAGTGTGGATGGAGCTCCATGGGTGTATATGTGGATGAGAAGAATTAGGAGATTGCAAAAAAGTGAAACATGTCTTCCCTGGCCTTGTGTTCTTCGCCAAACTGCTGAAAGACTCCTGCAGTCAGCAAATGACAAGTAGTGTTCACCAGTGCTTAAGAAGTGGCCATCTCTGTGCTTGCACACAAACCCTGGGAGCATGTAACTCACACGCACACACACACACACCCTCCATCCCCACTTCCATCATGACCACTCCCTTCCCATGCCCCAGACTTTACTAGGACACTCAAGAATTGTCTTTTCTTGGGACATATTTTGGTTTCAGCTGTGGCATTTGCTCAGTGCAGAACATGGCTCTCAGAGGCAGCATTGCTGGTAAGTCTTCATCAGGCCCGTAGCCGACAGCGTTCCTGTCACATCGTAGCCCTTCATCCATCATTCCTGCTGTGGAACTCTTTGGCTAGGACACATGCAGTCCATTACCCTGACAAACCAGCTGCATATGCCCGACAGATTTGGAAAAGCTGAACTCCGGCAAGACACAGGCCTCCTCCAGACACCAGCTCCCCGGCCCATTCACACAGCCTGCATTGCACTCTAGCTTTGCCTTTGTCCTTCTCAGAGTTTGCCCATGCCGCAGATGTGCTCCTTGGTCTCTGGAGCCAGCCAGCATTGAACAAGGGCATGGGGCCAGCAGCCTTAGGTCCTAGGGCAACGCCCATAGCACAAACTGTTCTTGTGGGATTTCCTGTGGGCTCTTTCTGATCCCACAGGCTTGGCTGCCATTTGGCTAAGGATTGGCTGAGCTTTTGGCTCCTCAGCCTCATTGGTGTTTCTCAGGTTCGTCCTCCCGGAGCCAAGCAGGGGGTCCCAGACTCCAAACCCTCCCCTAGGGTTTTTGATTCAGACAGCTGGAGAGGTTAACGTGTATCAACCGACAGGGCTGGGGCTGGCTCTTTGGGTCTTGGGGCTTCAGGTGCTAGAGGATGCTTACAAACCCAGCCCATGATAAAAGATTAGCATGAGCATCAGTGCCCCAACTTGCTTGTTTAAACGTTTCACCCTTTGGCACAGATCTGGAGGCTTCAATTAACTCACCCAGTGACTTTCCCTCAGTGCACAAATAAACAGCTAGATAGATAGCTACCCTCTTTGATTACAAGACCCAACTCTGCTAGCCTCATTCTCCGAGATCTAGATTCACTCACTAATCAATTGAATAATAATGACAAACCTTAGACAAGCAATGCGGTCTTTTCCCAAACCAGGGCAGGCATTTTATAACCCAAAAGGCAGGATGACTTCAGGAAGTGTCATGACCCTATGAACTTGGCTGGATTCCTCACCCAGCTCTAGAGAGTCAGCTACAATGTGCACAGACAGGAATTAAAAAAAAAAAAACTAATAGAAAACAAGTCAAAATAAAATAGACTTGTTACAAGGAAAGCAACCTTAACAAACAACACTGCAATGATTCAATTAATGAAGCAGTTAAGCATATAATATTGTTAAGCAAAGCAAAACAGTCTTTTGATGTGTTAATCATACTTATACCAAGCTAAGATAATTCAGATAAAAGGAACAAAATAAATCTTATTCCCAGATTCTGAAGAATGCCAACTGCACATAGATGCCACTCTTGGTATTATTATTATTATTTCTATTAGCCAGTCATATGTCAACTTTAACTAATGTCTCCCACTTGCAACACATATGCCAGCAGGCTTCTAAGATTTCCAGACCTGGGATGAGTATCAACAAGCTAGATTCTGTTGTGTCTTGCCCCGATGTTCGGGGCAGCCCCCACAGAAGCTTGCATAGCTTCTTCTATTCCATTCTTGAGTCTGGCTGAGTTACATTTGGTGCATGATCTAGACCAGGGCTACTCAACTTCGGCAGTCCCAGGGACCACAATAGCTTCTTTCACACTGACGGGCAGGAATACGAAGATTAAGGCAAGACTACACAACATGAAGGCCCCATTTAAGTCAGTTCTGCTGATATTAATCAAATGCAATGCTTAACCAATTTCTCTCATGACAGCCATTTTAATGAGCAATGGCAGTCCAGAAATTATCAACAGAAGACCATTATATGGACTCGCCGTTGTGGACCGTGTTCCCAGTGGAGGTCGTGTTCAAAGGATCCCACCTGCAGGCTGTACATTGAGCCCCATGTAAACCCAAACCGCACTGCGGGCCACAAACAAAGAGGCCGTGGGCGCATGTGGCCCACGGGCCATATGTTGAGTAGCCCTGATCTAGAATCTAGAGAGGTTTTCAAACTAGGGGTCGTGCCCCAGGACTGGGCGGTGGAATGTCGGGTGCTGGATCTCTGCAGGGGATCAGGTGAGCAGTGGGGGTGCTAAGCACCTGGGGATGCTGTGCGTTCTGTCAGTGCTGGCACTCCAGGTGACGAGTGACCCCCAGCCAGACTTTGTTGGGTGGTTTTTATCTTGACACCCTTTCTGTAAGTTAAACACACAAAACTCCCGTGCTCTTTTGTTCTGCTCCCAATCCGAGTCCAGACTCTGCCTGCAGCTATTTATAAGGCCTTTGATTTGTCTGATAAAAGCCAAAAGGAGCTCAGCTGCAGAAGCCCAATGCAGAGAGGGGGCTTCCGTCATTCCCAGGGTCTCAGCTTTGCATGTCAAACACGTCTCTAACTTTATTTCAATTTCATTTAACCAAAGCAATTTCTGAGTAGCCCAGGGTCTCCAGTTGACAGTGAGTAAGGCCTTTTCTCTTTAATTTTAGACAGAATGTTCTCCCAGTGGGAAAGAACTAATATTGCAGATCTCAGGCAGGAACTGCCCCTTTGCCCAAAAATAAATAAATAAATATAGGGATAAAATAAAATGTGTGGCTTTGTGCCCATAGTGACAGTGGAAAAGAAGCTAGCGAGCTCCCCAAAGAGCTGCTTTTGTTAGCTACACGCAGCAACTCCCAGGAAGCCCTAGACTGCCCTCCCCCCCTGGCCTTCATTTTAAGGGCACCGGGAGCTGTTAGTATCTCAGCACCCACCGCTGTAATCTTGGCAGGATTTGCATTTTGAGCACTCTTCCATTAAGCCACCGAATCATTAGGGTGCATAATGTGTGTGCATTTTAAAAGGTTGATATGCTTCCTTTAAATGAGTTAATCAGAGGCTGTGTATTTGTTTTATGTCAGCTACGGCGAGGCTTTGGTCTTCTGTAGACAGCATTAACCAACGCCGTGTTCCAAACTCTCACGCCTTCACGATGGGTTAAGTTTTCGCTAGAGGCCAGCAGCTCAGACCTGGGATGGGCTGGGGTTACCTGACATGGAGCCCAGAGGCAAGCCACAGGTGGTGATGGAATTCCTGCCCACCCTGGGTTGGATCCAGCAGCAGTGCCTGCACCCCCACTCTGTCCAGGCCTCCGCTTTGTCAGTGCATGGGGCTATTTCTGCTTCTGTGGCCTGCTCAGGCTTTGGCCTCTTCACTAAGACGGCCAGCTGGCACCTCCCTGCTATGGTGGCTTTGCCTATGAGATGGACACTGGTCCACTAGGCCTCTAATGGCCACCAGCTAGCAATGGCTGAGGGTTGTTTGTCAGTACCTGAACCTGCTATCAGGCAAGGGAAAACTTACTGTTCCATAGCATCCTGCTTGCCTGTCCGGCCTCTCTAACCATCCCACTCCCAGTTGATTGTGTTTATTTGTACTTATTTTATTTCTCCTCAGGTGTAAGTGGGAAACTGTCTTGGATCAATGGCCCATCCAGCACAACTGCCTGTCTCTGCCAACAGCTGGAATGCAGTGCCATCTCTCCCTAGAGATAAAGGCTGGGAAGGAGGCTGCTGCTAGCTATTTTCTGATGACACTTTTTAGATATGAACGTGTGTTGGAAAAAAGCAGTCTAGATACAGGATTTTTTTTCCCAACCTCCCTAGCCACCAGTCCTCTGTCTAACCCACCGCTCTTGTTCTGTTCTAGCCTGAGTCCTATGCAGCAGCCAACATGAGGAGTAGGCATGAGGTCAGGAATGATTTTCTGGAGACAAAAACATCCTTTTGGCCAATTAACAATTGTTGTAGAGAGACGAGGTTCACAGTGTTGCAGCACTTGCTACTTCTGTTGCCTAATTGCCAGTAATATGGCTCTACGTAACCAGAAAGGAAAGGGTGCACTTCCCCAATGGTATATCTCACCTCTTCTCCACCCTAGCTGGGCCACACCCCTGCAGCAGATTCTCTTTACATTCATCCAAGGCCCAGCAATCTCTGGTGTGACAGCCGGTTCCCATTGTGTATTCTCCGGAGGCCAGGCTCTCTGTCGGGTCAGTGCTGGGCAGGGCGTTTGTTTGGCTGAGCCCATGTGCGTAGTGGCAACGCTTGCCTGTCCACACAGATAGTGTCATAAATCACCATGACACCTTCTCTTTGCAGGACCGGGGGCTGGTGACAGGGGCTATTTATCTGAGTGTCATTGGCAGTAAACTAGTCAGGAAAGAATGGACACACATGAAAGCGAGGGAGGGGAAAGGGGGTGCCTCTGGAGAGAGACACCCAGCATTTTGTGCAAGCAACTGTGCTGGGATCCTGCTTCAATTCTTTGAAGAAGCAGCGAACCCACTGGGCCTTGATGGCTTTGGAGCTGGAAGACACGTGTGTTGCTTTTTTGCTGGCTTGTCGCCTTTCAGGGCCAGGAGCAGCTGCCTGGATACGAGGAGCCTTGAAGGTGCCTTATGCAGCCCTGAGAGTCTCTGCAGCTCCCTTCAAGGCCTTCAGACATTCACATCCAAGGGCATGTGGCAAACAAAGAGAGAAAAGATGCTCTGCCAAGTAAAACAAAATTTGCAAAGCCAGGCAGTCTTTGATGCCCACACACTGTGTTGTCCGTTGTCCTGTCAGCACCTTCAGCAGTCAGAGCTTGGGTTTGGAGGCCCAGCCTCTCAAATAATGCCCTGACTTGGTGTGACATTCTTGCAGTGTGATGTGTTAGGGGTGAGAGGAAGGGACCGGGCGTCAGGGGGAGGTATGGGTTCTATTCCTGGCCCTGCTGGAGATGAGTAACACTTTCCCTCTGATCCTTGTCCTACCCTTCATCATTCTAGGGGATGGCGAAGCTGTTGCCGCGGTTCACCAAGTTGCTATTGGTAACTGTCGTGGAGTGTGGGGGAGTTCCTGGGCCTTGCACCCCCAGCCGCAGCCAGAAGTGAGTCTCAGCCAGCAAGTAGAACAGAAGTTTTATTTGTTGACAGGGATACAGCGTAGCACAGACTTGTTGTTAACACAGGAACCAGAAGCAGTCAGTACAATCCAACTTGCGGAAAGGGAGTACCAGAGCCAGCACCCTGGGCCCCCTCCCAGCAACCTAAGCCAGCGGAGACTCACACTCCCAGCAATAGGTCCCAGCCCTGCAGGCAGCCTGCCTCCTGCTTTGTCCAGCTTCCCAGGCAAAAGGTGTCACCTGACTGAATCTCCCATCAAGGCTCAGGTTACAAGACAGACTGAGCCATTGTGTACGGGCTGGGCTGGGCAGCCTTCCCTCAGTGAGAGTCTCACTCAAAACTCCCATCCCCAGCTGGGCACCAGTGCAATGACCAGGGAAACCGAGGCACACACGCATAGAGTTACTGCAGACCAGCAGAGGACAGTAGGAATCACATACAACATCACAAAGTGAACAGGGTGAATACAATCCCTACTTCATCACAGTAACATCGGGGAGTCCTACAGGCAATGGCTCAAGGAGCCCCACAGGAAGAGAAGGGGATTATGGGAAATATATGGGCCACAATTTCACCAAGAGTCTGTAAAATTCCACCCACACTTTTGCACGGGCCAGCAAACCTCTGGGCATGCAAAGCAAATGGTTGGATGGGGTCTGCCTACTCAGATGTCTGCACTGATGCAGAGGTCAATTCTGAAGCCGGGTCAAGATTCCCCTGACAGTATGTCCTAGGCTGGATAAGAGCTGTAGCCAGGTGCACAAACCAAAGAGTTTCTGCCAGAGGAAAATTTTCCATTAAACTTACATTCATGCGGGAACAAATGGAAACCCCCAGCAACCAGACCCACCCATTTCCCCATCTCTGTGCTTCACTTGCCTTGAGAGAGAAGAGCTATCGACACAGGGGAATCGATTCTCTTCTCAGATTCGAGTGGTGGATTGCAGCCTCTTCCCTCCTGATGGGAGATCCACAGCGCAAAGCTCTGCAGCTGGATCTGCCATCAGGATCAGAAAGACTTTTATCCGTGTGCACTTGACACTCCTTTTTAGAATAGCAGACACAAACCACAACCAGCTGCATGAAATATTCCCATTGAAGTAAACAGAAAGTTTATGCAAATCATTTCCACGGCAGATTGTCTCCTGAAATGAAATTGAAAGTGTTTTTGAGTCATTTCATTGGTTTCATCAGAAGCTAAAAGTACAGGTTAATGGAACTCAAATGGATCCCCTATGAATTTTAAACCCTTTCAGAAAGGACTAGATCATTATTGCTCTGCCGTTGTGCAGCCCGACTTCACTTTTGGAGCAGCAGAAATTGAATAATTGATGTAATTTGAATAACACTAGGATTTGTAATGATATTGAAATGTAAAGATAAAAAGGACCGTAATCAAAAGCTGATAGCAAACAGTTGTTAATATGCACTTTTGGGCAGACTTATTGCAAAAAATATGCCATTTGAAGTATGTGCTGAAAATGCATTTAATGAGTGGGGAAAGACATACATTGAATGACTCCAGGAAACCATATTCATAAATAAGATGCAACATTTTCACCCAACTCAGCAGAGCTAACAGTTAGAGAGTGGATAATTATTTAAATGTAAAACCATTATAATTCCAAATCATATCTAACGCAATTGATTGCTTTGCTTTACCATTTGATGTTAAAGTGAAGTGAGCGAGAAAGAGAGAGAACGACTAACTTGCATTTAGGTCACTCACTTCTGATTATAAAATACATCCCTAAAATATTGCTGTGCACTAAAATCTTATTTTCTTTTCCCTTCGGAAGGCTTGTATTGAACATGCATGGCTATGTGCCATGTGCTAGGGATTTAGGTGCATGGTTCTGCAATTGACCTCTATACACCTGAGTGTGTTTATAGCATCTCTTTCCTGCAACCCTTCCAAGAATGCCATGGCTTGGGAAGGGAACTGGGATGGCTCAATTCTGCCCTGCCTTGCAGGATCGAAATTTCCTCTGCAGAGAAGCTCTGATTTGAGTCCATTTAAACCCTATGGGAAGTCATTTGAGCTGTGCTCATTTACATCTGGCCCAAAGTGTTTTGTCTGGATGTTTTCCCAATTTGATTTGTTAGTTTGGGTTTATGATTTCAGGGGAGGGGAAGGGACAGGGATGGCTGCTGCTGCCTGTTGGAAGAGGTCTCTTGGGCAGCTTTCATACACATGCTTCATAATGCAGGAAGGACTTTGTGAATTAAGTGGTTGGGTTGAAGCCATCTTGCATGCAACAAAGTTATTTGCCCCAGGAAGGAGGGGAGCAAAGCCTGCCAAGAAGAAACCTCCCACGGCTCCCAAGCTACAAGTTTGTTATCTTACTGTTTATGGGATTCACTGTCTGGCCTCACTCAAACACAGTAAAGCCCCTTTTTACTGCACCTTGAAGATCCAGCAAGTCCTTAAGAAATCAGTGGTTCTTCACTTCACAGATCTCCCCAAGTGCATGTCTTTGAAGCCAACCTCTTCTTTCAGCAAAACTCAGTTCCCAACTGTTAATGCAGGAACTGGGATGGAAGAACAGAGTCAGCTGCCACTTACATGCCCCACCCAAACTCTGACCCCACCAGCAGCTGTCCGTATCTGTGCTCCTGGAGGGGAGAACCTGAGGCCCAGTCTATAGTGCTCACTTAAGTCGAGGTGAACTGCCTTGTCTTCACTTAAATTTGGTTCCCATCCAGGTAAGGGCTTCTCTGTGCTGACTTCTTAACACCATTGCCCCAAGTGGTGTTGAGTCACGGCCAATGGAGTAGGGTCGACGCAGTGTCAGTGTAGACACTGTGTTGTTTGCATCAACCCTTACTGGCTTTCAGAAGCCATCCCACTATGCCCCACCACTGACAGTCCAATCAACACAAGCGCTTCTGGTGAGGAGCGCACCACTGATACAAGGAGCTGAGTGTCTACACACACAAGCGATTTAATAACTGCGGCAGCCAGGGAAGCCAACACCCTCGCTGGGCCTCTTGGCAAACAGTGCAGGGAGAGGCTCCATCCTCCTGGAAGGGCGGGGCCTTTGGTGGAAGGGGTGGGGCCAGAGGCAGCCAGCCCTCAGCACTACCCACTACCCAGAACCTACTGCCCAGTGCTCCAGCAGTAGCAGCATCCAGGAACTCTGGGTCCTTTTGAATTGCTGGAGCAGCTGCCTCCTTTGGCCCTTCCTGTCATTGGGCCCGGCAGCAGCAGTATACCAATATAATTCAGGTCAACATAATTGTGCAGCGTAGACATGTCCTAAATCCTTATGCTCCTGGCTTCTGGCAATATCCCCATGGAAAGGCAGAGTGCCTGAGATTTCCAACCAAGTTCTCAGTGCTCAGGAGTTCTGCAGGGTTCAGACACACTTTGGATACTCAGCTACCATTGGCGGGCTCCTGCCCATTCCAAACCTAGCCTCCGTTTCCTGTGGCAATGCCCCTCTTTGCCTGCTTTACATTCCCCAGCTAAGACAGACGGTGTCTGCAGGGTTCATTTTCAGAAGGGCTGAGGCCTGGCCTCCCTTGTGTGCCCAGGGTGGAGGAGCAGGTGTTCAGAGACAGGTTTGCAGCCACAATCCTCCAAGGGTCTCTATGGTTCCTAGAGACATGAACCTGAGCAGAGTTATTCGCTGCCCTTTCTAACTTCCCCTCTCATTTGGGAGACCTGAGCCATCCACAGGAGAGCCATAGGGCCTGGATGTTCTACTATGGCCTGTGCTGCTCACCCGTGCTAGCCTAGCTACCTTGGAACTGCTGATCTTCCCAGGTAACCATGGGCTGACACTTTGCTGGGGCTCAGTTCTACATGGCTTGGGCACTCAGTGAGTCACAGGATTGGACCCCTGGGCTCTGAATAGCATGACACCCACTGGAAGGCCAGGGACGAGCCTGGCAGGCAGACATAGGAGATCAGCATGGTAAGGCTTTGCTGGCACTAGAGATAAGTAGGTGCGGAACTGGAGATTAGTCAGGACCAGTGTTGCCTGTAAGCTGTCCTCCAGAGAGATTCCAATGCCATCCAGCTGATTAGCAGAGTGCCCACAGCAAGCGCTTTTGTTTCTACTGGGAGTGCACATTTGCACATGCTTTCGTGCAGGTAAAAAAAGTATTACACACACGGCTGGAAAAAATCCATACAGGGATGGAAAAGATTAGAGGGAATGTTGGCCAATGCTACCTTCAGGCACTGCACAGAACCTGTGATAGCCCACATGGCAGGAGGTGCTGGGAGTGACCCACCCATCAGAGACCCCTCTTGGCTAGTCCCACGCTTTGCCCAGAGTGCTGTGTATCAGCCCTTTGCAAATATTGATGAGAGGCGCTTCCTGCCCCAGAGAGCGGAGGAGATAAAGGAGCACAGGTCAATGCCTCCAAGGAGGGAGGGAGCAAAACAAGAGGGAAGGGTGCCCCGAGAGGTGGCGTGGACAGAAGAGAGAGCCCTCCATGGATTAGGGTGGCAGGGGGCAGCATAAGAGAAGGCACAATCCGGAGATCTGGCTGTTTGTTGAGAGGGTAAGAATCAACTCCAGGGTTTGCTGCAAAGCACAAGGCAAGCCCAAGGCCTTATTTGACATTCCCAGGCCTGGCCACTGGCTCAGTCCTGCCTTGACTCAAAATGTCCTCCCTTTTCTGGGTTTAAATCTCACTTTCCAATGAGACCGCTGGGCACCAGTATGGCTCAGCTGGTTGGTGATGGGCAGAGGGCTACAGCAGGTCACCAGCTCTGATCCAGCCAGGTCGTTAGTGGTCCAGAGCTTCTCCCATCTGATGGCTGCTCACTGGCCATTCTCAGCGCAAGAACCTCTGCTGCCTTTGGAGCTAACTGGGGGCTTGGTCAGCAGCCTCAGCAGAGAGGCCGGGGACTGAATGGGCCATGGTGTGATGGTCCAATAGGGTGGATGGTCCCAGCAGCTCAGGATTGATGCCTGCTGGGCTAAGTCCTTCCCATGAGTAATACAAGAGGTGGTGTGGGGCGTGGTGATGGCAGGGGACAGCTTGCCCAATCTCTGTGAGGACAATACCTGATCTCCAGCTAATCCCCGGACTTCTGGATGCAGTTCCTCGAGGCATTTAGACCATCCCATCCTGTCCTTAGTGCCCCAGACTGTGCTTCTGTCACTAAATTCACACCCAAAAGAAAAGGACTCACCCAAATGGTTCTGTATGTAATGTTTATTCATAGCCATGAATAATTCGTGTGCTCCTGCAGCTCTCCAGGAAATCTGGGAAGGTTTCAAAGCCCAGGTTGCTGGAACACTTACCAGGTCATGTTCTCTCAGCAGAGGGTAGCGTGCCACAATGGGCAGCAGCAACAGGCTGTATTTTATCATCATTTCTGGTAATTCACCATTATTAATGCCCTGAAACGTTCCTTGGTGCCAGCAGAAAGCCATCGAGAGATTCCAAAGTGCTGAAGAAAGCGCTTTAACCTGCTACCGCTGAATGTCAGCCAAGTTCTTCTCACACTCTTTGGCAGAGAGATGCACCTGCCATAAAGGATGGAGCAGGATGTGGCTGCCCTTGCTCTCTGCCTGCAAGTGAGCTGTAAAAATTCAAGCCTGACCCCAATTTGGGGAGAGAAGAAAAGGAGGAGAAAAGTGTCCTCCTAGCATAAGCACTGAGAACTTCCAGGTGAGAGTCACTTTATCACATGCCATCACTGCAGTCAGAACTTCATTCAGGAGCTGATTCCAACTGTATAAGCACAGGCCCACTGTGCTTGAGTTAGAGGAGAATCCCCATTAGCTGTTAGCATTATAGGGTCTATGACACACAGTTTCAGTTCCATCTTGGAGATGGCAGTGATGCACATGCACCCTTACTATCTCACTGAGGAGGCTGGGCAAGGCAGGTAATGGGTGAAGGACACCTGGGACAAATTCCTTTTGCCCATTATCCAGAAGTTCATCCAGGAGAATATTAGGTGAACCATACTTTTCTCATTGTGCAGGCAAGGAGATGCCACGAGTTCAGATGCCAGTGATGCTGAGCTTTTTCATCCTGCTAACCCAGGGACTGAAAGGAAGAGCCACATTGCACTGTGCAGCCCTGCTGACTCAGATCTGCAGCTTGAACTGTGTCCACACTGCAGATTGACAGGGCTTGGGTCTGACCCTCCCCCTACACATGGTCCTTTCACCCAGGTCCCAAGGACTTGCTGACCCAAGTCAGACTGATTTGTGTATGAACAGAAGGGGGAGTGGGGCTCAAACCTGAGTCAGAGCCCAGGCTGAGAGTGCAGTGTAGACATATTCAGGCTCAAGCGAAGAACTGAACCAGATCTGCCGAGCCCTAGCCCAGGCCCCTAAGCACAAGGCTAGCGGTGGGTGGCAGGCAGGCAGGCAGGCTGGCTGTGTCAGGGGTTTATTAGCTGGAAGTACTGTCTCATCCCGTCTGTCGCCAAGTGTAGCGTGGATGTTAGGAGGCGCTGACCTCCTCAGATTTGGGCGGATTAGCACCAGCTTGCAAAGCAAGCATGGGGTTACTCGAGCCCAGTGTTGTGCTGGGGCCAGACAGAGACCAGGGATCAACACGCCAGCAGCCCCTGGCCAAGGGGCAGCGAGCAGCAGGTCAGGTCTCAGGGATGTTGGCAGGGCTGAGTGGGAGGTAGTTCTGTACTCGCTTTCCCTGGCCTGCACCTGTGGCCAGGTTGAGGGTTGCAGGCTCAAGGCCTGGCAGGACAGGTTCCCTGTTTGCTCCAAATGAGCAGTGAAGGGAAGCTGCCAAATAACAGATCCTCAGACAGCGAATGTGAAGACTAGGTTTTGCTCCCCAGTCTTCTTCTGTGATTCACAGGGCTCAGCTGTTTGGCCACCTGTGCTTTATTTCCACAGGGATGCCATTTTGTGCCAGCGACAGGCACATGCATAGCTGGGTGGAATTCCTACACCTCTGGGGGCCTCAAGCTCTCTCATCACCTGGGCTGTATTTGGACCGGTGTTGTTCGAAAGGGGTCTCGGTGCCCAAGCATCAGGGTAGCTCAGAGGAGAAGGAGCCCTCAGCATGCCATTGCAAAACCAGGCAGCAACCGAAGGGACACCCTTTTATTTTTGTTTCAATACAGGCACAGGGAAAGGCTCTTTTCCACAAGGCTGGCCTACTATGTTTGAACATTCAAAAGAGTACACCTGAGAGGAGTGTATCTGTATCAGTATCTACCAACTCACGTTGTATTATCGTATTATATGCTATAGAGTGTATATATATATACTATATAACATGGTAATACAACATGAGTTGGTAGATACTGATACAGATACACTCCCTCTCAGGGGGGTCCTCTTTTTTGAACGTTCAAATAAGGTAACCCCACTTTTCCTGCCACTTCCAATTTGACACTGCAGTTGGCTTCCCACACTTCACACAAAAGCACCAGAGGCAAAGAAACAAAATCAAAGGCCTGCTGTTTATTGATTATTGTAGGTTTCCCCAGACAGGGTTTTTCCCTGCTGCCTCCAAGCAATGTCATGCAGATAATGGAGAATTAAAGTCCAAAGCAACATGGAACTCTGCCGGTGTTTCCACTGGTCAGTTATGGCTGTTTCCATAGCTGCACTGAACAGCAAATGCCCAAAGGCAGTGCACCTTGGAAAGAAGGAGTAACACACTGAACAGCCAGACAAATGGTGAATGGAGAGTCAGACACCGCTGGAGGGGTGGCAGTGGGTCAGGACTGAAGGGAAAGACAGTGAGAGGCAATATCTGGGCTACTGTAGCAGATTGCTGCTTTGGGAAGCTGATGCTGCCAACTAACGTCACACAGCTCTGCTGCTGTAGGAACCGCTGAGAGTTTTCAAGTGGGCATCATTCTTTTTGAGTCGAAACCAGATTTAAACGAAACCCAACAGGCCCTCCAACACTGTACCAGTTCTGTCAATCAGCCCCCTGTCAAAATCCATCTGCTCAGTCACTCATTGGCGATGGGTGTGGGGGCGGAGGAGGTTGTGTGTCTTGTTTTGGTTTTTGAAAGTACAATTTGATAAAAATCCAAAGTGTACCAAGCTAATACAATAGAGGAAGGAAAACTCTGGCATCCCATCAATCATAATGCCACCTAATAGCATTCAAGCTGGAGGTAGGCCAAACAGAGCAAGCACTGCAGCTTTGGGGCAAACACAGCACCCATGCTATCATAAGGCACCCTCCTGTCTAAGGCTCATACAGCTGTGTTTCTTTGAATGAAATTCCATTACTGAGTGATGCAAACAGTGCCTGGGTCACTAGGGATAGTTATCTAAAAACTTCAGCTTATTGTGCAGCAACAGTCAAAAGACTAAGAGAAAAGCAGGAACCATTGTGCAAGGGATGGAAAATAAGACAGAAAATATCATAATGCCACTACATAGATCATTGAATGCCCACAGCTAGAATACTGTATCCACTTCTGGTCACCCCATATCCGAAAGTTTAGAACGGTACTGGAAAAGGTTGAGAGAACAGCAACAATTATCAACAACTGTATAGAGAGACTTCCATATCAGAAGAGCCAAAAAGATTAGGGCTGTTTTGCTTAGACTGGTGGATATGACAGATATCTAGAAAATCATGATTGGGATGGACAAAGAGACTAAAGAAGTGTTATTTACATTTCCCATGATAGAAAAACCAGGGATCGCTCAATGTAATAAATAGGCAGCAGCTTAAATATAAACTAGAGGAAGGACTTTTTCACACGATGCACAATTAATCCATGGAACTCATTGCTAGGGATGTTGTAAAGGCGAAAGTATAACTGGGTTCAAAAAAGAATTTAATAAGTTCACAGAGAATCAGAGAATCACAAAATTGGGAGAAACCTCAAAAGGTCATAAAGTCCAGACCATTGCTTTCATGGTAGGACCAAGCACTGTCTAGACCATCCCTGACAGATGTCTGTCTAACTTGCTCCTAAAAAATCTCCAATGATGGAGATTCTACAACCTCCCTAGACAATTCATTCCAGTGTTTAACCACTCTGACACAGTTAGGAAGTTTTTCCTACTGTCCAGCCTAAACCTCCCTTGCTGCAATCTGAGACCATTGCTTCTTGTCCTATCATCAAAGGTTAAGGAGAACAATTTTTCTCTCCCTCATCCTTGTAACAATTTTTTAGGTACTTGAAAGCTGTTATCATGTCCGCTCCCTGTCTTCTCTTTTTCAGAGTAAATAACCCCCCCTTTTTTTTTCAATTTTCCCTCATAGGGCATGTTTTCTAGACTTTTAATCAAATTGTTGTGCCTTCTCTGGACTTTTACTAATTTGTCCACATCATTCCTGAAATGTGGTGCCTAGAAATGGACGCAATACTCCATATGAGGCCTAATTTGTGCGGAGTAGAGTGGAAGAATTATTTCTTGTGTCTTGTTTACAAAACTTCTGCTAATACATTCAGAATGATATTTGCTTTTTTGCAATACTGTTACACTATTAACTCATATTTAGTTTGTGATCCACTATGACCCCTAGATCTCTTTCCACAGTACTCCTTCTTGGGTAGTCATTCCCCATTTTGTATCTGTTACTGACTGTTTCTTCCTAAGTGGAGTACTTTACATTTGTCCTTTTTAAATTTAATTCTATTTACTCTTTACCATTTTTGCAGTTTGTCCAGATCATTTGAATTAAGACCCTAACCTCCAAAGCATTTGCAACCCCTCCCAGTGTGGTACGAGCTGCAAAATTTCTAAGTATACTGTCTATGCTATTATCTAAATCATTGAAGAAGATATTAAACAGAACTGGTCCCTAAACAGGTCCCTGCAGAACCCCTCTTGTTATGCCCTTCCTGCATGACTGTGAACTGTTAATAACTACTCTCTGAGAACAGTTATCCCGCCCGTTATGCACCCCGCCCCTTATAGTAACCCCATCTAAGTTTCCCTAGTTTGTTAATGAGAAGGTCATGTGAGATGGTATCGAATGTCTTACTAAATTTCAGATATACCACATCTGCCACTTCCTCCTTATCCACAAGGCTTTTGTTGTCCTAACGAAGAGAGCTATCAGGTTGATTTGACATAATTTGTTCTTGACAAATCCATGTGGACTATTATTATCTTCCAGATGGTTGCAGGTGGATTCATTAATTACCTGCTCCATTATCTTTCCTGAAACAGAGTTAAGCTGCCTGGTCCATAGTTTCCTGGTTTGTCTTATTTCCCTTTTTATAGATGGGCACTAGATTTGCCCTTTTCCAATCTTCTGGAATCTCTCCCAACTTCCATGATTTTTCAAAGATGGCTCAGTTACCTCCTCTATCAGCTCCTTGAGCATTCTAGAATGTATTTCATTGGGCCCTGTTAACATGAAGACATCTAACTTGTCTAAGTAATTTTTAACTTGGTCTTTCCCTGTTTAAACTTTCGAACCTACCCCATTTCCACTGACATTCGCTATAGTAGGTGCCCAATCACTTCCAACCTTCTTGGTGAAAACCGAAACAACGAAGTCATAAAGCACCTCCACCATTTCCATATTTTCTGTTATTGCTTTTCCCTCTTCACTGAGTAACAGGCCTATACTATCCTTGGCCTTCCTCTTGCTTCTAATGTATAGAATAGATCCATCCATGACAATTAGCCAAGATGGTCAGAGACACAACCCAGTGCTCAGAGCGACTCTAAATCTCTGACCACCAGCAGCCAGGTGGGGAAACCAGAGGTGGGTCTCTCCAGGTACCCTGATCTGTTCATTCCCTTTCAGGCTGTGGTATGTGCCACTATCAGAAGACAAGATAACTGGCTAGGGGCACCTCTGCACTGCACGGCTATTTCAAAATAAGCTATTCTGGAATAGTTCTTCCGAAATAGCTGATTTCAAAATAGCATGACTACACTGCAGAGAAGCCTTGAAATTAGTCTGAGGCAGGCTTCCCTAATGTAGACATATTATCTCAATTTAGAGCCCCAGGAGGCAGTGGGGAGGAATAACTTAGATTGGCCCTGAGGAGAAGCTATTTTGAAATAGCAGCAGTGGAGCGTCTACACACGCCTTATTTCAAAATAGCTATTTTGGAATAGGCATTATTCCTCATAGAATGAGGTTTACAGATTTCAGAATAAGCAGCCTGTTATTTCGAAATTATTTCAAAATAATGGAATGGCTGTGTAGACGCTCACATTGTTATTTGAAAATAACACTAGTTATCTCGAAATAATGGTGCAGTGTAGGCGCACCATAGGTGAACCATTGATCTGAGTGTGAGCATTCTTGGGGTCCAGTTCAGAATGTTTGTTAAGAATCCAGTGGATTCCTACTCCTCTTGCTTGCCATTCACAAGCGTTCACTCCAGCTGCTTTATGTTTACACGAGTGCTTGGCTGCCAGCTGCTCTCCATCAGCAGTGTGAACATCCTTATTTCTTCTGACCTGTTGCCCTTGCTAAAATGTCTCCGTCATCCAGTCAGGTAGCAGAAAGAACAGCATGCGACTCGGGAGGCAAATCACACTTCACAATTTGCCAGGAGGGCTTTACCTTTCTGGCCCCCCTTGTGTTGGCAGTGTGAGTGGGGCTACCCCGGGCATGCCCACCAATGGCAGGAAGGCCCCTGGTTGAGCAATTGGTGAACTGTCCACAGAGAAAGGCTTGTTTGTGGGAACTCCAGTGCCAAATACCTGCAATAAGTATAGTTAACAGCTCTGATTTCAACCCATCCCCTAAGTGCACCATATACTCATAGAGACAGACAGGTGGGCAGGCATCCAAAGCATAGCACCAAAGGGTGTGTATGTGATTCTTCTGCCCTCTGTTTTTCTGTCTGGGTTTTGCTTCCCTTTGTGGCATGTTCCATGTTAGCATCAGTGATGATGAACTCTAATAATAATCCTTCCCCCTCCTCTCCAAGCTTCTCACAGTACATGGAGATGCCAAGGGAGAGCCCTGATCTCTGATCTGTAAGGGCTTGTGACTCACCCAAAGATACACAGCAAGTCAGTAGCAGAGCTAGGAACATACACCGCCCCATCACTGGAGCCAAGTCCTGTGCTTTCTTACGAACTCCCATGTGCCTTCTCCAGCTGCCTCCTCAATGGGATAAGTCTGGTGGTGGCAGATAAGACATAAGAGAAGTCCTCTGGTTCCTACCCGCTGTGGGTGCCAAGCTGGTGGTGTTCCATGCAGACCATATACACATTTTGGGGCGCTGCTTTCTTCACTGCCCGCCTTGTCTGCTCCCCATCAGTGAGCATTCACAGCCCTGCTCACCACTCCATCAGGGCTTGACATGGGTCCCACATGGGTGGCTTCTCCCATAGCATTCTGATTAGCATTTCCTAGAACTAGATCTGTGCCTGGCAATAGTCTTGCTCCCCCACCCTCAGCCCAGCTCGGCACAGAGTGAGCAATATGGAAATCATGCTGTTGCCTGCCTTCAGGTCTGAGGCAGCAATCCTTGCAGTTTATTATCCCAGGGTCTCCCCAGACACTGTTTGCCATGCAGCCTTCAGGCACTGTTTGCAAAGATAGGTTATTAAATTGATTCCTCCCCATCCATGCTCAATGAACATTAAAATTAAAGTTCTGCTTAGTTTCTTGGTAGGGCAAGCGGGAGCGGGTGGTGCAGGCTCAGAAGTAGCACAACACAAAGACAAGCTGCAAACTTCCATCCCGCAGCTCTACAGACAGCTGGTGCCAGACCTGGGACACCTCTTAGGTCTGAGATCTCAGGGAAGAAGAATCACAGCCACAGATAAACGGACTGCTCTCAGCTAGGACAAGAGGCCATGGGCTTAAAATGCAACAAGGAGGTTTAGGTTGGACATTGAGTCTTTGTCTACACTCCAGGCTTCTTTTTGGAAGAAGCTTTTACAGAAGAGATCTTCTAGAAAAACTTCTTCCGAAAGACCGAGTCCACACAGCAAAGTTCATTGAAAAAGAAAGATAGCATCCACACTGATTGGACGGTATATCACATTTAAGTTGTGATTACTATGGACAGAGTGGCCACCAGGGCACCTGTGCTTTTTCCTGGAGGCCTCTTCTTTTGAAAAAAACCCTCCTCTTCCCTATCCATATGCACCTTTTTCCGAAAGAACTCTTTCGGAAAAGGCTTCTTCCTCATAGAAAGGGTTTACTGCTGTTGGAAACCCCTGCATTCTTTTGACTTTTGTTGAAAGGATGCAATTGCAGTGTGGACGAAATGTAGTTTTTCCAAAAAACTCTGCAGTGTAGACATACCCAAAAACTTCTTAACTGTCAGGGTGGCTAAACACTGGACTAAATTGCCTAGGGAGGTTGTGGAATCTCCATCACTGGAGATATTTAAGAGCACGTTAGACAGACACCTGTCAGGGATGGTCTAAACAGTGCTTGGTCCTTCCAGTTCTAGTGTTCTATGATTCTGTGATTCCCAAAGATAAATATCTCCTGGACAGATGTGGCTAAATCATGGAATGGTCTCCCCAGACACTCTGCAGGTGGAAAATAAACTGGGGATTATTTATAAACTGCCAGCCCTGAGTTGAAGCCAAAGGAAGTCAGTAAAAATATTCTGGTTGATTTCAATGGATTTTGGATCAAGCCTCCACTGAAGTCAATGGAAAGACTCCCACTGACTTCAGAGAGCCTTGGATCAAAGCTAGAGAAAGAACCACATGCCAGCTCCTGAGATGAATCAAATACGACCTGTCCTAGAAACTTCTTTCAGTCTCTAGATTCTATGACTTTTTTTTTTTGACAAACTAACGGGATTCTGTTATATTCACACCCACCCTGCTGCATTGCATTTGAGCTCACATCATGTTTTGCTCAAAAATGCTTTGAATAATTTACTCAGTAAATTTCATTACCTTTTAAAAGTCAATTATTCACTGGATGTCTGTGTAGTTGACTTGCCCAGCTAGAGAGCTGGGCTGATCAGTCATAGAGTATATTTTCAAGTAATGTATTCAATGGCTTTTGTGATATGGTTTGAATATATTTTTGTAGTTATTTGTCTAGCTCTGGCTTTGAATCTCTGTTCCTGAACATTTGTGTCTCTTGCTATTATCTGTTGCTATCTTACTCCTAGATCAGTGACAACACGAGGTGTATTTATTTACCCTTGGCTTGTGTCTTGTTTACCATTGTGTCTTTGCATAGTTTTCAACTCTTATAACTTTGATGAATTAAAAAAAGACTTCTTGCTTGATGCATTACTGTGTTGGTCCAGAACTCCCAGGAATCAAGTTTCCCCTGTATTTCTGATGTTGATGAAGCAGTCAGCCCACCATTTGTATTTTTTTTTAATTTATTAGTGGCATTTTGAGGCGATCATGTGGAAATTGCTGGCTGTACAGGAATTTTTAAATCCAACTAGGGAATTCAAGGAGGCGGGTGGACCCAGGAATTTCATTTTGGGCATGTGTCTGCCTGGCAATCCAGGTAATTTTTCATACTTGATTGACATCAATTCATGCTTTGATTTAACAGAAGCAATGGGACTGTCTTTGCAACACAGTTAACCCTTAACATGCTGACATTTTCTAGTCTTAGCTATCTGCAATCTCCAAAAGATTAGCCCACAGTCACATGATTAATGCTGGTAGTGTGCAGTCCCAGAATGCTTTGCTGGTGTTTGAGACGACTATTCTATTTGTAAATAGGTGTCACTGGCTAGAATCCACAGAGTTAGCCCCTTTTTATATTCAATTTTTAAAATATATGTTGAAAATGTGGGGATTATTTTTATAAATGGCACCAGGGCCAGAATGGGACAAGAATGTAAAAGAAATTGAACTGATGCTCCACTTAGCGTGAGTAGGTGCAATAAATACATGGGAACACTAGGGGCGCATGACGGGAGTCCAGAGAGAAGGGACGCAAGATGGTGGATCCAGGACCAGTAGAGAATCCAATTTGATTTTATTGGCTGCTTCCTTGCATCTCATGCTGAGCACTAGGCCATAAAGAAGTATTCATGCAGACTCTAGGATGTGTGTTCTCTTTACAAAGCAGGCGCAATAGGATCTTTTCCTGGTTACGTGTCAGAGGCCACTGCCCTCTATGAATCCTTTCCCTTGTCTCTCCGCTTGCTCTCGCTTTGGTCCAGATGCGTTTTGTTCCTCTGAAGGCCCTAGGAAAGTTCATGCTCAGAAAGCTGGGGGCTCCCCCAGTTCCCCATCCCACTCAGCTCCTCTGTTAGGGGCATGCAGGACATAATACAAGTGCACCTCTCTGCACAGCAAGGACAATGGGGCTGCTTTTGCTGTGAGTTACAACTATATTTAATATCCTGTAATAAATAACAACACAAAAGACTTCCTAAAGTTCTAAGAGCTGTTTATACAGCCCAGGCCCTGGTTGTGAAGAGAGGTTATTAAATTGATTTTTTCCCCCCTTTACATGCTCAATGAACATTAAAATTGAAGTTCTGCTTAGTGTCCTGATGGGGTGAGGGAGGGGCACTAGAGGAGAGTGTGTGCTTAAAATGGCGTAAGAAAATAGAAATGAATCCTTTGGCCCATAGCGGCTTAGCCCTGAAAGCCTGTGCCCCACACCTCAGGCTGAATCCATGCCATGGTTGCAGGAGGTTTATTTCTGCCACTGCAAGCTGCCGCTTTGGAGCATGGACATGGGGTTGGGAACTGGATTGTACCAGAACCTACCTACTGTGGAGATAGAAGCATCAGAAGTGCCTAGAAGTAAGGTGTAAATCAGGGGTGGAAATCACGGTCCAGGGGCTGGATGCGAGCCCAGGCATGCCTGGATCCAGCTCCCAAGGCTTGGGGTTCCCTCCACAGCATTGGGGAGCCCACACTGGTGCTCCAGCCCCCCTGCTACCTCTCTGTGGGCCTGGATCACACAAAATCTACTAGCCTGGGCCCCCCTAGGCTCTGGTGTGTGAGGGAATATGGGGAATGTCTTTCTCCTTATCCATCAGGGGCCATGTTAGTGATGGGGTTTGCTCTCACTTGTGTGCAGCCCCTGAATGAATTTTCTGTGGGTCAGTGGTTCCCATCCCAAAAAAGGTTCCCCAAACAGATCAATCTCTGATATGCGGTAAAGGCCAGGAAGGGTCTTTAATGGGGCAGATCACCCCTCATTTGCCTCACCAGATGCTCTTATACCTTCCTCTCAGACTAGATGGGCCTGAGGCAGGCCCTCTCAGAGATCCAGAGAAGCCCGGGTCACTTCCAGCTTTTGAGGCCCCTTTCCATAATAAAAATTAAAAATGGGATGTCACATGAAAACAAAATAAGGCACCAGCAAAGAGTGAGACATAATTTGAATATTTTTTAATTTAACAAATGCTTTTCTAGCCGCTCTCACATCTCTTATTTGCTCAAATTTGCAGCTTTAAGCTGAGAGAGTGAGTCACATTTTGGTTCAATAGGGATGCACATAAAAACAAGGTGCAAAACTTATCAAATGCCAAAAAATTATCAAGTATCTAAATTTGAAGCCCCCTCCTGAACTTCTACTGCCCTTCCTTATTGACCTGGCCATGGGTCTAATCCAGTCTGGCCAGGCCTACCCTCCTATTAAATGAGATTAGGTGAATTCCAGGGTTGAAGACTGAAATACAGCTGCGGAAGGGTGAATATTTTTCTTTCTTAATCTTCCAGAATGAACTCCTCTTTGGGAAGTCCAGCTCACAGGACGGATCTTCTAATCCACAATATGATGGCTGGGGAAACCAGCTTGGGGAAAAAATCAGCCATACTGACTGAAAACCTTACCCCTTCTTTTAGATATCCATACATGTTCAGGTAACTTCTCGCAGGATTTTCACAACCAGAATGAACATGGCATCAGCATTGCTCGAAAGGCTCTGTTGCTCTGCTATACTCAGAGTGAGGACCAGGGGAGAGGGCCAGAAATCTGATCATAAAGATTGATCTTGTGAGTGCTCCCATCAGGCACTGCGGCCTGAAGAGCCTCTAATGCATCTTCAGATTTGGGGGTAGAGTTTGTTTTATTTCTCTCATGGAAAATCTTGCCTTTTGGTGAAAAACTGGAACCTGAACATATCAATGTGGAAATGTTGCCATGTCAAGGAAGAGCAAATTCCTTTCCTGGCACACGCAGAATCCTAGAATCCTAGAACTGGAAGGGACCTTAAGAAGTCACCAAGACCAGTCCCCTATCCTCACGGCAGGGCCATCTTACTACTACTGCTCACACATCTTACTACTAGTGAGATAACCCCAAACGTTCTCACCCAACATTCGCCCAGGCTCCTGAGATTTCCAGGGCCTTCTCCAGATGGACATGGGGAAACCGAGAAATGAGTGGTCATTATTTTTAACGCCCTCGCAGAAGTTAGTGTAGCTGACCTTTCTCAACCTCAAATGGTGGTTGGATTCCACTTCCTGGATGCCAGAGGGGCAGCCATGTTGTGCTCAGATGGAGCCCACTTCAGAGGAGATAGCGCCTCAGGGACACTTAACTTTTGTTCTTTCTTACTTCATCTAAAATGGAAGCCATTTGGACTGAAAGTTTATGGTAGCCAGCCACTAGCCAGCCCTGCTTTGATGCCATTCAGTACGCTGTTGTGTAAACACCTTTCACTAGCAGTCTGGAACTTTTCCCCCTGCCGCTGATCACATCACATGACACAGCAAGACACCTTTCCCGCTCCTTTTGGCCTAGGTCTCTACCATGCTAGTATGGACAGGTGATCTCCTGGCTCCACCTGACACAGTGACTGAAACGGGTGGGGCGTGAGGGGGAAGAGGAGTTGTTCACTTATCAAAGGTGGCCACAAAAAGGAATCACTGAGTCAGGGAAGCAGGGCCTGGAAGGGACCTTCTGAGCTCATTACATCCAGCCCCCTGCACTGAGGTAAGACCAAGGAAACCTAGATCAGTCCCCATCTGACAGGTTTGTCTAGCCTGTTCTTTAAAACCTCCACTGAACACTGTCCCTAGGGGCACGGGGCCTGAGATAATGCCCTTCCCACACTTTCAGGCCTTCCCCAAGACCCTCCCAAGCAATGCAGCCTGGAGGATTATGGGAGGGCCTGGCACCCAGCAGCAGAGCTTGCCCCCTCACCACACACAGTCACTGCGATAGTGGGAAGTGGAGCGGACCATTTCCAGCCTGCTGCACGCCCCTGAGCCCAGCTCCCGGGCACATCGCTTGGGGGAGCGGAGCAAGCGGGAGTGGGGTGCTCTGTTTCCTGCCACTGCGATGAAGGGGAGCAACCCATCTGGGAGATGTTGAACCTCAGAATAAGCTGGGTCTGGGGTGCTTCACTTCCCATGGGTGACAGGCCGACAGGCCTCCTAGGAACCCCCAGGCCACCCTGGGCCTCATGGGACCCCCCCCAAAGCAGGATGCTCAGGGCAGCTCCCCAAACCATCCTATAGATGGGATGGCTTTGTCTCCAGTAACAGGGCCTCCCATGGAAGACTATTCCAGGTCTTAGCTCCTGTTAGAGTTAGAAAGGATTCCCTAGTACCCAGCCTAAATCTCCCTGGCTGCAGCTGCCTTGTCCCACCTCCAGTGGCCAAGGAGCACAATTGCTCACCCTCCTCTTTATAACAGCCCCCAGCGTGCTTGAAGATCTGTCAGGCTCAGTCATCTTTCCTCAAGACTCCACAGGCCCAGTGGGTTTAACCTTTCCTCTCATACCAGGGTTTCTCTGGTCTCTTCTGGACTCTCTCCAGCTTGTCCACATTTTTCCACAGCGTGGGGCTCGGACTGGACACCTCAGCGCCATGCAGAGAGGCACAATGACCTGCCTTGTAATGAACACAGTCAGGGAAAGTCAGCTGGAAAGGAAGGCACCAGCTTCTTCCTGGGCTGTGCCGCACTGTGGAAAGCTAAGCCAGGTCCTTTTGCTAGTCCCACTAAAGACAATGAGGTGCTGACCCGCAGAGATAGCTCAGTGTTGGGATGTTCTGGTGCACATAGGCAGGGTACTGGAGAGTTGGGGGGGATTTTCTAAGGTGATCCTTTAAGGGGGGCAAGGACTCTGAAAGAGAAAATTACGGCATCCCTCCATGGCACTTGCGCCCAAGCCTGGACAGCAGCAGCAGGATTGCAGAAAGAAATCCGGATGGCTCCTAGCAGTGAGTGCTCTTGTGGACACTAACAGAGCCATGTTTCCATAGTGGGCGGAGTGCAGGAATCCACCTGGAGAGCAGGAGGGGGACAAAGGAAACAGAGGGTTAAAAATCCTCGAAGCATTTGACTCGTCGCCTAAATCAGCTCATCTCCGAAGTCTGCTGTCATCCTGTACATTTACATATTGCTGTGACGTTCCCTAAGGCCAGCCCTCTTCCAAACATCAAAAACCATCAGTTAGCAGTCAGAATGAATCAGGCATACGAGAAAACATCTTTAGCTAAGAGCCGGCTCTGTCTCTGATAGCATTAAAGTGACTATTGACTGAAGACGCAAGTGAAAGTCAGTAGCAATTTAATTAGGATGACTGATTCCTGACTGTCTGACATCTCTGTTAGAGGAGGCATCGTGATTTGCAGATGCCATCTGAACAGAAGCTTCAGCACAGAGGCAGGCTTGGAGAGTTGCTATGCGCCAGGAAATGGGATACCACAGCAGCCCTTTCACCCCTATTTGGGTTGTGTGGCCACTCCCCTGAAATCACCCCGAAATAACCTGGTGATTTCCCCTTTCCAAACAGTCGCCATTCATTTTGATGAGCCTCGTCCATCTGCCATGCATCCCCAGGCTGATCGAGGGGTGAGGGGGGAATGAGTAGAAAATGCATTTTCATCAAAACCAAAATCATTCGTAACACAGGGTCGATTCAGATCAGGGCAAGCCGATTTCAGGCTCCATAGTGTGACAGCTGATCACTTTGGGGGTCAGGAAGGAATGTACTGCCCCCGATCCTGGGGGTACTGTACCGCTGTCTAGGATCATGCTGGGAGGGGTGAGGAATAGTCAGTTTTCTCTGAAGTATCAGGGGTGTAGAGCTGAAGGGAGGACACCAGGCTAACTGGACCAATGTCGGAATGAGAGGCCACCTGTGATGAATCCATTATGGCTTCTTGAGAAGGTTCACTTCCAATTTTCCCTCTCTCAAATACCTGCAAATTCTGCTTAGAATTACGCCCCATGCAAAGGCTAACAGTGCCATGGGGTAGCACAGGGTGGAAATCAGCCTGACTCCTGACACGACTTCTCATGGGTGTGGGAAATCCACCCCCTCCATTCTCACAAGTCCCCAGACGCCACTGCTCCTTCCACAAGGACTAAAACCATCTCCCGAGTTAGCAAAATGACGTCGCGACGGTTTTCCACTGACACAGCCACTGCTGAAAATTTACTTCAGGGCTCATTGTTGGCAATGTCAAAAGTGATGAAAACCAATAAAAAGAACCAGCACAGCATGAACGTCAGGGTGACAGCAGCACCGAGGAGACGGGGGAGAAGCAACACAGGGGCTCCTCACTGTAGCCTGAGCCTATACAGATAAAAGGTAATTGAAATGTTAGTTCCATTAATATTTCAGCCTGCCCCATATCTGACAGCCATGCTCCTTAAACAGCACTACGCATGTCTCTTTAACTTCCCAGGGTGTTCTCGCCGACGGCTGCCACACCGACTGAGCAGGCAGAAGCAGCGCTCTAGGTGTGTTGGCGCATCAGCTGCGGATGATGGGGATGGCAGGGGATGGCTAAGAGCCATCCTAAGGCAGCAACAGCTTTGGCTTCTGATTTGTCTGATAGGAATCCCCTGCTTTTTACAGCTCTGTCCATTGCAACCATCTGTTGAAGAGGGAGACTGTCCTACCTCTGCAAAGAGGTGTGCAGGGAGGGTGCTAGGAGTTCAGGTGTCAGCCTCTCTGGGCACTGGCAGGTGTCTGCTTAGCCAGAGGAATCCACTCTGGGTTTGGAGATAGAAAGGGGATGAAACTAAAGCACAAGGTCATGCATGCAACTTGTGTGTGTGTGCGTGTGTGTGTGTGTGTGTGTGTGTGTGTGAAGCTTAAATTTCTGACAGGTCCTGTCCTATCACAACCCAGGTCCCTGCCAGCTCGTTAAATAGCTCCCTACTGGATTTTGCTGGAGCTCCACCATGGTGCACCCGCTTCCTTTCACGTTTAGGGACTAACAAGATTTTGGGCTATCAGCTAGGGCTGTGGCTCTCAACTGGTGGCCCATGGTGACTTTTTCGGTGGTGCACAGGAACATTGTCCAAAGTCACACGGTGTGAGCAGGCGCCACCGTTAGGCTGTTTTACGCCGTGTTCACAAGCACGTGGCACATCATCCATAGCATCACCTGCAGGAGGAATTCTTGGATCTGAAAAATGATTTTGCGGCTCAAGAAGTGTACCAGCAGTCTACCATAGAGAAATTTTGGGCCAGCGTGACCGGGAGTTACCCAAATCTGTCAGCACACGCAGTCAGATTTCTTTTGCCATTTGCATCAACTTATATGTGTGAGACTGGATTTTCGTGTTTGTTGCACGTCAAACAGAGGAATCGGCTTGCAGTGGAAAGCAATATTCATTGTGCACTATCAAATACCACTCCAAACATTGAAAAGCTTGTCAGTGAGAAGAGAATCCAAAAATCTGTTAGTAAGAAATAAATTTCAAACCAAAATGTTTGTTGTCTGCTCTTTTTTATCATGTCTGAAAAAGGAGGTGGTCCACAACATTTTTTTGATTGGCCTGGTGGTCTGTGGACTGAAACGAGTTGAGAACCACTGAGCTAGGGACATAGCAGAAGCCACAGGGAGAGACCTGGACATATTGGTTGAGCCCAGGCTGACTATGAGCAGCCAACGTGACGTGGGTCTGAAAAAGGCTAACGCATCAGGTGAGGTATTTCCAATAGAGCCCAGAAAGCACTAGGTCCATTAAGCAAGACCCCATCTGGAATACTGTGCACTGTTCTGGCCACCTGTGTTTTAGAAAGATGAATTCAAACTGGAACCGGTGCAGAGAAGGTCACCTGGAACGATCGGAGAATGGAGAAACTGCCTCGCGGAGGAGATTGGCTTGATTAAGCTAACTAAAGGCTGAGGGGGGGAGAAATGCTCTCTATAAATACACTGGCTGGATACACACCAGAGAGGGAGGGGAGTATTTAAATTAAGGACCAATGCTGGCACAAGCATCAAAGGACGTAAACTGGCCATCAATAAGTTTAGACTTGAAATTAGAAAGAGGAGGTTTCCAACTATCAGAAGAGGGAAGTTCTGGAGCAGACTTCCAAAGGGAGCAAAAACCGTGATTGGGTTTAAGCCTAAGCTTGGTAGATGGATGGAGGGGAAGGTGTGATGAGGTTCCCTACATTGGTATATGACCCATCCATGACAGCTAATAACAGGTGACTCCACCTGCCACCGATGGGGCACTAGCTGGGGAAGGCTGTGAGCTGCTCCAAAGAGATCTCTCCCAGGTGCCTGGCTGGTGGGTCTTGCTCCACTCTCAGGCTATGTCTACACTACAAAGTTTTTGCGCAAAAACCGGCAGAGCATCCACACCTCAAGTGCGTTTTTGTGCAAGTAAATTGACAGGACAGAGGGATTTTGCTGGTAGAGTTATTCCTCTCCCCATGAGGAATAAGTCCTTTTTGCGCTACAGGTCTTGTGCAAAAAGGCAGGCATGGACGCTCCGGAGGGGTTTTTGCGTAAGAAACCACTAACGGCAAAAGCACAGGTGCTCTGATGGCCATTCTGTGAATGCCAATCAGAGCTTTCTTGCACAAGAGTGTCCATGCAGTGTGGACGCTCTCTTGTGCAAAAGCACATTGCTTTTGTGATGCGCTTTTGAGGTCTGGACGCGTTTTTGCGCAAGAAGTTTTTGCAGAAGAACTCTTCAGCAAAAGGCTTCTTGTACAAAAATCTGCAATGTAGACTAAGCCTCAGGGTCACACTGATCACGATGGTGGAGACACGACTGAAGTTTCCCACAGGTCAGATTGGCAGAGACCCTGGGGTGGAGAGAAGAGGTTTCATCCTCCTCTGCAACATGGGCTACTCGGGTCACTTGTGGGTTTAGAGTCAGTGTTGGATTCTCTGTAACCTTAACTCTGAAGCAGGGGAACTCACAGAATCATAGACTCCTGGGGAAGAGACCTCAGGAGTCATTGAGTCCAACCCCCTGCCCAAAGCAGGACCAATCCCAACTAAATCAACCCAGCCAGAGCTTTGTCAAGCTGGGACTTAAAAACCTCTAGGGATGGAGATTCCACCCCTGCCTAGGGAACCCATCCCAGTGCTTCCCCACCCTCCTAGGGAAATAGTTTTTCCTAATCTCCAACCTAGACCTCCCCCGCTGCAACTTGAGACCATTGCTCCTTGTTCTGCCATCTGTCACTACTGAGAACAGCCTCTCTCCGTCCTCTTTGGAACTTCCCTTCAGGTAGCTGAAGGCTGCTACCAGATCCCCCCTCATTCTTCTCTTATGCAGACTAAATAAGCCCAAATCCCTCAGCCTCTCCTTGTAGGTCATGTGCTCCAGACTCCTAATCATTTTGGTTGCCCTCCACTGGACCCTCTTCAATGCTCCACATCCTTTCTATAGGGATGTGGGCCCAGAACTGGACATAATACTCCAGATGTGGCCTCACCAGTGCCGAATAAAGGGGAATAATCATTTCTCTAGATCTGCTGGCTATGCTCCTCCTAATGCACCCTAATATGCATTAGCCTTCTTGGCTATCAGGGCACACTGCTGACACAGATCCAGCTTCTCATCCACTGTAATCCCCAGGTCCTTTTCTGCAGAACTGCTACTTAGCCATTCTGTCCCCAGCCTGTAACAATGCTTGGGATTCTTCCATCCCAAGTGCAGGACTCTATACTTGTCCTTGTTGAACCCTTGTTGGCCCAATCCTCCAAACTGACAACTTCTGGGAGACCCTGGGCAAGGTATGCGGGGAGGGGGGGGGCCAGAAGGGGGCCTCAGGCAGAAGTGGCAGACTAGGGACAGTCAGCCCTCAGTGCTGCCTGGAATGCACCATGCCCGCCCCAGCAGGTCTCAGCGGTCACAATAGCAGCAATATCAGCTAGGAGCCTCAGGCCCCTTTGAATCTCTGGGCCCTTTTGCCCCCTCTCCGCCTGTTGGCGCGCATGCTCTGAAGTCTTTAAATCATGATTTGAGGGGCTTGGTAACTCAGCCATAGGTTCAGGGTGTGTGACAGGAGTGGGGCAGGTTCTGTGGCCTGTGAGGTGCAGGAGACCGGACAGCCCTTCTGGCCTAAAGCCCGTGAGTGGATGAGTCTGTTATGGCTGGGTTCCCAATGACACCTGAAGGAAACCCAATGGGAAATGCCAGCCTGTGTCTGGCCAAGCCGGGCCACGGGTTTGGATGATTATCCAGTGTGGGGCAGTGAGATTTCCTGTAGTCGCTGGGGGGCTGTTCCTGCTCCTGAGGCCCAGCCAATGCTCCTAGCTGTGCAAAGCCTGGAGGTTGGGATTCCTCGTGGCAGTGAATGGACTGAAGGTTCCCACACGGCGGCCCAGTGGGACTTTTCCTTTGCTCATGGCTCTGGTTTGACAGCATGGGGCTAGCCCCACGGGCCAGGTGCCGTGCTGATGGCTCCCTTAGCCTGCAATCCCACAGCCCTGAAGCTAGGTGTGGATCAGGGAGGCAGTCAGTGGGTTCATTGAAAACCAGCGGAATTACACTCACCCGGCCTCTCGTTCTGCTGGCTGGTGCCCTCCACCCCGAGGTAGGTCAGGACGGAAATGCTCTTCTACGAGCTTTCAGTCCTGCTGCAGGTCAAACTGCCCCAGGCATTGGCTGAGCAGAGTGAGGCAGGTCTCAGCCGAAATCACTCCTGGCAAGTCTTGCCATATCGCTCTTCCAGGAGACAAAAGAGCAGCTGCAGGGTCTTCAGCACTTAAATTACCATTGCTGAGCACTGAGTGAGCACAAAGGGAAGGAAAGGAGCCATTACTGTGAGGCTCAAATGGATCTGCCAAGCCTTGATCTGAGCACTGTGTGTGGGACACCCCCCCAGCACCCAGGCACACATGGGCACTGACACTCAACGTGCAAATTAGCATCTGCACCACAGGGCTTGCCTAATAATGCACATACACCACACTGACACACACACACGTGTAACACACAGTGCACCTCCCATTCTGATGCACACCACCCAACCACAGCCAGACAGGTGGGCACGCAGAAACACAACACATATAACACACACTCGCCCCCACAGCACATATTTTGACATAGCTGCTGCACTATACACACACACACACACATACAGCCCCAGAGTCCTTCCCCAGTCTGTCTTTCTCTCTGTTCTGAGCACAGCTAGCCACATTCCCTTCTGCATCAAAGCACGAGGCAAATTAAGTCTTTGCAAAGCATCGCCTGTGCATCTGTTTCATTCTTCCTTTGGCAAACAGCACAGTTCTGAAAGTCGCCTGATATGCCATTTTGTTGAGTTTTCCCCTGTAATTCCCTTTCAAAGTTGCAACGCTAGCCCCTTGAGTTGTGTGCCTGCCTCTCTCGCCTCTAAGTGCTTCCCTGATTCTGCCTACCATGAACATCAAAGCATGTGTCTGATCCTCACATCCACCAGAATAAACAGCTGACAGGGAACATAACTAGGTCTTTTCTCAGGTATTGTACGGGAAGAGGGTTTTGTTAGTTTCACGTGATCTCCCTTTCAAGCCCTTCTGCAGGAGGCAGGTGTTTCTGACAGAGGGACTGAAGAATGTCTCTGCCACACATATCTAGAGTTATGTACATAAGAACTGAAGCCACTCAGTATTGGACTGCAACAGAATGGAACAACTTTATTTGAAGTTCAAAAAGGTCCTCTTGGCATTACCCGTTGCCTCTACTCATTTTCAGCTTTTCTGCACTTCCAAAATGCACAGTGAGCATTTCCCCCTCTTTTCCCTAGTGGGGGAAATCTTGCAAGGTCCAGAGAAGGACTTAGCTTGTGTCCCAGCTGCGGGGATTTGCTGGTGACCATAAGAGAGGATCCCAAATTGGAACTATCAGTACATGTTGCTTTGGGGGAATTGGATTCATGTCTGAGTCTGAGACCCATCTCTAGGCTAGTGGTTCTCAAAGTGTGGTCTGCACAGTCTTGCACGTGGGCTGTGGGCTCAGAGTTCACTCCTGCCCCTGCAGCAGGAAGCCTGTGTTGGCACTCCAGCCTCTCCACCCTGCGGGGCTGGAGCGCCAGCACCAGCTTCCCACTGTGGAGGGAAGGAGAGGTGGGAAGACAACTTTGTGGGCTGGATCTAGCTTGTGGGGGAAGCAAGCAGCTCCACGCACTGCCACTCCCCACTCCTTGAACCTGGGGGAATGGCAGTGCGGAAAACAGCTCACTTGGAAGCTTCCCCTCTGTTCCTATTGGCCAGAATCACAACCAATGGGAGCAGCAGGGGTGGTGTGATGTCTGGGAGCAGCAGGAGGCATGGAGCCAGAGAAACAACTCCATCCCCGTCTTGCCCAGTCCCCTCACACCCATGCCCCTCATGTACCTCCCCTTTTGCAGAGACCGTGCACCTCCACCAAACTACTGCACCCTCTCCTGCCCACATCCCACACCCCCAATTTGCTCCTGCACTCATTTTGTCATCATGGGTGGCTGGCTGGTGGTCCCCGGAAAGGTTTGCAATGAGCGGAGTGGGCCATGGGCCAAAAAGTTTGAGAACCACTGCTCCAGGCAGAAACAGGCTCTGCAGAGAGGCCCAGTGAGGAGCTGTGAGTGCATGAGCTGCACCTACCCATTGCACAAGCTACTTTCTGAACCCAGCTGCAATCTCCTGGCGCCAGGGATTTTATGGGTGTGAGGCACTAAGGCCAGCTGTCCAGTTGCCTGAGGGGCTGTCTCTGCTGGTGAAACCCTATTGGAGGTAGGGGGATAATGCCGGAAGAATCTGGCCAGGGATTATTACGTTACATCTCAAGAGGACATGGGAACTCCTCGGTTTGAACCCCCCAGCCATCCCTTCCATACTCTGACTCTCTCTTTGGGCTACACACTTCGCTCCAGGCCATGCTGTGTGCCCTGGATACCCCATGACTGCTCCGTCTAGACTGCAAGCCTCTTTCGAAAAAGAGTGTCTAGACTACAACCAGTACTTTCGAAAAAGCAAGCCGCTAAAGGAGCACCCAGGCAGTCCAGATGCTCTCTTTTGAAAAAGCACAATTTGCATTACATAGCGCCTTTTTTCGAAAGAGCACTCTCGAAAAAAGTTGTTCTTCCTCGTAAAACAAGGTTTTCCGCGGTCGAAAAAACTGCCGCGTTCTTTCGATTTACTTTTGAAAGAACATGGCAGCAGTGTAGATGCAGGGGAAGTTTTTTCGAAAAAAGGCCACTTTTTCCTACATGAACAGGTGTTTCTGTCAGCTCATCATTCCTTTGTGCAGCCCCTTCCCAACAGAGCAGACGCCAAGAGTGGAGACAAGGTGGAGATGCCAGCACTCCCCTGCCAGACTCCAGGCTGCGTTTGGGACTGAGAAAGAAAATGTATGTTGTTGAAAGGAACAATGTGGAGTGTGTAGGCAACTGACTGAACGTGACCTTGCATTGTGTGAGAGATAGTGAACCTACTGAAACCAGCCTGATCTAGCTTTTCTGCTTCAAGGATGAGACTAACACTCATGTAACTAAGTTTATCTATGCATATTGAGATAGGGGGGCTCCGAGCATTAAGCCAATCATAACACTGTTACTAGCTTATGTAATGTCTATTCTATTTTGTGTGTAATCATGGATATATATAAGGTTGCTGTGGACATTTGATTTTTTAAAGTCTTCCTTTGGAAACTTCCCACAGCTGTGTCTTAATAAAGGTGTTTCTCTCCTTCCAACCCTGAGTCTGGATTTCCGTGACAGGACCTTCAGAGAGAAAGTGTTGGGTCACAGGCTACCTTGGAGATGGCTTCAGAAAGAACTGGCTCTGTGGGGAGAGGGGGTAGCTGCCGCCTTTTCCTGGCAATACTGAGAGGGTAGGACATTCCCAAATATCTCCCGGCATCCCTATCCCAGAGACCAAGACAGTAGTCAAGTCCATCTTGCCTCTCCTCAGTCTCCCTGGGCAGCCGCACACCACGGTCCTGACCAAAACACACCCTCCTGCCTCCCAACAAATGGCTTCCCAAGAATCCTCAATCTGCTCCCCTGTCCCTGCCTGCCTCCCGCAAAAGCGAGTTTTCTTCCCACTTGACTGGCTGTGGTTGAAAACTGCAACGTCCTAGAAATCTGAGCATGCTGGGGCTGTGCTCGATCACCTTTCATTCTGAGTTCCTGCCTCCCTGGTGCGCGTGTTTGTCATAATCTATTGAAGTGGAGGCATCAGAAATATTGAAAGAACGGACGTAAAATCAATAAAGGGAATTTGAGTTGCAGGGCTCAGGGGCCCACTGTTCCAGGACCTTTTATTGAATTCGAGATCTTCTTCATTGGTCCTGGGCTTCTTTTTTTCTTTTTTTTTTTTATAGCAAACAATTTGATTGGACTTTTTTTTTTAATTGAAGTCAGCTGGCATGAAAGCTCCCAGGATGTTGTGTGACCCTGCTTCTCTTCTCACTGTGGCAGTGGCAACTGGCCCCTTAATGGCTGTCCCAGCTCCCAACGATCTAGCTATCCTCAAAGGCATCCCCCCACTCCTACCGAATGGACAATCGCACCAGCTTCCCTTGAGCCTCAGAGTCTGGCTCAGCATTGCTCCCCTAGGCTCTCTGACCTCTCTGGGCCTGCTCCAGCCAGGCCCAAGAGCCTGAGACCCAGACTGCAGAGGGTCTAGTCTACCTCTGAGTGAAGCCAAAGTAGATGGGGGCTTTTCCAACCCTTCAAAGCCCTGAGCAGTGTGAGCCCTGTGTGGGCCCTGGCTGCGTGAGAGACACCTTTCTTCTCACAGGATGCTGTGATCTGTTCAGTGTGCAAGCTGACAAGGCTCTTGGTGTTGACAGCAGGGGCCTGACTGCCAGCCGCCATGACAGAGGAGGCTTTGGTCTGTTTCTAACTCCACAAGCTGATGGAGTCATGATTTCTTGACCAGGGGAGTAAGGCACAAGGCTTGCCTGATACCAGGCCTCCCCGGCGTGGGTCTTTGTGCTGTGTGTGGTCAGGAGTGGGCTTGGGGATGCTTGTTGGTGTGGATACTGAGGCAGAAGGTAGCTAGCATCTTATACGGCCCCTCAGGGCCCAGGGCTGTGCTCAGCTGGTCCTATTCAATGTGCAGAGCTCAGTGAGGGTGCATGGAAGTCGCTGAAGGCAGAACCTAGCCTCTCACATCTTTTTATGATTTGTTAGAAATAAATGCTGGCCCCAGCTTGCCTGAGAGGGAGAGGCAAGACCAGTCATTCCCCTGCTGTGGCTTGGTTTCCCCAGTGATGAAAGGGAAACAGCTATTCTGGTCTATCTTTTGAAGATGGTGGTGGCAGGGGAAGCTTGCGAATCTAAGGCTGTGTCTAGACTACAGGGTTTTTTTCAGAAAAACAGCTGGGTTTTTTCGAAAAACTTCACCCTCCACACTTGCAATCGCATTCTTTGAAAGAAAATCAAAAGAATGCAGAGGTTTTCCGACATTGGTAAACTCAATTTCTGAGGAATAACGCCTTTTCCGAAATTGCTCTTTCAGGAAAAGGCGTGTGTAGACATGGAAGAGGCAGTTCTTTCAAAAAGAGGCCTTCAGGAAAAAGCACAGGTGCCCTGGTGTACTCCCTGTCCACACTAATCACAGCTCTATAGTTCCTGTCTCCAGCCAGGTCTTAAAGCTGCAGGCACGGGGCAAGCCTTGTGGCAGGAAGCCAGCCTCAGAGCAGCACCCTGACCATGCGGCTCTCCCTGCCACAGCAAGAACCAGCCATGGCCCAGCCACAAGCCCACCGAGCCCACCCTGGCCCTTCTAGGGAGCTGCCCCAGGGGTCCCAGGACCCACCCAGGGGCACCAAATGCCAGGCGCTATCCTGGTCGGGGGCTGAGATCCGGGCCCTCTGGGAGCTGTGGGGTGAGGAGGAGTCAATCCTGGAACCCCAGTCATGCCACAGAAACGTGGACATTTAGGCCAGATGGCTAGGCTCTCGCCCATAGAGGATACCATCCCCGCACCCTTGACCAAGTGAGCAGCAAGGTCAAGGAGCTGCAGCAAGGCTATGCATGGGCCAGGGAGTGCAGCTCCCACTCCAGGGCAGGACCCCACACCTGGCTCTATTACCCAGAGCTCCACCAGATTCTGGGTGGTGGGCAAGCCCTGTCCCCATGCATCCTGGTGGACTCAGGGTTGGAGACAACCGTGGTCACCTGGCTGGAGTTCCTGGAGGAGGAGGTTGATGACCAACAGCAGCTGCAGGACAAGGAGGACACCGGCAGTGTCATCACCCTCAGTCTGGAGCCGGTACTCCAGGCCTTAGACATCTCCCAGACATCATCTGACACCAGGGAGGGAACATCAGGTGAGTGCTGTCAGGTTGGCACACACACACAGGGCGGGGGTGGAGCAGGAGCACAGGGATGGGGCGCAATCATCTGTGGACATGCTTGGCTGGGACAGCATGCTGTCTGTGCACATGCAAGCATGTGCAGCAGCAGTGTGCAACACGTGGTCTCCGGAGCCAGTCCCAGAGCATGCATGGGCTGCTGCTCACAGTCTGGGGGGAAGCCCCCCACACATGTCTGACCCCTAGGAGGGATGTCCTCCTCCCAACAGGCACTGCTGGAAGCAGGCTGGGCACAAGGGCGCACGCACGACCACACACACAGACCCAGGAGTGTCTCACACAGCACATGGCCATGCCTGCACGCTGGCACCACCCGCTCCCACGGACAGCACTGCCAGGTGCAGGTGCGTGCAGCGTGTGGGCCCCAGGGAGAGCCAAGCTCCCAGGCCCCTCTCCCGCACATGGGAGCCCACTCTGGCTGGTCACTTCCTGGCCTGCTTGTCCATGGCGGGGAAGGGGAGTAGCAGGCAGGATGGTCCCGTGGACATTTCAGGGCCCCTTGGAGGCTGGGCCTGCTGTGCAGGCCACATGTGGCCTTTCTCTTGGGACATCACCGTCCTCTGTTCCAAGGACAGTTGCTCGCTGCTCACACAGGAGGGCACGGCCTCCGGGACAGTGTCTGCAGGGATGACTGACCGCCTCTCCCTCTTGGCCTCCACAGACAGACCAGCCATCACTGAGGGTTGAGCCACACCAGCCCAGGCAGCCGACTGAAGCTGGGGGAGCCGCAAGCACTGGAGGGTCCACCACGACCTCATGAGACAGCACATCGCAGTCCTGCGAGACATGCAGCAAGCAGTCACCCAAAGATCCATAATGGCGCCGAGTGGTGCGTATGTGGGACCAGCTGGTGTGGCAAAGCAAAAACATGTGTGCCACTCTCCAGGATGTCATGGCATACCCAGGTCATGTCACCATTAGCGCTCTCCCCACCCCTGCTCCCTTCACTCCTGCTCCCCCGTCCCTGCTCCCCCCCATATCTGCCCCCCAGCCCTCCTCCCCCTGCCATCCCTGACCACGCTGCAGTCTCCCCTCCTGCCCAGCCTCTTGTTGTCCCAGGCCCCACCCAACCCCGAGTCCGTCGAAGTCCCCAGACCCGAGGCAGACCTTGCAGGCACTCCACGTGATACTCCCAGCCCTGAGCACCCCCCTCATTCTCAGCCCCCCCTTCCAGGTGCTGAGCCCCCCTCCGCCCCAGTTACTTTGATTTTAAAGAACTAAATACAATGTTTATTTTGAAATCAAAACCAGTGTGTTATTAATTGTCCAGGGAATAAGGGAGGGCTTGTGCTGGGAAAGGTATTGGGGTCAAGGCACAAGCCCCCATTGGAGAGGCTCTGGGGAGAGTTACTGGGCTCCTTCAGAGAACCTCTACCTCAGGGCCTCCCGGATGCACACCCCAATCTGATGGGCTTGGCGGATGGCAGCTGTCTGGGGCTGTTCAAACTGCCTCCCCTCACCACCAGCCTGTGTCCCCCACCCCAGGATGAAGGCCTCCCCTTTGCTCTCTACTAGGTTGTGGAGCACTCAACACGCAGAAACCACCTCAGGGATGTTGCGCTTCCCCACATCAAGGCGTGTCAGCAGGCACCTGAACCGGGCCTTGAGGCTCCCGAAGGCGCATTCCACCTGCATGCGAGCCTGGTTCAGGTGCACGTTAAACTGTTCCCTGCTCGGATCCAGGTGGCCAGTGTAGGGCTTCATTAGCCACGGCATCAGTGGGTAGGCCGTGTTGCCCACGATGCAAGTTGGCATCTGCAGGTCCCCAAGCGCAAAGCCCAGCTGTGGGAAGAATTTTCCAGCCTGCAGCCTGTGGTAGAGGCTAGAGTTCCTAAATATGCGGGCATTGTGTGTCCGGCCCGACCACCCAACAAATATGTCAGAAAACTGTCCCCAGTGGTCGACCAGAGCCTGCAGCACCATGGAGAAGTAGCCCTTCCTGTTAATAAATTGGGCTGCTCGATGGGACGGTGCATGGATCGGGATGTGTGTCCCATCGATCGCTCCTCCACAGTTCGGGAATCCAAGGGCAGCAAATCCAGCCACGATGGGGTCCAGGTGTCTGAGGCAGATGACCCTGCGCAGCCAGACGGAGTTGATGGCCCTCACCACCTACAGAAGGAGACATAGAAACAAACAACACAGAGAATGAGAGGGGTTTCCTGAGCTCTTGGGAAGTGCCTGTCCCCTTCCTCCTCCCCAAAGACCCCAGGAGCCATCTCCATGAGGCTGCCCCACAGCAGCAAGGCTGTGTGAGGGCAGGTCAGCACAACTCCTCCCTGGAGTCTTGCCCCCACTCCTACTCCACCCCACTCCTCTCCCTTTTCCAAGGGTCCCCTTTCCAGCCCCCAGAGCACAGGACTGTACCCCAAGAGTGCCTTACCTCCATAAAGACGACCCAGAAGGTGGACTTCCCCACGCCAAACTCATGTCCCACTGAGCGGTAGCTGTCAGAGGTGGCGAGCTTCCACACTGCAATTGTGACCCTCTTCTCGAGGGGGATAGTGGGCTGCAAGTGGGTGTCCTGTCATCAGAGGGCAGTGGCGAGCCAGGCACACAGCTCCAGGAGGTGGACTTCTGCATGCAGAAGTTTTGGAGCCACTGCTGGTTTTCCCACCACTCCATCACAAGGCAGTTCCACCAGTCGGAACTGGTGTCCAGTCTCCAAAGTCGCCTCTCCACCACGGGGTACAGGGGCAAGGGCATTGCACCCGCATCCAGGCAGAGGTTCTTAATGCTGAGCTCTGAGTTGAGCTGGAGCAGAACCGTCATGATGGTCTGCTGAAAGTGCTGCAGAAGCTGCAGCATGGCAGTGTGGGCCATCGCCTGCCTGGGGCAGTTCCGGCTCCATGGCAAAGAGAAAAATGCTGTGGGTCCAACAAAGCTGGACAACCAGAGCACGCGCTGCAAAAGCTTTGCTGTCCTCAGAGAGGTAGGCAAGCCTGCAGCAGAACCTGAGAAATGGCTGTCCAGGGGGTTCCCTTTAAGCACACGTCTCAGATTGCCTTAGGCAACAGCACCCGGAAGTAACTGCTGACCTAATGCCCTGCCAGAAGTGGGTCTGGGTGGCCTTTTATGAGACACAGCGTCCAATGACTGTGGATACTCTCTTTCAAAAAAGCAGATCGCTTTTTCAATCCTCTTTGAAGTGTGGACGCCTCTTTTGAAAGAAGATTTTTGGAAGATCTCTTCCAAAAAGCTCCTTTCGAAAGAAGCCTGCAGTCTAGACATACCCGAGTGTCTAGTTGTAAAATGTGCTGAGAGGTGCAGTAGTGTAGGAGAGCAGGTTGGTCTGTGGGTTTCACGTCACTGTTCCAGTAGCAGCTGCAGTAATGTGAACAGCTGCACAATCTCTTAGGTAGAGACAGTTGGCAGCTTTCACAGGCCTCCTTTGCCTTGGTATCGATGCTCTTCCCAAACCTCCAACTTCAATCTGACCCTTAATGATCTCCCCACACTGCCCCTCATTAACTCACAGCCTTCTCCAGGCATAGGGCTGCTAAACCGCTCAAGCAGCATATCCAAAACTTACCAGGAACCAGTCCTGCAGGAAGCAGGCGAATGGCGAAGGGGATCTCCCCATTTCTCTCATACATTCCCCCTGTGATTCACTAAATGGGGGCATTCTGGGAGAAGGTGAGTAAGTTGCTGGGTGTATTCCAGTATTCACACTGGTCTCCCGACTGCCAGGTTCTTCATGGACCTCACTGAATTGAACAGATTCCATAGAGGTTTTAGCTCTCTCTCTCTCTCTCTCTCTCTCTCCCTACACACCCCCTCTATCTATCTATCTATCTTGTTCATAAGACAACAAACTGATAAATCAGCCAGGTAAAGTAAGAGCAGCTGGGAGCTGTGGGTTCAACATCTATCTTGGGGATTGCTGGATGTGGCCAGGGTGAGATCTCCACTGTATTCCTCCCCGACAGTAATTAAATTGCACTCACGCTCATTGCCCATGGTTCATTTCATAGCATGGAACGTGCTGCGGCAGGCATCCTCCCAGGTGGTGGGGTCAGTGAGATTATTTGTGTTAGAAAAACAGATTAAAAGCAGCGAGCACTATGTTGCCGCTGAATTGCTAGCATGTCCCGAGCAGCAAGATTGGCTGCAGTTGTCTAGTCCTGAGCCGTGGTAATTGTATTCTATGAAATATTTACTCGTTTTCATTTCAATTTTCATTTCCAGCATGCATTTCCTCTAAAATTATGTGGAACTGCCTCCCCACCCCCCAGTGCATTTTATCATCATTGCTGCCTCATCCCCAGCACGCTGCCAAGTGGCACTGGGGACTGGAGGCCACACAAGAGTTGGAGGTTATGTTTATTTAACTTTTAGAACAAGTGAGGTTCAGGACCCTACCAGCGTCCACTCTGCCATCTCCCATGTGAGGCAGTAACCCATATTCATAACTTGAATCTGTATGAGATTCTCCCCCTCAAATCCAACCTCAGCCTGCTAAGGCCAACACCCCATTTCTAATGAGCTGCTGCTTTGATTTGTAAAGTTTGAAAAAGTTCCACAATCTTTTAAAATGTTTGTGTGCCTGTGTACATCGTTGTTCGGGCCCACTTGGGAGTAGGAACGCGATGGAAAAGGCAAACCTCTGCCTCATGGGACCAGCTAAAAGGGGCAGCCTGTTGCTGTGAGATTTCTGGGCCAACAAGTTTCCAGTACATATCAGGAGCATCTGAATTGTTGGGCCCTGAATTAACTGTTTTGACAGTGATCCATGGTTGATATTGGCGGCAGTGCCGGGTTTATGCATCAGAAACACTGCTAAGCTGCAGCAGGTTTGGCCAGGCAAGAGCTCCCTGAGCAAGCCGGGCTCTGAGCACGGAGCACACCCAGGAGCACGGTCGGGCCAAAGGCGAGCTTCTGGATGGACTCTCTGAGAGAAGGATGAGGGCCTGGGGATCCTAGGACTGGGATCACTCCACAAGTGGGGGTGACTTTAGATGCCTCTATGTATGTGGAAGTCCAGCTGGAGCAGCCTTGGGCCTGCTTTCAGAGGCACTGAAGAGGCACCCAAGGCATGGGCATGACTGTGACTCTGGACCTTAACCTGCTCCAGGGGTCAGTTTCCCCACTCATCTGTACAGCAGCTCCCAAGCCACAGGCTGTCAGTCACTGGAGTCTGCAAAGTGATGGGAGGGCCTTTGGTGGTGTCTGTGTGTGTGGTGTGTGTGGGGGGGAGGTTTTGTTGTTTATAATAGTATCCACTTTGCACCGAATCAGATGTTGCAATCGAACCAGGTGTTCACTCGCAGAGCATGACTTGCCCCAGAGGCAGGCTAAGCCAGGCCCTTGCAGCATGCTCTCAGCTGTGGAAGCAATACTGTCTCAGCGGGCCTGGCTCTGAGCTGAAAGCAACCAGCCAGCCCACAGGAGCTGGTAATGCCAGCCCAGTGCAGGATATGACATTAACGGTGAGGGCTCTTTTCCAGTAGACATCTTGATGTCGGTTCTGAGACAACTCCTCTCCTCCCTAGTTTACCTTGCAACTGAGAACTGCTCAGCCTGGGGCGAGAGCCAGTGCTCACACTCTGCTTATGGCCATCAGAGTTGTCTTCGGGGCTGTAAATTCAAGATGGTAACTCATATAATTTCACCAAATATATGAGTGACTATTGCCCTGGGTTATTATTTTCAGCCTGATCGTATATGCCATCTGATAAACAGTTGATTACTTCTCCTCCCAGCCCTGCGTCCGATTTGCATACAATAAATATCACCATAGGAAGCATATATGAAACACAGCTCATGCTTTATTTATGAGAAATGAACACCAGATCAGGTTTGCATAATCAACACCTATTTAATTTGTGAGCTCTTGCACTCAGGTCTTTGGCTGTAATCAGAGTGTGTGTGTGTGAGAGCGAGACAGAAAGAAAAAGAGAGAGAAAAAGAGAGAGTTTTAAATATCTTCATTAACTGGCTGTCAGATTTCAGCTATTAAAAAATGCCATAACAAAACAAGGTTCTAGCCCCTCAATTTCTACAGCATCTGAGTGCAATAATTTTCTTGGGGCTCCTTCCCCACTTGACCATGAGGTTTAGGGGGAGCTACATCTTTCACACACAGTTTTGCAAATGTTCCTTTTAGTGGCTTTAAAATGGCTTTTTACTTTACTATAATTTGTCAATCTTTGCTTTCCCCCCATGCTAATATATGCAAAAAAACCCACTAGGCCTCCTATTAAAATGCCATGCAAATCTAATGAAATTAATGTTGGCAACAAATATTACCTAATGGGAGAGCCTCCAGGAAAAAAAATGAGTGCAAATATATATCTGCACATATTTAAAAGGCTCCGTCAAGTAGTTTAGCTTCCCAGTTTAGGTTTTATTAAAAAGGAGGGGGAGGGGAGAGCACTTACAAAACCTCACCGAAAGATTTTCTTGAATTATTTTTTAATTTAAGCAAAAACATTGCTAATACTAATTGGAACCTCCTCCCGCAGCACTATAAATTCACTCTGAGGAGCACTGCGCTAGGACAGAAGAACCAGGAAGTGACACAGAGAAAGGGGGTCCCATCTAGTGTTCATTCCAAGTGCAATAGAACATTGTCTTCCCATTTTGCCAATTAGACTATTAACTTGGCCTTAGGTCCTGTCCTTCTATATGAATTTTAGCACTCGTGAAAGGTACTATCTATCTATCTATCTATCTATCTATCTATCTATCTATCTATCTATCTCCAAAACCTTTCCAACAAAAGCTTTGTTGAAATGGATGTGCCTCCAAGAAAAGTTTTGGTTTTGACACACTGTCATTTTCTGATAAAAAAGTGCTCTTGAGCTATGTCTACACTACAGGTTATTTCGAAATAAGTTATTTTGGAATAATAACTCCCAAAATAACTATGTTGAAATAAGTTATTCCTTTTCACAAGCGGGAGTTATTATTTCAAAACTAGCCAATTAGCCCATCATAACACGGGATTTTCAGGTCTCTCCTCCATGTCGGTCTTCTCTCCTGAGCTTCCCTCGCTCCGTGTCTCTCTATCTCTCCTCCTACTTCCTCCCCCTCTCTCTCTCAGCTCTCCTCCGCCTCCTGCCTCTCTCTCTGTCTCTCTCTTTCACTTCTCCTCCTCCTGCCTTCACTGGGACGCGGAGCCCAAATGGTCATTTGGGCCCGTGACTCGTGCTGCATGGGCCGCCCAGAGGAACAGCCAGCATTTCAGGCAACAGCGCCCCCAGAGGAACAGCCAGCATTTCAGCGTTACAGACTCTCAGACACTGGGCTACTATATATATGACCAGCCACCAGGCCCGTCCATAAGACGGATTTTCAGGTCTCTCCTCCAGGTCGGTCTTCTCTCCTGAGCCTCCGGTCTCTTGCTCCGCTCTCTCTCTCTCTCTCTCTCTCTCTCCTCCTCCTACTTCCTCCCCCTCTCTCTCTCAGCTCTCCTCTGCCTCCTGCCTCTGTCTCTCTCTTTCACTTCTCCTCCTCCTGCCTCTCACTGGGGGCACTGCGGAGCCCAAACGTGGTTGCTTGCGCCGCTTGCTCCCACGCAGCAGCCCGGCTAAGCAGTGCAGAAGTCAGCCGAGCGCCACGGCAGGAGGCGAAGGGGGACGGGGTGGTGATGTTCACGGCCAGGGGGCGGGGCCTGGAGCTGCTGTCACGCCACACGTCACTGCCCCGCCCCCCTTCGCCTCCCACCGTGGCACTCGGCTGACTTCTGCGCTACTCAGCCGGGCCGCCACGGGGGAGCAAGCGGCCGTTTGGGCCCCGCACTCCCCATGCAGCACAGGCCACCCAGAGGAACAGCCAGCATTTCAGCAACAGCGCCCCCCAGAGGGAACAGCCAGCATTTCAGGCAACAGCACCCCCCAGAGGGAACAGCCAGCATTTCGGCGTTACAGACTCACAGACACTGGGCTACTATATATATGATAACAAGCCCATTATATCAAAATAACAGGGTTGGTAGTGTGGATGCTCACCTTGTTATTTTGAAATAAGGGGAGTTATTTTGAAATAACTCTAAGGGTATGTCTACACTAGCTAGTTCGAACTAGGGAGGCTAATGTAATGAAGTTACAAATCAAGCCCGGGATTTAAATATCCCGCGCTTGATTTGCATCTTCCCGGCTGGTCGCCATTTTTGAAATTTAGAAGTCCGGACTAACTGCTCGCGTCTACACGTGGCAGGGACCCGGTATTTCGAATTAAAGCCCCTAAATCAAACTACCTGTTAAACCAAGTCCGGACTAACTGCCCGCATCTACACGTGGCAGGGACCCGGTGTTTTGAATTAAAGCCCCTAAATCAAAGTACCTGTTAAACCTCCTTGCAGGAGGAATAACAGGTAGTTGGGGCTTTAATTCAAAATACCGGGTCCCTGCAGCTGCAGACACAGGCAGTTAGTCCGACTTGTAAATTTCAAAAAATGGCGATCGTTGAAGATGCAAATCAAGCGCGGGATATTTAAATCCCGGGCTTGATTTGCAACTTCAAATGCCTACATTAGCCTCCCTAGTTCGAACTAGGGGGCTAGTGTAGACATACCCTAATGTAGATAAGGCCTTGGTGACCAAACACCAATGGTGCCACATTTTCTCAGCATCTCAAGCACAAGCTGAGCTCCCCTTGCATTGATTCTTTTTTCTCTATTTCTTTTTAAAGTTATTTGGGAGATGTACATGATCTTTGGCTAGAAGTGCAGTACACCTAGCCCAGATTTTGACTCCCATAGCTAACCAATCTGAGAACAAAAGATTTCATGCAAAATCTCACTCGTAATATCTGCCCTCTGCTAATTGGAAAAGGTACTATCTTGGGTGTGCACTTGTCAACAATTTACCTTACTTTTAACCTTAATAGCAGTTACATGGAAAGGCTGGGCCAGCTCTGTGCTAATTTAGGTAGCGGAGCTGTGAAAATTTTGCAGGTCTGCCTTTTAACATCTCCTTAGCTAGCACATTAAACTGGTGGCTGATGCACTTCCCCATAATGGCCTGCACTGCACACTTAATTAACATAGTCAATATGGAGAGGCAAGGCTGGAGCCCAGCTTTCTGGCTTCTCCTTTTCCATTAGCCCGTACTAAATAGCTTTGCTAACACAAGCCACCAGATGCTTTGCTAGGCATGACTGTCGCAGCCAAAACCTGGCGCTCTCCTTCCAGCCAGCGGCTGGTCCCCGCAAAGTGACACTGCTTACTCTCTCTGTATTAGCTCTGTTTGGACCGGAAGACAAATGAAACCAATGAGTGACAGTTACCACCTGGGCAGCAAGGGGGAATATGCTGGAACTCAGACACAAGACTGTCCAATGGGGAATCAGACCTCTAAAGCCAGGGCTGCCCAGTGTCTGTAAGGGCCAACTTGCAGCACCAGCTTGAGGTCAGCTTGCAGCACCAGCTAGTGCCTGGGGGAGCTGCCATTCTGCTGCCCCACTGGGATCAGGGATGGCTGGTAGACCAGCAGTTTTTCTCTGTCTGGGTAGATCCAGCACATCCAGCAGCACAGCAGATGAGTCAGAGCTGGGTATACCTAAAAGGTTCTGCAGCAGATCAGAACCGCCCCGCACGCCCAATGTACTAGAGCCTCCAGCCCCGGAGGAGATAAGATGGGAACCATCTCAGCCTGTGGTTGATCTCTGGAAGTGCTGATTGACAGGAGGGAGCATGAAGAGTAATTCCGGAGGACAAGGTGCTTGCAGATTTCTGGGTTATTCGTGCATCCGGGCTCATCTGTCAGGATCCTCGCTCCCATTTCCATAGCAACTGTTGATCGATTATTAGGAATTCAGGTTCCACATGATGGGGGCTGATGGCTCAGCCCAGTTTGCCCGAACAAGTCCTATGCTCTACCTTCCCTGGGCTTTCATTCATGGCAACCCCTGCTGCCCATGCAGAGATGTGACCAGTCTTCTTGTGGTATGCTCCTCTGGGCAATCCCGAGCAAAGGTAGGGGGCTCTCCCATCCATGGGAACGTCCCGAGGCTGATTTCGGTGGTGCCATATCATTCATTCCCTGAAGCAAGATGCCGGGGGAAAGGGTGAATGGAAGGAGAAGGGTTGAGTTGTATGAAACTTTCATTTGGAGATCCTTTTTGATGTCAACTTAAATATATGGCCCAAATAAAGCTACATAAGGTAGGTCTTTACCATTACAGAAAGAGACAGTTCCTGCCCCTACTACTTTACAATCTAAACATGCAACATCTGGAAGGGGATATTTCACAACTGGCCCAGAGATAGTAGGGGACATGCCCAAGGACAGAGAGGGTCTCGGTGGCAGAGAAGAACAGGTACCCTGGCTCTCTCCCCACAGCATGAAGCCTCCTGCTTTCCCTTTTGTATTCAGTGATCAAACAGCCATGGATAGTGGGGAAGCCTGTGGGAGATGATGTTCTGCTCCATGAGACTGGGCCTCCACTGGGGTATGGTATCCAGTTCTAGCCATCACAGTTCAGAAAAGAGGTGGACAAAATGGGAAAAGGTCCAGAGAAGGTCAACCAAAAGCAATTAAAAGTCCAGAAAACATGACCTATGAGGGAAGACTGAAAAATGGGTTTATTTAGCCTGGAAAAGAGAAGACTAGGAAGGGACGTGGTAACAGGTTTCAAGTACCTAAAAGGGTGTCACAAGAAGGAGGGAGAAAAATTGTTCTCCTTGGCCTCTGAGGTTAGGACAAGAAGCAATGGGCTTAAACTGCAGCAAGGGAGGTTTAGGTTGGACATTAGGAAAAACGTCCTAACTGTCAGGGTGGTTAAACACTGGAATAAATTGCCTAAGGAGGTTGTGGACAGGGCTGGCCCACAACATTTTGGCACCTGAGGCGGGGAGCTCAAATGATGCCCCCATGCTCCCTTGCTGCACCAGCAGCAGACACAATTTTCTACACTCTGGGTTCTAGTGGTACCCCCCGACTCCCGCCACACACAGTCTGGCACCTGAGGCGGCCACCTCAGTTTGCCTCATGGTAAGGCCAGCCCTGGCTGTGGAATCTCCAACTCTGGAGATATTTAAGAGCAGGTTGGACAGACACCTCTCAGGGATAATATAGTTGGTGTGTGGTCCTGATGTGAGTGCAGGGGTCTGGATGACACCTTGAGGTCCTTTCGAGGCACACAGGCGCTCAGCCCAGCAAGAGAAGGACACACATCCCACTGACATCAGACTTGGGGCTGTGCCAGGCCTACAGGTGGGTTCTGACCACCCACCTGAGCAGACCTGCTTAGGTCTGGGTTCTGGTTCAGCCCAGTGTAACGATAGGAGTGTTGGCAAGACTTGGATGCACACCCTGGTTCAGATTGGGAGTGCTGGGTGATCAGTCTTGGCTTGAACCCATCACGAGAAATCCACCCCTGTTGCCTCAGGTCCTGGGGTGCAGAGGCAGCACACATCCTGTGGTCACCTCCATTCCTGCCCACCTCAGTGTGTTGTGAAGCAAAGGAGAAGTCTGGCCCTGCAGCTTCCCAGCCTCCCCCCAGAGCTTCCTAGGCAGTGCTGCTTCTGCAGGAAATGAAACCAATGCCAGCCAGATAGCTCGCCACAGTCCCATGCCCACTGTTCATGGGGCTGTTATTCTCAAGCTGGACACATTGCATGTCTCTGCCTAGTGTTTCTGGGCACACACAAGCTTTCTGTAACAGTCACTCTAAATTTGCCTCCCATCGCCCCAGGCCTGGGGCAGATGTGCCAGGCCATTCGCAGTGGTGGAGTGTTTATTGGGCAGTCCCGGTACTGGCACAATCCGAGGTGCAGGCGCTCAAATGGCTGTGGAGCGAGCCCAGGCACAGAGAGGAGCACAAACCGCAGGCCCTTCTTAAAAGTCAGTTGGGGGGCGATTGACACTGATTCAGCTCATTGTGCAAGGCCATTGTGTTGACTCACCTTAGAGCATCCGCAGTGACCCTTTCTATGTGCTGGGCTAAGGCCCCTTTCCATGGGGAATCCTGGGATCGGAGGCTACTCCAGAGGCGGAGGCAGAATCTGGATGAATCCCTGGGGTGCCTCGTTTTTGGGAGTCCGGTTTGTATCCAACATTCCATTGGGGAGCAAATGGCATCTAGCCTCTGCTCTGGCAAACCAGAGGGCCCCCTACAGTTGAGAGTCGTAGCGACAGTCTCAGGGCCTGCAAACCCAGGCAGGGCACTAGTGACTCGGCACAGCTACCAGCACCCTTCCTCCCTCACTGAGCTTTTCCTCCCTTCCTTTGCCCCCACTCCCGCGCAGTAGGAATTCCCAGCTCCACCGTGCTGGGGCCAGCTCTGCCAGGATTGCAGGCGAGAGACGTATGAATGCCAGGGTGTGTGCTGGGCCAGTGCAGCATTGATAACCACTGACTTCCAAGGGGACCCACCTCTAGGCTATTAGCTTCCCCATCCTAATGTCCTGCCTTCAGGAAGGCACAGGCGCTTGTGTGTGGGGTGGTGGGTGAGCAGGGGAAGCCGGCAGGCATGATGCATTTCCCAGCTGTGCAAACAAGCATGGTTTGAAAACAGAAGTACAAGAAGAGAGCCGAGAGGCAACCTCCCCCACCCCCCCCATCTGCCAGCCATCAGAGAGGCTAGCTGCATTCTTCCCCCTACACCTTCCTGTAACATATGCACAAAGGGCACAGCCGGGTCACTGGGAAGGGAAGACAGTTTTTAAACAAGTGGAGGCATGTTCTTGTAGCCCAGCGGGAAAAAAACACACTACAGAATGGGGTGGCCTTGAAGCCAGTATTGTAGCTAATGGGATCTGGCCATTCTCTGAATCAGGAGCGTGGCTACAAAGAAAGTCACATAGGTGAAAGGTACAAGAGCTAATCAGCCATTGCCACATGGTGGGGCTGAGCTCTGGCGAGGGGAAGATGCTCCCATGGAAGGGCTGCACAGGGAGTGGAGGCTCAATCAGCCAGCACTAGCCAGTTCTGGAGAAAGGCTAGAGGACAAGGGAAGCATCAGCTTGTTCTGGGGAAGCTATTCCTGTGATGGGCAAGAGTCTGATGTTCCACACCTGTGAAATAGGAATAATAATGAGTAGCCCATTGCCTTTCCCTGTCATCTCCCAGGTGCTGCATGCACCAAGTGCTTTCCATGCAGCCCATTGTTAAGTTTACACAGGCCATGGGAGGGAGGTCAGCAGCAGCATCTTTGTTCTACAGATGGGGAAACTGAGGCACAGGGCTTGTTGAAGGTCCCACAGAGAGTCAGGAGTAGATCTACATTGCCCAGTGCTCTGCTGCAACATGGGCTTTGATAGATGCTCCCCAGGCAGGGTCAGCTGAGAGCAGTAGACCCAGAGTGCAGCAGCAGGGTGAATAAATGATTTTTCGACTAGGTGGCCAAACTGCAAAATTGGTAGGGGGAGGGAATCACTTTGGGTCAATGTGAAACACACACAAAAATAGATTTTTTTCAGCAAAACAAAAATGTAAAAAAAAATCATTTCCAGTTGAGTTTTGAGGGTTTCATCCTCTTAAAAGTGAATGAAGGGTAAATTCTACCCTAAAAGGCATTTAGAAGGTGAAATTTGAAATGGTTGATTCGACTTTTCAGTATTTTTGTCTTTTTCACCTGAAACTATTCAGTGAATTTGTGAAATGGTTCAGTCAACCCAAAACTGCATTTTGCAGTGAAAAATCTTAAAAATTCCACCTGGCTCACGAGGGGCTCCTGCAGCTCTGCTATAGGCATGTCACCCTATCTGGTAAGTGGAGCCAGAATGGACTCATTTAGTTCTTTACAACCAATTGCTGTTTGTTCATGCTACGAGGCATGATGATCAAATCAGGAGGTACAATTCAGATCTGGGGCAGGGTTTCCAAGACTCTTGTAGTTGGAGTGTTTAGATCAGGAGTCTCAAACACCCAGCCCCACCTCTTCCCATCATTGCCTCGCCCTCTCCCGTCCCCCCCCCCATTGGCACCCCCTTTCCCAGGGCACTGCTCTGGGGATGACGGGGGGGCTGGCACTGTGCGGCGCTAGTGGTTGCGCCCCCCGACACTTCTCATGGCATCAGGAACTGCGCAGAAGCAGAGTGAATGCACTCACCAAGTGTGTTCTACTTTCCCCATAGCTCCTGCCACTGCAGGATTGGGGGAGGTGAGACCGCCAGCACCAGTTTCCCACCTGGTGATCCCCAAGTTTATATTCAAGGTTCTGGATGACCCATTAGAAACCATTTGCAACATTCAGATCCAGATCCGGCTTACTAAAGTTCCAGGGTGACCAGATCCTGAGTTTGAGTTGGTCCAATCTCCAGATCACAGGCAGCTTATTTACACATGCTCCCCAACCTTTGACCTGCAAACCCCTCCCCGCCCTTACTTATATTTGCTGAATCAGCAGACCAGACACCATGGGATTTCCATACTAAATCGGTGAGTTTGAGCCGCAGAGCAGCTGCGCGGGGCCTAGAGTAATTTCAGATATGCACAGCCCTAAATATTTTATCTTTCATCCCGGATTGGTAATGCAATATTTTTTAGTAAAAACATCAGTTGTTCCACTGACTTCCCCTCAATGGCTTTAAATATATAATCAGCTCACAAAAAGAAGGAGGAGTGGGTGGGCATAAAATATGGATTGGTGGAATTTATATAATGCAATTTTTGACAACACTCAGCAAACAAAGCAGGAGAAGTTGGTGATTTACTGAAGGGCAACTTTTGTCATCAAGAGACTTAGGTATGGCAGCTGGGTTATAGATAGAGGAGAGGCGGATGGCGGGACTGTGGATAGGCATCCGAATGAGGAAGATTTGCTGGTTTCTTCTTCTCACTTTGACTGATAACAAGGAGAAAGGTTATTAAATTGGAAAGCGGCAAACTCAGAGGCAATCGGCGAAAATGCTCTTCTAAAGAAGCATGAGCTAGATTCTGCAAGGGAGATGGCAGAGTTCTGGCTAAGGAAGGAGCTCGAGTTTTGGTTCCGCATGGTTGATCTGTGAAATCAAGGTCATCAGATCAAATAGTGCAGCTGGATGCAAAAAGAGCTCAGCAAACATGGTCATTAATAACATGTCAACTCAGAGAAGGGCTGCCCAGATCTCATGCTTCAAGGCATGAAATGAACAGGGGTCAGGAAGGAATCAGTAGTGCTACATGCTCAACAGATCCCATGGCCTGACTATCTAGGAGAGTGGGGGGAGAGGATTCTAGGTGGCATGCTTTCCTCTGAGAGAGATGATGGGAATTGCAGTAGTTACTCCAAATGTATGGATCTTGGTTGGGAGCAGCTTCCTTCCTACGGCTCTTTTCTCTTCAAGCTGCAAGAGCCAGCTTCCATCATGAACTTTGTTGCCCCTATGGAGACGATGGTGCCACATGTTACAATCACTGGCCAAGCCTTCCCGTCGGGTAGACTCAATTCCACATTCCTTCATGTGTGGCTTGCATGTATCTTTATAGTGAAGCATGGGGCATCCAGTTATTCTTGTTCCTTTTGATAGATCCTCGCAGAGCATATCCTTGAATTTGTGTCCATCTTCTGGCCTACTTACATGGTCCAGCCAGCGCAGTTGTCATTGCTTGAGCAGGGCTGTCACACTTGGTAAGTTTGCCCTTTGAAGAACCTCTGTATTGGTGATTTTATCCCGCCATTTGGTGTTGAGTATGTGTGCGAAACAATGTCGGTGGGACCTGTTTGACCTTTTCTCCTGAGGAGAATAAGGTGTCCATGTCTCCCCACCACACATCAGAGCGCTGAGGATGCAAGCTTGGCAAGCCAGCATTTTGGTCTCGATGGGAAGCATTGAATTGGTCCGTGCTCTTTTAGTTAGTCTACGGAAGACAGGGCAGCATTCGCCATGAGAACATTTAGTTCTTCATCCAGGGAAAGATTGGTGGTCACCAGAACCTAAACCACTGAGCTTTTGGACAACTTCTGGTGGGTTTGCATGTCAGGTACTTGAAGGATCTTGGGGAATCCCTGTCCTAATACAACTGGTTTCTTGGTGCTGATGGGGAGAGAAAAGGCCTGACGGGCACTTGAAGACAGCCCATGAGTTTTTGGCATAGAGCTTCATTGTGGAGTACGAAGGCAGCCTCCTCAGCAAAAAGAAGTGGCTTGGTTAGCACCTTTTTTAGCCTTTAGCCAAGACCAAGGGTCCCTCTAATTTTTCCCACCCCTGAGCAGAATGAATTTTCTTGTGTACACCACTGTGGAGGAGACGTGCGACACGGAGGTGATGGGTTGCACATCACCTTCATAGTGGTGCGCATGACAAAATGCACGTAGCGAGGGGGAAAGGGATGGGGCGGCAGCTCAGTGCTCGGGTTGGTGGGAGCTTCAGAGCTTGGGGAGAGAGATCCCTCCCCACTGGAGCCCTGAGCGGCGCAGCCATGTAGCCATTCAGCACAGGAGGAAGGTAGGTCATGACAAGGTTCCCAGCTGATCCTGCGTGGAGAAATGTGCCGTCTTTCATGTCCTTAAACACACTGTTCAGGAGTCTCAAGAGAATTGCAAAGAGTGGCAAGGCCTTTGTGACTCTAATCCAGGTGTCTTTCCCCACGGGGCAGGGCAGTGATAGGAAGGGCATACACTAGTGTTTGTCTCTTGCTCCCAGAGATGTGTGCTCTGATAGACTCTTGCTCTGATAGATTGGCAGGGACTCCAGCAACAGAGAGGTGACCAGACAGCAAGCATGGCAGAGGGGACGTCAGAGACCCCAAAGCTGCATCTACTCGGCTGGGAACGGAGTCCGGTGCTCCCTTGGGAAAAATCTGTTCCCTGGCCCTCTGCCCTGCTGGCTGGAGGGGGTGCGGGGCAGGCTGCTTCTCTATGGGGAGGGAGGCTTCAGCGTGTGAGAGCCGGGAGTGCCTGGCGGATGGATGGCTGCATTATTGATGTATGTAACATGCCCAAATACCAATGAGTAGCACCTCAGACAAGGCACCTCTGCAGACTTCAGGTGAGAGCTCTCACTGCTAGGGGCAGGCCCTTGGGCTGCAGAAATTATGGCTGGATTTCAGTGTTCCCTGTAAGCTGAGTGACTGGGTGAGAAATTCAGATGCCACCCAGCTGATTAAGCACCCACAGCACCCACAGTCAGATTTGTGTTTCTAATGATGGTACACGTCCTCACATGTCTCAGTGCTCATAACAAAATTTATTCTGCACATGTATGGAAAAAAATTAGACCCAGCCCCTCTTGTCTCCCAGCATTCAGCTCAGATCAGACCCATACAGGAAAGTACCCCTGGCACCCTGAAGGGTTCTCTCCAGTGATGGTCCTCAGGACATAAGATGCTCTAAAGCTGTGCTTCTTTGTCTGAGCTCTAGGCTCCCCTTCGCTGCCTTCTGTGCTGGGCTCCATTGCACCTCTCCCATTCCCCCTCTCCTGTGTGCATTCTGACCCACCAAAGCCAACCCCATGAGTCCAGTCCCACGGCCACAATCTCGTAATGCCTTTGCAGGAGAGCAGCAGGCGGGTGATGCTGCAGCCGTGCTTGAGTTGCAGGTTCCATTCCTTTGGGGCAGGATGTAATTAGTCACTTTTAATTGGTTCTGGGGAAAATCTTGGCATGCGAGCTCTTAGTCCCTGGGAGAAATTGTTTAACTAAACAGGAGTTGGCAAGAGCAGCTGGGCTGCATTGATTGGCTTTTCTTTCTTTCTTTCTTTCTTTCTTTCTTTCTTTCTTTCTTTCTTTCTTTCTTTCTTTCTTTCACTTTGCATTTGTTAAAATGCTTTGGATACAAGTGACCATCCCCTTAATGCCTGGTGTTTGTTTCACCTTGGTGTCCCTTTCCCTTTGTTATCTTTGCCGAAATGCTCTAATTAATAGATTATTGTGAAAACCTCTTCCTTACACAGGCCTGATTCTGCCAAGTGCTGAGCTCTGGGTAGGGCCAGGAGTTGACTGAGCTCAGGACCATGCAGGAAGAGCTCAGAACCACTCAGGATTCCCCATCTTGCACTGGTGCCAACGATGAGGCTGGGGAAGGGCACTGGAGAAGCAGACTGAAAGAGCTAAAGTGAGGCTCCCTGGGAGAGCGCAGTGGGCATGTCTCTGCAGGATCCACTTGAGCACTACATGGCAACCGCCTTCAGCAACAGGCAGGCGGAAAGCACAGTGCACCAACACAAGTTCTATCGGCACATGCTCCGTGTTGCCTTACAATGCAAGAGGAGGGGAGATTTCTCTTGCCAGTCTCTCGCTCTGCATCGACCAGAAATTAAATGAAGTCTACAATCATATATATAGTGTCTGTGAGTCTGTAACGAAATGCTGGCTGTTCCTCTGGGGCGCTGTTGCCTGAAATGCTGGCTGTTCCCTCTGGGTGGCGCTGTTGCCTGAAATGCTGGCTGTTCCTTCTGGGTGCCCGTGCTGCATGGGGAGTGCGGGGCCCAACCGGACACTTGCGCCACTTGCTCCCCCGCGGCAGCCCGGCTGAGCGGCGCAGAAGTCAGCCGAATGCCATGGCGGAGGCGAAGGCGGGCGGTGACGTGCAGCGTGACAGCGGCTCAGGCCCCACCCCTGGCTGTGAACGTCACGCCCCACCCCCTTCGCCTCCCGCCGTGGTGCTTGGCTGACTTCTGTGCTGCTCAGCCAGGCCACCGCATGGGAGCAAGCGCGCAGCGACTGGGCTCTGCACCCCCCATGCAGCACGGAGAGTGCGTAGCCCAAACGGCCATTTGGGCTCCGCGGTCCCCCGAATGAGAGGCAAGAAGGGGAGGAGAAGTGAAAGAGAGAGACGGAGAGAGAGGCAGGAGGCGGAGGAGAGCTGAGAGAGAGAGAGGGGGAGGCAGTAGGAGGAGGAGGAGAGAGAGAAAGAGAGACGGAGCGAGAGACCGGAGGCTCAGGAGAGAAGACCAACGTGGAGGAGAGACCTGAAAATCCCATCTTATGACGGGCTAATTGGCTAGTTACTATAATATTTGCCTAGTGACCAGATAGTTATGAAACCTTGTTATAAACAGCTGCTTTACAAATTGCATCTTGTTTGCTATAGGATCACACCATGATTCTTCAGGGGAAAAAGAGTTCTCTTGGAAAGGGGACACCTCATTATGCATGTTCATTAACTTACCTATTAGTACCCTCACACCATGCTGCAATGACAGTTTATTATAAGCTTATCTCCAATAGAAGGCTGCTCTTTTTGGTTTTCAATTACAACGGCTACTATTCATTCCTCTTTAAAGGGAGCCTTGTCAAAGAAAATCTGCCCCCCACCCAATTTCAAATTTGCAAAAGTCTAAGTCCTCCATCCAAAGATTTCCATGAATTATGATTTGTTTACATTTTCCGTTGGGAACAGAGTTTTACATGGAGATTCCTTTATACATTGAATAGCATATTATAGTGAGAGAGCCTGAAATTAAAACATCTCCTCTCTGCTCTCACAAATCAAACTGTAGGTGCAGCCTGCCAGAAAGCAAAAGTGACCAGAGCCCAGGTGGAGAACACCCAGATTTATCAGCACACAATACAATGGTGTCGTGATTCCATCTTGCAGTGTGCAAGTTAGATATTGACTTCCTTGCACTGAGCAAATCATCCCAAGTCCCACGCTTCCCCTGACTCTTCCCCACCTGCACTACGAGACTAATTAGCCCACCTCTCCCTGCTGCTTACAGGTCGTTGGTAACAGAAACTGCTTTATGTTTTAATTTGATAACCAGATCATTCATTCTAATGAAGGATCAATGTACAGACATCCCAACGTGCCTCGGTGGATGGATTTGCCTCGTGCATTTGACTGTAATACCATTTCTATAGACCCTCACATACAGAAAGTGCTTTGGAGCAGTGGTTCTCAAACTAGGGTCTGTAAGGGTGCTCCAGAGGGTCCATGAGTCATGTCTGGGGCCACCGGCAATGTTCCCTCTAATCTTTTCCATCCATGTGTGGATTTTTTCCAACCATGTGTGGAATAAATTTTGTTATGGGAATGGAGGCATGTGTGATGTGCACCACCAGTAGAAATAACAAACCTAGCTGTGGGAGCTCTGCTAGACAACATTGGAATTTCTCCTGAGCGGCTGCTCAAGTGCCCAACTTATAGGGAACACTGACCGCTGGCCCCACTGATCAACTCCTCTCCCAGTGTCTGCTGCATGCTGCAGAATAGCTGCTCAGTGGCATAAAGGAGGTGGGAGAGGTGGGAGAGCAGGGAGGTGGCACACTCCAGGGAGGGGGCAGAAAGAGGCTGGGAAGAGGAGGGATGGGGTAGATCAGGGTGGGAAAAGGTGGTGCAGGCATGGGGCCTTGGGGAGGGAGTGGAATGGGGGCAGAGCCTGGGGCTGAGTGGGGGTTGACTGCCCCTTGGGGAAAATTAGAAGCCAACTTGGGGGGTCCGTAAAATATTTTAAATCAGAGTATGGGCCTTCAGGGTGCTAAAATTTGAGAACCACTTCTTTGGAGGCTTAATCTAATCCTGCCAACACCTCCCTGAAGAGGGGAAAGTTGAGTCATAGCATGAGGTGAAGGACTTTCCTGAGACTGCACAGCGAGGCAATGGCAGAACTGGGATTCCAATTTGCATGACTTCCCTCTTGCCCCCTGTCATGGGCCCTCCCTGGTCATGTCCCTTAGCCCCTGCCTCTGTCTCGCAGGGCCACCCTGGTCATGCCCCTTAGCCCCTGCCTCTGTCTTCTGTGTTCCTCCCGTCCAGCCGGACAGGGTGATTCCGTCACTCCCCGGTTGTCCAGGCACTCTCCCAAGCGAGGGAGGAGTGAGGGGGGTCCAGGCCCTCCCTCTCTCCAGACCCCAGCCCAGGGCCCTAAGGCGGGGGAGAATATCCTCTCTCCCCTCGCCTGGCTGATGGGGCTACTCGCTGCAACTCATCAGCCCGCGGGCTACTATTCTGCACCCGCCCTGGGCTACTTCCTCACCCCTGCTTACCGGGATGCTTTGGGTGCTGCTTCCTCGAGGTCCTGAACCCCCTCATCCAGAGCTCTAGTTGACCCCCCTTTTGTCCAGGTCTCGGCCGGCTTTATCCTGCAGAGGGTGCCGCCCCTCCCCTCCAGGACGCTCGCGCCTGCGTCCTTCAGGGCTGCCACCCTTCCCCCTTCCCTGCTGGCCCCGCCCTCAACGTCCTCCCCCGCACTGACGTCAGCGGGCGTTGGGGCTTCCCCTGGGGTGTCAGCAGGGCTGCTGGCTCCGCCATTACCTGGGCGGCGCACATCCGCTGCCGCCGCAGCCTCTCCCAGGGCAGGGAACGCCTCCCCTGGCGTGTCCGGGGGATCGTTGGCTAAGCCGCCAATCGGGTGGCGCGCGACTGCTGCCTCCGCCGCCGCTTCCCCTGCAGTGGGGAAAAGCCACTCCAGGGCTCTCTGCCCCCAAGGGGGAGCCTGGGTAGTGCGGGGTTGCGCCACCCCGTCACACCCCCGTAAAGCTCAGCATTTGCTTTTGGACGGTACACAGCTGTCTGTAAGGCAGGGTGCTTTAGAAAAATCTGGGCCTGCTCTCCCCCATATTCTAAAACAGTAGCACAGGGACGCCAGCCAACAATAAATTCATAGGGTGGCAGCTACACTGCAGGAGATAACAGATAGGGCTGCTTTACAGTGCTGCACAATTCATTTTTATACAGAAGCCTCATACGCAGCATCCCAGAACCTTTCACAGGGAGAGTCAATCATTCACTAGAGAGAAAAGGCAAGGTTTCAAGAGGGGACATTTTATGGATGTCTAGGTGTGTGAGAACTGCACAGGAAACAAACTTCTTATCTCTTAGGAAACTATCCTGACCGTATCTATTATAGTTGTCTTGTGAATTATATGGCTGGTAACAGCAAGTCCAGCTGATGGATGGAATTTTTTTTTGTTAAACGTCACTCACTGATTTGCAGCAAATGGGCACTCAACAGCAAGGAATCAGAGTACATGATATTATGATACAAACAACATGGGATTCAAACAGCATAAAGTTGATTAGGCAGGTGTATGACCCTGCATGCTTTGTACATCTGATACAAGGAACAAAGAATCTGACCCACTACTGGTCCAGCACAAGCCAACGTGGCAAAGAAAATGAGGCACTAATCACTGTAGAGCCATAGCTGGCCACATATAGTAAAAGAAGAGTGAATGAGTCTTTTGGTTGCCTCTGAAATGAACAGCTACTGGTAATGCAGATCTGTGCCCTAGTACAGACAGCTGGATTCCTAACTATGTTTTGCAACTATGGTATGCCCCAAAGGATGCATTTTTACTACCAAACAAGGGCAGGGGGGCAGTCTTCAGAATCTAGCGGCTGCTACACTCCCACTTTAGAATTGTAAGTGGCCTGATTCTAATGTAATTTGCTCTGGCCTGCGGCACTTGGTGGAGTGACTCCTAATTGGCGGCAGTGTGCTTGGAATCGGCTCCCAAATGCTGCTTTGCAGGCCAGTGTCGCTGACCCTGGCCAGATTAGTAAACCAGCCATTAAAAGGATGCACACAGTACATTTAGTATAATAAGAACAAGAACTAATAACAGAAGAGTGAAATGATTTCAACAAAATGAGGATAACATCAGTGCCTGAGAACTTTAACTCTGCCAAACAAACCTGCTTCGTCTGTAGATTATTTAGTAATGGCCAAGGGAAGCCATTTGCCGTGTGCTCAAAAAGGGGCACTCCCCTGGTATTGCTGTGCCACACAGTTCATGGCAAGTCTTTCAGAACTTCCCAATGGACAGTACAGGGCATTGCAATCTGAACAACAGGACCTCCAGTTGCTCCACCCCATGCCTGGGGCACTGGTTCTGTTCTCAGTCAGTTGAGCAAACATCATTAAGCCTCTTAGTCTGAGGCTTGGGTTTCCCTTCCCCCAGCCAAGCAGCGAACTGAGCCCTTCTGAGCAGAGGAAAGGGGATGCAGTCGCAGCCCCAAATGCTAGGGCTGCTGACATGCAGGTGTTACACCAGCAGGCAACCTGAGGCCTCTGGAGCTTCGTGCGTGAGCCGCTACCACTTCAGTTAAAAGCCAGCTGGCTCCCAGCTAAGGCTGTTTGGGACACATTCATTGCGCCTCTTTCTCTGTAAGTGGTCTCAGGGCCACTCCAAGGGAGAGCAGCCCACACCCAATAGGTGTGTTGGGTCCACACAGTAATTAACCCTTCATTCCTTACACCTTCCTTTAGGTCTCCAGAGAGCGCCACCACTGTCTAGCCTCCTGAGCGTTAGCACCCATCCAATGTAACAGTGGTAAAATCAGGGCGGTGCACCCTGGTGTGCAGCTCCGACAAGAGCTGGATGAGCTGCAGGAAAAGACAAGGGAGCTAGTTAAAGAGCTGGCAGGGACCTGGGTTGAAATAGGACAGCACCTGTAAGAAACTGTAAGTTACTTTCACCACTGGGTAAAACCACTGTTCCAACTCCATGTACTGACACAGCTCAGTCACATCAGCAAAGCTGTCCCCATGAACAGAGCCTTGTTCTAGCCACTCCATCCCCTGATGAATAGCGAGACTACAGGCCTAGTGCAGAGGACTCATTCCCCTACAGCCACACGAACACCAAGCTTGTCCTCTCATCCCGCAACATGTTGCTAGTCTAGTGACTTGAGAGAATAATAATAATAGTATGTGTCATCCCTCAAAGACATTTCAACGCTTTACGAGCTTGTATCTGTGGTGTAATGGTGTTGAAATGCTACTGACTGGCAGTCATGTGGTCTGCCAAGGCAGGGCCGGCTCGAGCCATTCCTGAGCCCTGGGCAGCAGGCGCACGACACATGCGCGGCCCCGCTCCCCGGTGCGCCGCGCACCTTACAGCTGCAATCAGGTGCGCAGCGCCTGATTGCAGCTCTAAGGGGCACCACGCAGCCCCTGGCCCCAGCGCCTGATGGCAGCTCTAAGGGGCACCGCGCAGCCCCTGACCCCGGGTGCGCGGCGCCTGATGGCAGCTCTAAGGGGCGCCGTGCCCCTTACAGCTGCCATCAGGCGCCCCATAGGTTGGCGCCCCGGGCAGCTGCCCGGCTAGCCCCCCCCTTCATCCGGCCCTGTGCCAAGGCAATGGCTGGTTTGCTTGCTGTATTTCCCTGCCATGTTGCTATTTCCCCCCGGTAAGCAGACTAACACATGGGAAGGAAAGTCAGCTGCTGCTGGCTCCCCCAGCCCTGTCTCTGCTAAGTGAATGGGAAGGAGGTCGCGCTGCCCACCTGCCAGGCACTCCAGTGAGCGAAATCTCTCTCCAAACAGGATGGAAATATATCAGATTACAAGGGCTATCAGGGCCATTTGCCAATGGTGATGCACAGGGAAGATTTTGTTAGTCTCTGAGTGCAGGTGCAATCAGCCATTCCACCAGCGTCCCTCACGTCAGATGAAACAGCCCCTGTGTGGACAAGGATCGGCCCTGGCTGAGGCAAGAGATTGCGGACCAGGACATTAAAAGCATAGAAACTGAAATGGGAAAAGAGGGGCTGGCTGAGCAGCAAAGGGCTGAGGTCTGGCAGTGCCCTATGCCGCTGCCTTGAAATGAACACAGCTCAGAAAGGAGCATGCTCTTTAAAAAGAGGAGAGGTCATACTGTCTCCTCTGGCTTTGCCAGAAACAGAGCTGCTCATCTAAGTGCCAACTGTGTGTGGTCGTTCTAGAGCAGGGCTCTGTGCTAGAAGAGGATGGTTCTTTGGCCCCCTGTGCTCTAGGGTATGTCTACACTAGCTCGTTAGTTCGAGCTAGGTAGGCAAATGAGGGCAACCGGAGTTGCAAATGAAGCCCGGGATTTAAATATCCCGGGCTTCATTTGCATCTTCTAGCGCCGCCATTTTTAAATCTCCTTAGTCCGAACTCCGTGCCCCGGCTACACGCTGACGCGAGTAGGTAGTTTGAATTAGGATCTCTAATTCGAACTGCGGAACTCCTCATGGAGTTCGGACTAAGGGGATTTAAAATGGCGGTGCTCGAAGATGTAAATGAAGCCCGGGATATTTAAATCGGCTTCATTTGCAACTCGGTTGCCTCATTTGCCTACCTAGCTCGAACTAACGAGCTAGTGTAGACATACCCTACAGAGGGACTTGCGCAGCAGAATTTGCATCCAGATTCGAGTCCCACCAGAAGCTAGGCCTGTTCAGGCCATTGTAACGACAGGAACCATTTGAAAAACTAGGAAGGCTGCGGATCTGGGTGCAAATTTTGAATGATTTCTTGCCCTGCCCTGGTTTGTAGCTGTTCTAATCTGGGGCTTTTTTCCATCCCAGCCAGGCCAGGTTCTGTTCCTGACTCTGCCACTGACTTCCTGAGGCAGCAGGGGTAAATCCCTTAACCTTTCTGGGATTCCATTTCCCCATTTATAAATAACTATCATGCCTACTTACCACACCCTTGTGAATAAGGACTGGATGAGCCCCTCTGCTCAGCTGCAAGATGCTGCATAAATGCAAGATAGCAATGGAAGAGCACAGCAGCTGGCTGCTCTGGTCCAAAATGCTGCAGGTGAAGAGCATGTCTGAGGAAGACACATGGTCCTAGGAGGCAGGAAGGGAAGACAGCATCATGAGGTTGTATGTCAAAGATGTGCTTCCTCTCCCAGTCACACAATTCCCTGGCTAAGATCCAGGCAGTAGCCTTGGGGGCTGTTCCTATGTAGCTGCGTTATTCCAAAGAGCAGAAGCACAATTTGTACTTCTTGTCTTCTTTCTCGCTGCTGAGCTGGCTGGATCCAAAAGTGACAGGAGATGGATGAGGGCATGTATGAAGTTAAGATGACTGCCTTGTGGGTCCCAGCCAGTCAAGAAGCCGCATGTAACCTCTGAGATCTAGAGTTCATGAAAGTGAAGCCCCACAGAAGACTCCTGTGGGACACAAACTCCTATCAGTCATGGGGGTCCATCCAGAAGCACAGCAATCGAGACCATCAGCATGATGTGAGTCAGCCATGTGGGAGACCTGGGGAAAGGCCCCCTCCTGGGGAGTGAGGAGGCAGAAGTGGAAGATGTCCAAGGCTGCCCAGCACAAGGCCCCTAGAACAAGCAGGTTTTCTCTGGAGCAGGAGACAGTTTGCAGGGGGAGTGAAAATGGCTTAGACTCGACAGTCTCCAAAGCGAGCAGGTCAGGAGTCCTCACAGGCCCTCCCCAGTGCGCTTCCAAGTCAGAGTCCATTAGAGCACCCCCATTCTTCCTTCGGGGCAGTCCCCACATGGAGCATGGGGTGCAGCCAGACCACATGCTGCCTATTGAGTGGCCACCAGCCTGCTGGGGGAAGAGCCTGTGCTCCAGGGCCCATGAGACTATGGTTGGGCAAATGGGTGTACATAAAACAAGCCCTGATTCCAGAGTCAAAATCCACAGCTCTGACTCACTCCAGACCCAAACCTGATTTCATGCTGGTTACAGAAGGGGCTGGAATTGCACACAGCTCCATCCCGCTCAGGAGGGGATTGCAGAGATGGGGAGGTTAGAAACCCCACAGGATTTACAACCTAGCTGACCTGTCCAGAGACTGAGGATCAGAATCGGGAGGTCTGGGAGCTGAGCATCGATGCCCCTCCTGTTTTTGGTGGAGAGCTGTCCTGGGGAACTGCCATCTCTCTGCCATCATCAGCCCCTTCTCAGTAGCTAGCTCCGCAGGCTGATGATGGCAGAGGGCCACTGGAAGGAGATTACCAGCTGGAGGAAACATGCTCTGAACAAGGATGTCATTCACCCAACATTAGATTCACTGGCAGAAATTCAATCACAAGAGTCCAGTTTATTGGGTCCAAAAATTACATTTTTTGATGTAATTTTGAGTTCATCCAGCTTGAGCTGCTGCTCATTTCTTTTCAGCTGTCACAAAGGACTCTAAATCCAAAGGACAAATGGCAGATGCTCAGAGAGGGCCCGATCCTGCAAGGAGAAGCCATTGTGAGAAGAGGTGCTCCGTTATGGGCAAAATCAGACCCAAGAGACCAGGCATTTACCCCCATCTAAGGTCAAATATATATCTTTGCTGCTGTGCATCTTTTTTATGTACAATCAATATCAGATGTATTTTTACAGTCAGTCAATGTAACGATGGTTGGCAAGTCTGAGCTATAGAAACTCTGTTGTCATTAGAACAAAATACTTCTCTTTGCTCCTTATGATCCCTGATAGTTGCTTACCTTTTTAATTTGTCGGTATCAGGTGTCTCCTCTTCAATAAATTCAGTAGTTGATCTTTCCTCCTCCCCACACCCCACCCCACCCCACCCCATCCTTGTCTAGTTTCCCTTTAATCTCCTTAATCTCCATTAGTTTTATCATAATAGAATTTCTGGCTTGTTCTTAATGGCTGCCAGGGTTCCCTAATCCCCTTTAATTATGAGCAAGCTGTAGGAAAAGTACAGTCCCTGCTGTAGCTCTCTGATTCAGGTCTCTGTTGTTTATACAGCAAGAAGGGCAATAAATAATGGATTTTAGGCTGAGGATTAACATACGTGTTCCATAGTTGCTCTCATCCAGATATGTTGCTCTGCTTTGCGTGGAGCAAAGCAGATGTATCAAAGTGGACATCAGCCACTCAGACGGTGCTGGGGTATATTTCTGGGGAATGTTCAAAGATACTGAGCAATGTTCCCACTCTTTTTTCCCCCCATCAATGTGCAGAATAAATATTGTTCTGTACACCAAGGCATGTGCAGATGTTCACCACCATTGGAAACGTGTCGCCAGCTGTGGGAAGCTGTAGATACTCTGTGAATCAGCTGAGTGGCAACTTAATCTCCTCTGGGCACCTGCCCAAGCTCATCTTACAGGGAACACTGATACCAACCCCAGACATTTCAATGAGATTTGGGAATGGGGTGGTGGTGGCTGTGTATACACATTTACACAACTATGCTTTGCTGTTAGCAGTTCCATCCAGTGTTAACTAAACCGGCAATTGACATGGACTGAGAACGTGTTGGAATGTAGCCTTCGTGACAGGGTTTGCTGTAGCATCAAAGCCAAATGCAGACATGCCGAAGGCTGACAATGTACTTTGCTGATGGCTATGTGATGCTGTTGCAAACCAGAGATAATCTCGGTGCCTTCAGGCTTTTTCCAAGTCTCTTCCACCCCCTGTTCTATTTTTTTCTAGTTAATTCTCCAGCCTTTCCCCTCTGCCCACAACCTTCACATGAGGTATATCAGGAAGGCCAGCCACAAACTAGGGTTTCCTCTTCCCTTTCAGGAGAGCAGTGAAAGCACTTTTGGGGGGGATGGATTGAGGCTTCTAGCTTTCTCTCCTTTGTGGGCATTGAATAAGTCACATGCGCACCATTAAGCCGGAGACGTGAAGGCCATCTGGCAAACCCAAAAGTACATCATTTGTCTGTGCAGAGTGCTGTTTTATAACAGGCACACTCTCTTCTGCATGCTGTATCTAAGGCGACAGGAAAGGAGAGGGACATTTAGGGCTGCCCCATTCAAAAGGTAGCTCTCTGGGTCTATTAGGGCTCAGCATCCCCCAGCCCCTTCCAACATTGATATTCAAGGCATCAGTTTGTGTTAGAGTAAGACTAACACTAGGCAAATAGAATGATGGACTCCTTGCAGGTGTTTAAAATAGCTCATCTTACAATTAGGTTCCACGCTTCCTCCTGGGAGGCCTGGGCCCATGATTCTAGTTTCCAACTGGCACAAGGCTCCGATGGCATGGAATTGACACGCTCAGTCTTGGGGAAGGAAACTGCTGCCTTGCCAATGGGGAATGACTCACCTACTCCTCCTCCCAGTGTAATGGTGCTGAGCTATCCTCCTGGGGCTCTCCCAAGGTGAATTTCTTGAGCCCGCTTCCCAGGGAAGATGGTGGCATGGAAGAAAGTTAAGGCCAGAGTAATGCCTATGCACTACGTCCACTCTATTTTAGCTTGTCTGGGCCCTCCCGCCAGGCGGAATTGCCAAGTGCACCTCATTCCTACTCCACCAATGGATACAAAGATCCCTGTGGCCAAATTTTCTACTGGTGTAAATTTGGACTGTTAGGGAATTTGGGCATGTTAGTCTGACTTCAAGTAACAACTGAACAGGGGCTTAAGACGTGTAGGGAGATCTGGTGCTGCTAAGCTCCTTGGTGCTGTTAAGCTCCTCCCAAGCCCCAAACAGAACATGGCTTGTGTGCGCCTCTCCTCCGGCAAGACCCTGTCTGATAGTTCTGGGATAACCACGGGACTTGTGATGTTAGTGAGCGCATTAACGAGAGACATCAATTTGTAATGAGAATCTCAAAATGAATGGTGCTTATCATTTATGGATGGGATAATTAAAGATACTGTATGTGGAGGTTTTACACAGGATTGTAAATTGTGAGCGGTGGTAATAACCAAGTAAGTAGCATCCAAACAGCTTCAAATTGGCCCGATCAGACAGCTCCATTTAAAGAACCCCTTTTGCCCAGCATTACTGACCGGGCACCAGGTGTTCTGGGTCTGATGTGACTCTGGTAGAGCTGTGAGATTGCTGCCTATTTGTTCCCTGAGAGGATGCTGTGTGAAAAGCAATCTTTTCATGAATTTTCACAGGTCTAAGGCTTTTTGTAAACTTGCCTTGGAATATCTTAGGGTATGTCTACACTATAGCATTAATTAGAGTTATCTTAATTCGAATTAAGCTAATTCAAATTAACGCATCTACACACAAAATGCAGTTCGAATTAGCGTTTTGCTATTTCAAAATAGCGCATCCACACTGAGTGGACTCTGAATCGGAGTTAAGACTGGCTGGAACCATTTCCGTCAGGGCACCAGGTAAGGACTTAATGTGTGGGGCTGCTGCCTGAGGCTATCTGAGGTCTGTGCTTAAAGGGACCCTACCCCACCCTGGACAGCCAGTTCTCAGGTTTCCTGCTTGCTTGTCTACTTCGATGAGGGACAGCAAAGCATTTGTGTCGCCGCGTGCTCTGCTTGCCCTCACTTGGGACACCACAGCACTCTGCAACATAGAGTCCGAACTGCCCCTGGGCACTCTGGTGCATCTTGTGGACGCATTGCCATCAGCCTGGCTGCACTTGCTGCAGGCTGCCATCCAGGAGGTCCATTGGGGGGCTGTCAGTATCCAGGGGGCCCTGCGGGAGAGCTTCTGCCCTGAGGAGCACTAACAGTCTCCCTGGTCTGTCCCACTGGGGGTTTGTGCCCCATTCCTCCCTCACGTCCTTCCACTTACCCCTCCCTAACCCCCCCTTCCTGATGTCAAATAAAAACCACTTTTTTTCAAAAATAGAAACTCTGTTTATTTAACAAAACGGTGGGGGGGATGAACCTCTGGGGAGACTGGGGAAGGGAGGTAGGAGACTGGAGCACGCCTAAAGGGGCCCCGCGCCCTGAACCGGAAGTGTGCTGGGCTCCATGGGTGGCAAGTTAGTATTCAGAGCCGGGGGCCCTGCTCCAGCAATATTTGGAGCTGGGTATCTCCCCCAGCTCTGCCTGGAGTGGGCCCCGGACCCCACCTGCCGACCCCCCCACCCGTCCTCCCACCCCGGCCCCAGAGCGTCCCCCTCAGCCCTGGCCCATCCCTGCTATGCGCAGCTCTCAGTGCGGCTCCCCCTTGCCGGCTGCTGCTGCTGCAATGTGCGGCATTCCCAGGTAAGTGGAAAGACACCCGGGCGTGACATGACATCATGGCCCGGGACTTTAAAACTGCTTGGCACCGTGGCACCGCTGGCCTAGCTCCGGGTTCGAGTCCGGCACCCGAGTGCAGACTGCCCCACAAAGTGGAAGGCAGAAGGTAAGGGAGGAGGGAAAACTAGGGGAAGGGGTGGAGAGGAAGGGGCTTGTGCAGAGGGGGAGGGGCTTGTGCAGAGGAGGAGGGGAAAAGGGTGGGAGGAGGGGCTTGTGCAGAGGGGAGAGGTGGGAAGGGGATGGGCTTGTGGGGAGAGGAGGAGGAAGGGGTGGGAGAGGAAGGGGCTTGTGCGGAGGGGGAAGGGGAAGAAAGGGGAAGGCACCAAGGGACAGCATGGAGGAGAGACAAATGGCAGGGGGCCAAGTGCAGACAATGAGGAAAAGGGCAGAAGGGGAGGTGTCAGTGGGAGGGGGGACAGGGTGATGCTGGGAGAGGAGAGGAGAGGAGAGGAGAAGCGAGGAGAGGAGAGGAGAGGAAAGGGGAAGGGCATTGCGGGCTAAACGGGGGAAGGGGAGGTGCTGGGAGAAGGCCTGAAAGAAGGGGTGGGCATGAGAAAGGTGGGGATGGAGCAAGTCATGTGTGAGGGCACAGAGGGGCAGGAGGGGAACGGGGACAGAGAGTGGTGAGGGGGGGCGCATCAGGGAAAAAGAGGGCAAAGGGGGCAGGGGCAGTAAGGGAAGGGGAGGCACCAGGAGGGTGCAGGGTAAGGGAAGGTGCAGGTGCCAGGGGATTCTGGGGTGAAGCAGAAGGGCAGACACCTGCAGGAGGGACCAGCACCAGAGGAGAGAGGCAGGGCAGGTGTGTAGAGGAGGTGTTAGGAGAGGGATGAGGAGGGTAGCTCACATGATCAGAATGAGGCTACTGAAGGAGTGGGCACAGTGGGGAGAGAAGGGCTGGTGGAGAGGGGCAGGTCACAGGAGGGCTGAGGGCAGTGAGAAGGGCAGGAGTCAGGACAGCAGAGGAGGGTGAGGAGTTGGGGGCAGCAGGCACCAGGAGCTGATGGAGCAAGGAGGAGACATGGCAGCAGAGAGAAAAGGTAGAGGTTTATAAAATATTTATTAATAACTTGGGTGCCACAGTGGCACATCCCAACAAGCCACATGAACTCAGTACTGGTGCACAACACAAAATCCATTCTGCTCATGGGAGGAAACTCTTAGGCTATGTCTACACTGGCAACTTCTTGCGCAAGAACATCTTGTGCAAGGGTTCTTGTGCAAGAAGTCTTGCACAAGAATACGTCCACACTGCCATGTGCGAGCTGTGCTTTTGCGCAAGAGCATCCATGGCAGTGTGGATGCTCTCTTGAGCAGGAAAGCTCCAATGGCCATTTTAGCCATAGGGTTTCTTGAAGAAATCCTGGAGCATCCACACTGCCCTCTTGCGCAAGAGAGCTTACACCTGTTAGAAAAGAGCGTAGGCTCTTGTGCAAGACACCCTCTCTTACCACGCCGCACTGTAAATTTCCTTGCGCAAGAGCAGGCGGGCAGTGTGGATACTGTGGGTTCTTGCTCAAGAATGGCTGTACTTGCAAGAAGAAGCCACGAATGTAGACATTCTTAGAGGGAACACTTCCCCAGCCTCTCTGCCCCGAGTTAATGTCACACACATTGGGGTAATGCAATTGCAGGATAGTTGCATGAGGGGGGTTTGGTGGGGGCTAAACTAATCCCTGTTGGTAGAAGGATGGTGGGAAAAGTCCTTTGAGAGGGGTGACATGACACCTTTTCCTTCTGGTCATGTGTCCATCTTGCCCCGAGCGTGTTATCTCCAGAGGCCTGGCTAACGGGGGTCAAGCGGTGTGGCTAATGGGGGTCGGGGCGTGGTTAACAGGGGTCAGGGGGTGTGGCTAATGGGGCACCACCAAAAATTATACAAATCTGCCACCCCTACTGGCCCCGGAGGAGTGCGCTGCTGCCTGCACCTCAGGAGGTGTGAGTTTAGGTTTTCCTGCGCTGCAGGAAGGTGTGTGTGTGTGTTGGTGGGGATTTTTGTGCCGTTTTTTGTTTTGTTTCGTTTTTGTGGGGGTTTTTGCTCAACCAAAATTGCTGTGGGGCCCCGTCGAAATTGTTCAAATTGGGCCCCGCACTTCCTAAAGCCGGCTCTGATCCCTGGGGACACAGTGGGTGAAGCCCAGCCCCCTTCTGCGAGGTGAGGATGACCGTGCCCTGCACCATCAGAGCCGACGTGCTTGCACAGAGGCCATGGTCAGAATGTCCGGCTATCCCCGGGAGTGGAGCTGCCACGAGACTGTACCCATGCCCCTGTGCTGTGTATAGTATGGGTGAGGTGGGGCGAGATGTTAAAGGGGCTTGTGAAGGAGGGTCCTGCTGTGTCCCGCCCGGGTCAGGAGCATGTCAGGTCTCTTCACACACGTGTGGCTATCAGGCCAAGGCCCCTGTGTGACAGGCAGCTGGAGCCACTTGCCCAGGGATGGCACGGCACGGCACTTGCTCGCCTGAGCACAGGTTGCTGTGTGATCCGTGGTAAGCAAGGCCCATGTGCGCGGTCCCTGGTCTCTCTTCCTGCCCCTCCCTCCCCCCGGGTAGGGGACAGTGACATCACTTACATGGTGTTGCCTCCCCAGACGACCCTGCTGACTCTGCAGGTGGGACTGCTCGGGGTCCTGGCGGTGTGTGGCGGCTCCTGCCCGTGCCCTGGTCAGGGCCTTCTGGTCCCGGCTCACTGCTCCCGGTGTGCACGGACCGTCCCGCCCCCCAGGATGCGGTCCAGTGCCTCAAAGTAGGGTAGGTGTCTGTCCCTGCTGCGGAGCTGCCCGAGTGGCCTGGTGTACCCCTGCCGCTGCTCCTGGGTACGCCTGTGGCCTTTCTGGGCCATGGTGGCAGCTATGCGTCCATAGACGGCCACGTTCCTCCATCTAGTGCGGAGATCATGGACCTCTAGTGCAGGAGGGAGCACGGTGTCTACGACCCCTGGCTGGCTCCTGGGTGCTGAGGGACTGGGCAGGGGATGGCTGGCTGGCACTGGCTGCCCGGCTCATTGTGGGGCCACTGGGTCAGGGGCAGAGACTGCTGGCAGGCCTGGATCTGGCACGTGTAGTCTGGCCAGAGTCTACCCCTTTAAGGGCTCTGGGGCTGGGGAGAGGAGAGGAGTTTTCCTGGTTTGGCCCAGAGGGCCACCAGGGGAAACTGGGAAGGGCTGGAGGCCAGCTAATTCGAAATAAGTGTCTACACAGTGCTTATTTCGAATTAGCTATTTGAATTTGGCGTTACTCTCGTAGAATGAGGTTTACCAAATTTGAATTAAGCGCCCACTATTTCGATTTTATTTTGAAATAGCGGTTTGCCTGTATAGACGCTATAACGGCTGTTATTTTGAATTAACTTTGCAGTGTAGACATACCCTCAGAGATCTGTGACAATCATGATACCAGCTCAGCTCCATAGCCTAATCCAGTGATTCCCATATATTATTCCGAGGGCTGATAGGTCCTTGTCCCAAGATCAGGCCCAGTAAAATTATTATTTCAATTATTTTATAGTTGGGAACCATGATGTGCACAGGTGCCACACTCACACTACAGGAACTCTTTCATATTTCAAATAAATAATTTATTTACAGATATACACTCTATCTCAGCAAGGTAGATAGAAATAATACAGAGAAAATAAAGTACAATTGGAACATCCATATCCACACCATGCCTCACAGAACAACCTGAATGTTGGCCCTTATCTTCCTCATTACCATCACCTTCCTGCCTTCACCAGTGGCTACCATTCTGGCCCTCCCAAGGTCTACATCTCTCCCTTCACTGTCCTGAGATGCTACTTTTATAATATGTTACACTGATGTTACCATGTGCTATGTATACTTAATGTGGGGTTACCTTTATTCCTTATTTGTATTTCCTCCTTACCAATGCTAAGGTGTCCTTTTGCTATGGTTTCAGAGGGGTAGCTGAGTTAGTCTGTAACTGGAAAAACTTAAAAACAACAGTCTAGTAGCACCTTAAAGACTAACCAAACATGTACAGTGAAACCTTTGTTATCCGGCACTCTGTTAACAGAAAACTTTGTTAACTTGCTTTGCCCCCCAGCCACAATACTGTCACATCTTCAGGCGCACAGGCCTGGCTTGGTTTACCATGATTGGCTTAACAATTTTGTGTTTAAGAAGTACTAATCATCTTTAACTCAAAATAGAAATGTGAGACCAACTGCCTCACACTATAAAACTACCAATATTAAAAATTTGAGTTTTACTATTATTGTCCATTGGTTTTTCCTAGGTTGATGGGACCCTCAGATAACCAGAATTTTTAGATAACTGGAACGCCTAATCCCCAAGTGTGCCGGATAACACAGGTTTTACTGTAGATGGTATCATGAGCTTTCATGGGCAAAATTCACTTCTTATCTGAAGAAGTGGGCTGTGCCCATGAAAGCTCACGATACCATCTACATGTTTTGTTAGTCTTTATGGTGCTACTAGACTATTCGTCTTTTCCTATGGGTTAGTAGAGCTATGACTTCACCCCACTGTCGTATACATCAATTTGTTGCCATGGCACCTGTGCAGTCGGATGTTCCATCCAGAATCTTCCAGCTGAGTCAGCTCCTGTTCTGTTGCCGATTGATGCAGTTCCATGCGCCCACAAACTCTTTCAAGTTTCTAGAACAGCTGTTCCCAACCGCCAGTCCGGCGGACCAGCAGCGGACCACAAACTGCTGCTTGCCAGGCTGTGGCACGCTGCCAGTCCATGCCCCACTGCCTTGGCCTGCCCGCTGGAGAAGAGCATGATGAGTGTGCAGCAGCGAGCGCTCCATGGGGTCTGTGTGCTGGGCCTCTGGGTGTGTGCAGGCGCAAGCAGCGGGGCACAGGAATTGCAAGGGTGAGTGTCTCATGACTTGCAGCCCCAGGAAGCACCACCTGATCGGCACAGGCCGCTCCAGGAGATCTGGAGCAGCAGTGCTATCCAGCCATAGAGCACATCTGCAGAATAGGAAGTCTGCCAGTTTTTGCTTCTTAGGGGCCCTTCTAGGCCCCTAAGCTGAGGCGTCTCTATGACCCGCGGCTGCAGCTCATGTGGGGAGCTGTGAGGCAAGGGGGAGCAGTGGTGTTGGTGGCACCTCTGCCTGTGGGGAAGGGGGAGGGATGGGCAAGAGCACCAGCCCCATCAGCGATTCTGGTGAGCTCAGGCAGCCACGGCAACAAGCTGCTCTTCCGCTTCCTTCCAGTGGCTCGGAGCACCCGGCCGCCCATGCCTATAAGTGACAGTGCAAGGCCACATGCCAGGTGCCATAGTTCCTCCTAAGCTGCATGCTTGTGCACGCAGGAAATCTCTACCCTGCCCACCTCTTAAGCAGAGCCGCACAGCAGCGTGGCGGAGGCACGCTTGAGCTGCCGGGCCGGAAGAACTGTGTGGCTGGCTGGAGGAACCTCCGGGCAGGCGGGGTGGCTGCCCAGGCTGAAGGAACCGTGTGGCTGGCGGGTGAGAGGGCAGGTGGCTGCTCTGGCTGGCTGAGCTGGAGGAACCACAGGGCAGAAGTGGTGGCAACTGCTCCTGCTGGTCAGGGCCAGAGGAACCACATGGCTGGCAAACGGGAGAGGAGATGGCTACTCTGACTGGACTAGAGGAACCGCATGTCTGGTGGGTGGGTGGCTGCTCCAGGCTGAAGGAACCACGTGACAGGCAGTCAGTCGGCAAAATAACACGTGACAGCTTAAAATTAATCACCATAATGAATATGCAAATCAATTGTTTACCATAATGAATATGCAAATGTGTCTATGCCGGTCTGCCAAAAGTTTTTTAATGAGTTCACCGGTCTGCGTTATAAAAAAGTTGGAACCACTCAGTGCTATAATAAAGCGACATGAAGTATTGCCAAAGGGCAGTACATCTGTGACCAAAATCCAACTGCCTTTAAAGACCAAAAAAGCAGAGAAGGCTCCTCAGAGGTTTGGTTGTTAAACAGTCACTTGGTTTTCCAGCAGAATAAGTGTTCTTCCTGCATTCTGTTTAGTGGCCACCTCTCTTCTGTAAAGACCTTGAGGAGTTCTAAGGGTCCATGATAATATGCATTCATTGGTCCCCTTGTAGGCAGCCTCAGAAGAGTGAATTTACTGGGCCTGAAAACTGGACTCTTTAGTGAGTCTACACAGACAACTTTAGGGAGCATTCCACAGCTGATCTAGCTCCAGGGCAACTCCTTTCCTGCTAGCAATGCTGCACACCCGCCACCAGCACTTTTACCACTGTGTCTAGAGCAGCAGTTTTCAATAGGGTTGCCAGATGGTTTCAATAAAAAACCGGGCACACTTGACATTATATCACAATCTACGTTGCATCTTATTTAGAAAATACCCGACATTTATATTTTCTCATTTATATTTGCTCAATTTGTTTCTCGAACAGAAAGCTCAAATACTGGACTGTCCAGTTCAAAACCAGACATCTGGCAACCCTAGTTTTCAAACTTTTTTTTTTTTCATGACCCAGTTGAAGAAAATTGCTGATGTCGCGACCCAACATAATTTGATTAGAGTGTGGACTCCAGGAAGGAGCTGAGGGTGAGAGATGTGGGCTGTAGGATGGAGCTCTGTATTTAGGGGGATGTCAGAGCTGGGGCAGGAGGGGCTTACCTTGAGTGCCTCCCAGTCACCAGTGCATCCAGGGGCTAAGGAAGCTTCCTGCCTCTTCCTGCACCCAGACCATGCTGCCCCTGAAGCAGCCAGCCGCAGGTTCCAGCCAATGGGAGTGAAGAGCTAGTGCTGAGGGCAGGACAGTGTGTGGACCCTCAGCGCTACACACACCCAGAGCTGGGCCTTCTGCCAGCCGCTTCTGGGGTGCAGGCCAGGCAGGAGCTCCTTAGCTCCCACTGGTCACCTGATTCTGAAGCAACGAGACCAGTGACCCACATTCCACCACCCAATACTGGGGCGCACCCATATTTTGGAAAACCTCTGCCCTAGAGAAGATATAGAGGGAATGTTTTCCTGACCTCACTGCAGGCTGCAGCTAGATGTTGGGCTGAACCTGCTAGCTCTAGGAGTGCCGGGCAATTTATAGGAATGCTGCCCTCTCCCTGCCACATTCTGCAGTGGGGCATTCAGCTGTCTTCATCTGCACCATTTTCGACTACTCCATGGAGGTGGTGACAGGTCCCAGCATGCACTGCTCCATCATTTTGATCTGAGGGGATGGGTCATGATGCATGCTGGGAATTGTCATTCCCATGGGCTGCCCCATGATATTTGAGGCCAACGGTAGTTTGCAAATTAGAAGCAGTAGGCAGCTAGCCACTAACGCGTGGCCACTCCCTGCCTTGAGGGACTGGAGAAAGGCCCAGAAAAGTCATCTCCAGAGAGTGCCCAACTTTGGGCTTGTTTCCTCAAACACTGGGGCCTCCTCCTCTTTTAACTCTGATCATCTAAAATACTGTCACCATGACAACCGTTGCAGGTGAGTCTCATTACAGTTAATCCTCTAATTACTAACTACCTCTTCAATCGGTTGTAATTACTTTGGGGACACCGTTAACCTCTCATTAGAAACGCATGGCCACTTTGTACCAAAAGCACAAACAGTGACATGACTGGTAATTTGCACTCATGCACTCAAGGCCACGCATTGTCTTGTACTGAGGCACGAGCTCATCCCCGTCATTACCCGAGAATGGTTGTCATGACAATTAATCATGCCATCCCTCATCAGCAACTTTTGCCAAATGTCACCCTGCTCTTGATCAAATGAGAAGAGAAAATTAAATGAATCAATTTGGTATCCGGGCTTGTTTTCCGCCCCAGCCAACAACTTTGAAATTGCCCTGCAAATGCACTTCCCCAGGTTTGCCATGGAGCTCTGCTTAACTTACTGTGAAGGGACACTCTTGCCCCTGTCCAGCCAAGTTGTGGTGGGAAATGATTCATGCCCACAAGAATATTTAGGTGGTGCAATTACCCAGCACCTGGCTCCACGCTCAGGCCACTTGGTATGGCAACAATGCAAATAATACATACGATGAGTAATAGACAGAAAAGAGACAGTTGCCATTTGAAAACCTGGAATTGATCAGGTGGCTTGCTGAGCTGTCATGCAGGTGACATACTCTCCCAGGCTGGGCAACTTGAGAGGGGCCAGTGTGGCCCATTTAGTGCGTTTCCTGGCTGTGATAAGGAGATAAAGGGCCAGATTCTGACTTCCCTTTCTCCATGGCAAGGCCAGAACTCCATGGAGTTACTCTGCAGAGCTCCTGAGATCACAAGCCTGTGTGTCCTCCACATCCTAGGGCAAAAGGGGTCTCATGAGTCACTCAGTGGGGCAGAGATTTTACAACATACAGACATAGGCCTTCCATAGGGTGACCTCCTTCCTGGCCGATGTTCTTCTCCTGATGACCCTGCCTAGCAATGTCGGGTCCTTTTAGAGTCCTCAGGCTGTGGGAAGCTCTCTCTTCTGCCCCTTTTTGGGTTGGATTTGGGTCATTGGTCTCAGGTGGTTTGATTTTTGGAAGACCGTGGCTTAATGTACCTGCTTTACCAGAAGGACCAGCAATATAAACAGGCACCAGTCTGTGTCTTGTGAGCTGCTCAGAAGCCCCTCAGGATGCAAAGCATAAATCTAGCATGGATGGCCTATTTGGCTCTGAGGTGGCTGCTGTTACACGTACATTAATTCGATTGCTACCCCGGCTGTGTGCAAGGCTCAGGAAGGGTTAACACAGACAACTTCCAGAGCTGAATGCAATGTTCCTCTGTAGTGCCCTAATTTTGAAAACAATCCTATCTGAAATCATTTTCCTTTTAAACCTGTAATTAGTTAGAGTCATTTGCCGCATGCAAATTCCAACCCTTAATTGCCAGCGCTAACCTTGAGAAGAGCGTGTGCACAAGCCAGCTCTCCTGCAAGTACAAGTCTGGGCCACTGCTGCCTAGCCAGGAGCGGAGAACCCTCCTTGTGGAGCAGTATGGACACAGCAATCCCTTCGCGTGTCCTGCATTTATAGCATGTGGGATCCTCTTGCAGCCGGGGCCTGACCTGGAGCTTTCAAGGGGGTGTGAGGCAGGAGAAAGCAAGGGAGAAGGAATAAAAAGAAATAAAGACCAGGGGGTATAGCAGGGTGACCTCTGATTATGCGGTTGAGCCCCATAGTCCAAGAGAATTCACCGGGAACCTTGCAGAAATGAAAAAAACCCAGGAGCTGCTACTTGCATCATTCAAGAAGAGAGAGGCTGTTTAAGCATTTATTAGGAATTGTTGTTATGATTTGTTCAGTGGAGCACCTCAGGGATGGGTGCTTCCAGATTCAGGGCAAGGCTTTGCCCTGCAGAAATCCTCCGGAAAAGCTTTTGCCCCATCTGCTGGGCCTGGCAGGCAAGAGAATGGTACTCACACACTGAGAGGGACTCTCTGCTGCCAGGCCCATGGACAGCAGCAAATGGCTGGTTCCAGCCCAGTCCTTGCACTGTTATTGCACCAGTGCATTCTGGGGCACCAGAAGCACCTTATTTATAGTGCTGCTGGGAGCAGGAGATAATCAGCAATTTCCCTGAGCCCAGGCATGAAGCCAGGGGCTACTTCGTGCCAGGTAGCTGCAACGTTTGTGCCATCCCATCCGACTGGGATGAAGCCATTGCAGATGGTGCCAGTTCAGAGGAACCTGAGCCACATTCCCTGTTACAACTGACCTGTGCAACCTCAAAGCACATGGGCAGCTCTTGCACTGGCATGCTACACGTTACTGCGTTACAACCATTTATAGGCAGGTGTCTGGTATTGAATCGGACAGTTCAGTATTTTTGCTCTCCTGCTCAGTAAAAAAATTCAGAAAATACCGAGACCTAAAATATCCGGTATTTTCTGATTTTTCTGCCAGGAGGCAAAAATCCGGGGTGCTTACTGGTTCTGCAGGGGAGCTGTCAGCCTGGCGCAGGGAGGCAAGATGGCAGGCAGCCACCAGCAGCCTGTTAGGGCCAAAGCCTCAAAAGCGTTTCTTAAAGGCCACACTTTTTTATTATTATTATTTATTTATTTTGCTTAACAACTCTCGGGTCCTTTTTTTTTTTTTTGTGCTGCAACACTCTGGGTCCTTTTTTTTTTTGGTATTTTTTCAGAAACCATCTGGCAACCCTAGCAACCAAGCCTTTCCAACTGATAGCCGTGCGCAATATCTTCTCACTAAGTGCAGTCAGGGCCTGAGCAGGCATCCGCATGCTGCCCGTGTCCCCTGGGATGGCTGAGTTCACGTAAAGAAGTGGGATGGAAGCTGATTATGATGGAGTGACAGGGCCCAACACATCTTCTCACTGTACCAGGGCAGGGGTTTATAATGCCATGAACCAGGAAGCTGGTTAACCCTAAATCAGCTGGAGCAGCAACATGTGTGTCCTGGTGCAGCAACCACTCTGCCTGAGAAAGGACAATATTTCCACAGGCATAATCTCTACCATGCCGCCTCCCCAGGCAAGCTCTCTGCCACCATGTGCCCACAGATAGACTGGGTGGTAGTTAAGCTTGGGCTTGGCAAGGGCTTCCTAAAATGCTTCTCCTCAGTGTGTGGCAGGGCTACCAGCTCCCTCCTCTTCCAGAGAATGAAGAGCCCCAACACCCATTCTTCCTCCCCACCCCAACCTCTTTAGCTCATCCTGATTTATCTTTCCTTGGCTGGCCCCAGGACAGAGGTAGAGGATAAATTCAAATGAATAAGCAAATTCCTCTCAGAGCAGGTAATATTTACTGTGCTCTGCCTAAGCCTGAGTCACCTGCCTGCTCATTTACTCACACTTGCAGGCACAAATTTCAGAGTGAAATTTGAGATAATTTAGCCCACATTTATGGAACAGGAGGGCTTATTCTAGAAGGGATTTTTTTCTTCCTTTAGTTTTAGGACAGATTTTTCCTCTGGCCCGCAGTTCAAAACTTTCACCAAATTTGCATCAGATCTGGGCTTGCCATCTGGCTGCTTTTTTTATGGATTTGCCAGTTGCCAGAAAACGAATGTAATCTGCTGGGTATTTTACCTAGGCAAAAAAAGATTTGCAGTGTCATCCTAATACACGGAGGTAATGAACATTAAAGTTCTGGTAACATTGCTGCAGGGTCCCCACCTCAGCTTAAGTAAGAAAATGATGCTATAATCATCTCTCTCTGTTATTGCCCTAGATAGGAGGACCATTGCAGGAGCAGAGGTTGCAAAATTTTGTGATAGGGAGTTGGGGTTACAATGGGCTTAGTTGAGGTGTGGGGTGCTGGGTTTTTGCATTTCAAAGCTGGTGATAACCCTATTTGAGCCCCATTGAGTTGTTGTAAAATATGCCCTGCTTCCAGGAGACATGCTTGCCATGATAGGTTCTGAAATGAATTTGGTGCTGGAGAATGACCCTGGATGTCAGTCCAGCAGGCGAATCTGCTCTGATCCACTGACCAAGGGCAGTCTGGATCCAGGATTGTAAGTTGGGCGCTGGGCAGCCGCCAGGAGAGATTCCAATGCCACCCAGCTGCTTAGCAAAGCCCCACAGCCAGGCTTTATCTTTCTCTTGCTGGTGCACATCTGCACATGTCTTGTGCACATCAAAATTTATTCTGCACATGGCTGGAAAAAATCCACACAATGATGGAAATGATTAGAGGGAACCTTGGTGTGGATCCAGGACCAGCACTAGGTGGGAGAGGAATCATTGCTTGGCCCACTGCTGAGGCCAGTAATGAGACCCAGGAAAGAGGCTAAAGCCAGCTCCATGTTGGAGGTTGCCTTCTGAGCAAACCACATGGCTTGTCTTTGCTCTGCCAGCTGTGCTCACCCAGCTCTTAAGTGACAATGGCCAAAGTCTGTTTCTGGCCCTATGGCACATATGCTCAGACAGGCCAGGACCCTGAGCTGGCAGCTATAATCACAGTCTGCGTGTCTGTCATCCTCTCCTCCACATTGGGTGGCACGAGGAAATGCTCTGCTTCACTCTTGAAGGTTTCCAGGATGAGGCAGCCTAGGGGATCCAAGTCACCTGCCCATTCAATGCCAGATGACATTTTCCGGGGCCGCTGAGTTTGGCGTCATGCTGGCAGAGGGCAGTGGTTGCTGCATGTTCATCCCAGCTGGGCTGCAGGAGAAGGTGGGGTGTCAAGAACGGACTCCTCTGCCAGCCGGCCCCTCAGCATCCAGACCTCGCCAGGGAGCAGAGATTTTCCTGCAAGTGACAAGTGACGGGAAGTCAAAACTGGAACATCATTGGGAAAGCTTAGAAGCCATTTCATATTTAACAGAAGCCATTCTGTATAACAAAAGCCATTTCAGTTTCTTGTGTCTGCACATATACTAGAGAGGAACTGGCCCACTGAGGTGGAGAGGCCAGAAGGATGCGCTGTTGGAATGTGTTAATGAACTATTTTGAGCTGTAGCTCGAACTCCCTAAACAACCTGTTTTTCTTTGCTGATAATAATTCCTCTTGAAGTTCAGCTGATTTCTTGCCCTGACGTCAGACTTGTTTGGTTAAGGGTATAAAATACTAGGATTGATTGTATTAGCTAGTCTCACTGGGCCCGGCTCTGCTTGGACCACGTTTGGCTCACTTTGCTTTATTGGCCAATAAAACTGTCTGTTTAGCCGTGTAAACTGAGTGAAGTCTTTACTTTTCCAGCTTGCAGACCAGTGAGTGAAGGGGGTTCCTGAAGGAGCTCTATGCCAAGCCAAGGCCTGCTCTGGTGAACGGGATGTCAGATCAGTTTCCCTCCAAGGAGTGCTCTGGGAACTTGGGACACAGCCAGTCCACAGCTGAACTCCTTCCACCTAATTACCAGGGATGGAACATGCCGACTCTATTATTGGAAATTGTAAACCGCATTAGGAGAGGCAGCATTTACAGCCTGATGCATGCGGACAGTTTGTCTCTTTCTGACTTGGGGAAATTGATTATCTATCAGAGAGGCACACAGGTCAGGTCTCTAGCTGTTCTTTATCACTTGCTTCCTGGGAGCCAGAGAGGGCTGTGTGCTGCAGCCGGAACCCCCCATGATGGGTCAGTGATAGGGGTGCTACAGGCAGGGTGCCTACTGATCCAAGTGACCAGCCAGGTCCCTTGCTCCTCAGACTCCAGCTCCAAAGAGGGTGCATTGCCCACTGAAGAGCTAGCTACCAGCTTCCCAGCCCAATGGATACATAAGGATGGTCTGTCGCCAGAGGCCAGTGCTTACCCTGCCTGAGGATATAGCCAGCTGGCATAGCCAAGAGTGTGCTCTACAGTGTGAGGGCAGCCGGGAGCTGTGTGCGCTCATGACCAGGTGAGAACCGGCATTGCAGGGAGCATGCGCTGAACCCTTGTTGTAGCTACTGCTTCTGACGCTCCTGCCCCACTGCTCATCTCTGGCCTCAACCCTCCACTGCAGCTGCTCCTAGAGCCCTGTACTGCCCCCAGCCTGCACGGCTGGCTCTCTGGTCTCTTATCTGGAAAGCCTGCAGAGCAGGAGGGGGCATCCCCTGCACATCCCAGGAGAACCTGGGCAGCAGGACTGCTCATGAGTGCTCAGACTAAGTCCAGCATCTGGCATGTGCGGGGAGAAGCAGAGAGGACATGCTGGGATGCAGATTTATCCACCCTTGAAGCCCTGATTCACTCATCCAGAGTTTGGGGCTGCCCCTGCAGACATTGCTCCTCACAGCACGCAAAGGAGTCCATGCCTCTGGCCTGCCCATTGCCCTCATGACTGGAGCCAGAGGATCACTAATTGCTGGGGAAGTTCAATTCAGAAGCTCCTTTCCTCTTTCTCCTCCTCTTCTTCTGATTGCAGATTCCTGTCCTGTTTTTCACAGCACTGTGATTTTCTGCAGGGTGGCCCAGAGATTTTTATTTGCAGCTAGCAGAAAAAACATTTCCTTGGCTTCTCCATTTCATTTTCTTTTCTTCATGTTGTTAAACCCAAAAGACAGTTCTGTGCTTCGAGATGAACATCTTCCCTTGACAAGAGGAGGCCGGGTGTCAAAGGCCAGAACATGCCTGTCAATTGTGTTAATGATTACTATTTTGGGGCTAAGTAAGCATCACCACATGCAGCGGTCACATCCTCCTTTCCTTCAGCCCACCTCGCAGACCTTGGGATGTAGGAGCCAGGACAGCAAATACATTGGGGATTAGCCAACTCATCCAGTGGACCAACTGCCCTCCCAATGTGACAGACACTTTTCACTTGGGGAACTGTCTGTTAACCTCACAGGAATGAGTGAAGTCTTTACTTCTTCAGGAGAGGGAGAGGGGTTTAATACCATGCCAAGCCAGGCCTTTGATGGGGATGTCAACCTGATGGCTGCTAAAGGCATAGCATCAGATTAGCTGTCACACCTCATAGTCCTCCACAGGGTGAAACCTGAGAGAACAGAGGAGCCTGGGAGCTATGTAGTAGGAGGAAGGCCAGAAGTAAATGAGAGGCTGCATTCAGTAACTATGGAGCTTCATTTTCTATATCTCCTAGCTCTTGAGTGCCTGCCCCTTATCTGTCACAGCACCTGCACAGGTCAACTCTCTCTGTCTCTCACTTGCTTCCTAGCTCTCTGTCTCAAGCACCTGCACCCTGCTAGCCAGCCTGCAAGCTGATTGGGCAGAGCAAACCTTTGTTCTGGGTGAATATAGTGCCTCTCCAATGACTCCATATGCCCAGTACAGCTCTGGGCAGCCCATCAGCTTGGCCTCCCTGCCAGTATGACCAAGCTCCAAGGGCCCCACCACTCCGATGCCTTAAGGATGATCTTATCTCTGTGCTCACAGTGAGGCTCCTGCCCAGCAGAGCATTGAGGCCAGGTGGAGAAGATCATGGACAAGGAGGTCTGCTCTCTCTGGTCCTATCATGCCGCCCTGCTCCTACTAGCCCTTCCCCAGGAGTTGCTCTGCAACCATCTCTCCACTGTCCTCACAGCTCGCCCTTCCTCCCACCTCCCAGCTCACTGGGCCTCCAGCCTAGGTCAGGCTGAGGCACACAGGCAATGCACAGAGATTACGCAGGACTCTCAAAGTGCAGACTAAGTCCAGCCTCGGGAAGTCAGCAGGGAGCTCTGTCAACAGGCAGTGCTCCAGAGCCTTCACACTTGAGCTTCCTGGGATGTGAGCTCACTGCTGGGTGAATCCTCCACGGCCAGGTTACACAAGCCTGAGACTGGGCCTTAGGACTGCACGTGCTCAAGGTCTGGATGAAAGACTTCAACTTTCACCTCCCTCCTTCTGAGGGGTTTCAGCATGGCAGGCCCTGTGTCTCTCTGCACAGGGCTGGATTGTGTCCAGTATTAGCACATTCAGCCCATATTCTCTTTTTCACCTGGCAGATGCGAAGGGAGGATGGGCGCTTGGGTTCAGCATCTGGGCTGGGACAGAGAGTGCCGGGCAAGGCAAGGCCCTCAGGCTGAGTTTAGGAGGCAGGTAGGCCTCAGACTGCACTAATTCTAATACCTGAGCTTCCCTCCCTGGCTTCAAGGATGTCTGCCATGCCCACCCACTGGGCTGTGCCAGCACAATCCAATTGGGGGAGTCCCATTAAAGCTGGGATATGCTAAGAACATGCAGGAACATACCAGGGTTGGACAGTGCTGGGGATGGGGAGCCTCTGCTAGCACAAGAGTTCAGGGGGAGCCAGACTCCAGCACAGCCACACTTTGACCCTTCCTGCTTCCCTGCTGCTGTACCACAGCATTGATTAATTTTCAGAAATCCGCCAGGGTGAAACCTGAATAATACAATGGCCAGCTAATGCTGAGGTGAGCTGTGTTCTGACAAATTGATTTGCTGCACAGTCAGACAGAGCCGGCTCTGTTTAACATCTCAGCCTTTCTGCAGACCCCGAAACTCCCTGCCAGAAGGTTAACACTGCAGTCCAACTGGCAGAGTGCACCCAAAGGAGCAGAGCAGGGCTGGACTTGCACAGTGGGGCTCAGGTCCCTTGTGACTCCAGTAATTTCAACCATGTCGCTTGCTCCAGAGGTGACCAGGAGCTTGTTTAGGAGACTCATCTATATATGGGAAGTTGGCTCCTGCCTCGCATGGGAAACAGCCCTGCCAGGAGCCATCTCTAGTGGGGCAATCTGCACTTGAGGAATTTGCAGGGCAAAGCTGAAATTATCTGCAGATGTCCCCACTGAGCCCAGGAGTGCAAAAGAACTCCACACAGGTGCTCAAGGAGCCTGATTTCCAGATACTAACACCCACCTCCCAGCTTTGCACATGCAGGAGAAGGAGATTCAGCCTCCAGAGCTTAGGCTTAGTGACTTTGTGCATTAGCACCCTCCTTGGAGGTACACTGTGATCATGCATGTTACAGGCTGCTTTGCAGCTGAGGCCACTTCTGGGATGGTCGGCTTCAGTACACAAATACCATAAATTCGAGACTGGGCCGGACATACCTTACTGAGCTTGATTCTCCACAGTGGGAGGTCAGCAGGGTAGGCCTCTCTAGCTTCTGAATCAAGGAGGACTAGTACCAATTGAGAGCACTCTCAGCTCACATTAGCAGATCTCTAGATCCACTTCACACACCAGAAGATGGACCTCTGGAGCAGTAAGTCTAGATGTGGCCTGTGTGCTTAGCACACTCAGAGATGGGGAGCCAGTGGCTGAGAGGTTGTGTTTAAGGGTGGGGAGGCAGTGACCTGGGAAAGATAGAGTCCTCTCTCCATCTCGCTAACCACAATCTCTATTTCCCGCCAAAACAAGCACTGAGCTGTTCCTTCCCCTTTGGGCTGGGATTACTTCATCCCAGATTTGCTGGGCACAATCTCAGAGCAGCCTGCATTCCTCTCTCCTGAAAAAGTGCAGTGCTCTGCCACCACAGCTGGTCAGCACAAACAAGTCCACCATGCAGACCAGCACGCTTTGCACTCCAGGCGCTCCTGCCCTCATGGTACCCAGAGGATTGCTCTAATTGTATCCAGGGTGCATTACAAAGACTTGATTTCTTTGTTGCAGGTAAACAGATCTGTGAACTGCAGTGGCCATCTCTGCAGACCTGCACACACAGAGGGTGTGTTTGCAGCCCACAGGAACTGCAGAGCAGGGCCTGATGTTCTGCTGCCCCCAGAGGCACACCTCCTGAAGGACGGCTTTGATGCCTTTTCCATTGCCCTTTCCTTCCCAGCCCCTGGTGCAGAGGTGACACTAGGCATTAGCTTGCTTATGGAGACTCAGACTCCTGGAAGATGATTCTGATGCCTGCCCAGCCACTGGACCAAAGAGCCCATCTCTAGTGGGGCAATCTGCACTTGAGGAATTTGCAGGCTGCTTATCTGCAGATGTCCCCATCCAAATAGGAGCCAGCTCCAGAGCACAGTGAGGAATAGTTTCACGCCTTTTCCCAAGCATTCATCTCCAGACAGGAGAAGCCTGAGAAGGCCTCATCTGCTTCCCAGCTAGGCTTAGCTACCCCATCCACTGCCTTCTAGGACACTGTGACAGTAATGGACACACTGCTCTTGCAGCTGAGGCCCACAGCTGAGACCAGTGAGTGTCATACTCCTTGTGAAAAGAAGGAGGACTAGAGTGGCTGAGAGTCTCTCACTGGATTCAGCAGAACAGAGAATCTAGGAAAACATGAAGAAAGATGAGCAGGTCCTCTAGACTGTTGTCTGCCACTGTGGATACCTAGAGAGTGAACAGATGGCTAAGGTTAACAGTGACTCGAAGGGCACACAGAGGCAGGCAAACCTCCTAAAGGCAGTGGACCTCCTCCATAAACATCTCTGAAAATCCTGGTCACAAACATCCTCTGGCAAGAGTTCCCAGATTTGCTGGGCAGAAAGAAAACTTCCTGTTTTTTTATCTCTCCTAAAGTTGCTCCTGTTTTCTTGTTTGCCAAGCTACAGCAATGGTCAGCAATCAAACAAGTCCACCCCATGCAGAAGCCATCGCTTTAGTCCCACCCAGGCGCTCAGAGGTTGGCCTCAGTGGTCCCCATTGGGGCCCTTTGTTCTCTGACCATCACACAAAGAGAGGTTTCTTTGTTGCAGGTAAGCAGATCCTGCCTGCCTGATGCAGTGGTCCATCTCTGAGATCCACCTGCACACACAGAGGTGTGTGTGCAGCCCCAGGAAGGCTGAGTTCAGGAGCCTGCACCTCCTGAAGGACGGAGCTTTGATGCCCATTGCCCTGCAGGTCACAGCTGGCATCCTCAGCTCTGGACTCATTCTGGAATTGCTTGCACAGGCAGCCAAGTGATTCCCCCAGCCACTGAATTTCTCCTAAATTTTTCTCTCATGATGGTATTCAAGGCTTGTTCACTCCATGTTTGGACCTTCAACTGGCTGCATGTGCTTGCACTAAGGTCACCCACTGCTGACACAGACAGCAGAGGCAGTAAGGTTCTGAGGGAGGCCTAGCTGCCTGTTGTCCCATGCTGATGCTGGGATCAACCATCCACTGCTGCTCTAGGCCAACCATGTGAGGCAGAGGAGGCTCTTGGGGTAAGGAGGCCCCAGAGCAGCTGAAGAGAGATGAGTGGGATCAACTTTAATACAAAAGAAGCAGTCCCTGCAGATTGTTTACATCATGAGAATTCAGAGAACATAAGAACAGCCAGATGAGAAAGGTCCATCTAGAGTGAACCTAGATGAACAGGGGAATCATTAGTGATCTCACCACCTGTCACCCATTCCGAGCTTTGGGCACACAGAGGCTAGGGACACCATTCCTACCCATCCTGGTTAATAGCCACTGATGGACCTAACCTCCATGAATTTATCTAGTTCTTTTTTGAACCCTGTTAAAATCCTGGTCTTTACAACATCCTCTGGCAAGGAGTTCCACAGGTTGACTGTGCACTGTGTAAAGAAAAACTTCCTTTTGTTTGTTTTAAATCTGATACCTATTAATTTCATTGGGTGACTCCTAGTTTTTGTGTTATGAGAAGAAGTAAAATGTGCTGCTCCATACCAGTCATGAGCTAGAACCTCTAGGTGATTATGAGGATAACCCACTCCCACCTTCCAGCCAGCTTCTCCTGTAGGCTCCCATTCCCTTTGCTCCTCTGACCATCACAGGCAAAGGTAGAGGGATTTGTGATGGGTTGGATCACACGATCCCCTTGAGACTTTCACCTGATGAGTTGATCATACCACTGAGCCCACCTACCTGCCCCTGAGGTGCTACCTGCCCTCTACCCTGCTGAGACAGGAGCTCTGGCTACCCCCAGCGAAGGACGGAGTTGGAGACCCAGCCCATAGCAGAGTAACACAGACACTGACATCACTTCAGCTCTGGAAAAACTCAGTTACAGGGAATTGTTAGCACCCAGAAGCATAGCCCAAGTGGGACAAAAACCCCAGATAAATTCATCTTATTCTGTATAAAAAATTTATACATAGAAAGCTCATAAAGTTCACTCCCTTTATCAATGGAAGGGAGAGGTGCACAGCTGACACTCCCTCTCAGCTAACAGTTACTCCCCCTCAGCTAACACTGGGTTTGATCATAAACAACATGTATCAAATACCAGGTTCAAGATGGATTCCAGCACCAGGAGGCAAGGTCACATGTCTTTGTAGGGCCAATCACAGTTTAGGCTTACAGGAAAAACAAGACTATTCACAGATCCTTGCCTTGAGCATTGGGCCATTAAGTTCCTTAAGTACAACTAATGGCTTTCACTAGAAGACCTAGATTAATAAACAGGTTACACTTTGTATTTCTAACTTCACATCCAAGAATGATACAAGCATACAAATAGAATATACACATTCAGGGAGTTACAAGCTCTTGCACAGGGCTGTCTCTAGAGGGGTGCAGGATCTGGGGAACCCTTGCCATCTGATGCACTGTTGAGAAATGAGTACAACTCTTAAAGAGCCTGCAGCAGTGGCCAAAAGATTCTTTAGATAACTAGAAGGGATTATCACCATCCTGGGGCTTAGTGTCAATACTGTTGAAGGTGAACAGCATCTTTTCCCTATCGCATTGCCAGGGCCCAGGAAATGGCAGGGCAGATGGGGGGAAGACAAGATATGCACTGTGCCCAAAAGGCACGAATAATGCACACTAGGGCATCCACAGGGCATTCCGCATGCATACCTGAATGTAGCGATGGCATGACCAAGACTACACAAGATATGCAGCAGAAGATATGGGGCACTCAAAAAAGGGGGAAAGCAAAAGTGAGGAAGAACTCAGGTTAAATAAATTACAGAGACAAGGGAGCCCCCATGCACACTGCTTCTGTTGTGACAGAGCCTCCCACCACCAGTCCCAAATATGGACCCAAGTATTTACAAAGAATAACAATGGTACAAATCCGGTTTTGCATATGCACTCATTAGCCTAGTGGCCAGACCCACCACACAGCCTGGACTAGTTTTCTCATCTCCCTAGCAGCGGGATGCCCGTGCAAATCCCTCCTTCCCTGCGGCGTGCATTCACAACACGCCCATACTCAGCAACCTGTGTTTTCCCCCTTCACATTTTGCCCGCATTTTCTCCTGTGAAGTGTCCGAGAAATTGTTTGCTTGATTTCAGACACTGCGGCAATTTGTTCCATGGAGCTTGTCATTAGGCAGCAAAAGTCCTCATCTGGCAATGGCTTTTACAATATGTGGAAATGGCTGCGCAGACGGCGGCAACGCCATAGCCAGTCACTTGCAAAGGCAACAGATTTCCAATACACAAAGCACCTGGCGGCCTGAGCAGCTGCACCTCAGCCTCCTAAATGACCCTCCAATACAACAGGGACAAGGGATCTTTTACTGCCTACAAATAAGGAATCCCACAGCAAGCTTTACTCATGCCCATGGAAAAACAGGGCACATTCAGCATCTACGCTTGGTGTGTCCTGCCTAATCTCTGCCCATGGTCAGCCTCATTCCTCCCGGAAGCTGGTTTGCCAGGCGGATTTAGAGCTGCTGGAAGGTGCAGCAATACCATGTTTATGGGGAGGGCAATGAATGATGCTGTGGGTTAGATTCTACTTTCAATACTCTTAGCCAAACCAGCTCAAGCCTCCGGGCCTGCCATCAGTGGAGCCACAATGATTTAAGAATCCAGAATGAGAGAGGGAGCAGAATGTGTCCCTGCTGGGGATATTACAAGTCTCGTAGCGTTGGCCTCTGCTGGGCTAACCGCCATGTGGGTGAGATGGAACCAACGCACCAACAGCAGCCGCCGGGCTATTGGCAAAGACACCCATTTGGAGTTGGGCTAAATGCCTGAGTCTGGATTTAACATGTTGGTGACTGAAACTCTCCAAACACAGAGCAGGTGCTAGTTGGGCACCTCTGCCAATACCGTCCTCAAGTCTTAGGCCCAGCTTCTGCTAACAGGGGAGCCAACAGGCATCAGAGGGCTTGAACAGGCCTTCAGTGAAGCATACACCTGGAGTCAGATTTTCCAAGGCCCCTAAAGATGCAGATGGGCTCCTGTCTGCATCTTTACACTGCTTAATGTAAAATGTATATGAAATGAACAAGCAGGCAATTTAAAGCAAGTAAAAGGAGGTATTTCTTAACCCAGCATGCAGTTAACCTGTGGAACTCCTTGCCAGGGGATGTTGTGAGGACCCAAAATAGAACTGTGTTCAAAAAGAATTAGGTACATTCACAGGATAGATCTATAGATATCTGGTAGCCAAGATGGGCAGGGATGCAACCCCATGCTCTGGGTGCCCCTAAGCCTTTGACTACCAGGAGCTGGGACTTGGTGACAGGGCATGGAAGACTTGATAATTGCCTCCATTCTGCTTATTCCCGCTGAAGCATCTGGCACCAGCACTGTCAAATAGCAGGACACTGGGCAAGATGGGCCCTTGGTCTGACCCCTTATGGCTGTTTTTATCATCTATATATTTGAGAGAGTTTGTCTGTCTGCGTGTGTGTCTGTTTGTTCAAGAACTCCTCCTAAGCAGTAAGAGTTCAGACCACCAAATTTGATATGGAGCTTCCTCTTATCATAACTTAAGGCAAGTTGGTTGTGCCAGGACAATGGGATGCACCTGGGATGGGATTGTTTCTCAGAAAACCATACAGAAAAGAGACAGAATCACTAAGAAGGCAAAAGGGGCTGGTTGGGGGCCCCCCCTCCTGTCTAGGATTGCCCCAGCCCTGAGCCTCCCATCCCTCAGGCACACTTTACAGAAGGCAGGAGGCTCCCCACCCCGATTTGTATGGGAACATTGCTGGCTGTCCCTCTTCATCAGGAGTGAGGGGAAATTGCTCAGTTTGCTGCATTCCTCACTGTGGCTGGGGAACAGAGGGTCAGACAAACCTGGACCTGACCCAGCGGGGACATGCACCCTTCCTAGCTGTGCCTGCTAGAACTGTAGAGGCCATGGAGAGACGCTTCTCACCTGGCCCCAAGCTGCCTTGGTGAGAGAGGGCTGGAGTAGACCTCTCCCCTGGGACAGCCTGCAAACTGAACCTCTCATCCCCACCCCCTCCCAGAGAAATGATTCAGATGCAAAATGTACATTTTAATTTTATTTTCTAAAATAAAAAATAAAAAAATAAAAATTAATTGAGTTAAGTTCCTGAGCAAGGCCGGATGAATCCTCTAGTGTTGTTATGTTTTTAATTACCTTTAAAAATCTGGGTTCCAATGCTGGCTCTCTGCAAAGGGGCAAATGCCAATCAGAGCTACTTGAGTGTGAGACACAGCAGCTAGCTTCCAAATGCCCAGGGGCAGGCAAGGAAAACAAACAACAACCGGAGAAGCTGGCAGTGGGTCAAAGTTCATTACACCCCCCCTGCTGCCTGTGTCCCAGAGGGCTGTGCTTTGAGGGGCCACTGAGGACTTGTTGATGCTGATCTTTTCATGAGTGATCTTGGCTGGGACCCTGGACTCTCTCCCTCTCTTCAATTCTTTTATAGCACTGCATCTTTAATAGCTTTACAGCGCCCATTTAATATTCTCAGAGACATAAAGTGCAGCCTAATCAACGCATTTAGGAGAATTGCCCACATCCTCGTCTCTCTGCCATAAAACAGTGCCCACAGAAGCATCTGTAATTAATGCTCTCCCCCCCCTTCTCCCAGTGAATCAATTTATAAAGCACAGACTTCCTCTGCGCTGGAGCTTTTAGCCTGTTTTACTCCAGCATCCGAGGTGACTAGGCAGCACTCGTCAATTAAGCAGCTGTGTATAATGGATGCTTCAGAGTAAAAAACACAAGCTGATTCCCAGAAATGATCAATGCATATTTTTCTTGCAAAAACACGCACACATACCCTGAGCTCATTTTCCTTAGAGGTTTAAAGGGACACTAATGGGGGAGGGGTATTGCTTCTTCCTTCTGTTGCTTTTGAAAGATAAAAGAGGGTGAAAATTAGGGACAGAGCTAATTACTATAATCAGCCTAATCACAGGCTGAAAGGAGGGAATGCTGGAAACCTGCTCTCCTTTTCACCTGTAGCAATCCATGCTGCCTCTTATCTAAATATTTTACCGGTCTTCTAGCCCTCCCTTTCCCAGAATCATCATGTCAGTGTGAAAGCAGGAGCAGTTTCAAGGGACTGGAGAGGATTCGGAATCAAGATGGTGGGTCTGCACAAGTCCGCAGCCTGATTTCCCCTGTCCTGCTTCATCCTGGGGCCAACCATCCTCACTCCTTCCCTTTCTCCCAGTGCACACTCATTTTGCATCCCTGGCTTCTGAAGGTTCATCTTTCCGGGGGGTTGTTTCTATTGTGAAAAATGCTGGGTGACTCCTGAAAATAAAGGGTCCCTTGTGTAACCTCCCCAGCACTTCATTTGCTTTGATCTTGGTTTGTTTCTGAGGATGAGCACATGACTGCCTTGAGAGCAGATATGTGCCAGGTATATTGTGAATACTTGTGCAAAGATTCACACCAGCAGTGACTTGTGCAAGACAGACTTCTCTTTCCGCTGGCCAATCAAGAGATAAAAACAACATCATGTGGTTTGAGTGACCCGTTATACAACCAGCAAATTCGGGCACTAGTCACAGCATATAGTCTGTGAGAAGCATATAGGGCAGAATCTTCTCATATAAGCACTTGCTGAGTGAGTGAATGGAAGTTCAGACTAGAGCTACTTTGGGGACAATTTACAACAGAAAAGGAAGGTGAGAGCCTTGAATGAACTGTTCTCTGCCAGTAGCTCCCCCAATTTGAGTTTGGGAGCCTCTCACCTGGGTCATTTAGAAAAGTGCCAGCAGACAAGGAGGCCTACGGGCTGGGCAAACTGGGCCCATGTCCAGTGCACCATAGGCAGAGAGTAAGGGGCAACTGGGCATGGGCTTTTGCAGGGCAAAGGGGTGGGTACTGGGCAGGGGGGCAGTGTGGTGGGGCATCCTGCAAGTACAGGACTGGGGCTGGAGGTGTAGCTAGGAGGAAATGCAGGAGTTGGGATGAAGGTGGCACAGGATGGGGTGCAGGGTTGGGGATCCTGAGTGCCAGGGGAAATGTGCTATGCCCACAGGGTTCAGGGACTTCAAAACACAAGTTCACCCATGGCTCCATTTTCTGAGGCCAGCCCTACCAGCGGGGCTCCAGGTGTGGCATTTGAAGCTCTTTTGTTACCTTTCTTGGCCTCTGGCGTTAGCAAGGCAATGTGACCCATTCTGTACCCTCTATGGAAATGCTGTGCAGCATGCTCATACTGGTCCTTGGCACAGAGTTGGGTAGCATGCTGGGATTCCATGGCACCAAATGGGACAAGCTGTTCACCAGCAGCAGCAAAGGGCTCCTTCTGGCAATGGGTAACAAACACCCTGCCCCCCCAAAACAGCACAAAGCCATGTCACCATTGAACTCAGTCAGAAGAAATCCCCCTTTCTACCTAGAGCCTTCTCTTAGATGCCTCCCAGCTCTCACACACAGATCTGTTCTACCTACACTAGGGGCGGGCAATCATTTTTGATGGGGGGAGCACTCCAAGATTTTGGTAAGTGGTCAAGGGCTTCACTTTCCTATGGAGGATGCAGGGTCCGGGATGGAGGTTGAGTGCAGAAGGGAGCTCGGGAAGGTGACTGGGTGCAGGATAGAGCATGGGGTCCGAGAGGGAGTTGGGTATAAGAAGGAGGGGGTGATCTGGGGCAAGGGCTTGGGGGCAGGGTCCAGGAGGGAGTTCTGACTTGGGAGAAGGGGTTGTAGAGGGTTTGAGTGGTGACTGGGGCAGGAGATTGGGATTTACGGTCAGGGATGGAATATGGATGCAAGAGAGGATTTTGGCCTCAGGGAAGGATGTAGGGGGGGTGCAGGATCTGGGAGGGAGTTGTGATCAGGGGGCAGATGGAAGGGGGGTGCAGAGGGTTTAGATGGTCAACTGGGGCAGGTAGTCGGGGAAAAGGGGGTTGGGGTGCCAGAGGCAGGCTCTGGCTGGCAGGTGCTAGAATCCTAGGGCTGGAAGAGACTTCAGGAGGTCATCAAGTTCAATAAGTCTTCTTTAACATACAGCCAGCTCTCCTGGATTCCTTCCCCTTCATGTTAGCAACCCAGGGGATCCTGCCCATCAGTTCCCCGAGAAAGTCAGTCTGCTTACCTGGATGTCTCCCAACCAGCAGCCCTGCAGGACCCTCAGGCAGGCTCCCTGCCTGCTTCCGCCCCAAGCTGCTGAGAATGACTGGCTGCTCCCTGTGGCTCTCTGCTTTGAGCACTGAGGAAGGGGAGGCTTTGTGCACTGCCCCTGTTTCCAGCAAAATCTCTCAGTTCCCAATGGCCAGTTTCTGTGAAGCCTCCTCCTCTACCTGGTGCCTGGAGCAGAGAGCCACAGGGAGCAACTAGCCACTTAAAGAAGGATGTGGAGAAATTGGAGAGAGTCCAGAGAAGAGCAACAAGAATGATTAAAGGTCTAGAGAACATGACCTATGAGGGAAGGCTGAAGGAATTGGGTTTGTTTAGTTTAGAAAAGAGAAGATTGAGGGGACATGATAGCAGTTTTCAGGTATCTAAAAGGGTGTCATAAGGAGGAGGGAGAAAACTTGTTCATCTTGGCCTCTGAGGATAGAACAAGAAGCAATGGGCTTAAACTGCAGCAAGGGAGGTTTAGGTTGGACATTAGGAAAAGTTCCTACCTGTCAGGGTAGTCAGACACAGGAATAAATTGCCCAGGGAGGTTGTGGAATCTCCATCTCTGGAGATATTTAAGAGTAGGTTAGATAAATGTCTATCAGGGATGGTCTAGACAGTATTTGGTCCTGCCATGAGGGCAGGGGACTGGACTCGATGACCTCTCGAGGTCCCTTCCAGTCCTAGTATTCTATGATTCTATAAAGCAGCAGGGGGCTGCTGTGAAGTGGCTGACTGCTCTCTCCCTGAAGGTCCTGGTGAGGTGGCCTGTGGGCCATATCACGTAGCTCGTGGACCATATCTTGCCCATCCCTGACCTAGATGAACTCTTACCTGCCACCAGCCATGTGCGGCCCTATTGATGCAGTTGGGCACTTAGATTTTAAATAGTCATGCTTTTTTCTGTATGCCACACCTTTAAACTTCTAACAGCTCTGCAGAAATAGCAGCTATTTTGTTCTCTGAGTTGCTATAGTCCAGTGAGCGGCCGTTTAGACAAATGAGCGAGCAGCAATATTTTCATAACCACAATATTTTCATAACCAAGACAGTCTCTAGAGGTAGGGTGGTTTTGCTCCTGCACTTGTGTACCTAGAATTTGTGGGGTGAGTCAATTGAATCATAGCAGTGCTGTGATTGGATGCAGAGGGAACACACGGGTCTCACAATCAATGTCATGTGCAATTAGTCCACACCTCACTTCACGTGCCCTTGCTTTACATGTGGGCCACTTTAGCAATACCGGTAGGAAAAAAACTAAGCAGACAAAAACCAGCAGAATTTGGCAACCCTGTGCATGGGCAACAGTAAACAAAATGTCTTGTGGGCCACACATAGAACCCCGATAGGGATGCATGCAGCCCTCAGGCCACAGGTTGCCTACCACTGCTATAGTTTTTTTCCAGTAAGACACATATACTTTGCTCTCTCGTGGAAATGAGGGGGGGGGGGTTCCTTCCTTGTTTGTTCTGTTGAGTTCCTGACTAAAAAAATGTGTCCTACTGAAAGTCAGTGATTGTTCCGTGTGTCTGAGGCAACATAATCCACATCCTCTACCTCTCCACACATACCCCCTCCCCCCACACACACAGACCTCCACACTCACAGTCACCTCCACGCACATCAGCAATATGCCCTTTCTCAGCCACATACCCCAAGGGTTTAGAAATCTATAGGGAGTTCCCATGTGTCAGGAAACAAAGCTGAGAGCTGGATAAAAATGGCCAGGTGCTTCCTTTCCTGTTGGTTCTTCCCCTTTGTGTGCCTCTGGGTGTGAGTTTCCGGTCCCCTGTCAGCTATAAACCCCTCAATAGCAATGAAATCCATCATTAACGGGGCTGCTTTAGTGCTCACATCTGCATAGCTCTCTGGTCCCTGTAAATTTGAAATACATCAGCCCCAGCTTCCAGGAGTGACTGTTTCTGTGCAGTCACCATTGTGAAGGGCAGACAAGTGTGGCACTAGGCCAGTTTGAAAGTAGATTCCATTCAGGACTGATTCCTCCCTCCCCTGGTGTATGGCTCTTCATTTCGTATCATGCAAAGGCCATTTCCAGGAAGGCAGACTCTTGGTTTCCTCTGAGTCCCTCCCCATCTGGAGGTTGTCTCCACCACTTATGACCTCACCATGGCTTATTGTGCAGATGATGGTGATGTCCCAGACAGAGAGAGGTGCCAGAGCACATCACAGATGGTTTTAGGACATGTCTCCAGGAGGAAGGACCAGCTGGACAGTCAGAGCTAATAAGCTGCAGGGTTGTCTTATGAGAAAGAGATGGACATTGCCTGGGGTGGGACTTTTCAAACCAGACTAGCCAAAAGTATTCGGATAATGTCTAGTAGAGAACTGTCCTGCATTGACAGGGGGCTGGGCTGGGTGATATTTTCCATCTCTAGTGTACAAGTGGGACAGAAGCCATTTAACATCTGTCTGACCCTAGACCCATTCTGGAGGGTGCCTATTTTCCCTGGGGGGGGGAGAGCTTTGAGAAGCTCTCTGACCCAGAAGACACTGGCCATGTTAAATGTCAAGGGTATTACTCATCATTATAACATCTCTCCTTCCACAGCAGAGTGCTGTGTCATAGTTCCTCCATGACAGGTGCAAAATCATGTCAAGGGCCAACACCGGCCATGACTACTGGGCAAGGGTTCGGCCTAGGGAATTCAGAGTGGATACACCTGCTGGTTTTCATTTTGTGTCTCTACACTCTGGGCCATCTGCTCAGAGACTTGGCACCAACAGCCACTGTGTTTTGCCAGCTTGAATAGGGCAGATGTGTCAGTTAAGGGTGAGCATGGAGCAGCCACCAGCAGAGGATCCTGTCAAGGTTTTCATGCCAAACCACGCGGGTCCTGGCAGAGGGGAAATGTTCATAGGAGTACCACACAGCTGAGGAGACCTCTCCACTAGACCTCGTCTTTCACTGCCACCTTCCCTGAAAGGGAGGCTGCCGGTAGCACGAGTGGCAGAGACAGTAGCTTACAAACAACCCCCAATCAGAGCTGCTGAGAAGGAACATCCTGGTGTGTGTCATTGGCTTTACTACAGCTGGGCTTTGTGCATCTTCTTTGTTGAGATGGTTATCAGCCACGTCCCACCCATCCCATCCTACACCATTCACCAGCACGAAAACCCAGCCTGAGTGAAGGAATCCATCCCACAAAATGCTTGCCAGGCCACTCTGAATGAAGCACAAATCTCTCAAAATGGCGGGAAGTTCCTGGACAGTTCCCCAGCTGGACAGTTCCCCAGTTCCCCAAACTCCTCAGGTCAATTGTTCTCCCAGCTCTGCTCACCACACGAATCTCTCCAGCACGGCTGGTTGCTGTAGGGCTCAAGAAAGCACCTAGCTACAACAATGGTAGCTGTGGTATAAATCTCACACATAGTTGAGGTAGAGCAAGTGGCCAGGTGCTTTATGGGAAGGGTTCCCTGTGGAGAATTGGGAATTTGACCAATGCTGGGACCAGACGACACAGACCAGTGGTCTGATACATTACAGCTGAGCCTGTGTTCCAGGGGGCGATGTCATTGCCATTGCCAGCTCTGTTCACCACAGGGTAGCGGAAAATCTGTGGGGATAGCTCAGAAAATAGCTCCCTATGGGGCGGGAGGTGAGAGTCTCTGGTATGTGGCTATAGGATGCCAATAGTGGTGAAGTGATCACTGGTCATCTGCCTTTAAACTGAAATAAGTAATTCATAACCTTGTTGGTGGCAATTGGATGCAGGAATTCAAGAGAGAAAGAGAGACAGACAGATGGAGAGGCAGACAGAGAGACTGCAGTCTCAGAAAGAAACTCTGAGAGAGCTCTGCTTGAAGCAGGAGCTTTGGCAGGTATGCAAACATGGATCCAGCACAAACCATTGCCTGACAAGTATCTGATTATAGACAGCACTCTGCCAGTCCACGACAACATGGGTGCCAGTGCTCCGACTAGTGCACAGCAAGTATCCCTGCAAAACCAGCCACATGCAATACTGCAAGAGGAGGGCTACTTCCCCCACACACTCCCACCCAGCCATCCAGAGACTTGTTATAGTCCTGCTACTAGGGTCTATGGCAAATCCCAGATGGATGCCCGGAGCTCACAGCCTCCCTTTCCACAGGTGAAAACACGACATAGCAACAGGAAGGAAGCTCTGCCAAGCTAGAGAGAAGCTTCATAACCACAGATGGAACAAGGGAAGCGGAGCAAAGGAGTAACCAGTAGCAGTTTTCTGGCTGTGGGGCTTGGTCAGCTCTCAGAATCTGAGGAGTGCAGGGTCCCTGTCTTCCCACAGCCATTGTCTCTGACAGGCCCTGCACCCTGCGAACCCATGTAAGGATCCCCAGAGAGCTGGGAGGGCAAATATGACAGCCTGAGACAGAGTTAGGTTGGTGCCAGGCAATGTTCTGTAGCCCACCCCATCTGTGCCAGTGCCATGGATGTGTGGAAAGCAGGGAGGAGGGAGTGGATGCTAAAAGCAGTAGCCAATGCCCACTGTAGAGCTGCGTAAAGAATGAATTTTTTTGGTGCAGTGACAATTCGGAAAGGTTGGGAGGAGACATTTATCACCACTCAAACTATACACCCAAAACTTTCCAGTGAATTGAAAAGTAAAAGAGAAAAGGAAGGGGGGTGCTGAAGGAAATGTTTTGTGTCAATTTTGACTGTTTCAGTAATGTTCTGCATTTTAAAAAGCAAATACAACTGCAGACAATTTCAGAACAAACAAGTCATTTCAAAAAGAAAAATCCAACAGGTTTGACTTTTTTCAGAGTTGGGTTTTTTGATGCATCTGTGTCGCTCTTGCCTGGCATGACCAATTTGGCAGCACTGACATGAATCCACAAAACATTTTGGTATTGTCAAGTCTGTTTGTTTGGTTCTTTTGTTTTGTTTTTTGTTTTTTGCCAAAAACACTTTTTGTCCAGAAATGTTTGCCCAGTTCTAGCCCTAGAATCAAAGTGTTGGTGGTTCTTTGCCTGTCTGAAATACAATAACTTTTTAACCCCTATGTCATTACCTCACAGAAAATAACCTTCCCCCTTCACTCCCACTCTTTTCTAAAATTTGATTTGTCAATTTCACGTGTTCATTTTTTTGATTGTATCACTTTGATATATATGGTTGTGCCGATTTTCTTCCACATATTGATCTGAGGAAGTGGGTCTGGCCCATGAAAGCTCATCACCTAATAAACCATCTTGTTAGTCTTTAAAGTGCCACATAGTTCTGTCTTTTGTTTCAGCTACACCAGACTAACATGGCTGCATCTCTATCACTATTTTAACACTATCACAGTCTGCCCCTACCTAGACAGGCCTCTTCGGGTGTGGGATCTGACTTAGATCAAGAACTGTGATGCACCCTTCCTCTTCTTGAAAGTCACAGAATTCATGTCTTAAGTCCTGGCTTGTCCCGTGTTTGTTTGTGTCAGAAGCAGCCAGCCAGTGGTTCAAATGGTGCATGGGATCACAGACAGAGCCCAGCACAAAGGCCCTGCACATGGCTGGGCAATGGTCAGAGAACCTGGTCGTCATCCACAAAGTCACACAGGAATTTATCCCCCCAGTTTTTAAATATTCAGACTTTGAACTTTAAGGAACCAGCCAGTCAAGACTGGTTAACGTCCTGCAGGCTCAATGACATTCGACTGTATTCTCCAGGGGCACAGGCTGATGAGTCTGCAGGTTTCCAAGTGAGGCAGTGCCGGGATAGTCTCGGCAAGGGGAAGCTGTCCCCTGCATACTGTGTGTACCTAGATCCTGTTGTGACTCTTCTCAGCAGAACTTGAGCCACTGCCACTGCCCACGACGCAGAACCAGCCACCAATGTCACAAGCCACCCACGACTCCAGTGACCTCAGAGGAAACATCAAAGAGGAGTGGGCCAGAGACAGTACCCTCTCCAGGTGGTGTCTCAGGTTGAGGTGGAGACAGGAAAGGGAAACATGCCCTGGAGCTGCTTGTGCTGTACTAGGGATGTGAACGGTTAACCTGTTAACCAGTATGCATCACCCTTACCAGGTGATTACAGTTAACTGGCTGAGGCTGGAGCAGCCCCCTGCCTGAAGAGGGCTGCTCCAGCCAGATGGGGCCTGCCATGGGCAGAGGGTGCCCCAGCCTAGCCTGAGCAGTCCACACTCATGATTGGCATGAGCCAGCGTGCCACAGGCAGGGGTGCTCCAGCCAGTCCAGAGCAGCCTCCACCCCCATTTAAGTGGTTAACTGGTTAAACATAACATTTAGCATTATGCTATGTATAATTGGGTTACATTAAAGTTTAGTGGTTTTTAAATCAATATTTGGAGGCATTGCCAAGTGGTAGGGTTTGAAGAAGTGTGAAGATTCTCAAAATAGAGTTAGCAAAAGAAGTAGAATCACCTGGGAGAAGTGTCCAGAGAGGCTGCGGGGAGGGAAGCTATACTAGTGGACACTGATGTGGGTCAGTGTGTATTTCCATTTCTGGTTTGGTTGTCACTGAAATTGTCCAAGAATAGCTGGATCTAGGCAGATTTTGTACATTTGGGGTCTGAGAAAAGCACATAGGATCTCTGGAAGAAAACTAAAACCAGATCAGACAGGAATACTAGCCAAGTTGGGCCAAACTCCGTGTGTTCTCTCTCTGTGGTAGCATTTCTCTGGTTCCCATCCTAATGGAATTCATACACCACAGCTTAACTTTGTGTTGCAGCTTAAGCCAAGTTAAAATCTCAAAGCCAATCTCGGGCCAAACTACCTGGATTCACACTGCAAACACTGAGAAACTGAATTTTGTAAGTCCTTAAACAGCCCCAATTTGCTCAAAGGGACACTGATTCTCCTGAAAGGTTCAGGAACCCTTAGAAGAATCTGAGCTAAGACTCAAGGCAAGTTTCAGGGCTCAGAGCTGGGAGGTTCTGCATACATTTTCTACAGCTGTTGCACTTTGACAGAAAGAAGCAAATTGTTACTGGGGTAAAACTGAATTCATCAGCCAAACTCACAAAACCATCACTCCTCTCCCTCTCCTTGTCCAAAAGCCACCTAGTGTTCTCATGTCTGTACTGCCTTTGCTCCCTCCTGCCCCATTCTGGCAACTGGAGATTCATAGAGTAGTTTTGAGCATAAAGCAAAGCATTTCCATCCCCTGTTTCTGGTTTTCACTCACAAAAGTGATTGTTGTTTAAAATCCCCTAGAGGCTAATTGCAAACTGTGAGTTTTGAAAAAGTAAGAATGAAAATGCCCTTTGCTGCTCCTTTCCTCCCCTCTTACGCAGCATCTCAGAGAGTTAGAACAAAGTGGGACAGATGTGCTGATCATGTGACTGCTACCATTGAGACCTGTCTCCCAAGCAGAGAAAACCAAGTAGCCAAAAGTTCCTCCCAACTTTATATGTGACTTTGAAGTTGGCTTTTGGAAGTGGTGGGATAGGAGAAGGGCTTAATTTTACACCCTACAGAAGAGGTTTTCTATCAGTTTAACTCATCAGCTTTATGGTAGCCTTTGTTGAGAGACTCAGGTTAGTTCTATATGTCCTATATTTAGCAGACTGGTACTGAAAAACGTACTAAATCCCTTCTTTAGTATCTTAAAGTGGACTGTATCAGAGTTACTTAGCTTGGTAACTCAGTGTCAAGAGGAATTAAGGCTCTGTGACACAATCACCTTGAAAGTCCTGGCTCCCAGATCCATCAGAGCTCAGTGTAATTATCCACCATCTTCTCTGAAAATATTCTGCATGAGCATTAATCCCAGGGCTGAGTGAATAGTGTGAACAGATCCACATGACAGGTCCCTGGAAGAATGATTGTGTTCCTGCCACAGCTCCATTCACTGCCCATAAAATACAGGGGCTCTTGATTTGTAACTGGCCAGCCTGTTTGTTGGATGCAAATTTGAAAGCCCCGCACTGAGATATTTGCAGAAATTGAATCTGAAATTTGCAAGGGCAAGTCTTTGTCCTTAAGCACTGGCCTCATCTGTCCTATCAGGGAGCAGGAGCAAGAACATGTCAGTGCCTGACCTGTTGCGAGGAGCCAGCCCTGCTCAACTCTTTGCATATCGACAGCCAGAGCACAGAGCAAAGTCTTCCATGAGATGTTCATGGAATGAACCCTAATAGCAAGCATAGGGGATGTCACCAGCGGCTCGCTGCTGTTCTCCTGGGAGGACGCAAAGGCTCCAGTTGTCAGATGAATTATTCACCCTGAAGTGCAGATACCAGGAAGAGTCTCTGGGCAACACTCACTCTCATGCCAGCCCTGCAGCACCGGCAGCTTGGCAGTGCCAGTGTTTAGCAGCTCTCTGGCAACTGGTACCTACAGCCTCAGTGAACCTTCTACAAGCATCATGTCCCCATCCATATGTGGGGCAGCTGAAGCACACAGAGGCAAAGTGTCTTGCTCAAGGTCTCAGAGCCGATCAGCGGCTGAACTAACAGAGTCCAAGTCCTGACTCCCAGACAGGCCATGCTCACGCTGCAGATGTCCCTTTATCTTAGCTAGCAGGGTATGGACCTGCCTGACACAGGAGTGAACAGATAAGTGCCAGGTGAAAGGGGCCCCAATCTGGCATTAAGGAGGGCACTGCTGCACAGCTGCTGGGCTAGCCTGCCTTGTGGCAGAGGTGAGATGAAAGAGCCTCTTCATCGCCTGTCTTCAACCCATGCCTCTTCAGAGCTGCTCCCGTGTTTCCCTGTTAGCTAAAGACTGAGGCAGCAGACTCACCAGGGCCCCGAGACCTCAGCTTAGCGGGAAGGGCTGTGTCCAGCGCTTATCCTTCCTTACATCCATGGCACATCCTCCGCTCCCTATTACCTGCATTCCACCCCGTGCCCTCCAGCCTGTGCGCCAGGCATGGGCTTGCAGGATCCAGGCAGTAGCTTCCAGCTGCACAAGACGGCACAGAAGGGATGGAGGAAGCTTCTCATTGAGCTGTGACCTTGTTCCACTAGCGGCAGCCTCCATCCACCTGAGAGCCATGCCCGCAGCCGCTACCAAGAGGAATGTTCCAGCAGGGCAGGCTCCATCTGGAAGATCAAAGACAGGAGAGGAAATAACACCCAACCCCTTGACTGAAAGGAACTTTCTTCTGTCTCTTCCGCCCACGTCCTCCCCTGCTCAGGGTGTGTCTGCACAATGCAGCTTGCGAACAGGGGCTGCTAACAGGGAGTTTGGAGAGGAGTTCTCCAGGTGGAGAAGGAGCTAATACAGGACCCTTGAGGAAGTGGCTGTCTGTAGTGTGTGTTTGTGTTTGGGGGTTTCTTGCTGTGTGCTGAGCTTGTGTTTGTCTGTCTGGGGTTGGCGGGGGGGTTTCCTCCTCTTCCCCTCCCCCCACCCCAGGAGTGTGGGCTGTGGTTGACAAGTGGGAAGCTGTGAGCTTCTAATCAAGGTTTGAAATCTAGAAGCCTCTGTTCATTGGTTGAGCCTTAATCAGGGGAGGGGCTATCATGCAGTCCAGGGCTTTATATAGCAGTGAGTCAGCGACCAGGAGCTTGTGAACAGGGGCTGCTAACGGGGGGAGTTAGGAAGGGAATTGGGAAAGGGTGAGATACATGCCATTCTTTAAAATCTTTTCACTACACTCCTGCCTTCAAGGAGGCATTTAATAACATCTGAGGAATCTCTCAGAAGTGAAGGCAGGTATGCATGGTGATAGGTCTGTTGTTGTTACCTGCACAGCATGTGCCAAGTTTGTCTTCCTCCTGGAAGAAAGAAGGGATTTCATCTGCACTAAGTGCAAGCTGGTTGCCATTTTGGAAGAAAAAATGAGAGGACTTGAGGCCCAAGTATCAACCCTACGTTCCAGCAGAGAGGATGAAGACTTCTTCGATAGAAGGCAGCGTTTAATCCTGCAGGCACAGCAGGCTAAAAAGCCAGTGAGGGCAGTGCAGGACAAGGAAGAGAACTGGCAGCATGTAACCTCTAGAAGAAGAAGAAGAAAGCCAATTCAGGTATCCTCCATTCCTGGTAAGTAACCGCTTTCAGTCTCTCTCCACAGGCACTGCAGTGGAGAATGCTTTGGCAGGGATCTCAGGGAAGAATCAGAAGGAACACCATTTACCGGAAGGCATGGGATGCATAGTCCTAGGGATGGGAGTTCCACGACCACCACCCCAAAGAAGAAGACGGGTGGTGGTGGTCGGGACTCTCCTAAGAGGGACTGAGTCATCCATCTGCCATCCAGACCTGCAACGTCTCGAGAAGTGTGCTGCTTACCAGGAGCTCGCATTCAGGATGTGACTGAGAGTCTTCGAAAAGTGATTAAACCTTCGGCTCACTACCCCTTCCTGCTTCTCCATGTAGGAACTAACGATACAGCCAAAAATGACCTTGAGCGGTCACAGCGGATTATGTAGCACTGGGAAGAAAAATCAAAGAATTTGAAGCACAAGTGGTGTTCTCGCCCATCCTCCCTGTTGAAGGAAAAGTCCAGGTAGGGATCGTCGAACTGAGGAAGTAAATGCGTGGTTGCGCAGGTGGTGTCGGAGAGAGGGCTTTGGTTTCTTCGACCATGGACTCTGTTCCGGCACAAGGATTGTTAGGAAGAGATGGGATTCACCTAACCAAGAGAGGAAAGACCATCTTCGCGGGCAAGGCTTGCAAACCTAGTGAGGAGGGCTTAAACTAGGTTCGTTGGGGAGGATGACCAAAGCCCTGTGGTAAGTGAGGAAGTCAGATACCGGGAAGAAACACAAGGAGGAAACAAGCAACAAGGAGGACCCTGATTTGGATGGAGAAGGTAGGGCAATCAACTGGTTTTCTAAGGTGTTTGTACACAAATGTGAGAAGCCTGGGAAACAAACAGGAAGAATTAGAAGCCCTGGCTCAGTCAAAGAACTATGATTTGATTGGAATAATGGAGACTTGGTGGGATGACTTGCATGACTGGAACACTGTCATGGAAGGGTATAAACTGCTCAGAAAGAACAGGCGGGGGAGAAAAGGAGGAGGAGTTGGGTTGTATGTAAGAGTGCAGTATAATTGCTTGGAGCTCCAGTATTTAGAGGGAGAAAAGCCTGTTGAGAGTCTATGGGTTAAGTTTAGAGGTGGAAGTAACAGGGGTGATGTTGTGGTTGGTGGCTGCTAGAGACCGCCAAATCAGGTGGATGAAGTAGACGAGGCTTTCTTCAGACAACAGAGAGAAGCTTCCAGATCGCAGGCCCTGATTCTCATGGGGGGCTTCAATCACCCTGACATCTGTTGGGAGACCAATAAAGAAGTACACAGACAATCCAGGAAGTTTTGGAGAATGTTGGGGATAACTTCTTGGTGCAAGAGCTGAAGGAACCAACCAGGGGCCATGCGCAGCTTGACCTGCTGCTCAAACAGGGAGGAACTAGTAGGGAAGTAGAGGTGGGTGACAACCTGGGAAGCAGTGATCATGAGATGGTAGATTTCAGGATCCTGACCAAAGGAAGAAAGGAGAGTAGCAAAACACACATCCTGGACTTCAGAAGAACAGACTTTGACTCCTCAGAGAACTGATGGGCAGGATTCCCTGGGATGCTAACATGAAGGGGAAAGGAGTCCAGGAGAGCTGGCAGTCTTTTAAAGAAGCCTCATTAAAGGCACAGAAAGAAACCATCCCAATGCGCAGCAAGAAAAGCAAATATGGTAGGCAACCAGATTGACTTACCGGGGACATCCTTGGTGAGCTTAAACACAAAAAGGAAGCTTACAAGAGGTGGAAACTTGGACAGATGACTAGGGAGGAGTATAAATATATTGCTTAAGAATGCAGGGAAATTATCAGGAAGGCAAAAACACAATTGGAATTGCAGTTAGCAAGGGATGTGAAGGATAACAAGAAAGGTTTCTACAGGCATGTTAGCAATAAGAGGGTGATCAGAGAGGGTGTGGGGCCCTTACTGGATGAGGGAGGTAACCTAGTGACAGATGATGTGAGAAAAGCTGAAGTACTCAATGCTTTCTTTGCCTCTATCTTCACGGACAAGGTCAGCTCCCAGACAAATGCACTAGGCAACGCAGTATGGGAAGGAGGTGGACAGCCCTTGGTGGGGAAAGAACAAGTTAGGAACTATTTAGAAAAGCTAGACATCTGATGGTACTGAGGGAGTTGGCAAATGTCATTGCGGAGCCTTTGGCCATTATCTTTGAAAACTCATGGAGATCGGGAGAGATCCCGGATGATTGGAAAAAGGCAAATGTAGTGCCCATCTTTTAAAAAGGGAAGAACAATCCAGGGAGCTACAGACCAGTCAGCCTTACCTCACTCCCCGGAAAAATCATGGAGGGGATCCTCAAGGAATCCATTTTGAAGCACTTGGAAGAGGGGAAAGTGATCAGCAGGGCTCGCCGAACTGCAGCGAGCCCTGCTTGCCAGCCGCACTGTCCGGCGATCTGCGCATTCGCAGATCGCCCGAACTCGGCTCTTCCAGGTTACAATCTACTCGCCACGGGCAAGTAGATTGTATTATTTGTTGAGCCCTGGTGATCAGGAATAGTCAACATGGATTCACGAAGGGCAAGTCATGCCTAACCAATCTGATTCGCTTCTATGATGAGGTAACCGGCTCTGTGGATATGGGAAAGTCAGTGGATGTGATATACCTTGACTGTAGCAAAGCTTTTGATACAGTCTCCCACGATATTCTTGCCAATAAGTTAAGGGAATATGGATTGGATAAATGGACTGTAAGTTGGATTGAAAGCTGGCTAGACTGTCGGGCCCAAAGGATAGTGATCAACGGCTCGATGTCAGGTTGGCGGTCAGTTTCTAGCGGAGTGCCTCAAGGATCTGTTCTAGGACCGGTTTTGTTCAACATCTTTATTAATGACCTGGACGAGGGGATGGTTGGACCCTCAGCAGGTTCGCAGATGACACTAAGCTAGGGGAAGAGGTAGATACACTGGAGGGCAGGGATAGGGTCCAGAGTGACCTGGACAGATTAGAGGATTGGGCCACAAGAAATCTGATGAGGTTCAACAAGGACAAGTGCAGAGTCCTGCACTTGGGACGGAAGAATCCCAAGCATTGTTACAGGCTGGGGACAGAATGGCTAAGTAGCAGTTCTGCAGAAAAGGACCTAGGAATTACAGTGGATGAGAATCTGGATATGAGTCAACAGTGCCCTTGTAGCCAAGAGGGCTAATGGCATATTAGGGTGCATTAGGAGGAGCATTGCCAGCAGATCTAGAGAACTGATTATTCCCCTTTATTCAGCTCTGGTGAGGCCACATCTGGAGTATTGTGTCCAGTTCTCTTCCCCCCCACCCTCCCACTATAGAATGGATGTGGACGCACTGGAGAGGATCCAGCGTAGGGCAACCAAAATGATGAGGGCTGGAGCATGACCTATGAGGAGCGACTGAGGGATTTGGTTTGTTTAGTCTGCAGAAGAGAAGAGTGAGGAGGATTTGATAGCAGCCTTCAACTTCCTGAAGGGAGGTTCCAAAGAGAATGGAGAAAGGCTGTTCACAGTAGTGACGGATGGCAGAACAAGGAGCAATGGTCTCAAGTTACAGTGGGGGAGGTCTAGGTTGGACATTAGTAAAAACTATTTCCCTAGGAGGGTGGTGAAGCACTGGGATGGGTTACCTAGGGAGGTGGTGGAATCTCCATCCCTAGAGGTGTTTAAGTCTCAGCTTGACAAAGCCCTGGCTGGGTTGATTTAGTTGGGATTGGTCCTGCCTGGGCAGGGGGCTGACTTGATGACCTCCTGAGGTCTCTTCCAGCTCTGTGATTCTATGATTCCAAGGCCATGTTGCTATAAGTCAGCAAGTGATAATACTGTTTTCTGGCACTTTGCCAGCAAAATGCTTCTACCCCCAAGGAGAGAGGCTTTTGCTTTGTCAGCAGGAGAGCGCTTGTGCCAACAAAGCAGCATTCACAAGTGCTCTTGTTACAGCAAAACTTCCATTCATGGGGTGGGGGGGAGAGGGTTAAGCACCAGTGAATGACAAAAATGTTGTGGATCAAGTGCAAGGGTAGACACAGCCTTAGTCTAGCCCAGAGCTCTCTGAGTTAGCCACCAGGCTGGATCTGGCTGGGGAGTGCTGATGAATTTCATCATGGAAGTTTGAGCTGGTTCCTCGCTAGGCGCCAGCCAAACGGAAGTGGGGAGCAAATGTCTGAAAGGAAGAGAAATAAAGTTTTCTCCCTTTAAGCCTCACATTTGTGCTGAAGAGACTTCAAAGCCTCTTCCAACCCCCCTTCCCAGGCATTTAATGGCACACTGTCTTTACTGTTTTATGATACAGCTCAAAACATCATCACAGGAAGAACACCCATCAATGCTCCGGGCCTTGTAAAGCTAAACGAGAAGTCACCTGAGGTAATATTTTTCCCACTCTCCCCTGAGATAAGGGAAATACTTGAGATAGCTGAGAGGAGCCATTGCCCCTGGAATCAGGGTTAACTTGTAGACCACACACACACACCCCCCTCGCAGGGTTCTGTTACAAAATACCATTACATTTGGAGCTCAGAAGATATGTCGATACAGCTCTAGCATACTAAAGGGTTTTCAAGCTTTTTTTCTCATGACCCAGTTGAAAAAAATTGCTGATGCTGTGACCCAACAGAATATGACTAGATTGTGGGCTGCAGGGTGGGGCTGAGGATGGGAGCTTTGGGCTGTAGGAGGGGGCTCTGGCTTTGGGGGCGGTCAGGGCTGGGGCAGGAGGGACTTCCCTTGAGCGGCTCCCAGTCAGCGGTGCAGCGATGGGGCTAAGGCAGCTTCCTGCCTCTCCTGGCACCTAGACCATGCTGCCCCCAGAAGCAGCCGGCAGCAGGTTCCCAGCCAAGGGGAGTGCAGAGCTAGTGCTGAGGGCCAGGGCAGTGCGTGGACCCCTGTGTGCTCTCCTCTCACACACGCCTAGGAGCCGGCCCTGCTGCCGGCCGCTTCTGGGACGCAGTGCAGCCTGAAGTGCAGGACAGGCAGGGAGCTGCCTTAGCTCCCCCATTGCTCACCTGATCTCCCTGCAGCAACGAGACCCAGTGCCCAACATCCCACCACTCGGTACTGGGGTGTGACCCGTAGTTTGAAAACCTCTGTATTAAGTGATGTTGGTTAGAATCTAGAGTTTTCATTGTTTCACCTAGTGCTGAATAATATCTGTGTCATAAGAGGCATTTGCAAGAAGATGGGGCTGGAGGAAAGATATCCTCTAAAATACCCTCTCTTAGGCCTTGTCTACACTACCACGGGTTGTTGATCTAAGTTACGCAACTTCAGCTACATGAATAACCTAGTGGAAGTTGATGAACTTAGGTCTGCTTACCGTGGTATCTCCACAGATTGGCAGTCAATTTATTGTGTCCATTCTCAGTGTGATAAATCAATCCCCACTGGATCAATCACTGCCCCTCTATGCAGCAGACAGTGAAAAAATGCCCTTAATTCTTGCCCCGAAGGCTGTTGTTTAGGCCAGCGATGGAAGCATGCTCCTATGAGACTATGTTCACTGGGCCACGGGAACCTGGCAGATGCTGTGAGTCAAATACCACAAGTCAGAGAACTGTGGTTCTTCAGCCCAGCTCAGGTTCAGTTCCTTACTGTTGTCGATCACCCTTGCAAAGTAGCGAGCAACTAACTGTAATCGCTCCTCACACTAGGACTCAGCCTCAGGCAGAGCCAGCTCATGTAGGCAGTGTTGTGCCTTTGGACAGTCTGGGCTCCTATGTGACATGATGCAATTTGAGCCAAATCTGAAATGCTGCAGAAGCTGGTGCATTGGCTGGCCAGGCTAGATCCAACAAGAGACCCACGTTTCGGAGCACACTCCAGTTTTGGGGCTGTCTGTGGGCAGAAAGAGCAAAGAATCTCCTGGAATGTGATGGGTGGCATTATGTGCAATGTAGCTTGTCTCTCGAGTGTGGTGGGTGATCGCTGGAGTGAAGGAGTTGGGAACACAGGTTTCTGCGGTTCATTCGATGGGCACACCATGGACAGCTTCCTTCCCTTCTCTATGCCTCAGCTTTGCATCTCCAACATGCTTGCCTGACTCACAGTGGGTTGGTCACTGGCTGGAAAGCACATGAGACCGCTGGCTGGAGGGAGGAGCAGAGAATCTCTGGGAAAGAAGCAGGTGCCCATAATACAACGGTCTATAGAAAGCTCCAGGTCGTGCTTCTGACTGACAACTGACACACTAGAGGAGGTGCCTGGCCAAGAGACTGACACTCTAGGGCCGGCTCATGTACCTCCTCTTTCTCTTTCTCTTTCTCTTTCTCATGGCCATTCACCACCGCAGATGCTCACCCATCATGTAATATCACAGCACTTTCCTCCCTTTGCACCTCCCACAGGTAAACCCTCCCACAGAGAAGAGTCCTAGAAGGGGACTGTCATGCTGCCATCAGGAGGCAGGCTAATCCCCCCCAGGAAATAAAGGGTATTTCCAGAATGGATGGGTTTCCATGTGGAAATGTGGTTACTTTGGGGTCATCTCTAATTACCGCGTGTAGTGTCCTACCACTGATGATCTCTCATTAACAAAAAAGCAAATTAGCAGCCAAGTGCCTCCTGTATTTCCATTACCACAAGTACTCTAGAATTCACTGCTCCCTGATTCATGTTCCATAATTGCTCAACGATGCAAGAACCTGGGTAGTGGCTGTGATTCTGGGTTGCCAACCACTGGGAGACAGCGTGTTCCATTACATAGCACTCGGGCAGCGATGAAAGAAACTTAAAATTTCTGACAGGTACTGTCCCAACCCAACTCCCTACCAGCTCTTTAAATAGCTCCCTGCTGGCTTTTGCTGCAGCTCAGCCAGTTCCTGCCAGAGCTGTGTACCAGGGCACATCCACTTACTTTCCCTTTGTGCACAGGTGAACAGGAAGGCGAGTTGTTGCAGTAACAGAGGGGAACAGTGAATCTTGGCTTTCTGTTGCCCACTTAAGCCAAACTGACCCACTTCTAGTAAAGAGCAGTTTAATTCTTGCCATGCTTGTCTCGGGACATGTCCAGTTCTAGGCATTTTCAAAACACTGGGCTAAATTCATCCCTAACGTAATTCTGTTCCCAGCAAGGATACACCTAGGGAAGGGTAAGTCTGTGCACTCCACACCAACACTGATCCAAGCAGGTACCCCACTGTCAGATGTGTCATTTAATTCCTCCGCCCTGAGCATCATTGCCCCCCACTGACTAATTAACAAGCTCAGCCTGAAAGCGAGCAGTCTCTGGGTAATAAATTCTGATGATAACTTGAGCCTAAATGGAAAAGTTATAATGGTGTTTAAATTGTTTTTAAGGCAATGCCTAATTGGGATCATACAGTAGGGCAAAGTGCTAATTTCAATGTCATAATTGATCAGCCTTGCAAAATGCAGGAAATCATGTGTCCCAAGTGCAAATCCCCAACCTGGATGATGAATTCCTCCACCAGCCTTCCCAGAAACCCAGCGTGTCGAAAACAGTGCAAAGGGGTTTACAGTCCCTGTTGGATGTGGTGCTACTTCTGCCAATATCAGAACCTTGGCAGTCTCCTCTTCCTGGAAACCCTACACTCTTGTCTCTTGAAATCTTTCCATCAAATTTATCTCCAAAAGCAAGTCCTTTGCCAAGGAACGAAGCCTATTTTACGGGACAGATTCAGGTTCCCAGAGCCATGCAGAGAGACAGGCTGTCAACTGGAAACTTGCAAACAAACTTTTATAAAAATGAAGGCCACTAGGCATGTTTCCAGGATTCAAAACAAAACAGTTGCTCTTAAACAAATGCGGCGCTTGAAACTGGAACAGGAAGTCCGGAAGTGAAATTGACCATAAACAAAAAGGGAGCTGGTCTACGCTGATTTGCATAGGCCAGGGGTGGACAATAATTTTTTGCTGGGGGCCACTTCAAAAATTTCAAGCGTAAGGAACGGGGCCTGGATACTTCTTGCTTCCCCGCCCCAAGACCATGATTGGTCTGGGGTGGGGGAGCACCTTTGCCCGCCCACCCCCCCTTTCCCCTAGGTGCCCATGCCCCTGGCTGGGAGGAGATTCGTGCTCCCGCCCCAGGCCAATTAGGGCCTCAGGGTGGGGGAGCACGGCCTTCTCTCCCTTCCAGGAGCGAGCACTTCTAAGTGCACATGCTCCTCACAGGGTGGGGCCAGGGCAGAGGAAATTGTGCATGCTCCCCCCGCCCCAGGCCCTGATTGGCCTGGGGGCGTGGGAGTGCATAAAGCCCCCTCCAGCCCTGCCAGGTGCGCCTAGTGCTTCCAAGCGCCATGCAGTCCTGGCAGAGTGGAGGAAACTTCGCACTCATACCATCCCCAGGCCTTAATTGGCCTGGGGCCGGGGGAGCAGCAGGGCCTCCGTGGGCCAGATCCAACTGCTTGGCAGACTGGATCCAGCCTGCAGAGGCCCTTTTGCCCACCCCTGGCATAGTCTAAGCTGCAACACAAAAGGGAAACTTTATAACCAGGGATAAATAAACAGAATCATTACAGAGGTTGCCTTTTGTCTATGCTCCCGATACTTCCGTTGCCCCTCTAAGTATTTGAATGGTTTTGGCATCTTAAGTAGCTAACACAGTGCTACAGGGATAGGGCCACAGACAGGGAGAAAGAGCCTTGTATACAATTCAGAGCAGCCTGCAAGCTGCTCAAAGTTGCTCCTTGGGACTGGCCCAACACCTGGGAGCCTGAGGATCTGAGAGCCACAGCCCTGTGCTCTGGGGATAACTTTCTTGAGGTGCACTGGTCTTGAGGCTGTGCCTCGTGATTTTTAAGTTGAGCCCTTTGAGACATTAGCAATCCGATGGCACTTTAACACAAGAAGAGGCATTTGTACCCATGTCCTGGTCTCCCCTTCTATGGTGCAGTGGCCTGCTGCTCTCTCCACCCTAAAGAGGGCTGCATTTCATCCACCCCATGTGGATGTGCTTAGGGTGGGAGCAGCATTTGGGGCCCTCAAGCGTTTGAATAATATTTCTTTGCCTTCATAGAATATGTTTGTCTGAGGTTCTCAACATACTTTATGAAAGTCAGCAGGTGTCCTAGGGGGAGACTTGGCCAAGGTTTCACAGTGAGTCAGTGGCAGAGTCTGTTCATGCTCACATGCTGTCTCGAACCTCTCCATGGCAGCGATAACCCAGATGGCCCCTGCAGCTGCTGGGTATAGGATCTCTTATTGCCTGCTTCCTTTGAGCACAGCAGGTCACTCCTTGCCAGAGAAGATTCCTAGGTAGCACGGAGGGAATTAGCCTAGGTTTTACTCACCAGTCCTGTATCTGCTACTTCCCACCCTACCTTACTTGGTTGTTACTGTCAATGAATAAAAAACTGCCAAGAGAAAATGGTTAAAAACCCCACTCCCCGTTTAAATCAATTATCGTCCTTGCAGCCTCGGAAACGTAATATCGACAGTAATGGCTAGTTTCAGTGCCCAGTAATGGATGAAGCAAGTGAAATACAGTACAGGGCTTGGCCCAAGCCAGTGTGCATAGCCACAGAGGGGATGGAGCGCTCTATTTTTCAGCAGTGTCATCAACTGAAACATTTCCTTGGATTTCTTTTTTCCAAATGTTCCAGCAGATAATCATGATGAGGCTTTTTTTGTATATATATTTTTTGCCTGCAACACTATCGATTTCAATCAATACTCTCATGCTGCTCTCCGGATGAGCCAGAGATCTCTTCTAGCTTCTGTCAGAAGTTTTTCTGCTAAATTCGGGAAGCTGGGGGCAGGGGAACAGTGAGGAAAGTTTCTAGGAGGGCAAGGACAAGGTTTAGTGATTCAGCAACTCAGCTTGCAGGACTCTATTTCCCACATAGGCAAGCTGAGTTCAGCTCATCCTAACTCCTGATCCTTCAGCCATCACTTACACCAGTGCAAAGCTGGTTCTCAGTGCTACCCCAAACCAAGTGTAGCATGCCATATACACCTTGCACTCATGTAAACGTCTGCCCAAGATGCAGGGCCATAGTGAACACTGTGGGTATAGGAGGGCATTAACTGCTCCTTCTTTGGGAAGCCATTGGGGTATTGTGCTGCCATGCAGGAGAACTTAGTTCCAGATCCCATTTGCACTCCTGGCCCTGCCTCCTAGAGATGTCCAGAGAGCAGCGGAGCAGAAAGACTGCAGCAGGGTGGCAGAATTAGGGGGCGGAGAAAAGACAACTGGTGATATCGTAGCCATGGGGCAGAGGAGGATGTGAGCAGGAAGCACTTTATCCAAGGACCCCCATCAAAGAGGATTGGAGACCATCTGCCGTGGGACTGGTGGGGCAAAGGAAAGGCTGAACAACATCAAACAGAGGTGCAAACACCACATGGAGTAAGGAAGCTCCAGCCTAGTTGGAGGCTGGTGGTACAAAGGGCCACCTGCTCAGATCCCCCAGGACATCACATCACACTGGGCATAATAAAGAGAAGGCTGCTCTGACCACCAACGCTGCAAATTATCCCATACCCATTTGGCACATTGCTGAAGCGTCTCTGGCTCTGTTGCTAGTCTGTAGAGAGCACGGGGATTGCACAAAGCCCTGTGGCCTATAAAAACCAGAGGGCTAACTCCAGATCTCACTTACACTGGTGTAACTGCAGTGGTGTTGCCCTGGCTTATCCCAGAGTAACTGGAAGCAAGATCTGGACTATAGTCAAGGGGCATCACAGCTGCTCCAGACCCATGTGCTCCAAGAAAAGACTGGCTTTATCCTGGGCAATGTGACTTCAGGGAAATGGCAGCAGAGGTTTAAGTGTTCCCAAACATTCTAGGGAAGAGGATTGGGCTGCACCCACAGATGCCCTAGAGTGGCCCAAGTGACACCATATAACCCGCACTTGGATGTTGTGCTTTAATTAGCCACAGGCCTGGAAAAAGTTAATCAGACTCCCAGCACTGGAGGGGAACAAGCATTTGCATCTGGTTGAAATGACTCTGTGCTCTCCTGCTACTTTTCAGGCAAAGAACATTGAGGAATAGCCAGACTTCTGTTTCCACAGGAGCTGTGGTGGGACCCTGGTGAGGGAACAGAACCAAGGAATGTTTCCTATCAGAGAGATTCCTACTTTCCTGGCAAGAGGCTCTGCAGACTGTTTCTAAAAAGAATTGCCACAACTAACAGCAAGCATTTCTCCAAGCACTAGCTGCCAATGCAGCCAGTTGTAAACAGAATATAATACTACTGTAGAAATGAAGCTTAAGGACTTCTGTATCTTCCTTACCCCCTGTTCCCAATGCCACCCATCAGTTATGCAACCCTGTCCCTGCTGGTCCCATCATCCTTCTGGTGGCATGGCCTCATTGATGAAAGAAGCTCACCCATGGTCAGGCACTGATGTGTGTCCCTCTGCTGAACTCTTTTGCCTTTTAACTCTAATATTCAAAGAAAAGAACGGGACGTATTATTGGCTATTTGGGGGAGGGGGCATATATCCCACATGTAGTGTGCTAGAGTGCATGGAGGAAAGAAGGGGACAGCATAGGGCACTCAAGGCATGACAAGAGGGAATGTTCGGAGAATGGGGTTTCTGACCATGTGGGGAGAGCTAGCTGGTCCTCTTGCCCTGGAGCGTCAGTTCCAGCACATTATCACTAACACCATTGGGGCATCTCTGTAGGGAACACTGAGGCTACGTCTACACTGCAGGTTTCTTGCGCAAGAACTGTTTTGCACTAGAGTTCTTGTGCAAAGGTTTTGCACAAGAGCGCCCACACTACCATGTACTTCTGTGCAAGAGATGTGCTTTGCGCAAGAGCATCCATGGCAGTGTGGACGCTTGCAAGAAAGTTCTGATGGCCATTTGCCCATCCACTACCTTCTTGCGCAAGAGCTCTTGCGCAAGACGGCTTATTCCTCATGGGAAGAGGAATAACTCTTGTGCAAGAAGCCCTCTATTCCGACGCTTTACTGTAAATTTACTTGCACAAGAACACGCATGCAGTGTAGAAGTTCTGCAAGTTTTTGCGCAAGAACGGCCATTCTTGCGCAAGAAGCCTGCAGTGTAGAGGTAGCCTCATGACAGAATAACAGGAATCATTAAAAGCAATGAGGAGTCCTGTGGCACCTTATAGACTAACACATTTATTGAAGCATAAGCTTTCGTGGGCAAAGACCCACTTTGTCAGATGCATGTCCTGACAAAGTGGGTCTTTGCCCACGAAAGCTTATGCTCCAATAAATCTGTTAGTCTATAAGGTGCCACAGGACTCTTGTCACTTTGCAGATTCAGACTAACACAGCTACCCTCTGATACTAGGAATCATTAAGTGGTGTCTATATGTTTTCTGAACATGCCACCCAGGACTTCTGGTGCAGTCCCAGGCCAGCAACGAGAGGCTGGGCAGGTGATAGAGGAAGCAGGGAAGAAAAGGGCCTGACTCATCTCAGATCACCATGGAGGTTGTGATGGTGGATTCTGGAGCACAAGCCTCCCAGGAGAGAATTCCAGCTGGGACAGCAGTGAAAGTAACTTAAAATTTCTTACGGGTATTGTCCTATAGCAACCTGGATCCCTGCAAGCTCTTTAAATAGCTCCCTGCTGGCTTTTGCCACAGCTCAGCCAGCTCTTGCTGGAGCTCCAGACCAGGTGTACCCCTTACTTTCCCCTCTGGCTGGGAGGAGAGCACTGGGCAAGGAGGATGTATTTCTGGCAGCATCAAGGATAGAAAGGAGAGACTCATGGTGCCCTGCAGGGCCTTGGGGAGATTCACAGCTTCACCTAGGCTGAGGGGCTGTGTTACATCAGTGGAGCTGAAAGTGCGTGCACATCCCCATTTTTTACCCCATCACCAGGTGGCTTCCTGCTTCTCTCCTGCAAAATCATAGGCGGGCCTTGCACCCTGTCTTCCCTCTGCTCTGCTCCCCTGCTCTCCCCCTGGGCACTGGACTCCCCTGGCCAGTGTTGCTCAGCCCTGGCTCAAGGAGTGTGGTGGGGCCCAGCAAAGCAAGGATTTTCATAGTCTGCTGGATTGCATGATTATTATTCTGTCCCCAGGTATTTATAACTTCAAATGCATTTTATAGGGGGCGGGGGGGGGGGGGGGCAGCCGACGGTAATTGCAGGCTTTTCATCTCCACGGTGCTTTTAATGACCAAATTGCGACAGTGCATACTTAAAGCTGTCAAACACGGGCTGAGCCCTCGCCTCGCTGCCAGCCACGGGGGCCTGCAAATGTCAACATTGCTCACCAGCAGCCTGGCAGGTGGGCGGGTCCCACACAGCATGTCTATGGAGTTGCATTGTCAGGCAGCCAGCCCTCCGGCAACAGCACACTACACCATGCGGGCAGGAGCAGTGGTTCCAGCTACCCGCTCGCCTGCTGGTCCTAGCCCTTTGGCTCTCCCAGGAGAGCAGCCCAACTCCCATTGGCCTGGAGAGGATGCTGAGGGATGTCTGCTCTGAACCCTCGTGCAGGTGTGACCCAGCTGTCCTCAGCTGTCCGGGGGTGCCAGCTGGTTGCCCCTGTGGGGAGCCAGCAGAGATGCCACCTTAAGCTGTGCATGGCTGGGTTTGCCAGCTGCCTCTCTTGGGAGGCAAAGCAGGGGTGCAGACAAGAGCATGGTCAAGAGGACTGAACTAGGGCATCCATTTGGACTGAACCAGGCTCCATAATGGAAGTGGTCCAGGAGCATAAGAACATCAGAAAGGCCATACTGGGTCAGACCAAAAGTCCATCTAGTCCAGTATCCTGTCTGCAATGCCAGGTGCCCCAGAGGGAGTGAACAGAACAGGGAATCATCACATGATCCCTCTCCTGTCACCCATTTCCAGCGTCTGACAAACAGAGGCTAGGAGACCATTCCTACCCATCCTGGCTAATAGCCATTCATTTACCTAACCTCATGAATTTATCTAGCTCTTTTTGAACCCTGTTAAAGTCCTGGTCTTCACAACATCCTCTGGCAAGGAGTTCCACAGGTTGACTATGCACTGGGTGAAGAAAAACTTCCTTTTGTTTGTTTTAAACCTGCCACCTATTAATTTCATTTGGTGATCCCCTAGATTTTATGTTATGGGACCAAGTAAATAACTTTTCCTTATTCACTTTCTCCACACCACTCATGATTTTATAGACCTCTATCATATCCCCCCTTAGTCTTCTCTTTTCCAAGCTGAAAAGTCCCCGTCTTTTTAAATCTCTCTTCAAACACCTCTTCCAAAGCCCCTGAGTGGCAGTAGTGTGGGCTGCCCCACCACTGCCACTTCTTGGGGTTTTGCTGAGCGTAACCTTCTCTGCTCCAAGGAAGAGGCCACTTCCCAACAGGCCAGTGTCCCAGGCAGTCTGCTCCTGGCAGCATGTCACCAAGTTCTGTACAGGCCACCCCCAGAATGGATGGGTCAGGCACCAAATCACCTGGGTATGAATTCAACTGTAGATTGCTATGTGGCAGCCTGCTCCCCTGCTATGCCTGCCAGGGCTCCGTGATAACACCAGGCAGCTGGGTCATGTAAAGAAAATAAGAGATTTCTTCCAGCACGCTGGCCGTTAAAGGCTCTTCCAAAAATGCAAACAAAAGTGGGGTTCACTCCTTTCACTTTGTTTCCAATTTTCTGTCATAAATTGTTCTCAAGCCTGAAGCCCATAATAAACATTATTTGAAAAATTTGCAGTGCCCGATTGGCCATGAATCAAATCAGATCCATCCTCAGCACTCCTACAATCTGCGTAGTGTACCCCAATGACCTTCCCTGTGTTCGGAAAGCCAGCATCTGTACCTCACTCCGTGACTCTGCTCTCCGGCTGGACATCCATAACTGGATTTATGGCTGAAGGCTGGAATATATCATACACGGACATTGGCATTCATATACTGTACACATCTTCATTCATCTTCCCAGTTGGTTC